>CM045446.1:15601867-16957327 GCA_024666655.1 Dascyllus trimaculatus
TTATGTAACGGAAAAGCACCATTTAATTAGCAAAGAGAGCCTCTTTAAATATTCTAGTAGGTGTGCCAGACACCCAACCAGAGCTTGTTGATGACACTCGCTGGGGTAATGAAGTCTGACGTGACGAGACGAGCCACAGTTTACTGAAAGTTCAAATGTTTTCCTGACTCACCCTGAACGGTATTGATTTTAAACCTATCAATTAGCTGTTCACAAACTGTTCAGTTCATATTCTGACATGTTTCCCAACAGAACATTTCTGTTTTTACACGTGCGTTCTCCTGCATTCATATTCTAAAACATGGAACAGTCAAAATACAACAGCGCGATCAGATCTGCTCGGATAATTCAGAATCTAAAGTGCGCCACTCACACCCACCTCATAAAAAGGATGGGGAAGTCAATGGGGTACTTCATTCATAATGGGACTGTAACGTAATTAAAATTGGAAGGGGGAAAATGTGGATACACCTTTCCACTTGTAATGAGAGCATGCTTGGTGGAAGAGCTAAAATGCATATTATGGAACCATGAGATCTCTGTGGAGATAAAGATTGGAGCGGGAGGGGGGGAAACATCTGACAGTGAGTCTACACAATTAAATGCTTTAATTATAGTCCCCCTCCATTTCCTTTAGTACTGATGGGTTTTATCTAATGAGATCTGGTCCCTGGCTTGTATCCGCTCCCAATGACGTGTCCGAAATGAATGAGAGCCACACTGCAAACAAAACATTTAATTAACCAAATTGGCTTTTGAGAGAGAGCAAGAGAGAAAGACAGATAGAGAAGAGGGATTATTGTGAAGGCCATTTGCCGCTGTTTTTTTCTCATCTTAAAGGGGCAGACTCGTGTTTTTTTTTTTTTTTTTTTTTGCAACAGACTGCACACAGTCTCAGCTGTAGCTCCAATTTTATATTAATGCAGCTGATATGAAAATGCTCATTATCTGATTGATCAGGAGTTTGAATGCTGAGTGGGATGTATGCCTGGCCCGGGATGATACCCATCTCCCATCTGTCAAGTAGGGATTTTCACAAACATCACAGCATCGCCATGTCTGTTTTCCAACGCAGCGCCGCCACCAAAAGCTTTAACTTACAGCCAAAGTTGTGCGGGGATCATGTTGTTTTAAGCTGGAGGTGCTATTATTTCTGTGGGCTGCTAGTCGAGGGAGAATTAATTTACTTGTGGCTGCTGGATTCAGGGAGAATGCTGTCCCCTTAATTGAATAAGCCTAGGTAATTAAATGGCACTTTTCCAATAGAACGTGTGAGGTAAATCTAATAGTTGGTTATTTAATATCACTTTGAAGTCTGCCCACTCAAGCACTATGACAGCACAAGAGAATGTGAACTATTAGGCCAGGGAGGGGAAAAAAATGGGATCTCAGAAATTAATTAAATCGCATGCAATTTAGGGGAAACGTTTATCTTGATTTGTCATAACAGAATTAATTCAAGGCCTTCAATTCACTTGGGGCCAGATCTGTTACTCTGAATTAACCAAGTGTAATTTGGCTGATCCCCCACCACCGCCGCCGCCGCCGCCGCCACCACCCTCCACCCCGACACCTCCCCCATCCTCCTCCTCCCCAAAACACATCCAGATCCACGCAGAAAAGCCCTCCCTCATCCTCACAATCTCCCCCCACCGCCCCGTCCCTGGCCCCTCCACCCTTCTCTCTAATGCAGCTCTTGCCATTATGCAAAGCCCCGCTTCAGTATCAATATGGCCTAGTGCTTTTAAGGTGCTTTGGCTGCTGATGTAGAGAGGCATTTTTAATGGACTGTGTTGCAGAAATCATTGTTGTGGGGTAATTTTACCCTACTCAAAGGCCTCGGTGAATGAGGTCTGCATTTACCAGACAGCCTCGCAGCAAGCCATGCTATATTTCACCCGGCAGTCAGTGCTGAAATGAAATCCAATAGTCATTGCCTATATAGACAACAGACAGCTGCAAATGTGTTTTTTTGTTTGTTATTTAATTTAATCAAAGACAGATCCGCGGGGCGAAGACGGCAGATAAATCAAGATCAAGCCGTCCCCCAGAAACAGGGATTTTTTTTTCTTTAAAGCAGAAACCAGATGTGTCACTGCAATTAAAAGAGTCCCTTGGCCTTAATTATACTGACCTGCGGTGTCGACTTCACCTCGGTGCTGTAGTTCACTGGCAGAAGAGGCCATTAGAGCCCAAGTTCAAACCGATACAGCAACTTAATTGAGCACCTAAAGGCTTTGGCTCCTTAAATCAAACACTATCAAGAGCTATCCCCTGGTAAAATAATTAACCTGCTACGAGTTCCACTCTGCGCCGAAACATAAAGAGGCTGCGGTGAAAACGTCCTGTAGCCTTTGTCCTCGACACCTCTCCAAAGCTCCCACGCAGGGGAAACTCCTCAAATTCAACACGATGCACGAGGAGCGCATTTCCAATTTGAGAAAAAGTTGGGATTTTTCGAATGCTTTGATATGAAGGAATGTCTCGCGGGAGGAAAGAGCAGTTTTGCTTCTCCAACACACATCACATGAGTCTTAAAGGGAGGCAAGGCATATATGTTCATTTCCACTATCATGTTTGTCCCAGCGAGAGCAGAGAATTGGCAGTGTTGTGACGACGGTCTCCAGTTAATTAGTTTCTGAAATTGAGTTTTGATGGAGCCTTTCCAAATGATGCCAAGACAAAATTTGCTTCTTATTGAAAGCCATTTCTGTGTCCCTTTGCAAAGAGCTTGGGCTTGTTTGTTTGTCTGTCAGTATATCCAACAACTGCTTGGGTTACGGTTTGGACGGTGGAGGCATTTATTATTTGTTAAATACTTTTCGTAAAATTTGTCCTCAAGCACGCCTGAGCAGAAACACTTTACTCTTGTTTCTTTTTCGTGTTAATTTCTTTTTTTTGTAAAGCCAAACAACTTTATCTGATGCACACACCAGCGTAAAGCACTCCCTCCTCCACCCCTTTCTTTCTCCATCCCTCTCTCCTCCTCTCTCTCTCTCTCTCTCTCTCTGTCTCTCTCTCTCCCCTTCTCTCCGGAGCATGTCAGATGCCGTGGTCTTATTTGATTGCTTAGGAAAAGTGCAGTGATAGAGCAAACACCCGGTGAGATATGATGACAAATGGGTCCAGATCCCAGTAAATTACTTTCTGCTCAAATCGAAATTTCATTCAGTTTGCTGCTCACCGAGATGAAGTAATCTAAATTGTGGACTCAGAAGGAAGATAGAAGGGAAGCTGGAGCAAGCATTTCATTATCAAGAGGCAGAGGGAGAGAGAGAGAGAAGGTTAGGGACGAAAGAGATGAGCAGAAGCAAATCTAAAGTGTTGACACCATGATTGAAAAGGTTAACCCATGCACATTATATATCAACCCGAGTAGCTACGGGGTTTCTAATGGAAACACGGCACTGACAGAGCATTCACAGGAGTCCTAATGGCAAAAGCACTATGTCTCCGCCTGGATGTACAATCAAATCCTCTTAGGTCCTGATTGCTTATGTTCCAGGTTATTATTAGGTTGCAAAAAATGTGTTGCAAAAGTAATATGCAGTTTCAGAGCTAGATGCTTGTAGAGAGCGGAGTGGTGGAGGACTCATTTTTCCTGTTGATACTGTGATGATTTTCTATTTCTTCTCCTGTATGTTTTCCATTCCGGTTAGAAATGGAGCTGGGGGGATAGTGAACTTAACACTGGCTTTCATTTAGTCACATGCTCAGCAGACAAAAGTGGGGATGCCACAGTCCATTACACCAAGCCAAATCCATGCAGATGCTCACAGGGCTGCCATATTAACATGTGCTCTTCTCCTTCTTCTTCTTCCTCTCGTTTTTCCCTCAGATTATTTGGAAACAGTGGAGCTTGCAGCGCTTGTGGTCAGTCGATTCCAGCCAGTGAACTGGTGATGAGGGCGCAGGGCAACGTGTACCATCTCAAGGTAAAACCAGATACAGTGAAAGTGCGTTATGCTTTGGTTTCATAATCTCATAATGAGCCTTTCAGGAGGACCGTCAGCATCGTTAGTCCATATACAGTAAAGGAACGAATCTGTATTGACAGGAATCTCAGGATTGTCATGTTATCTCTGAAAATTTATAAAGAAAAATGTATATTAAGCCTAAACAAACTAAACTCCAATTAACAAAAAATCAGTTTTGGCAAAAAAGATTCCTCTATGCAGGAAAAACCCTGGTAACATTGGGACTGAAACTAATGATTATAATTTATTATCTATTAATCTGTATGGCACTGTCTTTTATGTACTCATTCTTTCTGTATATGTCAGAAAAGTTTGCTCGAACAGTTTCTAAAATGCAAAAGGTTATATATTCAGTTTGCTTATTTGGTCTAACTGACAGTCAAACTTTGAGTAATAATAGTTTACTATCATGAGGCAAACGGAAAGCAGAACATTGTTAATTTACAAAAGTTTGAAATATGAAAAATAATATATAAAAATAATAAATATTGACGATAGTAGTAAAATAAAAAGTTTTCTTTGATTTTAGATTCTACAGATTAGATTCTTAATTCTACATTTAAAAATTAGGGAAAAATAAATGTATTGCTTTAACCAGACTCTGTAGAAAAACAAAAATTCTGCTCTCCTCAACCCTGCTATGACAAGATGAGTGAGTCAGCTGCTGTAGTTTGTAGGGTCACCTTATTTTCCCCCAGTGCTGATAATACTTGTGGGCACTTGCAAAAAAGTTTAAAAAGTTGATTTTATATTTTCAATTTTAGTAAAGCTTAAAGCTTAATTTTAGTTTTTTTTCTTTCTTGTGATTTATGGCATTATAACTGTGTTGTAATGAACAAGAGACATTATTGAGTTCTCTGTACTGTAGCCATAGTTGTGTCGTTGGTTATGCTGGACTTCATAGTGTATTGAACAATGAGCCAACAACGTTACTACGAATAAAAATGTGACAGGAGCAGAAAGAGCGTTAATGGTTAACATGATTTAGGCCATCAGCTTTTAGAGAACAGTTTTTTTTTTTTAAACATGAAATGGTTTGGGATTTTCTGAAAAAACGTGATGATATTAGAAAATTTTTTTAAAAAAGCTCTAAATAGCTGTTAACTGGACCTGCGTTCTCCCAGCTCAAGTCGCACAGTAGTGCAGACGTATCTGTTCAGTAGCTTGTTGTTACATGACAGCGCTGAGTTCTGTGTCTGATTGGTTCTCTCTCCTTCTACAGTGTTTCACATGTTCCACCTGCCGGAACCGGCTCGTCCCCGGGGATCGGTTCCACTACATCAACGGCAGTCTGTTCTGCGAACACGACAGACCCACAGCGCTCATCAATGGCCATTTGAGTTCACTGCAGACGAACCCACTACTGCCCGACCAGAAGGTGAGGCCTATATGATAGCAGAGCTCCACAGCTCTTTGTGCTCTCATTTCTAAGTATATAAGGAGGATGGGGGGCAGAGGACCAATCAAAGAACAGGACAAGGCAGTAAAAGCTTGTCATCAGTCAGCTGCAGTCATTAGCAGGAAAAGAAAAACATCTGTAATTTTCACGCCAACATTTTTCACTCTGTTTATATTGACGTCGTTGATTCGACTTCACTGCGAGGCATGCTGCAGATATTAAATCTTACAGAGCCGAGATGAATTTTATTTTTAGACAGCCAATGGATTTTTCCATCATTCTTGTTGGAGGACTCAGAAAATCTGTATTAACCGTCAACACAAAACATGTGAAAATGATGGTTTTTTGCACCGCTGTCCTTGCCCTCGGTTTGTTACACACATTTGACTCATCTTGAATATATTCTGTCGTCCCGCGCCAGACTTCCAATTGTGCAGAAAAACGACACGTGTTGCCGTTAATGCAGAGTGTTTAAAACAGAATTTGCCTACTCTGTCAACGAGACTGGGATCACCTGGGCTAAGTTATTACTCCAAGGCCAAAAATCTGTATCCAGCAGGCCGGAGGCTCGAACACAGACAGCGAGCTGCAGCAGCTAGTATATCATGAAAGCTGTCATCATGGCTTTCCCTGATTTGATCTTGATGCCTCCAGTGAAAGCAAAACAGAAGGCCTAATCATATACGAAGGATAACTTCATTCTTCAGGATAGCTTCATTCTGCCCGCAGGAGATCTAATCATTTTTGCCTCACAACAAGCAGCTTCATTGATACCTTGTCTGCACACACAGCACACCGAGAGATATGGGAGGTGTTTGGAGTGTGTCAGAGTCTGACTGAAAGAGGAATTATATTGTTGGTAGCATGCATTTCACCTTGAGTGGTTCTGTGAGTAGAGGAGAGGTAGAACTCCATTAAGCCCCCCCTGCTCCCCTCCTCCCTCTACGTCACAGGCCTTTTAAGAGCTTGTCACTTTTACAAATCAGCTCTTGGAGCTCTTAGAGCTCCTCACATTTAAATTGAAAGCCGTTGCATTATCTAGTTTAATTTTAAATGTCTGTTTAAGTCCTTACTCCCACCCCCAGTGTCTCTTGTAGCATGGATGGCGCAGTAAATATGAGGCCTCATTGTTTATTTATGCACTAACATCAATTGTAGTGAAAACTGCTGAATTATTGATGCTAAAATGCAATCTGAATATCGGCCCTGGTGCTTTAATTATAGCAGAGAGAGAATTATTAAATAAACAGAGACGCATGGCTCAGTGGGAACAGTCTCTGGATGCTTTTGTTATCTCCACCAGTGAAATAAGGAGAATTATTCTGCCGCTCGAGCACTTTATCACACAACGTTTCTTGTGCTTAAACAGAATTTGGACGGCCTCAAACAAGAGCAGGATAACAGCCCTCTGAATCAATATGCCTCCAATGTATGAAGCGCAGGCTGGTTTAGCAGAGGAGAAAATGAAGCAGTCACAGGGTTATCTGCTGACCGTTGTTTTGATTATGTGCGATTTTGCTGTGACATAATTGGTGTTGTTCGCGATCATGGCGGAGGACATTTGATGCTCATTTATTAAGCTTTCTTCCCAGCTTCTTCCTAATCTCTTTGTTCTGAACAGACAAATTACCTCGCTCATACAGAGCTGCTTTGACCCAGGGGAGTGAGACCCTCCCAGCGTCAGTCACTTTAATTAGCCCCCAAGTAGGAGTTTGCAATTACTAATAGACTGAAGCCCTCCTAGTGATTTGAGGGATGAAGGGAAAAGTAAATCGCCCCTTAGAATTGCGGAGAAAAAACAAGTAAGATGAAAAAGTTGAATGCTGGTGGAACCCAGACAGATAATTGTCTTTCCTCCCCTGCATTTTTCTGTTTCACAGGACTGAACACCTCCTGCAGTTATGTCGGAGCGTGCTTCTAATTATACCAAAGAGAATCGCTTCATGAATGCACTTTTAAGTTAATGCAAAGTAAATGGGACACCAGATGGTTTTCAAAGCCTGGCTGATCAATAAATTAAGCACCGGAGCTGGTGGAAAGTTGATTTATCACGGGGTGAAACATTTATGACATTTTGTGAACTGATGCTCCTAATGAAGCCTGCTTTCTTTTAAAAATGCCTTTCTTTTTTTGTTGTTGTTGTTTTTATCGCCCACTGTTCAGGTGTGTTAGGCGGGAGCCGTGCAGGATGCAGGATGTGTGCCTTCATTTTAGCCCTTACTCATTGTCACCTGAGACAGCGTGGATCAGCAGCACCCCGGCCTTTTTATGTGCTCCCAGGCCCTTTTGCCCTAAAGGAACCCTCTACCCATCTCCCCCAGTAACCTGACTTTTATTTCTGCAACCCATACTCGACGCTCAGCCTTCAAACCTTGGCTTTTCCCCACATATGGGTGGATACTTGCACTTAACGCACCTGATTCGGGACGCTGAGGACTCCGTGACCTTGGGATAAAAATTTAAAAAATAAATAAAAAAGGAGACAGATCAGAATCCGAAGGGACTCTTCAGGAAGAGAAAATTAAATAACACGCTGAGAGGATGTTGTGACCGAAGCGAAGGAAAGGAGAGACTAATGAGGTTTAAGAAATGCAGGCTTTTCAACTCTGCACATTTGTTTAAAGACATTTTGGGGGAAAACCGGGACCTTTTTCATTTTTCCTCTCTTCCTTTTCTATCCTCATTTCCCAGCAACATGGTGTTTCCACTTTCTATACTTTTAAGTGTTGTCAAGGGGAATGTGTTTTTTTTCTCTTTCTCTTTTTTGGTGGTATATATATAAATATATATATAAAGATAGGGTTTAAAAAAATCTGTGGCATTTTGTGGAAAACAAATCATGAACACTCTCTTGGTGTATTTGTAAAACTACCATGTATGTACAGTTTGCATGTAAATGTCGTTGTCCAGGCGTGGCTACAGTACATCCAACCCCTCCGCACTCAGCTCCCCCCTTTGAAACCCCCACGGCAAACTGAAGAAACCTGCTCATAGTCAGTAATGTAGAGATCATCACCAACATATAAATGCTGAATGAAAGAGAAATTTATTTGTGATATTTTCCGAGACATTTGCTCCAGTATGGTGTATTTAATTAATAAAAATATTGAAGATTTAAAAGCCTCCTTAAATTCATTGTAAAGAGTCTACTCAGTTATAATTAGCTGAACTTGGGTTTATAGATGTTGTGATAAGTGGCGAGATAATGTTGTCTATTCACCAAGTGCCCCAAAGCCTGATATCAGTGCACGACTCGTCTGCCCCACCACTGAAAATCCTCTATTGAAGGCCCTGCAGCGCTGCCATTCAATTTCCTGCCTCGCAATCATCAAGGCGCATGATGAGCGTCTAACTGAAAATGGATAAACATGTATCCTCTCTTTCTGTTCAGATGACCGTTTGCTATTCATCACTCTAATACCTGACAGAAATAGAGGAAAATGTCCCTTTGAAGAT
Organism: Dascyllus trimaculatus; assembly: GCA_024666655.1. NCBI lineage: Eukaryota > Metazoa > Chordata > Actinopteri > Pomacentridae > Dascyllus > Dascyllus trimaculatus. The sequence goes on from CM045446.1 coordinate 15,610,700, forward strand.
TCAATTACTGCAGAGAGGGAGAGAGGTGTCTCTCTTTGGCAGGCACAAATTGAATGGGCTATTTGCAGAACAAATTGGTGTTTGAAGTCCTTGCAAGACCTAATAGGTCTGAAGGAGGGACCTGGTAATGGCTGATGCGCTTATCTGTGGAGTCTGCGGCCCCCCGTGAGCCCACCGCCGCTGAAACGATGCTGCTGCTGTACACGACAAGACTTTGATGCAGAAATCTGCTCAAATAGGAGAGGAAATGGGCCTAAAGAGTAAACAGATGCTTGTGGTTTGAATTGGAATTACAGTGATATGAAAATCTTACAGAGTGGAACTATTGTCAACCTCCTTCAGTGTAGGACCTGAATATAGTGATTCTTGACCTAACTCTAAATCCTCCACTTGCCCCTACCCTCAATTTTTGTGTGCTGCTCTGGGAATCAAGTTTCAACTTAAAACCAGTTCCAAAATTCCAATTCTAAAGCAGTCATCAGGAAATGTAATTTCGGTTTTGGTTATTGGTGTCAACACATTTTGCTGATGCTAGTTAATAAACAGTATATCTATCTGTGCCATCAGTGACATGAGCTGGATGTCCTCTGAACCCCAAGTACTTTCTGGGAATTTTTTTCTTCAGTTACATTTTTTACTCACTGGGCTCATTTTCACTGCAATATAGAATCCTGCACCTCTATGGGAACAGTGTGACCATCAATAGAAGTAAAGAGAACTTAACAATGTCTTTTGTGTAGTGTAAAAAAGTCAAAATCCTACAAAACATAAAAAATTTATTTATTTTACATAAATTAAAAAATAAATCTGGAATCAGCATGTGCAACAATTTTCCAAGTGCCCACAGGTGTTACCAATACTGGAAAAAATGGTGACTCTGCATATTATGGATTACAGTTCCCATTTTTAATTTGCTTCAATTCTTGTCTCCGCTCTGCTCTGTGGAAACACATCCTGCAGTTCAGCCAAAAATACCTTAATTCTCGTCATGAGACTGCTGGTCACAGCCGAGTCACTAAAGGCTTCATGGTTTCACAGAGCAGTGCAGAATTTTTAGTTTTTTATAGTACGGACGCAAATTGGTCATTTTTGGCAATTTTTCAAATAAGAATTACGCAAAAGTTATTTTGATAAAACATGATTTTAAGCTAAGCTTAAGATCCACTATTGTTACAGCAAAGTAGCTGAACTAAACACGTAACCATAAACCAGAAAAGAGACCATCGTCGCTGTGGGTACGATGGCTTTTCTAGCTCTGTGTTTAACTGGTAATCTTTATTTACGGTAAGTAGCGTTTCCTTCGTGAAGAATACAGGAGGACGCTGTAGTAACATTACCTGAACAGGGACTCTTCAGTTCTCACCTTGAAAATAACACACAGACTTTCAGTAACTAGCCGACTAAAGTAACTACGCTGCCCAGACAGTTACACTTTTCTGTGACTGTGACAACATATTAATACCTCTGTCACACAGCAGGAGTGACAGAGGTCCTTCATCGCCACCTTCTTCAAACGGGATGTGCAGCTGGACAGTAATTAATCATTATAATAATAAAATGTGTAAGCAGAAGATTGTGTAGCTGTGACTATTTGATACATCAAATTTTTGCACTTTTTTTGTAATATATCACTTTCCAGCATTTGCACTCAGGTTTTTTTTTAATCCACAAATTGAGAGAGTTGCACAAAGATGCAGCTTTAACAAAGCCGGTGCTAATGTTGTTAGTAACACCTGTGCTTTTCCTACTATGATGATGCAAAATGTCTTTTAATGGGACAAAGGCAAGGCTGTTTGACAGCTGCAGTTCAAAATGCTTTACAAAAAAGACAAATATTACCATAATGAAATATGTATTTGAGATGATTAATAACAAGGAAGCTAAGACTTAACTGAGGACAGAAGTTCAGTTACAGGTAAGAATGAGCAGGTAGCTTTAATATTTGGATATTGTGAAGTGTGACGCTGCTTCTGAGACTTGCGGTGCAGGAACTGAAACAATTCAGAACAACTCAGTCTAAGTAATTTTTAAAGTTTTTTTAAAAACTCCACACAGAAAGACCCCAGGACATTTATTCAAGTTTTTACTCAATAAATTATTAAAATAGGGCTGCAACTAACAGTTATTTTCTAGAATGACCACTTAGTTGTTTGGTCTATAAAATGTCAGAAAATGATGGAAAATGTCGATCAGTGTTTCTTAAAGACCAAGATGACGTCCTCAAATGCCCTGTTTGGTCCTCAATCGAAAATAAAGTAATTTACTGGGCCTTCAGTTCCTCAGATGCTGGATGTGCATGAAGACTCTTGTGTTCCCTCTTGCAGCCAATAGCAGAACATCGGGTTTGCTTTGGCAGCTCTACTGAGGAAATAATGGCAGACTGACTACAAGGAAGCTGCTCATTCTTTGTTTGAGGGCCAAATTATCTGCTAGGCAGGTGTTATGGTAACGCGCTACACGGTGACGTAGATAATTAATGTAAGAAACTACTGGACTTGAAATGAGGTCCCATTAGTGTAAACTTTGGGCTGTCTAAGTCTGCAGACCTTTTACATGCACGAAAAAGCAGCTATATAACACACTGAAGGAAAAAAAGGAACCAAAAAGCAGAATAAGGCCTCTTTCAGACAGTGGGACACAAAAAAAAATAAAACAATCTCAAGAGATAATTCCACTTTTTCACGTAACATTTAAATGGAGCTTTGGCTGGAGGTTCTATGAACCACTTAAAACTGGATTTTTTTTGGAATAGCTATGTAAACATCATTAAAATGTAGTCAGCCTTAATACTTAGATGACTGCAAAATGCTTCAGAATCATCATCCTCATTTAGCTTAACTGTTGCATTCGATTTAAGTAAGAATTATGAAGCCTGCCCTCATCCATGATTGATGTTTCTGAGGTGATGAACATGATTCCACTTTCACCTGCATATTAAATGGCTGTCGGGCCACAGAAGCCTTTAAGTATCAGATTTTTAAAAAAAATAAAGAATTATCCTTTAAGTTGATTTTGGGTTTGATTTTGCTTTAAAGTGACCTCAGTAATCCACATCAGAACAAGGACTATTTCGTGCAACACTATTTTCCATTATGAAATCCGCTTGGTTCCATTAAGCTGTTTACTCTCACACACACATCAGCACATGCATACACACATAAATATACATAAGCTGTAGATGTGTGTACACACAGATTTCATATGAGTCCTTTTTCAAAATCAACTTATTGAGCGAAATTGCTCAGTTTGAGACTGAAAAAACATGATTTACACATAATCCATATGTGAGAATTTGCTTTGATGTGGCAAACCAGAGTGAGGGCTAATGGATCTCACCCACAACAATGGAGCACACTTAAATGGCTTGTCAGCCTGAGGGAAATCACTTTGCCTCAACTCCAGCTTCTTCCTGCTCTCACTGGGGAGTCTGCTGATGCACCACAACTGGATTACTTATGATTAGCCACCTTGTATTTATTTGTAATTAGTTTATGTCTTCATTCTGCCGCAAGTTTTTGATTATCGTTTATCTCAGTGTGATTGGGAGATTTTTATGGCGGAGTGGATGTTGTGTTCTGCATGACGGGCTGTGCAAACCAAGGACATCTGCCAAGCTAGTTTTCTCTCTTTTTTGTTTACTGTATCAGAAACATTATACTTAACACCTTCCAGATGCTTTGAGATAATAACTTCAGCACATTTAGCAGATTTATTTATTGGGCAGTGTAAAAGGTTTATGATCGGCCTCAGTGTTTCCACTTTCAGGAAATGAGCCAAAAGGCCTCTACTGAAAACTAAGTATTATTACAAAGTCCTGCCTTCCACATTTTCATCATGGCCTCTATTTGTTCGAAAAACTATTAACATACAGAAAGAAATCTCACAGCAGAGCAGCAGTTTGGCTCCACAGATGGTGCTATTGTCAGAAGTTTTCTTCTACCACTGAAGATTAGAGGGGACTTTTCATCTAACTAACTTCACAATAGGAGAAAAGAGATGCATTTGCATTTCAGTTTGCACATACAATAAAACTCAATGGAAACTATAAACATTCAAAAGTAAATAAACAGAAAAATCTTGAAATATCCCCAAAAGTTAGGCTGGGATGGAAAAGTTGCAACTGAAGCATGTGATTGCAGTATGCACTAACCTTCCTTACATTAACACCTGAAAACAAACAGACATTATGTGTTTTCTACATTCATTCTCACCATTTGATTTTCCTCTCCCTGTGCACCCTCGTCTTCTGCTTTTGTTTAATGCCACCCAACTGGTGAATTAGCACTACCAGCTGTTAATCTCAATAAAACCAACTTTTAATATCTGCATAACAGTGGAGGAGGAAAAGAGGTTTAGTTTGCTTTTTTTTCCTGATTTTCCTAATACTTATGCAGATTTTGTGCTACATTTACATGCAAGCTAGTTTGCTTTTGCTGTCTATTGGATGTACCATCTGAGGTACAATCAAAACATTCTGAGTCTATAAAAGTCAAAAACCGTACCTGTTTTCAATTCAGTGGCCATCCTCCTCGAAGTAGTGAAGAAGCCAGTGAGCATGCTCCTAGAGCTCTTGGTTTTGGAGACTGAGACTTTTGTTTTTTCTCTTGATGGTAGCTGCAGATCCACCTCTCATCACCAGTGATCCTCAACACAAAGGTTGGATGAGTGATGACACAGAACGTGATGTTTGCTCTTTGCGCCAGTTTAAGCCTCATGGACAAACCGCAAATGTGTAGCTATCAGTGGTCACAAAAACATCTGTAACACAGGTCCTGATGTTAATGCAGGAGCTTTACAGTGCAGTATTAGTACTTCTAGTTAGGTAAAGCTAGAAGTGAGACAAGTACCAACATGTTCCTGCACTATAAAATGTTGCTGTAAGGGCAGTTTAGTTTACAACTTTTAGTCAGCTATAACAGGCCAAAATAAGCAGACTACTTACTATGGCTGCAACAGTTATTTTAACAGATAAACTTTTGATTGTTTTCTTGATAAATCAATTATTAGTTTTTTGGTCTATAACATTTTTATAAGAATTATTTTTTTAGGATTTGATGAAAAGAATCAAATTTAAACTCTCTTACTGATTCTTCTAGAATATGAATTTTGGAACCAGTTCTTGATGTCAAACCCTATACAGCTGGCTAGGTTAGCTTAGCATTAGTACTGGAAACGGAAGGATCTCTATGAAGCTAAGTCACAAAACGGTTTCATCCATTCAAAAAAAACAGCTAAGTAGCTGCTGGTTGTAACCTGATATTTAATGAACAGATATGAAAGTGGTATCAGCCTTCATCCAAATCTCCATCAGAGAGCAAATAAACACATTTTCCAAAATGTTGCACTACTCCTTTACATACTGATGAGTTATATGAAATTTGTTCAGTTGCCATAGTTGCCAACCTGAGGAACATTTCAAGCACAGAATGTCTGCCATTCCAATAATGAAATATAGCACAGTTTCTTTAGGACAGAGGTATGTAAACTGAAAAAAAGTTTATTGCCTTAAGAAGTATAGAATGGCAAAAGCCAGCTTTTTGGTTCCTTTGTCTACTTACATACAGCAAATGCATATTATTAAATCAAGCCAACTTCACAAAGCAGCTTGCTGTTTTAAGTCATATTATCCTACATTTCTTAGATGGTATGAATATTATCCAGTCCTGCATTAGCCATTTCCTGTTGTTCTTAAATAGAACGTCCTCCATACCATCATTCAACTTCCATTTCCTTATTTGGTCCTTCATTACTTCATCCATCCATCTGTTTTCTTGGCCAGACTTGATCAGATTTTGCCAAAACCTGTGAAAATTATGCATCTCACTTTCACGTTCCAGCATTTCTGTAATTACACTGATGAGGTCCAAGGGGTGTAGTCTGTTCCTTTGTTCACTTGCATCTCATAAACCATTTATGAGGCTTTGAAAAAAAACTTGAGAAAGTGAAGCTTTTCTACTGATTACAGATAAAAACATAATGATTCACAGGTATTTGCTAGCTGGCAGGAGTCAGGAGCAGCAAATCATCAGCTATAAATGCAGTTTCGAAAGTCTTACTTCCACGAACATCCGTCAGATCTAGACTGACCATCTCTATAAAGCATGCCAGAAGCTAAGCTTTCAATGAAACCTGAAGCTCCTTAAAACACTGTAATGGTGTGAAATGGGCTTCATAATTGTCTTGTTTCAGCCCACCGTGGAATCAGCAAACAACTTAAAATAGTGCCTGGGCCGAGGTGCCCAGTTACTTAGCAAGGTGTTCAATAACACAGAGAGGGACATGCAAATATTGGTAAGGCAATTATTGGCAGTCATGTTTGGCCTAAAGTAGCAAGTAACTCTATCCTCTCCATTATGTATGCTGTGAACTCTGTTGCAAGGCGCACGGTTAAAGCGTTGCTTTTTACTGACCAAAAGAGGCTCACTTTACATTCAGATGTCCTTCACAGTGGAAGTGTGCTCGTAATGCAACAACAGAAACCAAGCACCTCGTGCCTGTAGGACTCGTCTTCTTAAAGCCACATCTACTCAAAGTGGAAACTGTTTACATGGATGCAGATTTAAAGAAAAAAAAAAAAAAAATATCCGGAATGTCCTCCCCATATTGCAATTACTTGACTATTAAAAGACAAAGAAATGTAATCGGTTTATGATCAACTAACTGCCGCATCTTTTTCATTAATAAAATAAATACACAAAAGGAATGGGAGCCACTTGTTCTCCACTAGCATAAATGTTTATTTCACTGGAGACTATTACAAACATGACATCTGGGCTGAGACGGCTTTTATTGAAAAAATGAGCATAAATACAAAAGAAATGAGACAGTCAACATTCATGTCATGTTTATGGCCTCACAAACAGACACACACACACACACACACACACACACACACAAACTCCTCTCCTTTTACTGGTTAGACTCATGAAAAGCATTCCTTGTTCCATTTTCCCCCATTCTCCTCAAGAATGTAGTAACAATAATAATGCATTAAGTGGGCTGAGTACTCTAAACACTCAGAGCTTCCTCTCACAGTAAGTGCAGAACCAGTTTGCCTGCTGTTGAAAGCATCTTACACACAGTCCTACAGAGAGTTAAGAGCTTGGGCCCCTACTCTTCTCTTTCTGCCTCAAACACACACAATACACTCCTGCACACTATCTGCGGATGTAGAAACAAAAACAGAACGTCACATTTGGGCTCTCGTGCCATCCGGTGAATCTGAGGACCCGAACGTGTGATATCATTACTTTTTGCCGAGACGCCCTGCAGAAAAAGTCCCATCTGAGTTCCAGTGCTCATCATGCTCCTGTCTGCTGGAGCCACCTGCATGGTGCAGCTCCGAGCAGGGGGTTAAATCCCCCATAAGAACAGCAAAAGGTCACCAAATGCTGTTGTTTATCAGCCGTCCTAAAACGAAGCACTGAGCAGGTATCCTGTGGATTGATTTTAGCCCCTCTGTTCCTGCAGACACACTGTCATGATTATCTAATTTCTACACAAATACTGTGGGGAAAAAAAAGAAACAGGGCTGCAAATTCAAGCCATCTCCTCACCTGATTACTGGCCATGTTAACAACCAATAACTGCTTAATCAATAAAAAATAATGCAAGGCAAAGTGAGCACTATTCCTTAATAACTGTGTGGTTAAAGATTATCGTTGGCATTTACGTCTTTATTAAAGAGGAGTGTGGAGGTAAACAGGAAACACGGGTACAGAGCTATTCCCACGTCTCACAATAATCGTGTTTTTAACTACCGCTGTGGCCCATAATCGCCACAAAATCCACTACGTTACATAATTAAGCAATAAATAAAATAAATGTGATTTAAATTAGAATGAATGATGATAAATTTGCTTTAAAACAGAAAAATATTAAATATTTAATAAACCAAATATTTATACAGCTGCATAACACCCAGTTTCCAATGGAAGATATACAGTAAATTAGATGAGACTGAAAACATCACATATATCCAGCACTTTATAGAAAGTTCAATAAATTTTTCTCCTCTCAACAAAAAGGACTGAATGTGAAATATGCCACATGAATTTCTCGACATCACACCCTTACTCATTTTATTTAAAAGAACACTTCACTAATTTAATATTGCACGCTTTTAAGACTGATGGACTCAGAAATGACAGCTGTTAAGAAAAAAAGGTCAAAATCAGGTCATACACATAATATGTCTAAATGACACTGGAAAAGAAATAAATAAAAAATATATAATTACATATATATAATTTAACTTGGAAAAAACATAAAAATGGGCACTGTTTCCAGGTTGCAGAGGTCGTAAATACTAAGAATGGTATCATGTCAGTCATTTCTTCCTAAAAAAAAGTATTTACTCGACTAAAAATCATGCCAATAATCCTGCCCACAAGCTAACATTTTAGCTTCCCAGCTGGCAGTGGTAAGAATTGCTAATATTGCTATTATTATTTTAAAGTATCTAAGGAGCAAACTTAAGTTTTCCCTGCTAAAGTAAAAATTATCTTATTTTAAAAAAGCCACAATCTATAATGTTAGCTTCCAGGCTAGCACTAGACAAAAAGGCTAATGCAATAGCCTATCTAAGGATCAAACTTAGCAACTTTTTCCTTTTAAAGTGATGAGTATCACATACATTTATTCTGCTATTATCCCAGGAATTTTGGGCCTATACCAGAGCCAAACTTAACAACTTTTCCCTCTTAAAGTGAGTACTATTTACTCGACTAAACTGAACTCTCAGTGGCTATAATCTGAGCCACAAGCTGCCACATTACCTTCCAGGCTGGCAGTGACCAGAAATGCAAACAGTGCTAAAATGCCAGCCATTCCCAGCATTCCCAGGAGCAGCTTAAAAGTACAAGTAGAAACAAGGAATCTCCCAGTGTCTTCAAAGTTGAAGCCATTAAAGAGCACTAAATCAAGTTGCCAGTTGTCTCTGCAAAGGACTGTGTGATTTGGCATTATCTTTGCAATTACAAGGAAGGTAGCAGGATCTGCCTAAGATCTCTCTGACTATGTCCTCTACACACACACACACACAGAGGAAGAGAGAGTGAGAAAGACAAGCACTCGATGGATAGAAAATGCACCTGAGGGATATCCTGTGTCTGTGATTGCACAGTCCTGCATTGCCTGAGTCCTAATTTAACTTAAATATTACAGTTATATAAAATAGTGGGTGGACGTGGTGGAGTGTGTTTGAAGGTGGGGGCACTTTGTGTTCATCTAAGTTGAGTTATGTCTGTTAATGATTGCTCTGCCATCTTTTTGCTGCGGTTGTCATACTCTATCAAAGCAAACGCGTTGTGAACGGAACAGATTTTACAAACACCCCAAGACAAAAATGCAAAGCACAGGGCCTGAAAGTGAAATTTCTTTTCATCCCCTGGTCATTGACCTATACATGTAATTATGGGACCAGTTCAAGCAGCTTCAAATATACCCTGAAGAATGTCCTGCACCATCACTTCATCGCCTCAGAACTGATGTTTTTTTTCCCCTATTCTTTTTTTAAGGCATTACAGCTCGCTGTTTCTTCATATGTCACAAAGATTCAGAATCTGTGACCTGAAACAGCCCGAGGAGAGCGACTTCACAGGCAGTTTCCTTGGGGACTAATGTGTTTTCAGAGCGGCGACCATCTTTTTCCCTGTTTAATGAGCTCAGTCATAAATAAATGCATGGCCTTAATTAGCCTGCGTGTGGCGGGGGCACTGGAATTAGTGTGGAGCTGTGGAGATGGAGGCTCCATGCCCGAGTTCTTCTGGAGATGGTGATCCCGGCATGGGGAGGTGGCCTTTGAGCAGATGCTCTCCTTGCTCTCTGCTGGTGGAGGCTTCCATGACTTCCTCCTTTCATCTAAATCTACTAAGCTGCTTCTCACAGAGTGCACCTTGGCCAGTGGAGAGGCTTTTATTGGACAGGTGGTCAAACCCTGGCCAAACTGTAATCTGTCTTTGTCTAAGATGTTTAGGTCAGTATGGTTAAAAAAAAAAGAAGCTAAAATACAAAAGAAACTTTAGTTTTATGTTTGTAACACAAAAATGTACAGTAAAATTATGACCTAATCTGTTTATGAAAAACATATATTACCCCTTTAATTATGTTTTAATCCCCAATATTACACAGAAATCATTTTTTTACAATTTTAACATTTCAAATGCGAAACTGTACAAGCTCACTCCCCGTTTTCTACACCGTGGATTATACTTTGCAATACTCTGAGTGTCTGAATTCCCAGTGAAAAACTATACTGTACTAAAAATGTAGTGTACAGTAGACTACTTTTTGCTAAAATTATCCTAACAACTGAAAAACAAACCATCCAAATATTACCACTATCAAACAGCTAAATTAGGGTACCTTTAAGTAATGTAGCGAAAACTGGGAGCTACTGCATGGATTGTCCTAGGTTTAATGTTTTGTTGCTAGCCACAAGCTAATGTGTTAGTGACCCAGCTAACAGTGGCATGAAACATTGCTAATCTGCTGGCCATTAATTTGGAAAGCATCCACTTCTAAATGTTTTTAATGCTCAATGACTATAATTCCATTTACATGCTAGGACGTTAGCATCCCAGCTGGGTGTGCTGATAAATGCTAACAATAGTCATACATTTTTGGCTGTCTAATGGACAAACTTCATGTCTGTAGTGCTAGTCACACTGCGAGTCTGTAATGCTAGCATTGTGCTGTTAGTCACAAATTAACATGTTAGTTCTTTTTGGCTAGCAGTGGACAGAAGTGCTAATAATGTTAATATTCCAGGCATTTGAATTATCTCAGGGACAAACATAGCAACTTTGACCTTTTACAATATCCATTATCAAAGTATCTAAAAGGCTAAAAATGATGAATTCTCAGTGACTATTAATCAGAAATTAGCATGTTAGCATCCCAACAGCAGCATTTAGAAATGGTAATGACAGTGTATTTTATATTTATCTTTGACAATGTAAGGGCCAAACTTAGTTACTATTTCCTCTTAAAGTGATGAGCATCTAGTCAACTAAACATTAATTCTTAGAAACTTTAATCCAAACACCAAGCTAACATGCTGGTTTGTCCGGCTAGCAGGGGCATGGAATAACAGCATTGTTAACTCATTGACTGCCATTGATGTGTTTTCACATCATTTCAAATCCAACCGCTTGCTGCCATTGACGTGTTTTCACGTCAATTATGTTTTTCAACGGGAGGGGGTAGGGGACATTCTGGCGGAGCTCTCCTATAAATTTCAGACTTGCACTGTAGTGTAGTGACCAACTGCTGCCCTGTAGGTGGCAGCAGTGCAACGATCTGGATGAGAGATGAGCCGCTATGGGCATGTAGCCGAGAAGAGGTCGAGAGTTTACGAGGGAGAAAATGGCGCAACGAAAGAAGACGGTTAAGTTAAAGCAGCTCAGACTGGATCAGAGCATGCGAGGGTCTAAATAGACTACTGAGAGTGTCGCGATCGTGAGAGAAGACGATCATAAACCCGGGCCAAGCGGTAATACTAGGCGCGTTTCACGACGTCGCATTTCTCCACAGTCCAGCTCAGACGAATCTGGATCGGATGAATTCAGAACCTGATCCAGATTCTCCAGATGATCGGCTGCCGTCTGGGTCAACTGGGAGCAGCAGAGCCTCGTTCCAGATTCTCCAGAGAGACATGAAGGAGGTAAGAACTAACCTGCTTTATAAATAAAGATCCATTTGATTTGCTAACTTGCTAGCTAGCTAACTTTTATTGCTATCGTTTTGAGCGTGGTTTGAGAGATAATTGGTCCCGACATCAACGCGATCCCGACCTCAAAGCGATCCCCCGCCCCCCTCCTTCAGTCCACGCCAGATGAACACAATTTAGTCCCAGGATGTCATATAACCTACTGTAAAATCTGTATTCAGGACTGACGTGAAGCAATGTTCAATTTACAGATGGTGCATCCAGCAGAGATCCCACTTCTGCTGGCAGTGCTAAGAAGCAAGGTTAAAATCATCTTTCTCCACATCACACTGCAGCAAACACGTGTTTTTTTTAAATGGTAATTGTATATATTTCTATAATTTACAGGTCGTGCATCCAGCAAAGGTCGTGAGGAAGACCCCAACCCCACCAGATTCACATGCATTAACACATACCTGGAAATAAGTTCATACATGTTTGTCAGATTTAAAAATTGTCATTGTACATTGTTATACATTTGTGAAATAATAATAATTTTGCCATCAAAAGCCCTTTCTCAGTGTTGTTTTTATTGTTTGATAGAAGGAACCAATGTTCAGATGTTTGAGGTGTCACTAAAACTAAAAATATGAGCCTCAAAGTCTCTGTTCTGCTGGACACGTTTCTTTTCACTAAAAGCCTGTTTTCTCAGCTTTTTGGTCAGAAACTGGCGTTTTGAGTGAAACTTGCCTCTATTCAACTGCTGATTACGGAAGAACGAAACAAGCTGGAAACAAACTTTTTTTTTGACTGATGAAAGTAAAAAAGTCTATTCTTTCAGAATCTGGTTTCAGATTTTACAGGGTCACAATACAAAACATTCTGTGGGTCTTGAAAAATCAGTCAAAATGCTTGAAAATGGCTGGCAGTGAGGGGGATATGAATTCTGAAAATGGCTGGCAGCCAATGAGTTTATATGCCAGCTATTTTAGCCTGTCTCAGGGCCAAAATTAGCAACTTCTCTCTTTTTAATGTGACAAATATCCACATGACTAAACATTTTGAATGCTAACTAACTATAATTCTCATCACAACCTAACATACTAGCTTCCCAGTTTGCACACTGGCCAGAAATATGAAAAATGTTAATATGTCAAACATTTCCTTTTAGTCACAAGCTGCTGTGTGTTAGCATCCCAGTTGGCAGTGTGTTGAAATGCTAACAGTGGTAAGTGCTCAAACTTAACACTGTTTTTTCTTGAAGTAGCTATCTACTTCAGAATGAGAGAGACATTAAATATTAGGTCTCTTAATGTTACACAGCACAGTGCAGCCAGTTCATGACTTAGACTTCTTGTAGTATTTGTTAACAATTACAATTCATTTCATCTGCTTTTTTTTTGCTTTAGCGTGAAGAAACTGGAAATTATCCAGTCACTATTGATTCTTAAACCAAATGATTCACATTCTGCTTTATAAGACATTATGTAGGCGCAACAGAGATTGTAACAGAAATAAATACGTGATTGATTGCTTGTCTTCAGCCAACAGTCTGGAAGTGAGAGGAGTATCTCAGAGCCAGCAGATGAGGTGGGCAGCTGCAGTGAGAGACAGCAGCATTTACAGTTCGCAGGTGGTGACAGAAACATCACTGAGGCTGGTGGATGCCTGTAGGGGACGTAGTGACTATTCTGCTCTCAGATTGCATTCTAAGTTACAGTGCAACTGTGAGAAGTCTGGGGGCTCCTCCCCTCCGGCGCTGACCAAAACCTGAACACATACCGATGACTAACCAGCCTGGCTCTGATGAAAGCAAAGACGGGCCTCTCATCTCTCCTCACCGGCGCATTCCTGGTCCAGGACGTTACTGCCCTCGACCATGTAAACAGCTCTCACACTACACACTTTGACATCTCACCACACATCAACATTTGTCCAAAACAATTTGTGCAGAGTGGTCCTGGATAAGGATTGTAAAAATACATTAGGAGCAGACATTAGTAATATTGCCGGGCCATATGTGTGGCAGCCCGCTGAGGTCACCTGACACTGAAGGTCACCTTTTTCCGTTCAAATTATTAAGTGCTTCCCCTCTAATCAGATGAGACGTCCCACATACTGCCCATGCACATAGCAACCAGCTTATTTATAGGCTCCAAACTGAAATGACCAGTTGGTTTAATTTAATATTGAGCAATAGGATTATACATGGAAACAAATTACCTAAGTGGGGGTACTCACTACCAAAATCTTTTAACAATGACGGAAACCACGGACATGATGTCTCCCAGTATTATTTCATTATTGGGTTTAGCCTCTGCATCTGTCAGCTAGGCCTGGCTTCTGGATGGGCCCAGCTTGTGTCCAGACTGATGCACAGCTGCTAGCGGCTCACATAGACCCACGCTACGGCCATCCCACACTGCAGGGTCAGAGAGGGGAAGGGCAGCGTCCTATCACACCAGCACCCACACACCATACCACCCAATCACAATTCAATATCAGAGCCTGCTGTGGTCACAACAAACAACATGGACTTCATGTGCAGATGACGATCGCTGCTATTCTGTCTCCAACGTGCTCCTGGTGTTGAGCATCTATTCTGACACTGAAGCCTTTTAAGCGTGAGGAAGAGTAGACATTATTTAATCTGATGGAGTACAAGGGGCCGACATCAGCATGTGAGCAGAAAGCTTAAAGACGTCGTAGAAAACCATTTCTCCTCTAAAAGAGTTGTGCTGGTGACAAGATTTCCTTTTTTTTAATATCAAGGAATGCAATTAGACTTCAGCCTTAATATCTCAGAGGCTGTCACATTCTCAAACTACTCTGCTATGCTTGCCAACTGCAATCAGAAATAACTCTGTCCCTTCAACTTAATGAAAAACAAGTACTTGGCTATAAACTTGTAGTCATCCTCTATCCAATCACATTGTCTTGAGTAATTAAAATGATTAGCTTAATTAGCTTAATTAACTAAATTTGACTACAGGACATGGCCATATGGTGAAGAAAAACAAAGATGGGAGCTAATTAAAGTTAAAATAATGCAGGTTTTAATTAACTCAACCCTTAGGCATCAACATTTTCAAATTTATCCAAGCTGATAATTAAAAAGTCCTCTTGCCCAAGCAACATTTCTTCTCTGAGCTAATTAAATCTGGAAATAAATTAGCAACATGACGCTCCAAATATTAATTCCTGCTAGAAGATGACTTCACTTTCTAATGAAATTAATTAGCTGCACTGGACCCTCAATCAGATGCCAGGCGCTGTCCGTGAGCATAGACCTCATGTAATCTAGCGCCGGGCGAAGGGCCCGAGGGCAGAAATTTACAATTGTAATGAACACTCTTTAACTGTGTGTCTCTCTTAATATACCAAATGAACATGTAGATCTATTTATGCCAAGGGCTTCCTCATTTATAAAGGAGTGGTAAGACCAGCTAGTTAAAACTTTTTTTTTCCAGAAAGAATGTGTAGTGTGTGTGAGAGAGAGAACGCATAACC
Organism: Dascyllus trimaculatus; assembly: GCA_024666655.1. Lineage (NCBI taxonomy): Eukaryota > Metazoa > Chordata > Actinopteri > Pomacentridae > Dascyllus > Dascyllus trimaculatus. The sequence continues at coordinate 15,625,860 of CM045446.1, forward strand.
ACATAGCTGCCAAAAGCGATGCCAAGACCAGCCTGTAAGGTTCCACAGGCTGTGCCTGTGTGTGTGCCAGCCTATTACAGAAGACCCTCATGAATTCACCCCCCTACACTCTCTTGGCAGCTTAAGGGGATGACACTGTGGATGGGGGGGAATGCAGTAAAATGTATCCGTCTGCATTTTCAAGTCCTTACTGTCCCTGTTGCCTATGCATATAATTTACTGTATATATGAGGGCAGCGTGGTAAAACAAACTTCATTATCTGCCATTATGGCTCTGTTTAAACAGATATCTGCTGTGCGTGACACCTTAAAAAGTCAGCATGATTTTAAATGGTATAATCTAATATATATTTTGCACTGAGCATAAAACAGACACAGTTTACTGCATCAGTGAGAAAGCAGGTTACAACGTATTCAAACAGATTTTAAGATTATGATTCAGAAGATAAGATCAAGATGAAATTTTAATGATCCCCATCGGGAGAAAGCATAAAAATTAAATAATGACAGCTAAATCCGAAAGTTCTGGCACGTAGCGCTGAAAAACAACACGTCAGGTGGATGATACTGTTTCTGATAATGAAACACAGTATCTCACTAATATATGATGCACCACGAGCACTGCAGGAAAATCACAGTTTAAGCCAACTTCACACTGCAAATTAAGTGGATGCAGACTGCCATTCAAGGCTCTGTTACATGCATTTATCACAACAGATGCAGAGCTGCGACGATTAATGGATTAACTGATTAGTTGTCAACTATTTAATTAATCACCGGCTATTTTTTATAATTGATGAGTCTGGTTAATTTAAAAACAAAAAACATCTTAATTCTCTGATTGTGGTTCCTTAAACATGAATACCTCCTGGTTTCTTTCCTCCGCTCTGACAGTAAACTGAATATCTTTGGTTGTGGTCAAAACAAGACATTTGTCTTCTTGGGCTTTACTGACTGACATTTTTCACCATTTTCTGGCATTTTATAGAGCAAACAACTAATAGATCAATTGACAATGAAAAAAATGATCAGTTGCAGCTCTAAACTGATGCTGTCATTAATAAGACAATGTGCAGGCCTACAACAGTGAACAAAGATAACTACCTGAGATAACTGTATACACCGATCTGCAGCGCTTCTTGTTAGCACACTGCTTTATTCTCAATAATTAAGTCAGTACAAGTCCAACGCCCAATGACACTGATCAATATGATGCGCTTTCTATTATTTAGAGGCTGCTAACCACATCAGCCGCCTGGCACACAAACAAAGATGCAGACAGTAGAGGAGGTGGCTCTCCAGAGGCTGCACCGCAGACGCTTGTTACAGCCTTTTGGTGGAAGTGTGGCATCAAGGGCAAACCTTCCTTCTACTGTGGAGGCTGAAGACGCTCCGGCCTTTGTGCTTGAGCGCGTTCTCTCAAATGTCTTTAAAATTGAGATAATTGTGTTTACTAGGCGCAGAGTGGCTTTCAGTCTGTGCAGACAACAAACTATGAAGGGGAGGAAAAAGCTGCTCTTTTGATTCTGTCACTTTTTCAATAATTAATGCATCCTCTGGCAATTTTGATCCGATATGTAAATAGCTTCTCATCCCATTATGCAGAACATTGATGAATGTGACAAAATTCCAAAAGATGACAGTCCAGCTCACGCGGTTGTGGGCAAACATTACAATACACTAATGACCCGACCCTTTAATGTCATCCCATCTGAGACATTAGAGAATTTCAAATTAAAGGTACAGTTGGCTCACACGACAAAGTGGCCATCTCATCTAAGTGGAAGACCCACATCAGTCAGGATGCAGCTGCGATGCGCCTGAACTGAGCTTAAAGCTAGTTATAGCTCACATCAAAGGAACGTCATCATGCCCAACAGCTACCCTTGCCATTTGGATCCCACTGAATCCGATCCTTTAGTTACATTTTCCAAGCTATCTCTCCTCCAGCTTCCACGCTTAAACACCATTAAAATGGAAAATATAGTGTTTTCTGCATCAGCCCTGGCCTTCGTTATTTCACAGACTTGTCCTTGTTATCTTGATCGCAGTAAACAAGCCGCATATACTCCTCTGAATTCTCAGCTCTAGTGCGGAGTTGTCTGACAAAGTGGTCAAGAATGTAGACACAATTAGCGCTACAAAGAAATGTCTAGATATCAACGAGGTGGTGCAATGACCTTTAAAACAAAGGACTCTAAACACCAGCATCATAGAAATGCGCTGGCTGCTGACATAAGGCTCTAACGCATTTATTTCAGGTGGTTTTCATGTGTTCTGCTTTGAAGAAAAATAAATCTCGGTGCTCTAATCATGCTGCTCCAGGCTCTGACTCTTCCCTTAGATATTAATAACTCAAAAAAATATACACAAGCATCAGATTGGGTCACATACATGCACAGCTTTTAGACAAAGATGAAGCATCTGATGGTGATTGTTTATTTGATGTTCGGAGAGCTACTTTCCTAATTATCCTGCTGTGGATTATATTACGAGAGAGATTCAGCTTTTTTTCCCCTTCTCTTTTTGACGCCAGATTCTCTTTAAACTAGTTCAACAGAGCATGACTGTGATTAACTTTAAAAGGTCATTTAAAATAGCTTTCAGGAAGCATGTGATGAAACCTGGTTGAACGTTCGGAAATGATGTACTTGAAGATGAAGACCAGTCTTGCCCAGCGACCCCCTAAAGAATACACTTTATGCTTTAATAACCCCCTGACAGCGTACAGAAGTCATCTACGGACCTCCAGGCTCATGTACCTGCAGAAAAAACAAGCCGTCTTCCAGCAATAATACATCAAGATTCCTTTAAATGAGTCTTAACATGTCTCCGACTCCACCTTTCGTGACCTACCTCAGACACGAAAGGTTAATCCATGACAGGGTTAAAAACTTATCTGGCCTTTCTGGTCACATAACATCCCAATTACTTTAACAATCTCACAGTGAATGGAGGTGGTGGTGGAGGTGGAGGGGTGACCAAAGAGATGGGAGAGAAGAAAAATACAATAGATAAAAGTCTGTCTCTGAGTAAAAGATAAGTTCTTATCTTAATCTAATGACTCCACAGCCTTAATTTGTCAGACCTGGCTTGCCTGGAAGGAAAGAAAAAAAAAGGAGAGTTTCTGTACACAGTGTTAATAAGGGACATCTCTCAAGTCTCGGTGAAAGAGGAGAAAGGATCATCAGTGGAACATTCAGTGGCAACAGCGAGATGTGCTTCATTCTGTGAATGTAGTTTTTTTTTTTTACTTGTGCTAACAGTTGCTAATTAGCACCTTATCACCCTCCAAGTAGCTCCATACTGTGGAGACGCCAAGCACACGAGTATTTATAACCCTGTGACTGAGGAGATAAACAGCTCTGTGTGGCCACTGGCCAGATCAAACATTTTGCTGGTGTTATGGAACTATTTAGCTGCGTTATTCCAGACAAAGGAAACAGATCAGCTGCACCTGAACTCACTGCTCCAGGGGCCACTGTCTGGCGATACAGTTTGAGTATTCATGCCTTCACAGTACACCTCTGAGATTTTTTTTAGGTAAACTGCTCTTGTGTTAGTGTTTGCTAATGCCATGAGTGTGTTCATTTATTGCATGGATGGATCCTTTGGAATCAAACTCTTAAACCTGGCAGCCTTGGTGACATGCTTTGCTGACGGAGCTACACAGGACCAGACTGACGCAAGTGAAAGAAGGAAAAAAACACGTCTCTTGAGCTGCAGTTTCTTTGATGAGACAAAGAAAATAGAATGTGAGCATTGTGTGAGAGCAAATCTCAATAGATTAATTTGAAGTGTTCACTGAATTGTGATTCCTTTTAATTAATGATAGAATTAACTGCTTTGTTAATGCGTTCCTGGAGGAAATGAGCTGCTGGCAAATTCGGCAGCGAACAAAAGGAGGGCACATCTCTCTTGACATTTATACAACTTTGCCAGTGTCAGGGTGGAACAGCTCATGTTGGGGGAAATTTGTCTTGAAGGAATGTTTTCCTGAGACTGATCTGAAATCTCAACTGAAATCTGAAGCTAACCGGGAACTGCTGTTTTCATGGTAGTTGACGGGAGACATGTTAAAGGGGTGTTGATATCACTAAAAGATGCTGTCTGTTGTAAATTCTCAGACTATGATATTAACAACTTGCTTTTTTGTAGGTTTGGTCACACTTGCACTCAACTTTATTGTTGAGATCTGAGAACATGTCAGTATCGCTAAAAATAATCCAGACAGAAACCCAAAAACGAAATAAACAAAATCACAGCAAACCAAAATAGACAGGCAGCATGGAAATCATACTCTTTTCTGGGTGAGAGAAAAAGTTACAACTATAATTTCTGTTGTTGTGTTCAGAAAGGTTCAATTTAGCAAACTGTGCACAAAACATTTTTGAGCTTTTTAACTGATGACAAATTCTTGACCACTGAGTTCATCAACATTTAAGTCAGGTGTGGCTTTAAAGGACAATGATCAGGTACTGTTACCAGAACACAGACACTTCTTTAACTAGTGATTTCAAGGGGCTTCCTTAAAATGCAGCTTTATTCAAATTACATGATGCTATAGATGACAGGAAAAAGACGAGAATTTGTTGTATTTGTCGTTTTACAGGGGAACGCTATGTGGGTGTCAGTGTCATACAGGGAGCGGCCCATGGAGGTGGAGGAGTGGCAGTATGGGCATTGATATGCTACAAAGAACATTTCAACATTTCATCACTGGTAACCCTCAAAGTCCAATGATGTCGAGATGAAGTCCTCACACCCATGGTTTTTCCACTCTGTTGCCACCATACTTGATGAACAACAAGACAAAGCCTTTCCGGTCTGTGGCACACCCTGGATGAAGTGTCTGACAATGATCCTGTCCTAGAATGTCCACCAACTTCACCAAGCCTTTTAGGAAGAGTGAGACATCATCCCACAAGCCAACATCAACAACCCCAATAACTGTATGCATCACAGAGGTATGGTGCTATGTGATACAAATGATAATCACACAAATTACTGACTTGTGATTTTTGTTCTATGACTCCACTCTCCATTTGGGATGTTCCTCCACTCTTCCTAAAAGGCTTGTTGAAGTTGGTGGACATTCTAGGTGGCACAATGGCGTTGTTGGACACATCTATCTAGGGCGTCCCAACATTCTGACCACTGACAGGTGAAGTGAATAACATTGATCATATTGGTACTATGTGGTGTTCTGCTGGAAAACTTTGGATTTTGGATGTTGATGAGACTTAGACACCCAAATAAACATTGCCCCACAACAAGCACACTCCCTCATGCAAATGGAAATCCCAAATGTCACCGGCCTACCCCTGCAGGAAAATGCACCCCACACCACATGGAAAAGTCATCAAACAATCAGGAACATGTTGAGGAACAAGACAATGGCCCAACATGTTGATTTGACCTCCAAACTTCCTACACCCTATTCTGATCAAGCATCAACAGGATGCAGTGGAACAAGTTTGATTGACAGAGGCCCCACTGCACAAGCCAGAGTACCCAAAGGATCCAGTGCCAAAGTCCTGGAGCCAGATCCCATAGGACACCTTGAGAGGTCCTCTTGTCCATGTCCAGTGGTTCAGAGCATTTTTGACCACATAAGCTGGACCAACATAGTATGAGGCAGGTGGTCATAATGTTATGCCTGATCGGTGTATAACAATTACACTAACCCATCTAGTGGAGTTAACATTTTAGTTTTGACCCCAACATTTTCGCACAAAAGTAAAGCTGTCTTTTCGTAACACGACTGCAACCTTAATGCAAAGTTAGAAAGTCAGTCTGTCTCTTATTGAGGCAGTAGGTGCAACTGCTTGGCCACCATAAAGCAGGGTGGAAATGTCAAAAACAAATATTGTGGAATAGCTGGCGTAGAGATCTCCTGTAGTTGATGTCTCGCAATCCCAGCATTCCTCACTTGAATCGAAGCACTGCCATATTAGCATAAATGGCAGGATTGTTGCTATCACTGTTACAACAACCACGACCAGCCAGTCTTTTGATGCTGCGATATCCTGAAGAAAACACCGAAGATCACTAACCCCTTTGGTTGTTGAGCAGCTGCAGAGGGCTTCAGCTGAGACTCATTCATTCTTGTAATGTGGTAAAAATGTGATAAACATGTCAAGACAATAACTGATAGCGACTATTGAAGTAGCACAGACACAACACTTACATTGTAAAAAGTGCAATGTGCAGTAATGCATGTTAACTTAAACACATGCTACAGCATTTTCCATTGCTTCACACAATAAGAAAACTTGCACCACTCTAGTGTTCCATCATCTACAAGAGAAGTCTATGCAACCAAACAGTTTTACTCTGATTTAAGGATTTTTGGACACAATGAAGGGTTTTTGACTATATTCACAAGGCACAGAGTTGTTGACAGTCAGGCTCCACATGTCCTCACGGTCTATATTTTCAAAGAATTTGAGGTCACTATCAAAGACAGAGAACAATAACACAACAAGGAGAAAAGGAGTTGCTTCAGCTTCTCCGTGCTTATAAAATATAAGCACTTTGTTTAATTTAAAGACTGAACATTTTCACTTTATCAGGGGTTAAATAGAAACTTGGATTTCTTGTTGCAGTACTAATTTCAATAATAACCACTTGTTGGATTTATTTTTTATCATGTACAGTTTTGCACTTTGATATGTAAACCTTAGTTTCCATTTCGTACCGATATACATGATATGCAGTTTGTCAAAATCAAATGAACTTCAATGAAATGGTCATTCTGGTTTACTGGAAGAAAAGTAATCATTTAGGTTAATTGACTAGTCAGTAAAAAAGGTGATAGATTAATTGATAGAAAAATAGTGGTTAGTGCCAGCTCTATTTTGCATTAATATGTCAATCGTGACAGCAAAGATACGCCGCAAACATGTGGAACGCCCACCGTAAGCATTAATACAATGCGTACACGTGAGTCCTGCCAAACAGAAACAATGGATCATACTCTGCTTCATTTCCCGTGAAGGTCTTGTAGGTGCTTTGAATACAGCACGTGAATGGTGGAATCCACCACTAACAATGAAAATCACCATATACAGTGGGAAATTACTGAATGTAAATACTAACGGAACGCGCTGAAAACACACCATTAACTGCATCAGAACAGAGTTTGATTTTTTTTGACAGTTCTGAGGCTTTTCCTATTTGCATATAATTGTTTTTTGACTTGGCAACAAACACATCATCACTATAATCACATCATGACACTGATCGAGTGTTACATATAATTAAGACATGTATATTCAAGATCCATATGTCATGTATTGAAAAACCCTCAAAATTCCATTTCCAAATAAAAGTTTTGAATGAGCACGCTCACCAAACTCAACCCAAACTTATTAATGCCCCATAGTCATATTAGATTGAACTCAAGCCAAGGCCTTTGTGAAATCAGAGCTCATTAGACAAGTCCACCTCATAATGAATGGCCAGATCCATCAGGAGAGATAAAGCTCCCGCTCTGCGCTGACTGAGATCCTGTTGAACACACCCGCAGTGTTCAGACCACATGTGAACAAGATATTTGCTTTGAAGCACCAACACACAGATTTGAACCGGTGTGTCAGAGTGCCAAATGTCCTAGGTTGTGAGTGACAGGGGATCTGCTTTAGAGTTGGCTACCTGTTGAGGAGGATTAAACAAAATACAGATGGTGTTTACATATTAAACAAACAAAGGCGAGCTCTGTTCTGATGGTGACAGAAAAATGCTTTCATCAAGTGAGGTCTTTATTAAAAGTAGATAAAAAAAAACAGATTTGTTGTTGTGACACATCAATTCTATACCTTTTCACAAACCTTCAGAGTTCCCACATGGTCTCCTCATGAACATGGAGCATCTAGCTACAGACAGAACGTCCTGAATGATGTTTTTCTAGCCAGCGATAGAATCACACGTGACCCTGAGATCACCTCTGAAGGACGAAGGCTGCTGAGTGTCCGGCCATGTATTCTGGCCGTCAACACAACAGGAGTGCGGCACGGTCTGATCCACCGCGGGTCGGGTTGAATAAATTAAATGAATTACCAGCTGCCTTGTGCAAGCTCGCAGGATGCAGGGTGGCATGAGCACGCCATTACAACAATGATAAGGATATCTGCATGGCCTTGTGTTAAAGGAATTACACATAGCATCCAGAGCCTTTAAGAGAGTCTGACAGCTTTGCGCACACTGGCAAGTTAGTATGACATGAAAATGTGTGTGGCTGCAGAACGGCTCGGCTGCTGCTTGGCCTGAGTCGGGGGCATGGAGTGGTTGCTGAAGAGTCAAAAAAAGGAGTCTTATTGTGATGCAAATGGACACAGTATTGTGCTTAAACAATGCATTAATATGTCCCCTTTGAGAAGATAACATCACAAGATGCACAATAACACAAAATGATGTCCTGCGAGGTTATTTAAAGCGATATGACATCAAATCCTGACAGTGCAAGAAGAGCTTACTGCCTGTCCGAGTGGTTTTGTCTCCAGCTTTGATAAAAACAGATGAAGGATAGAATGCTGCTTTTGAGTTGCGGCCACTATATGGGAGAGTCCATTTACATAATATTATGTATATTGTATTCAGCTCATCCTAATGCTTGAATGTAAACTGAATTTAAGTGTTCATGCGCAAACACTGGAAGAAGTGTTAAACGCAAGACACGTGGCAAGGTGTCCGATAACTTTGTCTTCTGCCGGTAATCTGATGCTGCGCAGAGAGGAGGGATCGGCCTCACTTCCCCCGGGGTGATTTATGATTGAGGACATGTTAATAAAAATATCAAAACAATCTGAGCTCTGCTGGGGAAGATACCGGTCCACTACGTACATCATGCTCGACAGGCCCGTGCAGGGAATCGGCTACTTGGTGATATTATGCCTGTATGGATGCCCCGCTGCCCTGCACCCAAATAGAATATGCAGCTGTTTTTAAATTTTATATATATTTTTTTTTATTTGGAGGGTCGTGGGGGTAGCACTATTCACACAAGGTGACATTTGCGTGAACGTGCGCTTCCTGTGTCCTTAAAATCTTACGCAAGCTCTTGTATGTGACCATCAATCCGTCAGAAAGAGTTAAAAGTCATTAAATTTTGAGCTACACAGGTCGTCTGCCCTTTTAAAAGAGCACAGTGTGCTATCGTATGACACGAAGGGGTATGAGAGTGAGGAACACGCTGCTTTTACTGAATAAACACCCTTTTTAAATCTGCACATACTAAATGATGCATATCTGAACTCAGAGGAGAGACATGTTCCAAATTGTTCATTAAATTCCAACAACGACTGGATGAAAAGATGTAACCACCACCGCCGCCACCACTCTAGCCTCTGATGGATTTATATGGAGTATGGGCGTGGACATGCTGTAATTTAGTAAGTGTTAAAAGCTGCTGCAGAGACGTAGCCTGTAACACACACTCCGCTCCACTTCTAACATCACTGTTCCTGAAATCTCAATGATTTTCTGTCCCCGCCCGAACAAAAAAAATCATCACAAAGCGCAATGTCAGAGAGAAACTGTTCTGAAATCAGCTCCAAACAAACACGAATGTTGTTGTCAGGGAGCACACGGCGTGCTGATGCTGTTAAAGTGTTACGCTGTCAGTCTGGAGACGAACCTCGCTGGAATGAATGTAATAAGTGTTGTGCATGTTGTCAGGTGCTTTTAATACAGCAGACTTTTCATTTCACTGACCTCACCCTGCAGTTTCTGTGATGTGAGGAAGTAGAACATGGATGTAATTTTCTTCATTTTCCTACACAAATGCCTCCAGTGTTTGGAAACAGTCATTTATAACTCTTATCTTTATAAATGTGTTTATTTGTGTTTCTTAGAGGTTCGTGTAGCATTAAGTTGTTATCCTGTTTTGTTTTTTCCTTATCGAGCATTAGTAAATCAAGACTGTCAGATGTCACAGGCACATCGCCAAACAGGAAAGCAGCTGAAGACATTTGCCACAAAGGCCATGTTTCAAACAGAGAGACTTAACATCCTTTGAGTGTGAGATGAACCCAGCTGTAAGACACGATGCCTCTGTTTGTGAGTTTGTAAAAGAGCACTGGATCAGTAGAAGCATTACTGTGCATTTAGACAAATACAGCTTTTCCAACTGAATGTTAAATAAAAATTTGGAGATCAACAGACAATTCTGGTCTTACTTGCAGGTTTTATTTCCATTGTCATCCTAAAAAGCACTGTACGGTCTTAATCTTGATATTTAAACCTGTTTATCTGGCTCCAAGACCGCTGTTTAAAATAGACTATATAAACAAAGGCGACTTGGCTTGTCTTCAAGTGAACCTCCAAAAATCAAGTTTGAACAAGTAAGAAGTAACATGTAATTTATTTTTACTAATTCATAACAAAGCCACACAGCCTAACTGTAAAATACACTTTAATTTTTACTGGTAGTTTACTGGTTTTGGCACTTTACCAGTGTTCCACCGTATGAGAAAAGATCTAAACGCTTCACACATGAAAATGTGGAAAAAAGGAAAAACATCATCACTCAACTTTTTAAAAATTATTTTGCATTTTTTTTGCCAATGCAAAATCTGCCCAATCACTCTAGAATTAATCATTCTTTCCAAATAGAGTTATCTGATGAAAATTCTTGTTTTTTTTGTATATGGCAAAAAAACTAAAAATTCCTGTGTCACTTTTTTCTGATATCGTGCTGCTGTAAAATCAGTAATATAAAGTTATATTACGCTTTGGGTGTATTTACAGGTTGATGTGTTCCCCATGCAAAAAAAATTAAAAAAATATTGCTTGCTAATTGCCATTCTTCTGCAGACTTACTATATGATTAATTGTTTCAGCACTGGTATTTTCTCATGTTATACAGTATTCCTTTCTATCATCTGCCCGTCACACTGTTACATAAGCTTCCTTTTTGACCAGTGATGAACACTGACAATAATGAATGAGAGCATAACGTTTTAATGTGTTGATGGTGGTGGCATGCTCATACTATGGACAGCTGTAGCTCAGGTGGTAGAGTAGGTAGGCCATTAATCGGAGGAGAGGCGGCCCATTCCCTGGCTCCTCTTGTTCACACAACTAAGTGTCCTTGAGTAAGACACTTCACCCACATCATTCCCTATGTGTGGATATGGGAAAATATGTTTTGGACCAAAGTGTCCCCCAAACAATTGTAATGTAAAAAAACAAACAATAAAATAAGAACACTATAGTCACGTCTGAGACTTGGAGAAAGCTGCTGTTACACAGGAAATTAAGGACAGAAAAAGAGACTTGCCAGGATTCAGAGAAGCATTTGTCTTGCAGGATGGTCTTGTAACCTTTCGGTCTGCCATTTGCAGCGATGCCCTGTCGGTGAGTATAGATGTAAGAGAGCCCACTGGAGGTGTGCCCTCCCCACGTGCCCACCTGCCTCTCCTACCACAGTCTGCTGTGCCATGTGGAGCCCCAGATGTAGCCTGCAGAATAATCCACACTCGTACACTCATGAAAGTGTCCATCTGGCCCCACACGCACACATTAAGCCCCGGAACCATACAGGCATGGGGACACTGTTGTTGTGGCATTTAACAGATACAGCAGTGTGAGATAGTGCCGTACTTCTTCTATTCTGTCTGTAAAAAGGCCCGAGCTGAGGTGGTGCACAGCTGAGAGTCACTTGGCTGTGACCGAGAGGTGAAACGGAGAGGGACTGAGCAGGATAAGCCTGCAGAGCTCACTGCTAGCAGAGCAGAGCAGAGTGAGGTAGATCTTTTTACATTAGCTGTGCCTGAGGCACATGCAGATAACAGCAAAGCTCCTGCCTGGCAGTAGAGACACTAACACTACAGCCCTGAATCACAGCTGGCAATGTTTATCCAATCAAAATAAAAGAGTGCTTTTTTATATTTCAAGGTTTTCATGTATTTTCTCTTGACTAAATATCGACCAACCTAAAAACCATTCAATGTAAACATCGGATAGAGGCCTGCCTCAGTTTTTATTTGCTTCCATACATAAAAGCTTTCGAACAACATAGTGGTTCAATAATGGTTTACAGTAACAACACTCACTTATTTAATATACAAGGCAGTTTCCTATGAACTACATTTATAGAGAAGCATTTGTTTACAGCAAACATCACAGAATAACAGTTAAAGCAGTTGTATGAGGTCTTCTGTGGCTCTGGAGGAGCTTTGTCAGGTCCAAGGAAACAACCTGGATGATGTCATCACGGTTAAATCAGTGTCGCCTTCGTGGGATCTCAGCTCGAGTGTGTTGCTGACAAATTTACACTTGAAAACCTGAAGAACGAGCTTTATGAAGACACAAACTACTATCTACTACTACTAACTGTGGTTCCAAATCACATACTTTGTCTTTTTACTTTCAGTAAGTTCTGCAGCTGCGCCTACAAGGCACGCACTATTGCATGTACATAGTATTCATACATATTAATGAATACTGAATACTGAAATGAGTTGTCACCTGTCGGTGTGTTCTCAGCAGCTCAACCTTGTTTAGTGAGTGACACATCATGGTGTATCTCCCACTACAGAGGATTGCAGGTCTGAAAGGAAGAGTTCGGGTATTTGAACGTACCCTATTTATAAACATAGACAATGTTAGAGCTTCCCAGAGTAAAACCCCAAATATTTTTGATCGCACCCTGGTGGCAGTTTGCAGGGTGTGCGATAAGTCCCGCCCCCTCCATGCCAGCAGAGCTAAACTAAAGAAACCAAAGTACACCTCAAACAAACCTTCTGCAAATCTGGTTTCTGTCACACAAGTCTTTTGTTCACATTTTTTCTGATCAGTTTGTTTTAATTAGTTATTTTATGAGAACTAATGGTGTATGTGCTACTGACTGATAGCAATTCAAAATAAAGCTGCCACAGAGGGGCCTGCAGATCTCGGTGAGCCTAACCTTTATCTGTTTAAATCAACAAAATGAGTTGTTCTGCAGTAGACTGTAATGATATTTTGAGGCATCTAAGGACTTAAGGGCAATTTAATTAGTAAGTTGACTCTGAACTCCAAAACTCACTGGCCATTTATCTACACCATTAATCAGCCAGAAACTGTAAAAACAGAGAAAAAAATAAATGTTGAACAAAAAAAAAATGTAACCTGTGAAGCCAGATGTACCCAACAGTCACAAGACAAAAATTCAGGGCCTTTTCGGCTGAACTACAGGCTGTGTTTACACAGAGCAGATAGGAGACAAGTGTGGACACAAATGAAAAATAAGCAGAATAATATCTCTAGTAAGTACAGTTGCTACTGTTCCCTCAATTTGGGCAACACTGGTGGGCACATAAAAATGTTGGATATGTTGTTTATAGGTTTTTTGTAAAATAAATAAATAATTTTAGCGATTAATTGCATTTTAACTGTGTCTTACTGCACAGAATAATGAACAAATTAATCTGTGGAGCCTCCTGTCATACCTACAGTCCTTTCATCCAACTCTTGGTGAATGCACTTTATTCACTCAAGAAATGCTACATCCTCTGAAATACACAGTAGATGCTGATTCAAAGCTGTTATACAGGAAAATACTCTGCATTCAACATGATGGTAATATAACACGAGGGCTACTTGTTAACACTTTTTCTATCTGTATGATAATGGTTTATGTTTTAAGAACTAGTGTCTCTCTGGGAAGCTTTACTCTCATTTCTGAAGCAGCAGCGGGACAGACGTTGCTCTCGCCCCCGTCCTCGTCACCACTTCACGGGCTATTCAATTAGCAGAAGAAGCAAGGGAGATGGAGCCATAATGGAGCTGATGAGATGCACAAGGACAGGTGACACTAATCAGAGCGGCGCCCCATTGTCTCTGTGTGGGCATCATTAAGGAAAGAGAGTGATTTCAGGCTTTTTTTTTCCTCGCTGAGCCTGAACACACTCATGCAAGCTGCGTGCATTCTCTTCCTTATCATCAATTTGCAGTATGTGTGAATATATTCACTGAACACTGAGAGTGTAAGGACTGACATGGAGGAAAACAAGAATATTTTACTCCTCAAAAATAGGTTGTAAAGTGTAAAATCTCATAAATGCCACACTGATATACTGATGTGATAACCTGAATAGGTGTTAAAACACATCTAATACCCAAAGGATTTACTCTTGCCCTGTGTTCTGTAAACTCCGTTAGTGATTCAGAAAAAGCCCAGACATCCGGCCACTTTCCTCTCCTCCACTTCAGTGGGTGAGGCCGTCGATGAAGCGTGACCTACCGCTGCTGAGGTGGCCTCAGACCGATCCCAGCGGCCCGGGCTGCTTCTGTCCTCCTCAAAGCCTCTGGGCCGGACTGTGAAGGAGCTCTGCTCAGCCTGCCGGTACCGACCAGTGAGGTAGCTCGATAGACACCTGAGAAAACACCGCCAAACATTAGGGAAGGTCCTACTGCTTCCTCTCATATATTTCTGTCACCAAAGTCCAACTAGCTACATTCACACTTTGGCTGACACCAAATAACTTTGTTAGTATAATAGCATAATCCTAATCTCATTATTAAGTCCCTCTCCTCCCATTAGCTGAGTCTTCAGAGTGTGTGGGAGACTCCTGCTGGATCCAAGAGTGCTTTTCATCCTCCTGACATGATGTGACCATAAAGTCCAGCCTCAAACTCAACAATCAATGCAGTGCCTTGTCTACTTAAAGATTTTTTTAACACATCTGTGTACAATGATGGGCTAAAACATTGGGACCACCTCTGCCTAATACGCTCTTGGTCCTTTGTGTGCCACCAAAATTCATTTTAGCACCATTTCACAATGCAAGTCATCTCAGGGCTCTTTGCATGGTCAGATCAAGATCCGACAAACCCAATGATTCCCTTTGAGCAAGCAAACTATGACAAAATGTTTTGCTCTCTTTTAGCCTGGAAGTGCTGAAGACAGATGAATTTACAAATGAATTAATCACTGTTTTGATGCAAAGTGTTCTTCAGTGAGGTATAGCATTTGTGGAATCACACACTGTGGCTTCTGGTTAAAGTTTACTCCACCTCTGCTGTACTGCTGTTAATTAAAAAGGTCCTTACATTCAGTAACAGAACATGTCACGGAAAAATGTGATTAGGCTTTTTTTTAAACAAAAAGACTTGGAATGGAATTAACTAAACTCTTGAACAATTTACATTGAAAAGCGGCAACAAAACAGCTGAAACAAACTATGAACATGCAAGCAGCAGCCAGCACTAATAAAAAGCTAAGCTAACAGAACATTATTAGTTGATGTGGATGTAATGTTCATGCTACTTTTGACTGGATATCATTTATGTGGCAGGATGATGGCAAACAAGTGCGTGAATCTGCTGGTTGGACATGGACATAGAACCACTGACCAGAATAACACCTGCAACAATGGTAAGTGTACACAAAGATGGAGACAGCAGTAGCCTCAAAGAGCCTAGAAGATACACAAATAGAAACGTAAAAATGAGTGAATGTAACTGAAGAAAAAACTAGGCTAAAATGTTGTGATGTTTTGTGACATCAAAATTTACATCGGCAAAGAACCCTGAGAAACTTTATAGTTAACTCTTGTGTATAGAACAGTCTGTCTGAATCCTGACAGGTGGCTTTCTGTCGCAAGAACTTGGGGCAGAAGTGAGGTGGCACGAACATTTACAGGAACAACACCTTCATTGGCATTTTTAGCCTTTCTGTTGCCATTGTGGTGTAGGATCCAATAGCTTCGACTGCGACGTTAACTCAGAGTGCACCAAAACAACAAGTGGTATTTACTGGGTGTGACTCCAGTTCTACGAACACACAGGAAATAGAACAATGGAGCATTGTTGTAGCTTATTGTCTCGCAGCTCTGGAAAAAGCATCTTCTTGGGAGAGGACTAAGTGCTGTTATGTGGATCTTCATGTTGGTGCATACTAACCACCTCAGCAATCAGTTAGTTATCATTAGGTTCATGTGACTGATGCAGGAGCCAATCATGATAGCCTGACTCTGAGGTGGAGTGACGGCCCCACACTGTATCATTTCCTACAATCAGCAGACACTTAGTATCAAGACATACACCTTTCAGTGCTGCCTTGAAACCTGATGGAAGACCTGAGGAATCAAGACTTTTTATTTCCAAGTGTAGTTCTTCAACTATACAAGTTTTAATACATTTTAATTCAACATTTTTAGGGAAAAAACAATCTTCTGGACAGGAAAGAAGAAAAAAATAACCTCCCCCAGTAGATTGACTGTGAACGCATAACCCCACAGTCCACACAGTAATTGGCTGCAGAGGCAAATCAATGCCTCAGATCAGAATTGAAGCATTCTGCTTGTTTACAACATCTATCATTTGTTCTTATCAAGTGTGATCAGAGCAATTTTCCCTCCCTTAATATAGGTTTGATGGGACAAAGAAAAGCTCAATTCTCAGAGAATTGGAAAACACATTTCTTGTGCTTTGTGGTAACTAAACTGTCAACAGATAAGAGAGTCCATAGTATCAACTCGTGGGTAATTCATCTTACAATTGCGCCACTGTGTTTTCCTTTGGAACAGCTTGGAAATATGGTTTGAGGCCTTTGCTCAAATGTCACTGCAAATGCTTCATCCAAGTGTTCAGAATGTAAAGCAGAATGCAAAAAAGTGTGCTGTGCTCTCTGTCCCCAAAATCCTCTTGAGTAGTCGCCACTTAAAGAAAAAAGCACATTTATAGCCATGTGTGCACTTATGTATCTACAAAAGGCCGATGAGCTACTCGTCCTCAGGCAGCTCTGCAAACTGCTGTAGACAGTAGCGTGAGGTGAGAGAGCAGTGTAGGCCACTTTGTATCATGTCAGCGCTAGCGGTTAGACGCCATCTCCACAGTGTCCCTTGTCACCAATCACATCCTTTTAAACCACCCAGGGAGCTCGACACCCCCCTCACACACACACACACACTCACACACACACTCCCTTATCTGTCAATGCTGCTTAAATAATGTAATTAATGACTTAATTAACATTTCCATAATCTATTTTAATAAATCTAACACGGCATAATGAGAGTTTCTAACCTCCAGGCAATGGCATATAAAAATTCACAGCGCAGAGCTGCATGGTCAGGGCACTGTCTCAGCGCCGCAAACTCTCGCCGTGACAGTGAAGGAAGGAGAGGGTGCATATTGTGTGACAGTCCTCTGAAAGGCAGTTCAAGCCTGACAAATGTCATGCGACTTTGTGAATGTGTCCAATAACAGACCTGCAGCAGGAAGAAGGAAGGCAAATAAAAGATTATTTTGGAGGGTCAAACTGTTGAGAGGAAGTCAGAGCACCACTGACAGAGGGATTATTTGAGCAGAGTTTGTCTGTAGACTTTGAGTCAGAACAAATCATACATTCTTGAGCTCCACTGTAAACTAAGGCCTTGTCCACACTGATATGAATACATTGCAAGCCTCGGGATTCCGCGATTAGTAGACATGATAAGTGGCGTAAATGCTGGAAATGCACTGAACAATTTTGGCATTTCAACATCAGTTATTTTGGCCCGAATTCAATGGTCAGCTGCAGTCATTGCCACCGTTTTAGACAATAGCAGAAGCAGCAGCAGCAGCAGCAGCAGCAAAGACTCGGCTCAGTGTTAAAGTTTTCAAAGTTTCAAGGCTTCCAAAGTCTGGGAGTACTTCAAATGATCAGAGTACAAAAAAGGTTTATTTGTACAGTATACAGAGTTTAGATGGCAGACAACAGCAGCACAATGTCGGAACACCTGAAGAAAGAACACACTCAGGAGACACTTTACATCCGTTTGGTTCTCTCCTGCTCTCTGTGCTCACATATACTGTATATGTTACATACACATACTGTTTGTTCAAAATACAGACTGAACTTTTTCACACTGTTCAGAGATTTAACAGAAACTTTAACTTTTTGAGTTGCATTGCTGACTTAAAAAATAAGCCATCTTTTCATTTTATTATTTTTTATCTTGCTGGAGTTTCTAGTTTTACTCTGCAGTTTTAGCACAGTGCTACCTAATGCACACATACAGTGTGTCAAAATAAAAGGAACTTAAACCATATAGTCATCTTGCTTTTTTGGAGGAAAATGAACCGTTCAGATTGTTTGACTAATCTGTGAAAGAGTTGGTAAATTAATCAACAGAGAAATAGTTGTTAGTGGCAGCCCTATGTGAAATTACCATCATCGTCTTCACTTGAGGCTCTTGTCCACATGCAAACAGCGTTTTAGGTCAACTGATGAAGATTTTTTTTCAAATGGCTTATAAGGTAAAGATACTCTAAGTCTCTGTTTTATGTGTCCCAGTGGATAAGTGAAATGGACAGTCTGTGAAGTAGTGATGTCACACCTCAGTGCACGCATGCCCATTGCTGCTTTGTGTAATGAGTCTGAGTCTATGCGTCTCCCTTGAGAATCTGGAGAAACTCACCATATTGTATACAATAATAAGTTTACCAACAACCCAGCAAAGTGTCTTTTAACAGCATTTTTCTATGACAGTTGTCCTCTCCAAATTTAACCAATCAGCATTTCTTCTTCTACTTTGACAAAGTTGCATCAAGACCTGCACAGTAGTTTTTTCAGGACTGCTCAGGGGTACCTAGGCTGAAGTAGGTATTTTATTCTCCCCAGAAAATGGCTGAGAAAGAAACGCGGCATGCAAGTTACTTCAGTGACAGCAACTTATGGATGGTAATTCTATAGCATAATAGGTAAAACACAAGATTGACTTTTATTTTAAAAAAGGATGTGTAATTATAAATTAATGCCTTCTGTTTAATTCAATTTTTTTGTAAAATCAAAGTAACCACAGTACAAAAAACATCATAACTTAGAAATACTAAAGTGCAGTACTAGAGTAAATGTACTACCTGACTTTTTCCAGTTCAAAAGAGACAAAGGAGCAAATGTAAACTCCTGTAACTCCAAGGACTCCTGTAATTACCAATTTCCATTAAAAGTGATGGTTATTCAATTGCTTTATAGCAAACTAAGCTGTCATCTGAAGTGTTGTAGCCATGGCAACAGACAACAGGTAACAGCAACACAGAGAATCAATCACAGGGAGGACGGCAACACACTTTAACCCCCCGCGAATAGAATAGCATGTCTGCTGTGATCACGAGCACACAACACGGACCCAACACAGTGCAAACAATAAAAGGTCACTGTTGCTTGTTTATCTTGGCCTGTTTGGAAGACTAACAGGCCGAGTGATGGGTGAGAGATGGGGTGGGGGAGTTGCTCCTTGCAAGGGTTTCCGCCCTTGGGGCCGAAAGTGTGACTGAGATGCAAACTGACAGGGGGCAGCAGGAGGCTGGCACATCCCAAGCAGCACAAGCACCATGGGGCACGAGTCTGCGAAGACCACCAATCCTAATAACGCACCCACCAACCTTCCCATTGTACCAGTAACAATGTAAGCATCAGTCAACAGAGAGCCTCCTCAGTGCACTTTATGTAGCCATTAAGATCTGAGGAATGGCTCCTTACTGCAGCTTCAAAACAACTCAGATATGTAATAAAGAGTTACTGCGAATAAAGCGTTAGCATTTTAGCTATTTGAAACTCTTTTAACTCAAACAATGCAAATACCTGTAGTTGAGATGTGCCAAGAATGCAGGCCGTCTGAAGCTGCTGAGCGTGCTGTAAACAAACCAATTTCCTGTCATAAAATTACAGCTCATTACCAGCCTGGATAAGGGCTTCAACAGCATAATGATGCAGAAGCGCATTACCACTGCCACTATATTTATTAATTACCAGTTGACTAGCTACATTCCTTGCAAAGGCGGTTAATGGGGGGAAAAAAAGTTACAGGCTTGTTGAGTTAATTACAAACAGCCTCTCTTATTTTAGTTAAGACAAATACTGGAGGAAGGATACATGTAGAACACAAAGTTTTAATTTTGCTACTGGCATGGAAAGCAGTTTAGCATGATTGGAGGGTCACTTCTGCTACCCCCATCATATTTTACAATGAATGTTATAAAGCAGGAGAGCTCGTCGGAATCCAGCATTCAGTTAATGAAGCGAAGTCATTAAAGCTGTGGTTTGATTTTCAAAAATACAATTAGGAAACATAATTCTAAAAAAAGATATTTATCAGAAATGTGCAGCCTGACTGAGTAACTGCTTTAGGCAATTACAGATTACATAACCTGTATTTGTAATCTGATTACAGTAGCTGCCATATGTTGCTTTCTAATCAGAGAGTAGATATTGTTTATGCCAGGAATCTAATGCATTATTTACAAGTTAGATGTTAATAAAAACAGACTGTTCATTTACTAATGGTTTACAGTACCGCAGGCATCGTTCCAATTAGCAATATCAAAATGGGAAGTGAAAACAAGAGAGGTGGGGGGCGCTGGGGGTCAGACAAAAACATGTTTTCAGAGATGATTATTTGGACGACACGGGCACTCACCGCTTCTTGTTTTGAAACTCACATAAAAATGGAATGTTACATGAAAATATTGTTTTACATATTTGGCAGACTAGCCAGAAGAGGTGGAGAGACTGTTGTTGTTTTATTGATTAATCATTGTGACCATGTGTCATACACAGCTCAATCCAAGGACACTTTAAGTTTAAAAAAAGTTAAGATATGAGGGCTGATAAACATTAAGTACTTACTTGATGAGCAGGATTTCTGTCAGTATACCAAAAGAGGCTGCTGCTATTTTAAAGGTGCTGGGAGGAGCAGGGTTGGTGAAGGCGGTCATCATGCAGTAAACAACATAAGGCACCAATCCCAGCAACACAAACACGGTGATCAGCACGAGCCACGTCTGCCACTGGAAGCTCACCGACCGCCATGGAGAACTCCACTGCAGCTGGTACTGGATAAGAGAGAGAAAGAAGTCTCATGACTCGACCACACAGTCACACAGTTCGTCTAATCAGTCAACTCAGTAGTTATGAAAATGACTCAAGTAATCCAAAGACAAGAACACACTGGAAGGCGTATGCATGCTGTGGTTTTTAGAAAAGACATGGTGGCTGTTCCCCTCTTTTGTTTGACCCCTACTGGATGGAATGTCATGAAAGTTGGTTCTGGCACTCATTTCTCTCTTAGGATGAACTGGAATAACATCATTTTTCATCTTGTGCCATCATCAGCTCAAAGGTCCCATATTGTGCCTCTTTTTTTAGCAAATTAGCAGAAGTCTCCCATGTTCCCAGAATGTATCTTTCAGTTTGTTAGGTCAAAGTACTACAAAGATAGTTTAATTTACCACGACTGTACAACCCCTGGTTTTGGGTTTATGAACGGTGCATTTATTAGACAACATCGCAGTATCAGTATTTCATTCTTGTTTGGTTGTCTGACACAGAGAAAAATGTAACTGAGAACACGTATTAAAATTCAGTGTATGTGAGCACAGGCAGTGTTGTACCAGTTCATGCTTGAAAAGAACTAATTCAAAGTTCAGTTCACACATATGAAAATGAACTAGTTCACGTTCACAGTTCACTTTTAAAAAATTTGACCTTAGTTCACAGTCCTAAAAATGAACTAGTTCATGTGCGTTTGTTACATTTTTTTAAAAAATAGATAAGACACTATGTTACTCAATAGAACCAAGTGTGAACGTCAGTCTGACAAGTGTGAAAGTCAATCTGACGTACGCACTTGTTTTTTCCGACCAGGTGGACACAGTTTGCATAAAAATGTGAGGTTCTTGCTGTCTGTGTCTTCATTTGTTAATTCATAAAACTTCGCTCGGTCTTCTGCTAACCTGGCTGCGGCACTAGCCACGCTGGACTGTCACCAGTGTTTGCCATAAATTGTCATTAAGCCTGAAATCCGCTTTCTCTCGCGAGAGTTTTTTAAATGAATGTGAACGGTGCATGCCGCTCATTCTCACGAGAGTGACTGCGTTTGCGTTCACGCTCATTATTAGAAAACGGATCCGTTCAGTTCAGCATTCACCGAAAATATGAACGTGTTCAGGGAACGCCGTTCATTGGATGTGTTCATGCACAACACTAAGCACAGGGACCAGAAGAGAAGTAAACAGATGTAAACAGCAGCTGAGTTAAGCTGCACTGAATCACAACAGGCAACATGAAAACACAATAACACACCGCAAGTCTACATTACTACATTTTTCACCAAATCTAAAAGTCCCTCAGTGTTACAATTTCCACAGAGTTCTGACTTGTGGACATACAATCAAAGCTATTGAACATTAGTCACACAACATGCTAACACTAAGGATTGTTCTATTGTTGTGGGAATGTTGCCTTAAAAAGAAAAATAATCCATTGGGTTGTCTCAGAAGCTGGTGCTGCATGAAAACTACTGTGTTCACTCTTGCAGTCAGCAGCAGTACATTTGGTGTGTCTTGCTTGTGGTTGAGACATTTTAGAGTTAACAGAAGATGCTTTACACAGTAAATAAATGTGGTGGACTAAGCGGCAGCTTCTGTTTCTGAATATCTCACATTACAAGCAACAGGCAGTAAGGGGGCAGGATTGTAAATGTTTAGCTCAACGACTACTAGTCCCTCAGTTTCTGTGCAGAAACTGAATAAAATTCTGACTGGCTTGTAAAGCTGGGAGGCCAACTAGTTGAAGGTGGGTCTAGAGCAGTGGTTCTCAACTGGTCCAGCCTCAGGACCCACTATGTCTGTATTAATAACGGTCGTGACCCAAATTGTTTAAGTTTGCTGTTCCTGTTAACAAAATAAGGTTTATTTGGGTGGAGTCTCAACGCATTTTGATACAACTTAAGAAATTTTTGGCTTATCTTTTGCTCATTTTGGTATATTTGGACACTTTTGCCAAGTTTTTGACAGATTCTGAGCACATTTTGGTTTATTTTTGGCACATTTTAGCATACATTTCTTCTATAAGCTGGCAGAGTCTAATCTCGAGGTTAATAGTGGGCTGCTCCTGGTGTCACCACCACTAAATATCCTGCTACTGAAAGCAAACTGTGTCATAAGAAACACGTCCTTTAAAATAAAAGACTTTATACCACTACTTTTTGAGGGGGGCATGCTTCTGCGACCCTCTAAAAATGGCTTCATGACCCACTTTTGGGTCCCGACCCACCTGTTGAGAACCACTGGTCTAGAGGAATGGAAGTAGTAAATGTGTTTAGCATCTTACAACTTTTATTTTAAACATATTTTACACATTATACACATATTCTTATATCAGTTTTTATGGAAGAAGCTCCAGGCAGCTAGCTCACATGGATGACAGCTTAACCATTTTAAATTCCAGCAACAAAGCTCTGATTGTTTGACTGTAAATGTTACGAACGGTGCAGAGACTCAGGCGCAGGCAAAGAAACACGGCACACAGATATATAAAATAACAATGTTTATTACAACAACGGAAACAGAAAATCACTGCACAGCAGGAAACCAAACCAATAAACCAAAACCGAAACTAAAAGCGAGCGAGTGCTGAAAACGAACTAAAAGTAACAACAGAAAGCGAGCTGCAAAAGGCGAGCTGAAAAAACGAACAGGTAACAGAAAGCGAGCTACGAAAACCAACAGCTGATACAAACAAAAAGCGAGCTACGAAAACCAACGAGCTGATACAAACAAAAAGCGAGCTACGAAAACCTATGAGCTGATAGCAACCAAGACACTGGGAAACTGAGCCAGACGGGCTAACGCTAATGCTAATGCTAATGCTACTGAACCTGAACGGAGAGGGGGGCACGACGGAGCAGGTGAGCGGAGCAGGGGGGCAGGCAGGCAGGCAGGCAGGCTGGGTGGTGAGCTGAGGTCCGGGAGTGGGGGTGGCGATCCACGACTGGAATCCTGGCGGTGGCTGGGTTACTGGCGGAGTGGAGGCAGTGGTTGAGCTGAACCGGAGGAGGCACACGTGGACGGCAGACGGGGGACCAACTGGAAGCGGAGAGGGAATAGCGTTAGCAATAGCGAGGGTGCAGAGCAAACGGAGCAGACAGAACGAGAGCAGAGGTTGGCAACTGACTGAGGCAAAACGACGGTCTGGCATCGAGGAGCATGTGGAGCGTGGTTATAACCGGGAGAGTGAGAGCTGATCATCCAATCACACGCGTGCCTCCTCCGCTGATTACAAGTGGCTGCACCTGCCGTGCTCCTCGCTGCCCACACCTTGCTCACGCCCACCTGCAAGAGAGAGAGGGAAAGGGGAAGAGGGAAAAGAAGGGGAAAGGAGACTGCCACTCAGGCAGCAGAGGTGGAGGGCGTGACAGTACCCCCCCCTCTACGTGCACCTCCAGGTGCACGAATCCTCCGGTCAGGTCTCCTCTGGTTGAACTCCCGGATCAGGGCAGGGTCCAGGATCTGGCGTCTGGGTACCCAGGAGCGTTCCTCTGGACCGTATCCCTCCCAGTCCACAAGGTATTGGAGACCACGTCCCCGACGACGAACATCCAGCAGGCGGCGCACGGTGTACGCTGGGGCATTGTCCACCATCCTGGGTGGTGGAGGGGGACGGACAGGGGGGGCCAGAGCGCTCTCATTCACTGGTTTAATTTGGGAGACATGAAACGTGGGGTGGATCCTCATCGAGGAGGGCAACTTCAGGCGGACCGCACTGGGATTAATGATGCGCTCAACAACAAAAGGCCCCACGAACCGGGGCGCCATCTTCTTAGACTCCACCCGGAGAGGTAAGTCCTTAGCCCGGAGCCAAACCCTTTGGCCCGGGGAGTAGACAGGGGCAGGAGAACGGTGACGGTTGGCTTGCCCCTCCATTCTCCGCGAAGCCCTTATCAGAGAGGCCCTCGAGCGCCTCCAGACCCGTTCACACCTCCTGAGAAAGGTCTGGAGAGACGGGGTGGAGATCTCCCGTTCTTGGGAGGGGAACATGGGCGGCTGGTATCCCAAGGAACACTGAAACGGAGACAGCCCGGTAGAAGCATTAGACAAGGAGTTGTGCGCATACTCGACCCATGGGAGGAGGCTGCTCCAGGCGGAAGGGTTCTCCGAGGTCATACATCGCAGGAAGGTCTCCAGTGATTGGTTGGTCCGCTCCGTCTGACCATTGGACTGCGGGTGGAAACCAGAGGTTAAACTGACTGTGGCCCCCAACGCAGAGCAGAAATTTCTCCAAACCTCCGACGTGAATTGTGGTCCCCGGTCGGACACTATGTCGGCAGGTATCCCATGGAGTCGGAAAACGTGGTTCACCAGATGATCGGCCGTCTCCCTGGCAGAGGGCAATTTTTCTAAGGGGACAAAATGGGCGGCTTTGGAGAACCGGTCGACAATGGTTAGGATGGCAGTTTTACCTTGGGATGGGGGAAGCCCAGTGACAAAATCCACTGCGATGTGGGACCAGGGTCGATGAGGAATAGGCAGCGGTTGAAGGAGCCCCGAACTCGGCCGATTGGAGGTCTTGCTGGTGGCACAGATGGAACATGCGGCCACGAACTCCTTAGCATCCCTCTCCAGCGTGGGCCACCAGAACTTCTGCCGCAGGACCTCCACGGTGCGTGCAGTCCCAGGATGGCAGGTCAACCGTGAAGAGTGCGCCCAGCTCAGGACCTGAGAGCGAACTGGATCAGGAACAAACAAACGGTTAGTAGGACCGTTACCTGGGTCGGGGTGCTGTTCTTGGGCCCGGCGAACCACGGACTCGATCTCCCAAGTGAGAGAAGCCACCACACAAGTTCCAGGCAGAATGGGTTCAGGTTCGCCGGGGGTCTCCTGGGAGGAAAACTGGCGGGACAATGCGTCTGGCTTGACGTTCCTGGACCCAGGCCGATACGTGATGGTGAAGTTGAAGCGGCCGAAGAAAAGCGTCCAGCGGGCCTGTCGGGCGTTCAGTCGTTTAGCCGATCGGATGTACTCCAGGTTCCGGTGGTCGGTCCAAACGATGAACGGCTGCTCCGCCCCCTCCAGCCAGTGACGCCATTCCTCCAGAGCTAGCTTCACCGCTAGCAGCTCTCGATTGCCTACGTCATAATTCCTCTCGGCAGGGGACAGCCGCCGAGAGAAAAAGGCACAGGGGTGCATCTTGTTGTCGGCGGGGGAACGTTGAGACAGCACCGCCCCTGCCCCAATGTCCGAAGCATCCACCTCCACCACGAACTGCAAGTGGGGATCAGGCTGCGTCAGGATGGGTGCGGAGGTGAAGCGTTGCTTCAGGGAGTGAAAGGCCTGGTCTGCCTCAGGAGTCCAGGAGAAGGTCCGCTTAACCGAAGTGAGGGAGGTGAGCGGGGCTGCCACTTTGCTGTAGTCCCGGATGAAGCGACGGTAGAAGTTGGCGAAGCCCAGGAAACGCTGCAGCTGCTTCCGATTCTCCGGAATGGGCCAGTCCCTAACAGCGGACAGCTTCAGAGGGTCCATTCTCACCTCCCCCGCCGAGATTATGTACCCCAAGAAGGAAACGGTAGGTACTCCGAACTCACATTTCTCGGCCTTCACGAAGAGTCGGTTCTGCAGCAGCCTCTCGAGGACCTGGCGGACATGGCGGGTGTGTTCCTGGGCGTCTCTCGAGTAGATGAGGATGTCATCTAGGTAGACGAATACGAATCGGTTGATCATGTCCCGGAGCACATCGTTGATCAGGTTCTGGAAGACGGCGGGTGCATTCGTGAGTCCAAAGGGCATGACCAGGTATTCGAAGTGCCCCAGCGGCGTGTTGAATGCCGTCTTCCACTCGTCCCCTTCGCGGATGCGAATGAGGTGGTAGGCGTTGCGGAGGTCCAGCTTGGTGAACACGGATGCCCCGTGCAGGGAGGTGAAGGCGGAGTTGATGAGTGGCAGGGGGTAGGTGTTCTTAATGGTGATGTCGTTGAGACCACGGAAGTCGATGCACGGCCGAAGGGTCTTGTCCTTCTTGTCCACGAAGAAGAATCCTGCCCCCACAGGCGACGAAGACGGGCGGATGATGCCAGCAGCGAGGGAGTCCCGGATGTAGGTCTCCATGGCCCCTTGTTCCGGTTTGGAGAGGTTATACAACCGACTGGTGGGTAAAGTGGCTCCGGGAACGAGCTCAATAGCACAGTCGTAGGGACGATGAGGGGGCAAAGACAAGGCTTTCTCCTTGCTGAACACCGGAGCGAGGTCATGGTACTCGGGAGGGACGGAGTCCAACTTTACCGGGGCGTCCGGAACAGGGCTGGTGGCGTCAGCAGGGGTCAGAGCTGAGTGCAGACAGGTCTCATGGCACCGGGGATCCCAGGATATCACTTCCTCTTTCCTCCAGTCGATGTGGGGGTTGTGCGCCCGAAGCCAGGAATAACCCAGGACCATGGGGGGACTGGAGTGATCTATAACGAAAAAGGTCGTCTTCTCCCGATGATTGCCGGCCAAAAACAACGTGACAGGAACAGTTTTCTGCTGTACCTTGGCTAGGTGGAGCCCATTCAAGGCTCGGACCTCCAGGGGGGGCTCCAGGGACTCCAAAGGAATGCCCATCTGACGGGCGAGCTGAAGGTCCAGGAAGTTCTCCTCGGCACCAGAGTCGATGAAGGCTTGTACAGGTACAGACTGGGATTGCCAGCAGAGGGAGGCGGCGAGCTGCAGCCGATTTGGGGAAGACGACGATAGATGGCTCACCTGTATCTCCCCAGCTACTGGTGAGCCCGTGCTTTTACTGTACGCTGGGGACAGGCAGCGAGGTAGTGACCAGTCTTCCCACAGTATAAGCAGGTGTCGGCGTCCCGCCTGCGTTGCCTCTCTTGTGCGGACAGCTGGTTGCGTCCCAGCTGCATGGGCTCAGGGTCAGGAACGATTCGGGAAGAAGGTGGAGGGCTCTGGCAGGTAGACGGAAGGGCCCGTGGAGACTCCGAGCGGAGGGTCCTTTCCCTCCGCCGCTCGCGGACCCGGTTGTCGATCCGGATGGCCAGGTCAATGAGCTGATCCAGACTGCGCACGTCATCTCGGGTAGCCAGCTCATCCTTGAGGCCGTCCTGCAGAGCTGCGTAGAATGCTCCTTGCAGAGCTGCATCGTTCCATCCGCTCCCCGCCGCTGTAGTGCGAAACTCGATGGAAAAGTCCGCCACACTCCGGTTCCCCTGACGCATGGACAGAAGACGGTGACTGGCATCTCTTCCCTGCACCGGATGGTTGAACACTTTCTTCATCTCGGCGGTGAAAGCGGCATAGGAGCCGCAGATCGCCTCCTGGCGTTCCCACACCGCAGTACCCCACTCTCTCGCTCGGCCTGACAAGAGGCTAACCAGGAAAGCTACTCTGGCCCTATCTGCGGCGTAAGAGTGAGGCTGTAAGTCAAAGACTAACGAAACCTGAGTCAAAAAAGACTGGCAGGAACCAATGTCGCCGTCATAGCGTTCAGGAACGGGCACATGCGGTTCACGAGTTGAACCGCTGGCCGTGAAACTAGCATTAGCTGGATCACTGCTAACGGGTGCGGCCATAGACGTAACGGCAGCAGGAGCCGAATGGGCAGCTAGCGTGCTAATCCTCCCCGTGAGCTGGGAGACCTGATTTATCAGCGCGCGGTTACTCTCCACAAGACTCTGTAGCAAAGAGTCATGCTGCCCTATCACTACGCCCTGGTGAGCTATGGCTTGCTGCAGGTCTATCTCACTAAGGGCAGGACTAGTGCCGGTCTCGTTGCCTGCTGAGCTCATGTTGGCCAGACCGTACTGTTACGAACGGTGCAGAGACTCAGGCGCAGGCAAAGAAACACGGCACACAGATATATAAAATAACAATGTTTATTACAACAACGGAAACAGAAAATCACTGCACAGCAGGAAACCAAACCAATAAACCAAAACCGAAACTAAAAGCGAGCGAGTGCTGAAAACGAACTAAAAGTAACAACAGAAAGCGAGCTGCAAAAGGCGAGCTGAAAAAACGAACAGGTAACAAAAGCGAGCTACGAAAACCAACGAGCTGATACAAACAAAAAGCGAGCTACGAAAACCTATGAGCTGATAGCAACCAAGACACTGGGAAACTGAGCCAGACGGGCTAACGCTAATGCTAATGCTAATGCTACTGAACCTGAACGGAGAGGGGGGCACGACGGAGCAGGTGAGCGGAGCAGGTGGGAGCGAAGGCAGGCAGGCAGGCAGGCGGGCTGGGTGGTGAGCTGAGGTCCGGGAGTGGGGGTGGCGATCCACGACTGGAATCCTGGCGGTGGCTGGGTTACTGGCGGAGTGGAGGCAGTGGTTGAGCTGAACCGGAGGAGGCACACGTGGACGGCAGACGGGGAACCAACTGGAAGCGGAGAGGGAATAGCGTTAGCAATAGCGAGGGTGCAGAGCAAACGGAGCAGACAGAACGAGAGCAGAGGTTGGCAACTGACTGAGGCAAAACGACGGTCTGGCATCGAGGAGCATGTGGAGCGTGGTTATAACCGGGAGAGTGAGAGCTGATCATCCAATCACACGCGTGCCTCCTCCGCTGATTACAAGTGGCTGCACCTGCCGTGCTCCTCGCTGCCCACACCTTGCTCACGCCCACCTGCAAGAGAGAGAGGGAAAGGGGAAGAGGGAAAAGAAGGGGAAAGGAGACTGCCACTCAGGCAGCAGAGGTGGAGGGCGTGACAGTAAATTAAATCTACTAAAAATATTTGGTTTGTGCAGCTATTTAGAATTGTGGACTGAGGCTATGAAGATTCTTCTCAAAATGTTAGCCAACTGTAAAAAGATCTGGCCTAATTACTATTTGACTTTGGCTAATTACAAGCACAGATAGTAAAAAGTGCTTAGATTTTTTATTTTACTTATTAAAGTCCCTTTTCTCACCTTTCTGAGGCAAGAGTTTTGCACCCTAAACCCTCATATTACAGGAGAACATGCATGACCAACTATGATGATGGAAAAAAAATAGTGTACTGGACAAATGGTGGCTGTAACTTTGTACTAAAATGTTGAGTGTGTCCCCAGCTTTTAAGTGGAAACACACACACTGAGCTATAGAGCTGAGAACAGAAACAAGACAAATTTCCACGCACAGAATTGTTGCATGACTCAAGAATAGAGAGTAATAAGCTCAAACTAACGCAACCTCACACCTGTTCCAAGCATGCAGTTCTTCTTACTTCAGCGTTGGCACTCGTCTATATAACAGTTAAACAGGAACAAAAAAAAAAACATATATGTACACGGGCACATACATAAAAACACTGAAAGATGCATGCAGTCATTAAGTCAGCATGCAAACACTACTTTCAGTCCTCGCCAAATCTCGCCTCACGCTGGAGACAAACCAAAACCACTTAAACGACGTTTGATTAGTGTCTGGAATTCATCTGCAAATGCACACTTGCCTTGTCCTTTTTCATGGCTGCTATTCATTAATTAGATTCTTTGTGCAACTGAGCTATCCTCAGTGTTTAAGGTTACATCAGGCCCCAGTAAGTGGCTGCCTGATAACAGAATGCATCCATCTTCATTACTCAGCCCTTTCTGTCGAGGCTTGCTCCTCCACAAGTGAGCTATGTCAGTAGGTTCTAAGGAACTGATACATTTCATTGCATTCAGATCCTGAACTTTTGCCTCCTTTGATTTTGGTCGCTTTGATTAAATTACTGGCTTGTGGTTTCCACTCATATCAGGTTCTTTCGTCTTGATTTTTCCTTCTTGAGGTGGAGCAGGGTTGCAGCCAAATGAAAGCCCTTTTGTTTTGGTTTTGAGGCTCTCTTAATGAATGCAAAGCAAGGATCGCTGGGTAAATATTAAAGCCAAGTAATTTGTAAATCCTGTGGTAATGTCACATTCCATCAGTCCTGTTGTACTGGAGAAACGGTTGGAAATGAGCCATTACTGTTGTCAACTGTGTCGTGCAAGTCAGTAAGATTAGTTCTTTTTAATTAATCCAGCCAATTAAACAACAGTTAAACTAATTCTCACTAGAGATCAGGGTCACAGTAAGGTCATTACATTGAAATTCAATTCATTTGGAGCACAGCAACTAATAATTCAGAAATAATTACATTTGATATTAGATTTCTGTCAAATGAATTATCAAATAAATTCCAGAGCAAATGTTATTTTTTTGCATTTAGTTCCACAATGCAAACCAGTTTCTTTCATGACTCTGCTGGTGTAAAGGCTATTAGAGAGAAAGATTAAAAAAACACAAAAAACAAAACAAAAAGTAAACTCAAAACACACTGTAAGCTTATTCTATTCTTTTTGCCAAAGCCATCCCAGACATTCAGATAAATGTCTGCATAAACCAAAACATGTGTTTTCAATCTTGGAGGAAACATGAATAGACTCAACTCCCAAGGTAACAACAGAGCAAATGTGTTGCACAGTGAAGGCTTTCTTTTATTAAGGGAATGAAACTGGATAACACAGGCTATTAAAAACTGAACTAAATGTGGTGGTCAGTCCTCAAGGTTCGGGCCACTGAAAGCAATTGAACACATTTTGGTGACAATCCTGAAAAGGCAGATTTAAATGAAGCTGTTAACGTCGCATCCATCAGCGGAACCTCAGCTTTTAGTCATATCAAGGCCGAGCCAGTCTGAATCAGGTTAAAAGCAGCTCAGTATGTTTATTGTATCCCCTCAGCCAAATTAATTATCTGTGAAGAAGCCAAGACAGACCATCACATCTGTCTTGTCTCCACGTGACTCTGCATGCAATGAAAGCAGGTTTTGAGTATTTTGGAGACCAGTGGAGGAAAAGGAGACACAACAGTCCATCTATTTGCAGGGGGAAACCATGATTAAAGACACCACTATATGAGGACATGTATCACAAGTCTGGCAGTCTTACCCTCCCCTTTTTGGTGAGGTCTTATCAGAGAGTACATTTGCTCTGCACCTAATCTTAAATTCAAATAACACGTGGTAATCCAAACACTAGACTGCTATAACTTAAAAAGTCAACAAGCAATACATTAACCACTGGTTAAAAAAATCACAGTCTGTTATTTACATCCTGATGTTTTATGACTATGACCTTTAAACACCATACCAATCAATCAATACTGGAGGGAAGCAGCCTATTGGGAATATTTAGATCCACAGATTCTGAAAGTAGGGCACTATTTATCCAAACACAATCATTATTAATAGCTGGACAGTCAACCCAAATACATTTTCTGCATATTTTCTGCATTAGCCCTTCTCCCTCCAGAAGCACACATACACAATGTCCAGCAAGGAGATAATTAATGAACCACAGCTGTCACACTGATACACCAAAGGGGACAAAGAGACAAATACAATATTATCCTCATAAAGTCACGGTCAGAATATTTGACCCATTGTTTAATGACTGTAACACTCGCTGTGATATTATATCTGATATGACACCAACAATAATGTAATGCTGAGGGAGGAACAAACTGCTACAGAAAAATGTAATTAGAAGGCATACCGTGGTCAGATCAAAGACTGTATAATTTTCAATTTCATCATCTTTTGTTACTTATGCTATGCCTGTCAAGCAACCTAACAATGTCACATTTACCACTTGATGTTTAAACACAACAATGTGTCTTTGATTTGAGACAGAAGTAAAGTGGAGTAAAAATTTAAGATCTGATCTGAATTTTTGTGTTTTCATATAAATCATGTGAAGATAAGACACTTCTGTGAAACATGCTTTTGACATACAGCACACGGTATCGTGCTAACCACGGACTATATAAAAGATCGACGTATTCCCTGAGTTTGTAAAATGAAGCCAATACAGAAGTGCCTCAAACATGCACTCTTTCTGACAACCAGCAGGGGGAGACTCCTCTGAGAGGAAGTCTATAAGAAAATTAGTCTACTTCTCACTTGATTTGTTACTTTAGCAAACATTTCCCTAGTTAGTTTATGGTCTCAATTGCTAGTTTTAATTCTCCTTCAATACAACAAGATGTTCATTTGGTAAATTATGGGCTCATTTGGCGGAAAACAGGGAATGAAGCTGGTTATTCTTAAGGGTGGGTGGGGCTACCCTATTGGCATGTTCATCAGATCTCAGTCGGATCCACGACTCAATCTTTATGTCCGGTTTCTAAAGAGTAAGGCTACAGAAAAATCCAAATTCGGGATTATAGAACTAAACATCATGGTTGCAAAGTCCATCTTTTTATATACAGTCTATGAGTCTATCATGTGAAGAACATGTAAGTTCTGTTAAGTCAGTTTGGCTACTACACCAACACTGCTGTACAGGCCGGTGCCATTTCTATGGGCTTGCTTGGAAGGTAGATGGGAGTGTTAGCTAAACCTCCTTTCTGAATGTTGAAAGACAAATAACTTTTTAGCAACCATAATTGAGTCTTTCAAAAACTAAAGAAGCAAGAGCAAAATTGTAAAGAAAGGATCAATCAGTGGGTTTATCTGCTCTGAGGAAAGTTACTGACATTAGCATATATTGCTAACTAGCTTCCTACCTACAGTAATGAATTTAAAAGGTATTTCCAAGACACAATGGTGCTGAAGCAAAGCTTTGGTGAGTATTAACAGCTCTGTCTGAAGTTTATCTGATATTTTGAATTTTTTCTCTTGTAAAAGTAAAACATAATGCATGTAAACTTTCCTAGTTCAAGTTAGCATTATCCTGGTGTCTTCTGTGCATCAACAAACACACACTGGGCATTGCAGATTGTATGTAAAAGATGAATATTTGTTTGTGGTCTAGTATTTTGAAGCCTTGAGTATGGAATTTGGGCGTCGCCATCTTGGTCTTGTAAATCCAAGTGTAATGAGAGAGAGGCAATATGGTAGCGACCTGTCAATCATAAAGTAACTCTGCTAACTTTATTGTCTTTGCTCCTTTAAATGGCCCCATAATTTACTAAATGAAAACAATGCTGTACTGAAAGAGACTTTTAACTAGCAACTGAGACCATAAAGACATTGCAGAATTGCAAAAAAAGGTGCTTGGACTAATTTGAAATGGGTGTCATCTCATGGTTTGTCGAGTAAAGCAGCTCTGACTCCACTGTTTACTGTTTAATGTTACTGTTTACAATCCTCTTAGCACTGACTGCAGCACATGCAGCAGAGTACATATCTCGGCTGAGCAGACGGTGGTGTGGAGTGAAGCTTGGTTGTCATGGTAAGATGCTAAGTAGTTTGTGAAATACGTTGCTAGAAAGTTAATAAACGACGACTTAAATCGGCAAGAGCTCCAAAAATCCAGTATTGGTTGGGCCTTACTGCATGTGCTCTCAGACAAATGAGGACTCAGAGATTTGCTGCAGTAAAGATCTAGATTGGTTTTCCTATGCCGGCTCAGTACTTAGTAACCTTTAACTGGCCGTTATGGGTATATCGACAAACTCTAGTTAGATCTCCTAATTTCAGGTGCAACACGAATTAACTGTGTAATGTGAAATGCCAAGCAGCTCCTGAGACAGCCTCCTGTGTACATGCTGCTTGTTTGCTAACAACGATGAAGTTCTACTTTCGAGTCTGGCCCTGCTATTAACTTATTGAGATTAAAAGCCTGATGCCTTCCCTCCCCACTCACCCGCCCCTCCATGAACCCTTCCCCCAGCCGGCATCACACCTCCAAAGGAGAAAGGTGATTGATGAGAGCCATCAGGCGGCTTGGAATCTCTTCTCTCATTAGACTCCTTATGCATCTAAGCTGTTTCAACACACACTGGGAGAGCAGGGGAGGGGGAGCGGAGCAAAAGGGGGTGTCCATCCTCAGACTTTTTAGAAGATAAGTACTAGTACTAAAATATTTACCTTGTACATTAATCTCTACGAAATTAATTTGCCATTATACTTTCTCCCGGGGAAAAAAAAGAGACTTTTTAATAGAGAAGTGTGATTTCTACTCCCTAATCTTCATGCTTAGTGAGCTTTCTCTCTTTTGCCTCACTCATGGGGCTGCTTGGAAATTAATGTCCCTGAGGGAGCAGTGTTTGGACAGTCAGGGTGGATCCTATCATCGACCACTGATGCTCTCTGGAGAAGGGTTAACCGGAGAGGCGAAGAGGAAAGCAAAGCAAAGAATGTTATATATGCATATGCCTAACAGAAATGCTCAATCACATGAATGCAAGTGAGGCACATTATTGTGCACTAATTGTCAATGGATAGCATTATTACTATAATGTGATGGTGATTGCATTGCTGCAAACCAAGTGGGGTCCATTCTGTTCACATAAACAAGCTCATTGTGCCTAAGACAATAACCAAGATCAACAGTCAGAGCCCTTTATGGAAACTAGCTGCAGCTCCTTTGATTTTTTAAGGCAGCACTTTTGATGAATTAGACAAAACTATGCTGTATAAATTAGGAATCATCACATATTACAATGCAAAAAAAAGTGTCAGTCTTTGCCATTAGGCGGTCAAGGCCCTAAATTTGAATGTTTTCAATATCTCCCCGCTCCCCGTCCGTATTGTAGTACAACCTTTGATTTCATCATAGTCTGAAGCAGTGTACACGGGCTGCAGTAAGACCAACTAAAGAATTCTAACGTCAGGTACATTAGTATGTACTAACTCAACCCAAAGTTACTACCAAATCAGAGGGTTAGCATATCATTTGCCGTTATTTTGTGGGGGCACAGTTTATGTTAAATAATAAAAGTAATAGGGCTGAACGATACAGTTAAAAAATGAATCGCAATAATAATGCCTTGTGATAGTTGATATCAATAAGGGCATATACTTCGAATGACCTATTTTTAATAAAGACAAGTAAAAAACATTAGCACTTTAGTCTATTTATTAAGGCACAATAGTAATAATTTTTTGGTAAATACTAATTTTACCACGATTTAACCCAGGCCTAAAAATAATAACCTTTACCTATATAGCAGAATTCATGCATTAAATGCAACACACGGTGCTCCACAGACAAGCAGATATAAAAAATATATTTGAAATCACTGGATAAGACAAAATAAAACCAGTAAAAGTCAGGTAAAAACAAACAAACAAACAAAATAAAAGTCTTATCCATGGCTAGTATGTTTACTGTGTAGGAGCCAGTCCTATAATGTTTGTAGTTGTGTCTTTCTCTTTGTTGGATTTGGAAAATTTAACACACCATCTAAGATTTTAGCTCGACTGTCCTGAAAGAGTCCTCAAAACCTTTTCTCATGTAATGTTGAAACTGGCACATGCTGTTTGAGAATGTTAGCATCAATGCATAAATTTAACCTTGTTGCTTGTCCAGGCACATACACAGATAAACAGTTAAACAGAGTCCATATTATAATAGTACTGCTAATTAGTTGGAGCTTGCAAGCTTTCCACTGCAGACATGTGGTGAAGTAAGTGTTTACAGGAATGGCCCCCTAATCGGCCCTTTCAGCCTTTTTGTTTCCATTGCAGTGTAGGATCCAACAGCTTAGACTGTGACATTAACTCTGAGTGCACCAAAACAACAAATGGTGATTACTCTTCAGTTCTATGAGCACTTAGGAAATAGAACAGTGGAGGGTTGTTAAGTTACCCTATATGGTGAATTTTACTTTGTTGATTATGATGTTTGGGAGGGGAAGACTGCTAGTTAACAAGGACATTGAGAGAACAGAAAAAACGCTGCTCATCCTCTCTGAGTTTAGCCTAGAGTAGGTACTTTTTTCTCTCCTGCAAACGGCACTGAATAAGATTCTACAGGTTCCAAAATTCCTCACTTGCTGACTATCGGCTTATTGTGCAGTCCTACAACTGACATTGCATTTCTTATTGTAACCAAATCTTTCATTTTTTTTAGTGTTTCTGTCTTATTCCTCACACATGTAGAGACAGCATGTTAGCAAACTTGGTGTCTTTTAAAACATGTAAAAAAAAAATTCCAGGAACCTTTAAATATCCATCTATTCAGTCTGTTATTGATACAATTCTTTATCCTGTAGAGAGCCGAATCATAGGGTTAACACAGAGAGACACAACCATGCATGCTCACACTCACATCTATGGCTAACATAGAGTCACCCACTAACCTCAGCATGTCTGTACTGCGGGAGGAAGTCGCAGCACCTGGTGAGACCCACGCAGACACAGGGAGAACATGCAACTCCACACAGAAAGATCCCAGCCGAGATTCGGACCTTCCAGCTGTGAGGTGACAGTGTTGGCTAATTCACCACAATTCCGCCCCCATTAAATCACAGCAGAGAAGTTCTATCACACTAACTTCTCTTGCAGATTAGTCATGAAAAATGAGAAGTGTGCAAGTTTTCTTTTTGTATCGAGGAACAAAAACGTTGTAGCATGATGAGTTTAAGTTAATTTGCCTTTCTTCACATTGCTCTTCCTGTAACCTGACCGTTGTGCACGCACACAACGCAATATTCGATGGTGAAATGAGATACCGTGCAGCTCTAGTTGTCCTGTAAGTCAGCAAATCTGCCAGTTGCTGAGTAGAAAAAACAAACCTGCTTTTGTCTGCCTCTGTCTGTCTCTCATATTAATTTCAACAGGCCCTTATGTCCCCATAAACTGCATATGTGTTGTGTGAGAATGGAACGCTTGACAGGCTCACGAACAGTAACTTGGCGAACAGTCGATTGTGGCTGCGTGTTCGTCCTTGTGTGGGGAAGTGTAAGACAGCGCATGTGAGCGGGAAAACAGAGGATGCATTGTGTGGAACAGTTTGTGTGTCAGAAAGAGGGAGAGTTTGTCTGTGAAGCGTGGGGTTTTGGTCATCTGCCATCGGATAAGATATCCTGACAAGGCAATCAGAGAGAAACAAATTCTGCAGCCACGCGGGTTCAAGTCTCTCGTTCGTCACCCTGATGAGCTTTTGAAAAATGGAGCGCAGTTGAAATTGGTTTTGTATGAGAGGCTTCAGATCTGTCTCTTGTCAGGATTATTGCCACCTGTCTTCATTGGCTGCAAAGGTCTGTTAATTAATCTGCCTCTCCTTCTTAGTGGCCGGCGAGGACGGGGTGAACAGCGAGCTGTCTTCCCTCCTCAGCAATGATATGTCAGATCGCAAACAAGTACATGTCACATTTAGGATACAGTGATGATAAGCAACACTTTTAATCAGTATCATTAAAATACATCATGCCCTTTCTTTCTAATTTTATGAGTGAAGCTCTTTAATTGCATGTTTAATTTAATTTAGTTAATAAAAGTCGTGGAAAATTTATTCTTTGATGGACAGTAATATCTCTTGTGTTCAATGAAGCTGCAAATAGATTCTCTCCTGACTGACCATGTCTGTGTCTAGCAGTGAAACTTCAGCCGCAAAAACAGCTATTAGTTACCAAAGAAATGTATGCAATGTGCTGTGTTCTATAGAAGGCTGACCCTGTTATCAGTAAATTGAAGTGGAAGCCTGCAGCTAAGAGCACCAACATGTGATCCAGCATTGATTAATTGGACATGGATAGATTAATATGCCACTGGATACCCATGCCAAGCTTATCAGCGTAAAAGTGTTATTACACAACCATCAGCTGTGTCGCTGTAAATGAGCAGGAGTGTAGATGGATTTACTAGGCCAGGATACTGCAAGACCAGAGGCAGGGGGAAAAAACAGTGGCCTTCTTTCTTTTGTTGCACTGGGGCCCAATCACAATCCCACAGGAACTTGCCATTGGCCCCGGCCCCTGCAAAGTGTCAAATTGATCAAGTGTTCGCTGGGGCTGTCTGCTGCAGAGTGTCTGCACCTGTGCATTCCTTTAAGTGTTGAGATCCCAGTGATTTCTTGAAGTGAAGTTTGAACTTGGCCTGCTGTTTGCGGCCCAGGCGTACCCAGGCTTGCCTGGCTGAGAGCGCTTTGTATTGTACACACACTCCTGTCACTCTCTGCTGTTCCTTTGGAATGTAAACCACCAGTGTCACACCAGAGCGATACACCGGAGCTGCGTGTTTTTGTTGCAGCGCAGGTGTAGTTTAGGATGCAGGACTGAAGTGCTTTGCCAAGTTACAGCGTGCAAATGACTCAAAGCACAACAGTTACTTGGACTTAACTGCACACACAATAAAGTTTTATTTTCCATTACAAGTCTGAACAAAGAAAATCCTCAGATTGTGTTCATTACACAGTTCCCTTCTGAATGGATGCCACAGTACCCTTAATCAACAACACTTTTACATATGTTTGATTAAAGTAAAAATGAGCTGTTGTTTCTCCAAGGACATCTTTTCATGTGAAGAATGCTTTTTCATTTAGCAGATGCTTATATGCAGAACAGTGTTGTTGCCGCCCACAGGTATAATCAACCAGAAAATTAATAATCCTTCTGCAGGACTACAATAAATCATTACGCTTTGGACAATTAATAATGGAGCTGAAGCTTGGGATGTCTGATTACAATAGTTATGATGCATATCATCAAGATTTAAATTTAACATTTCACAATGGAATTTCAGACACCAGTGCACATTACTGATGTTTAAATTTGGCATTAGGGCGGGTCATGGGGGTTGAGGGATGGTGTGCATCTCCATCTATAACTCAAACCAAACTGCTGGTGCAAAAATATGGTGCAGTACTTTTGTAGCTATAAATTTACATTTGATACACAGTAAAAACAGGCCACAAACCACTGATTAGTGGCAAAAAAGCTAAAAAAAAAAAAAAACCAGCGCATTCATGGAGCATTTTGTCCAACATATTGTGCAAGTATAAGCAAATTTTGTTAAATAATGTAACTGAATATTACATCTGTCATTCAAAACTTTAAGCACAAATTTAATGAACATAGTCTATCAGTGATTGAGGGACACGCACAATACATGTAATCTGGGAATACAATTTGGAGCTGCTTATCTGGTAAAATACACACTCATTTAAAATTTGAACTTTTATGAATAAAGTATAGTGCATTGTGGTGTTCCACAGGGAAGTTTACCGAGACCACTGTTTTTCTCAACTTTTATCTATGATAATGACAGTTTGACAATCTTAGCAAAAGACACCCTGTTTAGACATCAACAGAAGAAGGCAATGAAAACTAATGAAAATGAAATAGAGGACTGACAAATGAATTGAACTGGATTTCAAATTGGGCAAACAAAAACTATTTAGTTTGAAGTATTTCTAATACAACATGAAAACTTTTGGCTTTAGTCACACATGAACAAGAGAAAATCATTTGTGTCTATCTATCACCCACTACGGAGCAAGTCTATCAGTATCGTATGTATTCCTCTAAATAAACATTAAACCATAAGTTACTAAATGGACATCACTCTGTATTAAAGGAGATATATTTCTATGAGAAAAACATTTACTAAACTAACAGACCAAGTGAAAAGGTCATTTCTGACTGTTCTTCCATTCAGTCAGACTTCTTTCTGGTCTTTCTGAGAACAGCTTTACTGGGAATTCAGCTGTCTTAAAATACAGTATATAATGAACACCGTGAGCAGGAGAGAAGTAAACAGTCAAAACACAGGAAACCACCAAGGTCTTGCTTACTGATTTCAGATCCCTCTTAAACTTTCCACTATTCATTACACTTTTACACTAAACCAAGTCAGACTGTGCTGTAGCTACCATTGTCTAAAACTATAGAACTGACTGCAAGTGACCAATGACTGGAGCAAAGATGATTGATTATGTAGTGATACTGAAGAAAAACATTTGTCAAATGATATGGAAAAAAACAAAAGGAAAAACAACAAAACAAACATATTCAGCTTTAACATTATTGATTATTCAGACTAATCACAGCTGGTCAATAAAATAAAACAGGCAATTTTCTTCTTTTTTTCTGGAACCCACAAATGAACTTTACACGCACCAAAACTTGACTTCTACACATAATTTTAGACCATTATTTTAACAGTACCTGCACAGGCCAGGTGTGCAGACATCTGACATACTGTGGGGCTCAGTAACACCTGCTTCACTCAGTTTTGACATCAAGCTTTCAAGAGTCAAAGAAGAAACGGCAAAAAAACACAGGGGTCCAATACCTGAGCAGGGTAGTCAGCTCATTGAGCGGACATAAACTTCCTCCATCTGACATGTGGTGGGAAGAGGATTAGTTACACATACTCAGCCTTGGCTGACTCACAGTTTGTGGAATCACAAAGTAATCTCGAGGCACATTCACTTAGGAGGCAGCTTGATGATCCCAGGCCAGTGATTTATTCATCTTAGGCACGTTGCGAGGCTGTAAGAATTTGTCAAGTTAGAATCCTAATTAAAACTGTTAATCACAGATTCCTGTTTGTTCAGCACTCGAGTGAGATGAAAAATGTGATCAAATTATTCATTGCTCCCTTTCAGACAGGTAAGCCAGCACAGCCCCGAGCGTCAATGTGCTGCAAGAGATTCTTTTTTTTTTTTGGCTTATGAAGAGTTGTTCTGACTTTTTTAATTTATTTGATATACATCAAAATTATAGGTTGACATTGACAATTTAAACACCTGGTCAGTTTGAATTTATCTGTTCATTCAGATTAGTCTAAATTAAGACATTCAGAACATGCGCTGAGGGCAATGAAAAGCATGTAGCGGATTGGATCAAAGGGCACACTCAGAACTCAGTGCCGCTATTCAGGGTGAAGCATGTAGCTATAATTGCACTACGGCAATGCAACTTCAGAAAGACAGCTTCATTTTCTCAGCCCTAATATTTCATACTGCTCACCAATGAATTGGATTCTGACATTGTAATGAAATACTGATATTGTTGAAGGTTTTCAAGTGCATGTTGCAGTCAGAAAAACAATAATGGTCATGTAAATCTTCAAAAGCCACAATGGTACAGTTTACTCTGCTTAGCTGTGACCTAAGATGTGTACAATACTCCTGATCAAGCCACGCACAACCCTCCAGAGTGGGAGGAAAATCCCTGTATTCTTTTAGTTTTAGTTATAGAAATGGAACATGGGAAGCATCGGGGAGTCTAGAAGAATGGCCGAGCAACACAAATGGCTGTATCGCTGCCTGCTGTGAGGACCCTATTAAAAACAATGTGGACACCAGCAGGCAGTCAATCTAAAGACCAGTAGTGGGCCCCTTTGATGTACAGTAGCTGACTGATAACAGCTTCAAAAATATATGAAATATTGCAGCAGACAATTTGACCAAAAGGTTTTCTTCAATAGATATAAACACAGTGTTTGTTGAGAAAAGTCTCCATCAACATTGGAGTGCAGTTTTTTTTTAAACAATCTTCATTAAAGATATAAGTTACAGTTAGACAATACATATTATTGCTAATGTGTAGTGGTTACACCAATGATTTTCTATTCTGCTCTGCTTTATGTTATTGCTAGGCCTTGCAGAATAAGGTGGAGAAATGCTAATACTGGAATGATGCAGTCTTAAACAATGATTTGACTCGGGGTCCCTCATTAAAACCAGACTCTCTGTGTAGGAAGCTCAGTGCGGTGACTCCAGCTGTCGCCATCTTGGCACTATCTCACCCCTTCGTACTACCAGCTGATCCAAAAATGAGTGAAGAGGTAGAGGGTAAGCGGAGTTGGACCATGCAAACGTTTCATGGACTGTCCTTTGATAGCAACCATCTGTCACTCAAAGTGCCCTTTTAAATGTTGATATCAGCCTCAGAATTTCAGTATTGGTCGGAAACATTTTGGTAATGACCCTTTTCTGAGCATGCCCTGATCCTTTGACTCCATCTGTTTTCATGCATCAGTCAGAAGGGGTGAGAACAATCCGCAGCCAGACTCTTTGCTTAAAATTCACCAGCTCTGACCGGAGGACATTAAACATGATAGAACTCTTTGTCATGGTGCCCTTTACTAGTTAAACGTACACAATGCTCTCTGCTTGCCAAAGCTAAATTGCGCTGAGTCCGAGGGAACGCCTCCTCAGGTCACTGTAGTGTTTAGCAGTAAGAGGCTCAACCTGCAGGTGCAACCATGTACTACATGGTATTAGGGAATACAGGGTTTTACCATTTTTTGGAACTTGAGGAACCACAGTACACCCTACATAGCATCAAGGAACATTGGATACAGAAATACAATTTTTCATAATGCACTGCAGGGCAATTCAATTGTCAAGCGTATATATTGCATTGATTTTAATTACCTGAATAAATTTCAAGTGTATAATATTTAGGAATATGGTATCGAATTTAGACATACTTAGTTTCACGACACTCCATATGATGCGAGCAAATAAACTGGGAATATTTTATGTATTTACTTATGTAAGGCAGGGAAATCTTTTAAAACCGTGCAGTGCCCCCAACTGTTGACATGATCAGCTGAAAAAATCAGGACACCTACACAAACATTCTGCTTTTGAGCTCCATAAAGCTTGCCAAATGTGCAGAAGGTAAAATGCATTGCTGTAGTGATGTTAACTTATTTACAAGTTGCTAATGTGATGTATTTAGTGTAAATTTTAGGTGAGACCAAAACTGGGGATGCTGCATACTGCTTTCATTCCTTACAGGATGTTAAATTCCACTTCATGTAATACACAGCATCTGGATGGCAAGATGGCGCCGCAGACGGCCGCCACGGTATGTTGGTGCGCTTTGTTTTGTCTTGTTTTGTCCTTTAATCTTGTCCACCTGACATTTTGCACATATGCTAGTGTACTTATCTGTATATATTTTATTCTATTCTACTTCTTCTTTTATATTCTTAATGTTATTTTATAACATATATGTTTGCACCAACAGACCAAGACAAATTCCTTGTAATGTAAAAATTACTTGGCAATAAACATGATTCTGATTCTGATTCTGATGTTTAATATTCATCTAAAATACAGGCACGATAGCTGTCCAACATTCAGAAGTTTACTTAATTTAGATTAGGTGGCATTACACCCCTAAACCTAACAGTACATTAATGCCGGTTCCAAGCAGCAAGTATGAAACAACAAAGAAATGCACACGTTTACACTGTACAAAGAATATCATTTTAAATAAATCAAATCCACTGCCTTGGGCAAATGTAATTACTGAGATGGTTTCTTGAAATAGTTAGATTTTTATTTGTGGCTTACATTACAATGTTGGTTATGCTGTACAACAAGACCGATTTGTTACATAATGTGTGTATATTGAACCTGCTTGGTTCTATATATTTAAATGCTCTGCTTGCATAGTTGAGGGTTTGGACAGGTGACAGCAGTCAGACTCATGCATGCTCTAAATCACCACATCAAGATCCTCCTGCAACAGCCACTGGAAACCTTCCAAGGACTCCACTTTGGGAAACTCCTGGTTTGTGGGTCCTTCTGATGAATATGTGGAAGGTGGGGGATGTCTGTAGATTAATAGACCGACTTCCTCCAATGTGACGTTCCTCTTTTCATACATTCACCAGTGACACAAGGCAACAGTAAAACTGTACAAGATGGAGCTTGTTCAAGGAAACTCTGTCTTGTCACCACCATTTGTAATGAAGCCATGAGGGGCCTCATGCTATACCCTAAATGCCTATGATAAGACAGAAAGCATTACATCATGCCATCACATATCTGTGTGCACCATCAATGTGCAGGTTAATGTCTGTAATTTAACAGCAGTTTTTGATCTTTCCTAGCATGAGCTAAAAGCCATTCCAGTGAAACTGTAGAAAAGGGATAGATTGACATAACTAGGTAAGTCTATC
The DNA here is from genome assembly GCA_024666655.1 of Dascyllus trimaculatus. Taxonomy (NCBI): domain Eukaryota; kingdom Metazoa; phylum Chordata; class Actinopteri; family Pomacentridae; genus Dascyllus; species Dascyllus trimaculatus. The sequence continues at coordinate 15,670,198 of CM045446.1, forward strand.
TAGGCCATAGTGCTCAGTAGACACAAGTCCTGAAGAGCTTAGAGATGTGAAACTAAATACAGTGACATCAGGCCGATTGATACTACTTATGCAGGAACCCTCATTTTATCTAAAAAGCTTCTTTGGCATGTAAAAGCCTTTTTGATTCTAGAAACAGTGTAGTTCTAAAGTCATCATGGGACTACAGATGGAAATATCATGAAACACTGCTAAACAGCAAATGGACACAATTTTATACTCTTTATTCATATGCATGTTTTAGACATGTTGATCAAATACAGACAACATATTGCTATTTAAGTCTAGGGCTGCAGTGAACCAAATAAAATCTTGGTAAAATGAAACTGTACTGACTTTTCAACTAGTCATTTTGTGAAAAAAAATCTGCATATTTCTGTAGTGAACTAAATGGGCCACAGTGCACTGAGTGTACTCAACCAGCTCGCCTTGTGAGCCTTAATGAATTCTAAATCAACATAAAAAGCTACTATTTTCAGTATATAAACCCTCTAAATCCCAAAACCTACAAGTAGGTTTGAAAGGCATGATATCTTAAAAAAAAATTACAAAAAATTACACCGTTCACGAATCAGAAACCGTAAAAACACAAAACAACCATCAGATTTTCAACAGTTCTGAAAAAATCTAAGCTTAAAATCATATTTCATAAAAATCGCTTCATTATACATGTTTCAAAAACTTGCCAAAAATAGAACCTTTGCATTGAGCAGAGTCTGAAAAAACTCTCGTGACAATTCAGAGTGTTTTCGGTGAACTGCACGCTGTGTTTACACGGAACAAATTTCTCTCGTATGTAAAGTCACTTTTTTCCCCCGTGCTGGTAACAGCTGTGGTCAATTGGAAAAATGTTGTTCATGTTTTTCCTTTAAAAAAAAATTTAAGTAAAATATTAAATCAAAGAAATTTAACTCTGGGTTTTTTTCTTTTTAAAGGATTTTTGTCATTATAATGTTTTTTATACTGCAATAGAGACATTTGGGGATTCTCTGTACTTCCAGCCATGGTTGTGCCATTACCATGGAGTTGTAGGAATTTATATTGCACTAAAAATGTGAGTAAAATGTGACAAGAGCAAAAAACACAGAAAGTCCTTGAGGTTAGGAGAGTTAAGAAAATACAACCACACCAATGATTTCTTAAAGTCTAAAATTGATTCCGAGTTAACCTTCATCAACCTTTCAATACATTAGATCTAGCAGTTTCTACTAGGTTGGGCCAGTTCAAAGTTGTGAAAAAAGAATGAAAATTTGGTCGAATGAGAGCATATTGACCAACCAATCAACCTGGAGAGGATAGTCAAATTTAAGGCATAGTGATCCTGGTTTAGAGTCATTCTGAATGGCTGCAGTGGAAAGTGTTGTGATAAACTGGCCATGATAAAAATAATAATAAAACCCCCCGCCAGTGTTTCACTGACAGTGAACTGACAGTTTCAACTGAAATTCAGCAGTCCAAAAATATATAACTAATATATAAAAAAAGTTTATTTCTCTAGCTCATGTTGTTCTTTCAGTGTCTGCTTATCATATTTTAATGTGCAGTGACGTCAAACACTTATTGTAATGTCACTGAGAACAAACAGTGGATAGGAGTTGAGTGGAAAACTAATGAATGTGCCTTTTATAAAGTACTCAACCCCATCGCTACCATTTTCAGTCCTCCCAGGGTTCACTTATTAGATGACTGGATAACATGCATACAGTATATTAATAGCAAAAAGCAAACAAACCAGTGATTACCAGAAACAATCAGGTAAATTACTATAATATTCCTACCTCAGCTATTTATTGCATGTTTTGTGTTAATGTGATGTTAGTGATGCATTACAGCTTAATTAACTGAGACAATGGTAAATTAGCAGCTAGTAAATTGATACATTGCTGTTCTTTTCACTGAATTTCCCTATGGGAGGCTGCTGCTGCTGCTACAACTGCAGTGAGGGTTCAGAATGTTTTTTTTCCACCCCCTGGGCCTTTGAGTGACTTTAATGCAAAACAAAAATGGAGGAAGGTACACTGATCAGCTACAATATTAAAAACCATCCGCATAATATTGTTTAAGACACCTATGTGCTGAGAAAACAGCTGTGAGCTGCTGAGACATGGACTCCAAAGACTTTCTCGTTTTATCTAAAAAATTATCCAGATCTAAGCTTAAAATCACGATATCATATGCTAATTATTTTACACATCTAATTTAAAAATTTATCAAAAACAATTTGGTTTGACCAGATTCTGTATAAAAAAAATATATTTTCTGTGCTCCTTGCAAAAACTGTGAAGCCATTAGTGGCGTAGCTGCAAGCAGCATTAACGTGACAAAACTTCGGAGAATTTTCGGCTGAACTGCAGGCTGTGTTTACATATAACAGAGAAGAGACAAGTAAAGAAACACAATTAAAATATATGCTATAAATTATATCACAATTTCTTTTTCAAGTCTTTGTGACACCTGTGAGCAATTTGAAAACATTACAACTTACACATCGATTCATTGTCTTTAAACATTTTAAAAAATATACTAAATATTAAAAGAAATTCAACTTTCATTTATGCTTTGGCACTATAACTGTGGAATACTGCAGAGAAGACATTTTCTAGTTCTTTCTACTTCTAGTCATGGTAATGCTGTTTCCTTAGACGTACAAGACTTAAAATGAAAAACTAGCCCACTGTGAGTCAAAATGTGACAGAAGCAAAAAACGCCTATAGAAACTACTTGGAGTTTAAACGATTAATTATACTGGTACCTCTCAAGCCAATTTTATGACCCCTTGTGGAGTCCCGATCCTCAGACTGGAGGCCGCTGGTATATGCAATGTCACATTATAGTGAAAGTTTAATGTTGCTGAAAAATTAGTGACAAAAAAAATCTATGTAAGGTATGTGAGTTGGCTAATGTAAGTCAAGTCAAACTGAAACTCTGAACGAACCATCTAGCTGATGGAATGATTCTTAAATGGAAGGTGTGGTTCAACATGGGTTACGTTTATGAATTAGTCAGAGCAGCTGTCACTCAACTCCTCCTCATCTGTGGCAAATATCCTCGTCCTGCCGTCAGCTTAAGGTGTTCATTCTACCGTGTGACAGCCCCTTTAGTGAGTGGGCCCCACTCTAAAAGCCCATCCAGACATAGATGCGTAGCACTGGTGACCTTTAATTTCATTCAGACTGTGTACAAATGACTTCAGCATAGCCCACTTAGGAAAAAAGCCTGTGAAAGAAAGTCTTTGCAAGATTGTAGCTACTCTGGGTTTCGGCACACTGGCATTATCTACTCCCTAGCTTTAATGACTTCCCGCCGAGAGGAGCCACGGTGAGAGCCTTGGCAGTCAGACTAAGAATAGCATTAGACACAAGGTTATCTGGGCATTACACTCACTGTAACATGCAATTAACTCTACTCGTCCATTTTCATTATACAATTATTCATTAATGTCAATTTAATTTTATGCATTGTTCTACATGACCAAAGCCTGATTACGGGGCCCTTGCACTCCAATATCCCAAGTTAACTGGTGCCAGCCTCACTTGCAGGCCGACTAATTGCAATTTAGCCCTAGACAGCACCTCCCTCTTTAGGCCCTCCATAATGGAGCAACTGATTCACAGACAGGTAACGATTGGAAAGACAAAGTGCTTCTCCCTCTGAATGGGAAAACAAATGCACTGCTGCTAAGCTGTTTTCTTTGTGATAGCACTGAGGTCTGCCCTTTGTATTCAGAGAGGGACAAGAGGTAATATGTTTCCTTAAATCCTATTTGTCTTCCAATTCTATCTCCATATAGAAATAAGAAGACCCTATTAAATCACACAGCAGAGTCTATACAGAGGGAGCTACAGAATTTAATTTTTGGACAGATAACACTTTGCGTTTGTCAAGATTAAGGTAGCATATATACGTTTTTCCATTATAAAATTGTCAAAAATATTCAAAAATGATGTGAAGATACAGAGAAGAATAAACTTCTGATACACTTATTCTCTTTTTGGGCTGCTGGTGTCTTACCTGTTACATGTTCCGATTTTTCTGGATAAAACAAAATCAAAATTCACTTTTTAGCTCGGGTCCTTCTTACCTCTTATTTATTTTTCCTTGTTAATTTTTTATTATCTGTGTGAATGTACTCATTTGTGGGTTTTTTTAGTATTATGTTTACATTGTGTTACCTTGACAAACAGGCTAAAGTTGTAAAATTCTAAGTAAGGTGGTTCAAATCAAAATAAGCTTTCTTTTCCTCCTTGTCTTTATCAAAATAGGTCATTAGAATGGATGAGTATGATTGAGATGAAAAATGTTATCATGACAAATAATAAAGATACAGGGGAGTAATGTTATGCTAAGCAGAGAAGGGTTTTTGTGTGCTATAGTCTAAGCTCCTCTATTCAATTGTTTTGTAGCTTGTCAGATGCACATGCAGTAACATAAACTCACCAGCACTAACGCAGGAGCGCATTGAAGTGCATGTGTGTCCTTCCCTTTGAAACTGTTGGCCCTCCCTGCACTCCTAAACAACTCTAGAGTGACCTCTGACACTGCATTGAAAAGTGAAAGTGTAGTCCATCTAGCCTATGCTCTAAAAATCCAAAGAATTTAAAAACTAATTCATTTATAAATGTACATGTGCGTCATCTGGCTGAAGCTATCGTTTGAGCAGTTCAGCAACTATTTTTCTGTAAGTATGTCGATGTTCTTGCAGTTGTAAATGTTGAGAATAAAATGCCATATCTGACTTGTGGGTCTGCAGCTACCTGGAAAACAGCACCTTGTTACGACAGATGTATGTTTTCCTTCAGGTCAAGCAAAGAGCATTTATATTACGTTAAAATATTTAGCATGTTAGCATGCCAGTGTTTTACCATTACAGTATTACTGCCAAGTGTCACGCAAGATACAGAAGATGTAGTGTAATTTGAACTGGCTTGAAGCTTAAGATAAAATGTCAGAAGGAAAACACATTACAATTTATCCTCTGGGGACCATGAATGCCTAAACCAAATATCATAGAAATCCATCCAACCTGTTTATGTTGCTGTGATCTTGCTGTGGACTGAAGGACAGACGGACCAACGCTGAAATCCCTAGAGCTGCATTGGTTCTGAGGCTAAAAAAGGCTATGACTGACCTTTCAGTTCCATCCATCTGATGGTAATTAGGTGCTGCAATCCCAGTGTTTATAAAGGTATTATCACAACAACTGTTTGGGCTTTTCCTCCCATCCTGTCTCTCTTCAGTAATGTCTTTCACAGCATGCAGCATCTTGTGCAATAACTACAACCACATTTAAGGACAGCAAATGGTTTTGTGCTTTTCTGTCAGGAAAATTTGCCTCATGGAATAACGGTAAAAGATCCTAAACCACGAGGGACCACTTTTTCATACACCTGACATGGAACACATGATTAAAGAGTGCAAATTTGAGGGTGACCCCAGGCCAATTGGACCTGTCTTTCATGCACCGATTCACATCAAAGACTCTCAGGCAAGACTCCTCAAGGCATACAGTATGTGATCAAAGCACTCTCCTCTTTGTAAATTCTATTTTATGCTTGTTGTTCATATTATGTTTCAGAGTAACCATACAAATCTCATGCATAATTGGGAGGGTAAAAGACATTTTAATTCTTCCAGAACCATGTTTCATGCACAAAACAAGAAACTGTAATGATTAATGTACTTCTTTGCTGATTGACCATTGAAAAGACTACGCTTTTATTCTTCTGTTCAGCAGACTTTGTAAGCAGTAGGGCAGCAATTATTGTTCATTTTCAGACAGGGAATAATCAAGGCCTTCAAAAGAAAATTAGATAATAAGCATATAAAATATGAAAGGAAAGAAACAGCCAACTAGAGTCTTCACTCGGAATAAAAGAAGATGTGATTAGCATGGCCAAAGGTTTACAACATTTTGTTTGAATATAATAGATATAATTACTTTCATGTTGAATTGAATTCACTTCATAACAATATATCAGAATGAGGTGAAATATGTCTGGTTTGAAAGTGGGATAGTTTTTTTTCTTTCATGTCTTTGCTCGTAGTGAATGTGAATCATGTTGCAATCTGTTATTATTTTTATAATCACAGAAAAAACTTGTAAAAAGCATGACAGTAAAAAATATCCATTTTTGACACTTTGATCAGTATGCATAAACATATTACGTGAGTCCTTCAAATTAATTTTGTATGTTAAGCAACTCTTTCTTAATGTATGTAAGGACTTTTAATGACATTACAAGAGTTTCTGAGCTAATCAACAGTAGTGCTCTTCATGAATTTCGTGAAATTTGCTGCCCCCTCATACTCTCATTATACCCAATTCTTGTTAAACTCACAGCTATGGCACCCTTTCATTTCAGGCTGCACGATATTGGAAAAAAAAACGAACACTGCAATATTAGTTTTTTCTAATATGCATTACCATATGAAAAAATAAATGAAATTTCCACCAGATGACTCTAAAATGACTGTGTTAATTTTGTAGGGGAGTGCATCTGCATAGAAAATAAAGAGTACATTTAAACAAATAGCTGAATAATTACTGTAACTGAAGGCTTTTTGAGTGTGAATCATTTCTATACCTTTCTTATATGATATTACACCGACATGGGCTTTCATTGCTTTGTTACGATGCACTCCTGCTAATGTACAAAGCTTCATCAGAGTAACACTTAAAATCATTTTCACAATTATTCAGTGAATCTCTTAAAGGCTAAATATAAATATAATTGTACTTAAAATGCATAATTTGATGAACTGCCCATCATTAGACTGTACAGTTTACTGGTGTTCCATAAATGCCTCATATGCAGGCTACAGTAGACGCTACCGATGACTACGCATTGTCAACCTAATGACTGAGCGGCTGGCTATAGCTACTGATTAACGCCAGCTTTGTAAAGCAGCCGCTCTTTGGCTGCCGATCTCTTCCTCCTAGTGCCTATGTCACCTCTCTTCACAAAGCATTTACATTTTAAACAATGTACAACACTGAATATGAGTCCTCAATTATTCAAGTAAATACCCTAAAAATACCAAAACCAAAAATGCCGTGATCCTTTTATCAATACGACACTCAGCCCAAAACCCAAAAGTTCCAACTGAAGATGTAAATCATTAAAAACACAAGTTGCAACACATTTCTCCAAAAGCTGGGCACCGCAAGTTTTAGCTAGTGTTCGTCTGACGGGGGTAAATTATGCATTTGTTAGAGACTATTTTCAGTCAAGGATTAATAAACATTAGAGCTGCAACAATTCATCATTTAATTGCCAACTATTAGGTCTGGTCTATAAAATTAGCCCAGAGAAGTTGATTAATTATGAAAATCATCCACAGACTAATCAACAACAAAAACACTCATTTTTTGCAGACATTTGGCACTCTAGTGAGAAATTACATCACCAGAAAAGTGTATGTGGAATTCACCAACATTTTAAAGTTTTACCAAATTCAAATCAGCTTAGACGTCCGCATACCATTGTATTCAGTTTGAATGCCGTTCAGAATCTACCTTTAAATCTGTGTCACCTTGAAATATGTGAAGTGGTCTGTGTGGTGGAAAATAAAGACATCCTTTAGCCAAAATCAGTCATAAAAAAAGTTGATTACAAAAAAGGAAAAAACCAAACCGAGAAAATAAAGATTCTATTAGCGATGAGGAGCTTAGAAAATCTGGGAATTTCACTTACTTAGATCCAAAATGAAACAGTCTATCAGAACCATCCCATGTAATGAGAAACCAAACCCAAACCTAAATACTATTCGTGCTTTTTCAGTGGTGCTGAATGAAGTGACACAAATTGCTAGCTTTCTCACTTTTGCATGGGTGAAGAGGAAACAATAGCCTAGTTAACCGATACAACCACCAGGCAAACCTCCTGCTGCAGGAGTACAGGGCAAGGCCAGTTGTGTTTATTGAACCAAGACATGAAATTTCAAACAGACAATTACAAATCGATTATTTCAGAGCTTCCTATATTTGAATAGCTGTTTGAATTTCAAATGAAAAGTGACAGCCTGAGTGTCCATATTAATGGCAATGAAGAAACATGTCACTCAGTGCAATAGTAGAGCTCACTGGTGTGTTTCTAATAGTTTTTGGACAATAGAGCTCTGCAGCACAGAGGAATGCTCTTCAGTATAGCTGGTTTTGGACTGTTATTAGGTCTTTCACAGAGTTTGCTCTCTGAAAGCAAAGTATAGACAATTACTGGCTTTGTCCTGTAAAGCTCCCATTTTATGCACATTCACAGGTTGCCAACTTCATTCTTGTGGTCTCCCTGAACATATGTACATGTTTTAATGATCAAAAACCCATTCACTCTCAAAAAACAGCAAAGCTGTTGATTTACCAGCCAATCTATGTTCCAGCCTTCACCTATGGTCATGAGCCCTGGGTAGTAACCAAGAGAATGACATCAGCGGATGGGCTCAGCCTTAGAGATAGTGAGGAGATTGAAAATCTGGATAGAACTCAAAGGAGAATCACTGCATGTTGAAAAGAAGCAGCTGAGATGGTTCTGGCTTCTGATTATGTTGCCTCCTGGACGCTCTCCTTCGTAAGTTTTCTGGGCATGTCCAACTAGGAAGAGACCCTGGGGTAGACCCAGAACCTGCTAGAGCAATAACATATCTCATCTGGCCTGGAAACCCACTGGGATCTCCAAGGAGGAACTGAAAAACATTGCTGGGGATAGGAACTGTAGGAATGCCCTTTTTATCATTGTGAGCCAAGGGAGGAAGGGTGGTGCTTAGCCCAGGGTGCAGCAATGGTGTCCCTTCAAAATAGAGACGGGAGAATTGTTTTGGTGGAACATCAGCACGCCGGGAGGCGAACACTGTCATTAAGAAGCTAGCAGGCCTGCCTTATTGCATTATTCAAATCTTCAGCACAATTTGCAGTGTGTAGGTTGCTGCTTGAAGGTTGCTGTTGCCTGCAGTGAGTGGGATTTGAAACTGAAGAGGTGAAGAATCTGTAGGAAATACATAACAAAAATGGCACATTTATACCTGAAGTTTACATCCAGTAAATTAGGCTTTAGGCAGAGAGATGTAGCCCTAACAGAAGCTGCTCTAGAGATGAAATAATGGGGGACTATTAGGCAGATGCTCATTCTTTGTTTGATGGTCAAACTATCCACAAGGCAGGTGCTATGTTAACGTGTTACATGTTGAAGCAACAGAAGAAAAACCCAGACTTCAACCAAGGTGTTTCAGGCAGTATTTTCTGTACGACAGAACAACCCCCTTTGGCATGTACTTTGGACTTTGTCAGTTTGCAGACCTTTTACATGCACAAAAAGCTGCTATATAACACACTGAAGGAAAGGAAGAAACACAAAAAACATGATATTGGCTCTGTAACCTCAATACAACAATTAACATTTCTAATAGGCCTTTTTGACTTTTAAGACATTTTGAATTTTCTGAGTAGCTCAAGCACAGATGTTACCAATAACATTAATGATGGCTCTGTTCCATTACCCAGTAAACAATGAGAGTGTGGGTTCAAGTCCAACATACACTCACCCCAAGAGGTATATTTACTACCTGCATGAACACTGCTCACTCACGCTATGTCATTTTTCCATATTTATTTTTCTATTTGTCCTCTTTGTTAAGACTGATTAGTCTCTATCAGTGTGTCTGCTCTCTGTTCACTTTGTTCTGTTGGCGGCTGTTGTGCCATCATTAGCCTGGCTGATTGGTGGGGATTGATTAACAGCATTGTGCCCCCCCCTCCCCCCCCCCCCCCATTTCTTTTTTTTCTCTCTTTTTTTTGTCTTTTAATTAAAACCTAGCTCACTTCACCTCTGGCTGTATTGTGCAGCAGTATAAGAAAATGAATGAAGTGCAGCCCTAGGGGTAAAAGCATTCCTCATAAGATTATAATTGTCAAGATGAAACTCTCCAAAACAAGCTTCAGCAAAAAAAAAATGTTCAAACATTAGATAGTGTGCTCTCTTGTGAAGTTAATACAGAATATTTTGTTATTGTTGCATTATTAATTCACACTTTTAAATCATAACTGCCACCGTAAGTGTCTTGGAGAATTTTTTCATAGCCCCCCCCCCTTTTTTCTTTCATTATTTACAAGTCTTGGGCTGGAAAAAAATTCTATGCCAAACCAAAAGTCTGTTCATCTTTTTAAAAATATGACATTTCTGAGATGCAGCGTCTTCACAGTACACAGCAGAGTGATTTTCTGGGTAATCAAGACAATGGGATAATTACAGCTAGAAGAAGTAAACACCCAGCATTTAAACTGTAGTTCCAACACCAGCTCATACGCTGCATATCAACGTAGCTGTACAATTAAAGGACATATGGGAAAACATTAGCGTGAGCACAGGAGGCCTCTAGATGTTAATGGGAAACTGAACTCTCTCTGTGCTCAGCTCTCCAGTCGGGAGTGTTGAGATGGGCTCTCTGATTGTCCACTGAGAGTTGTTTACATTTCTTCAAAAGCTCCATTTAGTTTCCCTTGACAAGGTGGAATAAGTGACTCGGCCATGATGGATGGAGGCACCTGTCCTAATGGTGGCTCAAACTGTGCCCACTAGTGCACGATACATTGATAAATTGACAACAGTTGGGACATGCTCTGCTAGCAGGGAGAATGAGGCTACTAGGACATCCGACTGCTCACTATGCCTCCATGTCAGCGCGACGGAACCTCACAATATGGAAATCCCCAAACAGCTGCAAGCGAAGAGTGAGCGTTCGGAGGGGGGGTTTGACGATTGATGTTTGATCTTTGTCATTGCCAAAGAACAGAGATGACACAACTTGCAGCTGTAAGAGTTTAAGAAGTGAAAAAAAAACTAATGAAAAATTTAACTAGATCAACCAATAGGTTATCAATCGCCAATTTCAGTGTAATATTTGTGTCTTTGAGGGGATTTTAGAGGGTCCTGTTGTATCAAAAATATATTAAAATATATTTTTATATATTATTAATATATTTAATAATATATTAAAATATATTTTTGGGTCTTGATTTGACCTGAAATAAATATTTTGTAAAACTGAAGAATTAAAAAAAAATTTTATTGTTTCCATTAACTTTTTCTAATGCATAATTCCTTCATAAATGCAGTTCAATAAAACAATAACCTGTTTTGTCAGTGATATGACGGACTTTCTGCAAAGCTCCACTTTTACCCTAAACACAAAACACCAAGGAGACCCTTTCAGATTTTTTCAGAACACGGACTCAGGAGTTTATTCTTCTGGTACCAGAACCATGACTCCAAATAAATGCTGTTTTGTACCTACTGGGTGTGTAAATAGGCAACTGTGCTTTTACAGCTGTATCCGCTGCCCCCAGCTAGCCAAAAAAAGCTTCTGCTTCTTTAACCCTCCAAATCCCAAAACCCAGTGTTGGATTTGAAGGACATGTTACCTTTGGAACCAACAAAACCATCAAAATTGCAGCACTTACCAGACAGAAACTGAAGCACAGAAAAATCTGAGTTTCTGACCTCGGTTCATAAATATTTGATCAAATTATTGTTTATCACATGTCTCATTTAAAAAATATGGCAATAATAAATTGTTTTCTCAAGCCAAATTATCTAAGATAAAAAAATCTGCACTCCTTATTGCAATTATAAAGCTTGGTGGAACTCTGCTGTGCCAACAGTCATGTGAAAAAAATTCAGTAACTCTGTGGCTGAACTGCAGGCTGTGTTTGTACAGAGCAAATAGGAGACAAGTATGGAAACAAATAAAAATGTAAATAACAATATATCTAAAGCATATAGAGTCAACATTTTATTTCCACAGAGGTGCGGGACTTTATATTTCACTGAAAAACAAACCCACTGTGAGTAAAAATGACCCTCAAAATGGCCAGAGCTACCTCGGGTTCATGGGGTTAACTGTATTAACAAACAAACAATGCTGTAGTTGTTCTAGTTAAAACAGTGTACTGATGCTGTGATTAGGTTTCCTTGTGGCTTGAGAGATCATTGGGCATAAAATAAGTGTTTCCACATAGAAATTTGATTCCATTAATAATGACTTACAAAGTGCAAATGGTTGTTTTAAAAGCTCCAGATAGTTGTGTAATCTGTATTGCTCACAGAACTCATGCAGTTTATAATAAAGCTTCCCTTGGCATCCTCCCTGCTGTCTGTTTTGCCTTACTGTGATATGGGGTCCATAACAATCAGCACTGCCCTAATTATTTTTGGCACTCCAAACTTGTGCTGAAGGAGAAAAGACCAATTTGAGGCCTTTAAAATGCCTTAACCTTATTTTAAAGAGCCAATTAGCCTGCATATCTACCCATGAAGCCCACCATTACACCATTTCTGTCACTTCTTTGGAGAGAAACCTATTTTACACAATTAATGAGGATTCTTTGCAGCTTGCACTTCAAAGTCCAAGCTCTGTTGTTTGTGTTGTCTGTGTGAGTTTGTCTTTCAAAATCTCCTGCATGTGTGTCAGCACACACTCTCTACCTAACAACAAGGACCCAGTTTTAAAGTGTGCTAAATTAAATCAGAACATCCACACAGAACTTTGAACATACATTCATACTGTGTGTAGTATATCACTGTACAGGCTGTGGCAGGTCATGCCGCACTGAATATAGGCGGGGGAATGAGACAGGTCGACTGTCTGTCACCCCTCGTATTGACAGAGTAACTTCTGCAAATCTAAATGGAGTTATTTGGAGAGCCTGTGTCTGCAATTATCTCACATCTGCAATAGTTTACTTGGGTTACTCAGGTGATTAGTCAGACTCCTCGGGCCTTATATAGATTAACTCCAGATGTCTTTGTTTGTTCACAGCTATGTGAACTTAACAAAAAGGCACATCCATGTATTTATCTATGTAACAAACTCCAAAAAAGACAAACAACAACAAACTGTCTACAGACAGGCTTTACGCCTGTATGCCTGACATTCTATAAGCTATGATTTTATACAGTATCTCTGTAGCATCACATTTGCAGGATGATCCTGGTTCACATCTCATGTGACTCATGATTCTTAGTCATTTGCCTCATGTCATAAATGCTCCTATTCCAATTAAAGCTATTGGTTTTGTGCAGACACATGTTCAGCTTCATCACACATGCCTCCCTGCAACCTGCTAAATTGTGGAAAACAAGTCATAGACACTGCATATTTTTACTAGCCTTGTTTTTCCATTAATATTTAACAGCCTGTGACCTTAAGTAACTTTGTACAATTATGTTGGTCTTAATCTTCTTTATCTTCACTATTGTGATTCTGATTTTAGTTTTTTCAGTGTGTTACATAGCAGCTTTTTGTGCATGTAAATGGTCTGCCAACTTTCAAAGGGAGTCACTGTCACTCATGGTAAAAACGCTCCTTACCTGCATGAAACGCTTCACTTAAAGTTCTGTTGCTTATCTATGTCATCATGTAACACATTTGCATAACTCATGCTTAGTGGCTTCTTTGACCACACTCTCAAACAAAGTTCATGTCCTTCTACATATACTCACAGAACTCGAGTAACCAATGTTGCCTCGCTCGCTACAGGCCAGTCGACCAGTCAGAGCAGCTTGTGTTTTTCAGGAGGGAAGCCTTAAAGAGACAGGAGCTAAAGGGGCGTGTGTTCTACAGACGGTGAGAGGAGGTGCAACAGCAATGTACAGTACAATGATTTTTGCTCATTAAACCAAAATAAACAAACTTTAGAAGAAAAAAATATATAAATGTGCAGAATATAGGCTCTTTAAACAATTTCAAAAATTGTTTATGAACATTTAACATTTTACCAGAGTGTTTTCCAACTTGGATTTTGAATAGAATGATGTTGTGAGAAAAAATAATCTCATTGTCTTGCTGTACTGCGACCTGCACAATATATAAAAACATAATTTACCATCTGAACTGTTTTTTTGTTCCTGTCACAATTTTACTCACTGTGTAGTAATTTTCTACAGCAATATAAAGTCTCTGGAAACAGCAGAACCATGGCTCAAAGTAGCAAGTACGGTCATTTGTGCAGTACAACACAGTTATAATGTCATAACTTATTAAAAAAATGTAAAATTTTGCCATGTAGACCAGAATTCTTTGTTTTCTACATAACCTGGTTTAACCAAATGGTTTATTTTTGAACAATTTCTAAACAAGGCATGTAAAACAAATAGATTTTAATGAAATAACATGATATTAAACTTAAACTTGATCAAGAATTCCAACTGAACGAATGGGCCTCAGGTGAGTAGTTCAAGACCTGTCGGAAAGTTGAAAATCTGACAAGTGTCCCTATTTTTAGTTTCTTGCTGATGAAGTGTTTAATTTTGTCATTTTTAAAGAGACAATGTACCTTTCAAACCCACAGAAAGCGGGTTAAAGTATTACTTCCACAATTTGTGTTTGTCAGGAGGGTATTTGGGTAAATTATACTATTTTTAATCAGTATAAGGCGTCACTTTGGCCTAAAATAACCACAGAGAGTCTTCCAAAGGATCTGTGGATGTTTGTTTCATGTGGTTTTTGAGTGGAGGGTGTGTGTGCACTGTGTTACACATTTCAGCACTGCTCCCCCCACCTCCATCCTCTGAGCCTAACATCATTTATAGGCCTATAAGCAGGTTTCCTTGACTTTTGTCATGTGTGTGATGTTGTCATCAGCTTAGCCTGGATGCTGGGAATTATTGAAAATTTTGAAACCATGAAGAAAGCTTTCAAGTAGCACTAATTCATCCTTTGGGCTTATCACACCTTTCACTTTTGTAAAGCAACATAACCTAGGCGATTTATTCCGTGTGTCAAACTCTAAGCTTCAGCAGTCAAATAGCAAATGCACAGAGTATTTGACTTTAAACCTAAAAGAAAAAAAGCAGAAAAATGAGGAACAGTATATGCATGAGTCAGGTGTCCCAGCTTTTTAAACCAGCACCGAATCAATCATACCAAGAGTACAGGCGATCTCCTATCTCACTGACTGCTGCGGGGCAAAAGTTGTGTAGCATAAGGCCAGATTAAAACAACGCCTAAAAGCTGATCTATTTTCTTGTTTGGAAGTAATATGAGTTCCTACATACCTTCTTGTGATTTAAATCAAGGTCATTAGCTGTGATGTGTTGGGGGATGCAGAAATTGGGACATTAATCCTGAGGAAATAGTTATCTGCCTGAAGAGGTGTGATCTGAATGCAATTGGACTGGATAGAAGTGGATGAAAAATGTGACAACAAGTCTCTGTCACTAGACATTATCTTCCACAACTTTTGCACATAACTCCTGAACTATTCAGGATGTCACTGGCGGAGGAAAATCTAGGACCGAACCTCTTTTTCCCAGGAGCCTCATTTTCTCTGCTATTTATTGTGCATTGCTGAAATTCTCCCTCTGTTCTGGGCCTACTTTTCAAGAGCAAATACATGTCAACAGCAGGTTTTACTTGCGTTTTAGGTAAAAGTGATGGTGGTATCACAAAAAAATGAAAACTTATTTGAAACAGGCTTGTATAAGAAGAGCTCTCATTTCTAATTTCCTGATTTATCTCTGACATTAGTAAAACAACAATGCTTCCAGATCTGTTCATATTTTAATTTGCTCTTGGCAAACTCCTTCCACATTTAGATGTTATCTTGATAAATTTAGTGTATTGTACATTTCCGCAGATCTAATCAAAACATAATCATGTCATACTGTTTTTCTACCCCCCTTTTTTTATTCAGTATTTGTTTTTTTTCCAAGTGGCTTCAATTCTGCATTTTTTTAAGTTTTACTTGAAAAGTCTACCAACAGCTCCAACAATGAAAACTATTGTGAACTTGAGAGGCTTTTAATTTGAAACGGCTGCAGGAAATCAGGGGCCTGTTTTCATTTATATATTTTTCTGTTTTTGTTGTCGGAGAGAATGAAATAGTGACTGAAACGTGGCACGTTAAGACTGCATGTTAACCAGCGGTCACTTCCAAGCTGCTTCTCTGCACCACTAAAATCCTGATTTTATTACCCCAAGAATATCTGACAAACTCACAGTACAAAGTCTGTGCTGTGAATTCTGCTGCATTTTTATAGAATTTCAAGCTACTACCGAAGCCAGAAAATAAACTAACAATAAGGACAAAGGGGGCTGCTTAAGCAGTTCTCAGCTTGTAAAACATTCACTGTGTCCATGATGAACTTTGTTTAATATGCGGGCCAAACTTTCTCACTTTTGTAAAAAGTTTAATAGCAACTTGGATTTATTTTGGAGTTGCGCTACTGACCTACATTATAAACCCTCTATTTAATTTATTGTTATCACATTGGAGTACCCAGTTTAACTCTTCAGTTTTGCACTTGAGCATGTAAAACTTTTCCTGCATTTTGTACTGCACTGCATTACACAATGACATACGGTCCGTCAGAATAAAATCAACCTAAATGAAAGGGCCATTTTGCTCTTTTGGAGTAAAATTTATTGTTTAAAATAATCAACTAAATGGTACCATAAGAGAAAAATTGTACATCAATGCAAATTTGAAATATCCATTAATGGTATTTCAGATTTTTAGGTATTAGCTTTTCATTAGATATGAGTGAAGTCCATTTGGAAAACAACACACAAGTTCCACTTTTGCTTTCTATATATGCAGAACAACAATGCTGCATCCATCAACCTCCCTGTAAGTAGCGATGGAGTCAAAAGGGGGGCAGCACTCATGAAGACTGTCTCGCTGTAGGAATCCCTGCTGTAACTGCAAGCTATTAGACAAAAGAGACTAACCTTCCTCTGACTGGTTTGACCCTGGTTTCATTTCTTCTGTGATGTGAAAGCACTCTTTTGCTGGAATCATTTGAATGCACTGTTATTTAAAGACAAGATAACAACTACATCAATTGGATTAGTCAGACTAAATCCATTTTCTCTTTCCTTGTCTACCTACTGCCACCTCAAGAACCACATGTGCTGAACAACATGCAGCCTTTCTCCGTTAGACTCTGTTCATGTATTAATTAGACTGGTGCATCTGCAGCATGTGGCAAAGGTAAATCCCTTTGTTGGGAATTGGCAGGTGTATAAAATGTCTTTGAGCTCCTCTCCATGTGCCGACATCTCACTGTACACATTTCACATTTCATGTCAGTGGATTCTGTACTGTAGGTTACAGAACCAGATTAGATCTGCATGTATAAAATGAGATTTCTTTCTACATCAAACTTAAATTGTGACCAAAGGAGATTAGTTAAGCTAAACCCAATCTAATTTCAGCTTTGCTCTCCACAGTAATTTGCATATTCTGTGCCTATAAGATAGGATGATTCATCTTTTACACGTTCGCAGATGGGATCATCGAGGATCAACTGATGCATCAGTGTATTTTGATTTTCCTTTTTTCCGGCATTAAGTAGCTTTTGATAAAGTCTTAATTTCCTTACTACATCATTATTAGCTTTTGATACCAATGTGCCATCTGGCAAATGTTAAAGCACAAGCAGATAAGAATTCATAATGAATATGGTTGACTCTATGACAGATTGTAATAAAAGAGAGGGGCTGTGACAATTATCGCAGAGACAGAGCGTGAGGGCATTTGACAATGTGGCAGGCCTGCACTTGCTAATTGCAAAGCTGCTCGTACATTTCCACTATCTCACCGACCATCAGAATTCCTTTATGTGCAATCACATCTCTTTTTTTTTTTGTTATGTTTCCGGCCCTGAAATCCCACTTCGCTGCATAAGTCAGATTGTGTAGTTAAATGGATTTTATTTGGCAGTTAAATTGAGTTCAGCGATATTTAACAGAAGACCTATAACACTTTCCCACCTACACATGGTGAGAATGAATCCAAATCGTTCTGTTTCGCAGCCGTGTCAACTCCTCCCCAGCACCACCTGTCATCAGGATATTTTGCAGCAATATCAGAGGAAACACTTTGGAGATTGTGCGAGCTGTGTGCTTTCATCAGTGTCCCTTAATTAAATCTACCTTTCCCCAGGCTCTTCCATGATCTCTGCAAATAAAATACAGAGTAAACACACCTAATTAAAGAAGTTAAAACAGCCCAGCCAGGTTCTGCCTCAATGTCAGCGGCTGGCATATCTGCAGAGGCTCTGCACTGCACTGTAATTTCTCCCCGGCTCGCAGTCAGTGCAGGCTAAAATCATGTGTCATTAGTAAATTACACAGGTGCCAGAATGAGTTTATCATCTTGAGTATGAAAAGCTTCATAATAACCTAAGGAGGTGCTTCTAAAACGGTCCTATCTTTTAAGCTAAATGAACACGCCACACTGATATGAGATTATCCAGCTTTAGAGCAGACACTGTTGCCCCGAGGCCTGCAGCCAGTTTATGATGCACTATTTTCCCCTAATCTTTTTCAACCTCAACAAGCACAAGTACAAGAGGAGAAGAGAGAAACGTGTGTTGTATAGGTGATGTTTTTTCTAGTGCACTACTATTTTTATTTCCAGAAAAAAAAAAAATCTTGGAGACTAGTTGGCAGTGGTGGAGACAGAGGAGCTGTGCAGTGCCCTTCAATCAGACAGGGTTTGGGTTTAACCTTCTGAACCTCAAGGAGTTTCTGGGCATTTTTTTGCTCACTGTGGGCTCATTTTTTACAGCTATATAAACTCCTGCACCTCTGTACAAACAGCACAGGCATGGCTAAGGAACTCAAAAATGTCTTTAGTGTCATATGACACACCTATAATGCAATAAACTAAGAAAAAACGAGAAAATAATGTGTACAGCATTTAGGGACACGTTGGTTTTTTTTGTCAGGTACATCCCAAACGAACAAAAAACACTATAAATATTTTACTACCCACATTTTTATTATGTTTCTATACTTGTCTCCCTGTTGCTCTGTGTAAACACAGTCTGCAGTTCAACTGAAAAGGCCTCGAATTTTGGTGTTTTTGACATATTTTTGAAAAGATAATTGGCTTTTCAGCTGGTGGTCAGTTTTAGAGTTCAGTGATTCATGTCCTACATCAAAAGCTGACAAACTCTCCACCACCACATGTAAATTTATTGATTTTTTATCAATCATTAAGGATCTTGGGGGAGCAACTGTTAATACCAAGAGAGCTGAGCTGAATTTTACAGACATCAGCAAACTCTTGTTAATAATTTTTTCTAAAAAGTTAATATTCATGCATACTATATGTCCCCCCTGGTCATCCATGCTTGCATTACGGAACAGAAATTCTAGACTGTGAGTTTTTTGCAGTGCGCCAGTTGTTGTTGATTAACTATGGAATGAAAGCAGGGAAAGCTGTGTTTGGATCCACGAACCCACAACACAGCATTTGCAACAAAGAATACTCACTGGGTAACAGGGGCAGACAGACATTTCAGACACTACTTACATACAATGTTGTCACATAATTATAATATTTGTTATTATCTCTGTTGCATAAACAAATGCCTGAACATCTGCAGCACATTTCAGCCCATGGACACCACACTGCTGCTATTTCCGGACATGTTGTAACATTGAAATTTAACTTTATACCTCAAAACTGTTTACAGGTAGCTTTACTTGCAGCACTCTTTGGCTGCAATGTATCCACCTGCACAAGCATAAATGGACTGCAGCTGTAACTGTGTGTGTGTATGTGTTATATACTAATCTTCTCCTGTTAAGAAATAAAGAGTTTCTGTGCACTGAAAGGCTAGAAGGCTTTTAATTAGAACAGGAAGTGTTGAGTTTGAACCTACAGCGTTGTGCAGTAACTTTAACAGGGCAAACAGGAGCGGGTCAAAACGAGGCATTATACTAAAATATGTCCAGCTACACTTTACATGAAGAGGGAATTATAAGTAAAGGTCTGTCTCTAATAAAAACCTGCTCCAGATAAAGGCTTGTTACACACTGCAGGGGAGGTAAACAAAAGCCCTGTTATCAACTGTTTTGTGAACATATTGAAGCTTCAATGAAAAGCTGGAACAAGCAGAAAACATGACACTATTTTCACCTGTACCAAAAATTGTGAGGTGATGGTAAAAGCTAAAACTAGGCACAACAGTAACATGAGTTTAGAAGAGTGATAAATTTAGTGAACTGACTCAGTTTCACAGCAATATTCACCCAGCTAATGTTAATCCCACATTTTTTAAAGTGAGCTTCTTTCTCTGAAGACCCACTGCACTACCCATGATGCAATTAGATGTGTGACAGAATGTGTTAGTGGCACAACCACATGTTAAAAAATGAAAGGCTGCTCGGTTCAGTTTTGCAAGGCTCATTCCCGCTGCTGCCAAGAAATGTTTGGTAAGATATTCACAGTCTGTGAGCATTTATAACATCCTCACCGTGAATTAGTATTAACTGTTCAACTAACTTCAATAAAAGATCCACGTTCATGTTCAGCAAATGTAAACAGCATCTGTTGTGTAAACTACAACACCCTGTCACACACTCTCAGCAGCACTTAACAGTGTTTATCATGTATTAAACCCCAAAACCTACAATCAGGATTGGGAGAAATGTTATCTAAAAAAAAGCTACATTATTTATTAATTGACACCTAATCGATAAATTGTTGCAGTTGCAGGTTACAAATATTGTACAGTGTTACTGAGAATCCATTAACTGTTTATGTACCAGCAATGACTGCTATATAAGCTGTGTAATAAACACATTAATAAACACCTAAAATCTGTAAACTACTTCATAGTGTGTTCGAGTGAGTTATAGAACATTTATTGATTGTTTATCAAATATTCATAAATGCTACAGGAGGGTTAAAATAATATTCACTGACATTTGCCACCAGGAGCTGTTTGTCACACTAGACCTACACCAATCAGCCACAACATTCTGACCACTGACAGGTGAAGTGAATAACACTGATCATATTGGTACTATGTGGTGTTCTGCTGGAAAATTTTGGATTTTGGCATCCATGTTGATGAGACTTAGACACCCAAATAAACATTGTCCCACAACAAACACACTCCCTCATGCAAATGGAAATCCCAAATGTCACTGGCCTACCTCCACAGGAAAATGCACCCCACTACATGGAAAAAACATCAACCAATCAGGAACATGTTGAGGAACATGACAATGGCCCAACATGTTGATTTGACCTCCAAACTTCCTACACCCCATTGTGATCAAGCATCAACAGGATGCAGGGGAACAAGTTTGATTGACAGAGGCCCCACTGCACAAGCCAGACTTCCCAAAGGATCCAGTGCCAACATCCTGGTTCCAGACCCCATAGGACACCCTGAGAGGTCCTCTTGTCCATGTCAATGCTTCAGAGCATTTTTGAGCACATAAGGGGGACCAACACAATATTAGGCAGGTGGTCAAAATGTTATGCCTGATTGATGCAATAAGGTTGTCATTAACGTGAAAGCCTGAATTATACTGCTAACCAACTCAGCTGTTCAGGAATAAATTCTCACCTCAAGTTTAACAGCAGTTAGACTCCTAAAGCAAAAGCCCTCTCAATGTTAGGAATGAATGCCGAAATCAACCCTGTGAACCCCAAAACCCACCAGCAGGAATAAAAAGAGCTGTCCTTGAACTCAACATGAGAGAATTTCAGTTTCCTTGGGAAAATTAACCAAATCAAGCTGACTCAGCTGCACCCAACAGTCACGTGACAACAATTCAGGGATTTTTCGAATGAACTGCAGGCTGTGCTTATGCGGAGAGAAGAAAAGCATAGAAACAAATACAAATCGGCCATGCTGCCTTGAGGATGTCCGATATGCTGCCTTGAGGATGTCCGATCCTGTGAGATTTTGGAAGCAAGGTACCTGGATGGGAGACAGTGAGGGAACACCAGGAAGCCTGAATGCAGTGTGAGAGTGAGTGGTTGGTGGTGGTTGGAGGGGCCGATGGCGCAGACTGGCAGCTTCACCTCCGTCAGTCTACTCCAGGGCAGCTGTGGCTACAAACGTAGCTCACCACCATGGAGTATGGAGTGAATGAATAATGCATTGTAAAGCGTCTTTGAGTGTCTAGAAAAGCGCTACATAAGACCAATGCATTATTATTATTATTATTATTATTAAATCTAAGTAGTAAAACATCGATAGTTGAAATATGACAGGAGCAAAGTGCCAGTGACATCTATGAATACAACTTAGATAAAGCTCAAACTCAAATAACAACGTTAGGTTTGTTTGTGACTCATAAAGCTGTTTTTTCCCCTATATCACACCGTTGCAGTTACAATTATATACTACTGCCAAGAAATCCACTGTGGACTTTGTCGTCAATTGATTTTTCAATTAATTTTGAAGGCCAAAATCATTGGTTCTACACCAAAGGTCATCCTGATATTTAGAAAATGAATGAAGCGGTTTTCTAAATACTAGTACATTGCTTAGTAGCCATTGTAATAATTGGGTTTAATTAAATTACTTGGTAATGAAAAAGGTTGACAGTTACATTTTTACTGAATTAAATTTCATCCCATTATTTATCCCACTATTGCATGTTTAAAATAAAAGCCTTGTAAGATTAATTAACTTCACTGTAAAAGAAGTTATTCCAAAACAAAATACTCTTTTTTATCCATTAAGTCTTTTTAAACTAAGTGTGCGTGTGTGTGTGTGTGTGTGTGTGTAGAGACGCATGGATGGCTGCACATGTGTGGGTGTGTTTCTAAAATCCCACACAGCCATATTGCAGTGCCTCAGCAAAGCTCTTGATTAGTTGCGGTTTTATGTTTGGATGGTCCATTTAATTAGGTTATGTACGAGATAAAGGCCAGCCAAAAGTAATCACAAGGATTATTTACTCTTGTTAATTGAGGTTCCATCTTAACACCACAACTAAAGGTTAATGTTCTCTTGGTATGTTATTTACTGTCCACACTCCAGAGGCCAGCTCACACCACACACAGCGGAGGAGGGAGGGGAGGCTCCACAGGTACAAATGATTTGTGGCAGGATATTGACAGCAGCTGAACTTTGGGTATTTAATGGTCCTGTTGTGAGGATTCCTGAACACTCTCCAGCCTTCATTTAAATAATCTCACTCTGGCTCTCAGGTGTGATGCTCAAGTTTCCTGGAGGTGGGTGCAGCCTAGTGCCACTCCTAATCTCCCCTTTAACTAACCACAGATAATTCTCCATGCACATGTAAATCATAGCGCGAGCTTTAAAGTGAATTGAAAGGTAGATTTGAAGTGACATTGTGTGATTAATTCTGCCGCTCTCTAAATGACCCTTAGTTCTGTCTTCATAGGAAAGCTGGTCTAATAGTCTTTCCAATAGTGATTAAAATTACAAAAATATGAACCTGTAGGTTAATAAAAATGGTAATTTAACTAGTATCTGATTTAATTGACTCTGAAGAAGTACTTAAACGTGTTTGCACTCTGGAAAATCTACATGGCTCAGCGGCAAAGAAATTGGAATATCCAGCTGTCAAGATAATAAATTTGACTATTTCATCACTGTAATCTTCATACAATCTCCCTTTGTGCTGGTCTCTGCTGCTCGCCGCTAATGTAATAAATCACCTCCGTGTTTGGAATTGCTTCATGTGTTTTAGAGTAATTGTAATATACTCAAAAGACCCCGAGTGTGGTGATCCACCAGTGTTCTTAACCTCTGTAGATTCAAGATTTGGAAAGTTTAACTCAACCTTCCACCTACATCAAACTTCTTCTGTGTTGCCAGAAGAAAAGCACATAATCTGTCAGTGCACGGCCGGTTCTAATGTACTGTACCGGAAAATTCACTGAGTTAAAGATGGAGGTTCACTTCAACTTCCTCAACTTCCTATGTATATATATATATATCACTTTTTAGCACTATATGAGCTTGCTACAAGGAAGACATTTTTGTGTGTTTTGTGACAAAGACATCTGCATTAGGCTCAGTTTTAAAGTGGATATGGGTTACATGGGATGTTGTTAAAGGTTCAGTCTCCTCTATTTTCTGCATTAAAGCTAGTTTTCTTGTCTTTTGATACCTTTGACAGTACTCACACTTACATTGATCAGCCACAACATTAAAACCAGTGGCAGGTGCGTACACTTTTGAGGTGGTCCCTGGCTTTCTTCGACTTTATACAACATTCTGATGTCTCCTTCATCTCTCTTCAAAGCACATATTCTCTATCCTAGGTTTTTCCTGCATTACAGGAGTTTTTGCAACCCCACCAAAGAGGTTTTAGCAAACAGCATTATGATTAGAAGCGAGAATTAAATGTTTTAACCAGTTTTGTTTTGTTAGGGTTTCATACATTTTTGGATATCAAATGGTTCTCACTGTACAGATGGATCATGCTCACTGTTGTGAGTCGTCAGTCCCCTAAAGGCCCATTCTGAGCAGAAAAACCCTGCTGTCATATCCAAATAATTTATTTACATTTGTTTACATCCAGGTGTTTATCAAAGCCTGCAGACTTTGATTAGAGGAAGCAGTGAAAAAAGCCTTCATGATTTCCTGTTTGTTTTAATGTCTTTTGTGTTTAGAAGTTTGCAGCTCTACCCTGTACCCTCTGGTTTAACATTAGGAAGTTGCATTGTTTAATTTTTGAAATTTTCCACCCCTCTGCTGGGGTCTCTACAGTAGTGAACAGATTGTTACCTGAGGTGTTCGGCAGCACACCTACAGAGTTTTTATGCGTGTGTTAAAAATGAATGAAATGTTACAAATGCAAACTGTTTTGGTGTGTGTAATATCAGGCAGCATTGCAGCAGCACACTTAATCAAATAGTCCAGATTGTGATGACCAAATTATATCAGTTTTGTCCTTGTATGTTAGAATGAATGTTTTTTATAGATCCAAGGCAGCTGTGAAATGAGATCAGTGGCCAGGACCCCACAAATGCCTTGTAAGATACTGACATTCTGTTTGCATTTTTGTTGTTTTCTCATGAAACTAAACCTAATTTTAGAATACATATATATATATATATATATATATATATATATATATATATATATATATATATATATATAAAGATGGTAAAATTCTAGGTTATTTTGTTTGATTTTTCAATGTTCACCGCTGCTATTAGAAAGAAATGTTAAGTAAAATGCTGGCATTCTGTGAGCTTTATTAGTTTTAATAAATCATTGTTTTGCTTACTTTAGGCCCCAGGGCTATAATTGGTCAGCAACTATGTTTATAAAGCATTACCAAGTATTAAATAGTGAATGTTGGACATCAGGATAAAACACAGCATTATATACAGAGAAAAATCCTCATCGGTTTCTTTCCCACAAAATTTATAACGAAAATATTTATATATTGACTTCAGAAAACAGTGTTTTCAATTATTCATTGACAAGATGTACATGATTACAGACGGTATAAAGCTATATAACTATATATATATAAACAACTTAAGATATGATTATTTATGACAACTATGTTATAATGCTTTATCAGACATTAAATAACTGTTTATACACTGGCTATGAGTGTTTTGTTGAGGCAGGACTTAACTAATACGGTAAAAAAAGTGCTTAAAACTTGGTGTGTTGTAATGTGGTACCATTTATTAATTGCTTATAATGGAGGTAGTTACAATAAATCGTGCCACATGCCTGGAACTGAAGAACCCTGCAAACCAGATAGTTCTTTCAGGAGCATAATTTCTTTCTCTCTCCTTTTTTTTTCATTTCTTATTTATATGATGCCAAAAATATGCTCCCAGGGCTATCATTTTTCTGTGCCTGTTTGCAAAAGCGGAGAGCTAAGAGGATTTATCTTCTTGACCCATCACACAAAGACAATGAGCTGCAGAATAGTGGCGTCCAACTGGGAGGACTGAAGGTGGGCACACCCAGCCGTCCTCGGGCTTCCTTCTAAAGACAGAATCATGTTACAGGTGCAGAGACCCATTACTCTTGTCTGTATCAACTCTCAGTGCCTTTGTAAAAAGCTCTGTGCATGTGAGTTGGTTGCAGGGATTACTGTATGTCAGTGTTATATCGCGGGCTTGTTTTGACCGGTCTGGGCTTCGGGTTTCTGACAGTAAACAGCATTAGATATCTGCAGTGGCAGCGGCAGTAAATACCTGCACAGTTTCAGCCTTTGCATGGAGAGTAAGAAAACGGTGTTGCAGAACTCTACACTGTTTAGGAGCCATTTGCCCCGGGGCTATGGCTAATGGTTTACTCACTCCCCGACAGGCCCTCAGGCTCCAGGTAGTCTCACATTGTCAAGCTGCTCTCATTAACTCCTATAACTCCTAGAGAGATAAGCGTCAGACAGTCACATTCTCGGGGCCTTACAAGTGGAAGTGCAATGGACTGACAAACACGTTTACAGGCTAAAGGACACAGTGAAATTATAGTTTTTCTTTCGTTGGAAGCAATTTTTTGCCGATGGACTGCTATTCAAACAAACATTTTGTAGCGTTTTTCTGATTTATACATTATACAGTACAGCATTTCCCATTAATCACGTTTGTGTATGCTGTAGATGCACGTTTTTACATCGGCGGTGGAAGAATTACTTAAATACTGTACCTTAGTAAAAGCAGCAATATACAGAGTATACATGTGCAATGCTGCTAACAGTTATTTTTATTATCTATTAATCCACCAACCTTTCGACGATCAAATGGTCTCAAATGTTAGTAAATTAGTAACAACTGTCCAAACAACAGTCCAAACCCCAAAATATCCAGTTTACTGTTGCAAAGAGAAAGAAAATGACTACATCCTCAAGAGAAGCTAGAATCAGCAAATCTTTGACATTTTTGCTTTAAAAAACTCTAATCTGTAACCAAAATAGTTGCTGATTAATTTTATCTTGACCGACTAATGAATTAATAGACTGATTTGTAGCAGGAATAATTGCAACTCAGTGTACTGCGAGGTAGTTTAATCTATAACAATCCATCGTATTTAAAGTTGTACCAAATAATTTTATTACTATGTAAAATATTGACGTAGTAACTACACATTCAGACAATCGTAGTGGAGTAAAAGTACAATAATCCTCACTGAATTGCAGTACCTGTGGGGTATAAGTACATCAAAACTGCACTTTAGTAAACAATCAGCTGCATTTAACCACAGCACATTAGTTACATTCCAGTAAGGTCAATGTGCAATTTTTAATCAAATTTCTAAAATTTCTGCAGATTATAATGTCTTGTTTTGTCTGAACAACAGTCCAAAACTCAAAGATTATCAGTTTACTAACATGAAGAGAATAAAAAAGCATTTTAGGTAAAAACAATTCTGAAAATAATTGCCAGTTAGTAAAAATACTCAAATACATGTTGTGTTGTTGTTGATAGTCTTTGTGTTTTGGTAGTGGTTTTATTCTAATTTTTAAAATGTATTAAAGAATGGTGTGTTCTGAAGTGCACTATTATTATAATTGGGTTACAGTTGGTGGGTTAAAAGTGAATAGAGTTGCAACTGCTTTACACAATTGCAATGGGTGGTTTGGGGAAGTCATACTTCTCAGTATAAAGTAGAACAACATGGAAATGCTTAAGTAAAGTACTCCAGAACTTCTGGATTTACCTGAATGTAATTAGCTGCATTCTACCACTGCACATTAGTTACATTTCAATTAAATTCCAGACAAAGTTTTAATAGAATTGCTGTAATTTTGGCATAAAAAAGCAAATAAATGTGAATCCTAATCAAGTACCTTTTATGTGAAGAACCCTGAGGAGCACATGACAAGATTTTATAATAAATGTTGTTGTAATCAGCTGCTGCAGTAGTAGACTGGAGGCGACTCTCTGCATTTTTAAATGCAGTGGTCTTCTCGTGAACTGGAGGCCTGTGAATGTGACTGGCAGCCTGGCCTGAATGCTTTGTCGAGAGCAGAAGTGTCAGGTACAGAGACTCCTGTTTTTTGATAGTACTTCAGTGTTGAGCTTTTAAATTTGGCTTTTCTAATTAGAGGAAATCTTTGCAAAACCGGGACAGAAATGTAACAAATGACAAGATCCATCACACAGACCTTTTACATTTTCATCAGATTGTGCTAAAGTCGAAACACATTTTTTTATGCCTCTGACGGCTCTAATTAAGCATTGTCTGCGCTGCTGACAAATTGTGTTTTCAGCTTGCTCTCATTTATGTGCACATAGACGCTAACCTTGAAAACTTCATTGCTTTAACAGCTACA
The DNA here is from genome assembly GCA_024666655.1 of Dascyllus trimaculatus. Taxonomy (NCBI): domain Eukaryota; kingdom Metazoa; phylum Chordata; class Actinopteri; family Pomacentridae; genus Dascyllus; species Dascyllus trimaculatus. The sequence goes on from CM045446.1 coordinate 15,698,245, forward strand.
GTTCATTTCCTTAAAAACCCGGAGCACACTTCATTGACACACACATCTAAGAGAGTTATTTTTCCGTGGCATCACAAGGTTTAACTAGACAACAGATTTCGTCCTGGGTATCCTCACAGTCGCCTGTTCCACCCTTTCTCTTTAAATCTTGATTATACATCTTTTTGTGTGACAATGTTTGAGGTGCTGGACAGGCTGTAGGACTGTAGAGTAAATTATAGACTGCTAAGTCAACATCTCAGACATCTTTGTTAATCTATTCAACTATACACCTTACATCTGACTCACACCTTATACATTAAATAATTGAAAAGTACCATGAGTTCATCTGGAAGCTACATTTAAAATCTTCTGTTCAGTGAAGTGAAAAGAACACAGTCATCAACACTGTATTGGATATATATGCCACAAACAACCATTTATCTGTCAGTTCATTTACCAACTATTTAACTAATTGATTTAATAAACTCAATAATTAATTAATTAATATTAAACAAAGTGCATTATGCATTTTAATGTGGGCTAATTTATCATTGTTTATCATTTTTAGACAGTGGGGCCAAAAGCTGCCTCCCACAATATAATTTTTTTTACACTGTTTAACTGCAGATTACAATATTGCAAAGTCATCAAACACTACTAGTAATTACCATCTCAAGTTATCATCAGTGACGTAAAAATCAAATCTACACATTTGATAAATTAAACTTGTGTGTGTAATATAGTCTTGTACCGAGGACTAAAGTAGTTTAGCTTTTATCTAAAACCAGTTTTTAATTCATTGATGCTTTTATTTATACAAAATGATCCACAAAATTAGTCAGCAGTTATTTTAATCATCAATTAATTGCTGTTTTTTTCATTTGAATATTTTTTTTCCTTGACTGTTGCTTGAACTGACCAAGTAATGTTAACTTCTCTTTTATATTCTTGTGGGTTTTCTTTAAGCAACCAGATTTAGACCACTGGATGTCATAGTCTGTGATGGATATCTTAATGTTTTTACTGCAAATCAAATCAAAATGAGATATTGTACAAACTGTTCAGCTATAATGCACAAATTTAAATGTAAATACTGTTAACCTGTTAACACTTGAAGTCTGCATGTGCTGGATAACAAAGTGAAAATGATGAAAAGAATGTAGAAAACTAGTTATGCTGTGCCTGGAATAAAGGTATATTTTGTTTTAACAGTGGGGAAACAAACATATAAAAACACGGCTTCTTGTTGAGATTAGCGCTGCAGTGATCAGTCTGAACACTGAAATTGTGCCAACATCAATATTTTTGAGCCCCCACGTGTTTTTTTTTTTTAAATTGCTGTTTCCAACTCCAATTCATTATAACAAATGTTTATTTTTCATGATGTCAGTGGTTTTTGGCTCCAGTCATTGGTCAGGTGCAGTCGGTGCTGCAGTTACAGTACAGCATAAAAGTTTTCAGAGACCCGAGACTTTTAGAGTTTGGTAGTACTTCAAATGATCACAAAACAAAGAGGTGGTTTGTACATCGTGCAGAGTTTGGATGGCAGACCACAGTAGCACGGCACAATGTAAGAACACCTGAAGAGAAACACACCTGTTTGCTTCTCTCCTGCTCTCTGTGCTCACACATATTGTATTTGAATGTAGCCAAATTTCCAATAAAACTGTTCTCATTTACATATTAATCTGTTTCTGTTGTCAGACAATGGGATAATTATGAAATAGTGATTGAAACATGGCTCATTAAGGCTATATGTGAACCAGCAGCCACTTCCAAACTGCTGCTCTGCACTGCTAAATGCTAAACACATGAATTAAAGATGACGACTGTCTTTTGAATTCATCTGTATTTTCATAGAAATAGAAGGTTCGACCAAAGTCAGAGAACAACTCAACAATAAGGACATTAGGAGTTGTAGTTTCTCCTGCAACGTATTCATATTTCACTTCTGTTCCAATACTTCAACAAACATTTCCATTTTGTTTTGCAGATCCACATGTATAATATTACCTACTAATGCTAACGGTGCACATCATCAACCAGAAATGTTTCAACACTTTCTCAGTGGACAGTCGAACTTATTTGAGGTCTTAGTGCAGTAATATTGGATTTGGTTTCATTATGTTTGCAGGCTGGAATTGGTTTAAATAGGCCATAGGAAATTGACTCCATTTAATCTGAGCATTGAAATGTAGACCGTGTAATCAGTTCTCGTTCACATGTGGGCCAAGATAAGACTGGTTTTATTTGTGTGTAAATCTATCCTGAGAGGCCTCATTCTTGGCCGTGGCTATAGTAAGCCATGCCTCCAAGCTATGGCAGTGTGTGTGTGTGTGTGTGTGTGTGTATGTGTGTGTGTACATAACTGGTCCTTCACTTGGGTCCCCACCCTCTGCCTCAGGATCCTCGTGTAATTGAGAGATGATCTCGGCATCGCACACAAAGCGTGGCCACACTGCCTCGGGAAGTGAGCACAATAATCTTTGTAACAAGGCGAGGACGCTGCTCTCTCTCTCTCATGGTGAAAATAAGGAACTGAAGGGAGGATAATTTCATTATTTAAGTGTATTGTTCAATCAGAGGAGAAGTTCAACAGAGGTTACCTTTACCACCCGATACGTATTATACATCCCTAACACCTCCAAACGGTACAGTAACAGCAGCGTATGAACAGTGTGCTCTTTGTTTCAGCAAAAGTTGCAGTGTAATCCAATACGTGGATGTATTCTTAATCATTTGCATCCATATCTGTTACCTTAGCTCCGCAGTGGCACAATGCATTATGAAGAAAACTTGATTGTGAGTTGTCACCTGAGCCACATTCCCTTTAATTACAGCCTCTGCCTGGACATATATGCATACAAATGGCTTATTTGAAGAGTGGATGAATAGGAGTTCATTTGAAAATCTACAACAAAACCATTTGTTCCCAACAAAACAGCACTTGCTGTATGACAAATGATGCTTTAGTCTTGTGAATAATTCTCAAATTCTAAGCAATCAAGTTTTAAAGATATCGTAAATCCTGTCTAAATGGCCTCATTCATTACATGGTGGAGATGGGAGGGACACTAATAAAGTGTTACGTCTGAAATTGTCACTGACTCCATGCGTCGCTGGGAGATGTTCGGCGCTGAGCTGATGTATGGTGCGACTGACTGTATGGTGATGGAAATGTCGCTGTGGCCTCGTTAGCATTCTGCTGTAACCCTCGGGCAGGGGTGTCAGAGTCTCTCAAAATTTACAGCTCAGTTTGGAACCAAAAGATTCTGTGCATAATGGCTGTGGGGACCCTTATAATGAATATACTGATCCTCACTTGCAAAGTCTGCTATGAGGATGCAGTGAGAATGAACGAGCACGTATGTGAGAGGTTCGTACCGGTCAAAAGCAGCAGGAAACTAATACTGAAATAGTTCAGTTAATTGCAGTTTTCTTTCTTATTTTTATTGCTTTTAGTTGCTACGGTAACAGCTCTGTGTAATACTGTGGGCCTTCTGTGCAAGTGTGAGCTTCAGTTATAAAGAGGTGTAATGAGCAGTATTTATGGCTAGCATATCATTGTCATGAGGCCTCCAACATATTAGCGTAAAGAAGTTCATTTTGCCTTCCATTTGACAAATTAGCTTTGTTTCATTCATATAACCAGGCAAAGAGGAATTCAAGTTTTTAAATACCTGACAGTTTCGACGGATCACTTCCGTCTTCTTCAGAACGTCATCCAGATGTCGGGGATGACGTGCCTTATCAGCAGGAGGCATGGTCGGCCTGTCAAGGTTGATAGGTCGACCACGCCTTAGTAACATCAGCTGATAAGACATGTCAACCCCCGACATCTGGATGACGTTCTGAAGAAGACAGAAGTGATCCGTCGAAATTGTCAGGTATTTAAAAACTTTAATTCTTCTTTGCCTGGTTATATGAATGAAACAAAGCTAATCCTCCAACATATTGTCTCATATTTATATTCTGCACATAGAAACGAAACATAAAGAGAAAGCAAGTGAATTATAAATATTGTGCTAAACACACACACACATGGCATAGCTTATTTCACTTACTACTGTATGTGCATTAATCCACAGTTGAAAATAGTCCCTGCCCACTTAGTTTTGTTTGAAGTAGTCTCACTAAAATCTACCAGCTTTTTAGAAGGTTTTTGTTACTCCTATGTTCTTTAAACAAACACATGAAAAAACAATTATGTCATATTGACAATATGCATGTGGCAAATACAGTAAGTAAGAACAAGAGTAATATACAAAAAACAAGTTTGTATTTAAGAAGCAAACAAAGAAGAAAAAAAACACATTACAACCCCAAATCCCAACGTGCATGTTTTACTGCTTAGATTTCTAATTAGTTTCCATATCTGTCTCCTATTTGCTCTGTGTAAACACAGCCTGTAGTTCAGCTGAAAAGTCCCTGAATTATTATCATGTGACTGTTGGCTGCAGCTAAGTTACTAATGGCTTCTTAGTTGCAGCAAGGAGCGCAATTTTTTTAAATGTCTAACAGACTCTGGTGCAAACAGTTTATTTTTGGCAGATTTAAAACACACACACAAGTAGAAAAACAAGATTTTTGATGAAATCTCAAGATTTTAGGCTTAGATTTGGATAAATTTAACAACAGCATGGCGAGAAGCATTGGAAAGTTAAATATCCCAAGATTCGTTCTGTTTTTACAGTGTTTAGCTTACCAATGGTGTCATTTTGTGTTTTTAAAAGTGACTTGCCTTTCTATCATGCAAGCAGGTTTTTGAGTTTAGAGGGTTAATTTGTCAACCAACTCTGTGTGGTTTTATGGTACTTCCTCAAAACATGTGTAGACCTATATATTAAAATTTAACATGAATGTAAGTTGAAGAATTAAACTAGACATCAGAAGAGAAAATAAAAAAGCTTCAGAATGCTTTTAGTTGCACCGACCTCCTGTATTTAAATGAACAGAGGCTTTAAAATGCTCCTGCACACTGCACTCCCCTGTCCTGCTTTAGACGTCTCATTTCTTGAGCACTCTGCTAAGAAGGGTAGGAAATGTGAATTACAACTAAGCTACTTAACCACAATGAATTAAGGCCTAACATTTGAAAATTTGATACTGAAATTACTGTCATTATGGTGCATTATGTCTGAGCATAATGATTGCTTTGGCGCTGTTTGAAGACAAAGGCAGACTCTGGGGGAAGAGTATATTCAGAGGAAAAGTTGATTTCATGGATGTTAATGATATGTGAACTTCAAACCCTCACGTTGGCCGCCATCATTTCCTGCCATTTCATAACTCGTCTTTTGTCAGCTACCTAAATTGTAATGGATCTGTGAGTGATTTCTCTTTGTTTGAGCCATACCCACAGAACCACTTGTCAGACAGACATATTGCTGCGTTTTGGGGTTTATGTTTGCTGTGTACAACATGTGCTTCGTTGAAGAGTAAATAGGAGAGAACATACTGTAAAGGCTTAACAGGAATGCACAGAGTTTTAAAAATCTCACACTACTAATTAATGGATTTTGGATAGCTGTAGACGTTTTCAATCCACATGCATCTTTTAGTAAAAGTAGGAACATTAACACACACTGTACTTATGAAGAGCTTTCTTTGGCCTCTGCTGTGTTTTTGCGGGTACCAAGTTTGCACCAAACGTCTCGGGTGTTGACAAAGAGATGAAGTGCATACCAAGAGCAGGGACCACACAGCAACTGAAACCACGTTTTCCTTGCAGCTGTATTATTGAACTTCCAAAACAGACACATGGAAAATGGGTCTGACTAAGGCCCCGCTGTTTTTTTTAAGGATGTTTCCAAGGTTGCAAATAGTGTGTAGACCAACTGGAGCTGTTATTAATTCTCCATCAGTTTCAGTTTGGAAGCCTGAAAGCCAATTAAAGGATAACTTAATTTAATCAGCCTCAGGACCCTCCCGAACAGGAACTCAAATGAATTGTGCTTGGGGACGAATGGCAGGAAAGAGAAGGAGGGCATGGAGGTTAAACAGAAAGGGTGAAATTACCAAAAGTATTTGCTGGGAATAATGGCTACAGACTGACCCTGCGATGATGTAAATTCAATCTTGTTTGCAACCTTATTCAAGCAAACCTCATGCTGTAGCTGCAGCAAAGACAGACTAGGCTCTGTTTAAAAGCCAAAGCAACAATACTGCTCAGTTAGGTGACAGCACCTCCTATAAGAAACACTGACATCTTTTTCACTTTGTTTAGTCCATATGCATAAAACTCAACAAAACTCTCATTATCACGTCATTTAAAAAAAAAAAATTCTAGATGAAAATCTCAGCATTCAGCCCTCTTCATCCCTCTGTTATTACATGACATGTAGCTGGAAACTCTAAGCTAGCGCTGATCCCGTCAATTAAAACTATGAAGATATTTGCTGGCATATATTTTGCAAAGAAATTCAGCTGTTTGACCTGTTGTACTGCTGTTAATAAAAAGTACCTCACTTGGAGGAAGCAAATTTATGAAGGGAACTCACATAATATGCAATCAGAATAAGACGAAAGGCGGCGTTCATATAAAGGTAAAACTATGTAACATTATCAGGCAAAGTAGATCTAGCAATAACTTTTAGTTGGCTAGCATTTGTATTGAATGAAGGCAGGAAGGAAAGAAGGAAGGAATGACTGAGTTACAGGATTAAGGATGGAAATCCATCTAAATTGTTGTCTAAGATAAGATATCAAGTATACGGTTAAATGGTTCTTGTACAACAAAATTTATTTCCTTTTGTTTATCTTAAAAATTTGGAGGTGCGAAATAAAGGCTGTAAGAATATAAAGACACTTAATATTGTCAGCACTCCAGCTCCCCTTAGATGGCCGTCCAGCTTAACAGCCAGTAAGGTTTTTATTCAATTTCTACATAGAAAGTGAGGAACCAATAGTCAAAAACTGACATAACTGCCCCTTCAATGCCCACTGTTTCTGAGGTAAGCCACTCAAAATGAGCAGAAACTTTATCTACTTTCTTGAGTTGCTTCTTCTAACTCTAAAATGTCTCAGCTACGAGCAAAACACACCAAACGTTTTGCTGTTGGCTGCAAGAGTGAAAACAAGAGTCTTCATGCACTCCAGCATCTAAGGAATTAAAGATGCAGTGTATTACTTGTGTCCTCACAACAACAGGACAATCTTTAGTGTTAGCATGTTTGCACAGTTAATGTTGCGAGCAATGCCATTAGCTTTGATCATATGCCCACAGGTCAGAGCTCTGTGGAAACTTTAAGACTCATCTGAAACCCATAAACAAGGACTCGGAGGGTTACTGCATTCTCCTGTTGCTGTTGTGTTTCAGTGCAACCAGAACTTAGCCAATGTTTACATCTGTTTCCTTCTCTCCTGTTCTCTTTGCTCACATTTCCAATAAAACTGCTCTCATTTACATATTTTTCTGTTTCTCTTGTCAGACAATGAAATAGTGACTGAAACGCAGCTCATTAAGACTACCTGTACGTAAGTCACGTTGAAGCTGTTGCTCTGCAACGCTACACGACTGATTTTATAACTGCATCATCTGACAAACTTGCAATACTAATAATTCAAAAAATGACAGCTGTGTTGTAAATTCAGTGATATTTTCATGTAAAATGTTTGCTTGGAGAGACAGTTAGAAGCGATAGAGAGTGCTGGTTTCAGACACTCATCCACGTCTTTGTTGGCTGCTGAGCGGTAACTTTTTTGCTCCACGCTATCAATCACAGATGCAAAGAGAGTCTTCTTCCGGAAAGGGGCGTGAACAGCAGCAGTTCAACTGTATTTAAAGTTACAGACACTGAAACAATCCATTTAGAGCAGAACTACAGTCAGGGGTTATACAATCATGGTAAAATTAACCATCTTTGTGGTATTTTGTCCTGAAGAATTCTGGTGACATATTAGACTTTTATATATGACCCAATATATGAAGTATTACTGTACTTTATATACAAACAAGCAGTTTTAAAAAAGTCACATTTCAAGACTATATTTAAAATTAAAGAAAGTGAACGCAGTGTCTTTTATAAGAGACATACAGAGCAAATAGGTTTCTGTTAATGTGTGTCCATTCTGGTAATGAAGTGGTTCGCAACTAAGCAGTGTGTGTGTGTACATTCGCACACAGACCCACACACACTCTTACCTCAAGGCCATGTTCCATTGTCCTGGGAAAGCCATGAGGAGGAATTCCTTTCATGTGTCATCTCCTGTCACAGTACTGTCCTGACAGAGGCTTAGTGACATACGAGAGGCCTCGGCAGAATGTCCTGCTTTTAGTCAAATGAAGTGTCTGGCAGCTGCTGCATTCATCAAAATCAAAGGATAATCTGCTTTCCATATAAAATCAAGTGATGATTAACATTTTTTCAAAGGGGGGGATGGGAGTGTCAATGCTGGCATCTTTAAGGAGACACTTGAGAGACGTAAGGCGGGGAAGGCTCGCCAAAGGTGCAGAATTGTGTCTAAAGATTTTCTGTTTTATGAATATAGTATAAACTAAGTTCTCAGTGTTGCTCCATCTGGACTGATTTCTGTTTTATGACTTTCAATGCCAACTGATTTAAAAAAAAAAACAGGCTCATCTGAGCTGCCAATAATGTGAGTAACAAATACACCACACAATGGGCAGTTTAGCTGTAAAATGATAACACTACACGATGTGTAATGAATGTAAAATGTTTTTGACCAGTATATAGGATGGAAATTTACTAAACAAATAAACTATACATACAGTAAATACATATTGGAATGTGAAAAAGACACCTTTATGTAAACTAAATGTCTTGAGTTTATTTCTGATAAACTGATTTTTGATACCATAGCTTTTATTTAAGAAATTTCTGTATTTCTACATTCACTTACTTTGGTATTTGACATCTTCATTTCTGTATTTCTTGTCAATATTTTTACTAAAGCAGGATCAGTGAGCTGAACAAACCCGACAGAGGCAAATGATCTGTATTACATCTACATGTCACAGTCTACCTATGCTAATCTTGTGCTACCTACAAACAGTGACTTTGAGTAAGGATAAGACCTCCTCAATAAATGAAAACATTTAAAAATACAGAAATAAATGTAGAAATAAAGGAAACAAATGAATATGTCTAAAAATGCAGAAACAAATAAATGTTGAAACTAAAAATTATCTAAATAAAATTGGATTTTCATGTCATTTTTCATTTTAAAATGTATTCATGTTTCATTCATATATGTATGTAATCATTTATTTTTGGATTTATTAATTTATACACAAGTCATTTTTCATCCTCCCTTTTCCTAAGTAACATGAATAAAATGCTGTCCAGAACCTAGATAGGATTTCCATTTGTTCCATGGTGTAAAATACTTAGTAGCACATTTAACACAACAATAAAGTGTCTTAAAAGCACTCGAATAATTTCACAACATGTGTAAAGGTACTGTGCCTCTTTTCAGCAAAATAATGAAAGTCTCACATCTCCAGAGTGTCTATTTCATCTTTTCAGCTCAAAATACCACAAAGTGCCTAAACCTTGAAATTCGGCTGTCCCCGCCCTCCTCAGGAAGAAGACTCTCTCTGCGTCTGTGATTCACAGCACAGAGCTCACATAAAGAAGTGCTCTCAGTCCCCTTACTTCATGATAAGCCTGCACCTAACGGTTTATAACTACATTTTAAAATCCACAGTCAAGATGAAGTTCCATGACATGATACCTTTGCTACTTTCAAACAGTAAAATTGCAGTGTAGTAGTTTAAAATAGCATTGCAGCCTCAGAGAGCATTCAGAATAGCTTGTTAGCTACAGAGAATCCAATGTTTGCGCTATGCACAGATGACTTCCGCAGAGGACTTTCTAAACGGTCCAGTCCTCGTAAACGTGTATTTTGCAGTGGTTGCTATGGGAAATAAATTAACAGAGAAGTCACTGCAGATATAAAGCTAGCTTGCAAAGAGTTGACATGTTCTGCATCTTGGTTTTCTTTAGTGTTCAGTTTCAGAGTCCATTTCTACTTGAATCAACAGCTGCCTTAGGTATTCATATGTTTAAGCAACATATAATTTGCCACATATTTCAAACACACATCATCATATTCAAGCCATAAACAAGATCAGAGTGCTCTACTTTACTCATACAATGAATTGAAATCACTGCCAATGTTTGCTGTACTGATCAGCACAATCAAAATTTGTATAAAACTTGACCTGCAAGCTTGACCTTACTGATTTAAGACATTTGCATTAGCAGTACTTGTCATTTGCTTTTACTACCATATATTGTGTGCATGCTAACTCATCTAGCTGAGGGCATTTACTGTAATAAAACTCTGTGTCCTGTCAAGAAAAATAAATCTATAAAAAGCTACTGTCACAGTGAAGCTGTGCCGCACTGCTGAGGTTAAATTCCCTGACAGGAAATAAAAAACATGACTGTTATTGTTCATTAAGACAAACAGTTGTTCCTCCTAACCCTCATTCAGGACCAACGAAGTAAACTGTGAATCTACTCCTCCTTCACTGCTCCCCACCAATGTCTTCTCCGCCGGACTCAAATCAGAGGGAGCAGAGGCCATTAGGCGGCTCTGGAACTCCTTTTCTTTATAATTACACCCTCCTGGATTGACCGAGCACCAGCTAGCCCTCTGCTATTTGTAGTAATTAGTCCAGAATGTGAGCTGTCAACATGCAAAAATCGTGCCAGTAGGCCCACAATGCTGCAGCCACCCCCACTGTGTTCAACAACAAGCACCTAGCCTTGGCCACTGGAATGCATTAACTTTCTCCTCTCTTTTTTTTTTCCCTCGGCGACTCATGTCAAATCCAGGTCCCTCAGAACAAAATCTTAATAATTAACTGGCAAATTTTAACATGATTGCTTCTGACACACCTACTCTGGTAATTATTGCTTTGAGGCCATGTGCTAATGAAATTAATGCATTCATTGCCCCAACAAATTAGCATAACTCATACAAATGGCCCACATTTGAGACCCCGTTGCAAAAAGGGAAAACAACATACAAGAAAAAGCAGCTTCTGCACTGAAAAAAAAGAAAATGAAATGCCTGGCACATTGAGTTGGAGACTATGATGAGCACTGCTTGCTCAAAGTCTTAATGGCTAAAGCCTCTTAATGTTAACCAAGGGTGATTGCAGTAATGCATTACAGACTGATAGCAGCGCAAATGATTATCACTATCATTACAGTCGTTGCAGATCTACATATACATCTCTCTGTGGACAAATATTAAATGGCTGTGCCACTGCAGACATTAAAATGTTATTATAGTGGTGCATTAACTTACTGTAGCAGAGTTCATATCAATATACAGTAGAAGCTTCCCAACAATCACTCTCTAAATGGCACAGCTGCCACTCGCAGCATTCAGCGGTCCTGCCACTAACCCCTGTTCACGGCTGTTTGGTCTCTCAGTGGGATGTCTCTCAGACACTTACTGCTCTGCATTAATAATTGATGACGATGCCATAGGTACAATGGGCCAAGACAAGTGCAGCAACAGTCAGTTGGAGATGCTGCTAAAGTGCAAGAAATGTCCCCTCGTAGCTAAAAGACGAGCAGAGGTGGTTTAACGCCTAAAAAATGTGTTTGCCTGCAGCCAAATACTGTCAGGGAAAACAGTGAGAATGGCCTCCATTTAAACAACACCGGCTTACATTATTCCAGTCAGGTGAGAGTCTGCAGGTTGGTGTGACAGCTTATGGTGGTGTTTCCATAACTTCTCTTTATATATAATGGGGACCTTATTTTATATGGCACAGAATTATTATGAGATATATTAGTTTGAATTCAGTGCAGGGTATTTCACACACGATTATAGTGCAGGATAATTTGGGCTAAATGGTAAACTGAAATTAAAATAGGTTCAGTACATAGAGTTGGGTTGGGTGTGTAGCTAAGTTAGTCACAATTACAGGTTTCATCTGAGTCAATACTAATGATTATTGATAATGTAAAATAGTTTAATTTGAATTCAACCACATTACTTTGAAATGAACCATTTTAGCCTTTAGCATTTTTGACCACATAAGGGGGACCAACAAGGCAGGTTGTCATAATAATATGTCTGATCAGTGTATAATTAAAACTAATGAGGATAAAGGAATGACCTCTCCCTGATGAACATTAAATAAAGAAAATAAGTTGACAACCAGCTGTTGTACCACATTGAGGTTAAAGGTCCAAGTGGCTGGACTGGATTGGATAACACTGGACGAAGACCCAACATCAGCCTCTATGCACCTGATGGCGAGTCCATTAAGGAGGCCGCTAGGAAGGGGCAGGGGACATTTAAGACTGTGAAACCTGTCTCACAAGGGCCACCCCATCTCAGAAGACCAGCATGGAAGATGTGGGGCTCCAATGTCAATATATGGTAAGCTCTCATGGATGCATGCTTAAGGTTTGTTCAAACTTTTCACTCCGTGCTTTCACTAAGGTGTGCATCAGATGCATTTAATTGAAAATATCAAGCATTCTATCAAATGATTTACTCATTGCTATTGATGAAGTGAACTTCATATTGCTATTGTTTCATTGCCCAGTCCAAATAGAAAATTTATGTACAGAGAGTGTCCAGGAGAGTCAAGATTACAGTAGAAGCAAGTCCTCAATGCCCTGTCTCTGAACTCCTGATTGATATTACCTGGACTCTAGTTGCAAATTACATCTCCAGCGCAAGATGGCAGCGCCTATTTTTATATTTTGGCTTGACTTTTACACAGTGGGGGAAAGTGGTGGTGTGTTGTCAATCATATAAAGTCTGTGCTCAAATATCAGTCAACTGCTGCCATGGGGAAAACCCGCCCAGAGACGAGAAGCTCAGAAGCCATTGTTCAAAAACTGTTGTATCCTCTTTTGTAGAATGGAACAGTAGGCACATTTCCTACAGTATTGTTATAGTTTGTATTCTGCTGCACAAAAAAGAGGAGAGTGCAATGCTGGGTCTGTTTGGACCTCAGAAACATAGTCATCACCCTGTTGGCAGAAATGCAGTCTTCTATAACAGAAAACAAAATCACGCTTAAGACCAGTTGTTATTTGACCCCAAGTGGAAACTAACACACATTCCTGGATGAATAACAACAGTCACTGGAGACTTCTCTGCAGACTAAATGTTTCATTAGAGTGTGAATCTGTGCGAGTGTGTGGCCATGATTTCATGTTTAAAATATCTTAAACTCCTGAAAGGTCGTCGTCAAAGTTACTGTGACAATCCCTCCCCCCTCCAAACACACACACAAACACACACACACACTCAGGAGCAGACAGCAAACCCGTCACTGTAGAGCAAACAATGAATAAAACACTGAGTAGCCAGCTTGTGATGCTTTGACCCACGGCACAAGCATGAATACATACAACACATCAACAGCATACTTCCTAATCTGAGATGGTTAGTAATGCGGCCACCTTATCCAGCATGCAACCCCATCTGTGATGACACATCAGCTCCACCATTTCATACGAATAAACCCGCAAACACAAGACACAATGTGTTGACGGAAAATTTGCATTAGGAATGTAACACAGGAAAGCATGATTAATTTCTGCTCATGAAATGAATACAGATTTTGTCATTACATGGCTTGTATCCTTTGCCAAATATTGTAATGTTTCACCCTGCTTTTGTGCAGCGAGTGCTCTGCTGCAATAATAAGGAATAAAAGACAGCTTACAGCTCATAAGCAACACAACTGCTGGCAAATCAGCTAAATCACAGAGCAAAACAAAGATCTGATTGCTCATTAGTATTATGGATCTGCTCTGTTTAAATCTGTTTTGTGAGATGCAGACACTGTTTAATGGCTTAAATGGTGTTTGTTTAAATGCTCACTACCTACATTTCACACAGTAAGATTTAAAGAATGAGACATCATCAAATATCTCATTGAATCCTCAAAACACACACATCAATATGCTTACCTTGGCCTTGCAGATGATGCATCGCAGCCTGTCTTCACTCCCACATCCCTGTAAGGAAACAATATTTAAAAGTAATTTAGTGACAGAGAGCCATCAAAAACAGCAGCTCTAAAGCTGGACTTACAGCAGAGTGACAAATCATTTGTTTGTGTTTTGATCAATAAACTAATTACGTCTGTTTGGGAAATGTTATAGTACGTTTAACCCAAAGGTGCATTATGCATAATGACGTTAATTTAATTACATCGCTAAAAGCCTGTATAGTACATTGGCCTCGAGGAGCAAAGCACAACAACATTTCAGAAAAAAACACAGCCACAACAAAGCAGAAAAACAACAACAAAGCAAAAACACAACAAAACAGGAAACATATTTCACAAAACACAGTTTTAGAAATAGCATAAACAAAACAGAGAAACAACCAAATAAATAACCAAACCGAGAACATATAGCACTGCAAAAACACAGCAAAGCAGAAAATAACATTTCACCAAACAAAACAAACAAATAACGACATAATTTCACAAAATAAAACATGAAATAATATTTCACAAATAAAACAGAACAGAAAATTCAACATCTAAACACACAAAAACTGGAAACAACAATGCAGAAAACCCGCATTTAAAAAAAACAACAAAAAGTTAAAGAAAAACAACCAATTAAAAGAACAATCAAACTACAAAACACAACAAGCAGAAAACAAAAATCAACCGAATCTCAAAAAATTTAAATATTTCACAAAAAAACAAGAAAAAAGAAATATATTTTTTACTGAATTTTATACTGAAAATAGAATTCAACAAAACAACAAAAGTAAACAAAAACAACATTTTAAAAAACAACAACATATTAAACAATATTTCACACACAAAAGTAACAAAACCGAAAATCCAACATTTAAAACACACAAATTCACAAAATACAACACTGATGTGGTTGTTTTGCTGTTAGATGTTGTGTTTTGCACCTCAGGGCCACTGCAGCCACAGTAATTGATAGTTTGTCACACATAACTGGGAGTTTTTTTAAGGCACACACTCAATGTACCACTTCACGTGACAGAAACATGAAACAAAAATATCATGTTGGCAACAGTCTTGGAGCTGGCATTAAGACTTAGACTTAGACTTAGACTTGTTTTATTTGTCATTTAACAAACACACTGTCAGTGCACATGTTGAACGAGATATCGTTGCTTGGCTCGCAATGGATAAAAAAGTGTAACATATAACATATAAAGTGCAGTATATTTAAGGAGTTATGAAAATAAAAAAAATAAAAGTATAAATAAATAAAAGTGGTGGAATTGTGACAGTATTTATTGAAATATGTGAGTGTTCAACAGTCTAACAGCCAGGGGGAAGAAACTGTCCCTGAACCTGGACGTCCTGCTGCGGATGCTGCAGAACCTCCTGCCAGAGGTCAGCAGGGAAAACAGACCATGGTGTGGGTGGGTGGTGTCCGAGTAGATGCGTTGAGCTCTGGTGAGGCAACGCTTCTGCCCAATGTCCCGGATGGAAGTGAGTGGACACCCGATGATCCTCTCCGCTGTCCTCACCACTCTCTGCAGAGATTTCCAGTCAGAGGCCTTGCAGGCCCCAAACCAGACTGAGATGCAGCTTGTCAGCAGGCTCTCGATGGCGCCTCTGTAGAAAGTAGTGAGGATGGGAGGGGGGAGGGAAACTCTCCTCATCCGGCGCAGGAAGTGCAGGCGCTGCTGTGCTTTTTTCACCAGGGCGGTGGTGTTGTTGGACCAGGTTAAATTATCAGTAATGTGTATCCCCAGGTATTTGGTGCTACTGACGACCTCCACTGCAGTGTCATTAATGAGGAGTGGTGTATGACTGGGTTGAGCTTTTCTGAAGTCAACAATCATCTCCTTTGTTTTGCTAACATTGAGGATCAGATTGTTGACTTTACACCAGTCCACCAGGTGTTTCACCTCCTCCCTGTAGGCCTTACTGAAGATGCTGATAACAAGCAAAGCATTTCTACAAACACAAACTGCCAAATCCTCTGCTAATATGCACGGCATGTAGGAGCACATTTTGATAGATGTTAATGGCATATAATTATAGAACACTGCTATTAGGCAATGTGATTTTATAAAGAGGACCATTGCCCCTGGCACTGTGGCCTGATTGCTGTGAGTGTTGGGCTAATGAATGTAAACCAGGTCTGTTTGCAATGATGAGAATTATCAACCCATGAGAGAGAGAGAGAGGGAGAGGGTGAGGGTGAGGAAGGGAGGAGACTTAACTCACTATTCACACCGCTTGCAATTAAAAAGAGAAAGGCATGCACACAAACACATTCATCACATATGAGAAACATATTTAATACATGTCAGCTCATCTTCTGCTCGTCTCCGTGTGTTCTTCATCTCTTCACACTTCCTCTCTCACCACTGAATCAAAGCTATATTAGGCTCTTCTGCATCACTTCTTATTTTTTTCCTCTCACTACAATGTGTTTCATTGCTGATGGTTGGGATTAAAAACTCTGAAGAATATTTTTTTGCACAACGCCATTCATACTAACCACAACAAACTGAAGCCAGATGTTTAAAAATGAAAAATGTATTTCTCTTTCGTAGGGTATGGCACACTTGCGTCCTGTATTTTCTCAAGCTGCCGGTGGGCTGGGCATCGAGGCACACCAGACCACGCTTGGCTGGTGCGGTACGAGCCCTACAGTCCTCCCATGCCCTTGTACTCTGTGCTGCAAGGGGTTTCACCCCTCAAGGAATGCACTCCTCATAATGAGGGTCAGGGGTCAAAGTGTTACTGCGCCTGCAGGCCGGGATCTCCTAGGCACACTCAGTCAATGACTCTGTCCCTATATTTAAATCCTGCCTCAGGACATGTTTTTCAAAGGGCATCTCCTAACTAGTTCCTGGTTACTAATTAGTTTTGTGCCATGCTATTTGTCTTTGGGAACCTGAATGAAGAAGGGAGGGTGGGGGGGCAAATGAGGCAGTCTAAAAAAAGATAGCGTATGGTTTGCCTCAGCTCAGACGATAATCATTCAGTGCTGCTGCAAACATGCTGAAAAATGTATCAACAGTCGAAATGAATGCCAGCACTGTTTTGTTGTGTTTGAATGCCTGCTCTTTAGTGACAGCATCTGTGTGATTCTGTTGTGGCTGAAATTAAATAAGAATGTGGAATTTGGCCTTATTTTTTGTCCAGGCTGCTTTTAGGAGTGCTAACGGTGCATGCTATCACTCCCAGCTGGCTGGCTCTCTCTCTCTTGCAAGTCAAATCATTATTGGATTACATTTTCTGGCTTCATAAAATGCGGTTAAGAGGCACTTTAGACATATGTGCATGACCTGCTTTCCAGAGATGGCTATCAGAGCAAAAGTGACAGGTCAATTGCTGATTTCTGTTCCGTAAAAACGGAAAGGGGCTCCCCACCCTGAGCACTCTGAAAGGTCGCATGCTCCTTCTCTCTCCCTGTCTGCTTCTCACACACACAAAAAACTAAAGCCGTCTGGTAGCATCAGCGCACACTCTCAGCTGAGAGCAGGGCTCTGTGTGTGTGTGTGTGTGTGTGTGTGTGTGTGTGTGTGTGTGTGTGTGCCTGCTTTATGAGCCTGTGTGTGTGTCTGTATATAATTGTATAGTGGGAAGACACACACTTAATGGAAGTGGCTCTTCACTTTGACAGCTGGGTGGTGCAGATGAAAGGTCTGCTGTAGCATGTTGTCTACCACTTGTGGAGTATCCAAAGAGACCCAAAGCTCACAGGAGTGGACGACTCAGCAGCAGACACCTCTTTCTCTTTGAGTCATAATGACTGGTGTATAGTGCAGCAACTTACAGACATGCTCACGTACAGAATTACACCTAGATGTTGTTATACAGAGCTGGAATTGGAGCCTCAAATTGAAGCAACCAGAAGCACAGATGCTGTACTGTCCAAAGTGCATAAGTGACACAGATGAAATTAATTTTCAGTTTATCTGCTCTTTGGCTCTCGATTTAAAGCACTCAGTACTCAGATGGTCAGAATTAGTACTGACATATCCTGACTGTAAGTCCCTGGAGTGGCTCAAGCTCCCAGAACACTGGAGCTTACATTTCCCATCATGCAACTTGTCTCTTCAGCACTTGCTGCAAGGTAAATACTCACATTTTGAAACTTCTGGGTTTGAGTCTCCGAGCTCAAACACAAACTCAGATTTTACATGGGTCCTGTTAAAACAACATTTTTTGAGTCTGAGTACACAGTTTAAAATAAAAAAACTCATTATTAAAAACAAAACAAATAAATATATTACAAAAAATTCAGGGCACTTGAATAAAGTGAAAATTTACAGTTGATGTTAATTTGTCATTTTTATGTTTATCCAAATTAGTTTATTCATGAGGTTAAACCTTTAAATGCCAAAGCCCACCAGCAGGTTTGTAAGACATGTTATCTTAGAAAAATAAACACATTTTTAAAAACTAAAAATCACCAAAATTACAACATTTATCGGAGCAGAGAAAAACCAGAGAACTAGAATAAAGCTGAAATTGCGCTATTTCATCAAATCACTTTATTCTATCTCTCTCTCTTTTTTTAAAAAACACCAGAAATAAACCTTTACACTAACTAGATTCTGTTAAAAAAAATTCTCAGCACAACCATGAAGCAATTTGTGGCTCACCCACATCCAAAGGTTAAATGTCAAAAAAAATTTGATTTTCAGCCTTTTCAACTGGGCTGAAGTGCAAACTGTGTTTACACAGAGCAGATAAGGGACAAGTATAGAGATAAATTAAAAATGATGATTTGATCAAATTTAATGATTAAAAGCTTAGATTTGATTAATTTGGATGACATGAAAAAAATCTTTCTATTTTTAATATGTACATATATATATATATATATATATATAATATTAATGTGTAAAGACAGCATGCTTTTGAAATCTGCTGCCATGTTTTGGGGTTCTGTTGAACAGTGGTAACATTATGTCGAAATGAACAGTGCATCAGTATATCTGTCCAGGCAAAGTAACAAGCCACTAAAGACACAATACGGAGGAGGTTTATTATTTATGTGAAAGACTGCGGCTGGATGTATGAAAATCAAATGCTAAATTCACATTTCCACATCAACACACCTCTTCACTCACTTTTTAGCTTCTACCTTTTATTTCTGGAAAAATACTTGGTGCACAGTGGTAATTATACATTCTGGCATCTCAGTCCTGGCAGCAGCAGCAGTTTGCTGGAAATTAATGGTGGAGAGTAATTATCATGAGCAGCAATAAGCACCATGACTGAACAGAGAGAGAAATGTATGCCACCTACGGAAACTTACATTTTATCAGCTAAGAAGAGTGTAAGGTACCTTTCAGGAGGTGCAACATAAGTAAACGCTATATCAGCGGCCATGGTATAAGTACAACTGCTGGTTAAAGGAGGACTACAGATGTTAATAAGCTGTTCTGCAGTAGGTGACTATCGCCGGACGCATGATAGCTTCCTGGATCTCTGCCAGTCCATTATGAGGCACTTCTCACTGTCTTAGCCTCTGTGTTTCAACTGTATAACGATGACGTGCTATCATCGTTAGCAACCCTCATTAAAACTAATTGGTATTGCTATTTGAAAGGTAGCTCATTAGGCAGCAATGTTTTGTCTCAATAAGGAATGCTAACACGGCAAACACATTTATTCACTTGCAGAAATCCAACCCAGACGTTTCCAACTTCACATTTTGACAAATGGCTGATGAAGACTAGAATTCTAAATATCTGGGTTCCCTACATGGAAAGTCTTCTTACCCTCTGGATCCATGTGGATAGACACACGTGATGGGCAAGTAAATTCTTGCAGTCACAGAAATTCCTCAGTGGGTCGCTGGCTTTAAGTTCACCGTCCCTGCATATAAAGCACTCTGATGTCTCTGTAAAAGAAGAGGAGGAGATAGAGGTTATGAATGGTTTCACATTGCATCAAAGGCTCATTCCTGATTCGCGTTAAGATTCATATTAAATATTCTCCCATGTATGCTGCTACTTATTTCCTATTATAGCATTCAACACACCACACTGTACAGCTCCCTTGAACATTACACATCTATTTTGTTGCCAGTGGGAGTGTGGTACAGTTAATGTGTACTTTTAAAGTAAATCGAGCAGGTTGACATTACAGATGAGGCAATAAACTAAAATTCAGTCTTCTTTTAAAAGATTATATTTGACTCCTGCAGTCTGATTTGGTTTATTTCATCCCTTGCTAACGGTGCCTCTACTTGAGCTAGGTATAGATGATTTTTCTTGTCCGAACCGCAGACCAAAGTTTTCTGTTTTTTTTAATTCCAACTTTTATTCTGCAGAGAGACCATAAGTCATGGCAGAAAAATATCAGTACTTCCCAAGCAGAATAAATATAGTTTTACAAGGTAATTCTACACATCGGCCCAGATTTCAGAGTCATCTGTCAGAGGCAGTCTGGACATCTTCAGTACCCAGAAACCACTGGATAAAAGTATACACTTTCTGAGCAGCGTGTATCTGAAGTGGCAGACAATTCAATTGACAGGCCTTTATCAAATGACCAAGTGGCTACACTGTCGTTTTGATTATTGTAGATAGGCTAGAGGTAATACAAAAAATACAAAGAATGTTCTTCCAAGCATTGTTAATCATATAAAGATTGTGTTGTCCGGGAATGTCATTGGGTACAGACATGGATACTTAGAGAATAGCACCATTAACTTCTCCTACACTGTTGTTATGCTGTTGTTCAGCACTTGATAGTGAAAGTGATGGTTGGTTGGTGTTTGACATGTCCCGCTCCATTGTGATTGGACGGCTGGGTAAAAAGTGAAAGTGTTTTACCCAGATTAACATTTTTCAGCTCTGGATGACCACAAACAAAACAACAAACATGCAGCATGCAGCATGCAGCATGCAGCATGCAGCGCAGACACCTTGTCATGCTGCTGGCATTTTTGCCAATAAGTAAATACATGAGTTCCAATTGCAAACAATTAACAATTGTACTGGCATTCAGAAAAAATGCTTTGGTGGACACACCGCCTAAATGTGTCCAAACTAAATGTAAACACCAGGTGTGCAATGACAAGAGAATAACTCACAGCTGCATTTTCCTTTAATGGATACTTTGTCATTTCTTTACATCAGCTCATCGAATCTAACAGGACTTAGAAAACTGTGTTGCATCCTGGCCTGACGTAAGACTGTGTTTGGCAACAATGTGTAAAGAAGAATCAGGAGCTGCTAATTAATAACAACACATTATTTTCTAGTTTCACAACTTACAACAGCTGCTTTGAACTCACTGCCGAAACAATGCCTAACATCTTGCAGTAAAATGATCCGCCCTGGTTCAGTTAGGAGTGGACATAAAAGTGGAGTGGAATAAATCATGTGCGAGCTGCCAGACATGTGGTCTTGCCCTAGGCTGGTGTTAGCCACGAGATCCATCTATTGTTTTATGCTCCATTGTGCTGCAACCAGCACCTCTGATTTAACAGCAAACTTTGCCAGTATCTTCATCAGTGATGATTCCCAAGCTGCAGCTTTGAAGCTAAATATTGGACAGTAGCTAGAAGCCAGATCTGCTGGTTTCATCCCATAAAAACACTGGGAGACAGCAGCAAGGGCTGGCTGTCATCTGTGTGATCGCCTGAATGGGAGATGAACTGCTGCCTCAGAAGCTCCTGTCTCTTTTGGGCCTCTCGTTGAACCGCATTGCTTCAGGTGAAAATCTATCTTCAGATGAAGAATCTTTTAATCAAAGGCTGAGTTCTTAATGTAACCCACCACAATCTGTGTAAGCAGATTTTATTACTGACCAGGCATATATCTCTACTTGCATTAATATCTCTGAGAAAAGTTGTAAAAAAGAGAAACCACATAAACTTTTTTTGGTTTCTGGCATTTTGAGATAAATATGTAGTGTCTGGCTGCCACTTGCTTTACCTCCGTTGCTGACACCAACCACCTGGACTAGTATTTCCAGTGAGGTGCTTTCCAAATACTCCTATGTGTCAAAATTCATATATTTGCTTCCTTCTTGTCTGCTCGTCTAACAATATATCAGATTTAGCTGGTTTTCAGTCATTGTCAAAATAACTTTGTATGTGTTGAAGAGTTTGCAGAAAATAATGGAGCCATGTAGAGACATACCTATAGAGTATGACAGTGTAGCTAACAGGCAGTCTGAGTGTTTCAACAGCCTGACCGAAAAGATTTCCAAATTTACTGTGATGGCAGGTTCACCAATTATACCCACAAGTCCTTTTTAACATTTCACTCTCCTGAATCTGTGCTGCTTTTACGATCATTATGGCAAGCCCCGAGGCACTTCTGGAGCTAAACAACAGCATTACTGCTGAGAAAATAACTAGAAAACAACATTACAACAGAGATGTAAACATGCGGCGTGTCAATCGTAGCCGAGCTGACACGTCTGCGTGATCTGTGACTCCAATAATTAACTGTCAGCAGTGTCAGTGTTCAGCAGCATTTCTCATGAAGGTGGTTGCTCAACTAACTGGCTGAAGTCGCCCTCTCTGCACGACTTAACAGCTAACAAAACTTCCTCTATGCAGCAGCAGCAGCTCTGGGCTGCGTTGTTTCCATACAGTGTGGCAATTCTATCACAGAGGAGAATGCACCCACACCAACTGTGTCAAGAGCTGTTTATTGACTGTCTGAAAATGGCTTTAGTTGCAAGCTTGTGTCACTGATGTTTTAATTTACCACTACTCAGTATCACACACATGAATCACAAAAAAAGAAGATGACATGAGGAAAGAAGCCAGCACGCCAGCAGAAGCAGTCGAACTGAGCAGGGTTATCGGAGTCTGAAACACTGTATAGTGCACTACAAAGTAAACAAATGAGGAAAATGCCAGATTGGGTTAATTTAATTGTCCGTTGCATTGCTAACGACCTCATTAACAAATGAATGATGGGAATCAGCATGGTCTGGGCGAGGAACCGCCTGTGTGACAGCCATCTGGCTACAATGGGGGGTGGGGTTGGAGGGGCTTGGGGGACTTGTAAGCTAACACCACGAGCGTCACAACTTCCAAGTGCGGGCCTAGAGCACCTCTAAATGGAGGCTGGGATTACTGTTTTACTCACAAAATCTGAATTAAACAGCTTTTTTTCTGTAGTTAGTTATTTAATTTATAAAGGGACTCAAATTTAAAAAGAGATTATAGACAGTAGAAAATATTATGGACACATTACTCACACTGTGGTGCACCGTTTGCATAATCCCAAGTCAAAACCTTCAAAAGTCTCTCTTTTCACTGCACATCTTGCCAGATTGTAACCCTCTGACACCTGAGCAGTTTCAAGGTTGTTTTTGTGCTCCTTTCACATTATTATTCACTGACCTCATTTTTCACTACAATAAGCAGAAGCAACTAGAACTTAAAAATGTGTTTTGTACCATATGACAGTTAAATCATTAAAACAAGGAATGTTAAATTTATTTTATTTCTTTAACAGAAATAGAATAAAATCAGGAATCAACATGTAAAACATTTATAAAGTGCCCAAAAATTGTGACTCCACATAGAATAGATATTTCATTATTTGCATTTTAAATTTGTTTTCATATGTGTCTACTGTTAGTCACAGCTCACTCACTACTGGCTTCATGGTTGCACCATGGAACACAGCATTTTTTGTTTGTAACAGATTGTAAAGTAATTGGTATATTTTTAACAAATTATTAAATGACATGTTTAGAAATAAAGTGATTTTTGATGAAATACCCCAATTTTAAGGCTAGATTTGGTGGAGTTTTCTGACAAAATGGCACACATGATTAATTCAAGAACAACTGGTAGCTAAGTGCCTACAGATGTTACTAATACTAGAAAAACATGATTGCTCCAAATGCTTTGCATATTTTATTTGTATTTTTACAACCTCTATAAACGTTGTGTTTTTTACTCGACTCTGCACAATAACTTGAGCAAAATATCTCAAGTTTTCAGCCAGTTGTTGGAAATTTGCTTCTCTGTATACTGGGTTTAAGCCATGCGGCATTTATTGTATTGACCAAGTACGGTTTATTTTTCCTCTCAATCTCTCTAATTTGTTTCCATACTTGTCTCCCATCTGTCCTGTGTAAAGGCACTTGCAGTTGACTTTTATTTACAGGATTTGGTGCAAACAGTGTATTTCTGGCGAATGTTTGAATGAATCGTACAATAAATTTAACAAGATTATACGATTTTAAGCTTAGATTTGGCTATTTTTCAGATGGAACTGTACATCAAACATGATTTGTTCAAGGACAGCTTCTGTCTCTGATAAATGGTGGAATTTTTTTGATGTAAACCTTTTTTTATATCGGTCTTTTAAAAAAAAATATGCAATTGACATCAATTTTTTTGATATCGACAGAGATGAAACATTTTATCATCGCAAACTGTTATATTGCCAAGCCCTGCTGTAATTTCTGCTTTGCATCTATAAGTGCTGCAAAACAGCAATGCCATACTACCAGGAGCAACCCCTCTGATTCTGAGATTCTTTATGAGACAGGCTATGACCTCAGGATTGTAAAATCTAGGTGCTAAGAGAGCAAACATTTCCAAAACCAAGCTAGTAAACAAAAAAGAATATCTGCAAATTATGTCTGAACAAAGCAGTTCCAAAGTGCAGTACATTAACAACATGGACATTTTACTATACATAGTGAAACCAAACATACCTATAAACAAACTTCTGTATGACTCTGCAGAAGACAGTGGTTGGTACTCACTGCCCATATCTCACTCTTTGCTGAGAGACAACTTCTCCCACCCTCCTTTGATTATTTCCAGACACCAGCAGTTTCCTCCACTTCCTGTTAACATTCCTCTGTTTTCCCTCGCTGCAAGTATACGAACAAGTACAGACAAATTAACGCATGAAAGTGGATTTTTACTTCTGTACATCTGCACTTTCTACTGCTGCACTCCCCGTCAGCTGATAGCTCTGTGCTTTCGTTTGTACAGGAAGTTGTGAAAGTGAGCAGCCAATCACAGCTGTGCATTTGGGCACGTCAGGACAGGAAGCCAAAGGAGGAGAAAAAAAAACAAGCTCTCCGGTGAGTTTGGTTCGGTCTGTCAGCTGTCTAAAAACAGATGTTGTGGGTGATAAACTGATAAGTCTAACACGGCAAAAAGGTAGCATTTTTCATTCCAGCCACATGCATTCCTTTTTTTTTTTGTTTAGGGTAAAACAGTACAAAGCTGGCATCATTTCATAATGAAGGGGGAGTGTGTTATGAAGGAGACTGCTTTCCTAAAAACAACAAGTGTGTTGCAACAAACCAACATGTACGCTCACTGCTGGGAAATGACTAACAGATTCTGGAATTTCCCCCACACAGCTTTCTGCCTTTTCTCTGAGCACAAACATGAACGGAAAGTTCCCCAGCAACAGTTGTGGCATTTATTTGTCCCTTTACCACCTTATATTTTCCAATCTCCTACAACTGTTTTTCTGCATCAGAACAGGCGGTAAATCTGGAACACAGTGATCATTATTACCACACAATTCCTTTCACTCTGACAATCACTCTTGAAGGTGTACATGCCACCTCAGAAGCAATCTTTGGGAGAGTTAAGATTTCAGAGACACACAAACCTGGCAAGAGGGCACATTTTTTATTTTTGCCTGTCATCAAGTTATTTTATGGAATTAAGGTCAATAATTGCCTGCTGATGTGAGTTGCTACAGTGAAAGTGATTTTCAGCTCATGCTAATATGAGGCTGAAATTTTTTATACGCTGATATGTGCAAATTTTTCTACATTTACATGCTGCAATTTTCATTCTACTATTCGATGAAATGCTTTCTAGCACACACAACAGAATAGAGCTAAGAAAAGAGCATATTTCAATAGCTGCTTTTAAATTAGAGTTGTAGTGTCCAGGTTGACTAGAGAAAGCCATAAAGGTATCCAGTGTGTAAAAGCGTCAATGGTAGTGTCTTCACTTAACCTTTACAAAAACAAAAACACAAGAATAAAAGTTAAGGAAAGCATTAAACTATGTGTCTATCTGGTAAAACTACAAGTCTACGGGAACATACCATTAGCTTTCTACATTATTTTTAAAACATTTGGATGCTAAATATGGAAAAACCCATCTGAATGTGTCACGTTAGATAAAGTAAGGATTGGAACAGACAGTGTGGGCTGCAGCTACTATGTCAGAGGTTAGAGCACTAGCAGATTTACTCTAAAAAGCAGCCTGCTGAAGACAAAGTCTCCAACAAAATCATGGTATTACCTAGGCAATACTAACTATGTGCACGGCAAATTCAACAGCTTGCCCACTTATATATACGCAATATTTATGTGTGAAATCAAAGATCTGCTGTTGTAAATTATTACCAGTAACTTCATACCCATTTCGCTGTTTTTTTAACATCAAAGCAATGTTTCGTGTTGTCTTCTGACTAAAGCAATGTACATTCAGGCTCTTTTGGAAAGTGGTCTGTCTGTTCCTAAATAATATGTTTGATTAAAAATGATTTTGCTTATGTGAATAGACTGGTTGTTATCAAAAGTTTATAATTTTCATACCAACAAAATGTTTCCATCACTATCCATGTTTATATCATTCATATCACACAGCCCTTTTAAAAACCACAAGATCACACAGTTTATTTCTTCACACAGAAATCTGTAGAGCTCCAAACGTTCTTTAATAAAACACTGCTTCAAGAAAAAAAACAAAACCTTGGAGAAGTTGTGGGGATGGGATAGGTCTACACTCTGTGTAATTAAATGGCACGTCTCCTACTATTCATGAAGAGCACTTATTAAAACAAGCATTCACATCCAATCCACTAGATAAATGACTTTACACCAAGTGCCATGAAGCCCATTAAATTGCTTCTTTAGAGATGGATCGGGTCCAAACACACAATCAAAGGATTTGACTGGGATTATCTCAGATTAGAAACACTCAGGGACAAATGAGGAGATGACAGGATATCATACATTGAAAGGATAAATTAGCAGTCACATACCAGACCAAATTTGTGATGGGTGTTAGGGAATAAAGAGCGGGGAAAAGATTGAGTGCTAAAAAGCAAGGAACAGCTCTTTGGTTTTTAGTAAGCCCAATGATACATGGCCAATGTAAACCACAGTAAAAGCTTTTCCCTCTCTCTCTCTAAAACCTCCTGCCATGTAAATAAAGTCCACATCAGGGAACGAGTCAACCACCAAAGACTGAGAAATGAACACAAAGTAGCCTTGTGAGAAATTATTGTTAGTTTGTGATGTTTCTCACAGACTACAATCCCACGATTTTCAAACTAGTCTAAAACATTTTGAAGTGGATTTGAAGTCATTGCTTAAAGTGAAGCTAAATCTTTAAAGCTGTTTTATCTTATTATCTTAGAATTTACATGCATCCCTGTTAATATGTTGCTAAAAATAATCATAAAAGCTATTATATTTAATAAATATCAGTTTTACCTCTCCTTCAGCCAAAAGACCTTGGACTTTGGGCAGAATTTAAGCAATTGCCAGTACTTGACTTTATTTCAGATGAAGAGGAAAGAAAACATTGATTATGGTGGATATCAGAGCCTTCAGCAATTCCTTTAAAAGTTGCAGCTCCACAGAATTTGCAATAAACCAAACCGCATTTAACCAAACATAGGAAAATTGTGAGCTTAATTTTAAAACCAAATGTTAAAGAGCCCCTGCTTCCTTGCATGGTGGATATTTTAGTTCTGCTCTAATTTGAATATTTTAAAGTAAAGTTAAGCAGGCCTAGTGCTGATAAAACACTTTTCAGGAGGATAAATAATGTAGGCACTGGTTAATGTTAGCATGTACTGCTTTGCATATTTTAAAACCAATGAGGACCTCCATTCTATCACATTAAACCTCGGCTTTCGCTTTCTCCCAGACAGCAATAAAAAGGTATTCTGGAGGGTTTGCACATTAAAGAATGGTGACCTATGAACTCGACATAATCTTCTCTGTCTTATGCTCACTTGTCAAGCTCTTTTCCCTTTGTACTATGACTAGGTGGCATGGACAGAGGGAAGCTGTACTGTACCTTCGCTGCCTGTTAAAAGTCGAAAAGCTAAATTCACCTTCTCTTTGATCTGTTTCACTGTCTTCAGTGATGAATAAAGTGACTTACAGGTTGCCTTTGTGTAGGATTTCTTTTGAATTTCTCCACTGAAAGTTCACAGGATCACTCTGTTGAAGTGTTCTGTATCTGTGTCTTTCATAAACTTTGACAAGAAACTACAAAATGATTGGTGCCTCTGATATACGCTGCATTTTAGTTAAACTGAGATCTTAATTCCATGTACTTTTTGTTTAAGGAAATGCAATGTACTACAGCTGTTGTGCATGTCAACATTTCAAAAGAGTAAAGCTGTCAATGGAAATATTAATGGAACAGTGTTTAAGTCTCAGTCCTCTGGTGGCATGTCTTTCTTGTTGGCGGCTGACGAATCACTAATACAAACCTTTATCATCAAGGTCACATGACTAAAGATTTACGCTCACTGTCTTTCACATCATTCAGTATCTATTTATTTTTATTTTGCAAGGTTAACTTGCTTCCACTCAAAAAATGGGAAATAGCTACATAGGCTAGCTATGCAGCATATTCAGCACCAAAGTATTAATATGTCATAAAGGGTTAGCTTCTACAAGGAAACTGGACGTTAGCAATGTAAGGTTTGTGCTATAGTATGTGAAAAGTTGAAGCTAGCAAAAAAGGCTAAATTTCCATGTGAAAAATGGGAGGTAGCAAAGCCAAGCTAGCTAGGTAGCATATTCAACACAGAAAGCTCTTATAGCTTCTATAGGTTAGCTTCCACAAGGAAAATGGAAGCCAAAAAGGTAGGCTAACAAACGTTACCTCACAAAGCAGCCTAGCCTAGCTTGATAATGTTAGCATTGTCATCTATTAGACATTATTTTTTTCAACAGCTTCTGAGTCGCTGGCAGTCTTCATACTCTGTATGCTTGTCTCACAACAAAGGAGACAATCTCGCTAGCACTAGCTGTAGCATTTGTATTTGCTCTGTTAAGTGATCCTAACATTGCAGCGAAAAATACAAAGCTTGTGCGACATGTTTTAAAATTAAAAACTCTAAAACTGTGGATTGCGCTGTACTAAACAGCAGCACCACAGCTACAATGCTACTGTTGCTAGCAAGAGATTGCTACATTTCAGAAACTCAAGTATAGTTTTCGTAACAAACCTGGTAGCTGCATCTGCTTGCAGACATTTCACCAAAGAAATAGGCTGTCTTTATTTCCCCGTCTCCATATGAAGGTAATTTGTTACTGTGCAAATGTGGAAATCCAGAAACAAGTTGGCTTTTGAGTTTTCTATCTGTTTGTGCCATTTTTTTTATAAGTGCATTTTAAGAGCTTTTAAATTGTTGCAGAAAGAAAAAGAAAAGGTTTTACTGTTGTGAAGCAAATACGCTAGGCTGTTTCGTGACATGTGAAGACTGGCATTACCCAAATGGCCAAAATCTGGCCATCTGCATAAGAAAAGTAGAGGTCAGGAATTATTTTCTGTCAGCAAAGTAGTAATTATTATTTCATGTCACCTATTTTGGACATGTTTCATGTTTCACGAAAATAAAACAAAAGCTGATCAGTCATGTGAGTTAAATGTTTGCTGTGTCAGAACTTAATAATTCGTTTTTGTGAAATTGAAGATTTTTTTTTTTTTTTACTGTTTCCATTAACATTTTGTATTGTTGTATCAAAATGCACATAAAAATACATTACCGGGGCACCCTGATAGCCCAGTGGTTATGTTTCATGAACCAAGAGCAGAGGCTTAGTGGCTGTCCCGGGTTCGATTCTGACCTCGGGCAATTTTACCGCATTTCCTTCCCCTCCCTCTCCTGTTTTTGACTCTATCCGCTGTCCTATCTAATAAAGGTGTAAAAGGCCAAAAATAAATCTTAAAAAAAAAAAAAAATGTTACCAAGACATGGCTCGTGATAACTAGCTGCAGGCAAAGTCAAACAAATGTAAAATTTTAGCAGACCATGGACACCCACAGAGCTGTCACAACAAACTTCATACACACTTCTGAGGAAAAGCGTGCAAAAATAAAATTATGCAAACACACCTTTATTCAAATCAATAATACTGAGTGACTAAATAAGTACTCATATCACAGATGGACTAAGCAGCTGCTAACAACATCACCCCCACCCCCCCAGTTGATTACCAGCCTGTGTGCTCTTGAAATTGCTGTCATATTACAAACTATTTTTAGTGCTTGTCCACACACATATTGCGTCAATAAAACTACAGTACCTACACTGTCATTCAGAACTGGGATTTCAGGCACCGTCATGGCAGAAGAGTAAATAAATTTAGAATTCCTCTTTATGGTAGTCACAGTTCTGACCAGATAAGTACGTAAGTCTAAACAAACACAGAGGGTGTGAGTAAAATGTATTTTAATTTCAGGTTGCCTTTAAATAAACATCCTGACACTATCACCCCTACCACACACACTTATATACTGCACCTCTAAATGGAGTACTGAATGCCTTTGATCATTCCACTTGATCACAGCTTTAAGATGTCAGCTGTGTTTGAGATAGGGAGAATTTGTCATTGGCTGCTGCCAGCTTTCTCTCTGTCATCCAATTTTACTGCCTTGATTTACAGCAGAAGCCGACAATTTGAGTGTGAATGAGGGCGTTTCGCAGACACATAACTCCATATCTAACACCTTCTCATAAACAATAAATAACTGAAGTTATTTTGTTCTTGTCTCATCCTCCTCTATTAACGAGGCTTTATTAACAAGCACTGCAGGGAACAAATTCTGATCTTTGGGATTATTCACAGAGGCTTTGCTTGAAAAATAAAAAAACATTTATTGTCACAAAGTTCTAAAGCAAGGTCAGATGTTCAAGGTTGCAACACAGTTTAAATATTCAGACTTGACCGTGTAAAGCTTCGGGAGGTAGAGCATTTTCACTCCATTAGAGAAGGGACAAGCATAATTATGAAAATGAGATAAGGGAGAATCAAAATGACCTGATTGAAAAAAGAGAAAAAGTCCTCCAGTGCAGAACTTAGTTTGATTGATTCAGAGCAGATGAGCCCAGGGCTCCACTGTTGGCAGCCCAGGGTTCATGCTGTAATGATAGCTTTATAATTAAGATTAAAGACCACAGAGCACAGACAAGACACTCGAGCGGTGTTGGGGGCTTCTCCGATGATACTGGGAATAATTGGAGAGAAGTATCTACAATCCCTGCCTCCCTAAAGAGCAGGAGAATGTGGGTATCACTTTATGCAAACACTGGATATGACTGACAATTGGAATGAGGTTGAAACATCACGATCACTGAAGTCCTTCAGACTGCTTGATAACTCACAATCTCTGTGTCGCTTCAGGATCTAAAACAGGAAGAGTTTGATTTATGTATAACTGTAGTGTATAAATTTTAAAAATTGAAGCAAAAGGCATGTGTTAAACAGCAGATTATGTGTTATTATGATGATTCACTCTTCACGGGGCAGATTGGAGAGCCATCTGGGCAGCAGTTATGACTGAGACAGACTGACTTCTGTTACTAATGAGTTGGACAGCATGAAATGAACAACCACATTCTCAACAACTTTTCTTCTTTTATGATATTTGAGGGGGCGGTGATACTTTCTGTTCAACACTTTAAGCCATGTGAGCACGGCAGGGATGGAAAAACCTCCCAACGTGGACATCCTTTGTTAAATAACATTTTTAGTCAGTCGTCTGCTTTTCAGCGTTTCGCCGCAGCTTGTCAAGGTTCGTGTTCAAAGTGGCCATCATTTCTCACCTTCGCTGACATCTCCTATCTGATGAGGGTGAAGTCAAGTCGCTTAGATGACTAATAATCATATCAAAGGTGCCATGTCATGCAGCAGATTTAAATAAGAGGGTTTGGGGGAGCATTTGCATGCATCTGTATGCCTGGGCTAAGAGGCTAATGTCATAAAGCACAGCGCAGACATGATTTAATGTAATCTGTCATGTCATATGCTAATCTTCAGTGCTCTCAGTAACATACAGCATGTTAGCACGGGGGGATTTCAAGGAGCACTACAGTAAGTCAGAGGTGTGGTATGAGACAGCCTACAGTATGTCTTGGCGCTGAACTCATCACTGAGCTGATACAGTCAAGGACACACAATCTCTGTTCATATGGTAGGGCCGCATGATATAGCTGATAAGTTTGTCAAATACTTAAAAAAAATTCAGTCGATGCTGATAATTATTTATGCAATTTAAATGACCTATTTTAAATAAAGCCTTTTAATAAAGGCTTTTTTAATGCAACAAATTTAGCTTTACATTTAAGGACCACAGGTAATAATTTTCATGTTAACACAGCAATAAAAACACAGAAGTAAATTAATTTACACATATAAATAAAAATAAATAAGGTAACTTTGATACACCTTAAATAAATAAAGGACCCGGAGGCACACGGAGGTGAAGCTGCTACACACTGCTGACGTAAAGGTTCTGAGTGGGCTCCATACTGGCCTCCGCATGCACCTTAATGTCAAATTTGTCAGCCCTCTGAGCAGGTTGGTGGTGGTGCATCACTTAGGTGGAGGAAGTGGGAGACACAGCGCGGTGGGTGTTTTTTGACCACAAGGCCTGTCTCACAAGGGCAACCACCAGAAGGCCTGCACAGAAGCCACAGGAGGAGTAGTGGAGGGTGAAGGGACTCCATTATCAAAGAAAATTAAAGGCTGTTGGGATTTTTTTCATGGAACTGAACTTTGGGTTTTCATCATGTTTCTTTTATGGTGGTTTCCAAGTTAAACTAATGAACAGCCTACCAAACTATTTTCTTATTTCTTATAATACTCTATCGCCGGTACATATTACTGTTGTTTTACTTGAGTCCTATTTCAATCAATTGTATTGTAAGCTTCCACTGGCAGTCATTTCAACATTGAGATTAGTTTACCTCGGTAACCGCCTACTTTGTGACGGCAACGGATATTTCATCTGTCATCGCTTCATGCCACTGTTGAATTTCACTGATGTTCCCCTGTCCCTTGTCTCCACATTGCTGCCAGTGTCTTCCTAGCATTTATTTGGTCTGCAGACATGCAGATTATTTATTCTTGTTAAAAACCTTTTTAATATTTTGTTTTTGTGCATCGATTTTGTGTGCATCTTTTCTAAAGGCCCAACCATGACACAGAAAATTGTTAACTTACCCATGTCAACACCTGCGTTAGTGATTAATAAGAGGTTTGAGCCAGGGTTGTTTAACTGCAAACAGCAGTTTCTGCAGCACAAATTACAGGCATCTTTTAGAGCTGCAACAAATAATCAACTAATTGATTAGTTCTACACTATTAAATTTATCACCAACTATTTAAAATTTAACTAGTTGATTTGAGTCCATTTTTGAGGGGAAAAAGGTACATTTCTCAATTCCAAGCTTCTTAAATGTAAATATTTTCTGGTTTCTTTACTCATCGACGACAGTAAACTGAATGTCTAGGTTGTGGACAAAACAAGACACTTATCATCTTGGGCTTTGGGAAACGCTCATTGACATTTTTCACCATTTTGTGACATTAGGCCTTAGAGCCTTTTTGGAAAGGAAATAATTTCTGAGTACAATCTATTTTTAGGCACTTTCTTGTTGAATCCAGAAAAACCACAGCAACCAACAGCAAGTCTTACTCATTATCATCTTCGCTATAAGCCTCTGAAGAACAGTTAATTGTCTGTTATTGTGCTTGGATCTAAGGACCTTTGTTGTGGGAAAGGCCATTTATGCCATAACTGTAACATACGAGAGTCTGCGGCAGTGATTTTTACTGTAAAATGCCACATCAATGTCCTTTTTGGTTTTGGTTGATCACATAAAATGGTTTCATGCTAAATTTGATTTTGTGCTTTCTGCCATGCTCGAGTGTTTAGACTTATATGGCAATTTTCTACTCTGGTAAAAATGCCCACAGTAATATAAATGTCTAAACTAATGAATTAAAAACGAATACAACACTGGCACATTTGGCTGTTGTTTTATGCTGCTTAATGTGACCTTGTTTTAATGAGAGTGATTTTTTCTTTCCATACTATCACTGCCTCTCACAACACATGGTTGGACAAAGGAAAAAATTTGGTCACAAATGGCACCACTACCAAAATACCAAAGAATGAAAAATAAATTCATTGGAGGAAAATGTCAGGTATGAAGCTGTGAGAGCGACTTTGGAGGTCTGACAAGACACAATTACAGAGCGACCCCCCTCTGAGAGCTGGGATGTGGTATTTTCATGTTGGTAGTCTCTCGAGTAAGCCCATAGCAGCGTGGCACACCCCTCTTTGATCTGTGTGGAAGGGGCGTCTGCTGCATCCTACTTTTGCTGCTGATATAGTGTGGGAATGAATGTCAGGACAAAGTCAGCAAAGGGCCAGCCCCTTCCACACACACTCCCAGTGCACACAAGCATTAAAATGTGTAAACCTGCATAATAGCAACCCCTCTGTCTTTCACTGGTGATCTCTGTGAGGGAGGACAGACGCTGGAAATAACTGTAAAACATTTCTATCCGACACATTTAATTATTGAATCATAAAACATAATATGATTCGCTCTAATGTACCTATATTGCAGTAAAGATTCAGATACTGGTGTTTCCTTCAGGGTCCCCTTAAAATATACCAAATATTCTTACAGATATGCAGTATATATGCCCTGACATATACAGTGTATATTCTCATCTAATAATTTTTCCAATTATTCATACCCTGAAGACAGCCTGATAAATTGCCTGTGGTAATTAAAATGATTAAGTGAGAAGTGCAAAATGGTAATTTATCCTTGCATGACAGAGTTAAGTAAACCTGGTTATAAAACCAGCCTAATTAGCTGTCGTAAAATAGAGCAGAATGGTAAACCAGTGAGCAGGTATTCACACAGAATGAAGTATTTTATTCCTGACTCGCCACCTGGCCTCCTTGCATATTTTTCACCTTTATGAACCAAAGCTTTGTATGTGTTAGCATCGTTTAACAAAGCATTTTAACTGTGTCGCAAAACATCATCTATTTTCTGTACTACTGCTGATACTACAGTGGCATGGACGCAAGTAATGACCATACTTTCAACCCATTTTTTGGATTCAGTCACAACTGAATACATCAGGTCAAAATTTCAATAAATTTGAATGTATGTTTTTGGGATACCAGAAATTTGGTAGTCGGTGCCAATATCACTAAAAAGCCACAACTCTGAAAGAAGTAGCATTTTTACTGTTTCTACCAAACATATGAAAAAAAGAATGCAATCAATGCATAGGTGAGGTGTAATAAATCCATGAAAAAATATTAATACTAAAAAAAACTGTGGAATGTAGCCATAAAATATTTAAAACAAACAACACTGTGTCATAAAACTCACTACTCAGTTTCCTTGTGAGGACTTTGATGTGAGTTTTTCACATATTTTCTGTCTGAAAAGCTTCAGACATATTTGGCATCCTCCTCATGCTGGTATTGCAAAAAGAGCACTGTGAAAACCACATAGGCTGCTGCATGCACTCACACCTCTATGCTGATGGGCTGAATGGTAACGCTGGTAACTGACTAACATTATCAGCAGCACTCAGTTGCCATTATAAGCTATTGCTACATTAGTCTAAACAAGCTAAGTTAGCCTTCGTGAGTGTTTTGTGTGGAGCATTGCTACAACAGACAGAGCTGTTGTAGTTTAGATACAGTAACATTTCAAGATGTGAACATCCTGGGGACATGTTATTAAAGTAAAGTAAAATCTAGAGTCTGTCAGCTTGAATTCTGTGTTGATCTAGATATCTGTGGGCGGCTGTGGCTCAGGTGGTAGAGCGGGTTGTCCACCGATTGGAAGGTTGGCGGTTCGATCCCTGGCCTCTCCACATGCTGAAGTGTCCTTGGGCAAGACACTGAACCCAAAGTTGCTGCAATGGCAGGCTAGTGCCTTGCATGGAAATCTGTCGCCATTGGTGTGTGAATGAGTGAATGCAAAACACAATGTAAAGCGCCTTCAGTACCACTAAGGTAGAAAAAACAATTTACCATCAGACGCTAAATATCTCTGTACACAACTTTTAAAGCGTTTTGTCGATTCCACTGGTCGTAGAAGACATGTTGTTCTGCCTGCACTTGCCGACGTCTTCCTAGAGAGATAGTAGAATTAGAAAAAAATCTTCCAAATTCCTTTTACTGAAACTAAGAGAAAAGGGTCAATAGAGCTACAACAAAAAATTTATTTACTAATTAACTCAGAAGTTATTTAGTTATTTAGACCACTGATAAATTAGTTTGAGCAGGAGAAAGAGTCTGAATTCTCTGACTCCCGTTTCTTAAATGTGAATACTGTTTTAGTTTTTGCCTTCACTGTGGCAGTATACTGACTCTCTTAAGGTTTTGGACAAGGGAACACTGATTGCCATTTTTCACAATTTTTTGAAAAACAACTAACAGAATTAGCAGATTAAAGCGAATACAATCTAATTTGTTGACTGGATGATTGTTTCAACTTCCAGTCTTTATCCTGATTTCAATATAACAAATGCCATACATGCTCAAAGTGTGAGAAACATAATTAAGAAGTTCAGCAGTTTGCAAGTAATTCTCTTCTCATTTCTATCGCTCAATACGTTTTGTCTGGTTTGTATGTTTTGTCTGGTTTGGCAAGCCAGTCCTCAGTTAAGGTTAGTCTCTCTCTTGTCCTGTCCTGTCTTTGATATGAAGATGCATCCAAACTCCAGCAAACAACATGTCGCAGCCAATGCACAGCTCACAGAGACATGCACAATAACCTTTCCCAACATCGCCTATCTCAGCACTAGTCTGTCACATGCTCAGTAGCATTGCATGTGACACCACACTCCGGGGCAGATTTTTCCCAAATATGATTTGAGATGATTGAAAGCTTTTTGATTTAGAAGTGTATTCTCTTAAGCTAAGTGCTCTCAGAGACCATCAAGGAAATTTAATTGCCTCACTTAGAGAAAAAAGCAGGTTTTCTGACCCAAATGATATCAGATCTTAACATCTCAATAGAAACACATGGAATTGGATGGTCAACTGGGCGCCTAATGTCATTGGGAAATGCAATTTTCTGATGGCATTTCCTAAGTCTGTCTCACCGAAAGCACAAGATTGATCAAAATCTTAATGAGCCATTTTCAGAAGTGGACTTTGGCTTTGGCTTTATGGTAGATTATGGAGCCAAACAACCATGAATGTTGACCTTATAAAAGGGAAGTTTCTATATTTGAAAAACAACCAGTCCGACATGAAGCAAAGGATTAAAATGCACTTTCATAAGGAATGACTGGAATATACTAACAACATAAACTGTCCACTATACGTGCACACAATGTACAGACAAAACACAGTGACAAACAAAACAACGCACAGCATGGAAGTACTTTGTTTTAAATTATATGATCTTTGACGCTCATCCGAGCTGATTCGTCTTATTCCTCCATCTGCGTTGTCTCCAACATCATCCTCCATTACATCTATCTGAACACAGCACACACATTTCCCAGCATGATGTCGGCTGGCCAGCAGCCTGTTGCTGGACGGCCCTGTTCACAGGTAATGCCAAGCTGAAGTGGACCATCTCAGCCTCTTCAAACAACATGGGAGATAATGTCCGAGTTGAGA
Source organism: Dascyllus trimaculatus (assembly GCA_024666655.1). Lineage (NCBI taxonomy): Eukaryota > Metazoa > Chordata > Actinopteri > Pomacentridae > Dascyllus > Dascyllus trimaculatus. The sequence goes on from CM045446.1 coordinate 15,735,837, forward strand.
GTCCAACACATTGCTGGACACCCATAAAAGATTCTTGTGTAAACAAGGACAAGAAGGCAGGTTTGGATTATTATGCTAAATACGGGTCAAGGATAAGTCTCTGTCCATCAGGTCACACATTCAGGCTGTTGATATTCAAATAAAAGCAAAGACTGTTCACTGCAGCAAACACTTGCAGGACCATTATACCATATTCAACATGGCTTTGTTACAGAAGACAGAGAATAAAGGCAGGATGACAACATGAAGTCATGCAGTCACCAAAGCTGTGCTTCCACCCTTTCCAAGGCCACATATAGTTTTTAATACATTCATTTATTATTTTCTGTCTGTCACACACCGTAAGTTTAGGATTAGCTGATGTTTAAAAAGTGAATTGGGCTAACTGCTTTACCATGTACATGTTACACTGACTTTAATATGTATTGTTAGGGTTGCACAGTATACACAGTATATGACATTGGGATACTTTGATTTTCTGTGATATATATTGCAACATAAAAAATAGGAATTTAGACAGAATATAAAATGATTGGAGTGGTTTTGCAGGGAAGTGCACCTGCATAGAAAACAAAAGATATTCTTTTTTTTAAAAAGAAGAAGAAAAAAGCCATTTGGAACCTTTCTCATGTAACACTAGTGTGTGAAAGAGTTTTTTTTTCACTTTGGATGGCATTCAGATCTGGCTTTGTGAGCTTTATGGTGGTGATTTAAATAGTCAAACAAATTAGTTGTATCTCGTCATGTCTACCAACTATTGCTGTTGACAGAGTACCTCTTTTTGGTCAACATAATACTTTGAGTAGAGAAAATATTTCCATACAACTGTTGTTGCATTTCAGTTCATCTACCTAACTTTACATTGCACTTCCTGCAACAGAGATTGTGCTTGTGCACACTGCCATGTCAATGCTACATTAATATATCGTGCAGCCCTAGTTCACAACACTTCTTCACTCTTGTAATATTGGTGGGAGAGAATCTAAACTTGTTCCACTCTTAGTTTTAACACCTACATGTAAAATCAGTGTTTGTCCTTGCACACACACACACACACACACTAACACACGTTAAGTAAGGGATTATTCCTGCTAATTGTGCAGTCAGTAATAAAGGCTGGCAGTGAGGTGAGGAAGAACCGGGCTTTTAGCTACATATTATGAGAATCTGTAGGAGTGTTTATCCACTCTGCAGAGTCCAGTGGTTCTCTATTTCATGCCTGGCACAGAGTGAACATTGTTATACAGAAAGAGGACAGTGAGACTGACCAATGCAAACAGCATTCTGGTAGTTGTGAGCTCGGCTGATGAGGGTCGGAGGCAACATGCAGCTATACGTGTAGTATGCTTTGGCCTTAAAGGCTGTTTTCTTACATCCTGGCAGATAACGTATGATCAAGCAAAACACTGGCTCATTGTTAGCCAACAACAACAACACTTTAAAATCTTGCCAGTGTGGACTTCAATCCAGTTTCAGAATTTATTGTATAAAAAGCAAATGAACATTCACACAGGATAATGAATATATCTGTGCTTCAGTGTCTGATTTGAAATCAAAAATGCCTTGTTACAAGGCTCCTAGTCATTACCTTATTCTTAAGCCCATTTGGACGAGATTTATTTTTCTTGGATAGGTGGGATGATTTTAATATTTCCTGCCCTGGTCACTGATTTCAATCCAGCCTGAAGTGTGTATGTGAGTAATTTTCCACCGCCTTCCCAGTAATAATTACTACCAAAATTACCTCCTGTTTTTCAGTGAACAGGCTGCTCCTCCTGCCATTTAAATACTACGTGGAGCCACTTCATTGTATTTTAAAGTGAGTGTCTTCCTGCAGGAAGATCTTTTTTTCCTTCTCCTGCATTTTATCAGCTCAGCGTGAAATTCAGCTTTTGTTTGAAAATGAAGGTAGTCGAAAATGTTTTCACTAGTCTGATGGAAACATGCCAGCACCAACATATAGGCCTTTTCAGCAACCAATATGACAACTGAAAGAAATTAAAGCCATCAGGAGCTACATTATCAGGCAGCTGTAATTTCAGTTAAAGGCACATGGGTTCTTTCTGAACCCAGATTTACAGATTAGATTGTGATTTTCATTTTGTCAAATTTGTGTCAATAAGTGTAGGCCACTGCTAATGACTATAATTCTATGGATGAAAATCTATCAACTATTTTACCTATTAAAGGATTAATCTAGCATTAATTTTGTTCCTGAAGAGCAAAATGATTATTTAATTTAAGTTTGTTTGATTCTGGCAAACTCTATGTCATTCTTTAATGCAGTACAGAGGTTTACATATTAAAGTGCAAAACTATAGAGTTAAACTGGACACTCCAATATTATAAAAATAAAAGGGGCTTACTATTTAAGTCAGTAGTGCAACTCCAAAATAATTATAAGTTTTCATTGAACCCCTTGACAAAGTGATAAAGGTCTGTTTAGATATTAAACAAGTACAACAAGGACACAGAGGATGTTCTACGAGCACAGAGCAGCTGAAGCAACTCTTTTTGTCTTTATTGTGTAATTGCTTTCTGACCTAGGTAGTAGTAATAGTAAAAATTTAGCGCAGCTGCCATCTTGAACTCACGTCTATGGTGAGTTTGTCTATGGTGAGCGGTTATAAAATCAGGATTTTAGTGGTGCAAAGTAGCAGCTTGGAAGTGACCGCTGGTTAGCATGCAGTCTTAACGAGACATGCTTCACTCACTATTTCATACTTCCTCTGTTTTCTGACAACAGAAACAGAAAAATAAATGAATGACAAAAGCTTTATTGGGAATTCAGCTGTATTAAAATACAGTTTGTGTGAGCACAGAGAGCAGGAGAGAAGTAAACAGGTGTAAAGTGCCTCCTGTGTGTTTTCTCTTCAGGTGTTTGTACACTATGCTGCTGTGGTCTGCCATCCAAACTCTGCATTATGTACAAAGTACCTTTTTGTTCTGAATCATTTAAAGTACTTCCAGATATCGGAAGGGTTGAGTCTTTGGAAAAATTTTCCACTGAACAGATTGAAACTCCACTCACACCACCATTGTCGAGAACTGTAGCACTGATTGCACCTGACCAAAGACCGAAACAAAAAATGACTCACGGCACAACGCAGCAATTACAGTATATAAAGATACTGAAGAACAACATTTGTTGTCATTAATAAAAAATACTGATTTAAAATATTGATGTTGTTGCATTTTCACCATCAGAATATGTAGAATTAGCTATCAGCAGTTGGTCTTTACAACGCAACCCTGGAAATACAGACAGCTATTCCTGGACTGCTGCAATACTGAAGAAAATATATAAAAACCAAGTTCCAAAGTGGTTTTGACACTTAATTGCACCTTCTTGTCCCTTTGACAATGATTCTATTAAAAACGTTACTATTCATCACCCAACTTTGCTCCATTAAATCAAAAGATCAATTAATGCTAACAGTAGTCAAACTTCAACATTTAGCTGTTGATTGTTATATGTTAACTGAGCACCAAAGGCTGGTGTGTCATAAGTGGTTTTCTTAGGAAGAAAAACATTCCATGTCCCAACAGCCAAAAGCTGTGTCCGGGAATTGGGTCGCCGAGGTCCCTGCCGTCGACTGCCACCCATTCCACATTGCACCCGACCCCTACAGTTCTCTCTGCAGGTGGTGGACCGACAGGAGGTCGGGCCCACATCATCCATTCGGGCTGAGTCCGGCTGGGCACCGCGGGCAAAGGCCCGGCCACCAGGCGCTTGCATGCAAGTCCCAACCCCAGGCCTGGCTCCATGGTGGGGCCCTGGCTGTGCCATACCGGGCAACATCACGGTCCTTGGTATTCTTCTATCCAAAAGGGTTTTCAAACAGCTTTTGGTCTGACCCTTCACCTCGGACCTGTTTGCCTTGGGAGACCCAACCAGGGACATAAAGCCCAGGGCAACGTAGCTCCTAGGATAATTTGGGCACTCAAACTCCCCCACCACAATAAGGTAGCAGTTCAACGGGGAGACATTTTTTAAATAAAGACCAGAAAGGAAAATCCTTCATTTGAATTTAAGCACTTAAATGAAATAAAGAAAATAAGTAAAACCCTGGGGCTTTCACTTACCCCAGCATTCTATCTTATTGTTACTGATCAAGTGTCAGTAGTTGGTTCGTCACTATCGTTTTATCGTCAAGGTCTACTGTAACATTTTAATATTTAAAAGTTTTCAAGCCCAATAAAGTTTTGCTTGGTCAATCTAGCAAATGTTAATAGATAGCAAACAATGAAAAGAGATTTTCAGTCTGTAAAACTGTCCTATTGGCTAACATTGCCTAAGGATGTCACTACCAAAAGTGTAAAACTACAACACAGCAATCATCATAAAATATAAGTAGATTTGTAAATGTAAAGCAGTTTCATGTATCCCAGTAATGTGGATGTTATCACTATTCACCCCTCAGAAAAATCAGAGTGGGCCAATCTGATCCAACCCCCAAACAATCCAGGATCATACACTGGACACTGCTTTGCATTTTTTCATCCTCAATTCACACCTGCACTGTTGGTACTTTATCACTGAAGAGCAGCTCTCATAACCCAACACTAACAAGGCTGTTCTCATCTAACTGTGTGCAGGAGACGAAGCTACAAATAATAACAGAATTAGCTTCTGCCATTGACAAACAGTCGTATCTAGGACAGGATGGCTCATACTCTGGTCTGCAGGACTGTTTTGCTAGTTATGGCTTCTGTAATATATGGGAATCACACATAATTGCTTTAGTATGAAAAAGTATGGCTGTATTTGTAATCAGTGCAGAACAACATTATTTTGATCTTTGCATTATGATGTTTACAGACATCCCTGTAGATGAAGATAAGCAGGAAAGTGCAATCTAGTCAAGCTCATCACAGACTGTCCTTGAGGCTTTGAAACAAGATCCATTTAGATTGTATGGCAGAGTAAAGGAATATGGCCTATAATATCTACACCAGCTTTGTAGATAATGATCAAGTGAAGAGGTCTTAGGAAAATAGCTTGAACCCCAATTCTGATTAGGATCCAATTATAGGGTGAGGAAAAAAATATGAAATTAATTTCAGGATGGCTTGTGCTTACCATTATTTTGTGATTTAGTTTAATTTGAACAAGAATTGCTATGTTCTTCAAATTTTTACTTTCTTTTGCAAAATGTAATTAAAGCTAGATGCCAGAATAACATCAACTTTATAATTAAATCCGTTTCCACAGTGCTGACATGTATTGTTTCTCTCAGTCACTTGGTAGAATATGTAAAGCTAAAATACCACTGTCAACGTTTAAATTAAAGATATTATTCTTTTATGGAGACTCAAGGGGTATGAGATTAAAAATATGACTAAAAACAGATAATACACACACAGATATAGAGATACATATATATATACATACACACACAGATTTTTCTTCTATTTTATAGCTATATCAGTTATATTTGCATACATACATACATACATACGTACATACATACATACATACGTACATACATACATACATACATACATACATACATACATACATACATACATACATATATACAATGTTGTTATGTCTGCTAAAGACCTTTGTAAAATACTTGTTTTTAAAAGTGCTATATTAAAAAAAGGTTTCATTAATACTCTTGCTAAAAAATAAAGTCAAACTGCCATGGTTTAAAAAAAAACAGTAAGCAGGATTAAATATCATTTGAGAATAATGAGCAGAGATTTAAAAATAGCACATGTATATATTTGTGTCAATTTATGATGTATTTTATTTAATACTGAGCACTTTGGGTTTCCATATACACATACTGACACTACTGGAGTACAGAAATGCAATGTTTTCTTACTGTACCTTGCGGTTGTTAGCATCCAGCTATCCAAGAGATAGAAATATTATTAAGTGACCAGGATATTTTAAGATTGCCCCCTTGTCAGATCAGAATGAAATAATTAATACCTATATTCATAAATATTAGATTTACGTTGCTACTTTGGACAAACTGATGTTCTCTGCCAGTTTCTCCTTTTATATTGTTCAGTTGACACAAGTTAAACAGCTCTGAAACAAAGTCCGAGTGACACAAAGTTCCAAACACCAAGAGCCGAATCACACAAAAACAGATTCGGCTTGGATAATATCATATCGAGGTGTGACAAATAGGACAGAGTTAACACCAGCATGTTCCTTTAGTGTCATCGCGGGACTGTAAGGCCTACTATGGTGTTTGTTTGCCATGTAGTAATGAACTTGCTTGATTCACTAAAACCGAGCTGCCGCAGTCACAGTGTGACAGCAGAGCTCACAGCTGCCTGGGAAATAAGATAAACTAGCGGCAGATGAAACAGAGCTATCAGTTCCATCTCACTTGAATCAGGAACTTGTTTGCCTCGGCACAACCTTCAGGAAATGCGCGGGGCCTCGGTTGGTACCGAGAAATGACGCCCAGACACCGAGCGCAATTAAGCCCTGCGTGGCATGGGCAGCCATTATGTATGAAATCAAATTACCTTCATTAACCTGCCAAGTTGGCTGAAGGCGTCACTACCCACTGGTTCTTTCTCCGCCCTCACGGACGAAGATGAATGACAAACCAAAAGAGGTGCAGCATGCTGATATCCCTGTGGAGTTCTAATACAACATCCCCTCCCAAAATTTTCTAATGCATTCATACTCATGGAAACCATTTGTGCTGCCTCCACCACGTATGTTTTAATGTTGCAAAATGAAATGCATGGCTTGAAAACAATATCACACGGTATGAGATAATTAGCTCTCCTGGTTTGACAAATGGGCCAATACCTATGTGCATACATGCTTTGAGCACTGCATATGTTGCCTTCATGAACAGGCATTGTGCTGCATCCCCAGTCATAATACATACAGTATATTTATTGCCTTAGCGCCTGAACAATGGTGCCACGGGAAAAAAAAATACTGTTAAAGCACAGCATACTGACAAATAAGGCACTGTGAATACAGATACGAGATCACAGATGAAGCTTTTGGCCACACAGCAGTCATTTTCAAAGTTTCTGTCGATGCTTTTATATAGTATCCTGACTTTCTACCACTGACCTCATTTTTCACCATGGAGGATGTCAAACAGTGTTGAATTTACACTCTTAAAGGAGAAAAAAATCTCTCCCACAAATGGTTATTTCTCATAGGAAAACAGGAATCAAGTTAACAACAAAATGCAATCCTGTCTGGTCGCGCGCATAATCATTTGGCCTTATGTAAAATTGCCGGCAGAGGCAGCGGGGGAACTGATATTTGTGGTGACTGGCTATCAGAGCCAGCATCAGAGGTAAGTGATTCTATTTAGATAGATAATAAATATGCGGTCATGGGGAACCTATATCCAAAACCCACATAATGACTTTCTGCTGTGGCTGGGAGAGGAGGTTGCCGATCAGTCTTTACAATATTTACAGCAATTTGCTCCCCTCCATCCTTCTCAGTGCTAATTCTATTTCCTCTTCATTACGAACACCATATTTTTAATGAGAGAGGCCTTTTCCCAGTCGAAATGTCTCCTCAATTCTCCTATTTATCAATCACACGGAGGCTTTTAGGCTGGAGGCACGCGGGTATCACATACTGAAATCAGTCTTGAATTCCACTTAGCCAGTGCACTGACTGATTGGGGAATTAGCTTGAATGCTATTTTGAGTGATGGCATTGTAATGGCTCAGAGACAAGTGTATGAGAAAAGCATTAAATGTCCTAAAAATTAAAGTGCTTGCTATACAGACATACACTGTATGCGTCAATTAAAGAGGGAGAGGTGCTGTTTAATGCAAAGTCCCTCAAATATCTTGGATCCCTTGATAACTAATAAATTATCTATGAAAGCCAATGATGCTTTGTCTGAATTGAGTTATGCCACTCATGCCACCTGGAGCCGGGCAACGTATCAATATAATATCCTCAAATGAGAGCAGATATTATCTGGGATTTTTTGGCTATTGTAATATTGTGATGTAGCCTGAATGTTGTCTTTCCCTGGTCCTAAAGGCTGCATTACAGTTAATGGAACAATTTTCCTTATTAGACTGCTCTAGCTGAGTGAAATGAAACATGAATCCGTCTACCTGCTCGGCCATCATTTCAATTCCATTTTTTCTCTCATGATCATTTTAAAACCTTTAATATCTTATGAAAGCAATAACATCAGACCTCAAAACGTATCACATTAATGATAGCATAGTGGTAATATATGATTTTGTCAATATTGTGCAGCCTTAATAACACCACAGGTGAAACTGTTACTCTCAGTCAGAAAGCCTCTGTTTGGATGTTTTAATGTGATAAGATCACAAACCTACAGGCATGAATGCAGACTGTCTGTCTGACCAAAAACCCACCACTGATGGATATACTGAGACTTTTGTGGAAAACTGCAGTGTACCTACAAATGTTTTCTCCTGTGCTCATCTTCTGCTGAATCTGGCAATTTTCCCGCTGCAGTAGCTGTAGCTCACTAATTAGAATTTCCTAATGTGGGAGTTACAAACTAAAAAAATAACAAGCCAAACATGTATGAAGTTAAGATCAAGTAAAATAATATAAAATTAAACAATGCATACAGAATATTGAAAAACCTATAGATAAAGCAGGACTGTAACACTGTGAAGAAAGGCTATGTTAATATTAAGTCAAGTTTATTTGTGTAGCTCAGTGTCATTCATAAAGTGTCATAATGTTTTATACGCTTTTAAAACTGTTTCAGACTGAAGCAGATTTTAGTGGAGGTGGTCTACCAAATCAAGCCAGGCTGTAAGAATTGACCAAAAAAATAAAATCTATAATCATTTCAGTCATATAAACAAATTACTTCATCATGTAAAGTTATTGTTTTCTCTTCACATAAATACAGTTGTCTATAGTAAAACTACACTGTCCCAAGCAACCTATGCTATACATACATATACAAGATCAGCATAAGAAAAGCAGCACTAGCAAGGCTATTTACCTTTTTCATATTTACCTGCTACTGTGTGTTACCTGTTAAGTTAAAAATAAGCACCAATGGTGCAACAGAAAACATAATTACACAAACAGCTTGAATTTAGCTTTTTAGCTGGGTAAGAAATGTCTGCTTTACATTGCAATGTTTAGGTATTTGCATCAGTCCATATTAAATCAAGATGTAAGGCCTAATAAAGTTGGGATTGAGGATGGGACACTTGTGTGTTGACAGCCTCAGCTATTGCTTTTCAATGGAGAGAGCACTAGTGCAACTACAGACTTCTACAGAGTGTTGCTGTATGGGTTGTTTATATTCTTAAAGTTTTTGATGGGCTAGCAAGAATTCCTGATTTGTCTACAGTGCATCTTTGCAAGAGCCCAGTTTCAGTTTCTGAGAGCTCCTGTAATGTGTTTTCTACAGTGGAAATGAATTCCTAATGAAAGAAAAAATCCTATAATCAGACTCACCCCGTATTTGAGCCAATGCATTTTTCAACTGTGCGGTATCAGTTTGATGTTGGCCTTTGCAAAACCAAACTACTCAGGTAACATGACAACATTTTCTGTTTGCGAGACAGCATCACTTCTGAAATGTAGGCCCTTTTTAACATCATGTAAAAACAACATTTGAATTAACGAAATTAGTTTGGTGTATCGCTTGTGAGCTAAAGAAAAATAAAAGAAATAACAGCTGGCACAAAAACGTAACAAGGGTTGTTTAAAAAGTTCAGAGATTAAATATTCTCCTTGTGCAGTGATACACTGCACTTCTGCAATGCTTCAAACACTGCAGTATTCTAGAAAAGGAAACGAACACCCAGTTTATGCAACATTACAACTATTCTCTCTGGCTTTCCTCATCACTACTGAGATGGTCCAGACAGTAAAGGCTAGTTAGCAGCTATAAGCAAGTATTATGTTCTTGTTGATACAGCAAACTTGTTAGCACGCATTTGCTTATTTCCAACAGACAGGTACAAAGCAGAATTACCATGTATTTGGAATTAATAAAATGAAGTAAAAAAAAAAATCACTTTTACTTTTACACTATTTTAGTTCCGTTTTGGTCTCCACCAACTCCTCAGGAATTTTTATAGTCACTTTAGAAGCTAAATGCCCCACAAGCTGTCTGTCTGTTATGTAGCAGGTTTAAAAGCCAAAACAATGAGCTGAAGGACTCTGAAAGGCTGCATGGAGCTGAAGGGAACTTCATAAGAGAGTGATAATTAACTGTGAAATTGCCACTGAAAGCCAACTGCTGTAATTTTACATATACGAGGAATCTACTGTTAATATAAAATTAGGGGTGCATGAAACATGGCAAAGATGTCATTTTCCATGTCCAATCTACAAGAGAAGTCTGTCGATTAAGGGTTCTTGGATACACTGACTTTTCTGTTATTAACTGTATAGACAAGATACAGCTTGTTAGCATTCACACTCCGCATGTGCACAGCAAAATAAGTGAGAAACATTGATTCAGCTACAGAATGAATGATGTTGACCAAAAACAGATACCCTGTTAGTAATGTAATGCAATTATTGCCACTGCATGAGGCAAAACGACTAAGTTTCATCATTTACATCATTTCAGAAAGGTTAAAAAATTCACTGATGTGTTAACTTTTCACCTTGCGATAGACATAATACCAATTAACACAGATACCTAAGAGAGTTTAAAAGATATGATCCAGTTGCTAGCAACACCCTTACACACTCCAGTTGCCATCACAGAGGTGTATGAAAAAAAACAAGGCACAAGTTGAAACAGAGCTGCTACAGTGGAATATTAAGCAGCTACAGCGGATGTGTGGTCCAGCTGGACAACAGAGCCGTAAATAACTCCGACCGTCCACTTTATTAATGAGGACTAACAACTGAAACTGCATTCAAACAGCATTTTCCTTAATGATCATACAAGTGACAACATCACAGCGAGGATGAGAGAAGCGTAGGCTGCATGAGGCCTTGGTGAGAGACATCAAGTCTGTATAACAGTGATGCGATAACATGGTGAAGACTGCTACACTGAACAAGTTGACTGTAGTGCTTTGACCATAGACTGCATCTTACGGCTGTTAAACTATACCCGTGCTAAACACTCAGCTGCCTTTTTACATATATATCGCAATATATATCACAGAAAAATGAATTCTCACAATGTCAGTGCTTCAAATATAGTTCAACCCTTAAAAAAAAGATTATAGCAGCTTTAAGTAAAGAAAGACAAAACAGGAAAAACAGAGGAGACAATTAATAAGAGAGATGGTAAAACTTCCTCCTCAGTCAACTTGTGTAAATTACATGAATTCAACAGACAGCTAATGGAAATATAATTATGATAGTATGCAGTTCTGATTTCAAGTGGTAAGCAAGTAGTAAATTCAAAACTAAATGCATATTGAACGGTTATGGCTCCAATTCTGACTTTTTTTGTTACTTTCTTTGACTGAACCTTAAGCTTTACCCATGCAGCATTTTTTTTTCTCATTTTAATTTATTCTAACATATTACTGTGCACTTGAAAGCTGTTTTTTTGCTACATTTCAGTTTTTAATGATTTGAACTACCACTTGAAATTTCTTTGTTGATGAAAAAAGCTCTATAAATAAAAACTGTCTTTTCTATCAAGAGGTCTGGTCGTCCTTTGACAGACTAAGATAAAGAGTAGGTGTAAATGTACACAGAGTTATACAGTATTTTCTCATTTAGATTTAACTTATGTGTCCCTGACTTCATAAATGATCTCTGCTTTGGAGTCTGTGAGAGTGTTTGTGTGGGTGGGTGTTTGTGTGTGGAAAAAAACAAATTATACAGTACTTTTACCATCTCATCACATCTCATTTCACTTTTCAAATGAACATCTTCAGAATTTCAGCAGACATGCAGCATTAGGGTAACTAAAGGAATCCTGGGTAGTATGTCATTGATCGACTGTAATAGGTGACAGTAAATCACATTTTTTTCCCCTCATCAATTACCCTCATGTATTTAGTGGACCATAACTCTATTTGTGAATGAAAATCTTATTCAAAAGACAAGAAAAATTAGCTTGTGGGTGCTGGATTGTTGGAAAAGCAAGAAAATGAGGTGTCTAACCCAAAGTGACATTTACAAATTACCTGTTAATTTCAACTGGGTTGAGGGATGATAGGAGTGAATTACACTGACAGGAGGGTAACCGGGTAATGAAAGTCGAGTCTGTAGTGGCCAAATAAGTAACCTGCACTTAGAGAGAAAGTGGGTTTATTCCATGTGAGCACCTGAAGTATTTTCAGCTCTTATCTCAACCGTATTCCGTCCACACCCACCTGAGAGGCTTGTGCCGCCTTACGTGCAATCTACTTTTGGTCCAATTAAGTGGAGGCTGGATGATGAATAGTTACAATCAGCCTTGTTTTAGGGCTGTGCTCAGGAGGATACTAACCATGCAGCGGGAGTGCGAGAGAACGTCCAGGTGTCAGAGTGCAAGGTGAGGTGGCGAGACTTACAACAGTGTCACCTTGCATCTGTCCGTGGCTAATGCCTGCTGAAAAGTCCTTCCCAGTGCTGAGACAACAAGGCGCAAAGACCGGTGTCCCTCCCCCCCCGCCGTACGCCCCGAGCAAACATTAGGGAAGAGAAAACAGTGCCAAGTGAAAGCGGGTGACATTTGAATTGAATACCTCAATAATGGATGCCATCTTCCTGCAACCTCCATTTAGCTGGCAGAGCCGCACCGGCACAAAATCAAGACAGAATCCCTCAGGTCAATGGAAACAAAGGACGTTGGTTAATGATGCCTGCACTGGTCTGAAAACACCACGCTAGATGCAACAGGGAAGATGAAAGCCCCTGTATCTATTAGCAGTGCAGAGAATGCATGTTCCCTGGAATCTAGATTTAAACATAACCATAGTCCTTGGTTTTGCACTGTCATGTTGATCAACTTCTCTCATAGGTCAGTAGTTTCCTACATGTGTGATGGAAAGGAAGAAAGACGCAGAGAGAAGGAAAAAGAGACAGGACTGTGTGTGAGATCGGCCTTAAAAAGGTCACCAAAGTCTTCACAGCAATCTCCCCATTGTAGCATACTGGCTGGAAACTCCTTAACAATCTCTTCTCTGGCTACGCAGAGCACTAGACTCCACCCTGACCTCTTTAGATAGGCCGGCCCAGCTTCTCCCTCACTCTCGTCTGACCGGAGAAAACTAATGAGTGTGAGGCTGTGGGTAAAACCTAATGGGGCTCAGTAGTTTTTGCTCCAGGCTGACTGCTGAAAATGAACATTTAACCACAGCTCGAGTAATTGAAAAAATGACAAGCGGTACATACAGGCCATTGCCACACACAAACACATACACACACACACACACACACACACATACACACAGAGCCCAAATTATTCTGATTATTTGCCACCTCTGGATTAGAAGCGCCTCTCCACGCTGTCACTTAAAGCACCAACCAGCAGCAGCGTCGGAATACACAGGAAGAAGCAGAGATGCAGAAGTAACATCAATTAAAATGAGAATGTTTGCCTCTAGTTATGCCAGATATGGAGTAAGAGTAGAGAGGCAAGGTCCTGATGTGACATAGCTGTGTAGAAGCTGGCTGCACAGTAATAATCTATCTGTAAGGAACCTTCTCAGGAATAAAGAATCGACACATCTCTCCTGAGAAAAAAACACTAAAAGTAATGTTACCCGGTGTTTTTCCTGAGCTTTGCTTTGCTCACAGCTCCACCTGCTTGCCATTTATCGACACTGACACCTTTTGAATGGTGTGTGTGTGTAACCTTTGATCCCCTGTTACATACACCCTGTGCAGTTTGTCAGGTTCCCCAGGACAAAGTTAAAAATCGCAGCACAGATGCAGAACATGAGGTAAATGATAGATTTAAGTGTAGTATGAGCATTGATGCCTCAAAGGAGTGTGTGCTCCATTACTAAACTTTGATATTTTACATATAAATCAAACGAGCTCCTTCAGATACACACTGAATCAATTACTCACTAAAAGCTTTTTTTTTTCTATGAGGAGACACTGAAGGAAGTGCAGAGATCCACTATAGAAAGATAACTATCTCCACCAATTCATTCCTTCAATTAAAAAATGTGTTTTGCTTGTTGTTGTATTTCTTTGACACAAAAACATTTTTTGGCTGAAAGTGGAAAATTCCTCAATGCTCACCAGTGTGTCAGCGAGAACTATGATGAAAAGATTGGTTGATGACAAAAATTAAAACTGAAACCAAAAGAAAAGTAAAATTCCTCCATCCATTATCTGTACACCGCTTAATCCTCTGTAGGGTCGCGGGGGGAAGGAGCCTATCCCAGTTGACTCAGGGTGAAGGCAGGGGACACCCTGGACAGGTCGCCAGCCTATCACAGGGCTACACATAGAGACAAACAAGCACAAGAAAAGTAAAATTTCAACAGAAAAATATGACTAAATCTATTTTTCGTCAATAAATGAAAACTAAATATTCAAAGTGAACAAATGAACCAATCCGTTTCCCCTTCAGCATCCTGCCACATGTGTGGAATCACAGAAGTTTCATCTGCTTATCAAAATATGTCTTGTTCAGAAGTAGATTCAGTTTCTTGACCTGTTGCACTACTGTTAATAAGAAACATTCAGTAGCATTTTGGATCTCTCAGTAATATTATCTTATGCTAGCTGTGTTGTGCAGTTTACTAATTTCGGATGCATGAACTCAACAGCTATAAATTATAAGAATCAGACAAGAAGCAGTTACAAACCAGCTGAGACTAACTACAAACAGGCAACAGCCAACATTTATACAAAGGGAGTTGATATAATATTATTAAATGCATACGTACTGGTAACATTACTTTGACAAAATCATCAGGAGTTAATCAGTTCCAGGATAAATGATCCATCTAAATTGACTTGTTGATGTCCATTACAGAAATGTCACTGTTGCTCATGGTAACGCACACTGTAAAGAGTTTGAGTGCAGAGTTGTGCACCCATTACTCAGTGGCTTCACTGAGTAGAGTCAATCCGTTGCATCAGTGTAGAGCCTAAGGGCCTTTACCCAAGCCCTAACAATGGAGGAGAATAAAACATGTAACCATGGTAACTGTACACAAAGATGGCGGCAGCTGCATCCTATATGCATAAAAATTATAAAAATTACAAACCCAAAAATGAGAGTAAAATGGTACTAAGGAAAAGTTTTCTACAATGACTTTAAACCTTTGTCCATTTTTGTAAAAAAAAAAAAAAAACTGATGACGAAAATTTCACCAAAACTAATAGATACTTTAGTCAGATTAAAACTAAAATCAACACTAGCTGCCAAAATGAACTCTTGTTCTTGAATCTCTGTTAAAGATGTGTACCTACTAGGCCTGGGTTACAAAACAACAGCGATATGTACCAGCAATAGACAATTCATCAGTAGCAATAAAAAACACTTTTCGGTGGAATGTTTGACAGTTTAGTATAAATGCACCAGATGCAAACTGCAATGAAAGCACATAACACAAAATTCAGTTGCATGAAAAAACCCAAAGTGTGCTTCCTCGTTAATAAACAGTCTATCACATCCCTTGATAATGGAGCCCCTTGCAGGTATTATTTAGTTTTAACTTTTACCCTCCGTCACTCTCCCATGGTTGCCACGAAGGTCTCCCAATGTGCATTAGTCCACAGCCGCCTGGGCCTGTTATCCCCTCCGTTCTTGCCTGCAGACCTCCACCGGCCACACTGAACAGCACAGAGCGACTTTACAATGGTCCGTGCACCTTTCAGGTTTAACTGGCTTTCTTTATTTAATGTGTATCAAGGCGATGCATGATTTTGTGATTTCACCACTGGTCTGGAGCCAGTCATGGTCAAATATGAAACTTTTGCCAGTGTGGCATGGAACCTAAGCTAATGCTTTCATATTAGATTGGAGTTAATTTAACGTTCTCTGGATAGAAAACATAACAGCCACAAATAATTGGGTTAAAACATGTCTGAAGATCATCTTTTAGGAAGAGCAGATGTGCAAGTGAAAAAGTACTCACTGGGCAGGCACAGTCATCTCCGTCTGTGTTGCATTAATATATATTTGCTGGATTGTTATTACAGATAAATGAAACTGAGCCATGTATTTTATGCTCCATCTGGCTGAGGTTGGAGCAAATTTTAACCATTTGATATATCTACTATAGTTGTATAAACATGACTTTTTATACAACTGTGTCCTAAAATACATATGTGCAACCAGCAAAGTCCACACAACATGGTCTGGGGGTAAGTTATGGGTGCTTTCAATTGTTCTGTTATTAGTCAAGGCCAACAATAACCTGAGTGCCAGAGAAGGTAGTAGTGAATTCAAATATACAAAATAATACTGATTAAAACTAAATTATTATCTCAGACATTAACCAGATTGAACATGAGCACTGAAACCGTGATCCATCATAATAGTTGAGCATTATCTTAAATGTCCGATGGCTATTCCATTTATGAATGTTACGCTTGATGGATGATGGCAATTAACAAAATTTAATCTCCAAAGAGTTCTCAGAATCCCCCCCCCCCCAAAAACACACACACACACACACACACACGCGCGCGCTTGTGGAAAAGGTAATACCTTGTTTGGTGTGCTGTCCTTTAGTGCAGATCATTTCACTAATGCTGTTACTGTTATTAAGGAATTACTGTGCTTTCAGTCATTTTTTAGACATTAACTACACCTGTTTGGCTTGCTACAGTCAGATATCAGTCACTCTGGGTGTTATTTTAAAGATATTTGTACAGCCAGCAATAGGAATTACTTACAGTTAATGAAGCAGCCTCATAATTTACACTTTGTTCCAATGAAAACAGATTTTATTCTTTTTCCGTCTTCTACAAGAGGTCCTTCTATTGCTTGTGTCACAATTCTAATAACAGCTAATCCATACTCACCTTACAAAAATAAGAAATAATGTCTGATACTAAAGGAGCAGTCATGAGTTTCTAACACGTAGCCAGATTTTAAGCTATAGATTAATATCAGCTCAAAAGTGAAGGTATTTACACTACTTGTTAGCCAACTTACATTAGTTAAAGAGCATCTGAATAGCCATACTTACATACCATATAGTACACCAGAAAAGGATTTATACTGCAACAGATACTATGTCACATGTAGCATAGCAAAAATACCTGGATGTCCTGCTACATCAGGTCGACTTTTGCAGTATGCATTGTGCTTTTCTGGCCATTCTGACCCACAATCCTCTGCACTGTTAGGTCACATATGCCACAGTTTCTGGCATGAGTATAAACAAGGCGTCGAAAGTGCACAGAGAGATAACAGCTCATTTCATACTAAGGACTGTGAAGATCAAAGCTTAAGGTTCAATATTATGACGAAGGAGTACCATGCCTAGAAATAGTTTTCATTATTCTTTGCGTAGCTGCTCAAGCTCTGTCAGTTTGAGGCCTGGGCTCTGAACATTCACCTTGTTGTCTTTAAATATCTGTGTGTAATTTTGGCAGTATGCTTTGGGTCACTGTCTTGCTAGAAAACAAATCTTCTCCCAAGTCACAGTTCTCTTGAAGACTTCATCAGGTTGTCCTCTACACTTTGCTCCATTTATTTTACCGGCTACCTGAACAAGCCTTCCAGGGCCTTCTGCCAAGAAGCATCTCCACGCTATGATGCTGCCACCACCATGTTTCATGGTGGAGAATGGTGTGTTTGTGACTATGTGCAGTGTTTGATGTCCACCAAACATGTCATCTAGTCTGATGGCCAAAAAGCTCAATTATGGTCTCACCAGACCAAAAAACATTCTTCCAGTTGACTTTGAAGTCTCTCCTTTGCCCTGTGCTAAACTTAAGTCAAGATTTAATGTGATTTTTTTCAACAAAATCTTTTTCTTTGCTGCTCTCAAGCCTGCAACTCTCAGGACTCATAGCTGTCTTGGTGGCCTCCCTCACTAGTGTCTTTCTGGTACAGCCACTCCATTTTTGATGACGGCTTGCTCTAGGTAGATTTACAAGTGCCATATTCCTTCAATTTCTTAATGATGAACTTAACTGTACTTCAAGGGATATGCAGTGATTTGGAACTTTTCTTGTATCCATTCCCTGACGTATGTTTTTCAATAATTTTTACAGAATTGCTTGGATTATATGTGTCTTAATGAAGTAGTTATAGCCAGGAGTACAAATTCTCTAGTGACTGGATCTTCCAGATAAAAGTGTCTTTATACTGCCATCATTCATATTCAGTACACTTGATGATCTCCATTTCACTGCATGACTTCTAGCCCCAATTGGCTTCACCTGTGTTGAATTAGGTGAGGCACTTTAAAAGTAGTAAATATTTATGCAATCACTTTTTTTATATTACTTTGGAGAAATGTCTTTCACTTTGATACAAAAGAGTCTCTTTTTGAAAATCCTTGTCAAAAAATGTTGAAAAGCAATTAGGGGGAAAAGCTTCCAAGGGGAGGAATACTTTTTATAGGCACTGTACGTTTTAACACGAGACATCACAAATAAAGTGATTTTGATCAAATGTCACAAGTTTTAACTAAGATTTTGTTGATTTTCTCTATGGAACTGACAGTCGCACAAGGACAGTTCAAGAGACCATTGGAAAGTTGAAAATCCAGCAATTTGTTCTGTTTTTACAATTTCTGGCTCTGATAAATGGTATAATTTTGGCATCGTTCTCAGATTTAACATGTCTTTCAAACTGGCCAAGAGGTCTTGAGGTTCTGAAGGTTAAACATTTTGTGTCTGAAATGTCTTTTAAAATTGTTTAATTTAAATTTTTTTGCACGTTATTAATAACATTGGCATTACTTCTTCTGATTATTCCCATTATGTACTGACCTTATTTACCAGGCACTCCACCTGTTTTTTCTCTCCTCCCACTCCAGTGAATCCACTGTATGGTCTTTGTTACATCAGCATATAGATGCTATTGCCCTAACTGGCTGCTCCGATGGGAGAGAGAGGCTTCACATAAGAACACCAGGAGCTACTGAAAATATATAAATATGTTTTTTAAAGGAATTTCTCTATCTGAAGTGATGAAGGTAACACAGGGTCAAGTAACTAGGTTTTTGCACACACAACACAGTTGATAATGATTCATTCCAATGCTCTTTGAAACCTGCACTTGCCCCGCCTTCTGTCATTGCCTTAATGCAGTTTGGTCCTCATTCGTAACTGTCAAGAAGCTACTCATCTGTACCCTCAGCTTATTTGGGAGAAAATCACACATAAAATGTATTTTCCACCGCAAAGAGGAAAGAAGCGGTAACTAATCTCATTTCTTTTGACACTTCCATATAATGATTTTTTTGGGAAGGGAGACAGTGGAGGATAATCCTTCGATGGATACGAGCCTATCCCATGTCTGCGAGTCTGGTAAAAGCAGGAGATGCAAGCTGACTTTCAGATGTACCCTCTAGTTTCTGTTGAGGTTGGAGGGTGTGATGGGGTAAAGCAGAGGCAGAAGACACTAACAAGATCATGCAATATTAATGAGATGTTGAGATGTAGGACATGCAAGGCAAATTGGCCACCCTGTATGCAGCAAAACAAATTCTAAGACAAGATTTTGGATTTTGCATGAGTAAAAGTAAGTAATTAGTGTTTATAAAGACAAAGACAGACCGTAAATTTATAAGTGGAAATAAGCATTTTAAAGACTTCTACTTTTAAATTAAAAAATAAGATGGGATATCATAGATATTATCATTCCTATTTTCATGTTGTACTCAGAAAACCAGCAATGATCAGGAAAATGTCAAACGTGCAGAAACAAAATGTACACGTTAAGCCATTTCTGAGATACTGTATCACACAACTGCCCTGAGCAGTAATTTGGCCTACAATGTCCAATAAATACAAAGTCTTTCTTATATGTCCTTGTAACTGGTGGTGCAACCATTAGCTTTCCCAAAAACATCAAAAACAACCCCTTAATTGCATTTGTATTTCATTTTGTTGGGGTTGAAAACTGTGAAGACACATTTTGTCAAAGATGTAATGTGTCTACCACCCATTTTTTTTTCTCACATTTGTGTCTTAGCATCCGGTTGTTACTGCCAGCTTTAGTAAGCATTTTAAAAGTTGCAGTTTATACAACTCACTGTAAATTTGTCACATTTGTGAGGATCATCAGAAGATCATGTGATAGGAGCAGATTAATAATTACAGATTCATTTTAACCTGGCATATTTAAATTAATTCGGTTCTTTTACCTCTATGGGTCATGCTAACTTTGGAGAGAAACGAAGAGTCACACAAAATAGTGTACATTGGGACAAAGAGCGGGAGCTTCCTGGTGATATCTGAAGAATGTGATTGTTACACAAATCATTTATAAAGTTCGTTTTTCGTCTGAGAGTAAACATAAAAATTAGCCGTCTGGAACAGCCATTTTGCTAACAGCATTAGGTTTTGTACCTGTGGGAAACCTTGCTGCTGATGGAAGCTAATGTCCCTTGTTGTTTTAGATATGTAAGAAAATATCATGTTCTTCAAAATATGGCAGTCCTCATCACTGTATACTCTCTAGTAATTTATGTTATTCTATAATTACTATTTTCTAAGAGCAGCATCGCACAAGTGGCAACAAGCAGAAAATATCAATCTATAAAACAAGACCCATTCTAGATGGTGGCACAGACAGAAAGAGTATCACAGCAGAACACTTCTTTGCTGTTGGGAAGCATACTCTGAGTTGTATACACTTGGACACACTTGCAGGCCAGGAAGCAGGGACATTTAACAGTACCTCTTGCAGCTTGTATTTTCAGTGTACAGTACAGATGGCACATACTGCATCGATAACAGTAGCGCACTTGACCAACAACCCACTTTTTACAGGCTTGCTAAAGTAGGCCAGCATCTGCACTAATTGCTCCAAGTCTTGGTCCATTTTTACTTGAAATGTATAGATGACATAAATGGTATTCATGCAATTAGTATCAAATTGTAAAATTAATTCTACAATAACCATTAATGACACTATTATTATTTTTGGGAGGATGTTGCAAAAGAAAGCACTGCAATGCTGCTGCACGTGAGAGAGACTGTCCCAGTGGGAGAAATGAGACCATCTGCCCCTCTGCAGGTGACTGTCCCCAGATAGAGGATGGAGTTCAGCTGAGACAGCGAAAGAGAGCTGCGGGGTAGACTGCCCAGCTATAAAGCTGCTGTAGCAGGCAAAGGACTGTAATCTGCCCACTATTAGCCACTTTATTATCTGGCACTGGTTTCGTAGAGTCTACTGATGTTTCTGGATTGCTACAATGATACATTTCATTTAGAAGTGACCAAGTGCCTCACCACAGGGGCCATGCTTTCAGAGCTGAATGACATCCCCATGGGTGTCTCACCAGGGTGACACTGTGGCCATGGATTTGTCACTGACTAAAAAGGCCAAGAGAGCCACATGGTGGGACTACTGCACCAAAAGGGACATTATTTTCACTGATGAACTTGAAGTTGAGAGACTAAAATATCAAAACTGAATTACACTCCAGCAATTAGGAGGGTTAGGGGCTCAATAATCATATTTTTGGTGTCATCCATGATTTTTTTATTTTTAAAATGATACTAATTATGCTCTTACAAAGCTTTTTCAGGAAAAAGTATGGAAACCCTTTAAGATTCCCTAAATAAAACAGCAATATTTTAGCACCTGTGATGCCAAAAAATCCTCCAGCATAATCAAATATAATCATTTAAAAAAAAAAAATACAGGTATATTTTACAGTTACAATTATTATTTTTGCCTTAATTTTATATTGGATCATGTGTATTTTTTATTTTAAGTGAGACAGACAGATCGCTAGATACTGTATTTTGATAGACTACCAATGTCTATAAATATTATGTGAATTTCTGTGAGACGTTTCTCATTTAACAATTAAATCTATGGAACACTACAGAACGAAAACGAAAATGTATTGAGGACTTCTTTCTGCCAGTACTATAAGTTCAGGCACTTTGTTGTGTTTGAAGAGTTCCACTTTGTTGTAAAATCCAAGCAAACATTGCAGTTTTCTTGCTGGAATCCTAAAACAACATTTTCAAAACCTATTTTAGAAAGTCATCCTATCCTCACCTCTGTGCACTTGGCTCGACAATACAGTGCTCCATCTCCAAATGCTCATTATGCAAATACGTAGCCTGAGGTAATGCAAAGCCAAACAGCCAGAGCAAATTAGAAGATACAATTCTGCAGAGGCACTACAATTAACATCTTACTTAAAGATGTTACAGTATTTTGGATCAAAGGAGTGAGGGCTGAGATAACCTTGCTTTGCTTTCATGTTTAGATATGCTGCTTGGACACATAATATATAATTTGCCCAGGGGAAAAAACTTACCTAGCATCAGTGTCTCAGCAGACATTGCTGATAGGAAAACTTATGGCAATTTGGCATGCTTGTGTTGTAAGCATCATAAACTAGGACAAACCTGTGCCACGTTGTCTTACTAAAAAACACAAATTTCAAGTATATGTCCAAGCAGCTGGTTTAATACAAGAAAACAATGAGCATGATTAATCAGGATTATCTTATCAACAGGATTAACTTATGGAAGATAATTAAAGTTACCCTGTGGAGTTTTCTTTGTAAACAAACATGGTTTTGTTTACATTTGGTGTTGCTCAGCAAATGGTTTGTGTTTATCCTTAAGGCGTTACACACATGCATTTCCCTGCTCGCAAAACATTTCCTTTCTGGACGTTTGAAAACCTGAATAGTTGCAACAGTTCGTCTTAAATGGCAATGGTGCAGTCAGCAGAAATGTACGTCACCTGAACAATACTTTGTGCATTATGTAAGTTGTTGCGCACACAAAAACTGTATGCACACAATGTAGCATGCAGACAACTAGACTGGGTGACACAGATGAAATATCTATTACAGTATAATTTAATAGACTATTCCTAATAATAGGAGAAAAGTGGTTTCTTTTGAATTTAACCACCAAACTTAGAATTTCGCCATTTTAGCCAGGTAGCACAGGTATAAAAAATACATTAAAATGTGCACATGCATAAAAAATAAATATGAATAAAGAAATTATCTTACCTTAATACACACCAAATAACGAAAGTAGGTAACACCTGAAGGCACACGGACACTGCAGCACTACAGTGAGGTTTTGGGCTAACTGATGCTTTTCACATCCGGGTACACAGGTCAATGCAACGTGGCTTTATCCATTCTACAGTAGGATTTCCTGTGTGCTTAGAGTAAGGACTGTCCATGTAGTCGCAAATATTTGGCTGCATGTGGAGGGTCTGTGCAGATCCTCACAGAATTGAGTGGATGATAAAATTTAAGTCGCACATACCCTCGCAGAAAGCATGAATTAGTCTTAAGGTTCGGACAACATCAGACTAGCATACTTCAGGGAACCTGCATGAAAGTCACAGAGAGAGAGAGACGGAGGGTGAAGGGGCTTCATTATCAAGGTATGATTGACTTTTTATGAGTCAAGGAGGAAGCTTTCTTGGAGTTTGTTCATATGACTGAACTGTGTTTTTGTCAAGTGCGTTCACTGAGTTTTGCATTTGATGCATTTCAGTCAAGCTACCAATCATTTTGTTGAACAGTTTTTATATTGCATTGATGAAGTGTCAATCACTGGTACATATCACTATTGTTTTCCTACCCATAACCATGTATGCATGATTGTCCATTTTAGAGAGTATCCAACGGTTAAGCGGTAAAAATGCTCTACTGTCATAGCTACATATGGATTGAGCTATTCAGAGCATCAGTGCAACTCACTGTACTGTTAATTAGTGTGGAAATATGCTGGACAGGCCAGGACCAAGCCATGAGGAGACACATACCTTAAAACTCATCTGATGACTGTGGCACAGGTGTACAAAGAAAATCTACCATGCAGAGACTATTATCTCTTTAAATATTGAGAAAAAGCAGTGGTGGAATGATACTAAAGACTGTATATCTATTATATGGTATATAAATATACAGTACCCTTCCACAATGTTGGCTTTAAGGCAATAGTTTTAAAAAGACAAGCTGCAGAAATTTCACCAAAAACTAGCTCAACTTGTTTTGCAGTTGTGTATGTAACCACCAAGCTTTCTCATGTGTATTTAGAGGGTAAAAAACAAAGTTAAAATAATCAGTCAGTCTGTATATTAGAGGTGTAACAGTACACAAAATTGACAGTTCAGAGAAGACGTGATGGTCCAATGCCCATATCTCTATTAAAAGATCAACTCCATTAGCTAAAAGCATGTTATTGTGCACTTGTTATAATTTACTCTTCCCTTTTTGACAACTATTAGCACCAATCCATCAACAGTAACATTATTCTAATATGATAGCTTTTTAGAAAGTCACCCCAAACATCTCTGATGACAAGCAATGCATTTTTTAAAATAGAAATCATCAAATAATGTCTTGATTGCATTATAATGCTATAAGGAGATGAGTGTGTATTTGATAAACGGAACATGAATCCACAAAACAACAAACCAAATGCATATCATCCATTGATGGAAACATCTGTGAATCATTATGCAAACTTAGGCTAATTCTTTAGAGTTCGATTCATTAAGGAGTATTGTTAGTTTCAGTGGCTGAGCCCTTATTATCATGCATTTAGGAAATGAGGCAAATAGAAAAGGCATAAGAGCCCAATCAATAGCTCTTTTCATTTTGCCTTAATGGCCTGTCTTTTTTTCCCTCGTGGACTAAAAAGAACACAGGGGAGGTTGGTGTTACAACCATAAAATGTAATTTCTCTCCAGGAGAAAACATCATAATGCCTCCTATCCCCTTTCTGCATATTCCTATAACATTCTGCAAAATTGAGTATGGATTTAACATCAAAAGGTTACATGAATTTTTCAAATGAGATATTAAAGTCAATATTTCAAGCAGAGGATATTTCAATTCAGGGGCTTACATGATAGGCTGTGTGCTAAGAGGAGCTGGCTTGCAGGCACGGCTTCAGTTGTGCCACAAAATTAACTTGCTGGGAAAAGTCAAACCCGGGGATTTTGATGTCAAACATGGCAGGAAATATAGAACACCACTCTCGTTTAAAGAGACAGCTAGCTGAGTAAAAACAAATTGGTATATGAACACACGACAGCACAAACTCTACTGTTTAGGTTTTCTTAAAGCATCTCCCTTAATTAAAATATGTAAAGTACTCAGTACACAAACAAATGGCTGCTGGTCTTGACAATATTATCGTCTTGATCTTAGTTTTGCACAAATGATAACAAGACCTTTGACTGTACTAATAAGGCATAAGGCTGTATTATAAATATGCCTAACACAGTGTTTGGAGGTCTTGCTTGTGGCTCCAAGATGCTTAAACTCAAGTGGCCACTGAGTTTCTCGGGGGCAGTGATTCCCAACCAGCAGTAGGGTTAGTGTACCCTAGAGGGTATTTCTGCATTTTCCAGTTGGTAGGTGGAAAACAATGTATTTGTTTGGATTATAAAGGGCCAATAAGCTATGAGCTACAATTAACAAGCCACACAGAGTTACAGTGTTTGCTGTATCTTAACAGCACATGTTGCAATTGTAAATACAATTACTGTAGTTGCCCAGCAGGATGTAATTGTATCAATATCCACATTTACACACTGATGGTGTTAAACAGCATCCACTTTCAAAACACTGGATCTGAAACAAGTGGTGTTAGCAAAGGGGTATGATATCGCTAACTAGGGGTGTAACGATACATCGAACTGAACTGAACTGTTCAGTACAGGCACTTTCGGTTCAGTACAGAGGTGCACCGCGGTACAAAAATTTTAGAACTATTAAGAACGGCCAATGTACAGAATTGTAGTAATTGTGAACCTCGTAGTGCCCACAGTTGTAGCAGACCTTCTCCGTCTCACAGTTGCACAGTATTGTGGAACTAAAAACTAGTAGGAGTTTTCAGTGGACCACAGGATGTGACAGACCGTTTTTTCTCTTGCCGGCACTTCTGTGACGTGTGGCTAGCGAATGCTAACAACAAGAAGCCAGAATTGGAAGATGCTCTACCATCGTTAAAATCACCCATTTGGCATCTCTTCGGTTTCCCGGTAAAGTATGAAAAAGGAGAAAAACAAGTGGACAAGACGAAAGCTGTAAGGCACTCCAAATGTGCAAAAAAGTATGGTGTTTATTATTCGTCATAACTCTGGTTTTACTTGGCCAATCAACACAATTCAAAAACTGGTAGATAGTTTGAAATCCACACTTTCGACACAAGTTGAAACAGAGACTCAGTGAGGTGTCTTGCTGCTATGCCATCTTTAATCAGTCATGTCATTTTGACGCACCAGCGGGTCTGTCGACTCTAGAAGGTTCCAAACCCAACTGAACTGTGACTTCCGTATCGAGATTTTTGAGTACCGTTACAATCCTATCGCTAACCACGGCTTTAGAGGATGGTTATCCAAAAAAGTGCTCTGATATGTGTGTGTGTGTGTGTGTGTGTGTGCATATACT
Source organism: Dascyllus trimaculatus (assembly GCA_024666655.1). Taxonomy (NCBI): domain Eukaryota; kingdom Metazoa; phylum Chordata; class Actinopteri; family Pomacentridae; genus Dascyllus; species Dascyllus trimaculatus. The sequence continues at coordinate 15,762,267 of CM045446.1, forward strand.
GCATATACATAATGTGCCACAACATTAAAACCACAGACAGGTGAAGTGAATTACCTTTGTCATCTCATTACAATGCAATGCTCTGCTGGGAAACTTTGACTTTGGTTTCAAGTGAATGTCACATTGTTCCACACCAAGCACACCCCTCACTTACAATAGCCCTTCCAAACAGCGGTCAGACTGGGAATCATCTCGTCAGCCAGTACTTTGGTATATCCACAGACCTTTATAGTGCCATCTGTAAATGTCCTCTCCTCAACACCTTTTGCACTTCTCCAGCACCATATCATCACTCTCACCTCAGTGCTTCACTATCAGGACTATGCATTCACTGTGGTAGTCCTGATCAGGGTTCAAATCAAACCTGCTGGAATTCATCTGAGCCAAATAAAGTAATCTTGGTCCCAGCTGAACAGAGAATGTGCTCCAAATATTCATCAGGCTTCTTTTCATGTTCTTTAGTAAAGTTTCATCTTACAGTTTCGTGCCGCAGAGCTTTTTTTCTTGGAAGTCGTCCACAGAGGATGTCAGGCGATGTCCTTCACACAGTCTGAGCTGTCACAGAAACTTTGATTTCCACTGATAACTCCTGTGCCAAGTCTGAAGCAACTGTCTGTCTGTTTTTCAGAGCAAAATTATGCAAGAAGAGCTCTGTCTGCAGGGCCACTTTAGGAGGACGGCCACTGTGGCTCTGATCAGTGGTAATATGGCTCATTCTGTACCTCCTGATTATGCTGCCACTGTGTTTCAACTGACGTTTAGTTGATCACTAATCTTACTGTATTCTTTATACATCTTTGTAAACTAACATGTTAACGTTTTTTAGCTCCTCTGGAAATTCCTTTCCATGTAAAGCTATGATACAGATGTGCAGATTGACACAGCACATTTTATAACCATGTTAAGTTGGGCTGATTAGAAACCACAGGTGCACTCGGTTTCAGTTTCAGTGATCACAGGTTTTCTAACTTGTGTGTCAGCGATCACAACTGAATTCAATTTTTTGTATTGACTTTCTACTTTGGGACTGTATTTGCAATATAGTCTTTTAAAAGTACGTTTTGGATTATTCAAAGGAGGAATACTCTCCTGTTCAACCTAATTAATGCAAATAATGAGCAGTGACACAATTTTGAATCATATGACATTTAGGTGATATTACACAGGGTGTACTCACTTCTTTTGTACACTGTGTATGTACACATAAATATGAGACTAAGGGTGAGCTGAGTCACTGCATTATTGAGTGGATCACTGCATTACATACTGTATGTAATCAAGCTCTGTAAACAAGTGCTAATAATAGGAATGACACCCTTGAAAGCTCTAATACAACAGCTTTTATGTCAGTGCTGTTCACTATTAATATGACTATAACCAAAGCTGACTGATTTAATGGGCCTGTTATAGATCAGACCACTACTGTCTGAGGAGGTGTAAATTAATCTTGTTGAGCCCAGCAAAATCACTTCTCTGTTCTCCCAGATTAACAGCTGGATTTCCAATATGGCTTTAACTGGCTAATTAAGAAATAGGAGCTGATTCTAGCAAGAAGTGATTCAAAAGAAAGTTTTACCTCCTCTCCATCGGCGGGGGTATTCTTGAGGGAGCAGGTCGTCGGGTGCCCCTCTTCCCAAAAATCCTCCACGCCTCATCCTTCATCTGCGGCTGCTCGTCATGTCCCGTCACCGGCACAGTTACACCTGAACACTCTGCTGCTGCCAAACACCTGGCTCCATCTCCCACTGTCCAAATGAAAAATAAGCATAATCTGCCTTTCTGAGTATCCAGCAAATGAGGGATTTCATGACAAATTGGGTGGAGGTTTATTATGCAAAGGGGAAGGCAGAACAGAGACACTGAGGAGCTAAAATAAAAGGGGGGGGGGTATTTAGAAACGGGAGAAAATGCGGTAATGACTTGTAAAATCTGGCTTGGTTGTTAACTACTGTGGCTATATTTAAAGTCTGTACCATGTTGTTTTGTAAAAAAAAAAAAAAAAAAGACAGTCACTTGTATTTTTACCTGAATGCTTACAAAGATTTTTATTCCGAGTGGGTTAAGTGGGTTAGTGTTTGCACACATTTTAATGTGCATTTATTCAATACATTTTGACATTACTTGTTTATTTCCAACACTGTAGGCCAGTAAGGACTAGGAAAGGATTTTTGTAATCTTTATTCTCGTCTGTGTAATAGCCCTGCACAATGTGGTGTGAAATATGTGCATCAGATTCACACTGCAATAGTAAATTAACTGCCTCAATAGCTTGATGGATGTGTTTCTTAAAACTTAATTAGTGTGAAGTTCACTTAGGATAAGTGGGCGTTCAATAAATGTCTGGCAGTTGAATACAAGTGGCATTCAAAAACATTTCAAATTGCATAAAACTGAGACAGCGAAGTAGGAAAGGAGTCACGCAGAAGCTAGAGGTTTGCACTATTCATACAGATGCATGAAATAGTCAAGTCGTGTTTCCCAAAAGCACTGCTACTTTAAAGATTGCAGATTAACAAGCACATCAAACCCACGTACAGAAAGTTAAGCACATTTAAAAAAGCTTATAAGCTTAGATGTCTGTGAAGTGACGTCAGACAGGTGATATTTACATTTAAAAATGAAGAAAATAAAACCGAACTCATCCAACTCGTTTTCAGTTTCCATATCTTATCTTTTAAACCTTATATTTAATAGCACATCATTTTGTAAACACAACTGCAGATAACTTTTCTAAACCAATCCCAGTCACTGTCCCATTTTCCAAAATGCTCCTAGCTGCCACATTGACCCTGTCAAAAGCCAAGAAACACAATATGCGCACAGATGTATTTTCCCTATAGATTCAAATCTATCAATTGTGTCTATATACACATAATGACTATCACAAGACGAAAAAACACCATAAGTCCATTGTGTACTAGCATATACAATACATTACATATAATTTCTTCTTTTACAATGTGCATGCTGTTTTCCAGCAGTGCCAGGGCGATGTGTTAGCAATATTAGGCTAGTGTAGATTCCAAATTAGAACTACCACTATCTGCCCAACTATCATCACTCTCAGAAAACCTACTCTTCTGTTCCTGAGCTGCTTGGTTAGCAAATGAACAGCTGAAAATTGTGTGACTTGCTTAAAACACTCACCCTAATTTAGCAAAGGCTGCAACGATATACTTAACAAGGATGAGACTGGACTGTGCTATCATATCATATCAAGTAGCCAGTGTGGCCTTGTACCCTGTCGCTGTGCTTTCTTTAGCTGATAGACAAAGATTGATTGACAAAAATGAGTAGTTATAGAGGAAGTACAAAAATCCTTTACTTCGGTAAAAGTACTATGCAAAAAATTTATTTTGTGACTGTTATACTATATGACAGTATAATATCAGATTATTATTACTAATGCATTAATAAAAAAGCAGAATTTTACTGTCATATAGACCCTGACCACCAGAAACTCAAAAAATGAGAATTGAAAATCGTTGAGAACTTGAATTAATGAGAAGATACAAAATCAAAATTGGTAAAATAGAAACAATACCAACCCTTATTGTATATTTAAGTGTTCATGTCAGCCGAGAAGTGGCAAAGAGCCACAAAGAAATGCCAGACTAAGTTATAAGTGTCACCATCAAAGTGTTTGTCTCACAAAAGTATGCTGATCCATTGTCAGGCCAGTAAAGTTCCTGACAACAATTCACCAGTAACCGGGTGTATTAAACTGTCTATGCCTATATATACTGTCAGTGCCACAGAAAGCCAATGTTAACAAGATTTAACAGCACACTGGAGCACTCAATCTTAACTATTACTTTGAGAAGCATGTGTAAAAATGTCTAACTTTGAAGATCAGTTGTAATCAGGGCCCTGGTTTATAGGTTGCAAAACAAAAAGGACCAATAGGGACAAAGTTGACATCAGACAGTATGCAAAGCACCCTTTGTTGTAGGCGACCAAAGCAGATTATTAAGACAACACTAATGACATTAAACAAAGCAGTGTTGCTGGAACCTGACAGAGTATGTAACTTGTGTTGAAAACCTAAACAAAACCAGAGATCAGAGATGAATAAATATGAACCTAAAGAGGATCGGGGGACAGACAAACAAACAACAAGGGGAAAATGGCTTCACTCGCAAAATGGGACATTTAAAAAAACTGCTGACATCTAAAAGGCAATTGAATTTGCATACCACAAACTTTCATCTGGGGGGATGTGAAGAAAGACTCCACCACAGGAATCATTTAATATTTAATAAATTAGAAACAGTAGCTATGGCTAATTAGAATTTGCACATTTACAAATCAGCCCTGATAGCAAAACAAATTATGAAATATAACGGTGCTCTGTGGATTACCAAGGGAAAATCAGATGATAGACAAAGCAAATGGAGTATCACTAACAACATACTGTCAGAACACATCACACTGCTAATCCAGTTAGAGGGGGATGCAATAGAGGCTTTGCTTTAAAATATTGATAGGCTATTCCGTAAAAGCTTTTTTTCCTTCTTCTTTTTGCAAGAGTACATTCGGTCTAACACTTGCTTATTGCTCATGGGTCATTAGCCTCTCATCCTCTGCTGCTTGGCCAGTTTGCTTTGAAAGAAAGGCTTGTGATTAAATGAATGTGTTTGCTCTGGTGCTCCATTAGAAGAGGTCTGGATGCTTGCAGTTCCATTGTTTATATTATGGGTAAAAAGGCAGTCAGTGTGTAAACTGTTGTTGTAGTCATTATTAGATTACTTCCTGGTGCGATGGCTTTTCGTAAAAGCCGTGGAATTCTTGTAAGGGGACACGACGTGCACTCAGAGGAAAAACATTTATCAGATGATAGAGGCAGGGGCCGAGGCACATTCAAACCTAAGTAGTTATAGAGTAGATGCCATACGAAATCTACATCAATAAAAGTCAAATGAAGAAATGTGGCTAAGCACAGAGTGGATTACAGCTATTCTGCATGTCAGGCCCAGGCTTTTAACATAGCAAAGTGAGAGCATATTTATCATAATGTAGCAAACACATAATGTAGCACTTTAACTCCATTTTACTCCAATTTGAGGATATTTTGTCAAGTTATCACTGAGGTTTGCATGTATTCTCTACACGTACATTACAGTATCCATCACATGCACTGTACTGCTCCTAAATCACGAATACATAAAGTAGCAAATGATGAAATGGTGAAAATACATATTGAATACGATATAAAGTATCCAATGTACTAATGTGAAACACCAATGCTGTTTAATCTAAAAGCCATCAGAAATAAAAATCTGTCATATTTTCACGTGAAGAAGACATATTTGAGATTGTGCATTATTTCTATTTCTAAGTTCACAATCAAAAGCAAAGGTTAGATTTCTTTGAGTTGATTCCTTCAATTGAAATGGTCTTCAGATGACATTCAAGCAGCGGATACGATCCACTCATCAGCGGCTCGTTCAGCTAAATCAACCTGCAGCCATTGTTCAACTCCTGGAAATATGACGATGCCTCAAGTTTACAGCAGAACATTGCACACTGACATTCATTGTGACAGTGGGAAACAAGGAATCAGAGCCAGCTCGCCCATTAGGCAATATCGGCAAATGCTAAGGATGTCATGGCCTCCACGGGGTGCTACAACATCTGGAAAAATTTCAGTTTCCATATAATTAAATTAAAACTAGTTATTACTATTAACTCGTAAAATGGAAAAGCTCACACTGATTAAAATGTAAAGCAATGCCCAATTAATACTACTACAAAACAATGCTATTCCATTTCTTTTTTAAGCGTTTGGAAATCGCTTATGGAGGGGGGTGCCATATTAAATCTCACCCAGGCCGCCACATTGGGTAGGGCCGGCTCTGCAAGGAATGAAGTAAACGAGTCACAAGCCAAATGAGGACATCTGAGCTGGGCTGAGATGATGATGACGGAAAAAAAGTCCTATTCCCAGTTAAAGATCAATGGCAGTAACAGAGAATGGATATAAGGAGACCAACAGGAGAGAGAGTGATACTGCAGTGAATCAAACTCACAGTGAAACATGCTGCTGGGAATATTCAAGTCTGACAGTGGTTTGAACACCTGCAGGAAAACCTCGACTCCACCCTGACCAAGGAGAAGTCTGTTCTTCAGAAACGAGCTCCACCCTCTGGTTTCCATCTTTGTGGAGTGACTTGAAAACCAAAGATCAAGAAGAACTGACTGTCGTGGACTTTTCTCCACAGCCAACTGACCACAACCTAGCTCTTTGAAACATTGTCCCATCAGGCTGGAATAATGTGGTTTATCAGTCTGAACAAACCAGTGGAGTCCATGCAGCTCGAATGCTGCTGTCATTGTAGCAAAAGGAGGCAAACAAATACTGAGATATTGTAAAATGCATCAACATTTGTCAAGGATTTAACTTGTCACTGAAAGTGTTAATTTCATTATGGCATTTAGAATGAAACATGTTGTATTAAATTCAAAATAAATGCAAAATAGTATCTTCACTAGTGGTTTCAGATGTTTAAACCCCATTGCTACACCTAATATGCTGTTGGTTATTTTTGTACTGCCAAAATAGTTCTGTCCATGAAGGCCTGAACTCTGCAAGACCTCTGGAGGTCCACTGTGATGTCTGACACCAAGACCTGAGCAGCAAGTCCTGGAAGTTGCGATTTCAAGCCACTCTGGATCAGAGATGTTCAATCACATCCCTCAACAGCCTGCTGCAGTGCATTGGCCTCTCCCTGGCAGTGACACACAGTATTGTACAAGGGAAACAAACAAACACAACAGAATCATGTTCCTGTGACTAAAAGTTACGACCATTTGTTAGTATTGACTTTGTGATGTTTTTGAAGGTAAAACTGCAGGTATAGACAAAGGAAGACTGTATTTTTTTTTTACTCAAGGCTACCGTGAAACCCTTTGCACTCCTTGACAACAGGGGGTCAAGTAATGCCCTTTGAAAGAAAAATGTGTTGTGACATTGTCAGTCTTAATCTCCACCTCTGTGACGACACCCCTGCTATGATAGGTTAGACAAGGGTTAAGAGAAGCAAAGCTGTGTGTTTTAGGCTTGGGGTTTTACAGCATGATGTAAAATTCTAATTCTTGAACAAATCCACAATTTTTAATTTCCCTTATTGAATCTTTAGTGTTCATTAATGAACATAAAACTCAAAAAATCCATTTAGAACTGTGCTTAACTGTTGGCCAGAAACACTTTAGCTTCTGTGGTATCCACTAAGTTCATGGACAATAACATCAGTTAGCTAACCTGATTAAATTCCACATCTATAACAACAACCATATATTGAGACAAACAGCAAAAGATATAAGAAATCTTGATTGAGTTGTGCTGAAAAAATCATGTTTTTCATAAACAGCCTGGTTCAAAGGGGCTGTTTATCTTGAGGCTGACGAGCTCAAGATATTAACATTGGGGACATTCATGACTATTAATAAGTAAATTTCTCCAGCATCGTCAGCAAAACGTCAGAGTAGGACTGAATGATACAGCTAAACAGTTTAACCCAATTCCTTTCTGTTGTATAATATCAGTCAATATCGATAATTAATGCTAATATGAAATGACCTAATAAAGGAGGAAAAATGTTTCATGTGTATTCAGTCACCTTACTTTCAATTTAACCACTTCCACCTGTTTATCAAAAGACACAGGTAATAATTATAATAACACAATAATGAAAAAAGGAGTGATCTCGTCTTCATACACATTAAATAAAGATACACACTCGCATGCAAATTCAAGACGTCCACGTTCAGGAGTTCATAACCTTTGGGCCTTTTGAGTTTTTTACGATTCTGCATAACGACATGCTACTCATTCATCTGGCCCTGAATAAGCCCTTCCAGCTGCTGGCTGTTGTAGTAATTTTCTGACATACAGTCCATTCTCCATTGGAAGAAAATAGGAAACCACAGAATTTATTCTGCAAAACATTCCCCCCTTAAGATAACACAACTTTCCAGGACATTCATTTTTCCTCTCATTTACAGGCTGCACAACACACTTTTCTAGGTATTTTTGTGGGAACAGAGCAGCACAGAGATTACAGGATAAGAATTATTGCATTGTTTATTTATTATATGGTCTAATTTTGAGGACACCCACATTTCAATATTGTCTTCATAATTAACTTGATTTTTTTTGCATCCTTTCAACTTTTTTTTGGTTCAGAATTAAATATTAATGTCATCATTGCCCATAATGTCATGTAAACAGCCAACATTTTTTATGTCCTTTCTACATCATTTTTCTAGTTCTGCCCCTTTATTCTGAAACACCAGCTCCTACTGGTGAAACCTGATATTGTGTCAAATGAAAACAACAACAATAACAATAATATCAAAATATTTTTGGTAAGGTATGCCCTAACAATAAGCAATGTTTATAACAAAATTGCACTGAATCCCTAATGAATCCAAAAATAAAATCCCTGCAATTCCTGCATGTTGCCTTCATTGACTCCAGCTATGACAACCTTGTCAGCCCTTGGCAGTATCAAAGTGTAAGTTAAAGTTCAATTGTGGTTAATATGTATGATTTAATTTATTTATATTTAAATACTATCCACTTTAAGATTGGCATGTATGAGTATGTTCAGATATGGTACTCCCTAGATCAGAAAAGGGACTTTTAATTTATTAATCCATGCCTGCTGTCTGCACTGAATCTAAGCAGAATTTTAAATCAAGGCCCATCAAACAGATCTTAGTTTAACGAGACGGACAAGAAAAACAAAAAACATTTTACAAGGCATGATGCAAACGAGTTCAAGTCTAAAAAATGAATCATAAATGCAATGCATGCTGTACCAGTTATAAAGCACGTCTCACCAGGAAGGTAGGTTAGAAAGTCTAGTCATTTTATGCTGCCTGCCTCATTGATGTCCCATGAATATATACCCATCCATCCAACATGGCTGCTCCTTTATATTCAAATAAGAAGTGGTCACCTCAAGTGTGACTAGTACACACAGAAAATAAAGTGTTTGCATTTTAATAATGCAACCACATTTGTGGAACCAAACATAAGAGGTGTTAGATGTGCTTGCCAGAAAAAATAGGTTAAAAAAAATTCTGCATGGAATATGGTGGATTGTGAAGATTAGAGCTAAGTGTCCCAAGACAAGCAGCAGGAGGTGACGATTTTTTTAATTTAGGTGGCAATTAACTACTGCAGAAGAATACAATACAACAAGATGATAATTAAAAAGAGCCCCAGACAAGCGTCAAGCCTCATCACTGTGGTGGAAGCCTGAGCAATGTTTAAATGTCAGGACTGGGATGAAAATTTGAAACAATTTCTTTATCTTGCTGATAGCTGGCCACCTTAACAACAATTACTAAAACTAATGAAATGTAGTGGGCATTTTTGCATATGTTATTAAAACCATTTTTGATCATCAACACTTAATGTTTGTTGCATAATTACACAGCACACAAGCTGCGGCTTTCCACAGTAAGTAACCAGTGACGTTAAACATCTCCTCACAGCAGTTTGATAATCCTCATACCTGATCTACATGATGAACCAACTTGTCCACTGTAGTTATGTTAGTCCAGCTGCTGGAAACAGCTGCTTATCTGGAACAGAGGTCCACAAACACTGTTGCAGCAACTTCAAAAGGAAAATCTGACAGTTTTTGCTGCCATCTCGAAAATGTATTTATACTCAGAGAAGAGTGTCATTGATACACTTCATCGCTTTAGTGTGAATGTTCTTGGAAGCATGTAATCAGACTACTGCTGCTCCTGAACATTAGCAGTGTTAACAGCTACTGCTGCTCTCTGCTGACAAACACCCAGCTCCAAGCCTGTGCTGGCTTTTGAAAAATCAGAACACTAGCTTCAGGTAGCTAGCTAAACTGGACAGCTGCCAGACACCTTTGTCACAACTTGATGCTGCAGACGTCATCAACATGGCTGTCAGATGGTAGTCTGACAACAAGAAAGTGTGCCTGTTTTATGGAACCTCATGGCTGGGCAGCAAACACACCTGTAACTCCATCTCATTAAACAGTGAAAGGATTCGCCTGATCCACTTTGTTGAAAGCAAAACATGAATTCTAACAAAGTCTTTGCACAAATCAGTCATAATTTCACTTTCTGAATGCTTCCTATGGGTAGCTTCATGTTACTTATAATACCAGCCTGCAAGTTAAATTTTATGACCTTAACCCTAAATCGGCTTCACTTTTCTTAACATAAGAATAATAGAGATTGGCCACTACTTGATAACAGAACCAGGATGAAATTCTTGATTTTTCCTGACCAGAGGAACAACGTCTACACAGTAAGAAACATAACATATGCGATGACTTCAGCTAGATCCTCTGCTAGGTCTGAGGAGGCAATAAACAGATAGGAATGAGGCACTTGTCCATGCCTTGGCAAAGCCTTTTTCCAGGGTATCAGTAACATTTTTATCCACAATTCCCTGAAATATTCTATTTGTTGAAATTTCCTGTGTTCTTAAGATCTTGCATTCAGTGACTATTGTTTGTCCCAGCTGACAAAGTATTTGGAGATAATTTCTGAACATATTCTAAATCCTTTGTCTTTTCTGGACAGCAGACTTTATTTTCTCTGCTCTCAGATCTATTGTGATTATTTTTATGTCTTTGGATTCACACATGTAAGACCTGTCAGCGATAGCCATGCAGTGCCCCCTTATTCTTTAATGGGTCATTTAGAGACCTTTCCTCTTCTGTTCTTCACAGGTCCACTGTCGGACTCAGAAGTACTATATGAGCTCAAAAGTGAACATTTATGGTCAGTAGAGCCAAGATAGGTTAGGGCAGTTGTACGAGCAGAGGACTTTTATATTTGTCAAGGTCATTCACAAAGTAAACCTATTTGGTTTACTTTGGACTATACTTGGACTATAGATGTATTGAATGTGAAGGTGAAAAGAAATTGGTTTTTCTCTGAATAAATGGTTAAAATCCCCACAATACAAAGGCCATTAAAGGGGATCAAAAGTGATACTCCTGAGATCATCCGAAACAGTATTCAAAGTGTTTATACCTTACATGTAATATTTTAACATCTGGACTGAGGAAGACTGCAGTAGGCAAGGACCTTCATTATTATTGTGTGTTTACTTGAGGCTTGACAAACAAAGAACATCATTCTCAAGATCTTTACATTAGATACTAGATTATTTACACAGTCAAAGCCCCCTCCCCCCCACCCACCCCCCTGCTCTTCCCATGTTCTAAGACTCGATTTTGAAACATGCATATCATACACAGTTCATGACTGTCCGCATGCTTGAAAACGTACTTAAATTTTCTGATTCGACCCATTTGAAAAAGATATGATCAAAGACCCTGATGCCACTTGACGGTTCTGCATAGAATCAAATATTCTTCTGCCACTACTGACATCCATCTGATGTTGTGAAATTAGCTTAAATATTTATTTTGAAATTTGCAGATTAAAAAAAAAAACATAGACCCAGCTGTATAATTTAAAAGACAAGGGGACAGTTGCTTACTGGTAGCTCACAATGATTCTCTTTCAAATGCCGAGATGGGGGGTGTCATCTGGAATAACATACAACATCCATTTAAGGGGCAAGCTTATTTGATTTGCAGCTATTACAGGAAGTCCCTGTGTGGGCAAGGCATCCTTGATCAAAAGGAGAGAAACTGGCTGAAATGGTGTTAAGTAAATCCTTTTCATTGGTGCTACTACATCTAAATACAGCAGGCAAGAAAATAAAAGGTTACTACTGAAGTCTATGATCAGGTGCATGACATTTTGCAGGAGATCTAAGCATCAGTGAGACAATTCTTACATCTTTGGATGCAAAGTTGAGTGCACAACTCTATATTGATGCTGGTGACATGGATACTGTTGTTAAGATACTGTACGTGATGTAGAGAAGATTATTTTGCCCTTCATGTGGAGCCCCTCCACAGGCACAAGCTGCCGGCTCCACCCCTCCATCCACATGTGCCAACACGTCAATCAGCTGTAATTGCCATCCTGGAGGAACAATATCAGGCTGCGGAGCTCTAACCACACAGATTCATTGCAACACCTAATCTGCTAATGAGCTCAGCATGGCTATTTTCAGCATTGCCGCAGACATCATAGCCATTGCTGAGGAGGCCTGGCGCGGCTTCCAGTGACAGCAGAGGACAGTTGGCCTGTTGGAGGAGGTACAAAGCAGACCTCAGCCTGCATGCTTCAGGACAGCACAGTCACTCCAGATCCTGTTTGGAGGAATATGTGTGATCTCAGCACATCAAACTCGCTGATTAATATTCTGATTTACAAAGCCACTTTTTCATTTCTTCACACATGCATGGTGATGTCCAATCACAAACATATCTCCATGAAATCTTGGTTAGAACTGCCAGCTAGTTTGCGTTTCAACTAGCTCCCAAAAATCATCAGTGATCTCATAATCAAAATGGATAAATAATACATTAAAAATGGGCCAAAAAGACCGTTTGTTTTCCAGAAGCTCTCTGGAGCTCTAAGTTTTGCTGTTCAGGAACAAGAGCACGAAGAAAAAAGCAACACAAACAATCCTTAATGGAACTGATACAAGAGGCTTTTTAATTATCTAACTCAATCAGCTAAAGACCAGTGGATCAATGAATCCCCATTACACTCCCCAGCTCTGTGCCCAGACAGCAGCAGTTTACATCAGTTCAAACAGCAAGGCATGCTGCAGCTAAGTGACAGATTACAGGTTGTGGCTAATCTAATGCAGCCACAGCATTTGTACAGAGTACATCTTTAATTCAGACTGCAAGCTTCTCTCATTGTGACCATGTCACTTAACTGATACAACCTCTCTGAAATATTTATTGTCCCCTACAGAAGATGTGACTTTCAAGTTTGAGGGTTCATGAGTAAAAACAATTTCCTCAGTGACCTACATTATAGGACTTGTGAGCCAATTTTGAGCACATCTGATTTCCTAGTTTTCAGATAGCATTTAATAATAAAAATGCCACGAAAAGGAAAAAACATACCATATTAGAGAAGGAATCAAACTAGACGTAACACTGCTGAGAGCACAAATAATCACAACTCTAGGTTTGTTTAGGTTGCAACCTGTTTGCTTTTGTATCCAGTTCCCAGTATGTAAAATACCTTATCATTGAAGCTCCAGCAGAATATCATACTTATTGCATACTTATTCAATCTTTTGTCTGTTCTTTGTTTTCAGCAGAAAAAAAGTAATTCAGAAACCTTTACCAGTACCAATATTATTACTGCTTATCAGTATCAATAACAATACTCAATGGTACTCATTATAAACATTCATCCTGAATTATTGGGGTTTGAATTAGGGCTGGGTAATACAGCATTTATAAATACATATGTGAATTTTTTTGCTTGTGTTTTTTTTGCCCATTGAAACTAGAGGCTGTATTTGAAATACAATATCACAGTAACTAATTAGATTTAAAAAAATAAAAAATAAAAAAAACTTATTTAATAAAGATTATTAATGAATGAATGAATTAATTAATAATTAAGATTTTAAAAAATCTGAAACTTTCACATCAACACACATGTTGTTGATGCAGACCATACTTACGTATGCACTTTACCTTTAAATTTATGGCATTAGAGACTCCTCCAGTTTAAGAGACCATTTGAGATGCATTTTTTGTTACAGATGCAGTAAAGTCCTGTCTCTCATAATAATGATAATAATAATTATTGTAATAATAATAATAATAGTAATAATAATAATAATAATATTTCATCATGATGAGAACTTTTCAAATGCAAGGAAACTAGCAAGAAGACAAACTTACTAATTCACACCTGTTCAGACTACGTACTACCGACTGCTGAACAGTGCACTTCGGCAAAGCAACTCAGGCTTTCTGCCTTTGAAAAACATTCATTAACTTTTCAAACAATCATTCAAAAGAGATTTAATCCAACTTGCTAGTTGGTCTTTAGCCATTTCCGCTGTAAAGTTAGACATTATAACATGGGGGTCTATGGAGACTCGCATATGGAGCCAGCCTTGTGTGGACATTCGAGGAACTGTTGTTCCACATTGGCTTCATTTCTTAGCTCCCTGACTTTCATCTTTTCAGTGTGTGGACAACACAATGATAACATAGTCACACAACACTAACCAGTACATCAATGTTGGCGGACAAACAGAACTAGGGAAAAATGTATTTAAATGTATTTAACAGTAGGCAAACAAAATGCTAAACCTTAAGCAAACAAAGGATTTGTTACAATTGTTTGTGACAATTAATAAAATCTGTAATGATACTAGCCTTTAACTAACAAAATGTTATTACAGGTATTAACTAATTTTTTTAATTTAAATTTTTAACAAAAGTGTTGAAAGTTAAACCCAGTTTCATCAAGCGATTGAAAAAGTATTGACACATTAACAAAACAAACACGTCTCCGGCATCTTTTCTAAACTTCATGTATCCAGAAACGCCATCCATTAAATGTTAAATGTGACTTCATCTGGCAATTACTGCCACCTGAAACTCATGTGCACAGAGAGGTACTGTTGGATTATGTTTAATTTCTATTATTTAAAGGCATCTAGACCAAAGTCACCAACAGTCACTTTAAAGTTCTGTCTATATATGTGTGTAGGTTAAGTGATAAGTATATACACCCACTGGATTATGTTAGGCTTGAATTTCAGTATGTCGATTTAGAGTGCAGAGTATTTCCATCTGTGGATAGTTGAGTACCAACATGTCGATCATGTTTGTATTGCACAGAATTCAATATTTCTGCAAGAAATCATCACGTTCTTGACACATTCATAACCTCACATGCTAGAGTGTTTTCTAAAAGCAACACTCTATGCTGCTGGAATCCTAAGTGAATTTTTCTGTGAATATAAATTGGTTGCTTCTGGACTGCAACAAATAAAATACAAATAAATGTAAGATTAAATCAAATTAAAGTCAAATGCTCAGACCACTTTATTGAGATGACAAAGCAGCGTGTGATACTGAATGGGCAGAGTTGCCTCTGTCTTGTCTCTTCCTGGGCTCTGAATTTGTTTCTCATTTGAAGGCATCCACACAATTATTTTGGGTAGTGCCAATTGAATATCTGATTGGGGTTATGAATTCAAGGGATTAATTTCACTGCAACAATGCATCAATTGTTTCCAGTAAGAGACGCAGAGGCAGGCGGTGTTGTTGTTCAGTAAACTGATCATACACAGAGTGTACTAATGCTTCTGTGGCGGAATCCATTGATCTGCTGTCCCCCTGCATAGTACTTTCCTAATGATATCTGAGATGCCACTGTTACAGAAACAGAGAGCAGCATTTCCCCAGCTCTCTAGAGCAATTTATTGTGGGAAGGTAATAATAAGTCTATATTTGAAAAAATGGAGTGGATGAGCCCCTGTCCGAATGTGGGCTCTGAGCCTGAAACCACAGCAGCTCATGGTGGCACTGGGAATCATTTTCATTCTCCCTTCAGAGAGAGACATCACTGACTGTGAAAGAGCAATTAGAAACAGACACTATACTGTATTTGTTAAACTTTGTACAGACATTGTTTTAAAAACATTGTTACTAGGGCTGCATGATACTGGAAAAGACTGACATCACATTTTTTCTGTGATATAGCCTACTGTATATAGCGGTATGAAAAAAAGGGAATTTTCACAAAATGATTTGATAAATAAATAATTATTTGGAAAATAATCATTCTAGGAAGGGAGGGCATCTGAATAGGAAATGAAAACTATCTTTAAAAAGCTGAATACTGACTTTTAACTGTAAACTTTTTTGAGTGCAAACCATTTGGAATCTTACATCTTCTCACATGGTGTTGAACTACAGGATTCTAATTTGTTATTTGCTTTCAATTTTATTCAGATCTGGCATTGCAGTCATCATACAGAGCTTTGTGGTACTGATTTAAATGGTCAAACAAACTAATCGTGCTGCCTTGTGTAGTGTTTTTTGGTCAACATCATACTTTCTGTAGCTGCGAAATGTCCAGACAATTAACTAGGGCTGTACGATTAAGGCCAAAATGATCATCACAATTATTCTGAATGACATGGAGATCACAATTAGCCTTTTATCCCAATTATTCATTTCAGAGACAAGATATTTTCATTCACATTTTTTTTTAAAAAGGGCACTGCTTTCACTTCTGTGCTCTACTAAACTCCTGCCAATGTACAAATCTGCACTAAAATAACACTTAAAGTTCTTCTTCAGCAGGCAAAATATTAATAACACTGTACTCAAAGCGCTTCACTTACTGAACATGAACTTGATAGACATTATAATTTATTAATGTAAGCCTCCCCTTCAGGCTATAGTAGAAACTAGCTGGCTGTGCACATAGAAGCCTCTAGTCTCCACTCAGTTACTGCAGCAGCTCAGGCAGGCGTGAGATGAAAAAGTACTTTGAAAAGAGTGAAATATGGAGTTCTAATGTCAGATTTACCCAAATTGAAACCAAGTGATTTACTACATGAACTGTTTTCTATGAGTGGTTTTCTAAAAGCAAGATGCCCTGGCCTAAAAAACCATATTCCCCAGACTTAAGTGAACATGACTGTTTGGTACAGACTGCACCAAAAAATCATATCATTTTTTATATTTGTTTCACTGGAAAACAAATGTAGAGATTACCATTCTCATTAAAATTGTGACTCATATGACAATATCTGCCAAAATAATCACAACAGTTTTTTGGGGTTTTTTGGCATATTGTTCAGTCCTAACATTTCAGCTATGTCAACTGCTTGTATTGGGACAGAACGGGTCAAGCAAGCACAGGCAGCAACTCTGTGGCCTCTGATGGACTTGAACACTGCAGTGATTCCACATAATGATAATATACTGTATGTGAATTAGATCAGAAGATGCTACAGCCTGATATATATGAGATCATATGTCGTACTGTCCCTCAAATCAATTACATGATGGCTGAATCACATTGCTGGTTGAGCTGGAATCAGTTTCTAAAAGCCAATTTAAAAAGCACAGCATTATATATCAAAACAAAAGAAAATCTGTGGTGTAACTAGCTATATATAGAGATTTCAAAAAGCTATAAAAAATAAATACATTTTTAAAAAAAAAGATGTTTATATCCCTAATAAAAAATGTAACAAATTTAAACATTTTAGAATACAAATCTACAGGGCCACCAGCAGTGAGTTCCTGGACCATGTGTTGCGCAGCATTTCCATATTTCATTTCACTATATTTCCTGTCCCTCTTCACTGTATCTATTGAATAAAAGGCAAAATGTCACAAAATATTCTTTTAAAAATTGAGGACACTTTTTACCCTATATGATAAATTTCTTTATACAATATGCAATTCTGACGGTGCAGCTTTTAAAAAAGAAAATCATCTGTTTGAGGTAGTGGCCAAGTCCGACGATAAATCTATGAGTGCTAAGTGAATGCTGGGGAATTTTCTTTGGTATCTGTACAGCTGACAGACTGTCTTGTTTTACTAACACAATCAGGGATTTGTCATGTAGTTGAAAATCTAATAAGCAACTAAAACCACCATCAGCAAATGTATTTCCAGAGCCTGTTTTTTTCTCCCTGGGGTGAAGAGTGTCAGTGGTGCAGCCATCAGCCACTGTATGGTAAACATAACACTGAAACAAACCACAGTCAAGTTTCTGGCCATCGATCTTCAGTCATTAGCTATGAGCTCATGGCGCCACTCAATGACCAGCAGGACTCTCAGGGTAATATAAGCATGTAATCCCACTATTGATCCTCATACGTCCCTTTTTGTGTCAAACACTCTTAACAGAGGGTGTCAAAGAGTGCTACAGCCGAACTAGAAAGAATGCTTCAACCAGTCTAAAACCTTTGCTTGTCAGGAGACTGAATGGCAACACAATTTATTTCTCGTTTAATGGCAGACAGCAAGAGATAAGTTCAGATTTTGGCTTTTTCTGTAACTTAGTTCTAGTTGTCTTAGTGAGGGCTTTTTCTGTCATTGTTCGTAGTTTAGTAATAATTTAAGGAGCTAAAACAATGTTCAACCTTAAAATTATACATGGTTCTAACATCCACATTACAATGTGAGCATTCTTCTTTTTGGTTGCAAAAAAAACATATAACACATAACATCATATGCCTGTTAAACTGCTGTCCAAAAGTCTATCAAGTTCTTCCAGCTCTCGTTTACATTAATAAACTGTTCACATATTTGTTAAAAATGCAAGCGTGAGGTAATCACAAGCAATCACAATGTGACATAGCTATGCTTCTAGTGCAGACAGATCATACTTTGTTTTCAAATTTCAGTCCATATAACATGTTTTTCTTCAGTACTATTGCATAATTGTTGTGTCATGACGTCAATAATGGCTTCAGTCATTGGTCAGCTGCAGTCAGTGCTATAGTCTTGGACAACGGCAGTGACAGAAAAAGTTTCTGAAGATCCAAGGCTTCCAAAGTCTGGGAGGACTCCAAGTGATCAAACAACAAAAAGGTGGTTCCTACAGCGTGCGGAGTTTGGATGGTAGACAACAGGAGCACCGTGCAATGCATGAACACCATCTCTCTTACTCTCTATGCCCACATACACACAGCAAGAGCTGAATGCCTAATAAAGTTACTCTTTCATTTAAATACTTTTATTTCAGCCGTCAGACCATGAAATGGGCATGAAAAATGACTGAAACACAGCCCATTTACACTATGTTAAAATCCTGATTTTTTTAACCACAATGCTGTCTGAAAAACTCACCCTATGCGCAAGTTAAAGATGGTGGCCGTGCTGTGAAGTCAGCTGTGCTTTGAAAAAATTTAAAGCTACTGCCAAAGTCAGAGATTACACGTTAAGGAGATAAAGAGTTGCTGTAGCTGCTCTGTGTAAAATATCAAAAGTGTCCATGTTGCACTAAGTTTAATGTACGAACTGAACTTTTTTACTCTGCAATTCATATTATTAAAAGAATGGATTTCTTTTAGATTTGCACAACTGACTTTAAAAATAGACACTCTTTTGATTTACTCAAATCATGTTGGAGTCTTTAGTTCAAACCAACAGTTTTGGACTTTAATATGTAAACCTTTGTTTCCACTTTGTACTTTGCTGTATTATACAATGACATACAGTTTGCCAAAATTGAAGAGCTTAAAAGAAATGGTCATTTTGCTTTCTGAAATTATTAGTTTACATTAACTGACTAATCAGTGAACCAGTCGATAGATTAATCAATGGTCATTCGTGGCAGGCATACAAAGAGATTTGCAAATCAATGAAAAGAAGAACGAGGGACAGCAGGGAAGGGGCAGAAGAGCATACATTTACTATCAGAGCATGTACTGTGCAATTCCAGTGATTGGTGATTAATAACAGCCATTTTATATATTTGTCCATTTTTACTAGTTTAACTTTTCAAAGGTATTGTTTAAATGGTTTTTATTCTTACTGTCATTGTAGAAAAAGGCTGGTAACGACTTTTATAATAGTTTCTGCAGACAAAATTAAAACAAGCACACAGACAGACAAATAGATTCCAATACCCCAGAGCAATTACCCTAAATAATACCATAATCCAAGTAGAATTTGGAGTCAAAAGAACTGCAAGCAATCTAAATTCATGCAATAAACATAATGAAGGAGCATCTGAGTATAAGCAATTCCAAAAAAAATCTTTCTCCAAGAATATAATTGGATGATTTCCTGAGACCTATTATAGAAAAACACTCACTTTCATTGACATCATTTCAAGTTCTCATTTTACAAAAAAAAAAATAGTGAAATGGGAATGGAGCACAGTTCAACCCCTGGGCTAATCGTGGGGCCTTTTATCTGCAGCAGAAAGAGTGTCTTTTGTCAGAAACAGCACCCTGAGTCTGGAGTGAGGAGGAGGAGGAGAGGGAGGGAGAGTTCTGGGCATTGTCTCTCTGGAGGACACTAATGGGTTTTGGTGTCATGTGTTTTTCACTCAACACTTGACACATGGAGCCGTTCTCCTTCAATCACTCCACTTTAATGTCCATTACGATGAGGTATGCCAAAGTAACAGGCTGACTTTTGGTCACTTAGATTGTCCAAAATGAGAGTCTATTTTAAAGTCTTCCCTCCTTTTAAAATACCAGCCTCTCTTTGCATCTTTGCACACCAAGTTGTCTTGGTAACATGCAGCCTCACTGTATCTGGTGTGTGTGTGTCACTGTTCTGTGGTGTACTCGAGCCGATGTCTGACTGCCTGAATAGCTTTGTGTCTAGCCACATATGTAAGTACCAAGAAGCTATTGGTTGTAATTCTCTTTTCAAGGCAGTAGACTGTCTAATGAACCCCTGCATGCCAATGAGGGTGGGGGAGGAGGTTTTACAGTATTTGGGGCAATACAAGATGTATTCTATCCAAAGGAGAGAAAAAAATATTCTCCTGAAATACAAATTCTCCTTGTCCTCACCTGGCACAATTTAAATTATTGCTCCATCCTGGTAAAGTAGGACACTCCATACCTCCTAATCCATTAGGCAATTAATTTGGGAACTTAAAACACTGCTGCAGATTTCTGCAGAGCAGTCACTGTAGTTCCACTAGACAGAGAGCACTCGGGGGCAGTCCCTGAAACTTGAGTAGATGATTAAGTGCATTTCTGCTCCTGAGGAGAGATTATGTCTTGTGCCAGTGCCCGAGTCAGAGGATGGAGCATGGCTGCGGAACTTGGCAATGGTCGAGGTACATTGAGATAATGATGTACCTGTCCTCAACAATAACGCTAATCATATCTCACCTCTAGGGCTTCGCTTTAAGGTCAGAACAAATTCGCTACCATACATTAAGTCCTTGTATTGTTTTAATGAAGGTGCATGGATTTCTGCTGCTACGGATTGCACTTCCACCTCAAACGTCCCGTGTGTATAAAAGCCTCCAAATCCTAATTCTCATCTCACTTACCTGGGAAAAAGAATCTGCTGGACTACTGTAATAGCTCGGAACGCTAAACATTATGAGGAAGGAGGTTGTGACACATAAGACCACAGGCCCACTTTTAATTAATGTGAAACTGAACCACAGTCTAGCACCCTAAAATTATAGCCATGCACCACCTTTTCACTCTGCACACTCCAAAGGGCAGCAGCAGCTCTCCAAATGTATAGGGCCACTGAAACGAGCATCTGTGTTGACGCCAGGCCTTGATAGGAGTTTTTCATAGGGGGAGCCATAGAGATATATTTATGTTTCTCCCCCCATTACCAGAGCTTTAAATAATAAAGCAAAATAAATAGCATCCATTAAACTGATCACATTGTGCTAACTCAAATTGTGTTTATTATGCTAATGGTACATGAAATTAAGAAAAAGACCTTGATGCCAGTGGATTTAATTAATGGGCTTTGGGAAAGGCACTGAGACATAATTCATTTCTGAGTAAGTAAGTCTCATTTGCAGTTCCATGGGTCCTCATGCCGCTGATTGCCTGAGTTATTCTTGCAGATGTGCTGCTCACAGCATGTCCCTCCATTAGAAATGAACACCTCATTATATAAACTACCTAATTAAACATAATACAGCTCCGCATTGACTCATTAATGCGTAGCCTTCTTTTCTCTGAAGGAAAGAATGCGAGGGGGGTAAAGGGAGAGAGAGGCAGAGATAAAGCAAATGAGATAGAGGAAGAAGAAAAGGTGCTGTGAACAGTACAGGCGAGTCCACTGTAGCCCCATCAGACAAAATAGGATCTACACCTTTTTCACTAATTCAAGTCTTTGTTACAAACACAATAAAGATGTGATGAAAACACAGGTTATACTGTAGTTGTGACAGAACTGCTGAATTGTGTTTTTACTCTGTTCTAATAGCTTCTTATAGTGGGTAAAAATTCTCTGACAAATTGTATGTCACAAAAAAACCCACTTTGTTTCAAGGTAAGTGAAAAAGTGAACAAATGCTGGGCTGGCTAAAACTTGCAAAATTGAGGCCGCCCCCATCGAGGGCTCAATCACCCCCAAAATCTAAAGCAAACATTGGCTGTGTAAACTTCAATAATTCAACACTAATTAAAAAGACAATAGGATATACAAGCAAGCTCTACATACTGAGAGCTGCAGAGTCATTAATCGTTGACATGCACACCATTTACTGCTTTTTCAGAATGTTATGTGTGTGTCTTAGGTCCAGAACTTGGTTTTATTTTATTTTATTTTATTTTTTTGTCTTTTAAAGGGGACATAATATGTACATTTCCAGATCTGGCTTTGCATTATGGGGCTTAATCATGGATATGTCAAGGAAAACTGGACGCTGGATTTCAAGGTAGTGTGTCATTCACTGGAAACAAACTAACAACTAATTGCTGTGTTACCTTTAAAAGGATTGCATGTGTTGATAAATAAGCTGAAGTGGTTAAATTCCAAGGGAACCTTTCTTTTCTGGTCTTCATTAAAAGTAGGTCAAATAAAAATAATCAATAACTATCAACATCAGCTGAAATAACTATCATAATAGACTTTTCAGCTATATCACTGTAGTATTAGTATCAGCCACAACATTATGGCCAATGACAGGTGAAGTGAATAATATTGATCATATTGGTACTATGTGGTGGTCTGCTGGAAACACCACATAGTACGAATATGGATTTTAACATCCGTGTTGATGAGACTTAGACACCCAAATAAACACTGTCCCAGAACAAACACACTCCCTCCTGCAAATGGAAATCCCAAATGTCACTGGTCTACCCCCACAGGAAAATGCACCCCATCACATGGAAAAACATCAACCAATCAGAAACATGTTGAGGAACATGACAATGACCCAACATGTTGATTTGACCTCCAAACTTCCGACACCCCATTGTGATCAAGCATCAACATGATGCAGTGGAACAAGTTTGATTGACAGAGGCCCCACTGCACAAGCCAGAGTACCCAAAGGATCCAGTGCCAACGTCCTGGTTCCAGACCACATAGGACACCCTGAAAGGTCCTGTTGTCCATGCCCAATGTTTTAGAGCATTTCTGACAACATAAGGGGGACACATCAACACAATACTGGAACTACACATATGTACAAACATGTATACAGTATGGGTTAACCAATTATTGGCTTGGCAGATTATTAGAACCACAAGTCATTTTTTTTAGTTACCGGTGTCATATTTTTATAACAGATTTCCAATTGTAAAAAAATGTGCTGCTTTGGCTCTGAAGCAACTGCCTCTCTCCATCCACAGTCATCACCCTGCGGTTTTGATCAATGTCCTCCTTACAGCACTATTAATGTTACATGTAATAATTAATAGCCAATTAACACTGATGGATAAAAGTTGAAAAGTTTTCTTTTAATTAAACATATCTAAAGCATTAATAAACAAAGACATTTTAACAGCTTTGCGTTTGGAGTTTGTGTTATTCTAATTTTGACCCCAATTATCAGTTATCTGTTTTAGTTACTAATAATCAATATCCCTGAAAAAAAAACGTTACTCAACCCTAGTATATAAACCAATTTCAGTGGCTAAAATGCGACATCAAGGATGGCTAAACAATTTACATACCACATTTCTATTTCTGATCCTCTAACCATCTCTCAAACAGTGTGTGTCTGTCACAACCATACTATGTAAATTAAAACTGGCTGAACAATAAGCTCCTACAGCCTGATCAGTTCAGAGAAGTGATCCAGTAAATGAGGGAAAGTTGAAACAGGCTTTTCTGTTTCTGCAGTAAATTCTGACTTTAACAGGAGGATATCATTACTGAGGATAGCAAATAAACAATGTCTCATTTCTTGAAAGTCTCTTTAAAAATAAACAGACTCAGACACTTGATGACTGTCACGCTTCACAGTTCGTAAATGTGCAAACCTGCAACGATGCAGTCAGCTTTTCTGACAGCAAACAGGGCCTGTGGGGGAACACTGTCAAAACTTTTGACCCTCGGAACCTTGTTTCCATACAGTAAGCTGCTGCCATTACAGAGATTCAAAAAGAAGAATCCTCCCTACCTCCTGTGACTGCAAGATGATAAGCTTTACATTTTTGACTTCACACAAGAGTATTGAAAATTACAGCTCTCTAATCATTTAATTTGCTCACACCTCTCCTCTTTGACCTGTCTGTCCTTTCTTATACTGTGAGACATACACAGCTATCACGCACATTTAAAGGACGGGTCAGTCAAATCGTTCGTTCACTCCTGAGTATTACAGTTTATATATTCTGTTAAATACACCACTATACGTGGACCTCAGGACATTCTATGTGGACATTCTCCTTTTAACTAATTAGCCTCCAACTGTGCAAGCCTGTGACGTAACTATGAACATACACTTACACAGTGTTTATTCACATTAATTAGGGCACAACAATAAGATTTAGCAACTGTTTCCATGATGACAAAGTAGTTAAACTTCAATAATTAAGAAAAAAAAATTAAACCAAAAGTAAATTTAAAAAAGGAGCCAATTAATGTTATAGCATTACAGGAAATTATGTATTCACAAGGCAAAGTAGCTGTTCAAGTTGTAAATCTGGAAAATCTGTATGTCAGCCATGCTAAACAGATATAAAAATGTCAAAAGAAAGAAAAACAAAGGGGAAACTGTGTTCTTGTTTTTAGGAATGTAATAGAAAGTGTGCCTACTACTGTATGTTACTGTTTAATGTGTAATATCTTATGTTTTACTGTGTATATTATTGTTATTGGATCAAATCTTGATTTCTTTCAATAGAAAACAAACGTGTAGGTTAATTTGCAACTCATCCATTCTCCAACTTTACCATGGTATCATGAAACAGAGCAGATTTTAACATGTTATGAAACAGGCTTCTATTAGGAATATTGCTTCTTAATTATGCTACAGTTATGTCACAGCTTTATGAGGCAGTTATGCCCTGTGGTGTTTTCCAAAGACATAACCCAACAGCTCATCCCTGGACTATAAACTCTACAATAAAAGTTGCTGCATAGTCACAAAGAGAAATCACAACAATTGCAAATGCAGATAATTAGTCTGCGATTGCTAGAAATTAGGCCATTATGAAAACTGCAGCCACCCCCGCTGACAACTTCACTCCGTGATTAACTGTTAATAATGTTGCCACCCTGCAAAACCCGTTAACTGCCTGTGCTGCATCCAGAGCCAACCAAATAAACTGCACAAAGTGACAAGTGTAGCAGCTAAGGCCTAGACAAAACACTCATATACTGTGTATCTTCCTATTTCTATACTACAACATTCGGCGATCAGCCACAACATTAAGACCACTGACAGGTAAGGTGAACAACATTGATCATATTGCTACTATGTGGTGTTCTGCTGGAAAACCTTGCAGTTTGCCATCAGTGTTGATGAGACTTATACACCCAAATAAACATTGTCCCACAACAAGCACAATCCCTCATGCAAATGGAAATCCCAAATGTCACTGGCTTACCCCCGCAGGAAAATGCACCCCAACCCATGGCAACAACATCAAACAATCAGGAACATGTTGAGGAACAAGACAGTCGCAAAAGTTGTTGATTTTCCTTCCTACACCCCATTGTGATCAAGCATCAACAGGATGCAGTGGAACAAGTTTGACTGACAGAGGCCCCACTGCACAAGCCAGAGCACCCAAAGGATCCAGTGCCAACGTCTTGGTGCCAGACCCCATAGGACACCCTGAAAAGTCCTCTTGTCCATGTCCAATGGTTCAGAGCATTTTTGAGCACATAAGGGGGACCAACACAATATTAGGCAGGTGCTCATAATGTTACGCCCGATCGGTATAGTTTTCATTATTATCTGGGATTTGTCATCCCAGATCAACTGAGGAATCACATGAAACCAGTGCAGCAGAGGGCAGAATCATGTAAATGATGATAAAGTTTAAAAATCACACCTATAGCACAATGAATGTCTCCACAGTTGATACAATAGGTTAGTATTTAGTATATGGATAGATAATAGGGCTTCATGATTTCACATTTAAATAAACAGTTGCCTAAATTTACATCAGTGTTGTGCTACATTCCTGCTAATGTACAAATCTTAGCATCAAAATAAGACTTGTAAATCATTACCTGAATTCAGAGCATCTCCTTATTCAAAACATAAATGAAACTAGCTAAAACAGAATTTCACCCTGGGGATCAATAAAAAAAATTCTACTCTGTTCTATTCTTTATTCTAAGTAGCTGCAAAATACAAAGTGTGAAATGTGTCTTTCTCGTGGATGAAATGGGACAGCATATTAAAATAAACTGAACCTCCTTAATTTGATACATTTCCAAATGCACTCACTGTATGGGATATTTTAATACTGAATTTTACACTTCATTTTTTGCATTCTCAAGCATTTCTTGAAAATCAAACTAAATGAAAACAAATTAAAATATGTACACAGATTGAGATCTAATTGTAGACCATAACATAAAAGTTAAATGGTATGGATAATGACATTTATGCTTGGTCTGGTAATAGCAGATGGTGGACTGTAATCTTTTTATGTGCAATTTTATTGAGTGTGTTTATGTTCTGTACAGGGTGGTTTGTGAATGTTACAGGAAGGGCCTTTGGTCATTGCATGGCAGCATTTTAAATGTAATGCAAGACCTTCCTAAAACTCTTGAAAGCTGACAGTGCTTGACGTGAGCTGTGTTAATTACAGTAATGGCGCGCATTCTCATTAAGTCGTTGTTTACGTATCCCGGGGCCTTATGGAGCCAGAGTGGTGCTCCGGTCTGCTCAAGCACCACTGCCTCGCTGGTCTGTGTGGCCATGGCCTCGTTAACACAGACAGCTGTTCCTCCCAGCCACAGCCATGGTCATCATGACGAGTGGCGCCGGACATGCCGCTGAACACACCCACTGCGGGAGCAACTGTCAGAAATAGAAGTATCCCACAAGGCAGGAAAACGTCAATGAGTAATCAGCGAGAAAGTGCTCCTCGGGTTATGTTTTTCAGGCCCAGCCCCCAACTCCTCATGAACCAGCCGCTCCCCTTCACAAGACTGTTCATGAGGCTGTCTCATGACCCCATTGTATCCCTTTAAATTGGTGCAGTTGGTGTATAATTCCACCAGTAACCTGTGGTGAGGAAAGGCATGTGCATGAGATAAACTGCAGGGATCCTTCAGGATTTCTCAGACAGGGCATGAAACTAAATGGTATGCTCAGGGCTCATATTAATCAAACTACAAGAAAACATGCACATTTTAGACTTAAAACGAAAAATAAAAGTTATTATTCCTGTTTCCACAATAATAATAGAACTGTCTTTGTTACATGTTTTTACCTAATAATACTCTAAAAATTAAGCTCTAAAGGTGTCTTAAGTCACTTTACAAAAGATTTGACATGACTGCAGGACAAAAGTAGAAGAGAGGACACAACTTATGAGATATGTTTGAGTGCAAAATTAGAGTTGCAATTAATCAATTAGTTGTCATCTAACAATTAATCATCAAGTATTTTGATAACTGTTCATTCCGTTTGAGTAACTTCCCGGAAGAAAAAGGTCAAAATCCTCTGATTCTTGCTTCTTAAATTTGAATGTTTCTCATAAGTGAGTATCTGTGGGTTGTAAAGAAAAAAGATATTTGAGAACATCATCTTGGGCTTTGGGAAATACTGTTGGCCATATTTAATCATTTTCTTACGTATTAATCACCGATCAGGCGTAACATTATGAGCACCTGCCTAATATTGTGTTGGTCCCCTTATGTGCTCAAAAATGCTCTGAACCATTGGGCATGGACAAGAGGACCTCTCAGGGTGTCCTATGGGGTCTGGAACCAGGACGTTGGCACTGGATCCTTTGGGTACTCTGGCTTGTGCAGTGGGGCCTCTGTCAATCAAACTTGTTCCACTGCATCCTGTTGATGCTTGATTAGAATGGGGTGTAGGAAGTTTGGAGGTCAAATCAACATCTTGGGCCATTGTAATGTTCCTCAACATGTTCCTGATTATTTGATGTTTTTTCCATGTGGTGGGGTGCATTTTCCTGCGGGGGTAGGCCACTGACATTTGGGATTTCCATTTGCATGAGGGAGTGTGTTTTTTGTGGGACAATGTTTATTTGGGTGTCTAAGTCTCATCAACACAGATGGCAAACTCCAAAGTTTTCCAGCAGAACACTACATAGTACCAATATGATCAATGTTGTTCACCGTACCTGTCAGTGGTCATAATGCTGTAACTGATTGGTGTATACCAAACAAGTATAAAGCTGACACTGACCATTTTGCCATAAACTTAACATTCATTTTTCTTGTCTATGGTCTTCCATGTGATACTAAATTATCTGATTTGGTTAATTCTCAACTCCATTTGGACCATTTTCTTATATTTATCCACTTGTGATTTCTTTTCTCCCCTATTTTTTTTATATATCTTCCTGGGTGGGGTTGGGGTGTCTGCTGATTTTTGTGTGGTGACAGATGGACAAACTGAAAAGTGTACCGTCAGTAATGCAGGAACACAAAACTGAATTTAACAGTAAAAAGCTATTATAAAGGTGTTAAAACTGCCCATGAAGAATATTACTTGTGTAAAGACAGATCATATTTTTTCTCTCTTCTGTAGCTACACCAACCAAAAACTCAGAGGTTCCTCTGGAACTGACTTCTCCTTCAATACAGGTCAACTAACCAGCTGTTAAGTGACACAAGAGCCAGAACACAGAGTTAATGGAGGGTGTCTGATCATGAGGTCAAAAAAGGAAAACAATACTGATATGCTACCAACTGAAGTGGGAGCACCTTCGGTACAGGTCTATGTGGAAAATCTGAAACAACTAAATACAAAGAAACTTCAGGTCACCTGCTTGCCATAAGTTTCAGGAACTGTCGTTCAGATGGTGCCCTTCAGACAGAAGTATACACAGAAATTAAGCAAACACAAATTGAAAGTTATTAATATATAAATGCGACATGCCTACCAAGGACGTAGTATGAACAAAGTTTTTCTTTCAAGATTATTTTGCAATATATAACAGATTTATTTCTAACATACCCCTAAAAACTCTTTTTCAGCGGAAAAAAATGAACACCATTTGTAGGAACTATAAACTGCAAAAACAGAAATAATCGACACACCTCAATGTTAAAATGGTCCTTGAACTACTCATTTGTGATGTGCCATTCAGTCAGAAAAAATATCCAAATTTAAGCATAAAACCATCATATTTGATCAAAATTACTTTATTCTAAATGTCTTGTTTAGAAAAAACTGGCTCCTTGACACAACCGTCAAACCATTACTGACTCAGCTGTGACCAACAGTCATGTGACAAAAATTTAGAAACTTCCCAGCTAAACTGGGCTGAACTGCAGGCTGTGTCTACATGGAGCAGAAAGGAAGTAAAGAAAAGAAGTAAAATATCTGTAGTACGTCGTCATCATTTTTTCCAAGTATTGGCAATGGCTGTGGATAATTCGAATCATGTTGTACATGTTGTGAACGGATTATCAACCAAATTAGCTTTTGTAGTTTTTCTGATCTGTGTTTTAATGCTTAGGAGACATTACTGAGTTGTCTGTACTTCTACCCACGGCACAGGGGGTAGAAGTACACCTACAAACAACTTGGGGATCATAGAGTTAGGTAGCCTTTTGTCTATAGATAATTGAAAAGGGCAGTACCCCATTAACCTGCATTATGGGATATTCAGAATTATTCATATTTGAGAATTTTTTGATAAAATCAATCAATGTAAAAATGTGCAACATTGACGTTTTGCAGCAACCTCTGTTGTTACCACGCTGTGGTCTCGAGCAACATCCCTTCCACAGCACTTATAGGTTACATGTCACAAGTAATAGCAAATCAGCACTGAAGGTTAAAGGTTGAATAGTTAACTTATAATCAAATTACACATGTAAAAATATACACAAACAACGTCAAGTTTGTGTTCCAATATTGGTTTCTTTCTTTTTTGGTATTGGATTCCTATTGCTTTGAAAAGACAATCGTTCATAAATGTAATTCTTAAAAGTCTACTGTCAAGCAATCCGTCAAGTAATTTCTCAAATAATCAGGTAAGTGTTTGGCTTTTACATTTCTAAAAATCAAGTTGAAAATCTCCATCAGACTTCCATAAAGGGTAAGTCAGCATCTTTAAATGGCTTTTTTTCTTGGAGCAATTCACCAAAAACCAAGATATTCCTTTTACAATCACACTAAATTATTATCTCAAGGTATCTGATGAGAATTCAGTTAGCAAAAAAGCTGCATGGTAATCAATTTATCAACTGCCAAATCATTTAAGCTGTACAGGGCGGCAGTGCTGGTCAGTTCACACTCTGGTCATACAGCATGTCAGTAGTAGTGACAAGCAGAATTTTCTGCCTCCAAGTCCTGTTTCCATTTTAATCTACAGTAGACTTTCCATTTCCCATACAAATTCTCCTGCGGTACATACCTAAAATTTTGTAGGAATAGCTTTGGCAGGACAAATGATAAAACTTGTGGGGATCAGTCAGCATGATCAAATCATAATCAGCCCATCTACACCTACAATCTAAAATATTCAAGCATTATCAAGTAACAGTGAGTACAAATTGATAATTGCTTTCTGAAATATATTGCAATATTCAAATTTCCAGCTTATCATGTCAGAGCAAAGATGTCGGCGATGGCTTCAAGAAACGCAGGTTGAAATGTCTAATAAGGGAACACTGCCTTTCCTCTGAGTGTATGAACTATAAAAGCTTTAATTTCCCTATCATCACTGGGATCTAATACCAATCTGTATTCTTTATTCAGGCCGTCTGTGTTGCTGCCAGACAAAGCCTTTGAAAAGCCAATTCCTGGGAATTAAAGAAAAGAGATTAAAATATCATTAGGTGCTACATAATTGAATGTCAATTTTGAATAAACTTGAATTCAATTCCTGGTCATTAAACTGGATGTGGTCTGCCTTTTTCCAATCATACTTTTGAGCCCACAGATGAGAGCGAGGTACTAACTTCAAAATCATTAAATGAAGGGGAGTTTGTTTGGCTTTGGCGTGCCAGGCTGCTTTGATTCTGGCTCAGAGCGAAGGGATGAGCAGCTGGAGGAGAGA
The DNA here is from genome assembly GCA_024666655.1 of Dascyllus trimaculatus. NCBI lineage: Eukaryota > Metazoa > Chordata > Actinopteri > Pomacentridae > Dascyllus > Dascyllus trimaculatus. The sequence goes on from CM045446.1 coordinate 15,793,273, forward strand.
TCAAATTGAAACAAAGCTTCAGAAAATTGAAGGAAACATGAGCATAATAATATTTAATAATTAAATTCTCACAAACAATGGCAACCGAATGAAGTAATCTGCAAAAGTGTGCAACATCATTTGCATAATTGACACAGAGCCCCCCCCCCCCTGTAAATGAATGATGAAGACAATAAAAGATGTTGCTAAAATTGGGAACAATAACAGCAAAATTTCATCAAGGCCCCCATGCTCTGATTAATCTGTGCTTGCAAATCAGTGCAGGGGAAGGAGAGAGAAAGAACCGGAGGAGGGGGTTGGGGGGTGAGTAAGGGGTGAGATTTGGAGGAGGGGGGAGGCAGGTGATTAACAACAGCAGGGATTGCCGCCGTGGACAACGTGCCCTGTTTTGCTCAGCTCGAGGGGCACCATGTGAACACCCCTTCCACACAGCTGCTGCAGGCGCTGGCTAGCTGGATCATACCCCAAAGCCTGAATGAGTGCAATCATTTGTATTGTCATTAACCCCTACTGCACTGTCTCCATGTCTCGGCACTTAAAAAGCTATAATTTTCTCTTCAATCCCCCCCTCAGAAAAGCAGAAAGACATGTTGACTTAAGAAAAGTTCCATGACATGAAAAAGCAGCTGATATATTGAGCATGATATCATTTTATGTGGCATTCCTAAATGTTTCTAATCTTTCTCAGCTAATTATTTGCTATCTGCCATTTTTAATTATTCAGCACGGAGGAACTGTATTAAATGAAAACATAACACAATGAGAGACCTATTTTATATTCAGGATTTCTAATTAACGGTTTCTCTTTAGACACATTTTCTATCTCTCTGATCATTTAGATAACAACTTTCATCATCATCTTTTGATGTTTACAAAATACAAAAACCAGGCATTGTCGAGATTTATGCCGCACATTCGCCTCCTAATAACATTTGCATTTACTAGTCAATTAACTTGATTAAATTCATATTCCAAGTGTGATTCAACTTTGCTTGCACAGACAGTTATTGCTTAGTTAATTAAAAAAGCATCACGGGCAAAATGACGCAACAGAGAAAAGGAGGGAGGGGGCTATGTCAGGTTCAATTAAGCTGTAAACAACACAGGACAACAGAAATTACACATTACTACGAAATAACCCATGTAAGGCACATGTCTTGGAAGTAAAGAGGCTTTCCTCATGTTTGCTGAATTTCTTCCAGCTTTTCCAAATGATAATCCACATCGGTCCTCTGCAGACTTTAGCACAAGCCCTGCTGAGCACATTAGTAAAAACATATGACGTTTTCACTGCATTCCTCCCTGCTATCATCTCTGCCTCTGTATTCCCACAAGCAAGCACTATCTTGTAAATTCCATGCAATTAGTAGCCTTAACATACCCAGAAACATTCATTTGATTTTAACCTCCTCTGTCCAATTAACAAAATGTAGGTTGGAAAATAAATGGCAGACGCCTAAGCAAATTAATTATGTGTCCACCAAGCTGTTAGCCCGTGTGCAGAGAGCAGGGGCTGGCAATAAGAGCTGGGCACACACTGCCATATGGCCTGTGTGAGAGCGGACATCATTTTTTTTGGGGGGGGGGGGCAATGCTACAACCCCTTAAATTCTCACAGATATTTATGTCTCGGTCACAATGGATATGCAACATATGCTGGGAAATTCTGCAGAATTAGTCTAATATAAATGTTTTGATGATTGTTGTTGGGATGATTAGCACTGTATTTTGATCCATCTGTGATCCCATGAGCCATATTCACTTTCTGCTGGAAATTTAATTGTACTGTGACACAGTTTTGTGCAGAAAATTGTTTCTGAATGCTGCTCTAAATAATGTTTTTTGTTCCCTGCACTCAGAAAACTACTCTGTTGCAGCAAGAATTATTAAAGGGACACTCCAGCAAACTTAACTGTTGAGTTTTAGGTTGTGAAAACAGTGCTTTGCTGTCATAGTGACAGTTATCTTGGCTTGGGCCTGAGACTTGTCCTTTAACCAACGATTATTATTTCTCTGTTGATTATTTCCTCGACTGGTTGACTAGTTGTTTGGTGTATAAAATGTCACAAAATGGTGAAAAAATGTTAATCAGTATTTCCCAAAGCCCACGATAACAAATGCCTTGTTTTGTCAGCAACCACAGATATTCAGTTTAATGTCACAGAGGAGGAAAGAAACCAGAAAACATTCACATTTAAAAAGCTGGAATGATAAAATTTAGACTTTTTCTTAAAAAATACTCAAACTGATCAATTAATAATCAAAATTCAATAGCTGACAACTAATCAATTAACCACTGCAGTATTACCTAAAAGTTTCCATTTTAAACCAAAATCCCTGCAACAGCTACTTAAGAAGCATGCCAGCTGTAATGGGAGACAGTAGAGTGCATATAAAAGGAAAAGCTACGGAGTTGTATTATGGGATATGAATGATCCAGCATCTTTGGAGCTTGACCCAGAACTTGATACTAGAGACTAAGATTCAGAATATCTCTGCCTCTTCTGTTACAATTAGACCATTCATTCTTAAGTTTCTCTCTTACAAGTCCCTCAGTTACCCCTTTGAAAGTAATAAAGTTAACATTTCAACTTAAATCAACAATCCTCCAAGAAAAAAAACAGAGCAGTGAAGTGTTTAGTCTGCATCTTGAGCAGAAGGCCCCATCCACGAAGGAGTAAACTCATGAAATTAAAGACAGTGGTGCAAAATGCTTCATTCATGAAGATGATGTAACAATACCAAGACCGTCCTGTGCACTGGCTGCATCAGACCCTCAGACCAAGAAGCAAAGCAGTCTGATCTGCCATCTTCAACCACAGAATATGATCAACATGGCCATCTAGAGGTAGCATAAAATACCACAAACATCTGGTGTCATTTTAAAGGCAACAGTAACCTAAATCCTCCATCATAACAGGATCGTCATTAGATTATTGGCACAACAATCACAATTAACATAAATTATGATGGTATTATGTTGACAGACATCTAATCCACAGGGATCTAGTAACTGTCCATTAAAGCAGCGGACTGCACTATAATCCTATTTACATTTTTAACTGCAGTTGTGTTCCCAGGAGCAGTTCTCACACTACATTACTGCTATCTACCATTATACATTTATGCAGCTGAATACTCTGAGTGGAGAATTCTTGCCATATGACACACAGTGTATAAGTTAATACTAGCACATATGTTAACCAAACACTGAGGTAAGATGCAGTTTTAAGGTATAAAAGGCCGAAACCATTGCGTAATTTCACTGATTAATCTGTCAATTTTTTTTCTTGCTTTACTGACTAGTTATGTGGTCTATAAAATGTCAGAAAATGTTGAAAAAAGTCAATGAATGTTTCTCAAAGCACAAAATGACGTCCTTGAATGATTTGTTCACATTCAAAGATATTCTGTTTACTGTCGTTGGGGAGCAAAGAAACCAGAAGCTGCAATCCAGGAATTTAGGCTTTTTGTTCTTAAAAACTTATTAAAACTGATTCTACAACTTTCTTTGTCATACAGAACAAACGTTTTCACTTTGTTGAGGGGTTCAATAGAAACTTATTTTTTAATTCGCACTATTGGCTCAAATAATAAGTCCCCTTTTCCAAATATTTGAATCATGTTAAAGATAACAGTTAAACTATAGTTTTACACTTTAATTTGTAAATGTATGTTTCCATTTCACCTAGTGTTGCACTAAACAATGATTTTTTTTCCAAACAAAATGAACTCAAATGAAATGGTAATTTTGAAAATAGAGAAATAGTCATGAGTGGCAGCCCTATGATTTTTACATGGCTAAAGCACCACTGACTAGGGGATCATATTACTTAACAAGCTAGCTGTTGCCATTGTCTAACCATGAGACTTTGGACAGAGCAGGGGGACGGTGTAAGGACTCAGTAGCAGAAATTTATATGCAAAGGAAATGGATCTTTTGTGCAAGAGGCAGGTGTATTTTTTGTGTGTGGTTATGGCTATGGCTTCTAGTTTCCATGACATCATTAGCCTGAATACATTCAAAGGTTCACACAGTTGTTGTGTGTTGATGTTAATCTCAGGGTCGGAGGGGGCACCCCTCCTCACCGTCCCACTGTTTGTCTAGCAGAACAGAGCACCTTCATCCCTACCGATAGCACAATTTCATGCCGAGTAGCTTGGAACGTTAACTATTAACTCTGAGGCTACAATTAAAAGCATTTCATCAGATAATGCTTCCTCCACCAGATTAAGTGCAGGCATACCACTGTTGTCTATGACAGCTGGAAATAGCTCTAAGTTGAGTGTTTATTGCGCCAAATTTGCAGAGAACACAGAGACGTGCTTTAGGCATGGAATGCCATCATTTGTCCAAGTACCATCATGCTACTTCAAACATTTAAAGGATGCTTCAGTGATAATAAACAGACGTCTTGCAGTTAACATTAATATACACTCATCTTTAAATGTCACACCTTGAGCATCCACACAAAACACTTTGCATTGTAGGGTTTTTTCCTGGTTAATACTTTATGAATGTGAAAATGTTTGACTCATTTTTGAACAATATTTATAAGATTGTTTCGATCTTTAGGGACCATTTGGAGAAGAACAGGATTTTTTGTAAGATAATTCATTATTAGTAACCATTATTACAATTAATGTGCTTTATTTTTTTACTCAACATGTAAGTGCCTTATGACAAAGTACCACAGCATGTTTTAACTCAACAGCCTTCTCTTTTGCTGAGGGCTACAACTTAAAATTATTTTCATTGTCATAATATGTACTTAATTTTCGTAATAAATCGATTAGCTGTGCGTGATCTATAAAATAAAAGAAAATTGTGAAAAATGCCCATCAGTGTTTCCCAAAGTCCAAGATGATCCCTCAGAGTTCTTGGTGTGTCTGCAACCCAACAATATTCAGTTTACTGTCATAATAGTGGAAAGAAAGCAGAAAATATTTAAAGTTAAAGAGCTTGAATCAGGGAATTTGGACATTTTTGCTGAAAAGAAAACCTTGATAAAGTAAATTAATTGGGAATCAGAATAGTTAGTGATAAATTTAATAGTTGCCAACTAACTGATTATTTATTACAGCTTTCCTTATGATGCATTAGGACATTGTGGTTTATAGGATCTCAATGAATAGTGTGTACTGTAAGTATATGGTTTACTTATGAGCAGGAGGAACCGCCCAAACAGCACACGCTCTGTTAATGTTACACAGAATTTCCAACAGTTAGTTTACCCATTACTGCACAACACAGCATGGCCTTAAGTATAGTGTTCTGGGTAACTTTAAGGTGGCTCACATTGGTTGGTTTAAATTAATAATATTCTGTTACAAAACTCTCTGTGAAGCTTTTGGGTCATTTTAAGCTTTTACTTTCTGTGGCAGAGTACACTGTTGTTCTTCCATTCCTGATGCTTCCACATTTCCATCCCACTAAGGAAAGCAGTCACGAATGAGAATGTATAAGTATACAATAAAGACAAATTACTTGGCTTGTATTTGCTTCTTGCTGCTCAGGTTCTTTATGGTACTGCTCAACAGTGGGTCGGCAAATACTAAATACCACATTAAATATGGATTGTCAAGTTTCGTCTCAGTCTGATGTACTTTGTCTCCCTCAGGTGGCATACAGCAGAAGTTCTCTAGTTTAAATGTCAGCTGTTCCCTCACAATCCTGGCAGATAAAGTCCTTCATTAGCAGCACCACATGCCATGAGACAAATGTGTTGACAGGAATATGATCAAATTAATATAATTAACTACTGATGATATAAAAGTATGTATAGCATTTTCTAAAAATACAACTGAACTTTAAGAGTTTTTGACAGTTACCACATACAGTGATGGAAGTAAATTATACTGTTGCCCATAAAGTTGGAATAAAATATTTTTTACTTCTGTGTCTTCTTCAAAAAACGACGAAGGCAGCTCACTGGCATTTTCTGATTTCTACGGCACAGATTAAACAGTTGTCAATCATCTCTTCTGGTAGTTTGTCGTGGTCATCCTGGAGATTTTTGTGGCCTCAAATCACCCTCCTCTCGATGATGTTTGAGGATTTTACACACTGCACTCTGCTATATTCCAAGGAAATCAGCAATGTTGGCTTGTTTGTGTCCATCCTGTCAGAGTGCAAGCACTCTTTGGTGTATTGCCAGTTGCGTTGGATGATGCATATAGCCTAGAGAACTTCTGTGTCAAATTTGGTTGAAAATTATGCAGCCAATTCGGAAAACATGGACTTACTGCATACAGATTTTAAGGAGGAAAAGGACAACACAGCCATGGACTCAGTATGTATCACTGAACCTGGTCAAAAGTGATTACTGATGTGAATAAATAGGAATAAAAGAGGAATGTGTCTGAAAACTAAATTATTCCAACTTTATTGGCAACAGTGTATTCGAACCACTTATTCTTTTTTAAGCTACTTTTATTGTGTAGCCCTTACAGCAGATAAGTAATTTAAACATTTAGCCAAAGCTTTGAACAAACTATTAAATCGGGCATTTTCAGAGTATAAAACGGATTACCTCTGACAATGTTCAGAAAAAAATCACCTTACTTTTGCTCATGATTTTTGCTTGATTTTGCCATTTGATCCGATAGGCACACAACAAATGACCCAAAACAGGCAACTATTGATCTTTGACATAACTTAAGACTCAACAAACCCCTCAAACAAGGAATTGCTCGTTTCTAACTATGAAAAAGTGGGAAAAACAGTAAAATCTGCCATGTCTATTGCACATTTGAACTAACTCTCTAACTCAACTAAATAACAGATTTAGCCCATTCTATGGGACTCTGTACAGGGTTTGGTATTTCTGTTAAGATATTCTGCCAGAATCAGGTTAGGACCGGGCGTGGCAGTTAAAGGCCGGCTGTCTGCCCTGTCCATTCTAAAACATACTATTAGGAGATTTAATTAGGAAAGCTCAGTTCTGCAATATTAACCAAATTATTTGAACCTGATCAAATTTTTAAATGTATTTTGTGTTTGATCAACAGCTGCTGCTGCCCCTGCTATCATTAATCAATAAACTTTATTATGCATTTAAGGAGAAGCATTATGGATTTTTAATTTGTTTACCTGAGTTCATAGACTCCTCATGGATGTAAAAAGTTAAGCACTTGTGTGCATGAGATCTGAAGGTTCTGACAGGTTGTTCTAGTTAGTGAGTTAAATAGATTTTTAAACAGATCCCTTTTTTTCCTAACCTCTAAATCTAAACCTAGCAATTCACCAAGTGCCGTTGTCAACAGAGGAGGGAGCTGTCGTTAACAGACGTGACTGACAAGAAAGCTGGACTATTTAGGCTACTTAGTTTAGTTTTCTGTCAAAGTAAGCGGGGTAGGCGTCTGGATGGAGACAGTAAGAGCTAGGCGAGTCGCCTCACCACCAGCTTAAGCTGTTCTGCTGAGCTTAGGTAATGCCTATGAGCAGTTCAGAACCCAACCCTAGAAACGGAGAGCTGGTCCAGTTACCCTGGTTAAGGGGTATACTAGTCAGACAACAACACACACACAAACGTAAAAGAAGAAATAAGTAAAGTGATCTCCTCCACACAAAATAAAAGCTTTATATGTCCATATGAACTAAAATTTACAAAACAATGAAAAAACATGATCAGATTACCACAAATTAATTGCACGAAAAAGCAATAAATACTGAATTATCAATCAGCCCCTCTACATTGAAGGACAACAGATCTCTTTTTGGCACAAAAAAAAAAGGTTTAGGTCCAGTGTTTTGAGGTAGACAAAATACTTTAGCACTTTCAGTATAATGCAGTCCAGTACACCAACACCTTCCCCTCCAACTTTAGTCACAAACCCAAAGTAGATTTATCACCTCTCTGAGAATGTCCAAAATTGTTAATGTATAACCTTTATCAAAGTAAAGTTTAAGACAGAGCTGTTCTATTAGACTGCACAGGTGCTGAAGTGCTTGGTAAGCATGTAACAAGCGGCCTGTTATGCTGCTTGAACTTTAGCGCAGATTATATCCGAACTAAGTGTTAGCCTATACCAAACAGTGTGTTTTACTTGAAGGCTAAAAAGTTCTCAAAGCAGACTCGAATCAGACTAATAACAATATGCAAGACAACTGTTACACTGATGATATATTTTCCAAACACTTTATTGACTTTTTTAGACTTAATTTGTCTGTTTTTCACACTTTATTTTGTAAATAGAATCCATGTTGTGCGATTAATAATGACGTTTAAATAATTTCAGATTACACATCATAAACCACATACAATATATAGTTTCAGTCTGCTATATGATAACTTTAAACTGAAGTAACTCTTGAACACAAAAACTTCTGATAAGAGGGATGTGGAAATTCTTAAAATAAAATCTGTACAGATGTGAAGCCATTCTAAATATCTGGCATACCAACAATGAAAAAACATATCTTGAATTTCTTCCTACTGTATTTGATGTTTTATCAGTGTTTTCAATGTTTTTATGTAATTTGAGAGGAACAGGTCTGCTCAGCTGATATACACTATATGCAGCAGCAAACTGACCTCATACTGATTTACATTATAATTCATGTAATATTGAGAGGGGATTACAGATTGCCTGTACAGGATTTTATTTGGTTACCCTGTCATAGACTGCTTACAAAGCGGTATTTGTGTCTGACAGCATTTCAATGAACTGCTATGTTCCTGTTTTCACCTGTAGGCTGCTGTAAACAGTCAGTCTGGATTACCGATTGTTAATATCGCCGCCTGCTGTTTGAGTTAGCTAGCTAGCTTTAATGATTTCCAAACGGTTGAAAAGTAAAGTAACTGTTTATTTATGAGATGCTGTGTGTCTTGACACAACTAATCACCACAACATGTGCCACAACATTCCTGCTGCGATTATTAAAGATATTTTTGCTGGTGTGTTGTCACGTTGCTGTGAGTTAGCTAAAGTTAGCGTTATTCCAGAGCCACTTGTTAGCTACTCCAAACATGCTAGCTTACCTGTTGTTGCACGTCATGGACCCTGAAAACGCTTCTGGGCAGTTTGTTCAATAATGTAACCGCCGTTTTGGTTCGTTGATATCATTTGGTGTCATATTTCTGTATGTTTGTGTGAGAAACGCTTTAGGGGCTTCTCTCCGCCGACGGTTGAAGGCAATTCAGTTTTGCAGTCACATGCTCCCTCACGTGCCAGATTTTAATAGGTATTTAGAGCCGTTTTTACGTGTTAATCAATGTACAGTATTATTCTGATTAGAAAAGTCAAACCCCAATTGGTGTCATATTTCTGTATATTTGTGTGAGAAATACTTTAGCTGCTTCTCTCTGCCATTTTATCAAGGTAAACAATATATAATTATTCCTTGGTCATTTTCTTCAAGGGTCTGTCCCATGAAGCCAGTTTACCAAATAAGCCAGGCTTATTTCAGTAAGCCAGGCTATCTCAGTGTCATGAAGCAAATTCAACTTAATTCAAGCTCAGTTACCCTGGCAACTAATCCTAGCAAACTATCCTGAACCAGATCAGGCTAGCTGTCAGGCTAACTGTGAGGATGAGCCAGATCATCCTGATGGGACAGCCAAGATTTTATACATTTAAATGAATAATAATATCACAATGATCAACTATAAGTTACAGGTCTACATACATGTTCAACTATAGGGTGTGTGATGTCAAACATTCAGGTTTATGCAAAATAAAATAAGTCTCATATAATTACTCCACTAGAATAAAAATAGCGACATAAATAGTTAACAGCACAAATGCAAAAAATTACTCCACTCTAGCTGCTTAATTGGGCGGACATAAAATTATCTTTACTACTTGAATTTGTATCGAATTACTCTGATTGTGTGAACTTGAACTGACCTTTATAGAACCACTTCAGCCCCAACAGATACGTTTGGTTAATTCAAGTCAGGTGTTGGACACCTTTTAGAACAGGCCCCAGTTTTACCACATTCTGACCACTGACTATACTCACTAGGTGGTGTTCTGCTGGAAAACCTTTGATTTTGCCATCCATGTTGATGAGACTTAGACACCCAAATAAACATTGCCCCTGAACAAGCACACTCTCTCATGCAAATGGGAATCCCAAACGTCACCGGCCTACCCCTGCAGGAGAATGCACCCCAACACATGGAAAAAACATCAAACAATCAGGAACATGTTGATTTGACATCCAAACTTCCTACACCCCATTGTGATCAAGCATCAACAGGATGCAGTGGAACAAGTTTGAGTACCCAAAGGATCTACTGCCAACGTCCTGGTTCCAGACCCCATAGGACACCCTGAGAGGTCCTCTTGTCCATGCCCAATGGTTCAGAGCATTTATGAGCGCATAAGGGGGACCAACACAATATTAGGCACTTGGTCAATATGTTATGCCCGATCGGTATATATACATTGATAATTCCTACACTTTATTAGCATTGTTAAATTTACCTGCTATCTGATATAGTCTTTGCTACTTGATTTAAAGTCTTAAACGCCTAAAAAAATAAAAAATAAAAACAAACATCAACCAAAGTCAAGCCAACTGGTACTATCCAATACAGGGCAAGGGTTAGAGTTAGGGTTGTTACCATGGCAAAATTATTTTACCAGCATCAAGTGAAGCTCCTGCTTTTTATATTCATATCACATGTGGCTTTTAATGGTATGGTGGTTCTATTTCTCTGTGGGGGTATTTGCCTTATTGTATGAATACGCTCATGACACTGGGTAAAAAATTTTAAAAAAGGAGGTTGATTGCGTTTTGGGTTGTGAGTGAGAAAACCAAAAAATTGGAAAACAACAAGCTGTGTAAACACATTTATTGACAGATTTTCCAGAAGGAGAGAGAAATCAGATATGAATTCCTGGAACCAGTAGATGGCACCCAACTTTGTATGTGTTTTTGTAAATCTAAATGGTCCCCACTACAGCTAAGCAATTATAAAAATAATCCATTTCAAATCAAAATTGCAACTTAAAACAATCAGAAATTGCAAAGACTGCAATTTAGGATATACATGATTTTACAATTTGCCATCTACCTTGTGTGACAGTCACAGTTTCCATGCTACCATATGTGGTAATGCTCCACACATATTTCAAATCAATTACACAGTGAATATTGGCATGAAGCTTGACTGTGAAAAATTATATTTCAAGTCACAATACAGAAAAATGCAGTTGGATATTTCTCCCCAAATCATTCAGCTTTAGTTCTCCACTTTCTGAAACTGTCACTTTAAAACATTTTAAAAACACCATACCCATAATGGCTTTCACTAAACAGTCCAACCAAAGAGCTGTGTCACAGTTTTGCAGTTTTACTGGAAACCAAAGGCACGGTTACAGCAGACTGGTTCAGCAATAGCAGCCCTCACTTCCTTCTCTGCTGTGTGTCTAATGTTACAACCCTAGAAAAATATTAATTGAATCAAACAATACAGAGTGACAATAGGAATGAATAAGGGCTTTAAATCCACTGTGGGACACTGCATTAAAATAACACTTCACCTGAGCAACGTCACCCAGAATTTATTATTGATATTCATTTCAGTCATGTTAACTTGCAGATCCTTTTTCTCTAAACACAGCACACAGCTCAACTGTTAACTGTCCGACTAAAGTTCTACTCATTTCCAGTTTGTGTGCAGTCCACTTCAGCTAGACCACGGAGATCCAGTCTTCACCACTTCCCCTTAACTCTTAGTCCAGTTTTTCAAGATGTTCCCTGCTGCCTCCAGAGTACTGTCTTGCTGTTGAGAGAAAGCCAACATGTGTTTCTTAACAGAGAAAAAAAATGTTCCCCAGCCAGTATTAACACTCTGAAACCCCAAACTCGCTGGCAATTTTGAAAGGCATGTTATCTTTTTTTTTAAAAATACCAAAACGGCACCATTTTTCAGCTTTAAACTGTAAAAACTGAAATAATCATAATCAGCACAACCATGACACCATTAGTGACTCAGCTGCAGTCACATGACAAAAAAACAAAACAAAAAAAAATCACCTGAACTGCAGGCTGTGTTTAGACAGATGGGAGACAAGCATGAGAATTTTTTTAAAAAACATGTAAGTAGTAAAATACTAACAGTATGTACAGCCATACTTTCTAGTATTACCATCTGTAAGCACTTGAAATAATATTGTACATGTTGATTATAGGTTTTTTTCAATTTTTGTAAAATAAACAATCAGAGAAATCCTACTTTTGCTTTTTCTTTTTTTATGCTTTATGGCATTGTAACTGTCTCCTACTACACAAAAAATAATGTTTAATTTCTCTTTGCGTCTAGCCACAACTGTGTTGTTTCCATAGAGGTGCAGGGCTTTATATTGCAGTGAAAAATGAATGATGTAAGTATGAATGTAATAGGAACCAAAAAGCCTAGAAACTGCTTGGGATTCAGAGAGTTAAGCTTTACTGGATCATTTTATAGATGCTGTATTCTTGGTTGTATCAGCTGGACACTTTTTATATTTACCTTGATGAAGCAAAGGCGGATGTACTTCTCAAATTGCTTCTTAGACTCATCTCCAACAAATGCTGTGACTGGAATGGCTGCTAGTTTCTGTATTAAAATATATCATTATACTAAAAGAGCAATAAAAATACATTGTTTAAAACTGAGTGTTAGAATTAGGAAGTACATTTACCTTTTCTTTAATCATCCACTTGACAAACTTGTAGTCATAGGCTTCATCATCAGTTATATGTGACAGGTCCTGATCTACAATGAGAGAGGAATATTTACAAGTAGGGTTAGGGTCAGTCCAACTGTGATCCGCATCCAGAACTTATTTAACCTGCAATAACAGATTTTCTGGTCACTCGGGGGCAGCAAAAACAAGCTGTGCATGCAACCAGACATGTGCACGGTCCCACAATAATGCTGTGAGGGGGAATTTTTGTTCAGATTATACAGATAGACCTTAAATTCTTAAAAGTAATAATTATATTTTAAAACCTGCACAATCATTTTTCAGCACACCTTCAGTTTACATATTTTTACATCTCATTGCTAAACGTCTTGTCCAACCAGTCAAGCTGCAGTTTATGTCCATGTACAGATGATACAGCTCTACTACATGTCTTATTTAAATGACATGGCTTTAAAATGATGTCTCAGAAGCAAAGATGCTACTGAGTCGGACTCTGCTGCAGACATTATTTTCTAAAACTGTTGTGCTGACTGCAGCTGACCAATGACTGAAGACACAACTGATATCATGATGCAGCAAGTATGTAATGATAATGAAGGAAAACATTTGTTGTAATGAATGAAAGTAAAACAAAAAAACAGGTGTTGGTTGAAAATGTTGATGTCAATGCCTTTTTAGCATCAAAGTCATCGACTATTCTGTCTAACCGTGGCAGTTGTAGTTGTGACATTCTTCAGAAGTAATTTCTTCCCTTTTAAGTTTAAATACATACCCTGAAAACTAAAAATTGTTCAGTAAATCCAGTTTAAGATAAAACAAGGTACCAAACAGTAACACGATGTGCTTGTGACATCAGTTTAAAGAAGCATTAACTCACTGAGAGATGTGATGTCCACGAGCATGAAGTAGCCTCCCTCTGGGATGACAGGAGTCATACCAGCCTCCTGCAGGATGGTGGCCAACCGGTCTCTCTTTACCTCAAGTTCCTCTGCCAGAGAGGTGAAGTAGCACTCAGGCTGACCCATCAGCTCATAGTTCAGGACTAAACCTTGTGCCACAGCCTCCTGAAGACAAAGCCAGAAGCTTCAGACTAAAATCGTCAATTGGTTCTCAAGTGCGCTCTCTTACAAATTCAAAGGAGCCTTCCATGTGTAAAAAGTTTAGCAGACTAGCCTGTAAAGGTGTTGGGCAGGTGTACAGAGTATTCTGCATTACAGTCTGAAGATGCTTTGTCAAGTGCTCAGGCCCAATAGACCAGCCAAGCTAGGAGACACAAATGTAAAATCCACAATCAGAAATAGGTGACTGGCTATTAGAAATTGTGTTCTAAATCTACATTTTTCTTACCTTCCATCCAGTAACACTAAATGTTTTCCCAGCACTGCCAATTGTAATTGTTCTATCCCACATTCCAGGCAAAGTGGCTACAGAGAAACAAAACATTATCAGACACTCAAGATATGTTTTTGAGAATCTTTAAAACCCAATAACAACATTTTTGTAAGTTGCGAACATAAAGAATCAAAATTCATGCCAAAAACGGATTTAAAGGTTTTTGCAGAACTGTGCTGACGCATACAAAAGAAATTCTTTAAATTTGTGTTAATGCATCTTGTATTGTGAATACACGATGAATCAAGTGAACTGAACATGTACCAATTTTGATATGCTGATGTCCCTTGTAGACGAGCCACTCATAAACCTCATCACTGAAGCACAGAGTGTCGTGTTTAATACACAGGTCTGCGATCATCTGCAACTCATCTCTGCTGAAAATCTGCAGAAAGAGGACAAGATCTAATGAAAGCACTCAACTTCTTCTCAGCAAGCTTCTCAAACACAGTCAGTGCTTTTTATTGCCTCCACATTTCCCTCATTCGGTGTCTTAGTTCCTCCCAGTGAGGATCTAAGAGGTGGGATATGCCCGTTTCTTCCACATGAGCTTTTTTTCTCCTTGTCTCTTCGAGGTACATTCAACCCTCTGAATGCCAAGAAAGAATTTAAAAATGGCTTCAGTGCACTATGACACAGTTCAAATGTCATAAATCATAATTAAGAATAAACTAAAGTTGAATTTCTTAAATTGTTACTCAAATAATACTATACTCAAAAGAAAATATGGCTTCACATACAATAGATATTGTAATACTTTAATTTCTCTCTGTACTTCTTCTCAGCTCAATGCAAACACAGCCTGCAGTTCAGCCCAGTTCAATCAAAAAGTTCCTGATTTTCTGTCACATAACTGTCAGGCAAACAACCACAGTTGTTTATTTGTTGCAAATTTGTAAATAAAAAATACAGAAAAAAGTCATTTTCATGAAATATCACAATCTTAAGCTAAAGATTTTCTTTCAGAATGGCATGTCACACATTAGTAGTTCAAAGCCTGTCAAAAAGTTAACTATCCTGTGATTTCTCCTGTTTCTACAGTTTCTGGCGAATAAATTGTGTCATTTTGGTTATTTTTTAAAAGGGAAGATGTTTTTGGCTTTAGAGGGTTAAAGGATTGGAAAATGGATCTGAGTCACGGGAGGAGAGGAGACATGAGGAAGCATAAGTTAGTATATTGAAAAACACTTTGAGAGTGAAGATTATGGTCTGTACTTACCTTCCCAATTGGATTGTTGGGAGTGTTTATGATAATGGCCTTTGTCTTTGAGTTAAATTTACTGGAAAGCTCATCTGGGTCAAGATACCAGTCAGCACTGGTGATTTTCTTCTTCCCAGGTTTCTGAAAATTTTGTAGAACACATTTTCTGTCATGGTTCCTTACATCCTCTAACATCCTTAAACCACAGGAGTATGCAGTAAATACTATATGTATCTGGGAATCTGCAGGTTTTTTAAAAGTCTGAAAATGTGTGAATTCATTTGCCTCAAAAGAGACCTAAGGTGGTATGACAAAGTCTAAAATGGAAATGCAGTTATGAATGTTTCTTTGTATGAATGTATGCTATCAGGAGACGCTCTACACTTACTTATATTGAGTAAAAATATTTAAGGCTTTTCTTAACATTTTGTAATATTACATTATGAGTTTTTGTTTTACAAATAGATTTCATAAAATTTAAAGGAAATCGTCAGACTCTTCCATGGTTTGATTGTGAATCAGGTTTCAAGTTGCATTTCAATTAATCTCAAATCAAATTTGGTGAACACTGCAGAAACCCTGATGTAAACAAGTCAAACTTACAAGGCGTAACGGTATCAACACAGGCTTGGCCCCTGCCATTCGCACCATCGGTACATAGCAATCAAAGAAGGGTTCAATGATGATGACCTGGACGAGAAAACATTACACAAGCAATGTGCTGTTAACACTGGGACCACATTTATGAATATATATGTGAATGTGTATGAAGTTACGGAGAGAAATGTCCTCACCTCATCTCCTTCTTCCACCAGTGCTTGCATGGAGCTGAATAAGGAACCATAACCTCCAATGGTGACCAGAACTTCTTTTAAGGGGTCGATCTGGCGTCCATAGACCTTCCCATAAACCTGAGAAAGAGCCTTCACCAAAGGTGGATGACCCTTTAAACCAACAGAGAACACAATTTTTTTTTAAAAATGACAGTACAAACCGCAAACAGTAAACTTCTGGCTTCAGCAAACATTTTAATAAAAACTCTATCAAAGTATACATTTGATTTTTATATAGTAGCTCCTATCTCTGTCCCTCTAGCCTGCTGATTTACTAAATGTAGAATTTTAGCAGGTACTTATATTAATCACAACTGTTAATTAGGAAATGTGAAAGTAAAATTTCAATATTGTCCAAGACTGACTGATAAAACACATGTGCCTCACTCACTGACAATTACACTTGTCACAGCAGTGACATTGCTACGACTGCAGCTGATACGTAGCACAACAGTTTGGACATCCCACATTTGTGATCTGAAAAGTATAAATCGGCAGCAATCAGAACTGTTTAAACTTTAAACTTGTTTTTAATCATCTGCTAAACCAGGTCTGCTGCAGGGGAAACCTCAAAATCGGTGAGCTCCACAGCAGTTCAGGTAATTTTTACACATTTTCCATTACTACAGGAGTAGTTTAAAATGCAGCTTCTGATGTCTCAGCAACAGCCAGGGAGCTGAACAAAGGGCACCAAGAAGCAACAAGTTTTCAAAGTAAACTTGAGGAAAATGTTTTTATTTAGAAACATTAGGTACTTTTGAAACATGGTTCGTTGCAGAATATTGGTCCTAATATTTGACACCAGCTAAGACGGTATCAAATTCTCTCTCTGGTGCCTCAGTTCCTTTTCAAAAAGACTAGGAGATATTCTTAATTATCAGCTTTTTAAGCAGTCTGCCATGAGTCACTGTTATGGCAGCTAATCAGACTTACAAAGCCTCTGGTGTATTGGTTCAACTTGTCCACTGAAGCAGCCTTTGCTAGTCCCTCCTTAATATAGGAAGGTGGGGGAATGTCTGGAAAGCCTTGGCCCAGGTTAACGACGGAAGGATCGGCTGCCAGTGAAGTAAACGCCACCCTGAGGTGGCAAAGATAAAAAGCATTACTGCACAGAACAGAGCTTATGGGATGTTTCCGAAAGAAAGGGAAAAAAAGTCAGCCACAACATGTGACGGTATGGGCAATGATCTGAGTGTGGTGCAGTAACTGGACCGAGGTCAAACCTACGCATATGTTTGTAATGGTAGATTTTAAACATCCTGTACTGCTAATTTCAATTTGAGTTCAAAATTCTTCATATTTTCAGCAATATATTACCAGGATATTTCCAAGAAAGTCCTATACACACCTTGGCACTAATTACAAGGAAATTAAGAAAAAAAATGTTTTCTTACAGAAAAAATAGGAAATTATGTCATAATTATGTCAGAAGAAAAGCTCACAAACTCAGTTAAGCTTAATTTGGATCCTTCTGGACATTAAGCTGCCATACATTACAGAGCCACTAGGCAGTCAGTATATATTAAGTTAATCCCTGGAGCTCAAAACCCACTGGTGGGTTTGAAAGGCATAATATCTTTCAAAAAGCACCAAAATTCCACCATTTATCAGTCAGAAACGGTAAAAACAGTAAGAATCATTATATTTTCAGCTGTCCGACAGACCTTGAACTACTCATCTGCATAGTGTGGTTTAGTCAAAACAGCAAATCAATGCTCAGAATTTTTATGTTTTATCAAATCACTTTATTATACATATTTAACTTAGTAATTCACCAAAAATAAAAAGTTTTGACTAAACGGATTCTGTAAAAAAATTTTTAAAAAAAGACTCAACAGTGACGCCATGACTGACTCAGCTGTGGCCTACAGTCACATGACAAAAACCCAGGGCCTCTTTGAACTGGGCTGAACTGCAGGCTGTGTTTACACAAAGATTAAAGATTAAAAATGTAAGCAGTAAAATATTTATAGTCATAGCATAGAGTTTCTATTTTTCCAGTACTGGTAACAACTGTGGGCGCTTGGAAAAATATTGTACATGTTGATTCCATGTCTTTTCCCTTTTGGTAAAATAAATAAATTTAATTCTCATTTTTTCTCTTTTATGGTTTATAACAGTGTAACTTGCACATTAAGTTTAACTGCACATTAGACATTTTTGAGTTCTCTCTACTTCTAGCCATGGCAGTGGTGTTTTTGTTTATATGCAGGACTTTGTATAGTAGTCAAAAATGAGCTCGCAGAAAAACGTGCAGAAAAACACCCACACACTGCTGAGGGTTATAAGGAAAAAACACTGAAACGTAATGAGCAGGTACTTAAAAACTTGAGCAACAAACACTTCTCCCCATTTCTGTTATAGCTACTACCCAAAATTGTACAGACCTTTTTTGGGGAGATATGTGTAATGTACGGCTAAACACAAGCTTATTTTTTTAGAAAATTATGAGGAAGGTTTACTGGACACTAGCTGCAAAATGCACCCTAAAATAAATCATAACTTTAATGTTTGGATATCAGCATATCACTTCATGATTCATCTGCTCTCTTTGCTTGCTGTTACTCATGGTGAGACATCATTCTGTGAAAGTTTCCATTCAAACTAAGCAGCATCCAGCATAAGGAGCTACTGCACTGTAAACCTTACTTGCCTGCTGCTCTGCCTGGCTTTAATGTAATACCACTGCAAAATAAATAGGAACCTGATCCGCAGTCTGTTAACAGAACCCCTGCCCTGCTGTCTCATTTAGACAGATGAATGTTTCAATCATTGTTCACTTACCAGACGTTATGGTCCAGGCCCTCAATTCTTTTGGTGTGTTTGTGCCGCGACATCATCATATGCTGCAATAAAAAACCAAAATACATGAGAGTATAGTTACGTTCAGGAGCCTAGCACAAGGGAATACAGGGGGCACCCATGCAGCGAGCAGTGTGGTGGAAGAAAAGTAATCATCAACCACTTGAGACTGGGCGATTACACAATATTCCAGGATTGTACTCTGTGTTTTTGTAGCTTCTGTGGTTACATCATAGTTAAACTTTTATGCATTATCTTCAAGTTCTCCAACAATACTAACAGTAGTTTAAATCAAATGCATTCCTAAATATGTTAACATTATTCAAGGTAGGCACATTCAAAGTTTTATGCGATGGACTTACTTGTGAAGCACAAAACCTCCTTCCGAAGTTTATGGGAACTGAGCGACATGCAAATCTGGAGCAAGTCAGGACCTGTCGTCCAATGCTCATGCTGCACGAAAAGAGAGAGGTAAAACAAACTGTGAAACTCATCTTTTCCTTCTCTCACTTTACTGGTTTAACTGGTAGCTTTTTGTCACACTGGCTGTTTGATTAGTTAGATGTTGCTGCTGGTTCCAGTAAGGTTTCCGGTTGTATGCCTGTTTCAAAACTTGGTCACCATTGGGCGCTCTGATGGCCTCGTGGTTATGTTGCGTGACTTACGTGCAGACGTGTAGCGGCTGTGCCAGGTTTGAGTCTGACCTAGGCCTGTTACCGCATGTCCTTCCCCACTCTCTCCCATTTCTAACCCTGGCCTTAGGACAAAAATAAATCTTAAAAAAAACTTAGTCACCATTACGTCTGTTCTGAAGTCTTTATGTGTTTACATGTATGTATTATGAGCTCTGTTTTGTCTCACTGTGTGTGCTGGCTTATCAGCGAATTACATGATACTGATGAAGTCTTTAAAATGAAAGTTTCTCAAGCATCAACTAATCTAATTCCTGCCCTACTGTAATGACAGTAACTAGACAAAAGGCTGTCAGTTTGCCTTGTGAATGTGATGCTCCTGAGGAGAATGTCAGCATAACAATAAAACTTTATGTTATCTATTTGGTTTGAGGCTCTGTCAATAAACTACTGAAAATTCATTAAAAAAAACGATTTTTCTGTTACTGAGTAAACAATTGAGTCATTTATGAAGACAAAAGGCAAACATCTGCTTATTCGACCGTCTCACTAAATGGAATATCTGTGGGTTTTGTATTGTGTTCCAAATCACATACTTTTTATTTTTATGTTAAGTACATACTGCAGCTGCCCTCACAAAGTATGTAACGTTCCATGCAGTGTTATACAACTGCGACATACTACTTCATCATAATAATGTGCCTTAAACTTTGGCCGTCACAGTCTGTAAAGCAAAATGAGCTGTCATGTGTCTGTGCACTCTTGGCAGCTCAAGCTTGTTCATACTTGTGCCAAACACCATGACATATGTGACGTAACGGCGCAAAGGATTGTGGGTCGGAATGGGCAGAAAAGCATGCTGGCCCGCATGCTGCAATATTATGAAAGTAGTAGGACATCCTGCTATTTTCGGCATGCTGCATTTGGCATACTGTGTATTGGGACATCTAAATCTTTCTCTGACACACTGTATAGTACGGTAGTATGGATATTGGAATACACCATGTTTCTGCAGCAGAGTCTGCAGTTTTGGGACCACATTTTAAGGACCCCTTGGATGATCACTAAAAAGCACAACTGATAGTTTTTAAGGTTTATTCCATCCAAACAGTGCTTTCTGTTTAATGACCTGTGGTTGTAAATGTTCATTCTACCCAAATACTACTTTATATCCTGAAATGTAACTTGATTGCTAAGAGTTTTACTTTGAGTAGTTTGTGTAATTTGCCTTACTAGGTCATTATCAGGTAAACTAGTGCTGGAATCCTATGCTATGGTCTTTTCAGCCACTAGATCTCAGATAACAGTACACAGCAACATCAGATATAAGGATAACAAAGGACACTCTTTACATTAAGTAGAAATTAATATATAGGAGAAATAACCAAAATCAAAAGAATACAAAGTAATTTCACGTCAGTATACTAATACTGGGGCTTTGTTGCTTTCTTTAGGCTCCACATGTGCACAGCAAAATGAGCACGTAAAACAAGAGAAACACAGAATAGGAAGCATTGCTAGCAAAAATAAGTGTAATGTGAGTTGTATGGAAAGATTTTAGCCACAGAAAGAATGACGCTGAGCAAGAACAGGTACTCAGTCGGCAGTGTCTTGCAATTGTTGACACTACACAAGACAACATGACTAATTTGTTTAATCGTTTAAACCAACAGGACATAGCTCTGGATGGTAAGTACCAAACAGGATCCGAACAGCATTCAAAGCAAACAACTATTTCGGATGCCTTTTCCAGTGTTTACACCTTATAAGAAAAGCTCCAAACTGCTGTTTTCAGCTTTTTCATTATTATTATTATTTTGATTTTGAATGCAGATGCACTCCTCTATAAAATCATCCCAATCATTCTAAAATGATTAAGTCTCTCCAAAAAAGAAAATTTATTTAAGTCATCTGCTAAAAATTGTTGTATTTTTTCATGTTGCCATATATACTTTAGAAAAACAAACTATGCATTTTTTCAGTATTGTGCAGCCCTAGTGTGCAGTATGTTCTGTGACCTAAGAGCTCACTGGACAAGGACACCCTTCCCTCATAAAACCCAATTTAAACCCTGGAAATAACCAAAATCAAAGAGGTACAGAGACAGACGAGCAAGTAAATTCACTTCGTAATCTTATTATTGGGTCTTCACTGTTTTGTTCTTGCAATCTGAGGTGGAAAACAACTGAATATCACTAAAGACTTCTGTAAAGATTGGTGAGTTTGTAATATTGCTCTAATGTCACCTTGCACTCTACCAGTTGTCTGTATTCAGCTTTATAAAAATACAACAGTAGGTGGCGCCGCAGTGCTTCTTCTAATGGCTACAGCTCATTGACATTAGGGACCTCTTGATGTTTACAATGATATGAAAACTTTACACCGGCTTATATCTGCCCTCAGCTGGTCTTTGTTACTCTGCCGGCTCATATTAAACATGTATGTTGCTAATAACATGTGCTATCGTTAGCTACAGCTGAGCACAGCCAGTCAGGGAGACTGCATGCCAACGCTAGCTAGCTTAGCTAACGGTAACGTTTAACGGACCGGTTGTAAGCTCTCTCTCTCTCTCTCTGGATATAAAAACGCAGTGAAGACAGCCCCACTGTAGAAAACACGTACCATGAACTGACAGAAGTTAAGCCACCAGGTCAGCAACCACAACTTACTTGCTGTGACACTGACACCGGACAGAGCTGCAGAGAGGTGGCGATCAGCGGGAGGAGACGGGCTACAGGCAGAGCTAGTGCTGCGTTCACTGCCGTCGGAAACTGGCATGTCGGCTACTCGCAATGGACTCGAATCTAAAGCCCTTTTGAGACATGAGAAATCTTATTTCCAACAACTTGGGAACATTAAGCAGAGAGAAATAACAACACAGATAATGTCACTGTTATAATTAAGGCATTTACACACCTTTCTGCATGCTAATTATTACTCTTCGAGAAAATATAAGTCGATATTTTGCATATGACTCTAACTTGACCAAAATAATATATGGCCCTCTAAAACTCAGGAAACTGGATCAGTTGTATCCAAAGCACAGAGTGAGCTAACCGTCAGAAGATCAACACATCAAGCTTTGTCCACTGAGAGATGGAAAAGAAGCTTCATCCCAGATTCAGAAATTACTAAATAAAGAGCACCAGACTCTAATCAGCAAAAGTCTCCTTAAGGGAAGGCTGTAGTTGTGTCTCAGAGGACGAGGAGTGTCTCTAAACCACTTCTCAGATGCAGAAACATGGCCAGGTGCTTGGAGTTGGCTAAGACAGAGAGGTGGATGATGGAAAAAAGTCTCATTTACTGACTATCAAAGTTAGTGTTCGTAAAAGTCGTGTAGACAGTAAGTTGCCTGCACTGAGTAAAGGCTTGTCCAAGTTATGTGCAAATTTCTTCCTTGTTGAAAGGGACAACTATTGCTAAGTAAACAATGGTTGCTATGGTTTCAGTTATGTAATATAAGGAAAAATAGATACCCTCATTTGATTTGAATGTGACAAAATATTAAATATCAATATTAAAATATTAATAAAACTGCACAAGACCATAAAGTTAAGTCACCACAGTGATCATTTCATTGGATTCAGCCAGCTAAATCTAAACTGACAATGAATATAGTGCACTTGTATGTTTGTATATCTCACCAGTATGTGCTGGTTCAGAAGCTGCGTGTACTTTGCTAAGTAAACAGATTGTTCTCAACAAGAG
The DNA here is from genome assembly GCA_024666655.1 of Dascyllus trimaculatus. Classification (NCBI taxonomy): domain Eukaryota; kingdom Metazoa; phylum Chordata; class Actinopteri; family Pomacentridae; genus Dascyllus; species Dascyllus trimaculatus. The sequence continues at coordinate 15,816,486 of CM045446.1, forward strand.
GATCTGGACTGCATCAGCCAGCATCTGGTCTGTCAGTTCTCCACCACTTAAGGTAGCACATGGAACTGTGGAGACTGAAAGCAAGATACAATCAAACATTCTACATAATACACTGGACATGCACTGACATCCTGTGCAGCAGCAAGTAGAGGGAATCTTCAAATACCTGATTGTCCCCAACCGCTGTGAAAGCAAACAGTGTTCAAAACAAGCCTCCTGCAGAAAGAACAGGTGGAGTGTGAAGTCTGTAGTTCCTAAGGATTTATATGATAGTAGATGAACGGTTAAAACAGTGGATCCAAACGTTTTGTGAGCATTGCTGCTGCTTTATACTATTCAGATATCTATCTGTGCTGTGATGAGACTGAGACTCCACATCTGATCATCTACACTGGATCTTAAAACAATAATTACAACCGAGCAATAAAGGAAGAGGACACAAAGAGAAGAGTATGCATTGTGAATTTCCCCTGAACCACAGCATCCTCAACGACCAGTGCAGTGTCTAACTGGGGCAGCACATCCAGCACATGCTAAAGGTGTGAAGTTTAAAATATATCTATCACTTCTGTGGACATCCTGTGTTAAAAGAAAAACAGAAAGTAATGACTGACAATTGCTTGCTAAAAATAGCTTATAAAGCAGTTTGATATGATGAATCGCCTGCTTTATGTTTGATGTACATGATGTACATGCTAGTTGATGTACACCACTAGCTTGTGTGTGCACAACCCCCAAACCGTATTTAGAGGACAGCTGAGTTTTTTCTTGGCACCAAGTGTACAACACAGTAGGAAGTGATACGATTTTTAGGTTTTCAGTACAAGTTTTTGCCAGTGTTTAAGCCTTGCATATTTGTGTATTCAAATGGATCAAAGCTCTTGGTTCTTGTTGTCATTTCTGTAAATCATCTGAACCAGCTTCACCGCTAGGTAAAGGGTCCCCTTTGAGATAGGTAGCGCAAATAGTCTACCTATTGGACTCCAAATGTATAAACTGAGTTTACTTGTCTTGAAATGAATAGGTATTTCTGTCTGAAGCTAAATAAAATTGGTCCATTTGGCACTGGATTTGAGTTGCTGCAAAATTGATGTAGTCAGACAGAACAAAGGCCTGAAGCTGCCTCATTAAACCCAGCAAAATTCACCAAACAAAAGGTTTGTACCTGATTCCATAAAAAACAAAAAAATTCTACACTCAACTGTGAAGCCATTAGGAGCTCACCTGTGGCCAACAGTTATGTAACAAAACCTCAGGGACTATTAGGCTGGACTGCAGGCTGTGTTTACATATTGCAGATAGGGGAAAAGCGAGTAAACAAAATGACAGTAGTAAATTATCTATCACATGTAGAGACGCAATTTTTTTTTCAAGTATTGGCAACATCTTTGGGCATTTTATATTACTACTTCATTAAATTTCAAAGGAAAAAGTGTGATTTTTACTACACTGTATTTACTTATGGGGCTACACAGGTGGACTCTGTGATCGACTGGTGACATGTCCAGGGTGTCCCCTGCCTTCACCCTAAGTCAGCTGGGATAGACTCCAGTCTCCCTGCGACCCTGCAGAGGATAAAGCGCTGTATAGATAATGGATGGATGGATGGATGGATGGATGGATGGATGGCTGCATTGTAGTCACATTACTGTGACCACTATGCAGCCAGAGATTTTACATTAACATCACATGTAGGCTTATATTATAAAACACATTACCAAAGTTGAAAACAGTGGTTCCTAACAATTTTGCCTTCCTTGTTTTGTGACCATTTTTGCTGCTTTATACTGTCAAGAGATCCATCTGTGCTGTGATGTGACTAATAATTATATTACGATATTACGACAATATTGCGATAAAAGTAGAAAGGCAATGAGAGAGGAAATACCTCAGAAAGACAGTTCATCTCATTCAATAGGTTGTTGATGATGATAATGATGATGATGATGATGATGATATTATTATATTATAATTATTATTGATAATAATAATAATATGAATTTAATATATTTTATATAAATAAATAAATACTTTTATATTTATACAATACATATAAATAATTTATTCATTTATATATATATATATAATGCGATTATTACAATAATAATTATTATTATTACTATTATTATTATAAAAGTATTAATATAAAAGTAGGAAGGCAATGAGAGATGAAATATCTCATTATAAATGAGTAATATTGACACGGAAAGGGAGTTAATTTCATTCAATAAGTTGGGTCAAATGATCAACCCAGTATTCTGAGTTAAATGGTAAAATCCAGTGCTTGGGTCAAACCAACCCAGGGTGGGTTCTGTGTGAGTGTGAGTCTGTGTAACGCTCTTCTGAATATTTTAATAATAATTATTATTATTTTTCCTGTGAGCAGACCCGTGCCAGCTGTCCCAGAGACAACATGCAGCCTGGAGGGTCGGCTGTGGTTTGTGCAGGAGTCCACGCCCCTGTGGTGACAGTAAATGCCTGCACGGTCCGGCCGAGGATCCAGGAAGGTTGGCGGACACAGAGGAAAGGCGGCACATCATGATCCGAGACTCCACCGAGTGAAAGCTTCGAGTCCAGCTCTCCTCTAAAGGTAAGTCAGACTTTAATACTGACATTGATCTTCTGACGACACACCGCTGCTCACCGCGCAGAGCACAATAGCGCAGTTTGTTTTCGGCGGAGCGCGTCACAAACTAGTTTCCACTGATTCCCGTTAGTTTCCTCTCAGACGCGGGAGCAAGGACTGAACACTGAGGGATCTGCGTAGAGGAAAGTGACCATCAGAGCATTTAACAGGGATCCGCAGCTCAGATCAGCCTGAAAACCCCTCATCATCAGTGTTTCAGGGTCGGAGCTGGGAGCAGAAGACTGATGAACTGTTTGTGCTGATCTCAGGATGAATCACAGCTGATCTCACTGCAGGAGCTCCTCTCCTTCCCCTTCACAGCAAAGTCTACATCAAAAGTGTGTCGTTAAAGAAACAGAGCAAAAAAGAAAAAAGTTCGTTCCTGCAATGCGGATAGTTTTTTTCCATGTCCCTAACGAGGCAAGACTTTGTGTGTGCCCGGGGCTGGGTGTGTTCCAAACATGTCTGTTTTTGGATATCTGGGATTCAGACAAGTTTCCTGTCAGGAAGGGATGAGGATATGGCCTGCTCAGCTCAGTTCAATGGCTGACTCATCCAGAGGCAGGACAGTAGTTTTCCTACACCATCTATATGCTGAACCTAAAGTCTCTTTACTCCCCTTTTCTCTGAGCTGTTTCTTTTTTTATCATGTCACCCTATTATTAGACTTTAAAGGGTCCTGTGAGTTGTGGAGATCCCCAGGGGTCATGTCGTGACTCTGTGATTATCAGTGTCAGTGAGCAGGGGCAAACTTTAAAAACATTAAATGATGAATTATGAACATCTGCAGCGTATCAGCTACCTATTAGTTGTATTGGTTTCCTTGGTTCTGTTTGTTTACATTTTTTTCTACTCATGATCCTGTATCCATCAAATGGCATAAACCAAACTAAGTATCTTTCACTTTTGGCATTGATTATGTAAATAGATTTTTAGCCTAATTTTCAAGATATCAGTCTCAGGATGCCATTAACAACCGTTTTTCAATTAGTTAATTAAACTAAGCCATTCATTTACTTCCAAAAAGGCAAACACATACAAATTGTATGCCACTGTATAATCCAGCATAGTACAACATGTAAACAAAGGCTGACATATTAAAATGCAAAACATGTAGAGTTAAACTGGAAACTCCAACATCGTAAAAACAAGTAAAAGAAGGGCTTATTATTTAGTCAGTGGTGCAACTCCAAAATAAATTTAAGTTTTTTTTAACCCCTTAATAGACTGGAAAAGGTTTAATCTGTGTAATAAATAAACAGCAACATGGACAGGGTGGATATTTTACAAACATGGAGCATTTATTGTGAAACTGTTCTCTGATTTTATTAGTAGCTTCGAATTCTATGAGAACATAATTGAGTTCCCAGTGCAGCTGTTGTCTGGGATATGTATACTCAAGTATACATATCAAGTAAATCATGTCTGTGTTGAGTTTGCCAGCTGACATTAAGATTTTTAAATAACAACAAAAAAATAAAACTATGAAAATGAGGACGGCTTTATGGGAAATTCAGCTGTATTCAAATACACTACAAGTGAGCACAGAGGAGGAGAGAAGTAAACAGATGTTAAGCGCCTCCTGGGTGTTTTAATCTTCAGGTACAAGACTAAATGTCAGAATGTCTGTATTGGAGTCATATGAGTATGTCACCTTTAGGGAAGTTGTGTGTTAAATTGCTGAACTGCTTCTTTAAAGTAATGAATGATGTAGTTTGTGGCGTTCGCAGCATTTTATAAATCATCTTTTCACAATCATTATCCCCACTTTGCAACTATGCTTAATCCAACAGAGCACCATTTTTAGTTAGACACTGTAAAAGTTGTAACAACAAAATAAAAAAAAACACTTGCAAGTAAAAGCCCTGCATCAAAATATATTTAAAGTATCAGCAGTAAAGGTTTTAATCGAGGTAACGTTGGTTAACCCTAGATTTGAGTGTAGGAAAGTAGCTCTACCAGGTGTGGCTCTAGTGAGGAAACAATGGCGGATTCCAAGGAAGTTGCCCATATTTTGTTTAAAGGCCAAACTACATGCTAGGTAGACGTCATGCATTACATGGTGACACAGATAAGTAACAGGAAAAGAACTGGGACTCAGATTTTAGCTTAGATTTGAAAAAGTTTTCTGATGGAACGTCAACTCACAGAAGATTAGATCAGGGACTGTTGCCAACCTGAAAAGCAGATGATTCTTTCCGTTTTGACAGTTTGGGGTTCCGATAAATAACATGCTTCAGAGAGCTAAAACATGGCATTTCAGGCAGGTAAGGAGCCGTGTTTTCTGTGGGAGAGAATAACTCCCTTTTGTGTGGTCTTTGAGGCCTTTTATATGCACAAAAAGCAACATTGCAGCACACTGAAGGACAAACCAGACTATAATATAGGCTCTTTAAATTGTTTTTTTTCTTAAATTTTCAGCAGCATAAACAAAACCCCACTGAAAGAGATATTAACATCAGTGGATAGAGTTATCTGCAAGGTTATCTACAAGAGCTAAGTAGGAAAAACTATTTTTTTTCATTTGACTTTACCGACACTTTAAAGTGAACCATCAATAGCAAGTTTCATATAAACAGTTCTAAAACCTTCCTGTTGTTCTGACACTGAGGTAGAAGAATCAATAAATACACTGTGTGAAAAACTTAATTGGACTGAATAAACTGACCTCTTTAAAAGCTCCAGGTGAATCAAAGATACCTTAAGGCCAATCTTATTAATAATGGACTAAAGTTTGAGTATAACTGTATTGGCCTATTGACAGCAGCTGTTTATTTGTTGCGGTGGAGCTGCAGATGATAAAACATTATCATTATCTTCTGCCACCTTCTAGATTATTCATCAGACTCAAACAGCGTGGCCAGCCATCTCCATTGAAAGTGCTCATCACAGGTCTTTTCAGTTTAAACAGTGCAGCCAGTCTAATGCCAGCCAGATGCTTGAAACAGGATACTTGCAGCTGCAGCACTTTAGAGAAGGTGACCACAGAGAGTGTGAGCAGATAGCAGCATCAGGGAAACACCATTCGTTTTTCATGCTGCTGTGAACAAAGTCAGGTTGGTAAAAGTCTTTAAAGAGATTCATAGCTCCAAGACTGTGTGCTGCGTGTACACAATGAAAGTGCTGAGATCTGGTTTTGGTCAGTTTTGTCAGTCATCGTGTGCCAAGGTGTGAGACCACTTTACAAACAAGTGGGCTTCTTGGACTGTGACGTTGATGTCCAAACACTTGTCACAAGCGTTTACACAATTAGTCATTTATTTGGTGTTTTGTGGGCACAGAGTTTTAAATAATTACATTGGAAATGTGCATTTGTTTAACATCAAATATCCACTCAAGAGGTAGTCATTAGTTCGGGGGAACATTAAGTACTGTATATATGGCTTAATGTTTGTCATTACTGAGATAATTCTAAAGAGGACAAATTTGGATAGGAGGAGCAGTACTTAGAGCTAAATGTTAATAGCAGTGCTAAATGTAGCAATCTCCTGCTTGTAATGTTAGCACTGTAGCATGCACTGAACATAAGAGATGGACATAGGTTTCAGTTTTGAAAGTAAAGCAAACATGCAAGTGCCTTGACGCTGCATTCTTTCTAACAGCCAGCAGGGGGCGACTTCTCTGGTTGCAAAAAGAGGTCTGAGTGTATACAGATCAGCCACAACATTGTGACCACTGGCAGGTGAAATAAATAATATTGATCATATTGGTACTATGTGGTAATCTAATGGAGAACATTGGATTTTAACATCCATGTTGATGAGACTTAGACACCCAAATAAACATTGTCCCACAACAAACACACTCCCTCATGCAAATGGAAATCCCAAATGTCACTGGCCTACCCCTGCAGGAAAATGCACCCCACCTCATGGAAAAAACATCAAACAATCAGGAACATGTTGAGGAACATTACAATGGCCCAAGATGTTGATTTGACCTCCAAACTTCCTACACCCCATTGTGATCAAACATCAACAGGATGCAGTGGAACAAGTTTGATTGACAGAGGCCCCACTGCACAAGCCAGAGTACCCAAAGGATCCAGTGCCAACGTCCTGGTTCCAGACCCCATAGGACACCCTGAGAGTTTCTCTTGTCCGTGTCCAATGGTTCAGAGCATTTTTGAGCACATAAGGGGGATCAACACAATATTAGGCAGATGGTCATAATGTTATGCCTGATCAGTATATATAAGTCTATGAAAAACCCGCCCAACTTCTCACTTGATGCGTTCCCTCAGTAAACATTTTCCTCATAAGTTTATGATCCCAGTTGCTAGTTTCAAGCCTCCTTCAATACAACATTATGCTCATTTAGTAAATTATGGTCCCACTTAGAGGAAACCAGCTGACTATGTGATAGATGAGTTGCTGTCCATAGTGCCCTTGAGCTCTCAGCCAGCTTCAACCCTCACTTGTCACATTTGATATCAAAAGTGTTCCTTCAGTGGAATGCCGCCTCTTGCTTAGCTGCCAAAATACTACAGATCTAGAGTAATTACCATCTTCACGATCTTGGTTTTGCATGTTATTGTGCTAAAATCTGTTAATAAGCACTAAGCACCAAGGCTGAATGTATTTGGGAATGGGTCACAAAGTGGTCAAATATGGTCTGATGGCAGCACTACATGGAAAAACAATAGTTCACAAATTACAATTGTGAGGGGAACCTAAATTAAGGCTCATAAATTAGACTGCTGTGAGTTGTTAAATTGTAATATCCTGTGAATCAGAGAATAGCATTGTTTTACTACTCCATGGACATTTCATTTTTCCCATTGTCCTCGCTGAAAATGTAATCACCCATTCTTTTCCTACAGGCATCATGATTCCTGTGATGGAATTCCGGCAGTTCTCTGAACAGCAACCAGCATTCAGAGTCCTGAAGCCGTGGTGGGATGTGTTCACTGACTATCTGTCTGTGATCATGCTCATGATTGGCGTCTTTGGATGCACTCTTCAGGTCAGTACCAATGCTTCACCAAGATGTCTCTACTTAAGAGAATGCAGCTAATGCACACAGCGGGGTTTGAACTCCAACATGTTTATGAGGTAAAAGCAGCTGCTCGACTTTTCTTTGATTAAATCTATAATAATTTAATTCACCAGAGATAGTCTATAGGCTCTCTGATGGAACATTACTGCACTGCCTTCTGCGCTGGCACTAGCTCAAAACGCTAATTCTGTGCTTTTACAACCTGGCCTGTGTGCAGCAAAGGAAGCATTCAGCCCATCAGGAGCTCAGAGTGGAAACATTTACCCACCCAGCCCCTTTTAGTAAACATTAGATTCCAAACTGCTGTGGCCTGCTGCCTGACTTCCCTCTCTATGTGGAATAGGGACTTTTTTGGCTGCTGTGAGGCTCTGGTGTGTAAATCCTGCAAATAATACCAAAACATTTTGAGAAAGACTGTTATGTTAGGATATTTATTAGGGTGGGATCAGCCATTGTTTCCCATTCTCACCATAACAGTGTTTGGACATGATCTAACAGTCAGTAAATTGAGTGGATGATTAAGTCTATGGCCAAGTTTACTTTATAAGTCAAAGCGTTATTAGCAGGCAGTTTTGTGTAAATTCTTGTCATTACATTGCCTGACACAAGAATCAGTTTGTTTGTAAAATTTTGCAGATCAGCTCCTCAGAGACCTCTGCAGACTTGACTTTGTATTTGTGATGCCTATAGCACGACCGTATTGCCCTTAGTCATAACGTCGCTTCATATCCACTCTTTATAGATGTGCATTCATAGACTGCCACAGTTTCTTACACTACAGTGGGTGGAGAATCTGAGTTTCAGCCAGTCAGAGTGCACAGAATGTCTCTCACCAATGAATTAAAGTGCCCCCTTCCTGTTATTAGTGGAGTCAAGCAGCTGCCTGTTATTTACATTACAAGCAATCACCAAAGGCATTCGTTGTTTACTGATCCCGACCTTTATACAGCACATTCACATGCACTCTAGAAAGCAAGTTACACATACATAGTGCAGTGTATATCCATTTATCCATAAACTTTATGCTGCTTTTTTCTGTAGAGGGGGCTGTAGCCTCCTCTACAGCGAGGTGCACCTTGGACAGATCACCAGTCTATTGCAGGGCTAACACAAAGAGACAGATAACAGACATTTAAACCTACAGCCAATTTAGAATCACCAATTAGCCTATGCATGTCTTTGGACTGGCCTTCGCCCAAGTCGGCTGGGATAGGCTCCAGCCCCCCCGCAACCCTACAGAGGATTAAGCGGCGTATAGATAATGGATGGATGGATGGATGGATGTCTTTGGACTGTGGGGGGAACCAGAGCACCTGGAGGAAACTAATGCAGACACAGAGAGAAGATGTAAACTCTAACCAGAAAGGTCCCAGCAAACCAGCAGGTTTAAAACTAGAACCTTCCAACCATGAGTTGACAGTGCTAATGACTGCATCACCATGCTGCCCTACGATTTATATGCTCTGTAATAGTGTGGTAAATCTCTGTTTACATACAACAAATTCAAGTAACTTCACTTGAAATCTTGTTGGAATCCAACAAAGTTACTTCATGTGTGTCACACATATGGAAAAAAAACAGCAGGAATGACTAAAAAGTACAAAACAAAACCTTATGGTAAAAATCCACATTCATCATCTTTTGTATGTCTTAAAAACTTGGAGCTATAAAATAAAAGAGAATGTGAATATGCTTACTACTGCCATTCCTTATACCCTTTGACTGCTAGCTGGCCTACCTGTTTTACAAGCCAGACATAATTTTAATTAGTTAATACATAGAAACTGAGGAAGCAGTCATCATCTTGTCAAAAAAATTGCATAATCCTGCCCCCTTACTGCCCACTGCTTCCAGGTGAGACAGTCTGAATAAGCAGCTTCCTCTCAGGCCACCAGCTTTATTTTATTTCTAGAGCTGCTTCTGCTAACTCTGAAATGTCGCAGCCACGCGCAAATCAAACCAAATGTTTTACTATCGTCTGCAAGAGTGAACACAGGAGTTTTCATGTACTACCAGCATCTGTAGAGACCTACTAGATTACTTTTGTCGATGGCAATGTCAGAATGAGGAAATCCTTAGTGTTAGCACACCGTGTAGCTAATGTGGCTAACATTACCATCAGCTTTGACCGTATGTCCACAGATCAAAGCTGCATAGAAATTGTAGCAGTGAGGGACATCATAGATTGTGTAAAATTTAAGAGCTAATTAAAACCAATAAAGAAAGGCCAGGTGGGTTACTGTGTTTTCATGTTGCCTGTTGTACTTCAGTGAAACCTGAACTCATCTGTTGACTTCTCTCCTTCTCTCTGTGCTCACATATACTACATTTTGACACAGTTGAATTTACAATGAAGGAATTCCAGCAGTTAACCAGCAGTTATTTCAGTCATTTCCAAGCAGCTGCACTGCACCAGTGTACTGATAGTTTATAACCACAACCTTGTCTGACAAGCTTAAACACGTTAGTTCTAAACAAAGGCTGTGCGTGTGTGTAAAATAATCACTCAGAGAGAAAGTTAAAAGCAACAGAAAGTCTTAGTCTTACATACTTGTTCACGTCTACCAAGCGCTCAAGTCTTTTACCCCACACTGTCAGTCACAGATACAGAGAGAGTCGTATTCCTGAAGGGATCATGGACAACAGCAGCTCAGCTCCATTTAAAGCTACAGAATCAGCCCGTTTAGAACAAGATGAAAATCAGAGGTTACCATGGTTAAAAAGAACCATCTTTGTAGTATTTTTCTGAAAGATTAAAAGACACATTCTGGGGACATATGAAACTTTCATTATTTGTTGAACAGGGGTGCAATATGGGACCTTTAATATACAGTTTATATAGTGCCTGTGGGTTTGAAGTTTTGTATTGTTTGTATGTGTGTGTGTACCAGGTGCAGTCAGAGGACAGGCTGTGTAGTGAAAGCTCAGTGTCTCCTCAGAGTACAAAAGTATCTGAATATACCAAATAGTTACATTTTCCGCAGTGGATGTTGACCAATTTAGACTTCTACAAGCTACACAAGGTAATGCAGCAGTGATCTCTCCACTCTTCTGTCATTCAGTCCAATACCAGCCGTGCACTGAACAAAATGCAAAGTTGATCTAAGATGTTCAGTTTGAGTGGCAGACCCATGATTCTGAAAGCTCATCAGACTGATCAGTAATGTTATGACAATGGTAATCAAGTTGCGAAGTACTAAATCAAATATACAAGTCAGGTTCCAACTTTTTCTCAGATGACTGTGCTTTTTTCTGCAAGAATCCTCTGCTGGGATCTTTCAAACAAATATGATGCAGTTTTTCTTGCTTACATGACATCTATGAAACCAGCTTACTGCTGGAGATAGCTGAGAGAAACCTGATTACCTAAACATCCTGACTTCTATGTCTGAATGTCTCTTTGATGTAATTTTGCTAATCTTTGTGTTTTTTTCTACACTTCGTTTTAGGTAATGCAAGATAAAATCATCTGCCTTCCTCAGAGAATATCACTGCCTTCAGAGAACAGCAGTGAAACGGAAGTGAAATCACTGTTACATCAGCACTCCAATACCTCAGCTGTGCCAAGAGAAATGACAGGCCTGAAAACTGATCTGGATCTTCAGCAGTACAGTTTCATCAATCAGATGTGTTACGAGAAGGCTCTGCATTGGTATGCCAAGTACTTTCCCTATTTGGTCCTCATACACACTCTAGTTTTCATGGTGTGCAGCAACTTCTGGTTCAAATTTCCTGGCTCCAGCTCTAAAATAGAGCATTTTATCTCGATGCTTGGGAAGTGCTTCGACTCTCCCTGGACCACACGAGCTCTGTCGGAGGTGTCCGGAGAAAATCCAGAGGAAAAGGACCATAAAAAGAGCGGCACCTTGAAGTCCAACATTGCAGTTTCTCCTGGAGAGGGCAGTCTGGAGAAGACGCAGTCACTCCGTTCGATCCCAGAAAAGATTGTAGTTGAAAAGCCATCAGCAAGTGTTCTTGATAAAAAAGAGGGTGAACAAGCTAAGGCTCTTTTTGAAAAGGTGAAGAAGTTCCGTTTGCATGTTGAAGAAGGAGATATTCTCTACCTTATGTATGTTCGGCAGACTGTGTTCAAGGTGTTTAAATTCCTCCTCATTATTGCCTATAACAGCTCTCTGGTGAATAAAGTGCGGAACAGAGTACGATGCGAAGTTGAGATCCAGGACATGACAGGCTATAAAGACTTTGAATGCAATCACACCATGGCTCATCTGTTTTCAAAGCTTTCTTACTGTTACCTGTGTTTGGTGGCTGTGTATGGATTAACAAGCCTTTACACCTCCTACTGGCTGTTTTACCGCTCACTTAAAGAATACTCCTTCGAGTATGTGCGGCAGGAAACGGGCATTAACGACATCCCGGATGTGAAGAATGACTTTGCTTTCATGCTGCACATGATTGATCAGTATGACCCGCTGTACTCTAAAAGATTTGCAGTTTTCCTGTCCGAGGTCAGTGAGAATAAACTGAAACAGCTCAACCTCAACCACGAATGGACGACGGAGAAACTGCGTCAGAGGCTCCAGACGAATGGCAACAACAGACTTGAACTTCAGCTCTTCATGCTCCCTGGTTTGCCTGACACCGTCTTTGAACTGACGGAGCTGCAGTCGCTCAAGCTGGAGATCATCAACAACGTCACCATCCCCGCCTCAATCTCTCAGCTGGAAGACCTTCAGGAGCTGTCTCTTTACCAATGCTCTTTAAAGTTGCACACAACTGCTACCTCCTTCCTCAAAGAGAACCTGAAAGTGCTGCGTGTGAAGTTTGACGACAACAGGGAACTTCCACACTGGATGTACGGCCTGCGCAACTTAGAGGAACTCTGCCTCACCGGCTCACTCAGCCCTGACGCCTCCAAGAATATAGTTCTGGAGTCTCTGCGGGAGATGAAGTGTCTGAAAACTCTCTCCCTTAAGAGTAACTTGACCAAGATACCCCAGTCGATTGTGGATGTTTCCAGCCACCTGCAGCGACTGTACTTACACAACGATGGCACTAAGCTAGTGATGCTAAACAACCTAAAAAAGATGACCAATCTGATAGAGCTGGAGCTCGTGCGTTGTGATTTGGAACGCATCCCTCACGCAATCTTCAGCCTGACAAGCCTGCAAGAGCTGGACCTGAAAGAGAACAACCTCCGCTCTATAGAGGAGATCGTCAGCTTCCAGCATCTTCGAAAGCTCACGTGTCTCAAGCTTTGGTACAACGGCATCATGTACATCCCGGAGCATATCAAGAAGCTCGGCAGCCTCGAGCGCCTCTACTTCAGCAACAACAAGATCGAGATATTGCCCTCGCACCTGTTCTTGTGCAACAAGCTGCGCTACCTGGACCTCTCCAACAACGACATCCGATTTATCCCTCCGGAAATTGGAGTCCTTCAGAGTCTGCAGTACTTCTCTGTCACTTGTAACAAAATTGAGAACTTACCAGATGAACTGTTCTTTTGCAAGAAGCTCAAAACGCTAAAGCTCGGCAAGAACTCGCTGTCCATACTCTCGCCAAAAATTTCCTACCTGGCTCTGCTGACCTACCTGGAGCTCAAAGGAAATCACTTTGAGCTCCTGCCACAGGAGCTCGGTTGCTGTCGTGCTTTGAAGCGCAGTGGCCTTATAGTGGAGGAGACACTCTTTGAAACTCTGCCTTCAGATGTTAGGGACCAAATGAAGGCCGAGTGAGACGCCTTAATGTAGCCGCAGTGCCTGCTGTTTGCTCTGTCCACTGATTCAGAGCATTTTGTTTTACATGAAGCCATTATCGTACATATGTATCACACTACTGGTAAGAGAGTTTTAGTTCAGAGTTTTATTTTCAATTTCCTAATGGAAAAAAGACATATTCATATATTGTTACACTGAGAGTGGCTGCAACAGGGACATATCTTCCGGCCACAAATCCTTTTTAAAGGGGTAGTTTGGCATTTTCGGAAAACACATTTTCTTGCCAAGAGTTTTAGGACAAGATTCATATCAGTCTCATATCTGTACATGAGAGCTGCAAAGATTAATGAATTATTTAGTTTGTTTCCAACTATTAAATTAATCAGCAATCATTTTCATAATCGAGTATTCAGTTAGAGTAACTTTTTAACGAAAAAAATAAATCCTCTCATTCCAGCTTCTTAAAAATTTATATAATCTGATTTATTTCCTCCTCTATGACAGTAAGCTGAATATCTTTGACAAAGCAAGACATTTGAGAGTGTAATCTTGGGGTTTGGGAAACACTGAGCTACATTTTCCCCATTTTCTGACATTTTATGGCCCAAACAACTGATCAATGAATTGAGAAAACAATCTAAAGATTAATCAACACTGAAAATACTAATTAGCTGCAGCCTGACTGTACACTAATCAGTCGTCACTGGACAGAGACAATGTAACTCTTTCCCCCTGCAGTCATTAGGCTAAGCTAACGCTCTTCTTGCTTCATATACAGACATGAGATTGATGTTGAACTTCTCATTTATCTCTAGGAAAGAAACAAGCAGATTTCCCACAATGTCAAGGTATTTCTTTAAAAAGACATCTGTCATTGCTACATTAAAATAATATGAATGTAAATCCAAACTGAAGACCTCACTTAAGTGTTGGCCAGTAGCCTTATGCTGTATTGTACATGTATTGTGTTGCTCTTAAGAGACTGTTAGTTCACAACCACTGCAGCAGGGGAAAACAATAAAACAAAGGTCAGATCTAACACAAGTGCATAAGATAACTTAGCTAAACAATTCTGTATTATAGAGTGCTGGCATTTTAAAGTGCATTAAACCTAAGGGACTATGTCATACTAGTGTTTTTCTTTGGCTGTTAAAATATGCAAACATGTATTTTCATAAACAGTATTTTTATGTTATTGACCAATAAAATTGGATTTATCTGTGAATGTTACTTGGAATTTCTAAAAATCCACTAAAAGTGTTGCAGTGTCTGAAAGGGGTAACTGCAATAGCGCCTTGTCCTATTTTCAGTTGTGTTGTTGGATAAGATACCACCTGCTGGCTGGTGAGGATTAATAGGAGCAAAGAAGATTAATCTATTATTATACAGGCATGAGGCACACATGAAAACATAAAGTTGGTCTGAAGTGCCAGCAACAAGAAAAACAAATAAGAATATAATTTTCGTCCAGAATGTAAGAGATTTGAATGCAATAAAATTAAAATTTAGTCATAAAAGGTTCAAGATTTTATTCCTTAAATACCGAAGTGCATTGTGTTTGCAAACAAACAAAGACATACAAAGTTAACACTACCTGTTTCTTTATTCCAAGATCAATTCTTGTACTTACCGAATCTGGATCTTGATCTTGATCCCCAGAATTACGAGACAGTAAATTATGAGCTAGTAAGTCTCCAGTTTTATTAAATTTTGTGAATGTGAAGCATTTTTGTTTTTGTCTCAGTACAAGAAAAATTTCTTTAAAAATACCCCAATTTGTTAACTAACAGCAAAAAAGATAATAATAATAAAAAACAATGGTCTCTGCATTAGAATACAAAGTACATTAGTGCAAAAATAATGGCTGGATTTGCTAAGGAATCAGGGTCTGCTAAATGTGTTACATGTCTTATTGTTTTGATTTTATTCATGATTTTTTCTTTCCTTTTTTAGTTTGCAGGAAAATTGCACATTGATCAACACTAATGTACCAGTGTTAGCCTAAGGGCTAATTATTAAGTCTTGCCCCTCAGCTTGTGATGTACATAGAGTGCAAAGATACCAAGAATAAATAAGTTGGTTTTAAGTAGGGTTGAACAATTTATGGATGCTTGTTTGAAACAATGCAATTAGCAAATCACAAAGGCTGCAGTTTAGGACAAATGAGACTATTAAATAATAAAATTATGGCTGTAATTCAATTTTATTTAATGCAAGTAGATTCAGGTGTTGTTTATGCTGCCCACTGGTCACTCTATTCTACGTGGTTGATTATGAATGCTGTGGTTTGACTGACATGAGTCCAGTCTCATACACTTCATAGCGCTTCTGACTAGGGTTTAAACTGTCATGTTAGTGGTTTTATAAATTCATGATGTGCTATTTGTCTGATGCTTTTGATGGCATTTAATGTTGCAATGCTTCATCACATTTTTAATCTGTCACAGTGTATATTAAACTGAAGCTTGACTTTATAAAAAATATCACAATATGTGAGCTAAATTGCAATTTAACTCAAACAGTTTAGTCCTAGCTTTAGGTATCAAGGTCAAAATAAACTACCACAACTACATTTTGCAAAGGATGGGATGAGCTCCAGATGTAAATAAAGTCAGTTTTCAGTGTCCCTAATAACAAACTACACTTTTCTTTTCTGGAATTTTTTTTTTTTAATTAGGGAAAGATACTCTGAGTGTTTGCTGACTGGATTTTCAAGTGAGAGGTTTTAATTAACGTTTATAAACAGTAAACCAAAGCTGTGATTTAACTTTTAAATTAGGCGCCTGCACTTTTGCGACGGTCCCTGACTTCAGCGGGACATCCTCCAGTTTACTGTCCAACATTCAAGTCGCTCTTTATCGGCTCCTGATGTGGAGGATCGAGCTGTGCACACCTTCAGGAGATCTTCCTCCTGCTCACCAAAGCGGACCATCCGGCCTGAGCTCCCTGAGAGCAGCATCAGCCTCCAGCAGCTGGTGCTGCCGCGCCAGTCACAGGCAGAGGACCCGACCATCTGAGGCGGAGTGGGGGTAGTCTGCTAAGCTGCTTACTGCCCTGCCAGCAGGCCCACGGTCCGACTGGTGCGAAGAATGGACGCCTTCATCCCATCAGCGGAACATGGCCTGTAGCTGCTCGGTACCGATGACATCCACATAACCGGACCAGACCTCCAGAAGGTGCGTATCCGAGCGCAGCTCCTCATCTGGGCTGGATGAGCTCCACGAACAGCCGCAGCGCTTCGGCCCGGTGCTGTTAGCAGCTACTCGGCGGTGTGGGACTCAGTGTGTGGAGCGTTACAATGAACTTGTGGTGGATTTGCTGCTGTAATGTGGCCAGATTGTGGTTTTGGGTGTAGATTTGAGCGCTGCGGTTAAGGCTTCCCTTGCATCAGCTCCACCTCTTGTTTGGCGTCCATGGATGCGTCTTGCTGCTGGAGCCGGTCTCAGCCTGCTCAACACTGACCTTCATGTTCCTGCACACAATAGATTCTAGTCGCAGTGGTGCAGAGATGATCCTTCTTATTATTTAATGTGTCTTTTTTTAATACCAAAAGCACTGAAACAGCTTGTTAAGTGTTCTGAGTGTTCCATGTACACAAACAGTATTTACAGTCAACATGTTACTATGATCATGGGTCTGTGTGCTGTAGGGACACGTGATTGTGTTTCTCTGGGTTATTTTTGAGTAAGGTGCACAGAAAAGACATGTGATAGAAGATTCTGACTTAGGTTACAGCAGGTCTGCACAATGGAGCCAACACATGTCATTGTTTGTGTCCCAGTTCAAGGGCAGCCTCCTCTAAATCCACAGGGCTGTCCTGTGTGAGCCTCCTCCAAATGTGCCTGGGGAGAAAAACTGTCTATGCTTTCCTCTTATCAGTATCCTGGAAAACATGGTGCATTGGAGAGTAAATACAGCCTTATAAATAAACCCAGTGCGGAAATGTAATTTTGAAGTAAGTGCTACCTGACTAAAATGTCATATCTCTGTCATTTATCTGACTTAGTCCATTATTCTGATCCTGGTGACCTCATTTCATTGTTTTTATCTCTCTTTTTAATTAGTGCTTTTAAAAAAAACAAAACAAAAAAAACCCAATGTGTTTAATTCTTGAGGGACCCCGGTCAAAACCACCTAATTCTACCAGTGCATTTGTAACAGATGGAACTGTTTGTTGAGTTCATGTTTGCCATGGGTCCTACTTTAAAGATACACACACTATCAGGCGGGGTGGGGGCTCCATATCAGTCATTTTGAACCAGACAGACAGATTTTCTCATGTGCTCTGTCAGCAAGCCTAAATACTAGACCTGAGCTAATGATTATGTCTTTGTCAATGAATCTGTTGATTATCTTCTCCATTGATTGATTAGTTCAGTGACCTATAACATGTCAGAAAATGGTGATATACGTTGATCAGCGGTTCCAAAGGTCTTGTAATGTCCACAATACAAAGATATTTAGTGCACTATCAGAAGAGGAAAGAATTTCAACTTTTTCTTTTTCCTATAAAATTACTCAAACTGAATAATCAGCAGTCTCCAGACTATCAGCAGTCTTTGTAAGCTAATTATGTCAGCAGGATGAAGGTTATGGGCTGCCTCTGATGTTGCATCCATGTTGTTTAAAATTGTAGAAATTAAGTATGAGAAACACCGCCACATTTCTCCGTGTCTTAAAAATGTCAGTGTTACAAAATGTATGATTTATAACAAGACTGTTGTACTGGATTACAGTGGATTACAACGTACAGAGTCCTTCTGGACCAGAGTTCTCTGAACTGGACCAGTAAGTAAGCAGGATGTAAATAATGGATTACGACGAGACATGAACTCTTCAGCCATTTAAAAATGCAACATCAACCCTCTGAACTCCAAGTAGTTTCAGGGTGTTTTTTTTTTGCTCCTGTTAGATTTTTACAACTGTGGGCTCATTTTTAACTTCAATGTAAAGTCCTGCATGTCCATGAAAACAGCACAACCATAGGTAGACAACTCAAAAATGTTTAGTGTGCAGTATAACACAGTAATAATGCCAATAATAATAGAAAACAAAGACCAAAAGTTTAATTTCTTTGATTTTTTAATTGACCAAAAAAACCTGAAATCAATATGTAAATTTTTCCAGTTGTCGGCAGGCACTACCAATAATAGAAAAAATGGTGACTGTACTTATTATAGCTATTTTACCACTTACGTTTCCATACTTGCCTGTGTAAACACAGCCTGCAGTGTTTACACGGGCAAGTCCAAAAAGTCGCAGAATTTTTCACATGACTATTAGTTGCAGCTGAGTCACTAATAGCTGTGCTGAGGAGCACAGAATTTTTAGTTTTTTGCATGATCTGTCCAAACAGGTCATGTAGAATAACTTGATTTTGATTAAATACCATGATTTAATCTTAAATGTGGTGAAGTTTCCTAAAAAGACTATGCACTGAATAGCATTTCTTGGCTTTTCTCATATTATTCTTTATTTTCCATGCCGATGCACTGCCCTACAAAATCACCCTAATTATTATTGAATGAATAATTCTTTCCAAATAGAGTATTTAATCTGCATTCCTGTGTTTTGTTATATTGCAGTGTATATTGCTGAAAAACTAAACATTGCATTGCCAGTTTTTTTTTCTTTACCATTTTGTCATCCATCTATGGGTAAATTCCTGGTTTAAAACATAGAAATTTTAGACATTACAAGATGGGAGGGCTGCTCCAACAAACCATTAGGAGGCATGAATAGCTGTGCCTGTTCTGTTCATATTGTATTAATTCATGTTCTCTGTTGCAGGAATGTTCACCCTCACAGAAGTCGCCTCCCTGAATGACATCCAGCCAACTTACCGAATACTGAAGCCATGGTGGGATGTCTTCATGGATTATCTTGGCATTGTCATGCTGATGTTGGCCATATTTTCTGGAACCATGCAGTTAACTAAGGACCAGGTGGTGTGTCTTCCCATTCTGGAGCAAACTCCGGAGGGGGCTGGGAGCTTCTTAGGACCCCAAACACCAGAGCCGACTGATGGTTTATGGAACAAAGAGAGCGCCATTGGGGAGCAAGCTGCCCCTCTGATGGCTAAAAGGCCTCCTGACAGCATCGCCCCGACAATTCACTTCACACAGTCTGCTAGTTTGGGGCAGCCGCAGCCCACAGGTGTCAGGACCAAGCTTGACTTTCAACAGTATGTTTTTGTCAATCAGATGTGCTACCACGTCGCCCTTCCTTGGTACTCCAAATATTTCCCATACCTCGCTCTAATCCACACTATTGTATTGATGGTCAGTAGCAACTTCTGGTTCAAATATCCAAAGACAAGTTCCAAAATAGAACATTTTGTTTCCATTCTGGGAAAATGTTTCGAGTCCCCTTGGACCACTAAAGCTCTGTCTGAGACTGCATGTGAGGACTCGGAGGAGAACAAGCAGAGGCTGGCTGGTGCCTCGTCTCTTCTGAAACATCTGTCCACGAGCAGCGAAGAGGGGAGTCCGAACCAGTCCGCACCAATGCTGACCAAATCTGGGGTCACGTTTTCTGCTGAGAAGCTGGTGAGTGAAGTTCCCTCCATGACCATACTGGACAAGAAGGATGGCGAGCAAGCAAAGGCCCTCTTCGAAAAAGTCAGGAAATTCCGTGCCCATGTGGAAGACAGTGATTTGATTTACAGACTCTATGCCATTCAGACAGTCATCAAAACAGTGAAGTTTATCTTGATCCTGTGCTACACAATGACATTTGTTGCCTCTATAGATTTTGACCATGTGTGTGAGCCTGAAATAAAGCATTTGACTGGATATGCTAAGTTTCAATGTACACACAACATGGCGTTTATGTTAAAGAAGCTACTTGTCAGTTATATCGCTCTCATATGCGTTTATGGCATTATCTGTATTTACACACTGTTCTGGCTTTTTCGGCGACCTCTTAAGGAGTATTCCTTTGAAAAAGTCAGAGAGGAGAGCAGCTTCAGTGACATTCCTGATGTTAAGAACGACTTTGCTTTCCTCCTCCACATGGTTGATCAGTATGACCAGCTGTATTCAAAGCGTTTTGGGGTTTTTCTCTCTGAGGTGAGTGAGAACAAACTACGGGAGATCAGTCTAAACCACGAGTGGACCTTTGAGAAGCTGCGGCAGCATGTAACACGCAATCCTCAAGAAAAGTTGGAACTTCATCTCTTCATGCTCTCTGGAGTGCCGGATGCTGTGTTTGATCTCACCGACTTAGAAATCTTGAAACTAGAACTGATCCCAGAGGCCAAAATAACTGCAAAGATTTCACAAATGATAAACCTCCAGGAGCTGCACTTCTACCACTGTCCTGCCAAAGTTGAGCAGACTGCTTTCATTTTCCTTCGCGATCACCTCCGGTGCCTTCATGTCAAATTCACAGATGTCGCTGAGATTCCTAGCTGGGTTTACTTGCTGAAAAACTTAAGGGAACTGTATTTGGTGGGTAACCTGAACTCTGAAAACAACAAACTGATTGGACTTGAGTCTCTCCGAGATCTCAGGCACTTAAAGATTCTGCATCTCAAAAGCAACCTCACAAAGATCCCGACAAACATAACGGATCTGTCCCCACACCTGCTCAAACTGGTCATTCACAACGACGGCACGAAGCTCTTGGTGCTGAACAGTTTGAAGAAGATGATGAACCTTGCAGAGCTGGAGCTTCTTAACTGTGAGCTGGAACGAATCCCCCACGCCATCTTCAGTCTGAACAACCTTCAGGAACTCGATCTAAAATCCAACAACATTCGCTCCATTGAGGAGGTCATCAGCTTCCAGCATCTCAAAAGACTAACGTGTCTCAAACTTTGGCACAATAAGATCATCACCATTCCTCTGTCCATCAGCCACATCAAAAACCTGGAGTCGCTCTATCTGTCGCACAACAAGCTGGAATCTCTTCCGTCTCCATTATTCACCCTTCTCAAGTTGAGGCACCTCGATCTTAGTCATAACTCTATAGTGGTGATACCGCTAGAGGTCGGCTTCCTGCAGAACCTCCAGCATTTTGCCATTACTGGCAACAAAGTCGAGGTAGTCCCCAAGCAACTGTTCAAATGCAACAAACTAAGGACATTATGTCTCAGCCACAACTGCATCTCCTCCATTCCTGAGAAAATTGGCCAACTTTCGCAGCTCACACATCTGGAACTGAAGGGAAACTGTCTGGACCGCCTCCCGGCTCAGCTCGGTCAGTGCTGCCTCCTCCGCAGGGGCTGCCTGATAGTGGAGGATCACCTCTTTGACTCGCTGCCCATTGAAGTCAAAGAGAGCATTAATCAGGAATCTAGTGTTTTATTTGCAAATGGGTGTAAATGTCTAACTGACGGACGGTAGTGGCATCCTGTTAGGCATCAAATGCTGAATATTTCCTCTTTGGTGGAAAAAAGTATATTTTCTAAATCATACAATTAGAAACAGTAACTGAGGTTAGAGTATGTTTCATTGTCTTTTAGCCACTTACACAGTGAACATAGCACAGCACATAAAAGGTCAATACCACTGGAATAACTTCAGCTGAACCACAGGAAATATTATGGTTTGCGTCATGTCTGGATTTTTCTTTTTCATTTTCTTTTTGGTTAATGTGAGCTCATACTAGCAGTTTAAAGATCCGCTTTTTCTAAACCTTTTTATGCACAAATATCTACAGTGGATTTAGGCATCTTTTTGAAACAGTCCCTCTTTATTGCTGTGATTTTATTTGGTTTTGTTCAGATTAACTAGATTGTGCTCAATGGTTCTCAATTTAATCGTATTTTCTATTCACACCAAGAGTTACATGAAAAGATTGATACCACTCCTTTATATAGTCACATCTGACCATTAAAGTAGTAGTGCAAGACTTTTACATCGAAATGAACGTCTGCCATATTCAGGAAAAATAAGTTTACACAATGCTGATTAAGCACCATCCAGGTAAATGACTTTGTGTTGATCTTAGTTTACAGCAGGAGTGGCCATTTATTGTACATCAGCTTGCAGTGATTGTTTTGCCAAAGCAAAGAGGGCAACTACTATAATGACAGAGATGAAGGAGGCTACAGAAACTACAAATATGGCGGAAAACCTAAGAAGTGCCAAGCAAAAATTCTAGTGCTCCAGATGAAAAAGAAACGTGCATTCATAGGAACAGTTTACAATTTAAAAAAAAAGAAAGCGATCATATTGAGGTATAAGCACACGTCAACAGTGTTTGCATTACTGTCACTGCCAGAGGAGAGACACAAAGGTTTCTCACTGCAGGTTTAAATCTGAAGCTACAGCCACGAGATGCTTAGTTTAGGATTAAGACTGAAAACAGCTAGTCTGGTTCTGCACAAAGCTACAACAATTTGTCAGCATCTCTAAAGCTCACCGACTTGTATATCTATTAACTCGTATATGTTGTTTGTACAAAATCCAGACTGCTATTTTCCATGTGTGTGCAGTTTGATGCTACGCTCAGCTAACTGTAGCTTCATATTTAGCATTACTTAAAGTGTTATCAATCTTCCCATTTAACCCTCCACCAAACAAACTGAACTTCCAAAACTATCACGCTAAAGGGTTGGTACACTGAAGCTACAAATACAATAATGTAAAATATGGCATACAGTTATACAGATATTTAACATTTTATGTATCTTAATTTTGCCTTTAAAAAAAACGAATATATATTTATTTGATCATTTATTAAACACAATAAATTCAACAGCAGGATCTCTTTCTAGAAAACTGTGTTCCCATTCAACTGGATCATTCACAGACCTCCCTGGTTTTGGTTTTTATCAAGTACTTTATAACTAGTAACTAATTTTGAAGTAAAATATGTTACAGCAAAATTATCCACAGTAGGCAGAATGTTGTTAATGGGAAGCTGTGCTGCCTTTACATGTCTTAAATGCTGTGAGTAGCACAAGCAAAATTAAATTCAGACACAGTTTTTAAAAAAAATATCGGAACATAAGATGAAACTTTCTTGATAGCTGTATACCATTATGACAAATGCAAAAATGTCTTTTCGTAATTTCAGTGCAAAAACCCTTCAAAAATGCTTGCAATGAAAGTCTTTAACTCAAGGTCCACTTACTTGCTACACTGGTATAATCTTTTACAGAAATAAAGTAAGCATCTGCTGGGGAAGACCACAAAAAGCTCCAGTCAGTAAGTGGACCTTGAGTTGTCCAACAGCTGTTTAACTACAATCATAAAATAACCCTAATTCTCCACATCTCAAAGTTATTTGATATATGTGCAACAACGACAGTATACGTAGACCACAGACAATGAGAGATTCCTATTAAATGTATGCATTCCACTTTTCATGTCTTGCAACAACGTAATGTTTCCTTTGAACCCTTTCCTCTGCTTCTTGAGTTCTCTTGCCATTCTTTTTAAATGTAGTTTGTTTTTTCAAATGAGTAGACGACAAATTCCTTTCAGCCAAACCGCAACGCTTTTAATTAGTTGTACTTTTGGTGTTGTCTGAATACGTTTTATTCTTGTAAACAATCTATTTATCATGTATTTTGCGTGTATTTTCTCATTGTCTTTAATGTGTCCTTTCTGCAAAGCACTTTGTAAACTGGTTTTTAAAATGTGCTATATGAATAAAGGAGTTATTACACTGTTGCTAATGCTATTTTATTCAATGCTAGAGCTACAGCACAGATACATTACAATGCCACTTTTGCACCGAAACACATATTTTTGAATTTTTCTACATAATTATGCAGTTGAACCTTTATGTTTGAAATCCTTGGCTCTTTTTAAATTAATGACTTTCATTTTTTTTATCCATTATTAAGCAAACACAGTATTTTCTCCTCTCCATGCATATAAATAACTACTCAAATGTCGTTGCCCTGCTTCAACACAAAATCTCTAAGTTGCAAGAGATGTACAACAAATCAACCACATATTTCCAGGTGATTTTTAAAAGTTTTATATTTTTTAGTTTCTATTTAGATACTTGATTAAAGTAAAAAATTGTCCAACACTTCCTTTTCTTCTGTTCACTTTTTTCTTGCATTAACAGCTCAATAAGCACTTAATAGCCTCCTGCTGATCTCATACCTCTTATACTTGACTGCTTTAGCCAGGTTATTCAATATTATTCTCATTAATGAATTAGTATTTTTCTGTAAAGTAACAGAAGGTCAAATCAATCACAGAGTATAATAAAATCAGTGTCTCTGTGTGTAAGAGATTCAATGGAATAAATTCTAACACTGGAGAACTTTGGAGATATTTGACCTTTTTAGTATTGTTAACACATGACTTTTCTCCTTCAGCAGTTCATGTGGCTTTGAGATTTTGCTGCAGCCTCTCAAGCAGCTACAAACAAGGTCTGAAACTTATTCTATTGTAAATATAACAGGAGACTGCAGGTTGTCAGACAGAGTGAGAGCAGACCAACGTTTCTGTTCCACAAACTTCCATTACAGGTTTACATTTGATGAAAGACTAAAGCTGGAGAGAATTCAGACTCATAACAATTCCTGCAGGAGTATAAACCAGAGTCTCTGTCAGTAAAACTGACTAAATTTATTGTGCAATATTGCTTGCATTATTACTCCAAGCAGTTTCTGGCCGTTTTTTCTTTCCTGTCACTTTTTTCCCACTGTGGGCTCATTTTTCACTGCAATATAAGCCCTGCACCTCTATGGTAACAACACAGCCAATGCCTCCTGTGCAGTATGACAAAGTTATTATTCCAGAAATCCTTTTTTTAAAAAGAAAGAAAGAAAGAAAGAAAGAAAGAAAGAAAGAAAAAGCTGAATTTCTTTGATTTTTTTTTTCATTTTTTGGGAAAAAAACATGAAATCAACATTTACAACATTTGTGTCTTCAGGTATTTTACAATCTTAATGTGCTTCTATACTTGTCTCCTATCAGAACTTTTGGCAGTTCATTCAGGAACTCCATGGATTTTTTTGGTACATGACTGTTGGTGGCAGCTGAACCAGCAATGACTTCTTGTGGTGAGGAGAACTTTTAAGTGAGACAGTACAAAAAAGATTTTAATTAAATATTATGATTTCAGGATTGGTTTTGGTTGGGGTTTTCCAATGGAAAAGTGGCTCACAGATGAGTAATTCCAGGACTGTTAGAAAGTTGAAAAACCAACAATTCTTTCCATTTTCATAGTTCCTGTCTAATGAAGGGAGTCACTTTGATTATTTATTTATTTATTTATTTTTAAGACGACAAATTTTCTTAAATCTGCCTGCAGGTGTTGAGATTCGGACGGTTAAGAGATTTCCAGAAGGCTGCATTTACTGAAAACTGCAGTCGTAATTAATTTCATAAATATATTAGGATATATGTGAAATAAGGCCCTTGTGTCTCTCTGCATGGTCCCAGGAAAGGTTGTACATGTGGCAGAAAATGTCAAAATCAGCGCAATTGTTGTGTGGAGCTGCCCTCTGGTGGAAGTAGATTATTACTACATATTTCTCTTCGAAATGGGAATCACTTTGAACATTATTTACAACACATATTATTCAGGATCCAGGCCAAAAGGAAATATATTTTTAGCTGCTTTGGAGATAATAACTTAAGTTCGTTGTTGATTAAGGTTTTTTAGAGTGTAAAGCTGTAAGCTGTGCTGTGTGACGACTTTGTTATGACTGTGTCTTCATATGACATTTTAGTAGAGGGATGGAGTAATAATAATAATAATAATAATAATAATAATGATCTAACTTTTATTGATCCCCTTGGAAAAATTCCTTCTCTGCATTTGACCCATCCTATTCATAGTTATCCTTAAATACACATAATAGGAGCAGTGGGTTGCCGCGGTGCAGCGCCCAGGGAGCAGTCAGGGGTTAAGGGCCTTGCTCAAGGGCCCACAGTGGTGGTGACTGGGACAAACGGTCACTCTCAGTTTTCCACCTCAACCTCTTGCCAGTCTGGGGACTCGAACCGGCGACCCACCGGTTACAAGTTCACTTCACAAACCACTAGGCGTGTGTCATCTGCACTTTTGCTCTTGAGTTAAAGCACACAACACAACAGATTCTACCATCAGCTGAATATCTTTTGGATCAAACCTTTTGCCAAATATCTTGCTGTCTTCGTCAGTAATCTTAAGTTTTGAACTGCTCACCATAAAGCGCGTACAATCATGCTTTTATTATCTAAGAAATATCTTAAAAATATCTTAACTTTTAAAGACAGAGACCATTTTACACACATTTATCCCATCACACCTGGACTACTGCAACAGACTGCTTATCTGCCAACTGAATCAAATCAGACTATACAGAACCCAGCTGTCAAGCTTTTAACTAGAACCAAAAGATGCAATCACATCACTCCTATTTTAACCTCTTTACACTGGATGACAGTATTTTTTAAATACAATTACTGATCACTTTTAAGGCCCTTCATCACCTCTCAGAAAATTTCTGACCTCTTTGTTCTGTACTCACCAGTAAACACTTTGAGAACCTGAGCAGAGTTATTTTGTCTGTTCAAGGGAACCGGCTTTAAACTAAAGGGAACTGAGCATTTACAGTCGAGGCTCCGGAATGATTTGTCCATGGACATCAGGTCGACTGAGTCAGTGACCTCTTTAAAGTCTCCTCTTAAAACACATTTTTATCAGAGAGCCTTTCTTGATGTTACACAAGTTTAATTCCCATTGTTTTGTCTTTTATTTCTTTTAAAATTGCTTTCACCTTTTCTAACTGTGCACGTTTTTATACACCAAATTGTGCTTTTATCTGTCTTCTACAAGTGGATCATTTCATGACATGCAATGCACTTTGTATCTTGTAATACTGAAAAGCGCTCCATAAGTAAAGTTCATTGTATTTGATATTAAAAATCATCACAAGGCTACAGATCTACTATGTTAATTGTTTAGCTTAAACCTTAAAATCTAACCTGTTTAGCTACTGATGAGAAAATGTTTTGTGGCCATGATTTAATTTCATTTTAATTATTTACTTTATTGTATTCATGGTTTTAATTGTCCTGTATCCTTTCATTGATTGCATCTACCTTTATTTTATCCAGTGTCAACAGCTGATTGGAGCAAAGGCCATCTAAGTAAAAACTCTTTCAAACCACTGATTTCTTGATCTCGAAAACACTGACAAAGCAGATGGATGAAATGTTTTAATCAGAATTTGAATCGAATGAAGATGAAGATGGCAGTAGCTGAGGGTTTGCAAAAGGCAACATGTATTATGAGATGCGGACTATTGAAGCACATGACATCTATTTTATCAAGAGCATGTTGATCAATTGATCCCAAACAGCTTGTTTCGGTTTCTTCTCCTGCTCTTTGAGGGTGTAAATACGCTTTAGAAAGAGATGATAAAGAAGACAAAAGGATCAAATGGACTGTGTGCAGAACTGCCCAGGATCCTGTATGTGAAGTGTCTAACAAAAGGAAGGTGACAGCAAAGCATACTGGCCAGTGTCTTGCTCTTCACCAGGCTACACACTCTGAAGCCCTGGTTGGCCTGGTCCATACAGTCAATCACACCACTGCTACTGACGCTGTCTGAAGATCTGACAAACTTTCTGGAAGGTTTACGAAAACTGGCTATGTTTGTGCTCCACACAACATTTTGAAAGAGCAGAAGATTCACTGATACTGTGACAACACAAATGCACTAGAAGCAACCCCAAATGGCAAACTGCTGGTTCCAACCGCCAAGTAAAGATTTGGCTGCAAGCAGATCAGAAACATGTTCAGGTGTCACCTCCGCCTGACACACGAAGGAGCAAAGATGCTTGGTTCATGTGTGGACAAGACCTCCTGATATTCCAGATGTTCGTCTTCAGCTTGTGACTTGTTCATATGCAAATCTAACTGAGGGACAAGTTGATGCTTCTGCTTCAGGAAACGTCTCAAGTGCTCTCCTGCTTATGGCTGTTGCAGACTTGACACAGAGGATGCCAATGGTTCATCTTGACTTACTGGGTTAATCAGTTAGTAAAGACATTACGCATGTCTTGATTGAGATTAGTGAAAAGAAAACTATTGTGTTCATGAAAATTGCACTTGTAACTGCATAAATCCTTGCATAAATTCAGTGTATAATAATTATATGACTTGTGTGTATTGCAACTGAAACAAAAAAAAAAACCCTAATGCCAAGAGTTACCAAATATGCTGCAGATCCATTTATTTACAGTAACTCCTTTATGAAGTATTGGATGCTTCATAGCTTCATATAAAATAAATCAAACAATGTAATATGCACAGTTAGTGATCTGTACATGTGTAGAAACACTATGTATGTATGTATATATATGTATGAACATACATCCTTTCTAAAGCACTGTAATCACTGAGTCATGTTATACTGTGTTATCAAGTATCCATGAATTGTTTAAACATTAGTTGTACTTTATTAGTGGAGTAATAGTTTGTGACATATATTCTAAAAAAACATATACATAATTAGCTCAGCAGAGAAGGTGATTAGCTGCAGTCTCCCATCCCTCCTGGACCTGTACACACCAAGACCCTGAGGCGAGCCGGAGGATTGTGGCTGACCCCTCCCAACCCGGACACAAACTCAACCGCTCCCCTCTGGCAGGAGGCTGCGGCCCATCAGGACCAAAACCTCACGCCACAAAAACAGTTTCTTCCCGTCTGCAGCCAGTCTCATCAACAAGGCCCCTGTCCCCCACCCCACCAGAGACACTTGTCATGGACATTAATGCACAACTACTCTTTTTGCACTGTTGTGCACTACTTATTTGACATTCTGCACATATGTTAGTGTATATATTTGTATATAATACCTTATTCTTTTTCTTTTGTTTTTAATATTCTTAATATTATTTTATTTTTGCTATCTGTTTTTTTTTTAAAAAAAACTTTTCTTAACTGTTTGCATCAACAGACCAGGACAAATTCCTTGTAATGGAAAAATTACTCAACAGTAAACATGATTCTGATTCTAATGCATCTAAAAAGAATCTAGGCTTAAAATGGGTTTATGTTTGATACTAAAACATTCATGACGTTATTATAATGAAATTAAATGGTAAAATGGTTCATCTCATCTGACTCGTGCCTGTATTTCACCACTAGAGGACACTGTGTTTTATTCCAGCATGATTTTCAGCTGATGTTCTGCCAAACATACACACAGGCAAACAAACCCTCACTCTCCCCACTGCCTTGTTTTCTGAATTACACTGAGGGCGAGCATCATCACAGCAGACTTGATGGCGACCATTGTGCCATTTGGCTTGTCGGCTGCGGCCTGGGAGGAGCAAACATATGTCATGATAACTCTGGGCAGAGCAGCAGACAGAGAATCATGACTTTAAGCCGGCCTGACACCAGGGTTGTTATAAGTCTGCCATCAGGTGGACGAGGGAAACACACGGCCTGCAGTCCAGCCTTCATTACTTCCTTGGGATCAAGCAATGGCCTTAGCACTCGTCACAAACACTTAGCGTGCGCTCTCGCCCCTCTCAGGACTACACTGCCAGCCATGTTTGTATGAAGTGGTCATCACAGAGCACAGAGCGGCCACAGTGCATCCTGGAGACAGGGCTAACATGATGTCAATTTAAAAGGTTGACTGGCTCCTCAATCTGTGCATCTCAGTCCTGCACTGAGCATACGCTGTGACACATCAGCCGAGGAGACATGTTATTGCTTTAACGACCTGCTGTGCATCCAAGGCTCTCGGGTTTGATGAGTGCTGCCTGCTTTGTCCTTGGCAGACAGCATATTTTTTAACAAATGCAGGTGTTTATTGAGGATAATAAGCACTCATGCTCTAAGTACCGGTGAAACGGAGAGAAAAATTCATCTGAATTTTGGACTGTTGTGGCCAATTCGTTTTCCTCCTGGTATCTCTGGTAATAAGACATGAGCGTTTATTTGGTCCGAGCAGGAGGCTGTGCTGTGAATCCTGGATCTGTCTGTGGCCTGCTACTCCGCTGATGCCCCGAGGAAAGCAGCAGATCTTCAGCGACAGCACTTTGTGAGCACTTGCACAGCTGATGAGCTGTAATTATGCTTTAATTATTTCTGTGGGGCATTATTCTCTCCCGACGTGAAACCAGGCCCCCCTCCGTCCTCCCTCCTCCCTGCAAATTAAGACATTCAGTATTTTGAAAACATTTGGTGATGAAACTCTCTCCAGTGAAGTCCACTAATTACTGCACAGCCTCGTGTCAGCACCCATAGAAGGCAGCTTTGATGTCTACTGCCCAGGATGATAATCAAGGGCACAGATCGCATGTGATTGGCTGTAATTGGGACAAGTTGTTTAAAAAAAGGGCACTGCATGACTTTGACGGCTGCTTTGCACAGCCACTGCTCCGAGACACTAACCCCCGCCTCCCTCCCATCCTGTGCCCACGGGGTGAGGAAGCCTTGTCACTTATTAAGGAGGCTGTTGCCATGAAGTGACAGATGTCCTGATGTGATGTGTCTGCATCTTTGGCCTCCATCTGTCTTGTTAGTACACATAGTTAAGGATGGTGTGAGGAGAGAGCTGTTGTTCTTTCATATATGTTAAATGTATTGGAAGTTCTGTTTCTGGGAGCTGAAACTAGCTCCCCTGGCAATCCCTCGACAACAATCTCTCAGCTCTTCTTTTTCCACCTCTTGTTTTCCAAGGTTTCCCTGCCTCCTCCACCACTTCTGCAGGCCCTGATGTTCAGGGTTCAGTGCCACTGAACCATCTCCAAATCTCCATTTTTGCTCTGCTTTGCTCCCTGCTTGGCAGAGAAAGATTAGGGGCTCGGGTTCTGGGGTGCGCATCCCACCCTCTCTCTCGTCCTCACACCCTCCCCCTCTTCACCCATCCTCGGAGATTCAAATCCTTTTAGCTTCTTCCTCAGGTAAAATTGCCAAGGACCTTGTGAGCCCTAGGTTCCCCTGGAGGTAAAATCTATAATGGAGTTTTGATATGAGCAAGAACAGCCTTGAAAATGGACTTCTTTGACTAGCTAGCTGCCTCGCAGAAGGTCAACAGTACTCCAGGTGGACACAACATGCCACAACTGTGTTAGAAAAAGGCAGAACAAAGGAACAGTTTTACTCCAAAGAAAGTGACCTGTAGACACTGTTGTAAATAAAAAATCAAAGTGATGCGTTGCTTTTGTAAAAAAAATTTCAAAGTGAATTATTCGGCATCACTTACAATCTCACCACGAGATTTTACATGGAAATGTCTCTGTGGGACATGATAATCTCTTATTTAGTCTCATATGTAGATTTGTGCCCGTATGTCATAAAAACAATCAAAATAAATGCAAATTACTGAATGAAACTGTTGACAAATAGTTGATTCATTTACATTTGTTTCATAATGTTTCTTTTTCTTACTACATTGATTCAAAGATAGAGGGCACCAGAGGCTCAGTTTTGGAAAAAGCGCTGCTGAAGCCTCAACACAGAGGATCAGAAGTGCTTTGTCTATAGTGTACATTGTGATTTTATAATAGCTCTAAACCCTATAGCCAGAGGGCCGGGGTTAGAGTTAGGAAACATTTTATTTCGGGCCAAACAGCTACATGACATGACAAAAACAGATGGAAATATTAATTATAATAACATCACAGTGGGTTAGGATAGGAAATATTTATTCTGGAAGGAAAGGCTACATAACAGGGCAACAATCTAGTAGTAATTAATGATAATAACCATAAAGATTGTGGTTAGGAAACATATTTTTGGTTTGACATCTACAAAACATGACAAAAACGGGGAATTAATTATTATAATAATACTTTGGGTTGGGGTTAGAAAATGTTCTATTCTGTAGGAAACAGCCTCATCACAGGCCAAGAATCTGCAAATAATAATTAGTAATCATAACTGTAGGGCTTATGGTTTAAAAGCATCTATTGTGGGTGAGATACTGTAGCTACATGACATGACAAGAACTAGTGATCATTAATTATTACAATGACACCGGGTTTTGGGGTGCAAAATATACATATCATGACAAAATAGCTTCATGACATGAAGAAATAGGTGGTAATTATTGATAATATTGGTAATAATACCAATAAGCAGTCATGATTAGTAGTAATAACGGACACGATAGGTTGCTAGAAGAGTCACAGAGTTTGAAAATTTAGAAATTTCACACAAATACGCCTCATTACCACTTTATTGATGTATCCTCTGCTGACTTTCAATTATTCATCAGCCACTCAAAAAACTGTTTGCTCTGACTCAATTTATGCTCCGTATCAAAACATAAATCACGTCCCTGCTGCAGCCATAATCTTAGTTAATCAGCATCATTTAATGCACTTAGCAGCAGTGTTTCAAATTCAAATGAAACACTTGTGCAAAAGCAATCGCCGTCTGCCCTAGTTCTCATCGATGGTGGGTTTGTCAAAATGATGCAATTGGTCATTACCTCACATCAGACGCCTAGGAGACATAATTCTGCCTGACAGTTGGATTCTAGCTTTGACAGCCTCAAACTTGTTGAGTTTTCTCTAAATACTTGCCACTGCAATGAGTTAAACATCCCCCGGAGGCACCGCAGAGTTTTCCTTTTGAACAAACACCCGAGGGACGCCAAGCTGGGACTGCACGAGGAACTGGAGGTCTTACGGAGAGGGCTGTTTGGGTTTATCTAATGGTACAATGGGTAATTTCTTCTGCCACTGCAGCGGGAGGGGGAAGAAAAGAGGGATGAAAAGAGAGAAGGGAATATGTTTAAGAGAGAATCTTTATCTGGGCTTAATTTCCCATGCTCAAGCAGAGTGGAGGATTTTTTTGCTGTACAGATCTCTTTTGTCAGATCCTACCTACCCATAGAAGACCCAGGGGCACTCTAAGAACATACGCATCACCTAGATTTGCCTTCCAGCCCACTTCTCTCCAGTGATTGCACCCTCTCCCCGCTGGCTTCTTTGTGTAGAAGAGACGAGCGAGCATTTTGGAAATCAAATCTCAGTTTGTCGGAGTAAAACTGGAGCAGACTTCAATTTGAATAGATTTATTTCTACATAATTGTTCTGAGCACATACATGCACAAAACGCTCTTTTTTCTGTGCTCTGCCTGGTTGTGATGCAAAATGAGGCTGAACGGGAGAGATACGGCGTACGTCTCACCACAGCTGCACCGCTGAGGATCCCTCCATCTACTCAAACTTAAATATCAACCCCAACTACGGAAATTATCATGTGAAATGCGCGTCTTCCCCCACCGACGTTATTATAGCCTATTTGTTTTCATGCGGTAAAAGTCTCCCAACGATCTGGAGAGGCCCCTCCAACAGCGGTGTGGCTGGTCTCTGAAGGCCGGGGCCACTTTGCAAGGGAGAATTCAGGCAGGTACAATAGTCATCATTGTCAAAAAGGAAGTGCACAACACTGCTGGGACAAAGGAAGGTGCCGGTGAAAACATGAGGTGAGTGGAACAGGGTGAGGTGGAGACGGGTGGGGGTGTGTGGGGGGGGGATGGGAGGTTGAAGAGAGTCCCAAAGCTCCCTGCCAGTGATGACCAGAGTGTCCATCAGCGAGGTCTCACGGGTGCCCACTGAAACAGCAGCGCTGGCAGAACTAAAAAACACCCACCCTGGGAAAGTGCTTTTTCTCCCGCCAGACGCCGAGTGATGGATTGGGCCGGCCGCTGCACACAATGCATTTGTGAAGAGAAATAGAGAGGAGGGGTGGTGATGGTGATGGTGATGGTGGTAGTGGTGGTGGAGGGGGGGGAGATGCAGGCAAGGTCTGTCAGAAAAACACTTCCACTTTACTCCTAGAATGCACTAAAATATTTAAGAGTTCGATATTTATTTCATTATTCCACACATCGGATGTGAGAATGGACATACACACAAATGGGAGTGTGCAACAAAAGCTTTAAAGTCACATGCTGTAAACTGTAAGACAAAGAAGGGTTTGGGGTGAATGTCAATGAATGCGCTTGCCATGTTTTCTTACGCTGAAAAAAATTGGAAATTAACCACAATTAAACACTCCGAATGACAACCAAGGGCCTTGGAAAGCTGGGAGTGTGTCTCCACAGAGGCCCACGTTGAGGATTTTTCCTCCTGAATGATGGAAATGCTTCTGCTGAGAGCTACGCACCAACCACACCTGCCAACCTCAAGAGTCAACAGTATTGATTAAACCGCCGCATCCTCTCAAATCCATCCCCATTTCCTTTGAAGGCGAAAATCATCCTTGATATCTGCCAACAGCTTACTTACTTAGGGATTTCTTCCTTTCCATCTAGGTTGTATTAATTAATGCATGCTTTTCTTAAATTAGCCCTCTGAGGAGCTATAACTCAAATTCCTGTATTTATGGAAGTAATAGGTTGGAAAAAAATGCTAAACTGAAATAATTATGCAGTCCAACACTTTGCTTTGAGAATAAACTGCAAGAAACCTGATGAAATATGAATGTGCGTTGGGTGCAAAGATAGTTAAATATTTACAATCCTGTGTTAGTCCACAACCCCGGTAAAGATGCTAGTCAACTGCAATAATTGCTTTACTGCAAAACTTTGCGCTTGATTCATGGATTCGCAGGGTGTTATACAAGTTCAGAGTGCTTTTCCTTTTTTTTCCCCAAAATGTACACCCATTAAGAATATATATTTTTGAAACTGCCGGTACACCCTGTGCAGTCCTGTATACATTCCATTTTTCTGCTTAATGTAATCAGGCAGGTAGTTGCATCTTAAGCAGGAGCCCATATTGCAGTTAAGAAAGGGCACAGTGAGGAGGAAGCCCCCTGAGGGACTGATCTTATATCAGGAGACTGTATATTTCTACGCTAAAGAGGCTATTCAAACCCACCAATGCTTGAATTATTAAAGACACTGTATGTTTTTCAAAGCCTTGATTTAGCTTTTTTAAGGGGTGGGATGTGTGCTGCGGTGTGGTGTGGCCAGGGGTTGGGGATAGCAGAGGAGAGGAGGGAGGACCAGAGGGAAGGTGGAGGGGAGTTGTGGGCTATCAGAAGCTGGATTGTTTCTGTTTTCACCCCTCCCACCGCTGGCCTCGTCTGCTAAAATGGCCTTTTACTTTCTAAGCATGCTTTTACTGCCTTTGAAGAGTTATTTTTGTTGATGAAAAAGATATGCCGCCTCGGTTAAAGCGAACCCCGGCTATTCACAAGGTTGTTTAATACTTTCCCCTCAGTTTGGCTTATAAATTTATCATCAGTAAAGTATACCAGTGGTCTCATGCCGTAGTACAGGCTTCAAGCTAAGTGGCTGGGGTGGAGTGAGTGAACGAAGGCCGGAGAGCAAGAGAGAGAGACAGGAGAAACAGAAAGAAAGAAAACGGTTTAACAGCGGTTGATCCTGTTCTGCAGTGGAGGAGTGTCTACTAGAGGTTTTAAGAAGTTAAAAGTCTTAAATTGGCTTTATCGATGGCTCTCTTGATTCCGAGATACAGTACAGAGGCCTCACTTGTTAACAACTTGTATGTTAATGACTTGTATTAGAACTGATCAATCTACTTTGGATGCAAGCGTTTCCCATCGCTTTGAAGTGAACGCATTGATTGGTGAGAATATAACAGAATTAAACAATCGGTCCTGCTCAGAGCTGAGTGGAGCTGTCTGTTGCCAGCTTTCTCTTCTATTAATAGATCACAAACACCATCGCTGCTAGAACACAGAATACTATATTGACATTGCACTGTAATATACAGGGCACTGTGTGGTAGAAAGTATTTGGACAGCTGAACGTTATACCATAATTTGCTGCTAGAATCAGCACAACTCTTCTTTAAAGTCAGGCTGCAGGGACTTGCTTCCATTATGATGGCACATTACTGATGTTGGGGGGGTAAAACCAGTCAAGTTCCCACATGTTGGTTCTGGACAATCCCCAGAAACACTGGATTACATCCAATATATGCCCGTGACAAATGCATGAATGGTTAAGGATATTCAGAGATGTTACAAACGAGACTTAAAGAATCTTTAACCTTGCCAAGATGGCGGTTGTATGAGCCACCCCCTCACCTAAAAAGCCAACTGTCTACGTTGTAACAGCTGAACCAGGAAACATTAATCCAATTGTGTTGTTGCACTGAAAATGTGCATAGTAGAAAAATAAAACGGTGAGACATACCTATACGGACTTTAGGTTATTACAGTGTGATGATTATGACAAATGGTTGAGGTATGGTCAAGCTCTGATGACTAAAGCACTTGATTGGGGTCAAAGAAAGATTGTTGTTATGGTTTAAAAAAGGGAACCATTAATTTTAAACTTCATACTCCACACAAACCTCCACAGCTCTACTTCCTGCACTGGCACCAATTCAAGCACTAGATGAAAACTGCAATGTGCAAAATCAGCCAACACAAATGAAAATAACAAACTACAAAACTCAAATCTTTAAGGGCCTGACTATGTGCATTTTAGTATTACTGTGCCCCAGAATATATGTAGGAACTGCTGTCTCCTCATACACAGCCTAAGATCATTAGGCAGAATCCTGCTGACTGTTCCCACAACTACCAAAACCTGCAGTTTTGGTAGTTGTGCCACCCCATTTAAGGTCTTAAATGGGTTGGCACAATATGCTTGCATCCTAACTATCAGCATGGTCAATCAACCAGATGCTCTTGGATGTCCTATGATCCAGCCACAAAAATGAAGGTAACAATGGCTTCGCAGTGGCTGCTCCTAATGTCTGGCACAGTTATATTCATGTAAGAAGGGCTCAGACTGCAGACAGCTGTTGACGAAAACTCACCTCTTTTCATTGGCATTCAATTTAAGTTGACGTAAACAATTATATATTATAATTATGATAATGTATTGTATCATTTAATAATTTTCATTGCTTTTACACATGTAAATACCCTTCATTAAACATTAATAAGCCCAAAATACACATGATGCCATAACAAATTGGGATGAGAAGAGAATTTCAATTATGGAAACGTATTGGACAGTGTTTTTCTTTGCTGGTTATTTTATTTTACAGTATGTTTTTGCCACCCAGTGTACTGTTTGCTAACATGTTGGCTATTTCAACATTATCACATGTCAGTGTTGTGTTTACAGCTTTCTGCAGTCCCCTTGAGAGTAAAAAAAATCAATGGAAGCAGCTTTAAGGTTTCCCTTAACATGAACTAAGGGACCTGAACCCAAAAAAATACATTAAAATAATCCTCTGATGTAAAGTGTCCAAAAATCTGCATATTTTCTGG
Source organism: Dascyllus trimaculatus (assembly GCA_024666655.1). Taxonomy (NCBI): domain Eukaryota; kingdom Metazoa; phylum Chordata; class Actinopteri; family Pomacentridae; genus Dascyllus; species Dascyllus trimaculatus. Next base: position 15,853,932 of record CM045446.1, read on the forward strand.
CACACATTGCAGTTTTCTGTGATAATGTAGTGCACCAATTGCTCTTCTCACCTTGCACAAAACCCCATTTCATCCATCTACAGATGTTCAAAATCTCAGTTTCTATTTAAAACCTAGAATAAGTGGTGTTAAAACTATCACATCCCGTACATACATGCATATAACCTGCACCATCACCCCTCCTCTGCTGTGTGTTCTCTGTGTTTTTAGTGCTGGAGGAAACTACGGCAAGGGGGTGCTGTTTATGGATGCTATCCCAGGTGGAATATTGCTGGTGTATTGCCCACCAAACAGATGTCTCCCCTGAATTAGTTACCTCTGGATCCTCCCTGAATACCAAATCAGGGAAAACACACAAGTTGTGCCCAATTCTGATTTATTCATCCGGTCTGTACCTCATGCCTAGACAACAGCATGCAAATCAATGGCATCTGTTACTCATTCATGGTATGTGGTATATATCTGTACACTACACTGTGTGTATATAGCAGTTGATGCTTTATTGATTTGTCTCCTACAAGGATATCATAGATAAATAAATGATACGGCCTTGAATTAAAGGTGGTGCTGCTGTTTCTGACACCACCACCACTGCTGGGATTTAAATGACCGCAAGGAAATCTCTGAGCTTTCTGAACCAGACACAGGTTGCAACCATATTGCAGTGACATGACATGGTGGTCTAGATTTGTCTGTTCGATCACGGTTACATCATTTCCTCTGTTATAGTGGGAGGGCATGAAAACAAGAGGAACTCATGATATCACCCCCCTCTCCTCCTCCTCCTTTAGCCGACCAGCGGACCAGCCTTTCTTTATTGATAGTGGAATGCTTGACAAAGCAGGGTAATTAAAGCAATAGTGCCGGTTGGGTTTCATTGATAAAGATTGGAGCCGATGCACCTCTCAGTGGTGTGTCAGCAGCAGAGAGCGCCCGTCCCCTGGATCCCTCATTCGCCTTTCATCTCCCCCACTCAGCCATGAAAAATTCATCCAAGACCTCCAGAAATATTTATTGTAAAATCTTAGGGAGAAGTGGTAGCACTGAAAAATTCATGGCCTTATTCGCCTCCAACAGCTGTGGACCCCTTAATTAATTTGATTGCTCACATTACACAATAAATTCATTTATACAATATTTATCTGTCCTTTTCCTCAACTTGGTCTAATCAAACAGACATACATACAAAGCTAGTGTGTTTTTACTGTTCTTTTCTCATAACCCACTGTATATATTTATACTTTAAAAGGGCATTTCATTTGGTTATTCTGCCAATATATTTTCTTTTATACAAAGCCACTGTTATGGTCAAGCAGACATAATGTTTCACTCTTCTGAAATAAAGACATCTATTGTATTAACAACAATAATTCATATAAAACATGTTAATGACTTTTTTGTCTCATTTGAAGGTTCATAATTTTGTGTTTTTTAATGTGTCAGATTAACAAGCCCATGCTAAAAGCCTTTGAGAGGCTTAAACTACATTCTAAAGTCAGCAGCTAACAATTACCAAACTGATGCCAAAATGCGAAACAAAGACAGTGAACATCGTAAATATTTTACCTGCTGCTCATATTAGCATGATAGCATGCTAATATGCTAATGGTTGTTTAGCAGGTATAACAGGTATAATGCTTAAGATGGAGAGCATATTGTAGTCAGTCAGGGATACTCAACCTGCTTTGCCTGGGGGCCACTTTTGCAAAATGACAGGAGGCCAGGGGCCAGTTAATAAACAGACACTAATTTATCAGGTAAAATGAATAAACATTAAAAAGCTCATAACTCATCTTTCTTTGAGGTTATTTACTTTCAAATTAACTCCAGTCATGGAACATAACTGAACATTTATTAGATGAACAAACAAACAAAAAAAATCAGTGTCAGTTTATTTTAATTGTGAATTACAAAATGGTTAGCAGGCCAGCCGGCGTCCTATCAGGCTATAAGATGAGTATCACCATAATAAACATTATACTGGGTCAACATCAACATGTTAGCATGCAAACATTTGTTATTTAGTGAAGCACAAAGAGCAGCTGAGGCCACTAGAGATTTCATTACATTGTAGTCATGAAAAAATCCCGAAAAAGACTAAGAAAGGCTGCAATAAGTGTGTGCCCCTGTAAAAGTCAGAAAAAGTTAGAAACTAGTGTTTTGCTGTGTACATATTTCTATTATATGGCAAGAAACTATTTTTGTTCTTGTGGTATTAATATTTTAAATTTTTCTTTTTTACCATTGTGGTTTAAAATAATGTGTCATCAGGTCTATTTAAAAGATAGCCACAGAATTTTTATTTGGCCTGTATTGGTTTAAACACAAGCAGTGATGGTGCTAAAAAATGAAACCAACATGTAAGTGCCAAACGCCCACTGCAGGATGTCTCCAAAAGGGAGTCAGTCCCCCTAGACTGTCATGTTAAAATATCCAACTTTACTGCAGAAAGCAGTCCGGTGCAACAAATGGCTTTGTTCTCTATGGCTAATTTCCACATGCATGACAACTCAATGAGGGGTAAAGTGTTATTATATTTTTTTATAAGCCACACGTTAAATTGTATTTTTTGTGATCAACATTTTTTATTGAATATTAAACATCAAGAACTGGGAAGGAGAAAGAACTGGGAAGGGGAAGCATTTAAATTAAGGCTTAAAATTATCAGTGATTAAGGATGTAGCCACTTTAGAGGTAGAATGAATCCGACACAGTGGAACCCACCACACCGATATTAAAACTGTCATTCAGAAAATCAGCGGGTGGCGGTTTAAATTGTTGTAACTCTGACAGCTGTGTGCAGTAACACACACCTGTATGACCAATAGAAACGAGGCAATATCAGAGATTATATGTAAAGGATTGTTCTTTATGTACAGTTTAGGTACAGAATATTTTATTGACATCTAGAAAAGCTACCTATGGCATTGTGGTTTCAAATGATGTACAATTGGGGCTGATGATAATGAAAATACAGTGGTGATGTTTTTACTTACTGGGTATGACATTTGACTAGATCATGATGCTCGATAAAGAGTCAGAACATCACTAAATCTTTTGTAATTCCTCCTGCTGGGGACATGAACATGTTTAGCAAATTCATGGCAATCCACCGAACACTTGCTGAGGTATTTTTCAAAACATTTCCGGCTTCATCTGCTACATAACATACCTTTACCAAAACATAATGGCATTTATTACAACAGTTGTTGAAATGTTTCATTTTACACCAAAGCAGTGAAAAGCGTGACAGGCCAGTATTGCCAACATGGCTAAAACTGTCCTTCCATGAAGCAAATGAAACATTACAATAGGTATTTATGATTTAAATATAATTTACCATTTTTTGACAGACTGGTAGAGAATTGTGATAATGGCCATCAATGCATTATGCCACTTTCTACTTGGATGTCCATTATTTTGCATTGCTAGAAGTGTATCTTCCTTCTTTTACATGTGAAACTTGACGCACATCAGTGAGGCTGCTGTTTATAATGGTGACTGCTGACTGTCATGTTGCTTTGTTGCCATTCAGATGTGTCACAGTAACTAATTTAATGCAGAAACACACTGCAGGACACTCCTTTTATTGAGCATTTGAGACCCCCTGCCTCCCATCTCAAGCACCAAGCAGTGATATTACTGCTTCAACCAAAAGCCCAAATGATTCTAAACCCTTTCAATTCTTCTACCTCTTTAGGATGTAGCATTTTGTTTCTGAAATTGGGATGTGGGAATCCACAAAGACAAAATGATACGATTTACGATTAGTTTTGTCAGGTTTTTTTCTACATTCATATGAGCAGCAACCAATCTGTAGGAAGCCATGACAGCTAGTAACAGCTAGTAACAGCTCCATGTGACAGGTGTCTTCCTCTGGTATGTAATCACGGTGTGAAGACCCATGCTGTGCAAAACAGACAACAACAGTTTTTATAATGATGAAATATCCACAGCGCGCCGACTTAAAACGAGGACTCTTGAGGATGCTTCAGATGCACTTTTGAATTGCATTTTTAAGTCAATAGCAGCAGTAGGAGATGCACAACCTAGTAATAACACAGTGTCTTCTAAAAGGGTGAACTTACAGTTAGTGAATTGCAGTAGATGATAATGAGATAATGGGGCCTATCTGACAATTCATTACCTGTGGACCCAGGTATTCAGTCTTGCTGCCCACTGAGACTTGGTACCGGTCCAGTCCTGCACCAGATGTAAGCCTGAGGGGAGTGCTGGGTCAGGGTTAATGGCTTCAGCATAGTATCATGTTCTGCTCTGTTGAAGTCCACCCTCTCACCCTGCCAAGAGGGCTGAGAGGTCAGCAGGGACATTAGTCTCAGCCCGATTCTTCATTAGCCTTGCTAATTACAGGGCTCCTCTACAGGGATGGCAGCTCCTGCCTGGGACGAGGCTCGTGCTCTTCTGCCTCCTGTCTGTACTTTACGCCACCACAGGCCCCGCCATATGCTGAGCTCTGATGTGCTCCTATAAAAGAGACACTTATTCTTGCCTCAGTGCTTCTCCAGCCAGCTTAGACATACAGTATGTCAAGTCAACACATGTCCACATACAGGATCACACGCTGGACGACGGTGTCTGACATGGAGCCCTATAATTTTGCACGCTGACAGGCTCTATTTTCTGCCACGAGAGCGCCCTCTTACAGGTCCTTTGCACTGTTATCGATGGAGGAGTGGCCTGTGACATTGCCTTTGGCCTCTATTGCCTGTTGTTGTTATGTGTAAGACGGCTCTTCCAGTGGTGCCTGCTGGGCGAGGTGTCAGAATGATGATTGCTTTCTGACCTTGGCCAGCTCTCCATTACATCCATAATGAAACCTGCACTCCCTCTACAGCTGCCTCTAAATGGTAAAAGGTGCCTTGCTGTATGTCTTTGCCTTTGATTTCACACCGTTTCTGGCATTTGATCCTTAATGTGCTTCCTCTTTTTGTGACCATTCACCTCTGGGACCTGCCATCATGGCACAGTAGTTGGGTGCCTTCATTCATTCATCTGTGGCCTTGTCTGGGGCTCTTTGATTTGGCTCCATGAACAAGTAGGAGGAACCTTTCAGACATCTCATGTCTTAAGACTAGTAGTGAGCCCGTGACCCTAATGTGGAAAACAAACCTTGCTATAATTCAAAGAATTCTTTCTCTCCCTATAAGCAGACAATAGATATCCCTCATATGCAGGTGCTTGTGATTTTTATTTAACTGGTTATTTGGAGAATAGTAAACTTACAAGTAAACAAAAAAGAACTTTTTTAAAACTACAAATTTAGAACATTGAAAAACAAATATTTAGTTAGAGGTTTTGACATGGCACAATAACTGGTATAGGTTTATGAATTTTAGGTTTTTCTTGGATTACAATGAACCTATGGGGAGTGACAGAGAAAGCAAGATTGATCCAAGTACAGTAAGGAGTCTGTGCTGCCTTGGTTAATAGAAGTCTACGCATTTTTCCGTTATTTCTGACCATTCGACAATCAAAATGCCTGGAATACTAGAGTAAATAAAACCCCTTTTGATAAAACTGAAAATGGATTTGTTATGTTTCTTTCCAATTTTCCAATTATCATTTTAGGGGTGGTGATTAATCTAGGGCTGGCTGAAACCTCTATGAGGAAAAAAACCTATTATTTATTTTACTTGAACAATGCACACTAATGATGTAAATCCAGCAGAGCTAGCCAAAATGCAATTTTGCTGTTTGTCAGAGAAATGTTTAATACCTATTCCAACAATGCACACTTCAAACCTCTGCCCTTGTAGTGAAGCTGGACACTGGCGTACTCCCTATTAAGCCACTGTTGTACATTGCTTGCTCACAAGTTGGCGAAGGTCTGCATAGACTCCTTTACACTGGTCCACGTGCAGCCGAAAGTGTGTGCCAACAGCTGCTTTAGCTGATGTTAGTCTCACACACTTAAACTGGCTGAAATCAAATGAAACTTAAAAATAATGGTTCAACACAGGACATAAAGCTTAGTCTCCTGGGTGAAAATCATGTGACTTAGATACCCACCCCCGCAGCTTCTTTATGAGGCTCTTTTAAACTGGAAAAACTGATATTTGCATTGAATACTGATGCTGGTGTCATCGGCGTAAAAGGACACTTTGTGCTTTGACAAAACAGCAGCATTTGACACACTAAAAATGAGAATCAATGGTGAGCCTGACCACTCTGTTTTTTTATAAGTATAAAGATCACTTAGTCTTTCCAAACATCAAATATGCTTTTACATTAGCATTTTTAGGGAAAACAGTGATAACTTTCAGTTTGAATTATCATCAGCTAGCTACACCTAACACAGTTTTTAGTCACAAAAGTTGTGAAATTCGCAGTTTTTCGTACAGTTGCTGGTGTCTGATCCTTAATATGTTTCCTCTTTTGGTGTAAAACTGACCACTTATATTTCTTTTTTACAGGTTTTACAGCTTGTTATAAATTTACTAATGTGAAACTGTGACTAAGATGGCAGCACCTCTGTGATTTAAGTTTTGAGATTCTTCAAATTGTAATTTTCCTATCATTCACCTGCCACAAAACAGTAGGATTCGCCTGCACATTTTAATTAATACTATATTTTCTTGAATAAAAAATTTCAAGTGGACAGCAGGTTGTTTGCTGTAAGTGCGTGTTATCATCTTGTGGTATCTGAGAGTGAAGGAAGAGAGACGAGTGGTTATTAACAAGTGAGAAGGTGGAAAAGCGAGCTTTGGAGCAGCACAGAGGTACCATCCCATAACTTCTCTGCACATAGGCCTGTCTGAGGAGTCCCATTGATCAGCTCAGAGTCTCTTGTTCAGCACTAACCGCTATCCCTCATCCCAAACTGTCACAAAGCCATCAAGATCAAATCCCGCTTCTGCATGGCAGGCCTGAGAGTGCGTTTCCCTCTGATACCATACAACCCCAATAGACAGGGGAGCGATAGAAAGAGCCCAGTAGAAAAACTAGAACTGCTGCCACATCTTTGGCAACCATTACTGCCTTTTTTTGTGACACGGTTTTTGATATGTCACCTTCTGATCTGATGCGGGTTTCTGCTGGTCTCGCCTCAAGGGGTCGGGGGGTAGGCTGCGCTTGCAGAAAAGTCGGCGAGAAAACGAGCACTTTGCATTCAATTGCTCCCCGTTTGGTACTTCTTTCCCCGCCGCATCTGAGGAAGAGAGCAGACAAACAGATATCCAGAGGAGCTTTCTCTCCTTTTTCATCCCCATTGTCAAGTTAATTTACAGCAGAATCTTCCTGGATGCAGGATGCCAAGTGAGTTATTGATTATTTTCCTCCCGCTCTCAGAGCCATCATCCTGAGCCTTGATGGAACAATGAGGGAGGGTTGGGCCCCAGAGGAGTGGTATGTACAACTCTGTACACGCCACTTTACACTTGTAGTCACTGTCGGGAGCATACAGCAGAATTCAATTTACACTGCTTTTAGACAAATGTAAACATACCGCATGCACCGCGCAAGTGCAAATCTCAGTAGTGTGGGGTCATCGCACGCAGGCAGGCAGGAATGTGATTTGACTTCCACTAAAGGATGTGTAAATTAGACAGATATGTTTTATGAAAAGTACATTCTCAAAACAATAGCTGTGAAAACACATTTTTTTACTGTAAGAAAAAAAAGACAATTTGATAACAGCAATGCGACGACAAGTAAAACCAGCATCAACACACTGGAAGCAGTTCGAATCTGCCTTTGTATTACTGCTAATTTAACAAAATAAATTAATTCCTTTGCAGGGGAATGTCAGATTGTGAGAGTGTCTGGGAAAGGCTGAGTTTCTGGAGGAAAGCGAGGAGGAGTGACCCGGTGGAACGCTGTCAGAAAGTCAAAAAGCCTCCCTGACTCGACTAATCCCATCGACTGTGAAGTACTCCCTCCTGTGATTAACTGTCTAATGAACATGCACAAAGACAGCAATGAAATAGGTCAGAATAATGCTTCCTAGGCAGTTTGGTAAGACTTTTGTCCTCTGATGTTGTGCAGATTAAAAATTCTTCCTCCATTCCCTTGGAGGCAAACATTTAGCCAAAAGATTAGGGTAAATATAACACTTGGCCTCCGATTATTAACTGCCTCAATCTGCATGTTGCCGTCCTTAAAGTTACGCGTTTACCTGAAAAAACCTACACTGCAGTGTATATTCATCATATGTTGATCGTCATCTGTTTACATGCCCTCAAATTTTTATAACAACATGGTTCCGTCTCACACTGTGATTGTGTACTACAGTATATACCGCTCCCCTCCTCAGTCTGTGGTTTACATCAGTGTTTGCCAACAGTTGGCTCAATCAGTTTTATACTGTGTCATCAAAAGAAAATCAAACAGAGGGATTGTTGCTTTTGATGTGAACAGATTAAACCATCAAAGATTTTAATTGTTTCTAAAACGCTTTCAGATCTTCAGTATTCCCTTTGCTGAGACCGTCTTCCATCTGTCTCCCTGTACCATGAAGGGGGATGCAGCCGCACACACAGGACAAATGTAAGGCTCTGATAGTTACGCTCTGCTTGCTCATTAGAGGCTAAAAGTTCTGGTACTTCCATTCATTTTTGAACCATTAATTGGCCACTATTGTCTGTGCTTAGGATCAAACAATAAACATTTAATCTTTGATTAATTCTTGTCATGGGAGTTAATGATGCTGCAATGAAAATACCTGCCCTCTTACTTTCTTCACAGCATGAAAAAAAATATCCTTTATTTAACCAACAAGCATCTCACTGAGATTAAGAATTACGCACAAAACAATTAATTAAGGTATACATAAAAATTATGAGTGTATTACAGTATCATAAAATCGCAAAAATATATGTCAGAAGTCATCAAGCAACGGTCAAGCAGGGCCAATAACAGTCAGTCATAACATGCACATCTGAATGTGTCCAAGTCACATGAAGTTGTTTTGGATTGGTTCTTTACATACTTGCTCAGTTTATGGAAACTTCAAAGAATAAAATACACATGGAAAACATACGAGTATTATATATAAATGTTATATTTCACTGATCTTAGATGTGTTAAGTGTTCTGAATGGACCTATCCACCTATCACCTATCCAATTACATAAATACATATGACAATAAGTACATATACTTATGAATTTTCAATTTTCACAAAAAAAAGTTCACCATCAAAGTGAATTAAATCTAAATTGTATTGACTAATGCTCACATACGTGTCCAAACCCCTACAAGTGTCTGGCTGTTGACCCAGTCGCTAATGGTACAACCCAACAGCACGCAACAAGGAAATGGAAAACCTAAATAATACGGCCACTTTTATGGTTCAAAATCTAATTACATATTCATCTAATGATGAATAACTGCAAATCGCTACATGAACTAAGACACACTTTATGAATAAACTTCACGTCCACTGGAGAGACAAAAAAATAGCAGCACAAATAACATGTTTCCTACATTCTGTTTGACCACTGAATGTTAGACGTTGCACGTTTTAGTTACTTTATCTCGCTGTGTTCTTCTCCTAATGGTGCCTGATTAAAGCTGTTTGGGAACTCATTTGCATTTTCTTTTTCTTATTTTCTTGAAATTTGGTTAAAATTTGCATTGCATATTTATGGAAACCTTGCTACAGGACGCAAAACCCAGTGAAGCAAAGGAGACAATACCAAAAGGACTTGAGTGTGATTAGCAGAAACTTGCTGCATAATACAAGTCAATTTATCCTGATTGCTACCAAATATCAGCAGTATCTTGAAAATGTGTAACTGACACAAAGAAGCTGTTTTGAAAAGTTTTGGTTATTGTCTTTATTTTTTGAGATGGAGGCGAAACATGTCTGTGTGAAACAAGGTGTGTTCAGCTAGCTGGTCTTGGTGGGCAAATTTTTGTGGTCAGGGTGAGATACAAATTTTGAAAATCGTGAGTTTTGTCCACGGCTTATTTACTGACGACAGAAATGACAGTATAACTGCACTGCAAGAATTCCACTGAAGGCTAAAGTTCACTAACAGAAAACCAAAAAAGCTTTTTCTAAAAATGTTGTTGCTTTACTTTCTGTACTGGATGGGTTTTTATTTTATTTGCATATTTTAGTACAAACACATACATAAGCTGAGAAAGATCCCAAACTTAATATAGCATAAGAAATATAGACACAGCTAATGAAAGGAAATTTTGAGTGGATGATGATTTTACTTTTTTCGTGTTAAACGCTGGAGTCAGATGGTCTACCTTGTCCACTCATAGACTCAGTCATTGGCACGTTCATATGTATAAATCTATTCTTGGTCTGCATGCTTCACATCTTCAGATCTATATCTGTCAGAAAAGAACAGGAAGCTGTTGTGTTTCCCCCCAGGACTTCTTCCTGCTCTCTGTTCCCAGAACCCCTACTGAACTGAGAAAAGGGCGTTTAAATACGCTGCTCCCTTTGCTTGGAATCAGACAAAAATTGGCTGAGTCTTAAAGAGCAGATCTCACTAAACGAATTCAAAGCAACTTTATGTAACTTGTAAGCAGACACATCCAGGTGTAGATGTTATAACTGACTCACATCGGCCCTGCATGATCATTGCTTGATCACAAATGTTCTGCGATTTAATGATCCTGTAATGCACTCTTCATATTTATGTAAATAGTTTTATGTCAGATTCCTAATCTTATGAGACATTTTGTAAAACTTTACTTCCACTTCCAAATAAATCTGATGAATCTGAGGGTTTGTTTATAACCTGTTGGATTGTTTGACCTCTTGTGTTTCTTGACCAAGTGGACTTAGCAATTAATATTAGCCATGGTCCAAGAGTGGTATATCATCTTTACCTACAGAACATATGGCTCTTGCTAAGAAAATAAGGTTCACCTTAAGATCAAGATCAAGATACTTTATTGTCATTGTACTAGACATACAACGAAATTCAAGTGCACTCAAGAACCAGACTAAAATAAGCATAAAAGGCAATAAGTACTTTCATTCATTCACTTCAACTCACATTCTACACATTGCATTTATACCATACACTCAGTGCCAACGTATGTAGTTAAAAGGACAGAAGTCCATTCCTCATAAATGAGTATAAAATCTATGTAGTTAAAAAAAGGATTGGCACATATTGCACATATTAGTTCTTATTGCACATATCAGTCCATATAATAAAATTATTGCACATTAATGCTGGTGCGTTTCAATTTGGAGTTCAGTATGGAAATGGCCTTGGGATAGAAACTGTTTATAAATCTGGTGGTGCGTGTTTTGATGGATCTGTAACTTTTTCTGGAGGGCAACAGGTAAAAGTGCTCACTTGAGACTGTTTTACTCTCGAAAAGAGCAAATGAAGAACATGTCCCATAATTTGGAACTATTCCCATTAGAGTCCAATCAATACCTTAATTAGTCGATATTATTGGCTGATATCAGCATACCACAGATATATTGATATCTGTAAACATATCGCACAATATATGCTGATGTGGAAATTTCTTTTTACAAAAAATAACACAGAAAAAAATGTGTGGAAGAATTTAGAAACTGTACCATCACATAGTTTCTCCAGCAGAGCGGCTCAAACATCACTATTTACAACACTGACAGAACTGTCTGCAGCACATGTAGCAGATGGTGGTGCAGAGTCAAGCAAGTTCATCATTTTAAGCTGCAAACTATTTTCATTTTCCTTTTCAATATAATTCCAACACACCACATATATGTATTATATACAATATCAACAGATATATCAGAATTTTTACTCAGTGACATTGGTATCAGCCCAAAGAAAACTGTATTGGTTGAACTCTAATTCCTATTGTTTCAAAAATATATTTATCACTGTTATGTTCATTTGAAACAATGTAGTTAGCAAGCCACAAAAGCTGTGTGGACAACCTTGCTATTGATGCTCCATCACATTTTAAATATACTGCACAATGAATATTGAATTCAAGTCTGACTTTACAAAATTATATTGCTAATTAGGTCACCTTTTCTGTCAGAACAATTGCAATAGATATTTCTCCCCAAATCACTCAGCCCTGGACTGTGATGTCTGCTACCCTTTCCCACCTCTATATATAGGAGCTAAATTGGGGCAATTAGAAACGTAAAAGTTGCCGGAGTGGTAGAAGTGCCGAAACTTTGTGCCAGCAGTAATCTTGACTTCACAGTGGGTCTTGGCCCCGGCTTCAACCTCCGTCTTTTATCTTGCCTTTGTCGGCGTGGCTGCGTTGAAACAGAGATTGAACGCGTCTCCTCCCTCCTCTGGTGTGGCTCCACAAAGATGATTCCCTTCTAGTAACAAGCCTCTGCCCCGCATCACCGCAACCATCAGCGCCACACCTCGCCCCACCTCTTTCCCCCGTCCTCCTTCTTCCTTGTTCCCCAGCTCTGTGCTTAGCAAACATCAAAGGGACCTATCATACCCCAATGGTTTAAATCTTTTAACAGGGAATAACAGCCGGAGTACATCCAGACCCCTCGCGTCCCACAGCCATGTCACCATGTGTTCCCGCAATGATCGCCAGGGGAGAGGCTCTGGCCGGGTGGAGGTCTTTTTTGGTGGTGCGTGTTCTCTCTGCAGGGCCGTGAGGGGGGCCCCTGCACTATGATCAGGGGCCAGGCCAAATTCTGTTTGAAATGTGAATGGGCTAATTTTCATCAGCCTCCCTCATGCTAGGGGAGGTCCCAGGTGCCACAGCATGCCAAGGGTCATCATTATAAGACGGCTGCCTTCAAAAAAAAAAACAAAATATATATAGAAAAAGTGGGCAGCATCTTGTGGCAGTGTTTCTCTTTTATTCTTTTATTATTTCAATGTTAAATTCATAAACATTAATTAATAATAACAAAAATTTATACAGCCCGCATGCTCCTGGCTCCCACATCTTCACTTTTTCTTTATCAGTCTTTCTTTTTATTTCACCCTCTCTCTTCTTCTTCTTCTTTCCCCCCTTTGCTGGTGTATAAACAAACAAAATAGTGACTGAAAATGTGGAGACGACCCAGTGTGAGATATGTGGTGGTGGGTGTGTTGAGGGGGGGGAGGTTCATATCTGATTTGAAATTCAGACGGATTCCATGATCAAAGGAGGCTCAATATCTCTCAGCTGTTCAAAAGGACTTGTATAAAACAAATGTGATGTGACCAAGTGTAGAGGAGCACTCATTAAGAGCTAAAGCAGATAATGACAGGTAAGATGAGGAGATGGCGCTGTGCTCTAATTCTCTCCCCCCACTGAACAGGCATTTGTTTGCTTTTGCGCGTGTTTTTGTGTGTCTTCCTCGTGCCTGCGTTTTTGTTGCTTTTGATATTGATTAGGGAGGGAATAGGAGAAGAGGTACACGAGGGTTTCAGACACCGCTATCCTGCTCCCTTTTGTCAGAGACAGCCCTTAGAGTTCTTGCTGTTGTTTCTCTGCCATGCGCCAGCGCGGGGAGTTTGGGTTGCTTTGCACACAAAGTCACAAGGAGCTAAACGCCTCCCTTTAGGGTCTGCAGGGTATAAACCACCCCATTGTTTTCTCTTTTTCGTGTTGTTAGGAGAAGTGAGCGAATGTGAGTTTCACACCCACCTCGTCAAGGCTTCCCGTAATAAGAGCAACTGTATGCATTTACTACTAGACGAAAAATACATCAATCTAATGAACCGACTACTCCGGAGAGTAAAATAATACATGTACTTGGAGCTGCATATCCACACCAGGAGAGAAGCAGCGATATGCAAAACAAAAAAACTGATATTATTGAGCATTATGTTTGATGTTGGGCCTTTTTTTCTCTTCTCATACAAGTCTTTTGCCCCTGCCTTTCTGTTTTCGGGTCTTGACCTTCTGCGAGCGCGCGGCTCCAAATGAGCTGGGTCAGTTTTGCAGTCTTTTTGTGCTTGGAGGAGCCATGAAATATTCAGGCTTAGTGCTTCCCTGAGACCAGGCTGGTGGCTGTGGCTTTGTTAGCACGCCTCACCCTGCACTCCTGTCCACTGTCCACTCTGCACCTTGAACCGCGATGCTCTTGAGGGGGTGAAATTCAGGAGTCCACTCCCTCCAAACATAATGTCCCATTTTCTGCTCATCTTCACCGAAGGTTTTTCCTTCCCTACTCAACGAATATTTGCTGTGCAATTCCTCCCACCTCATTGCTCGGCTAGTAGCATATCTGCTGTATGGCTATTTCCAGCAGGTAAGGGTGCGGGATATAGCTCTATGTGGACTTTGTCAATTCATGACCAATGGCGAGGTCCTGCATTATACACTAAGCTGAGCAGGAGAGCAGGTTTGTTTTATTCACAACCTTGTGGATTCAAACAGATTGCTCAGACTGGGGAATTGAAGCAGATACTATCATACAGGTCCAAGACATGGAGAGAGAACAGGTAGGAATAAACTATGTATAAAAGCACTGGTAAGCTTCAGCCTCGGGCAAAGCTACATGGGCTACAATGTTACCCTCCCCAAAGCCACAATCAATTCTTGGCTTCACGGTATCCAAATGTTTATTTTTGCTCGGCTGAAATATAATGACAAGTCGTTCGGAGATACAATTGTACCCTTGGCTCACATTGGTATTACAGGCGCCGTGGTTTGATTTACCTTGGTTTGGGATGAGTTCAGAGCTGATCAAAATCCAAACAAGTTCTAAACACTGACAGTTTGAGTCTTCACTGTTCATTACAAATCGAGGAATGCAAGGTGGTTTCTTCTGCCTGTTTTTAGCAGCGAGCACATGCACTGTATCGCCACGCATCGAGCACATTCAACAATTCAAAAAACTCCACACTCCAAATCCTGCATGTCAGAACTAACAGCTGTAACATATTACTGCTCTATCCCCTCTCTATAAAATAATGTCCCATCACATTCAAAAATATTATCATCTCATTCAAATTCATAACACTGATGGCTTTCAAGCATCATCTATATAATCCTGGAATAATTTGCCCATATGTCTGTCCGTATCCGGAGTCATGAATAACTGTTCCATGACAAAATCCTCTGTAAAAGAGCAGGATGTATGTGTTGTGTCACCGTGGCGTGTCCGTCCTGTGTGATATATAAACCCGGCTATCTGCTCCGTCTAGCCTGACATGAGCTTAATCCAGCCTGATGAAGGGATGCGCTCTGACGGTTAGTGAGGGCTTCACCGAGGCGGTGAGCGGCACCGCGACCCCAAATCCCACCTCCACCTCAATCTCTCCCTCAGCCTCAGACACACTACATCCATAAGTATTCCATTAACCCTGCTTTGAAGAGCTGAACACGGCTAAACCAATGTGTGTGTTTGTGTCTCTGTCTGTTAATTCATCATACCTGTACAAATGTGACTGTATCTGTACATTAGGTCCTCATCAGCAGAGAGAGTCTGCTGTAAACAAGGTCTGAGCTGCTTATTAAGGTGTTAGTGGTTGTGAATGTACGCCCCTGCGTCTTTGCTGCTTTACTGCAGGGCCCTTTTGCAGGCTCTTGCAAATCGGCATGGGGTCCCAGGCTCGGAGTGGGGGAGGCTCACCTGCTTGGAACTGGCATTACCTCAGGGGTTTGTGTATAAAGGAATACACCACTAACACTACTGTACGTGCACAAATCTGTATCCATGTGTGCATGATGGTAAACAAGGTGCCATGTATGAAAATGCATTGTGTTGCCTGTATTCGGTGGAGTTTCACCCTAATGTGGACACAGCCTGAACACTGACCTCAACCAAGACACAGTCCATCTTTTGCTGAGTTTAACTGCACTGAAAGTAGATTTGGCAAAACAAATTTGTCCCCAGTCAGACAAGCTTCCCCAACTCCACTGATTTTAATCCAGCAACACTCTCCTATTGCAGCATTGTTCACAAAACACATTTTTGGACAATTGTGCATTTTCCTAAACCCATCCACCTCACTTTCATCACAATGCATCTGTAAGTCGACCAGACTCTCCCACAGGAGGCAGGTCGCCAACAGCAACACTTACCATGCACACCAGGGGGCAGTATGTGACTTAAAGACATGCACTGATGAAGCCAGAGCCCTGACAGGACCGTGAGCGCGCTCCAAAAAATTAAATGAAAATTTAAAGTCAAATCGATGTTATCCTCTATAAAAGCAATCCTTACAGCGCACATCAGCAACATTCCTATGAGCCGTGTGTACCACGTGTGATTTTAAGTGCCTCTAAATAATCATGTGAGGCTCCATACATGCACTCCTTTCAAAATGAAGCACAGCACCTTAGCAGGATTAGTGGCTGGAGTCCCCTGCTGTAAGAGCAGTTTTACAGATACTCATTCACTGTTGTGGTGTTAGATCTAGTATTCTTTGTATACACAGGAAAAGCTTGAAAATGTAAATGGAATACATTGTTTGCAATAATGTAGATAAATGTACATTGTTATGCCTGATTTTTAAAATAAATTTAAATTAATCTAGATGTTAGGATGTTTAATATTGCAAAAATCACATACATTTAACTTTACATGCACTGTTGCTGAAGCTCCACCCCAGAATCCAAGAATTCCTTGTACGTCATGTTAAAAAATTGCCTTCTTTATATTTAAACACGTACATTCAGATAATTTACTCCACCTCATCATGTACAATTAGATCCGCTTGAATCGCTTCGAAGAAAACAAATGACAAATGGCACAAAACATCCGTTTAAAGCGCAGGTGGGCATGACCACGGCGCTGACACATGCACCGGTCTATGAACAGAGTCAATTAGGAGCGGCTGCAGATTATTTGTTAATTAAATAGGGGCTACCTTAACCACAAAGGTACAGCAGCTCACACCTCACAGTGCAACACTAACAGCTGCCAGGCCTTGTTCTGCCGAGAGAGAGGGGGCTGTTCATTAAGCAGCGCTATCTCTCCTGGGCTTGTCCACCTGCCTTGATCACGTTTGCATTAATAATGCATCGCCGAGTGCAGTAATACAACCATTACATTCGCTGCTCTTCTCAGCCTCTCGCTGGCAGCTCTGCCACCACAACATGGGGGGAAAATTGTAATCTTTTTCTCCTTTATCCAGGGCTCTCTCTTATATTGCCACCCCAAAGAACACATTTCTGCTGTATACACACACCAAAATGGCTTTACCCTTTCTCTTTTGGGTTCACTACACTTTGAAAACAATACAGTAGACACGGCTTCCGCCAGATGAAAGTTGACCATTTGGAGTCTGAAGAATGTTCATTCCTCCACAATTCTTTATATATTGTAGCAACTAAAGAACAAGAGTGTTTGTTTGTCAGAGAGAGCGAGAGAGAGAAGTGCCGACTGATGGGATTCTCAGCCGCAGACATGCCTTTCAAGGTGACCATGAATTTTAATGGTAGCAGGAGTTGTTTGGGAAGATTCCCTTCAATTATTGGACTCGCCTGATAGGAATAGATTGGAGAGATTTGCATAGATTTCAAACACCTGTAATTAAATCTAAATGTGGCACGGCCTCCCTCAAACAGCAGGCTTTACACGCGAGAGGACCAAAAACTGGAGGAAAAAGACACCATTTCCAGGGATCACATTCTTGTTAAAATTCACAGAATAATTGTCTTTGTATAGGAGAAGCTTATATCCAAACAGTCAATAGGAGAAATTGAACCAGTTGCCGAGCAGGCATGACTGCTTGCTGGTTGGGTAAATATTACTTATTATTTTCTAATGTAACACTCCTAAGCCGGAGCTCAGATTTCCATTTGGAAGCAAACATTAAGGAGATTCAGGAGCCATCCAAATGGCCAAGTAATTAATGTTACCACGCACGCCCAAGATATTAGAATGTTAACAGTGTTGGAGCCATGTGATTCCGAATACAGAGTGAGGGCTTTATTACTACGGCCCAGACAGGGGGTGACATCCCTCCTAATTGGGGACATCAGAGTTCCTGCTGCTGCGTCTTATCCTTAGTTCAGATCGCTCCTTTTTTAATTTATTCACTTTCCCTTCTCCCCCCTTTCTTTCTCCTTCCCTCTCTCGCTCCTTATCACCGGGATCTGCTCTCATTAGCAGTCGGCTGCGGCCCCCCTCGTTTGCATTTCAAGTGGCGGCGCTGTGCAGGAGCAGCCCTGCATTACCGTCAGGCAAGAGAGAGAGAGAGGGGAGGCAGGAGCAGGAGCCATCGCATGCAGTTGATGCTTCATCACGACGCCGCATCCCGACATCTGGGGCCGTCTTTTTTCCCATGAGCACCAGTATGTCATTAACAGGATTAATCTAGGCCCTAATTTCCTAATGATCGCTGTTTTAATGTATGTGAACGAGTGCAGTCTCTTGACTCATTACCGCCAATTTGCCTGAGACACACATAATCAGACTCTCTAACAACCCACCAACATTTATTTTTGCTAATATGATTTTTTTTTCCCCTCTCTTCCACTGTAGATAGAGCAAACACAGTTTAGTTCTGGCTGAGTGGATTCCCAATCAGTGCTTACTATACGCTTTACCGACACTGAATGACATGCAAATGAGCAAAATCTCATTTATCTCTGGTTGTGTGGCCCACTGTTACTGTATTAAGTCAAACAGAGGTTGCTTAGCGTGTTTCCTTATTGCCAGGATCCTGAAATAACACCGCGGTGCACAAAAAAACTTGGATATTACTTATTTCAATAAAAGTTTGCGTCAACAAAACTTGCAAGGAGACACATTTCCAGGGCTATGAGTTTAAACAGACACTATACATCATGGTGGAAAAGTAGTAAACCCGCTTAAACATTAATAACAAGTGTAGCATTGACTGGGGAAATGGTCGGGGGTTTTGTGGCTTGTGGTACCGCAACCATCCTATAAACACACAGATGTATTCAAGCCCCGGGGCAGCTGCAGGGCAGACCTGTGAAACCTGGCCATGGTGTCCTGGTTTAAGGGAAAAGTCAAGGATCTTCACCCAGGAGGATCTTCTGTGGCTTCTGTGACAGTTGACCTTTAACCCCCCCCAGGCCTCCACGACGACTGAAAAAAAGTGGTTTAAGTCGCACCTTTGCAGGTCAGCGGCCCTTGTGTGATTCCATAAAGGTGGATCTCGACAGAAAGCAAGGATGACACAATATTTAATATTAATGTCGGATGGTATATAATACTGTCCATAAAGATTGACGTTGACTGTTTCTGAACTGAGGTCTTTATCCATCGCATGCTGGTAGATTAAAAGAGCATTAATCCATTTTTAAAACACAGTCATGATACTGGTTGTTTCCTATGTGCAAAAAAGTTCAGATTTCCAGTGAGACTTGAAGCAGAATTTAACCAAAAGTCAAGGATCTGTTAGCTTTAGGAACAGGCAGGTTTAATGGCCTCTCTCAAGAGATAAGCCTTCAGATTGAAGATCATTCGATGACTTCAGGGCTGCATTTTATACTAAAATGTATGCCATTTCTTATGGATGGATTATGATGATATGAAAACTGGACCTTTTTTTAGCTGAAGTTTGGGCACAACACAAATGATGACCAGTATTTTTGTGTCCTTTAACTAAGAGTGGACAAAAACGGATTTTCTTGCCAAGAATGGGAGACCCAGTAGGACAGTAAGCAAGATCGGTCCACGTACAGTAAAAGCAATTAGTCTGTGATATCTGATTTAAAAGAAATGTGCATTTTCATGGTATTTCTGAAAACAATTTAAAAAAAAATCTCAATTCTTATTCACAAATTTGCACTTCACTTAATTGAAAATGTAACAAAAATCAATAATGCAATAACTTGACTAATAATGTAATAAATTTGACATTGAAATTGACATAATAACTCTTTACTACCAAGTAAAACAAGCTTTTATGACTGCTCCTGTTTGTTTATGTCAAGTAGCATGTAGTGCATATGCAGGTGCACTGTAAAATATATCAGTAATTTTTATGGAATTTTTTCTCCTTAGTTTAGAGGTTTTTATGTATTCCTAACATAAAGTAAAATTAAAAAACATAAGTGTGAATAACCATAACATAACCATAATTTCACAAATACTTATAATATATATATATTTAATTAAATATTTAATTTCCATTTAACAGATAGAACTGCTAAATCAAATTTGAGTATGGTAAATATATTTCTAAAACTAGGTGCAATTAGTGATATGTGCAATATATAAAGAGAAAAATGAAAATGACTATTTATATAAGATAGTTATTTTCAGTTAATTTTTAACACTATTTCTTCTCCAGCACATCAGCTTAAATATTGTTATTAAATTTTGTGTGATTGTTTGTTTGTTTGTTTTTGGTTGTTTATTTTCACAGTACCTTACAAAATCAGGACAGTTTATTACATTGGCGGTCAAGTTACCACATTATTGGTTTAAATTACATTTCCATCAACCTAAGTGCAAAATCTGATCCTATTCTCAGTATCTTATTGCATTATTGGGTGTTAAAAGCTACACTACACTGCTGTATAACTGTTAGTACTGCTTCCGTACATACATTGCAGTTGGTCAAAGTGGAAATAATTTTATGAACTTCATTAAGCAGATTTTGGATGTGAAAACTTAAAATGCAAATAAATGTAGTGCAGTAAAAATAAAATATTTGTTTCTGATAGACTAAAAAAAACACAACATAGAAAAACTACAATATGAGTAAATGTACTTTCCAAACTAATGCAGCATTTCCAGCCCTAAATAATCATCTGTTTACCCCCATGTGTAAAACACAAATGATCAATAGTCATTTGGGTCATTCAATATGTGGATGGATTGATGACAGCAGCTGCCATGTGAAGCCCTTAAAGTGACATCACATCTGACATAAAACTGATTTATTTGTTGTTCAAAAGAGAGACGGTTACTAAGACTGATGAAGAGCATGAATTTAAAAAAATTAAAGTTAGCTTTTGACTTGATATGCTTGGAGTGCACAATCAGAAGTCGTGTGAGATATCTTGGCCTGAATGGCAATATGAACGACACTCTAAATCAAACACTCTTCATCCTATCTGCACGTAACTTCCAATCATTCCAGCCAGCAAACATGCAACAGCTCTGATACTGTGCACGGCACATGTGTGGAAATGTGAGGTGTCAGAAGAGGACAAATCTTCAACTCACAGAAGCACAGCTGCGGATAATGCAGCACTCCGGATGAACATATGAAAACTCGTGCAAAAGGCATTAAAACAAAACTGATATCCGATTTCATCTGTGACGAAATATTAATTAAAGTCCTCTAAATGCCAGCCTGCTAATTGGTTTGCACCTGCATACAAGGAGCAGATTTCATGATTAATTTTACCCCCAACTCAGCCCTCTATCCCCGGTAAAAACTCCTGGTACAAGTAGAGGAGTGCAGGGTAAATATTGAATCTGGGACTAACACGGCAGAGCAGGGGAAGAAGATGTGTGAGAGTTGAGAAGCTGTCCTAATTAAGAAGCTGTAATCAGGCTTGGAGCTAGAGGGTAACTCCCTGGGTGTCATTTGTGATATTAAACCATGCCGTCCTCCTCCTTCTGTTTGTTGTGCTTCACTGGCTGGAGCTAATCCCTTTTAATATAGCTGCAAATATGCAAATGGCCGTTTTAATATACCAAACCTTCGATAGCTATCCTCTTTTAATTCAACAAAAGTCAAGAGCAGGACCTTGTCAGTCAAACTCCCTTTCCCCTCATAACAATACTAATGTTTTCCCATTAAGCACAGTCCAACTAATTAAGGGGAAGTTTGTGAGGAGAAGGATTTGCGGCTCCCAGGAGAATGCAGGACACGGCATTTTCAACTTCTTAGGGCTGGCCCCGGGCGAATCTCAAAGTTGTTTGCTTACACTCCTCAAGTCTTCATAAAATAACACAAAAATGGAAATGCACATAACAAACGGCTCGGGTCCGGTCTAGACCAGCTCCCCTGGCAGATGCAGCATCTCTCCACACCAGCAACGGTGGAGTGAAAAGCTCGGCATCACCAGTCTGTGAATAGATGACGCTGTTTGTGAGCGCAGGTTCGAAAGGCCAAGTACCCCACAATGAGATAGCAGCATTTATATCCTTGCGACACAATTCATACATAATGGATGAATCTGTAGATCTCCAGCACCCTATGCATCTACATGTCACAAGTGACTCAATGATGATACCATAAAGCAGAGCTAAAGTGGTTTAAGGTCTATTCTGTGGAAGTCTCAGGATAAAGAGGGCTAAGAGAACCGAGGGACACACTTCCTCCAGTATTTCCCTGCTGCCTGTGGGGAATACTACAGGAAGAAAAACTCTGCTCTCAGCTGCTTAACCTCCCAACTAAAAGCAACCCAGGAACACCGTTACTGCCGGCTGATGGTGGGAGTTTCATAAGCAGTCGTTGGTGTTGTCGTGTTTTCTACCTCGTGATGGTAACGACGTCTTAATAAATGGCAGAAACTCACATTAGGGTTCCTGAGCAGACAGGTAGAGGCTCTGAGCTGCAGGTTCAACATCAGAGAGGTTATATGTTTTTATTATGGTGGCCCGAAAAGCTCCGTAATGTATTTTTAAGAACATTCTGAAGTGTTGCATTAGAAAAAGTTAACCTGTGTCTGGCTTCCCGGGCTGCGGGGGGCCTCCTGCCTCACCTGGGGTGGGGGGGCTGGGTGGGGGGTGGGTGGGGGGTGGGTGGGGTTTGGGGGCGGGGGGCAGGTGGGGTGGTTGGGGATGGGCGTTGGGTGGCGGGTGGGCCCCCATGCCCTGTGTCCTCCGGTCTTGGCCTTGGCGCACTGGGGTGTCAGTTCCTGCCTTCTCTCGGTTTCCGGGTCCGCGTGCTTGTCTACGGCCTGGGTGGTCTTCTGGGTGATGCTTCCTGGTGCTCCCTCTGCCCTGGGTGTGGGGGCACTTGGCCGGCCTGGCCCTGCTGACTTGTGGTAGTCGCTCTGGGCTTTGGTGTCCATCACACATGCATGTTGGGTCAGGGCTTACCAACTCCTGTCGAGTCCCGTGTCTGAGAGCTGATGGGACCCGCCTGATGGTGTGGAGTCACTTTCCAGACTTTGCACTAAACTCACGCCCTCTATACATTTCTCTCTCACTCCGGTCTTCTGGCATCCTAACTCTGTGTACTGTCAGGACTTCTGGTCTCCAATTTGTTTATGTGTTGATTAGTTGTTCCCAATTTTCAGATGTGGGATTGGTGGTTGGGAATGACACTGCATTTTACAGCAATCTCATGGGATTCAAATAGCACTGCCTATCTGTACCCTCCCTGTTCGTCTTGTCTTGCCCTGTCCTTCATTTGTTTCCCCCTCAATTCACTGAGGTGCTGCACTGCCCCCTCTGGCTCATGATAGGAAAATTCAATAAAGAATGACAGTTTAGCCTCCAGAGGTGGCTGGTGATGGTCACGCACACGCACTAAATATTAATATATTTTGCTGCAAGACTAAAATATGCATTGATCTCATTAAAGTTGACCCCTTCTGTGGTGTTAAACATTGAGTATAAATGCAGACAAAAAAAAAAAAAAAAAAAAAAAAAAAAAAAAAAAAAAAAAAAAAAAAAAAAAAAAAAAAAAAAAAAAAAAAAAAAAAAAAAAAAAAAAAAGAAAAAGTTAACGGAGATGGTAAAATTCGAGAAAAGTCCTATATCGCAAAAAAAGTTCTTTCACATTTCAGGTGGTTTCAACTTCATTGAACTATTTATCGCAGTTCATGGGAGATAGAAACACCTTTTCAATATAAGTTCTGATGTAGGGAACATGTAACTCACATCGATGATCAGCTGTCGCCACTTCTTTTATTTTCTTCGTCTCTGGACATCATGAATAATGTCCAATAGCAGCTGTCTGATTGACTCCGAAAGACTTCTCTCCATAGGTGTCCTAAACTGTGTTTCATTTTCTCCAATGAGGCTTTTTAGCAGTTTGCAAACAGCTGGTTTTGTTTCCACTTTCATCTACAACTGTTTATTACAGCTATTTGGCCATTAGTATATTAGTATATTTGCTCTAAAGCAGTTAATGGAAACAAGATTTTCAATTTTCTTTTGCAATATTTCAAATTTGCTTTACAGCTACATAGAAGCAACGCTAATGTTCTGCATGTTTGAAAATACATGCAACAAAACAAGACAAAACAAAGAAAGTCAAGATCTTCACTAATTCTACCACACATGCACAGAATTTCGGAAAAAAAAAAAGCCACAATCACAGAAAGTACAGATGCATTGCTGCAATCACAGACTACATGACCAAGAATAGACAAACCCAAATACAGACAGCGTAATTCATAATTAATACAGAAAGCACAACCTAATATGCTAACATTGACTAACGGCCTCTAGTCAGTGGTTGGAAACTAGCACGTTATGATTCAAATGTTAATGCTGAAAGTGTATCAAAACCACTGCAGCAACTTGTTGGCAGTTCTATGGCATCCCAAACCTTACTGTATGAATTAAAACTCGCCCTCGATAGAGTTATTTAAGGCTTGATTTCAGCAGAGAAGAAAGTGCCCGTTCCAGAGTAGACACTCCTGAGCAGCACTAAAAAACTGTTCTGAGGTTTGTTGCTGATTGGTTAAATTCCAATCAGAATTTAACCAATAAGCAGAGGACAAGTGCCATTTTTTGGCCCTTTCGAGCAGTCTTCTCCTCTCTAACATCATCAATTTCAACATTAAATTCACAATACAGGCTGACATAAAAAACTGGGAGTTAGGTCCAGTAACTAAGATTAGTTGCTGTTTTGGTAAACTAATAGTTCATGTCCTTTTACGAAGCTTAGGATCTTACACTGCAATGGAAAAACAAAGGCTGAAATGGCAGACATTAGGTGTCCATTCCTGTAAATATTTTCACCTCCTCTTACCAGTTCCTGCAGTGAAAAGTCACCTATAGCTCACAGGCTAGCATCAGGCTATATCCATGATATACCACTGAGTAAGTAATAACTTCATGAACTTACATTTTCTGTAGTTGCAACACATTTTTAAAAGGGCAGCTGTGACTCAGAAAGTAGAGATGATGGTTATCTGCTACTCACAGGGCGGATCTCCTGTCTGCATGCTTAAGTGTCTTTGGGCAAGACACTGAAGATGCTACTGATGGCAGGAGATCATGTTACTTAGCGTGTGCAAATAAGTAAATGAGAATCAAACCTTGTAAAGTGGTATGTTAACCTCTACGGTAAAAAAGGCACTATATACTGTAATTGCAGTTCATTTACCATTTTCTATGTCAGGCTGAACTTTCTGTATTTGTGGCACATTTCTGAATTATGTTGTGTTGCCAGTCTTTATGGACCTCCTCGAAAACAAAATGGCACATCTCAAAGGGCATTCCTTTAAAAAATTTAATTATTTGGTTCTGTTACGAGTATTTAGTCACATTTTATGTATTTGGGGCATGTTCCTGAAATTGGCTGTGCATTTTGTGTTTGTAGCACATTTTTAAAATGAGATTGTGTTTCAGTATTTGGTTGTATTTTGTGTATCTGCAGCATGTTTATGTAATTTCAGGGTGGGTTAACATTTGACTGTGTGTCTGTATTTGAAGTGTGTTTTAGTATTTGATTGCATTTTGAGTGTTTCAGAATGTGCAGTTTTTCAGTTTTTGGTTGCATTTTGTGCACTGGCAGCATGTTTCTACATTTCCATAGTGTTTCAGTATTTGCTTGTGCTTAGTGTAGTTGTTGTGTGTTTCTGTATGCAGACTGGTTCAGTCTTTAGTCGAGCTTCTGTCTTTGCAATGTGTTTCAGTCATTTTTGATGTTTTGCACATTTGCAGAGTGCTTCTTGATTTGGTCGGGCATTGAGCTCTCAGGGCCATCATAACTACGCCTTAGGGTGCGCGCTGTGCATTCAGCTTTACTTTCAGCTTACTTTGACATAACCTAAACATAGCCTCGGTGTAAGATTTGATCTGATAATGGGGTAATTACTGTTTGATTATTTGTCTTTGTTTAATTACTTGTAAAATGCACTGCGGAGCTTTAAAGGAAGACAGAATTCACTGTTAGCTTCAATCACTGTGAGATGTTAATAGGCATCATGCCTGACTTGACAGATGCTTGAAGGTGTTACCTCTCATAGAGTGCAGTGCTGGTCTATGACCTGTTGTTAATAGTAGTCAGATGCATCTCCATAGGCGCGAATGAGGTGAAAATGAGGATTGGACAGAAACGGCTGAGACCATGTATTCACAAACTGACAAACTATAAAAAAAAATCTCAACAAAAAAACAAATCTCCTCCTACAGAATAAAAGCACAGGAGCACTTGCCTCTGCATCCTCCTCAGCAGCTGTAGCTGTATTCAGCCTGTCAAAGCTATCCGACATGCATTTTAACTTGCTGGGTAAACTCAGCCACCCTTGTGCCCCTTCAAATAGCTCTGGAAAAAGCTCCTTCAGTGGCTGTTCAATTATTGATTGACAGTAAAAAGCTTATGGGTTCATTAAGATCATAGATGTGCTGGGGGTAACGCTCCAAAACTGGGGTAACTGCACAGCACTTAGTCACAGATGGCCTGGTAACAGTGCTCAATAGCTGGGAGGAAGGCACTCAGACAGGAGCCTCGGTGTAACACTGAACCTGGTGTTGGTGTACCATTAAACACTGAGCCAGACTGGTTCTGCTAAGGATCTGTGTATCTGCTTGAGGGGAGCTCAAAGCAACAGCCACAGACAACCTGCTCAACGATGCCACATAAACGTCACCTCTTACTCTTGTTAGAGGGAGCCCTCTGTGTCGCCATGCTGCATGCGAATTAAACCTGTCGCCTGCTAAAACACATGAATATCCATATGGGTGATCGAATCAAAAAGCAGCTCAATTCTTCCCTGAGAACACGGAACCGGGATGTGCCACAGTCAACACGCGTCTACACATATACCTATACTGAGCAGCAACAGCACTGAACGACATTATCTGACAATCTTGCCTGATAGGCACCGACACTGCACCTCCAGAGTCAATTTATTGTGGAGTTTACATTTCTGGGAGTCGGGGTGAAGGCTGGCTGTGACACACTGAAGAAAGGTAATGGGTCTCTCAACGGAGGCAAGTGGAATATGAAACAAGAGACTACTTCATTAAAAGAACCTGCTATCTAGGTCACTTGAACTAACTGCATAAAGATCTCTGAATTATTAACCATAATTGGGGCACCTAGTTGAAAAAGACTAGGAACCTTTAATAGTATGTTAAAAGGGGATTCTGTTTACAACACTGGCACCAATTAGTGCATCCAAAAACACACACCATATACTAAGCCACACAACTCATTCTTTGGATAATTTTCTCGTGTTAAATTGGTGAAAGTATACAGTCGATTATTCTCATAAATAACACAGCGATTGTTGTTTTCTGACTACCAAGCAATAGTCTGAATGTTAATACGAATTGGCTTTCTTGACTTGCAGCAGTATATTCATAATTAAGTCAGAGAGAGGACTTTTCCATTCCCCCTGAGCTGGACCAGGTTAAATTGAGTTGAAAATGAGATTTTAGCATCTCCTGCAATAATAGCGGGGAGCTGAACTTGGGTATGATCTCTGTTAATAGAGTGAGAGCACAGGAGAATTTGGTGTTACGCTGTGAATAGAGGCAGAGCAGGTGGAAACCAGGATCCGTTTCATGAACAGGCATGAAGTCAATTAGACAGGAGAGGAGTGTGAAGAGTGGAGGGAGGAAGATGTGCTTGTAGGCAGGAGGAATCTGAAGATTTGGTTCTTGATGTTTTTGGAAGCCACAGGACAAGAATAAAGCAGAATTAAGATTATTAAGCTTGTTAAGCTGCAACAAATACTGACTGAAATGTCATTATTTACTACTCTTAATGAGCATATGGGGCACATCAGTGTCTTTCTTTTCTTTTAGCTGGGCTTTTAGTCAACATTTTATCAAAAAACCTGGCGGCATATGCTGGTATTATCAGCATTGTTGTGAGCTATTGCATTCCTTTTAAAATTTTCTCAGCCTAAGCTTTTGTATTCTTTTAACCCTCTCAGCCCCAAGCAGTTTCTGGGCGTTTTCTTTGCTCCTGTCACATTTTTACTCACCGCTGGTTCACTTTTCACTGCAATATAAAATCCTGCACCTCTGTGGAAAATAACACAACAGTGGCTAGAAGTACAGAAAACTCAAACATGTCTTCTGTTCAATGTAAGTATGTTAGAAAGCCATAAAAAACATTAAAAAATAAAGTTGAATTTCTGTGTCATTGTCTCTGATCTGCATGGTGTAAACACTGCCTGCAGTTCAGCTGAGAAGTACCTAAATTTTTGTTAAGTGACTGCTGGTTGCAGGTCAGTAGCAAATGTGCCAAGCAGCACAGATTTGTTGACCTGTAGAATAAATAGATTTTCATAAAATAGCATGATTTTAAGCTTAGATTTGTTTTTTGTTTTGCAATAGAACCAAAAGTCACACATAATCAAATCAAGGACCGCTGGAAAGCTGAAAATCTAACAATTTTTCTGCTTTTACAGTATCTGGCTGTGATGAATGGGGCAATGTTTTTTAAAGATAACATGCCGTAGGTTAATTTAAATAGACATTGGTGAAATAAGTCATTTCTGTGCTTTGCTCATGATAAAATTTGAAACATAAATGACTATGAAAGCATTTGTTGAAATGCTGTGGCCAGGTGCAGCACCAGCTTCTCTTCCGCGCTTATTTTGATATCATCGGTATTAAATGATTCAGTGATCTCCCCTCATCGTCTCTGATGCCTTGCCACATGTGTGCAGATGAGATTGTTTACAACACCATCGCTGCGGGGGTTGGAGAGCGTCTTTCAATTAAACCCTGTCGTCTTTAACATTCCAAATATGCAATTAAGCTAATTGGTAAGATGACTCTTTGTGATCCATTGTGGAGGACGACGAGGGGCAGGCCTCATCAGCCCCCTCTCAGCCCAATTCGTTGGCCTTTCGCTGTAATCTGCTTCACTAGTCGCACTCTTGCCCTCCCCATTAGGACTATCCCCAGTGGAGAGCCTTTTCCTGCATTACACTGTAACAGGCTTGTTAATAATACATTAATGAAGGGCTGCTCCTCCAGATTAGGTGGTGGCCCTCTGATAATGGGAAGCTGGAAGAGGGCCAGGCAATCACCTCCCTGTTGTAATCTAACCTTGGGTTAAATAAGCTTTTGTTAGTGAGAGAGAGAGCACGAGAGGGAGGAGGGGGTAGGTGGGCGGGTGACAGAGAGCACTCGCCCAAGGAAATGTAAATGACTCTTTTGTCTCAGACATGGGTGAAAATATGAAACGGTGAGGAAGCAGAACTAAAGCTGGCTGCTGTTTGTGGCCTCACCGTACATAATTGTATGGTGGAAACACAATTACCAGATAGTTTAGGAGCTGACAGGTGATTGTTGCTCTCTGCCTGTGAAGTGCTGCAAACAGGGTGAAATGCAGCACTGTCAGCAAGTACGTGGCAGGGATCCGTCCCTCATGTGTCAAATCTCTGCTGTTTGCCGCCAGCACGAGTCCACGCTTTCGCACGACATGTTCTGCTCCGGGTTTGGGATCCCGACTCGCAAATGTATTCCGATGCTTGCAATCAACAAACAATAAACAGCGGAGAAAAGAACGAGCTTTGGCTTAAATATTTTAAATACCCCTCCACTCTTTTCTGAATGGGGCTTCACTCTCAGGATGTATACACTTGTCTTGTGTGCCTGCTGTTTTGGCAGCCTCTTTCCCTCCTGTCTGTCTCCTAATAGAAATCTTGATAGAAATATCAGAAGGAGATTTTAATCACAGGGGTGTTGTGCATGCTTACTTATCCAAACCACAAAGGAAGAAAGAATTTCCAGCCGACGCTGTCACCCCTCTCATACAGCCGCCTCTGTCAGGGAGAAATGTGCCTAAAGACACATCTCCCATTCAGCCTATGTAACACTTGCCAAACTGCAGCAAACTTAACAGCAGCCGAGAACAAACGGAATGAGGAAGCGATAGGAAAATAAGATCGAATGAAATGTTTCCTAGAGTCAAATACAGTATGTTAGAGGAGAGCCTTGAGAGAAAACATTCAGGGGGAGAAGGTAAACACAACCATTAAGTTTCTAACTGAGACCGAGTGCACAGGGAATTTTGGGATTGTGCTTTTGTCTCCTGATTCCCTCCACCTCCTCCTCCTCCTCCTCCTCCCAACCCTGTCTTTGTTTTGTTTTGTTCCTTGGGGTGTTTTGATGGGGACAAATTTTAAAATCCACCTCTCAAGTACTTAATTCGCACTTCTAAAGATAAAAAAGCAGCTGCTAGTTTGAAAGAGGCTGAAACCCGTGTCAACACTTTGCAGTGCTCCTTCACCTCGACGCGCAAATCACCACGGTATTGTACCGATAGCTGCTTCGACAAACTGTAACTGTAATGTCCCCCTCGTCTGCAAAGTTACTGCCAAGAAACTCGACTAAAACTGAGACATGTCTTCTACTTTTGTCTGTAATAAATAAATAACAGCACAAATAAAACGTTGAGAAGTGGATTAAAAATAAAGAGGGGCTGCCGGAGTAAAGTCAGTCGTGTTCAATTAAGACCTAATAACCAATGTTCTTTCTAAAGTTGGGGTAATTTGAAGCTCCCTGATGTTTTCATACAGTCCTTTTTCTACTCATCTCCACATAAAAGGAGCAGTTCAGAAATTGTTGTCCCAAAGTAAGTTCTAAAAGACCTTCAAATCATTAAGTATGAGTTTTCAAAGAGCTGCCGATTGAAAGCCAATGGGAAAGTCCTCACACTTTTATCTAGGATGTTAAAGAAAAAGATGAGGATCTTGAGCCTGGGCCTTTCAGATAAGTGAATATATTTAATTTTTGAAAGAATCACAGAGTTGGTGTCTTTGGTCCTCATGCCTACTGGGGCCAAGGCGTGAAGAAGTCAAAGTTTTTTTTTTCCTCTCCCTCTCTCTCCATCTCTAACCCTGCTGTACTCATAAAGAGGAATAGACCCTGAAACCTCACTGGGCCTCTAAGTTGATTTATTTATCAGATCTACTCTGCTCCCGAGTGATGGCTGCGTGTGATGGATACCCAGGGGTGGGTCTTCGCAGAGCAGCTCCCCTCCATCCTCCTCCTCCTCCTCCACGTTCCCTCGTCGTGGCATCAGAGCTCACGCCTGACACCAGGGCTTTCATCGCGGGGGCACGACTCGGGCCCTAATGAATGCCGAGCAGATCAGCCGCTGCTGCTGCTAGCATTTGCAAGAACGTGACTGACCAGGCCATTAAACACAGACAGGTTAGGTTCCCACAAAGTCCCTCATTCCCAGTGCTGTGTTACTCAAATGATGTGCTGCGCTGTACGTCCCACCCATATGCCACAACTGCTTGTTTAGCCCTGGGAGAGCTCTCTGTCACCCTGCCAAAAGCACACTCCAGTACACTCCTGGAAACCACATATGCATTACACACACACAAAAGCACCCCAAAATCCCTCATTAACCTGATATGGAAAGAAAGACAGAAAGAAACAATAATAAGAAAAAACTGTAGGTGAAAAAAAGGCACAAAACTTTTAGACCTCCTGCTGCTGCGAGTCCTGAAATTTGTTATTTGTTCCAAAATGGCTGCTGTTGGTAACAGAAAACACTTGTTTGTTGTTGTTTGGTTTTCGTTGCCGTGTTCCAACATGTTAACGGAGCGGGGACCCGCTGATAGAAAGAACATCTGGCTTTTGTGAATAGCTGAAAGAGAACACATATATTATACATGATGTTCTGTACATCTGCCAAAGAGGCAGCGTGAACGTTCCTCAATCAGTGCAAACACACACACAGCAAGGATACTGTATCACATTTTACTGTTTCATATCACAATCCCGTTTAGTTTGTTAGGGATCTGAATTCCTTGCTTGGTGCAGTTTGTTGCACTTAGAGGCAGACTGAGTTAAATATTGAGTTTTCCAATTAGGGAAATTCTCTGAGAAAACAGATGGATTGCCAGTGGTGTTACAGTCAACACCTGAAATCTGTCAATAATTACACCATGCTCGGGTTGGGAGGTAAATTAGCTGAAACTATCAACTCTCTTGACATAATAAGCACCTCTCTTATCTGTGGAAAATAAACCTTTGTGCTGTACTGTATTCATTGTTAACTTAACTGGAGACACCAGCTCTTCGTTTATCTTGAACGCCTGTGGCAATGCACAGTTGTTTACATCAATTACTTGCCACTCAGGGACCAAGTACAGATGAATGACCATGCAAAAAGAGAACAAATGTTTGACAGTCCATGAAAATGCTTCAGATCGCCTTATTTGAAGACAAAATTGTTGAGTGTTACATGCATGCCAGCCGTCTGAACACTCCACAGCAATTCCTGTGGGGTGTGGGTTAGTGAGGTTCCACTCACCATCTGTTTCAGGACTGTGATGATGACAGGAACTCTCATCCCATCTTTTCAGAACTAAAATAAACTAAACTAAGGCAGATGCTAGATACTCCAAGAACTGAGATTAATACAGAAACTCACCAAGCCAGCGCATAGAAACGTGCTGATGCTTCATATAGGCTTCAAAAAGGTTGATAAAAAGGTTGATAAAAAATTTTTCAAGACTGTTCTTGGTACATATATTCATGCACAAAGAGACCTCCTCCATGGGGATGGCGTCCAAATTTCAGGTACAATTTTAGATTTTTATGGTAACAATCTCTGAACGTCTTTGATGAACCTTTGTATCTTTGCTTGAGCCATAAGTTCTATCTACTACAAAGACGTTAGACATTTCCAAAGTAATAGCATTTAAATGTGGTAACTTCATTAAACATCAGTCTAACAAGGCAAGAAACATAAGCACAAACAATGCACCCAGGTTAGGTAGACGCACAGACGGATGACAATCTAAAGGAAAAACTAAGATAAAGCGTCTTATTGAGGTGTTGCGCCACCAAAACAGTTTGAATGTGCCTCAGCATTGATTCTACAAGTCTGTGGAACTCAAGTTTGGGATATAGCACTATCCTTTAAAAGATGTCAAACATGTTGGTCCAAAATTTCCCAGCGGTGTTTAGTTAGTATGAAATCTGGTGACAGCGAGGGCTATAACTCATGGTTGACATCACTTCGTGAAACCATTCCGTGGCCCAGCATACCATGTGGATGGAGGCATTGTGATCCTGGCTTTTCCCTCTAAGGGGACAGGTGGACCCAAACCATGCCAACAAGATTCCCTCCCAAAGCATAACAGAGTAACCAGATCTCCACAGGAATCCAACATTAGGGTTTGTACTGTTTTCTTTTGTACACCACACAAGCCTGCAGCAAGTTATCGAGAATATGGTAAAGATGATGTGGAGACAGGTGCCTATGGTTTGTGAAGGTGAGGTTTAAGCACTGCAGCCCTACTAACTGTATTGTTGTAGACAAACTGTTCATGGTAGCACAATCTGATTATGTCCTGCACTGACATTCTTAGTCAGAGAGTTGCTCTTCTGTCTTTCCTTACATATCGCACGAATACACGACCATTAGGGCTGCATAACATTTCAGTAGTGACAGTGTAATGTTCACATAGTCACAACAGGAAGTCTAGTAAGGCAAATTAAGCCAAATGCATCATGCTACAACTTTTGCAGTTTGATACAAAAAGTGTTTTGTAATTGCCATGACATGAGGCAAGATCACTAATTTGTTTGACCATTTAAATCAGAACCCCAAAGCTATTCCTGTATTTATTTTTTGTATTGCAATGTATCAATATATATTGCAAAAAATACATTACATAAATCACTATATATTTTTTTTCCAATATCCTGCAGCTCTACCAGGCATCAGGGCCATCCAGTGTGCACTGTTGACCCCAATGACCAGCCTTTTTGACTATTTACCTCCTATAGATTGAAACGCAAATGCCATTTCAGACACTGTTCCCATTGAAACACCAGCCAGCTGAGCAGTGTGTGTGACTGAAGCTCCTGCCACTCGTGCCCCAACAATGAACTCTCCTTCAAAGTCACTTAGATCTTCTCCTCTTGCCATCTTAACACAAAATTAGCATTAACTGGGCCTGCTCAGCATTTTTATACATGCCACAGATGTTAACCCATGCGCTGCACCTGTGTGGAAGTATGTGTATTCATTGTTTCTCCACTCGTTTATTCAGTTTTTTCTTTAATTTGTTTCACGTCTGTAGAAAGTTAAACAAACATGCATTATAGTTTACAGACCAGTTGAAGTCTGATTTACAGTATTGACCCTATTTAAGGGATATGATAAGGTAAGATAAACTTTATTGATCCCTCAGTGGGGAAAGTTCACTGTTACAGCAGCTCAAAAGACAGTGGTATGAGGGCAGTTTAAGATTATACTATATACACAGTACAAAAACTGCAGAGAAGCATTATATACAAGTGTGCACTCATGATTTTCCTGTATAATTATTAGTGACATTTCTGGTGCTCCATCTTTCAAATAAAGTGGTTTGGTTGTTTATCTGGCCACTCGTGCCCTCCAGGACCCATCGTTACTGATGTTGCTGCAGTCTGAGATCTTACCAATGAATCAACTACTAGAAATACTGGTGAAAGTCTCACCAACCAAACCCACGGTGTATTTAACTGCAGTGTTCCTTCACACAAACCAAAGCATAGCATGAGCTGGCTTTTTCTAACGTTATGATTCTCATATGTAAATGGAAAGTATTAATCATTGTTCACCTCCAAACTGGCCAGAAAGTGGTGCATTCAGAGAGCGACAACACCGTAAGAGATAAGGGACAGATGTGGTTTAAAAATAAAGGTAATTTTGAATTACAATATCAGTTGATAATCCGAAATGTATTTTTAGCTTATCGATATAAAAAAATGAAAAATGTAAAAGCACTCCAACAAATTGATGTCAATACAATATAAAAAAATATAACTGCTCAACTTCAAGTATATGTGACTGTGGATGTCTGCAGCTGTCTGTGTACACATCTGCAGGGAGTATAATCAAGCTTTCACGGTGGTGTTATACTTTCACCATCCAAAAGTATTTGAGGGTCCAGCCCATGCAACTACACTACTAGAGCAATAGTGAATTCCTCAGCAGTGGTGTGAATGCACAGAATATGCAGATACAATCTACTATAGATGCATACCTGTAGACCTCAGTGGTAGTGCAATAGCGAAAACTACAGTGCCTATTAAAAATATAGTAAGTTTTATGCTTTAATTGCTTTTCAATATTGTATCATTTCAAATATAATTTTGCTTTTCTGACAAGAATTAATAAAAAAAAATATGTTATTTTGCTGAAATGTGTTTAACTTTGACATGAAAGGATGGAAAATTTCCAAGGGGGTGAATACGTTTCATATGCACTGTAGTTGTTGCTATCACGCTACTTTTCTATACTCCACATTAGAGTATAATCGAGACTTAAAGGGTACCCAGTGCAGTCAAATGTGATGCCAAGGGGTCCTGACAGGGCGCCAGTATGTGATGAACTGGGAGTGAGACTGGCTTCATGCTTTGCATTTAACAAAACATCAGCGGTTAATACCAGTGGATGTAGATACCCACCTAATTTGGCTAAATCAGTGTGCCGAAACCTCATATTAGTTTATATTAGCCTGAGTTTTTGAGTGCAGAAAAAGATTACAGCTACTGAGAACTGTCTTATAATACTGTACATACTGTTCATATGGCGCCTGAGTGTTGAATTAAGACAGACAGGCAGCCTTTATGCCTCCTCCACTATGTATTTGGCAAAGCACAAGTATATAAAGTATATAAAGGTATTTTATAGGCAACAGTGTTGCAGACAGCAGCTCCACACTCTCACATTCACACTATGTACACACAATACAAATTCTAAATAGATGTGGTAAATTCAGTACACTGCATCTCATTCTTGGCTCACAGTCCAAAATCTGTCACATTGTCTCCCGACATAACACAGCACACCTCTTGCCTTATCTGTCACATCTAGTTGCTGTCAACTACTCAACATGTAGCATGATCCGCACTTCTGTTCTCACAGGAAAGTTTCACTGTTCCTTGCTGTCTAGCCGTGAGAGTGCTAATTGGATAATGAGTAAATAAACAGCTGGAGTCGCTGCGTATTTTGGCTCTTCAAGTAAAAATGGATAAATGCAGACTAGAAAGCGAACACGCACCCGGCGGCAAACACACACACATGCAGACACACATGGTCCTCCTTGACGCCTCCAACACTACTGAGGTAAACTTGTCACAGAGGGAGCAGCTATTTGGGGGCCATCTTGTTGTGTGTGTCTCCCTGGCTGAACTGCAGCGAACAATGACAGGAAGGAAGCAGGCTGGAGGTGAGTGAGGTGTGAGAGCCCGACGAGTATCCAAGCCCTAATTAACTCTCTGCTGCTTCCTCTCTCCCTGGCATCGCTGCCCTCCCGGGGCACACGCCTGCTGCACGGATGGTGTGTGTTTATGCGTGTGTGTGTGTGTGTGTTTGCAGGCGCCATAATATCACTGTCACCACCGTTTGTTCCTGCCTCCTTCCAACCGCCCCCCCTGTTCACCTGGCACGCCTGCCCTCCTGTGTCAGGTTTTGTGAAGCGTCCCGGAGCCACCGGATGGAGCATAATTACCCTCTGCTCGCCGTGAACCCATGTCCCCCCAAACAAGAGCTTTCTGAGACTGTATCCATAAACAAACCAGCTCCTCCTCCCCCTGTGCCACCCACTCATTATGGGTGTTCTTCTCACTACAGACCTGGTCAGAGAGTGCCCCTGAGTCTGACAGCAGCTTTTTAATGACATCTCAACATGGTAAATGTTCCCTAACAATACTGTCTTGTATAGTAGGTTCTGACCCGCTTCTTTAAGCAGGAAAGTCAGCTATAAGTACGACCTGCGACAGGGGTCTGCTGCTCGCTGGAAATGTATACGACTAAAACAAAAATAAGCAGTTTATTTATCCCAAGGTGCACCAGCCGCCCAGCCCCTCATTTTGCTAAGCCCATTGCTTTAAGTAGCCTTGTCAGAACTTGATGTGAGCCATTAAAGGCAGTGATGATGCACAGCGGCGCCCCCCACTCTGACAGCCGCACTGTCGCCGCCAAGCTGCAATGCTTTAATACATGACTAGGAAGGCGTCCAAAGACCAGAGTAAATAAAGGAGGAAAAAGATGAAATGCATGCGACAGTGAGGCAGACAGCTGAACAAACGCAGTGACTTAGAAAACGGGCCTAACATCTCACTCTTCCCCCACTCTTTACACAATCAACCATGTAAATTATTGAAATATCATGAAAAATAAATAGTTCAATACAAAAAATGGTTCTGCCAAGGCCCAATTATGCAGTTTAGCAGCATATATGAGTGTTTTTCTCCCTGGTAATGAATAGAATGAAAAGGCTATTGTTTATGTGGAAAGATCTAACAGATCCTGGAGTGTCTCAGAGTATGGAGGAGATCCAAAGTAAAGAGGGCTCAGACCACCACATAACACAGCGAGCTGCCAGCCTTTATCTCTCCGTCCAACAAGGTTATCTAAGAAATCAAATCCGGTGAACTTGACATTGCTCACTTCCTATCCGAGTCAGGGTAGCTCCGTAGCAGCGGCGGCACTTTCTTTGAAGCATTAGCTGAATGAGTCCTGGAGAAGGGAGAGTGCAGAGGCTGTGTTAAATGTCCATTGTTTTAACGGTTTGAGGCTTTATCCCTGTGTTCTCCAATGGCGCTTCCTCAAAGAGTAATGCCCTGGGAGCCCAGGCGCTTTGAGCTGGGACTAGCCCTCTTCCTCTGGTCCTTACATATGATCTCCTTGATTTTAATGAGGCCACATGGACCCCCTGTGATGTGCTTTGGAGGATGGGGAGATCCCGCGCTCGCTCTGAGGCCGTGATGGTGGGTGAACACCAGTGACCCCTTCTCCCCCACCCCTCGTTTCAGCCGGGCCTCTCAGGCGCTTCTAATGTTTTATTAACCAGGTTCACTGGTTCACTCTCTTCTGAGGAAATACAACTGCCTGTCAATCATCCATCTGTATAAAGTGCACTGTGGCTTCACAATGGGGCCTGCATGTATCACATGCACAGGATCGATAAGGAATCTCTCTGACTGCTTCTCACAAGATGTTGACAATGCTGCTGTACCTGAATATTAAACGGACCTTGGGAGTCCTCTTTATGCCTTTACAACACAATGGCAGCAATTAAACAAACCCACTAATTAGTCCTGTCATGTAAGCATGATGAAAATCTCTAATTACCTCTGTTGATGATTAGGGAGTGTATTAGCAGCAGCAGCAGCACAGTGTCACAACTTTGTGCTGCCTCTCAACACAGTTTGGGAG
The DNA here is from genome assembly GCA_024666655.1 of Dascyllus trimaculatus. Taxonomy (NCBI): domain Eukaryota; kingdom Metazoa; phylum Chordata; class Actinopteri; family Pomacentridae; genus Dascyllus; species Dascyllus trimaculatus. Next base: position 15,892,054 of record CM045446.1, read on the forward strand.
TGTAGCTGCACTGCTTGCAACATTAGAGGCCTGAAGATGATGACAGAATGTCCAAATGTAATGCTGGTCTGGTTAAAATGAATACATGCATGGATATTCATGATTTTCAGAGGATTAATTGTGGACCTTTGACCATCCAGCTGCTGTAACACAATCCACAAAACAGCATGTATAATCAGCTCCACTGGGTTTTCTTTTTGATAGATTAGCTCTTTGGGGGTTTTGCCTTTATTTGATAAAACAAGGATGTCCAGATTGGGAATCAATCCATTGACACTGCAGCAATGTGGCATGCAGCAGAATACAAGGGCACTACTACTACTGTCAGTTGAGTATTAGAACATCCTGTAGCTCATTGCTTGGGTTTGACACACTGAAACTTCAGCATGTTAGTTCACCTTCACTGACTGTGTTGGGGATGATACTTTGAAACTGAAACTATTAAAGCTCAAAGCACCTCCTCCTAGCTTTAGTGGCTGAACTAAAGCAACACTACACTTTTGTTGAAAGCACAAGCTTCACTCCAATCAGGTTAACAGACTCCAACACATGCAGGGCATTCAAGCTGCTGTGTATATCATTTGATAGTATGGAAATACCTAAAGCAGGAAACAAATATGGACACTCATGTGAATGTTATCCTTTACTTTGTAATCATGCTTCTGTTTCTTCCCCTTTCTAGATTTTTTGTTAACCTTTTGGGCTTTAGTTGTTTGGGTTTTTTTGTATTGGCTTAGATATTAAAGCTCATCCTTCGTTTTTATATCTGTGTCCTGTGTCTGCATTTGGGTCCTTTGCTTAAATCCCACACAATCAGAAGCATATGTCAGTATAACAAAATAAAATATAACAGTATTGTAGCCTTAAATGACTATGAAACCAGCCTTGCTTCCATTTCTAGGGATCCACAAAGTCTGCATAAGGAGGTAAAGTAGGGGAGTATGTAGGTAAAAAGCAATTCATACCCACTGCATGGCCATGGACTCTGAAAGTGAATTGTACACTTGCACACAGTTCTATTCATACTACATAGGTACATGCGGGTCTGCTGTGCGGATCAAACACCAAATGACACATATGGGGCTCTTGTGGACGTTTCTGAAAGGCTGTGACTTTGTTCTTTTTACAGGATATAGTAGTTGGTTAGAGACTGGGTTGTAGCCTTGTGTCAGTGATTATTCCTAAGGTGTGCCGAGCTCGGTGGGTGGACATAGCACGGGATTTCTGGAGAATTTAGGACTTTGCCTTGCGTTTGGGTACAGTCATTAGAAAGCATGTGCAAATCAAAGGGCCTCCAAAGTCCAGCAGGGACAACTTCAATCACAACTCTTTGAATAATGAATTATAAAGGCAAAGACAAAAGGTAATCTCGCTGTAGAGTCTCTCCTCATAACAGTTATTTGTTTTAAGCAGCCTAAACCTATGAAAACATGCTGCTTGCTTGGGTTTAGGTACCAGAATTATGTGGCTAAGTTTAGGAACACAAAGTTAAAGTCCTTCAAAATATGTTTGGAACCTCTTGTCCATTTTCTGTCCTGCCCCCACTAATATGTGACTGTTTGGATAAGAAGGAGCAAAAGTAAAGCAATAAAAATATATATATATTTACTGTAGAAACATATTTGTTAAATTTTTGGGAGGCAGAGCCGCTATGAAGGTGAACTAACAAACCAACAAAACCAGCAATAATCAAACATTGCAGGATTTATTGTACAATACTGCAAGTAAATTACCATAATTAATTTAAACTTTTCATTACAAAGTCATAGGACTGTTAAACTAAATTTATGACGTCCCTGCCTAGTTTCTGGACTGAATGTGACAACATTGTTTGACCATGTATTGCACTACATTCGTATTTTCAACTCGGAAATTTGGGCTAAATAGTTGTCAGAAGCCCTTACCTTAACCTTACCCCTAATTAATAAAATTAAAACTCCACTTAACCACTACACTGCTGTTAGCTGTGTGTTATATGTCACTGTATACACATTTCCAGTTTGGCTCAGTCCAAACTGCTCATAGGTTCTATTAAGTCTAAAAATGAAAGAAGCAGCCCACAGACAGATATCGCTGTCGGTCCAAGGCCGTGAACACACTAGTACAAATGGAGCAGATTTCATTTTATTTAAAGAAAAAGACCTCTTGACTCTACTTAGACTGTAATATTTTCATATACATGTATTATTCTGCCTTAAAGTATTTTTAAATTCAAAGAGTGAAGGTTGTTTTCTTTCTACGGTAACTACAAATGAGACTATTTTGACGATGCGTGTGTTATTTTTAGAATGCAGGGCTGATATTAGATGAATAGAAACAGTCATAACTTAAAGTAAATAGGACTTGCCTTTTGGATCTTGAGCAAAAACTTGTAATACACCCAACAAGTGATTACTACACCCAATAAGAAAATGTTATCTAAATATTAAAATAAAACACAATTAAGCATTAAAGAAGTAGGGTTAGAGGAAATGAAGCAAAAAAAAGTATTCTAAAGAGGCCATAATTTGCCTGATTTGTCCTGCTTTTCTCTTGATAAATATTGCATGGAAAGTAAACAGATAAGGACGACAGTAATGGTCAGAGCGGAGCGTTTACATCTGGTTCCTCTTTTCAAATGGACCCTCAGTGGGAGCGCAGAAAAGGCTCTGTGATGTGTCCCACAACATTGCAGTGAAGGGCAGGCTCAGGAGAGGAAAGTGACATTTAGGAAGAGCTAAAACAATGGAACAGTAGTGCTTTAATGTCTCATAAGACGTCCTCTAAACATGGCTTTTCCATCTGAAAGCATCTCCATGCTGAGTCAAGTGCACTAACTGTGCATGAAAGAGCTTGTTCCCTCAGGACAAGGCTGCCTGATACCCGCAAGAATAAACTGGCCTTTAACTGCCAAGCTCCACACAGCATAAGATACACAGAGTAAAGCTCGCTGTGCCAAAGGGACAAAACAACACCAAAACCAAGGCTACAAATCTGTGAAGACCCCTCACTATAACCTCTGCCAGCAATATCTGAGAAAGACCACCTGACAACTAAAGTCACGAGTGTTTTCCTACAAGCACACTTTGCGTCTGTGGCATTGCAAAAAGATTCTATGGGAATTAATATGTTTCAGAGGAACTTTAGCAGCACTTTGACAAACACTTTAAATCTGAATTTAAATTTTAACTTGTGGCTACTTAGAACCCCTGACAGTTAGGAGCTGTGACAGAGATTCTGGGTCTGGAGGCAACTGTTATGCAAAATATAAACTTCTATTACAAACAGTCAGATGGTGTGAAATCTCCTACCCTCTAGTACACAGTGCATTGTGAGAACAACTGTATGGAAACCCATTTAAAGAAAGGGGAAAATGGAATACAACTTGAATGACAAATGACATATATATATATATATATATTTTTTTCTTATATATATATACAGTTGTGTGCGAAAGTCAGGGCACCCCTTTAAAAACAGCATATTTTATACATTAAAAAATTAATATCCATATTTATAGTCTCTCTGGGATATGGGAAAAAAAGACAATATTATCAGGAAACATTAATGCATAGTTACATTTTATTTTATAACTTGAACAAAATTACAAAAATAAAAAACATCATTTTGGCCTGTGCAAAAGTCGGGGCACCCTGAGAGTTTCAATGTGTCAGATTCTTTTAACAAATTCAGACCTTTACCAGCTCATTAGTCCTGAAGCATGTGTCAACAATTGTCATTAGGGAGCGCCAGCTGGTGTGTATTTCAGGGTTTCTTAAATATGGCGACTCCACAAACCTGTGCAAACAACAGCAATCATGGGTTCCTCTAAGAAGCTAAGTAAGACAGAAAAAATGAAAGTTATTGATGCCCACAATGCCGGGGAGGGCCACAAGAAGATAGCAAAACGTTTTCAGCTTGCAGTTTCCACAGTGCGAGGTATAATTAAGAGATGGCAGGTGAGGGGAACTGTGGAGGTCAAGATGAGATCTGGAAGACCAAGGAAACTCTCGGACAGAACAGCTCGTAGGCTGGTCAGAAAGTTAAATCAAAACCCACATTTGACGTCAAAAGACCTGCAGGAAGATTTAGCAGACTCAGGAGTGGTAGTGCACCCGTCCACTGTGCGGCATTACTTGCACAAACAAGACCTTCATGGAAGAGTCTGCAGAAGAAAACCTTACCTCCGTCCTCATCATAAAATACAACGTCAAAAATATGCAACAGAACATGTACAGAAGCCTGATGACTTTTGGAAACAAGTGCTGTGGACTGATGAAGTTAAAATAGAACTCTTTGGCCACAATAAGCAAAGGTATGTTTGGAGAAAAAAAGGAGCAGCATTTCATGAAAAGAACACCTTGCCAACTGTTAAATATGGGGGTGGATCCATCATGCTTTGGGGTTGTGTTGCAGCCAGTGGGACAGGAAGCATTGCTCGGGTGGAGGGAAGAATGGATTCCATTAAATACCAGCAAATTCTGGAGGCAAATATCACAGCATCTGTAAAAAAGCTGAAGCTGAAAAGAGGATGGCTTCTACAACAGGATAATGATCCAAAACATACTTCAAAATCCACCATGGACTACCTCAAGAAACGCAAGCTGAAGGTTTTGGAATGGCCTTCACAGTCTCCAGACTTAAACATAATTGAAAATCTGTGGGTAGATCTTAAAAGAGCTGTGCATGCAAGACGACCCAAGAATATTGCAGAACTGGAAGCCTTTTGCAAGGAAGAATGGGGGAAAATCCCAAATGATAGAATCCAGAGACTTGTCGTTGGCTATAAAAAGCGTTTAGAAGCTGTGATATCTGCCAGAGGGGGTCTTACTAAGTACTGAAGGTACTGACGCTGTAGGGTGCCCCGACTTTTGCACAGGCCAAAATGATGTTTTTGTTTTTGTAATTTTGTTCAAGTTATAAAATAAAATGTAACTATGCATTAATGTTTCCTGATAATATTGTCTTTTTTTCCCATATCCCAGAGAGACTATAAATATGGATATTAATTTTTTAATGTATAAAATATGCTGTTTTTAAAGGGGTGCCCTGACTTTCGCACACAACTGTATATATATATATATATATATATATATATATAAGAAAGCAAGATTTCTTACTTTGCCTCTTACTTTTTGACTTATCATTATATATATATACATATATATATATATATATAATGATAATATAATTGCTTTCTTTATTAAAATTATACTCTAAGTGTATGCAAGAGAAGTATGTAAGTCAGTGTACCTATCTATCTAGTAAATCTATAATCAAAAATAGATATGCTTTCATGAAAAATAAAATCCAGAAACTACATTTCAGTTACAGAAATTTACTGTATTTTTATGAAATGGTTATTTTCAATTATTGCACAGTATACTTTTATACTGTATACTGTCAGTGTATTGTTTTTTCCAGTGCATGGAATGACAGATTAATTGAAAATCATGCACTACGAAGTCATATTCTGATATTACAATTCAAACCAATACCTTATAATTTATATCAAATGTGTAGATTACCAAGCCATAAATGCAAAACTATCATTATGAGATGACGAACTGTCTGAGAAAACATGATCTCCAAAAAATGGACTTGTCTTGAAAGAATGGTTAGAGTTTAGGTCCGAATTACCACTCTGTTTTACTTATTGTGCTATTTCATATGTATTTGAGCTTAGTGCTTTGTAAATTTGGTGACCTAATAATACATTTTTCCTAGTAAATAAATGTAGAGTGGTTACACCTGTATGGAAACCCATATGTGCCAGGAAAACAAAAAACACAATGTAGAAACACATAAATGGGGAAGGAAAACTCAGCGTGAAAAGGTGGAAATGCCTGAAATTCAACATACTCATTTAAGTCTATTAGATATTTATTGTAGATATAAAATACCATTACCTCTGTTATCTGTTTTTTTCTTTTGTATTCTTTACTGTTTATACTTTTACCTTTTCTCTACTTTGTTGTTTACAATATTCTTTATCTTAGTGAAGTTTCTGTAATCAAAACAATTGTTCATAAAAAATATTTTACACGATTCTTTGATTAAAATCAAGAAATGTCATTAAAATTGTTTTTACTTCAATATTTTTTTAAGTTATATCTTTTAATTTTGACTCATCTCATGATAGGTACATCAGTATTTCATCATTTTGATTTACCTTGAGTAATGGGTGTTCAGACTTTTTGTGCCATTCTAAACTTTCCAACGTTTCTCTTTTCGTTTGCTTTTTTGTTTTTTGGGGGGGCTATCTGACTCCAATGAGCTGTCGTGAAATTGTAGCCACATTGCATAGTTTAATAGAAAATCAAAACTAATGGTAATGTAAGTTGGAATTATGAAAAAAACGAGTGAGTAACTGTTTTTACTGCTAAGTCGTACAATATGGCTGCAAAGTTAGGGAATGCAGGGGGAAGAAAAAACATCATACAAAAAAAAAATAAGAAAAAGTGATTTAAGTTAAAATCATGGGATTTATTTTTATTTTTGAAATCAAAGATAAAATACCAATTTTCTGAGAAGAAATGGGCTTCCATACATTTTACTGATTCATGTAGCCGAAGTTGCTCAGTATTGCTGTGTATGAGGAGAACGAAATCGGTCTAGACCCAGGCACTGAGACGACTTGACCTCTGAATTATAAACACACCACAACAAAGATTTGTTGCAATTTCTTTCAGACATACTCCAATCCGAACTAATGCTTTCCAAGAATGGCCTTTTTCTCGAGGTACGATTAAAATTCATGGAAAAAAGCGTCACCCTCATGCCCCGATGAGTCGCTCACAACAGTTTGGAATGGCCTGCTCAGGAAAACAAATATTTTTTGCCAAGTGGCAGTGGTTGTGAAGTACATACGTCCTGCAGCTCTGATTTTACATCCTGTCACATTAATGATTCAAAGCACTCAATATAAATATTAAAAGTAATAGCTTCACTATTCAGCTATTACTCCATCATTCCCTGAAATCATCATAAAACATTCAGAGCCTTTTAGAAAATTTACACACTTGAATTTGATGGCAGGGAAAGGAGGCTGTCAGAGTGCGAGGTCCTGGAAGCTTAAATAATAGTGGAAAGCTGTTTATGGAACATGCTTTATTTATTCATCGTCTCAGAGTAAGAACTTCAGTTTAGATGGAGAAGCAGAAACAGAGGGAGGGTGAGACAGAGAGAAAGACATACAGCAATAGAGAGGGAGAAAATCAAAGTAAGACCTATTGGGGGGAAAAACCAGCTGAAACATAACTCTTCCCACAGTGCAATAAAAGAGGGAAAAATGCAGAGTCCATGAGATTCTTGGCACAAGGTCAATCAATGGAAGGACTCTGGGTCCAGGAGCAGCTAATGGATTGTGAAGACGCGTAGCAGGGTTATGAATTTTTAACCAGTTCCTCCTTCAGCCCAGACCTCCATAAATCAATGACGACTTATTGGAGAGGATCAATTATGCAAACTTAAAAACATTTAATGACAGATAATGAAGAGGTCCCTGGAGGCGGGCTGGTGCGGTGGAACCTGACTTGCGGTCCAGGAATCATTTGTGGATCCAGAGCTGGATGAAGTGGGGCTCTTCAAGGCACAAGTGTCAAGGCCACAACTTGAACGTATGATGAAGGACGCAGGCGTTAAACCCAGCTCTGTCCGAAACGCTGCAGTTTAAAACATCAGCATCTGAATGAGCAGCAGTTTAAGTTTGTCCCTGTAGCTGTTAAAGATTTTTCCCCCCCCAAGCAGAAGAAAGGGATGGCCACCTTCAAGAGCTCAGCGACATTTTCCAAAGCTCATCATAAAAATGCCCCCGGGCCGCCCCCTGTGGTAGTAATCTCAAATCACTGAGCTCTAAACAATGTTAAGCACAAGCGCGCACATTAAAAGACTCTCTGCAAATCTGTCCCCTCCACTCACATCGCGCACAATGCCTCTGACCCTGTCACCGCATGCTTTTATGTAGTCTGTGTCCTTCGAACAATTCATGTTTAATGTATCACTTCTCTTTTCCTTGTCTAGCCGAGCGCGCAGGCTGTTCAAAGATTGTACGGCAGCTTTAGAGCTTGTTATATCTCTATAGGAAGGTAATAATGCGCCATCTGCTTTTTTAATTCTGATATTAGGATGCCTTTAAACAGGTGTTTTGGATCGGGAACTAGTGAGTAATTCATGCGTGATGGTTCTCCCTGACACTGTACAATCCGCGGGACTATTTGCAGTTGTCGACTCTGCTCAGACTGTGTGCACACTGCTTAGGAAACACATTTGAGGGAGAGCGAGGAAGACACAGATACAGGGTAGAGGGGATCAAAGCAGATCTAAGCAAATGCATCATGGCTCAGGTCATTTGTGTTTATATCGCGGCAGGGAAATTCATTTTTTATTACTCTAGGTACTGTATCAATCCCATTGACAATTCCTTCCAGATGTTTCTGTGTATCCCAGGGGTGTCTGAGCCCGACTGATGGAGAGACTTACAACCAAGCTCACATCTGTCCCTCTCACCATCTATTTTTTCCCGCTCGTAGAGCAACCTTTTCATCACTCTGACAGTGGAAGAGAAAGTGCTTTCTGACTGTATTGAATTCCTCTGTTAAGTATAGTACATTCTGGAAAAAAAGTGTGTGTCTTCTATGAGTGACGTGTGTTTGGTTTGTTTCTCCCCGTCCATAATGCCAGAAGGTCATTTTTCCCCCCTCGTCTCTGGTGGTTGAAGGAGGTAAAGAGGCACTTAGCCGCTGATGGGCTTTACTTCAGATGGGCCTCACTGGTGATTTCTTTGCCCCATTTCCTCAGATTTTTTTCTAAATGTACCTCTGAGACATGTAGTTTTATAATTACATATCATTTGGAATGACATTTCATTTACTCATTTGCTCTGCTGTGGTGCCACATTTTCGTGTCACTTATTAAACCTGCGTCTCAGATTCACCATAGTTTGCAAATTAACACTCGTATCACTGTGATTTCTTTAACGCGCACATAGATTTCACATTCAGACTGATGTGACTGAAATAATGCAGATGGAAACTTGAGAGAAAATCCAGGAAAAATCCACGTGCAACAGTGTGTATCATCGTGACAATTAGCTTTAAAGAAGGTGGTGGGGCTACGAGGAAAGTCTGAAGTGACTAAGTCGGTCTTGGGGTTTGTGCAGGTACATTTTCATGCTCTGCTGGGTCTCGTCCAGACAGGAGAGATGACCCAGAGTCAGGCCAAAATGTTTACTGGCAGATGTGTTTTAAAGGAGCTCTCCTTAGCTGGTCATGGCAGCGGAAAATACCCTGCTGTTCAATGCATCTGCAATTCGCTGCTCTTCCCAATTCCACCTACAAAATCCTGACCTTTTAAAGAAATGATGGATGAGCTGGCCATGCTACTGTTTCTTCCCTTTTCTCTTCTTTTTTTCTTGCTTTCTTTTTTTTTCCATACCATTGAAGATTGAAGCTCTGTCTATGTTAGGCTTCAAGGCAAATTCTGCCCCTCCTTTGCTCACTGTTTCAAAATCACTTTAAAGTCTGATGCTGGCTTTGGCCAGAGCCCTTTGGCACTTGGCTTCTGTGCAGCGGTTCGCGTCAGGAGCTACGATTTGTGATTTGCAGATGACATGAGCAATGCCTCGCTCGTGGCTGTTGAGGTGGTTTTGTAAAGCAAAGTCAGTAATGTGCGATATGATGTGACTGGAGCTTCACATCACCACTACCAGTAAACTGATGCAGTTTGCTCTTTGTATTTTTATATATATCTGCAAGTTTTATTACATTTTGTTGTTACAGAGAGTAATACCATATACTTCAACAGTTCATATTTTACACAGCTGCATTCTCCTGAAGTTTCATGTATGGGGTGAATTTATTTGCTTTATTTTCCTCTTTGAAGCATCATATTAGCACAATACTGCAGACTCCTTCCTCATGGTTAAAATACAGGACATTCACTATTCCAGATCAGGTAATACAGTTTAATACTATGATTCAGCAGTCAATACAATTTACAAATGTACTCACAGCACCACTAGACTTTTGGTTTGCATAAACAAGCTATAAAATCATAATCTGGCTCTTTCCGAGATTAAAAGGCAATCTGTCTGCGTGCTAACTTCGCCTCCGACTGCCTGAAGATAATTCACACACCGATGAATATCATCATCTCCGTGTGATGAGGCTTTTTGCTCTGCAGGTTTTTCTACCAGTCCCTGATCAGCTGCAGTTTTCAGGTGTTTTATGACTCTTTGTTTCCTTTACTGTACAAATAGGAAACTGAGCCACAACACACATGTGAGAATGAAGTATACAGATGTTCATTTCAGAAACTGCTGTCAAAACAGAGGCTTTGTTTATGTATACCACTCTTTCTCATGTCTGTTAAACGAGAAGTGAGACTGGAAACGGGGGGAAACAGCTAACCTCGCTCTGTCCAAAGGCATGAGTCTAACAGCATATCTAAAACTCACTAATTAACATGTTTCCAACAAGTTTGTTGGTCCATCTGAAAAAGACCCACAGGAGCTTCTTCTGAATTACCGCCTCGACCAGCGGCAGAAAATATAGCACTATTCTTAACTCCAATTTTCTGAACAATTTACAGTTTGTTTGTTTTTTTGCCTCAGTTTTTTAAAATCACAGATTATAACTAGTTAGATCACAGAATAAAAGTATTAATTTGCATTCTAACTGTAGAAAAAATGGCTAAAACTGTAAATAATATTCACATAAAAAACTAAATGGTATTTTTATCTTTTACATTTGATGGTAAGATTACATTTTTTTTTTTTACTGTATTAAAATATTGTTATTTTACAGATATTTGCCAAAATTGTGTATATGAAGGACTGAAAAATTGTTCATAAAAATATTCAACTGTTATTTAAGATATTTTTCCTGTTTTGTTAACAGACAATAACTAGTAAAATCAAAGAAAAAAGATAGACAGGCAATAACTGTACAAAATGTCCACATCTGTATTTTCACAAATGGTAATTTGTTGTTTGACAGTGTATGACCATAAAATTGCATGTCTGCTGTATTTGAACCAGGTACAAATATCATTTTACAGATATTTTTCACTATTTTCATCATTTTAGTGTTTTTTAAACATTACATGATTCCACAGTTTTTTGTTTGTTTGTTTGTTTTTGTTGATCTTTTTGTTTTTGCTGTCAGATTTCCACAGTTTTGTTACAGGATCGTTTTTTACAGTGCACCCTAACCTCCCCACTATGACTACAACACCTCACTTTCTCCTCAGCTTAGACAACTTTCCTCTTTCAATATTCTTTTTATTTTACCGTCCTTTGCACAGTCTGTTTCAATATGGCGACTATAGACCAACTACTGATCTCCTACCTGACATTAACTGAGACATGATACCTGATGACAGTTTACATGTGACAAAGAATGGTACAGGTTGCTATAAACAGATGCAGTTATATGTAATGACAGCCATTCTGGTGCTGTTGGAGAACCTTGTTAATGCGACACGATCACTAAAGTTGCACTTATTCTTTACTGTTGTTTTTCTCCTGACAGGTGTAACAAGTGATGGAAGCGACATACTACGCAAACAGACACATACATTCATTATTGGCTAATGAGTGCATGTGCATCCATCTCCGTGATGATTGGGATTTATACAACAAAAAACCAGCAGGATACACAGTTTTCTACATCAGGCGTAAAGAAGCTGTGTGTGATATTTTACACTTAACATGAATCTACATAAAGTTTCATGCATCTTTAATACTAGAAAGTCCCTGTGGACAGGCTAAGAAATAATCCAGCACATTTCAACTGGACGTAAAAGCACAACTTGTCCATTTTTATACACGCTGCACAGATGAGGTATAGCATGTTGATGAGTTAGCTTTAGAGGCACTGACGTTGGCAATTCCCTTTGTTTCCAGTCTTTATGCTAAGCTAGGCTAACTATCTGCTGGTGTTGGCTTCATATTTACTATGTAGGTATGAGAAGGGGTATCAATGATATCTTCTTGGTCAGAAAGTGAAAACAAATTTCCCAAATGTTAAACTATTCCCATAACAGAATTTCTGACAATATGCTGTAGATTTAATTTTTTTGACTTGTCAAATAGAAAAATCAACACTGTTTGTGGAGTTCTAACTGTTCTGTACAGTGTTCAGTATGCTGGGAATTGAAGCGTATCTTACTTTGGCCAGCAGTCCTCCTGAGGATACAATACGCCCAGGGCATTGTTTAGTTTGGAAAATCCTCAACAAGAGCTTTTGCTAGATTCTATTGGTCCCCCACTCAAAGATGGAATTGACAGAGTGTGTGAGAAAGAGCAAACACAAGAGAGAAAGCCCTGACAGCGTCCCAGACAGTCAATCCCCAGTGACTGTGTCCACTGATGATTTACTTTTCAGGAGATGTGTTTACCAAGGGTTACAATTGATGTGTTAAAATATTGATAAGGGACATTTTATAAGCTGGGGAAGAGGTGGGACGATTGACCCTATACAGGGGCTGGGAGGGCAGATAGTGTGTGCACAGCCTGCTGATTGATGCTATTACTGGCCTGATAGACAGGACACACCGTATGTGTCCAGACCTCAAAGCACTAGATGCACACAACAAATGCAGTTTTGTTTACATCTAAAGAATTCAATTTCAGATTTGGGCACAAATACGTATGCATTTTTGTCTACTAGTTGCAATTTGTGTATGAAAATCTAACTAGAAATACTACAATACTAGAAAAAATGAGTATCCCCAATATAGGTTGTTTGCACTTTTGAATATGACCTAAAGGAGTGTCTTCTGAATTAGCGCCTCTATCGACAGAGGGAAATATAGCAAATGTTATTCATCTGTGTTTAAGTTTAGGCACCAAACCAGCGTGGTTAAGTTTAGACAAAGGTCAGGATTTAGGTAAAAGTAGAATCTTTGTTGCCATGGTTACAATAAAAAAAGCATTGAAACAATCTTGGGTAAAACTGATGTTGTTTCTGGCTTTAAAAACAGTGGAAAACAGTGGTCAACCCATCCATCCACCCTGACCTCCTCCCAACTCTGAGACTCCAGCAGTACGCCACCTCACTTTCTCCTCTGCTCTCATCCTAGTTACAATGACCATTTGATAATGATAGAAGGGGAATGAACTGGATAGGTTATTAGTGGATAGAAAAGCACGGCTTTGCATTTTGTATTGCAGATTTTGTGGAAGTCTGGTTTATGTTAGCACTACTTTTAGATTGAAACTTTTCCAATGTGTCTTGTCATTTCTAATTATTTTTATTGTTGCACTACTGTAATAAAATTTAATTTATACTTTAAATACTTCTGAAGTCTGTTTTGAATGAAAAAAGAAACAGTTCTTCCCAGGTTTGTCTTAGGCTATATATAAATGCTGAGATTGGCCATTGAGTCAAGTTGTGCTTTATATTTTTGAAGTGCAAATGTGATGACATGGTAGTATTGATGGCTGCGCTGGTGACACATGTGGCCTGGGGCTAGGTCAACAATAGTGAGTCCTTCATTGTAATGCCAAGTCTACAGGGACCCTCGGACACATGCCTCTGCCCCTCCAGCCGTTCTGCAGCAGCCAAAGCCCACAATCCCTCGCTGATGAGACGCACGCGCTGCCTCCTTTGTCCACTGGCCTTGTGGATCAGAGAGGTGTTACTGTGGCTGTCAGACGGGGTGAGCAATATTGACTTAAATAGCTTGACCTGGCTCATCCCTGATGGCTCTACCTTTTCACTCCAACCCTTGAACTCTTCCAGCCACTGCATCACTCTGGCGGTGCGTTCACAGTCGAACTGGAAGCCTGCCCAGCCTGCTCACCAGGGTTGTCCCATGTCCAAATAAATTAAACCACGGGAAGGGAAGGCGAGAGTCGAACAAGAAGAAAGGACCCATATCTCGACAGTTTAATTATCCAACTCGGCTTTTTGAGGCCTTGAGAAAAAGCAGGTTGGATTTGGTCTCCTTAATCCCAACCTGCCATAAACACATCCCAGACCTCCACTGGCTGACCCTGAGAGGGAGGACTGAACACTGTCACTGGATTATTAAGTGATTTTTTACTTAGTAATCTACCAGTGCTTAGTAGCTTAACATGCTGGTGTACTGCATTCATAACTAATTTACACATTTCTTGTTTAGAAATTACAATGCTAATTTAAAGTGACATATATTCAATAAATTATAATGTGATCCAGTACTATAGCCGAAAATAATAGTAATAGTCTTCAACTTAGTATAATTTACTCTCTGCGGGGTTGAAACGTATGTTATCATTAAAAGAGTTACAAAAATGACACCATTTATAAGCCGGAAACTGAAAAAAACAAAAGAATCATCAGATTTTCAACTTTCCGACAGTCCTTGAACTACTCATCTGTGACCTGATGTTCGGTTGAAAAATGCATAAACTTAGAAGTGTTAGAATTTAAAAATATATATTCTCAAATAAACTGTAAAAAAAAAATACTCCAAAGTGCAATTATGAAGCTTTTAGTGACTCAGCTGTGACCAACAGTCACAAAACAAAATTCAGGGACTATTTGACGAAACTGCAGGATGTGTTTACACAAAGCAAATAAAAGACAAGTATAGAAACTAGCCTAAAACCTAATTAGTGACATATCTGTAGTAAGTAAAGGCACCATTTATTATTTATTCCAGTATTGGTAAATGTTGTACATGTTGACCACATTTTTTCCATTTCTGTAAATATGTGATGTTAATTTTAAATATGTTAATTTTTAAGGGCATTACATTACATTTTTGAGTTCTCTCTACTTCTAGTCATGGTTGTGCTGTTTCCATAGAGGTGCAGGACTTTATATTTACGAGAAAAATGAGCTTACAGTGAGTAAAAATGCAACACAAGCAAAAAATGCCCAGAAACTGCTTGGAGTTCAGAGGTTCAATGTGGCTGTTGTGGCTTTACGCCAACTTTAGTCTCTCAACCTCTGTTGCATAGATTCAGGGAAACAAGGAGTCACACAAAACAGTGTATCCTATATCAGGACAAATAAAAAATGCAACTAAATATGTGGCTTTAACATGAACCATTTAAACCTTTTTAAAGCAAAGTGAAAGAAATCATCGGTCTTGAAAAGTAATTTTATTTACTGTTTAACTTGCTGTCTGACCTGCTTAACATTCCATGTTTGTCTACCTGTGTGAAGCTGACTTTTATAGAAGCTCAACAGTTAAATGCAATGAAGTATTACACCCTGGATAGAGCGTATGTCATTTCAGTCTGATGGCCACTTGTCTAAAATTATGTCAAATCTGTTCAAAACTAGTTCAAATTGTACAATATAACTCAGATTGTTCAATATGACTTAATAATTGTCCAAAATGATGAAAACGAGTCCAAAAGTACTCAAAAAATATTAAAAAGTCAGTAACATTGTTCAGAATAAGTAAAAAAATTCTTCAAAATGGCAAAAAGTAATTCTTGAAACTGAATGCTCATTTCTTCATATAGATAGTAAAAGCTGTTACAACATGTAAAAAGTCAGTTAATGTGCTGATTATCTTTTCATTCGCTAGTATTTTTCACAGTATTCAGATACAGTTTAGCTGAACTTTCACTAATTTCAAGTAAAAGGTTTGAACGTTAACTGCCTGCAGTCGTCCTTTATCAGCCTGCATAATACAGCAAATTTAACTCATAAAAGGAGAAGAACACAAGCGCCTCGGCCCACATCTGCTAAATTTATTTGTTATGAAGATTTTAAAAATCATAATGCATGCTAATAATGACGGCATTCCGATTTCCTATTCAACTTTCAGGCCATTTCTGCTGACTGTGGCTTCGGGACACCATTAGTTTTCACGTGTGGGGTTTACCATGTATATTTAATCCCTCTCTCATCTTATTAGAGGCACAGTTTTATTGATTTCTTCCCATTTCTTTCTCTTCCAGGGCCAACAGCTGCGTTTGCTGGGAAACATTGTGGAGGAGCCGGTAATAAGCTGAAGCGTCTTAGGGATGCCCTACAGAAAGCGAGCGGTGCAACTTTGTCCCGTGCTGACAAGCTGTAAGAACAGTATGCAGATAATATACCATAGAGATGATCAAAACGTCCCATTGCGCTCCCACACATCCTCTATTCTGTCAAGCTGCAGCTCCACTGTGGGACATTAATGTGGCGAGCATGTCAGCGTGGTCAGATGAAAAACAAAAATAGCTCTGTGTGTACTGGCGGTGATAATGACACATAAATTGGTGAGGCTTCTCCGCTGAAGGGCCTTTTTTTTCCTTTACAAAACACAAGGGAGAGGGAAATAGTGACAGAATAAATTGGACATCCAAAGTGATATTAACACTGATTTACTTTTGAAGTTGCTGCAATGTGTAATATCAGCTGACATAAAACAGACAAGACAGGGATATCACAGACGTATATACAGAATATATACTGTAGATGTGTGTACTGCAGTGCTTATAATTTGTATTCTTTTCAGTATTATATACATGGAGAATCCCATGGAGCTGAGATGACAGTCTTCTGGTGGTGACATTAACCGCAGCACTCCCACAACGACTCACCATCTAACTGATAGGGTGCATGTGTGGACAAGCATAGCTTTAGGGTCCAATAATTGTATCCTTGATGTGTCAAAACACAGTATTCTTTCGACATTGTGCTGAGACTGAACCGTCACGCTTCCTGGTGAAAGGTAGAGTTTAGATTTGCCCTGGCTTGTGAAGGCCCTGGGTCTTTTTGCGCCATGAGCTAATTGTGTATATTATCACACATTTTTGGTCTCCGTCCAGTCCACAGCAGCGAAACAAGCAGGACGCCTATCAAAACCATTATTCCCAGGTGTGAAAAGCTGTCACCTTCGCATGTGTCACTTTCGTCTCTCTGCCTTGTCCCACTTACTGGCCCATTTTGCCTGGGCAGGTGAAATATGTGCCACCTGCCACTGCTTGCCCGGTTTGGCTGTGGGATTGATGGAACACATTCTCGGAGAAGGTGATGGTAAGTGACAGGGTCTTTACATCATTCTGCGTGGAAAAAGGGGCGATGACTATTAATCAATACTATTTTCACGCATCGAGCAGGAAAAAGACAGGGCTGATTCTATTTCGGAAAATTTGCCCTTTACCTTCCTCCTGCTACAGTAAACAAGCAGAAAACTGAGAGAAATCAATTTCACCTTTTTTAAAAACAGTAACTATCATTGACGCTCAGCTGACATGGACTGTATGGGTTACGTTACGGCTCCAATGAGAGCACTAATTATCAAGCCGGTAACATCTCCTCTGATGACAGGTAATGCTTGTTTTGTGCTTATTTCCTGTCATAACAGCTACTAACCAAGAATCCCAGCGATTTTATGCTACATTTCATCACTGATCCATCACTGACCCATAAAGCATGTGGTGAGTGCAGAGAGCTACCTGCCACACCCTGTTAAGGGAAGGTACGCACCGATGGGTGCCAAGTTTCCATTCAGACCACAATCAGGTATGCACAGTGTCACCCCCCACCGTCTTTAAAACCATTTACCAACCGCGCTGACAGTCAGAGTCGGGGAACACTCATTCATACGATGTGGCAGCTTTCAAAAACTCACCTGCTCTTAAAGAAACGCCATCAGCCTACCTTTTAATTTCACTTTTAAAAAAAGGTCTCTTTTTTAAAATCTAATATTTGGGTTCAAGTGAGTGCAGCAGGAGGGAATTGCAATGCTGAGCAGAATCCAATCTGTTGATTAATCATCTAGCGTTACTGGCAAGATGACTTCCGCTCCAGCAAACCGTTCATGGAAAAGCTTTTTTCATGCTTTATTTAACAGAGAGTCATTTTGATTAGTGTGGAAACATACTTTGAGAGGCACAATGACTAAATCAGACCTGTCAGTGGCTTTTACTTACTGAGAGGATGATATTGACGAGACAGGCAAAGGCAGCCGAGGAGGGCATAGCTGAGCATGGAGATGGATAACGCCCTTTTCTGTACAGTTCTATTCATTTGCTGCTAACACAACATTACTGCACTCCTTTATACATTATAACTCTGCACTAAAATAAGACCTATAGGATGTTCTTGCTTGTTTTCACTTGTGAGAAAAGGAAAAACCACTGACACCCCGCCTTAATACTTGCAGTTCCAACAATCAATCAATCCTCCAACCGCTACAAGAGGGCTCGACGTTTATGGGTTTTGCTCAGTCAGACGGCTTGACTGGTTGCCATCGATTCACGCCCCGGCCTCA
The DNA here is from genome assembly GCA_024666655.1 of Dascyllus trimaculatus. Lineage (NCBI taxonomy): Eukaryota > Metazoa > Chordata > Actinopteri > Pomacentridae > Dascyllus > Dascyllus trimaculatus. The sequence goes on from CM045446.1 coordinate 15,910,240, forward strand.
AATGTCAATACCACCTCTTTTGGGTTGTGTCACTAAAAAAAGAAAATCATCTTCATTGATCACTGCGGTCGGTGAGCAGGTGGCTCTCTTGCAGTGTGCCTCAACAATTGGAAACACTGGTTGGTGCGCTGCTCGAAATGTTAGACAGGCAATTCATGGTCCAGTAGGTCACCTGTCAGCCGCCGACAACAGTTTCTGAAGACGCATCTTCACTGACCTGTGGCCGCCATTATGGGGAATGCTGCACATACACACGTGCATACACTCGCCCACCGCATCTGCTCCAGTTCAGATTGTGCGTTTCTGTGTTTAGTTTGGAAAACTGTGAAGAAAAAGAGCAGAAAAAGTGTGTGTGGTGATAAAAGGTTAAACGATTCAGTGGATGTTGTAAATTTTCTCAGAAAAAAATCCATGTTGTTCTTCAGTCAGACTGGAACAAACTGAATTTCTGGGAATGTTCATTTTAGGTGCAGCTGAAAGTGGGGGAGGAGATTTAAATGGCTTGTTTGAATTCATACATACATAAATGAAACATTCATGCAACAGAGTGACTGTATGTCCCGTATTTATTTTTGCAGCAATCGAACTTTGAATATTTATAAGAGGAACAAAGAAGTGCATTGTAAGGAGAGCAACTCTAATTTAATGCACGGTTTAAAAGGCTATTATATTCAACTAGGCAGAGTCACTGAAGCATTAGAGGATGAACCGGACACAATAATTTTATTCTCCGCATGCTAATGAATTTAAATATGATGGCGATGAATTAAACATTCATTCAAAGCAAATATCATATTAATTTCATTATTGACTCAAACCTTTGTTCAGCAGATTTCCTCTCTACTGCTAATATCAGTGTGACAATGCAGCAAATTTGATACTTTAATTTGTGAAGAAAAGAAAAAAAACATAGTTACAATAACTGCAACTGTCAGAATGTTATATTTCATTAACAATTTTGCCAAAACATCTAAAGAAAGACTTGATGCTCACCCTTTTCCAAACTTTGCTAAACCCTCATTAAGCAATGAGTTTATCAACCTGGCTAACCTAAACCTAGCTCTGGTGGTATTTGTTTTAAATTTATTTTTGCCTCTTTAAACCAAAGCAAAAAATCATGTAAAGAATGGAATAAATGGTGCATGTACTTGCTTTAATATAAGCTGCAAAATGTTAGCACAGAGACACATTAATAGGCACATTAATGGGAAATACGCCAGGTTGAAATAAACTGGAATTATGGACACTAACTGATTGTTGCATTACCATTTAAATGCACTGAGGTAGCGATTATCTCTGAAGTGGCTTGATGTTTAGCACTGACCAACAATGATTTTGGCTCAGTTATACGTTTAGTCTATTGTTAGTCAATGCTGCTATGTTCAGTTAACCTCATTGTAGACTGGGGCGTCTCCAGGGTGGCAAGATGAGGCCACAGAATGTCTTGGGTGGCACAGAAACCCCCAAACTATGAATGACTTTAATACATTTCATTATGCTCTTGTTGCATGGAGGGGAGCTGAAAACAACATCAACATAAGAGTTAGGAAATCACCTCCCGATATACATTGGTTCCTTATTTTACCATGACGGTTACTAATTATCTCATGCATGTCTGTGTGTGAATAATTTAATTTAACTTTCCCAAAATAGTAGTTATGGGACAATAAAATGTGTTTTCACTGTTATGCTACCTGTTGCTGTATTTATTGATCAGTGAGGTCACGTTCTGTAATGCATCCATACGGACAATAATGTCATTGCTGCAAATATTGTGCTGTGAAAACGGAAAACTGCGTCTCACCAAGAGTCTGATGTGCTTTTCTCCTCATCTAGAACTTTTAAGAATTGAAAGAGTGCAGAAAAAAAAACAACTGAAGCCTGAGCTGTGCTTAATAATGATTACATGGACACAAAGAGGCGCACATGTGAAGTCTGAATTTTGAAGAAGAAAAGGACGTAATTATCAATTTTGTGGAATCTTAATGCAACAAAAAGTGTAATGAAGTAGTGTTGGCAGGGATTAATAAGTAAAGTTATTACATAAAGTAATAATATCTGACTTTTGAAAAAAGTAATGAGTGATAAATCACTTTTTTGACCAACAGGCCCAACACTGTTTGGGTAAAACAAAGATCGCTTACATTCATTCGTTCTCATGAAAACTTTCTCACAAGAGCTAAAGAGGTTGCAGAGATCACAGTGTCAGTGTTGTACAGTATATTCTTACAAAGGTTCGTGAATTCACTGCTGTCCACAGCTATGAGAGCATCACACAACCAGCAGTCCCTGCTATCAGTACCAGTTCTATTTGGTGTTGTTGCTTTCTCGGGTGTTGGCCAAGCTCTCCCACTTCATGTCTGAAAAAGGCAGCGGCAGCAGACAAAGAGCCTCCTCTTCCTAATCATCATGATAAACGATGAAAGCACTTTTCCCTTCCAAGTGTCATTCTCTCATGGAGAAAATCTTTTCCACTTTAGATTGGGGTGTTTGAAGTCACTCTCTGTCTTCTTGTCTCATTAAACATAAAAGAATGAAATAAAATTCAAATGAACTGTTTACCCTGTTACTTTAAAATGTGTAATTTACCCTCACTCTGCGAGACAACTCACAATTACAGTGGGTTGGCTCTCCCAGATCCGTTTAGTGTATTTTCTATAACAAACCCCTATTAATCATTTCAGAGATCAAAGTGACACTGCAGAAGAATTTTAAATATTTAAATCTCCACTATTCAAATCTTATATCAGATCAAAGAATTTTGCTTTAATTTCACGAGGCACATTGCCAGTAGATACAGAGACATACACCGAGATGCACACAAACTCCAATTAAATATTGCAAATTTCAGTAAATCTCCATACGATTTTCATATCTGAGCAGGCCTCACACTGGGTGCATCTGAACTGCTGCAGAGGAGGCAGCTACAGACTTAACTGATTATTATGGTCGGTCTTCAAATGTTATGTGGATGACAAGTAGCTTAAAAGCCGGTGCCATTTATGATGGGATGACAGTTTCAGGGGGATGCGCAACATAAATATATATAATATGTTATATTATGGAAGGTTTCAAGCTGTCAGGATAATTCAGAGTTTACTGAGACGCACATTCCTCATCAAGGCCTTCTTTAATGTAGATTTTCTGACCACAGTGATGCTTTCTTTAGTCTTTAATGTATTTAGATATTTGAATATAGTAAATGGAAAGACTGACCTCTAATATCAGAGGTCGGCATTGCTGCGTCAATGTATCTATTAGTAGGGAGAAACTGAGAGAGAGGCAGCTTATTTATAGTAAAACGGTGAACACAAAGCTTCTTTTTCCACAGGTTTTTTCGAATAGTTTGACAAGCCTAACCTTTAGAAATCTTCATGACCATATGAGCAGGGGTGGAGCCGAGGGGTGGCCCAGGGTGACCACTGCACCTAGACGAAAATATTACCACACAACCCATAGCGCGGAGGGATACATACACGCATACAACTGGCATTAGGTCAAGTAACTACTATTTTTCTGGCAGAAGTTTTTTGCATACCCATTCCTCTGCGGTCGTTGTTCCCATACAGACGCATTTTAACAGCACAACCAACCATTTAAATACACACAACTAAGCAGCTCCATACAGTTCTGAACAGTAGTTATGCATTCAAAGATTTTGTATTATTGTCATTGAGAAGTGTATAGACAGTATAAAAATGCATCTACTTCTATATGTGAATAAAAAAATCTGTTTGTGTTTGTTTTTATTAGTTAAAGTGTGTATTATTTAGGTTTAGCTTCGGATGTAGTTAAAGCTCTTGACTCTAAAAGATGATAGAGATGAAGCAATTTGAAGAATTAAGCTGTACCAACTGCTTAACAACGAAAAACTGACCAAAGCTTGCAGCCAAAAGAAAGAAAGAAAAATCTGTGACACTTTTGACATCATATGCAGTTTAAATTGTATCTTAGGAGACTTATCAATAATTTTAAAAATAATTTTGGTAACCATTCCAGATTTTGATCAGCTATTATTGTATTTTGATTATGAAATTAGACTTTATTTATTTTAGATGGTCGGTTTTTGTTATTTTGCAGTATTTTTTGGTCCGCCAGTTACATGGATAGCACTGTTGTTTCACAGTTATTTTAGTGAGGGCTAACAAAGCTACAATAAACTGAACTATACCATTATTACTACTGTAATACATCTGTTAGGCTGCCACCGTACTGCAGTAGAACTGCAAAGTATTGGCTACAAATAGACATTCCCAAATCATATAATTAAAACTATATACTGTATAGTATTATACAGTACATAATTGTAGTAGTAAGAGACATTATTTTAAAGTTGTGATGCAAAGTGTAGTAGCTAAAATTCCAGCTCTCATTTATTTTTGATTGAGCTCTCCATTGACATTTTGAAGAAAAATCTCAACATGGGCTTTTTTAATGGCTTTTGGTAACTTTTATTGATGCTAGTATTTTAGAAATTGGAGTGGCAAGTTGTTATCCTGTTCGTCTTGTTTTTTTGCATTTTATATTTATCTATTTTGCAAGTTTCATCCAGTTTTCTGTCTTACTTCTTTTAAAAACACATACTTGGGTTGTTGTCTGTCTTACAAAATGTACAGCTCATTTTAGCATCATTTTATTTGACTTAATGGATTCTGCCCAATAAAATGTATGACTGTTTGGCTGAAAGCAAATATACGCTGACTAGAAAAACGTATTTGTGATATGTCACAAACAGCAGAAAGTATGTCCTTTAACTGAGAACAGAGTTAAGTTGTATATTTTTGGGAGACATGGCTGTAATCATTGCACACAGGGAGGTACAAAGCTACAGTCTGAACTGCTGCCTAACAAACACACACACAGACAGTAAATAAGTGACTACAATCTAAGCTAAAACCAGGCAGGAAAAGACTTCAGGACCTTGGACAGCAGCCACACCCAAAACTGCCATAAGTCAATAGACTTAGCTATGTGTAAATGTACTGATAAAGCCAGTATATGTCTGCTTATATGTTGTACAAAACTGAGTGTTGATTGCAAATGGAACAGATTGTGTCAGATTGTGTGAATGAAAATAATTTGCCTGTCACATACTGAACATCCTCTTTGCTGTCTGTTTGCTCTTTGCCTCCACTGAGATGCATTTCACTAACAGGATGTCTTTAAAGATGGCAGACCTGAATTGATTTCAGGTCGCAGGTCGGAGAACAGAAGATATATAAATTACAAAACTGCAACAAAGCCACTCACTATGGCTGCTCACTCTCAGTAGTGATATGTTATACCAGTTATTATCCATAGAGACGGTTTAAATCTCAGGCATTTACCCATTTTGCCCAGTTAGTAATCCAGCCTTGATCATAAATAACTGACACTTCCTCCATTTCATCCCTGTATTGGGGGAACCAAGGCTGAAACCCCTTTAAACCGCCGCAGCAGGTTTATTCCCCAGAAGCTGCGTCTCAGTGACGCACATTAGGCTGGATTGCTGATATTCCTGGCAAGACCATCATCCATCTTTCTTGCCAGTGATCTCGCATTTCCCATGACGACGATGGAAGATGGGGATTAAATCTCCTCTCTGTCACTCTCACCTTCACCTCTGCACTCGTTCCTCTGTATTGTGGCTGCTCGGCTCTTTGCCCCCAGGCCTGCTCCCAGCCTCGGGGTGATCAGCTGCTCCCAGACACCGGCAACATTTACCAGAGACGACCAGAGGAAAAGGCGGTTATGTAAGTTGAAAAAGTAAGTTGAATAATTGCAGAATAATAGAAAACAATGCGAGAGCCACTGGATCAGTTGTACACGGCTTTGAATTCCGTTGTGCAAAAAATAAGACTATGACACACAATACTGTTGGTTCAAGTGAAATATATAACCTTGTCTAATTAGACTGTGACACGATATGCCTTGCAAAGTAATTGCCGCTGTGTCCCTGTCAAGCTGTCTCATTATCAGCGCAAATTGGATGGATCTCTCCCAATCAGATTACCAGCAAGCGATCAAACTTCTCAGAAGAAGGCGCCGGAGCCTGGCAGGTGGAATACCTCCGTTTTACTGCAAATGTGGCCATGCAAATCAGTCAGCTGATGCGGCGCTCAGAGGAGTTCCTTGTGGAAAATTGCATCGAAATTTCCAAATAACGGAAGGCATGACACCTCTTTGAAAAATGTAAAAGTGAACAGATGGATGTGTGCCACCAGAAAGCTCTTATTCCAGCAGGCTAATACTGCGCCTTTGACTGCGATCCGTGCTTGATGTGAGCAGTTCATCTTCCTCTATTGTGATTTTCTTTTTGGAATGGGAGAAACATTTTCCCTGTGGATTGGAAGGTTTTCATGAGCAGGCAGATGGAGAAAATATTGTTGACATTAAACTGTTCCTCTTTAAGGGAATTGTTGTGACAAGGTGGAGCTCCCATCACTCGAAATAGCAGCTGTGTGCTGTTTACAAAGGGGCCCAAAGCAATGTTTGTTTCCATTGAAACGGTGGCAACTTTTTCTGTCTATGTAATGAAGAAGCTCCTGGCATTATATGTTTGCTCTCACATCTACTGTCATCACAATACAATATTTTTGTAGCGGCAGCATTAGTGTTGTTACAGTGTATTACAGCTTCTACTGGTGCTGTGCTGTTTTCTTAATTATTACTGCAGCCTTCCTGTGTGTCTTTATGTTTTCAGTCATTTTAGGAACTGCATGAACATCACTGAGGTGGCGAGAGAGAAGCCTTTTTTGATAAATTAATTAACTAACTTAGAGAAAAATTGTATTATTTTCCCCATTCATATCTCAAAAATAATAGTAGTGATTTGAAATGGTACATCTGATATAACCCTCCAAGCACCAAGCAAGTTCGGGATAGTTTTTGCTCCTGTCACATTTTTGCTCACTGTGGGCCTAATTTTCTCTGCAGTAATAAAGTCCTGCATCTCTGTGGAAACAACACAACAGTGGCTGGAAGGAGAGAGACTCAAAAATGTCTTCTGTGCAGTATGACAAAGTTATTATGCCATAATGAGAAAAAACTAAGACAAAAGTTGAATTTCTTGATTATTTATTTTACAAAATCTGAAAAATGTGGATCAACCTGTACAACATTTTCCTATGTTCCCACAGGTGTTAGCAACATTGGACTAAAATATACTATTGATATTTTACTGGTTAAATATTCAACTTGTTTCTGTACTTTCTGCTCTGTTTAAAAAAAAAACACAGCCTGCAGCTCAGTTGAGAAAGATCTTTTGCGAACAGGTAATTTTTGGAAAATATCTAAATGAGACATGTAGAAAAAAGAGATTCTAATGAAATATTACAACTTAGATTGGGCTATCTTCATCATCTTCTTCATCAGGCATGATTGCTCCATGGACCACTGGAAGGTTGAAAATCTGTTTCTGGCTCCAATAAATGATGTTGTTTTGGGGAAGAAAAATGTATTTCAAAACTGCCGGCAGGCTACGGGGTGTTAATTTCAAAACGTTAAGGTTCATAAAGGTTGTTTTTTTAATTGATATTTTTTGATTGGCTTTACTTTTATCTGTATTTAGGGAGTAGAGAGAGGCAGGAAACAGGAGGAAAGAGAGCAGACTAATGATATGAAGCAAAGGTCTGATCAGCTGGGAGTGAAAGCTGCAAAGGTCATTGTAGTCTGACCGAACCACTCATCCACTGGGCCGCTCCTTAAACAGTCATCTTCACAGAATCCATCAAATGTTACATTAGAAACACAAACCTTGCTCACTGAACTCTGAGTTATTAACGGAACAACTAAATGGCCACTGTCAGAGAGTAAATAAAAACTAAACACAAGTCTGCAGTTGTTGTGGCTGAAAAAATGATCAAGACAAAATGTTTCATGTCAGTCAACATTGAAAATCACTGATCATTTTAATTAAGTGAAGACCAGCAAAAAAAAAAAAAGGTTAAATTTTAATTTAACCGCTTTACCGCATTCATCAAGGCACACAGGTAATAATGTTAAAATTAACATATCAATGAAAAACAAACAAAAAAGTACATTTGTACACATAAGTTAAAATAACTAACACATTAAAGAAAGAAAGAAAGTAAAACCTGAAGGTGGACTGGGACTCACAGGAAGCCACTGTGTCACATATTTTAAAAAAAGGTTATTTGCTTTTAATTTTATGAGAAATGTATTCATCACTTTGATTCCTTGGCACATAGAACATTTATCCACTGTATTGTATAATGCATTGGTACTGTACTACACCTTCTATTGTTGGGCTCCTGTTTCTGCCTCCACACACCAAACTCCCGACACTTTGGAGCAGTTTTAAGGACTGTTGCTTGTTTCGGTCACTGTACTTGCAGTGTTATCTACATAACTAACACGCCTGTTTCCTGAGATTCAGTTTCTCTTAGTCTCTTTGCTGCATCCTTTCCCTTTCATGTTCCACTATGCCACAGCGTTCCCACAGGAGCCCAACATCGACAGCATTTGAATCCCACGTGGACTTTCAAATGTAACTCAATGGACCACAGATTCAATAATAAATGAATGTGCCGGTCATACGAAAACTGGGTTCAAAGTTTTACTTCCACCCTCTACAGTCAAATTCAAATTACACTCAGAGCCTCAGCTTAACTATTTTTTCTCTTCCTTATTAAAATTGTCTGTCTAATGGCTACTTTGCAGGCTTTCTTTATGGCAGACGATGAAATTTTCATGACCAGTGAACTATTCCACTTTCACATTAGGGCCCCACAACGCTGAACCTGAAAGCACTTGATGTGCACATCATCCATCCTCATTAATGTATGCATCGGCCCATTCGTGAGAGAAGTCGGGTCGTTCACACTGCAGCAACAATCCACCGTAAAGCAACACTGTACAGTATATACACTTGTAATGCGATCCCATTCTCTGTTCGCCAGAAACTGTGGTTCAAACGTCAGCTTTTGTCAGAGAGCAGGAAGCCACTTTTCTGTCAGCAGCTGCACTCAGTCTTGAGCTCTGTGATATATTTATACTGCTGGTACTTTATAAATCAAACGTGGACATCTTTTTCATTTGTCAGCCTCCTCCACTGGACCAGTATAGGAGCAAGATAGTAGGAAAAACACCTGCCAATAGTTCAACTAAGAAATGGGCTTTCATCAGCTTCCAAATTTAGATAATTGACATTAGCAGAGAAAAAGCATGATATAAACTGTCAGATACATTTGTAACAGAAACATCTTATTCAAATTGTTCTACTAAACAAGTGTTCATTATGTAATAAATTAATGGTACAATAGATGTGTATGTGAAGCCCTAAATATCAAAAGACCTTCTCGTTTTGGGTAATGTCATTTCTCAATCAGCCCACAGAATTCTATGAAGCTTCTAAGTAAAGTCTGGTCGAAACCACAGACTGTATATAAAAGATGGCCCATAGATATTTACTACGAACATCTATAATTTGTTTCCATACTTGTCTACACAACCTGCAGTTCAACCCAGTTTACCTGAAAGTCCCTGAATTTTTGTCACAGGACAGTCATTAATAGCTTGTGCCAAAAAGTGTAAACTTATAACAGAATCAGGTTTGAATAACACATTTATTTTTTTCAGAATGTTTAAATAAGAGATGTAGAATAAAGCAGTTTCGACAAAATACCACAGTTTTAGGTTTTATTAGTTTTCACAGTCTCTGGCTGATAGATGGTGCCATTTTGGCAAAGAAAACATGCCTTTCAAACCTTTCGGCAGGTTTCAGGTTTCAAAGGACTCTTACGAAGCTAAGGCAGAGCTAAAGCTAAGCTGGAATTTGAGTGAGTAAAGAGCACCATTTAAGAAATAAGTTTATGGTGTGAGATTGAAGCAGTACCAGTACGCCACGAACAAAACAAAACACAGCAACATACATTAAGTGGCTGCTTACACTGTGTGCTATAGTATATATGTGCTGTTGACTGAAATGTAGTTGATGATGATCAGGTTTTCTTTTAATTTGCTCCAAATCCCTTCCAAGACACTTCGTATTTAGTATCTGCTGACACCCAATACCATTTTCCTACATAATACAAACTTAACTCTATTAGTACATTAGCTGCAGTACCTGGTTTCTCCACCAGACAAGGCCTCTTTCTTCTTAATATTGTGGAGGTGGGCAGTTCAGGATTGCCAGGCAGAAAACCTTGTGGGAGTTTAGTTAGTAAAGGAGCACAGAGACAAAGGCTTCTATTGAGGCCTATTGACATCCAGCCAGTACATAAGCAATAACCTCAGTTGGAGTACCCCAGGACAGCCTTCCTACACCTCAGCAGAAAACCTCTGATGACTGTCGCTGTCAGTTTTCATGTGTTTATGTGATAATGGATATAAATCAAGCATTGGGCATGAGTCTTTCCAAAACAGATTACTTAAATATTCCTGCAGTCAGCCCCATTCTTGATCTTAGGATCTCTCTTGGGGTATTCCTATTTTAGAGTAGTCACAACAACCATATTTTCTGTCTTCATCTGTACTTATTCCTGTATCTTTTTCACACAGACACATTTCAGTGTCACTGCATATCTTCTTCTGTAGGCTTCTGTTTGTATGAAGACATTACGGCTGCCCTGGCTGTGCAGGAGAACACTTAACATGATCTGTCATGTAAACCGCACTGATAAGAGCAGACGTACAACTGTGTTAACACAACCAGCACAATGTACCTTATCACAAACTGGACAGAATTGGACCTCCTTGCATTAATAGCTACATGCATTAGCAGGTACATTATGGTGTTGAGCAATGACTCGGTGCCAAGACTAATAGGAGAGGGGTATTCTAACAGCATTAATGACAACAGACTGCTCTCAATCCTGAAGGAATCATTCACATGTGGAACATGAAAAAGTATCTTGAATTAACAATGTAAATGCATCATTAGCACATTAGAAACAATTGGGTGTAAGGGAAAAAACCACGACTTGTTACACTAATTGAATTAGCAGGTCTGTTAATCATGCATAACTAGTGATTGCACTCTAAGGACAACAAGTGAAATCAAGGTAGTGATTCTCTTTGTTGTCATTTCCTTTTAAAGGGAGCTTTATCAGATAACCTGTTCTCATTTCACCTCAGTCTCTCTCATAAGCTGCATGTACAAGTCAGCTTTATGTGGAGATGTTTTAACTATTACTGGTGATGCTGAGGCAATGTGGGTGAAAATATTGTTTTAAAAATATTTTCATAAATTGTAAATAATAATGTAATTTTTGCAGTGTAGCCTATGGAAGGTAATACCGGTCACCTATGCAATCCAAGCTATGGAAACAGCAGAACCATGACTATAAATAAGGAGAACTCAAACATATGTTATGTGCTCTATGACACAGCTATAATTACATTAGAAAAAAGCTAATGTCTTAAATTATTTATTTTACAAAAATGTAAAAACCTCGAATCATAAATAGACAAAAAGAAAACTTAAAAATGTTTCATTTGCTGTGCTGAATAGGAGAATACAATGGTGTGATAACTGTGTAAAAAAAGAAAAAAAATTGCCTCCGAGTCTGAAAAGGTTAAATCAACACAGAGGTGACTTAAACGTGCATTCAAACAGCCAGCAGGGGGCGACTCCTCTGGTTGCAAAAAGAAGTCAGATTGTATAGAAGACTATGAAGAAATCACCCTACTTCTCACTTGATCTGTTACCTTGGTAAACATTTTCCTAATGAGTTTATGTACTCAATCGCTAGTTTCAAACCCCTAAATGGCAAAAGCCAAATTTCAAAAATCAATCCTTTAAAATGGCAGTCCCCAAGCTTGTGGGTGACGTCACAGCGGCCACATTCATCTTCTATGTAAAGTCTATGATTGGTGTTAGCAGAAACATTATGGACTTCCACCATTTTTACACAAAACTGAAGCTCTGAGCCCTGATTTTATGCACACATCTAGAGTCCAGTCATCAATAATTATCAGTTCAACCTGCACAGGTAGAGCAGGTGAAAGCACATAAGTAGTGAAAAGGGGAAATTAATTCAGTTTCTACTTTCCATTCTCCGATGTATGCACATATGCTCCTTGTCCTCCAATCTAAACAGAAAAGACTGATTAACAGCGGTGAAACTTCTCTAATAAAATCAAATTATGACAAAATGACAGTAGACTTTTCAACAAGAAGCAAACTATTTGAGCCTAAACTGTGCAAATCTGAATGTGTTCACGGATATTCTTTAATACCTCCACAAACAGTTGGTTATAAACCATTGTGTTCAACATTAATCAGTTTTTTTGTCAAGTTTTTAGTCTTGTACTTCTGCTGTCAATCACCGAAAGCTGCACTTGAGTGAATTATTTAAGTGCTGCCAATATAAATATGAAGGATAATTAGATTTCTGTAATCTTGTTGATCTTGACAGAGAGACTGTGTTGCTTTTAGAGCAGATTTAGGTATTGCTGAAAACTTTGTCACAGCCGCTGTGCATCATTACAGTGTCCTGAGCTGCACTGCAACATCATGTGGCCAACGCAGAACATCTCCATCACTCCATAAAGCATTGCAGCGCTAGAGGTATTAACTCATCAAGTGCTGACAAGGTTAAATTTCATAATGAGTGCTCAAAGTGCAGTTAATTATTCTACATGGGGGACAAAACCAGGATTTAAAGCCATATGTTGTGCTGCAGTCTTGGCTTGATTATTCACAAATGGTCTCTCGTACCTGACAAAATATTTGATCAAATAAACGGTAAATACAGACCTGTGATAAACTGCAGACGTGTCCAGGTAACCTTGTCCCCCAAAAATCTACCTTCCTATACAATTTACAAATTTTTTATTTACTAAGTCAAAGGTGAGACCGTGACGTCTGAGTTTGAAAGGTATTAATTTTGCTGATACAAGCCTTCGTCACATTCTGCATACTTTGTGAACCATTTGCGCTAACTGCCTATCAGTTAGTGCCACATGGTACCACTACTGATAGCGGTACTGTATGCCACTGCTGCTGGGTTAAGATTTACTCCGGGGCAGATCGAAAACGCGACATTCATTCAAAGTTATCGTGTGCTGTGTGTGCAAATGTTTCTGCATATTGGAAGTATTTCCTCCCTTTGACAAAATATCCACTTTACAACTATTGCAAGTTGCCCTGTTGTCATCCTTTCTTGTGAAATGTAACCAAACTTTCGAGCGTTTGTGCCGCTTGGGCACCATGTTTCCTGCTGGCTGCACTGGTTAATGACGTCATTCGTGCCCACTGGAATCAAAAAGGGAATCGTTTGCAAAATTGACAAACGATTCCAAGGAATCGAAACACCTGGAACCTCAACAAGAATCGATTTTCGATTCCCATCCCTAAACATGACGGAGCATTATTACGTGAGATACTATTGAAAATCTAACACAAGATTTTCATACAAGAAGGATGACATGAATTTGTAGGCAACATGTAGCAACCAATAACATAATAATTTCGGCAATTTTAAATGTAATAAAGCCAATAATGTAACAACTTGTCAATAATGTAATAAAGTTTTTGAGCCAATATCGTACATAATGATCTTCAGTTTTTTTTAATATTTGTAAATAAGTGTTCATGTTCTGTGTTGTACATTGGAGTTAAGTACCTTTATAGTGCCAGTCCATTTATCTAAATACAGTTTTCAGTGAGGACTGAATCGTTTTTCCTTGAGAAGTGCTTAAAAACAGTTTTAATCAAACCTTTCACAAGAAATAAAATGTGGTAAATTCCTTTGACAATTTAACATCCAACAGAGACACTGGCATGACAATTAAGAATTAACATATCTAAGCAAATAAACAATATTCTAAATAAAGATTTTGTACAACAAATAATTCTGAAATTGGCTCTTACAACCATAATTAAGGAGAGTGAGGGTTACATGGGATGTATCCTTGATGAATGAATATGACCACTATGCCATCCATTATACCTATTTTTGATGAGCAAACTGCTCAAATTTTTTACTTCAAATCTTTTATTTCCAAGAAATTCAGTCCTATTTATGTATTATTACATTATCGGCTTCAGTTATTACATTTTCAAAGGAGTTTCTTAATGCTAGGCCACTAATGTAATAACTTGTTACATTATTATACAAGAAGGCAAAAGGCAAAATGTTATTATGTTATTGGTTGCTACACGACAGTTTAAACATCAAGTCAGACATGCTGAGAAATATACAGTACATCCTAAAGTGCAGCCTTTGTGATGTGACAATTGCACTGTTTCAAATCACGATTTCAATTCACAGTCCTAATCCTGATCTATTTACACATCCAACAAAATCACAAAACACAGCTTGACCAGCCCATAATGCTCTCTGCATATCATACTGAAAGGAACACTAGTACATCTTATGTCTCCACATTTAGGAAGAGTTACACCCATAACGTCTCAAAATTTTAACTACCAATTTCTGTCTTATGCAGCAACAAAAAGAACAGTCCAGCATCATTAAATGTATTTTTTTAACTGATAAGATTAAGAAACAATTTCAAATTCTGCAACAGAAAAATGTTCAAGGACCAGAAACAATTTATTAATTCATGAATTTTAACTGAGAAAACACATTTTGAGCTGAGTTACAGAGAACACTTAAATACATTAAATTTCCAGTGGTAGTTTCTCCCACATGCAAACATGTGAGACGTGCAGCGTCTCTATATAATGTCTCAGGGGCTAGTTTGTGGACCACTCTCACACAGACATGTAGAATTGCAACACGGACATAACATGCTCAAAATCTAATGTGATGAATTAATTCCATAGTAACCAAATATCTACAAGTTAAAGACATTCTAAAAAAAACAGGAAAGTATTTGTATGCTGACATATACAGTCCAATAAAACAAAGAAATGAGCTTTAAAGTTAGCAGGATGTGTAGGCCATATATCTACTATCCAAAAACACTGTGAGGCTGAACAATAGGACTTATTGACTATATTATTTATTTATTTACGATATCTAAAAATGACTCGTGATTTGGCATCACAAGGTTAAATCACTTAAATCATGTCTGGAGTCATATACTCAGTCTCAGCTATTTGTATTTGCTTTTCATGTGGGATGGAGTCAGTTTTTAGTCTTACAGTTACATTGTTGAGTTTTCCCAATTTAAAATATCAAGAACTTCACTGAACTAACAAGAAGTGTTTGGAAAATTCTGCTTTATTGTGTCTGTTTTATCAAATTAGCTGTTTTTATCGTGCATCGGAGCATTTGTCTTAAACTGTGTAGAAGTTAGTCCACCTATTTCCATCAATCAGAATACAGAATTGTCTGTGTACACGGTAAAAGCAGATACAGCTAATGAAATGCAGCGTATCAAATATAGATATTTCTAGCATGTCTCCTCTACTGAGATATTCAGATGCACAGCTACATCAAGCCTTCCATCCAGTGTTTTTCTGAGAATTTCTCATGGTATTGTTTTCCTCAGAAAAGAAATAAATAACTAAAGCGAATGTGGCTTTAAGCTCCAGACCCTCAATCACACACAGCTCCTCTTTCGTCCCCACACAGTGCCCATGGCATGCCCCGACTCGCTTTCTCACTGACTCCTACCAAACAGTGAAGGCCAGGGCCAAAATAATTTGTATCTGTTCAATAAAACATTAAAGACCATCATGCCATGTCCTGCTCTCCTTCCCTCTCCCTCTCCCCTTCTCCCCTGCTCTCAAAGGTCTTGTTAATGTTTCAAAACTGCACATAAGACAGACCAGCCAGACGATTAATTTGAAAGATACCCACAGGGTACCTGCAGGATTTTTTCTTACTCCTCTTGCTTCTGTAGTGTTAACACCTAGCTTTCTTCAGAAACGAAGAGTGGTGGGGCGACAGGCCAGGGAAGGGGGTGAGGGTAAAAAGCGTACAAAGTGTACCCTGCAGTTATAAAACAGAGCGCTTTTCAAAAACAGCCTTTTGATATGTGAAATACAGTGAAGCAAAATGGGTTAAATGTTTTAAATGCAACAGTTTTTTATTTGTAAGAAGTGCGACGATTCCGTATATCCACTCTGAGCAGCACATTGCCTTTTTCCACTTTATGCTAATTCTGCCTGTTTTCTGCCCCCTTATTCCTAATAAGGCACACTCATTTCCACAGTATTTATCTTTTTTAATTGGTTGCAGTATATTTTATACAGGCAGTTGCCCTACTTTTTCGACATGCACAGTGATAACACTTTTTGCAAAATAAGCTTATGAGTATTTGACCTGATTAAATTCAATTACATTCAAGCTGAAGTCATCACTTCAAGAAGATTTAAATAGAAATTCAGTCTTAGTGTGCTTGCTGACTCGAAGTCTTGAAATATTTAGGAGAAATGCACAAAACACGCTGCAGAGAAATTATGTTTTTGATGCACGACACGCAGGTCAGAGGTGGTCAGTATCCACAAAAAAGAGGATTTTTTCTTTGCTAAGACTTGAATGTGCTCGAACACCTTATTGACACTGTCGGTGTTTCTCAGCACGGCTTTGGTTATTCTACAGTTCCTCTTTTAAAGCATCTCTAAATGCTGAGCTATGAAAACTAATGCAGGGTGCATTCATTTTAGATAAATAGTTTAAGCTTGGGTGAATAAATGATTTATTTAAACTCATAAATAATTTCATCAAAATATCCCAAAGCACTTTTTGCCTCATTGTACATCATTTTCTAAGTATGCTGGATGAGCCCTCATTTATTTTCAACTATCACACCATGTCTCTTGTAAATATGTATACTGGTCTTTCTACTTATTTATTTTACAGATCTGATTTTAATATTTCATTCTCAGCATAAAGTTCTATTTGTTTCCAAGGGCATGATACCATGAAATAAATATCAGAAGTATAATTCCCAGTCTTAACATATTGGAGCGCATGAATCATTTAACAGAAACAGATTTTGTACATAAAGCCAAGGCCTAATTTTCAGAGCGGCACAGTCTGAAAATGTTAATCAGTAAACTCTGTCTTGTGTTTTAAAGGCTGCAGCTTGACAGCACAGTTTAGGTGGATGACTGGAGGGGTGCAGGCTCACACCATATGGTGACAAACCTGGTGATGCCGCCCCAAGCCAAGGATTTACTGCGGATTGCTTTAGTAAATATTCCTCTTAACTGTATAACGATGCACGACACAGACCTAAAAGGAGGATTAACTGCTTGGACAGAAATTTAGCAGCCGGTTTCACCCAATTATGCACAAACCTGCTCGAAGCTCTAACAAGAGCAACACATCGCAGCAGCAGCAGACTGCTCTGTGCCTATTTGAAATGCTCCAAGCAAAGAACGGTATCTGGTTTCGTGATCAAGACCTGCCATTAAGATATTCTTTTTGGCAGGCTAATATAGGAATAGAAAGAGAGTATAGAGTGGATATTAATAAATATAATGCCTCAAAGTTAGAAATATACGCGCACAATCCGTGAAGCCATAGAAAAGTCAACATACATTGAGCAATATAGCTGTGCAGTTGACTTTTCTGAGGAGTGAGTAGGAGGAAGTGTTACAGTACAAGCTAGCTTAAATGTCTGTGCTACTCGGAGGCAGACATTTTTTTCCGAGCGGCTGCTACTGTACAGGAGGTTTCAGACAGTGAGTGGGCTGTGGGAGCATCAACACATATGGAGTAAACAAGTCACAGCCTGCCCTGAGTGGGACACAACATCCATTTGACCAGTGCCGGTTGCAAATTAGAAACTGCTGAACTCCATCAGCAGCATGCTATGGCAGCAAAGCGCTGGAAACAGGAGGCTAAAACAAGTTTCTGTGAGGATGCAAAGAGGGGAAAGAAAGAGATACTTCGCTGTCTTACTGCGACTCACACAAGAAGACAGATATCAAGTTAAGCATTCAGCACAGATTTATGTCCAAACAGTTAGCCTCTGTCAAAAGTGAAAACTGTGCTTTCCAGTAAATCTAAAGCTGTCTGCTTCATATTTATGTCCAACATAAACAGACTTTGGGCCAAATCGGTCTGAATAATTGAAAATGTCTGCGTGGGTGTGGCTCACAGATATATGCTGAACAAATATATAAATTCTCTCCAATCTTTTTAACACGGGGGATTTAAAATGATAACATGCAGCTCAAGTTTGGGGTCAAAGATCACAAATCACAAGTCAGTAATGAGTGTGTCCATCATCTACATCACGTAGTGCCACATATCTGCGACATACAGAGTTAATGAGGTTGTCGATGCTGCTTGTGCAATGTTGTCTCACTTTTTCTGAAGAACTCGGCGAAGTTGGCAGATATTCTAGGTGACAGCATCATGTTTTCAGACATGTCCGTTCAGAGTGTCCCACAGATGTTGGATGAGTCTGCAATGCATATTCTGGAGACATGAGGATTGTCTTGGTGAAACATCAAATAACTGTGGGGAATGAACAGGATAACAAAGGGTGTAAGAATTGCATGTCAATATTGTTGGGCCCTGAGATTGCCCAGTGAAAAGCAGACATGTTCTTTGTTATCCCTACCCATATCATCACTGTGCTGCCTCCTTAAGCTCCTCTCTGTACCGTGTAGATATCTGTATATCATTCCCCTGTACGACACCAAATATAACATTCACAGTGTAGAGTTGAAGATGATATCCATCAGTGAAAAGTGTCTAATGAACACGAGTGGTCGCCCACTAGAGCCGATTATGATGCCGCCATTAAATCAAGGCTTTGATGTGGGCTAAATTGCTAGAATTGCAAACCAGATTGAGCAGGTATTTTTCTGGTTTTGAACACCAACAACTTAATCAACAATCTCCGTGGCTGATTGCAAACAGTTTTGCAGATGGACGAGGCAATGTGACAATCCTGTTCTCTGGTGGTGACATGTGACAGCAGAGTCGGCTGGCCCATTAGGCAATATAGGCAAATGCTAAGTGCACCATGGCCTCCAGGGAGCGCCACACAATCGGGAAAAATTCACCTTCAACATAAGTATATTAAAACTAGTTATTATTATTAACTCTTAAAATGGAAAAGCTCACATTAATTCAAATGTGAATTTGAATTAATGTGCCAATTAATATTACTACAAAAATAATGCTATTCAGTTTCTTTTGTAAATCGCTGATGGAGGGGGGGCGCCATATAAAATCTTGCTTAGGGCGCCATATTGGGTAGGGCCAGCTCTGTGTGGCAGATACTAGTATATCACTGTATGAAACGCTTTCTGAGACAACAAATGGTGGAGTTGTGGGCATTTAGGTGCCTGTCTTCGGCCCTAACAGACACTCAGGCATCCAGCAGGCCAACGTCCTGTTCTAGTCATTCTCTTGTCATGTGTGGCATTGTTTAATTTGAATAAAGCCACATTTTAAGACGTCCCTTTATAGTCACTGGTCACAGGATTGTCTGGTAACACTATGTGATCATTGTCCTTTAAAGTCACACCTGACTAAGGTGTGGATTAACTTGAAAAGCGTGTCCCCAGCTGAACAGCTCAACTACTTTTCTGCACAAATGACTAAATTGTTTTCTAAACATAACAACGGAAATCAGAATCTTTTTTTCTTTTTCTCTAAGTATATCTGCAACCACTCACCAACATGCATTATTTCCGAAGACTACCATCACAGAACAAAAAATTGAAACTCTTGGTCTTTATCGGTACATTTTTGACGATTTCCACTGCAGGGTTACAACGTGTGACCAAAAATCTATCATGTGCGACTAAATGTTTTCATTGTTTGTATTAGTGCTCTTGTTGGTGTCTTTCTGGCAGATCACTTGGTTTCAACTGAGATAAATCTGACAATACAATAAACAAACACATTTTTGGTCACTGAATGGAGACTAGAGGCTTCTCTGTGCACAGCTGCCTTTTAGCATCTACTGTAATTGTCAATACAAGCACAGGGCAGGTTGAATTGCAGCACAGGATAATAGAACCAGTCCACCATGAACCATGCAGAGTGTTACTTATAGCTCAAACACATCTGCTCAGCAGTTGCTACAGTTCGATCTAAAAATGAAAGGCCTTTTCTTGTTAGGACTACTACGAGGGCTACACTGGAGACTATGGGGAAGTGTAAGGACGGCACACTGTAAATCACTTACTGGACATTTTCCAGGCTGATATTTATGCTCAGTTGCGTGATGAGAAATCAAATATTCCGATGTTGCCTCTCATCTGCTGCCTCTCAGTCTGGTGTGCGAGTGCTGAATCGTTAAGTTCACAGCAAGATGTCTGCTGTGGTGTGGGACACAAGAAAGCACTGAAGTTAGTGCATTTACAGCGGCGTGAGGAGATAAATGCCTTTCCTTCCAAAAGGTTTACCACAGAGCCATCAACAAGAATCAACAGCAGTGAAAAATCCTCGCCTCCTCGGGCGTGTTCATACAGTACATGTGCGTCGGCAGCATTATATCCTATATAGGTACACAGGACTGTAGCATTTAAGCTAATTCATGGTGACAAGCCTATAATTACGCCCTTTTCTCCAGCACTGTTTCCAAGGGGATCTCTGTTTACTTAAACCCCACAAGCCACATTTGCAAAAGCTAAGATGGCAGCAGACATACAGTAGTGCAGTGGTACACAGTTTTAGTCTCACAGGGTCTATTTTCAGCAGTGGATTGCAAAGTTCTGGAAGCTGAACATCTAAGAGTAAATAAAATAACAAGCAACAAAGCAATAAATCAACTCCTGTTGTAACAAATCAATTAGATTTTTTTTACTGTGATTAGTCTGACAGACACTGAACTTTTGTATATAGTTGACAAATGCACAAATATAATATGTGGATAATTTTTTGCAGAGCTTATTTGGGTGCCAATGATGGTGACACACACACACACACACGTACATATATAACAGTGCCTTGCTTTCTCCAAACAAACCTTAACACTGTTGATATGTTCAAATGCATGTTTTCTTTGAAAAATTGTCAAAATTTACTCATTTATCAGAGTCACAATCTATGAAATCACTAGATTTTTAACTTTCTGACACTCCTTGAAACTAATTGTGTGACACAGTTCGTCAAGAAACAAAAAAACGAAAAGAAATTTCACTT
The DNA here is from genome assembly GCA_024666655.1 of Dascyllus trimaculatus. Taxonomy (NCBI): domain Eukaryota; kingdom Metazoa; phylum Chordata; class Actinopteri; family Pomacentridae; genus Dascyllus; species Dascyllus trimaculatus. The sequence continues at coordinate 15,931,215 of CM045446.1, forward strand.
AGTATTCCATCTGTGTTCAGTTTAGAGAACCCAAGCAGCTGCGGTGGCATCTTGACCTGCAAACAGAAATCTACTTTGATTTTTAAAACCTTTTACGTGCCGTCTATGATTATCATCCAGCAGTAAGACATCCCAGGACATTCCCAAAACACTTGATACTGATTTGTTTTCTCGATCCCACAGGCTACCAAGAAATTATTTTTAAAAGACTTGTATGTATAATTCTGCCTTCCTACAATATATCAAATACCATAAATTATTTTGATGTTTCCTTGATGTAGTAATGATGCGAGCTCACATTACCCACAAGTATCTGTCAGAACATTCATCTGCCCTTGATCTGCATATTATGCTGTGCATGATGCTTGATTTTTTTGAGTTAAGTGACAATCTAATTTTCTATGAACCAGGCTGTTCCTTGATAATTGCACAGCCTTCTACTTAAACCAGACATCAAAGTAATGTGTCTTTCATTGTTAAGATATGATAGTCTATAGTATAGTTTGATTAGAGCATTTATCAAAGCTCCTCAGTTATAGACTATAGAAAAAAACATCTGTCCAGTAGAAAAGAAGATTTTTTAAATGACTGATTCCTCATTTCAGTCAAAAAATGCAAATGTGACAAGCTACATGATGTATATAAGAAACATCAGTCTGCGATGTGTTGTTTGGACATTAACAGATGACTACAGATCAGAGGAAACAACTGCTTTGTTTTCACTTTGCTGCCATCGCGTCATCTCCTCACAATGTGCACATTCCCTGCATCCACTGTGCTTTTAACTGCTCTGTGAACAGCTTTTTGCCTGCGTGGTTTTGGAGAACGGGATGGCACGAGGTCGAGTGTGAGGGCAGGTGAAAACAGTTGGTGCTGTAGTCTTGAGAAACAGCTTGCCCTTGATACCTGGCCTGTTCTTCATTGTGCTGTCAGACCCGCGGAGGCAGCCTCCCCAGTGACCGGCCAAGGCCAGCCAAGCCTGCCTCTCCATCCTCCGCCCTGCTCTCCGTCGTAATTGAGCGGGGCTTTGAGATTGTTTTTGAAAAAACCTGGTGCGTTCCCAAGATGCAACCTTAAGCCTATCTTAAATTATCACAACACTGCACATTGGGAAGGCTTTTCTTAACCCAGGCAGGAAGCCAAATTCAAAGGATCAAGTGAGACACTGAGAGAGGGAAAAGGCCGGTTCATATCTTGCTAAGGCTTTAAATGAGAGAAACCTTGTTTGGGGGTGATACCTGTCTTTAATGTATTCTAATTATCTCTATCTACCTCCCTCTCCTGCTCATCTGACTCCCTGCTTTGTCCTTTTAAAGGGAAATTAAGGTGATGATTGGGCTTCATTAAAGAGGTAAATAAAGAGGGGCAGTGCGTGGCCCCGCCGCTTCATCCGTGTTGCTAATTGGCTCGGCATGTGGTTTGATGTGGAGCTCTGCAGAAGGGGAAGACGTCAGGGGCAGGCCAAGCATGTGACCTGGGAGCTTCGCCAACCTGCCGAGCCTGCCTCGCTCGCTCTGTTCTCCCCGTGATCACGCTGTGGCTCCCTGCATGTTTGTTGGGTTTGCTAAGTCAAGGTCTTCTCATTCATTTTAATGACTCCACTTGGATGTAAAAAATTAATTGATATTCTTACAAGCAAACACCTTCAGGCTCATTCATCAATGTGTCAGTTTCTCCCTGCCATAAAAATGTACTTTACAGGATAATTAATTTTCTAATATCCTCCAGTCATCCTGAGTGCCCTCAACTTAAAATACTTGACATTTAGCCCTTCATATACAGCTCATTGGCTCCAAGAGCTCTCAGTGCATTGTAGTGCGGGCTGGAAAACCAAAGGCAACAAAAGGCAGAAATCTATTTTTACAAGGACTGGCACAGGAACAGATGCAATTGCAGGTAATTTTATTTTATTTTTATGTACCTGTTCTCGTTGTGTAATTCTGTCACACAATATCACTTTGTATACAGTAAGATGGGCAGTGCACTTCTGAGTTCCTGGGCCAAGATGCTGAAATGCTGGTAAAATACAAACATTGTGCCTCCTGCTTTAAGTCATGTATATATTTTCACCATTATTGCTATTTTAGGGTGTATAACTTCCTGGGAAACAATTGAACATTTCATCCTGGCACTTATGGGTGTATACGAATTTTGTGTCCAATGAAGCGCTTTTTCACATTTCAAATTTCAGCTGAGTTCATGTGAAATGGTGGGTGGTGGCGGCTCAGGCCTGCAGGAGATGAACATTCTGAGCAGATTGGGCTACTCAGGAGGGGAGCCGTCTCCCGAGGTTCTGTTTTTATAGGGAAACAAATAGCAGTCCGCTAGTCATTTCACTTTAATATGGAATATGTAAGGCTGAAATAAACTGGAATTAATACACAATAAGAAAATAGTTGCTGAGACCACTTATGCACTTCTTGTGACTCAGAGCTTTACTCAGTATTTACAAATTTGAATTTATTTCCACTGTCCTATAAAATTCACGTTTTTCCCTTGATATAAATAGTCATCATCAGAGAGAGAACTCTAAAATGTGGTCTGTGCACTATGACAAAGCATAACGTCATAAATCATAAAAGAAGAAAAAAGTTGAATTTCTTTGATTAAGTATTTTACAAAAGTCGGAAAAACCTGGAATCAACATGTACAACATTTCTCAAAGTGTACACAGGTGTCATCAATACTAGAAAAGACCAGTGACTGTACATATTGTAGATATTTTACTACTTACATTTTTATGTTTCACTTCTATGCTATGTGTAAACACAGCCTGCAGTTCAGCCAAAAAAATTGTTGCTGAATTATTGTTACAAGTCTATTGATCATAGCTATATAGAACCACTAATGGCTTTACAGTTGTACCAAGTAGCACAGATTTTTTGGTTTTAGAGTAGCTGGTAAGAGAAAACCTTTTATTTTTGGTAAATTTTTAACATGTAGAATGTCACAAGTTTAAGCTAAGAATGGATCATTTTAACGATGGAACCACACGTGACAGATAAGTAGTTTCAGGACCATCGAAAAGCTGAAAATCCAATAATTCTTTCTGTTTTTACAGTTTTGCCTCTGATAAACACTGTAAATGTGGCCCCTTTTTAAAAGCTACCATGCCTTTCAAACTCACTGGTGAGTTTTGGAGTTGAGAAGGTTAAACATCAGGTGGAACCGGTGTATTTGATTTGCCCCTTGGTCAAACAAACTCAGTTGTGTAAATTGCAGGCGACAACATTTTTATTTTATTATTATTATTTATTTATTTATTTATTTTTTTTTACAAATGACTTATTCTTCCTCCTGATATTGATTCTATGAGTTGGATTTAAATTAAATGACAATCAGGTACATAAGACCCTTTTACACAGATGAAGTCCTGCCTTTGAGTGGCTCCAGCACTAACGTCCATAAGATATGGCGTCTCTTCTTCAGGGCTGTTGGAACTCAACAATGCTGCTAAGTAAGGTATATATTTTTATGACATCCATCATTGGGGGAGATCCACAGACAATAACCATAGCATTACTCACACATCCCAAAACCCACCACCTCTTGATACTATGCTTGTTTGTGTCTCCATCTCTGTCCAGGGCCTCTCCACTTGTAACCCAGTGCAGACAACTCCTGGGGGCCAGGTGTTACCTATACGGAACAACGGTGCAAAGCCATCTTAAATAAGCAGATACTTTAGCAGGGCCCTCGGTGCAGCAGAGGATCATTATTTTGAGGTGGAAAAATCCAGTTTGACAGATGAACCGCGGCCGCAGAGAGACACATCACTGATACGCCACATAACAAGATCTCAGAAGAGTGAAACACCGACTCATTACATATCAAAACAGACTGGGAGGAAGGATTTATTTGTTTTGTTGCGAGGGGTGATGATTCTATTTCATGGGCGCCAAAGCCGTGCACAAGACAGCCACAGGTCCAGGGGTATTATCACTGGCTCCAGTGATGAGTTACAGAGTCCACACTCAGGCAAGCCAACCTCCATCACCCCCCAAACTGGGAATACCACGGGATCAGCACACAAGTCAGAGCAATTTAATGGGTGAGTCACTTAGGTGTTATTAAAGTGTGTCTTTTGCTGCAGGGTGGGAGCAACGCTGTGGTGTCAAAGAGCAAACTTCAAATGACCAGCATGAAGAAACACTTCTTTCTATATCCTCAAACTTGTTCTCTCCAATACACTTGTCATATATGTTCTCTGTGGGTCTTCAAACAACACTCGAGTATTGTTAATTTCCTGGTTTTGACTGAGTTTAAGTGTTTTTATGAAAAAAAAAGCCTGTGACCTGTAAATTTTTGCTGCTGTCTTTCTAAGCCAGGGTGTTAAAGAGACTCTTAATCTCAGTGACAGTTTTATCTAGTTCAATAAAGGTCAAATAAAATGGAATAAAAAACAAGAATGCTACTTTAGCAAACATACAGATAAAGACTGAACAACCAACATTCACTTTGTATTGACTCATTTTAAAAGTTATTTATGAAAGTCAGTTGAAAGTGACGTTAATGTTATGTTAGCTTACAACAAGTCGGCCTGCAGTTCTCTATGGTTTGTTCTGGCTGTTTTGTTGCTATTTCTTGTTGACTGTGAGTGATTAGTCCATGAATCCATCATTTTTTAAGCACTTTTTAAAGAACTGCAAATGTTAGTTGATGGTACTGTTGCTTTAAAGTCTGGCAGCTGAATAAAAATCTAGCATCCATTTTGGTTTTAACAAACATTAGCATTCACGTCATTCTCATAAATGTGGGCTATTGGGGACCTCCTTCTTCAGTAGCAAGCTCAGTAGGCCGGTATTAGCATATTTAATGCTAGTGCAGCCATGATTTTGCACATATAAAAAAGAACAGAAGTCCACATTTCTCTGAGGGTTTAATTTGGGTTAGTTGTGGTGCAAGTTGGACTTTTAGGCAGGAGACTTGAGTTTGTGTCCCCTTTTGAACCATGATAATAGAAGTGTTTTTAACTTAATGTCTGTTTGTGTTTTCAGTCAGGATTTGGCGAAGTTCAGGCATAAAACTACTTGGTTAACATAGGCAATAACCAATACTATTGTGGTAATAAGGTTTAGACACCAAAGTACTTGTTTAAATGAATGATGATGAAATAAATGAATGATATGATTGGGTTGGTTTGGGGCAAAACACACCCTGTTGCACTAATACATAACCATAAGAGGTTGCCAACATTATCATCTGTTTTTCAATGATCAGAATGACTGATGACTAACGGCCTGCTTGTAGATGGAGGAGGTTCCAACTGTTCCATGTGTTTGGGAATGCTGTTTGGTAATAACGTCCATTTAATAAACTGATAATGTTCAAATCAGATACTTCTGAAGAACAGGTTCTATTAATCAGGAGTTTAAATGGCTGGTGCATTCATGCATTCAAGAAAATAAATAAGAATGTATTAAAACTATGATTAGTTAATTCTTCCATTCTTTTATCTTTGGATAAATGAACAATTAAGATTTTCATCATGGTTTATGACTACATGATCACTGCTCCCAAGGAATCAATGTGCCGGAGCTAATATTTTTTAGTTTCATCAAAGGCAGGAAACATTTTTAAATCATCACATTATACGTTCTGTTTTTCAGCGTTTCCTTTTATCATATGTAATTTTAGTAGTTGGTGAGCTCTTTCTGTGCTCTGCAGAAGTCTGCAGAAGACGTTCAGTGTTTTGTCCAGGCTTACATGTGCAGTTTACTGTACCTGTAAAAATTTTGTAACCTAAACAAGACCAGTAGAGAGATCTTAGTGTCTCAACCCAGCTGCCCTTCATCACGGAATAATGTCTTATCTGGAATCAAACTGCCATTTCCCACCATTACTCTTTCTCCCAACCCTTCATCCCTCTCTGGGCTCAACACCTGGTGATCGTCATCAGATGTGACGGCGCTGGTATTCCAGGGGTCAGCCGGTGTCTGCAGTTTAACCTTGTTTCTACTCCGGTCCTCTGTCCTACTGCCCTGCCATTCACTCTGTATCCATCTACTAATGTGCTCTGCTGGGGAACTAAAGTCAAATTTATTCATGAAGACCAAAGTGTGGTACAACTAAAATAGCAGGTCACAGCACACGATAAAAGTAGGAGACAAAGCTGAATAAAAGACATGAAAATTAATATTAGAAGAAGATAAATAGCAAGAATAAAAAGTTACAACACAATAAGAGATGAAGTCATGGTGTCAAACTCTAGAGGTGAGTTTTCAGCAGCAACTCAAAGTTTCTAAAGTCTGAGCAGCTTTTACAAGAAAAGTCAAACTGTTCCAGAGATTAGGAGCAGCCACTGTGAAGGCTCCATCATCTATTTTTGTGCCTGGATCTGAGAACATCCAAGGACATCAGGCTGGTCGATTTCTGTGCTCTAACTGGGGTGTGATGATACAACAGTTCTGCTAAATAAGGTGGCACCAACCCATTTAAAACCTTTAAAACAAACAATAAAATCTGAAAATCAGTCGAAGCCAACAGGAAAACAGTGGAGGGAGGCCAGTAGTACTTGTGATCACGCTTTTTTTTTCTTGTTAGAAAACAAGCAGCTGCAGATGCTCAAGACACAACTACTCTACGCCCACATACAAAGAATCACAATAGTTTAACTGAGTGGTAATAAAAGCATGAATAACTTTTTCAAAGTCTTTGGAAGAGAGATCGGCCTTTACCTTGGCTCAAAGCCAGTTTTGACCACTGAGCTGATCTGTTGGTCAAATTGAAAGAAGCTGTTGAAGTTATATATTATATATTATAGTGTAAAATATCCTCCTGCTGATGGGTTACATCATATAATGTACATAGTAAACACAATGACACTGGTTAGCTTGAGGACAAAATGTGCAGCACCTACATAAAATGTCCCAAAATCCTCATCTTACTCTTTTCCATTCACGTGCAAACATTATGCCTTTCATTTCATTACAAACTTTGCCCACAACTAACTTTATCTTTTCAACTTTGCTTCTAATATCTTTTAAAATTGACTTTCAAACACTCTGTTGCCTTCAATTAAACTGGCAGGGCCTTTGATTTAGGTTGCAAGGTAAGAAAAAAAAAAACTTCTGTATCAATCAATTTGCCTCAGTCCTTTCATTTGTAAAAACATGCAAAATATACTCTGGCACCTGATGGTGGGGGAGCAAGGCTAAATCAAAGTGTATTAATAATTAACTCTAATTAGCGGTGTGTGGGAGAGGTGTGATGCCTGTTTCGATGGCAGCGCTCCACTCCTTCCTGAACCTCTGCCTGTTCTCAAGATCATCCCCTCCGAGAGATGACAGACTACAGAGGGAGGAAGACAAACGTTTTACGGAGGAAAGGCACCAGGTTAAAGAGACAGGACTGGCTTTTTTGTATCTTCTCTTTATTTAGCATGTTCATTGGAAGAAACCGGGAGAGAGAGAGAAACAAAGAGAAAGAGCAAAGACAGAGACAAAAGTGTAGCCATTTGTTACGACTTCAAGTTAATTAAGGAGCTTGTTGTGCGATGACGGGGGCACCTGCATATGCAGGTTTTAACTGAGCAAGAGCATTATGGGGGCAACTGCTGAAAAAAGGACCTGAAAGGAGCCTTAATTAATGTCTCAGCAGGAGTGGAGGGAACACTGAGACGCAGCTAAAGCCCTCACAGGCCCACATCCAAACTGGAGCTCTAGCTGGGAGAGCATTTTATTTCAGAGTATTGCATCATCACACATTATCCAACAAGCACAAGTGTCACTAAGCCAATAAACATTTCAAGGACCTCGAGGGGTAAATTAGTCTCCTTCCTCACACCCAAAGTGGAGAGAGTAATAACACAAAATTCAATTCCTTTAAAAAGCAGGGACATGTCTTCACTGAACACTTTAATTAGAGCTGCGTTTTTGCACAAGGCATCAGATCCTCCGTTTCCATTTAGCTAACAAAGACAATTCATCTTATATTTGGGGGGGAAATCTGATTACAGCTAACACTTTGACCCTCTTTGCCGTGATGAATCGGGCGAGTCACATATGCGGATTTTGATTTATCTTCCTGACCTTTTGTATGCAAAGGAGACACGTTCTGTATAACCATAATGTGACACATCAGGAAAAGAGGTCAGGCCTGTGAGAAAACAAGCCTCCCGCCTTCGCCTCTCCTCGGTGATGAGTCCATTGTTTTGCCTCACAGTGGCTGCTTTTATAATGCTGAGTACTGGAAGTTTATGTTGCCTCCAACTTAAGATGCATGCATCCATGTGAGGTAGAATATAATCTGCAAAAACACCGAGCAGATGAAAACATGACATGTTTACTTCTTACAGTGGGGCAGATTAGTGATATCTGAGGTTCATTCATAAATCATACAATGTGAATTTTGGTTAAAGCTCATTATTAATCCAAGCCAATCCAAATAAATCAGTGTACAGTGTATCTGTGGTATTTGTATTGTGTTTTGAACTCTAATGTCAGTGTAGACAGGCAGTAAAAATACATAAAGCATTAGTAGTAGTAGTGGTAGTAATCACTTCTATTTCAAAGGCCATACAGGCATTTTATAACCTGGAACGTGGTTTGAAGACTCCTGAATTTACTCTGAATACGTATGTTGCTCTGCTGAGGGTAAAGGATGACCTCTTGCTGTTAGTTTTGACTGTCCGGTCATTTGCCATCATCTCAACTAGACTCATGAAAGAAAAAAACGGAGCTAGTGCTATCTAGACCTCACCTCTTTGTATGACAAAACATGGACTGAGTTTATGGGACAAGTCAATGGTCAGGTTTCCATGCAAATGTAGTGCACATTTTTACTTCTTTCCTTTAAAACTGCAAAACAGCACAAAGTAAACCTTTGTGGTGTTTATGGGTATTTTTTGCTGCTGTCACATTTTAACTATTTAAACAGCATAACAATGGCTAGGAGCAGAAAGAACTCAAATTTGTTAGAGTGTCAAAATGCTAAATTTCTATGATCAGAATAATTTGCATAAATAGAAAAAATTTTACATTTACAATTTTTTTTCACATGCTCAGAGACTGGAAAATACAGTTATTCTACATAATATAGATATTTTACTATTTACTTAGTTTCCATACTTTTCTTATCTCTGCTAAACACAGCCTGCAGTTCATTTGAAAAGTCATGTTTGCAGTTAAGTCAGTTTGTTGTTGTTGTTGTTGTTTTGTTTTTTGTTTTTGGTGATGAGACATATAGAATTAAGTGAGTTTGATTAAAGATCATGATTTTAAACTGTCACTGCTGGGAAGCTGAAAATCCAATGATTCTTTCTGTTTTTACAGTGTCTAATTTTGATAAATGGATAAATTTGGGAGATTTTAGTTTTGGTGTCCCTGAATTTTTGTCATGTTACTGTTGGTCACAGTTGAGTCAGTCATTGCTTCGTGGTTGCACTGAGGAGTGTACAATTTCTTTTTTAAATAATTTTTTAAGATTTTGGTTAATGCAAATGACTATATTTGGTAAAAACAGTGATTTTGGTGAAATATCACAATTTTATGCTTAGATTTGGATGAATTCTCCAGCAGAACGTCACAGATGAGTACCTCAAAGACCAAGTAGCGACCTGCAGTTCCTCAAATGGATTGACTCCAAAAGTAGTCAATCCCCATAGACTTCCACGTTAAAATGTGGAACTTTACAGTAGAAATAAACATGCTGACAGCATGGTACAATAAATGCTTTTTACTTCTACGGCTAATTCTACCATTCATTCAACTGTACAGGGGAGAATTAAAAAAAAAAACTCTACCCAGCGTCCTGAGGCTTAGAGGATTTTATTTTTCTAATATTTTATCAAAACTTTTTCCTTTATCTTTAAAGAGGATGACAATAGTTGCTGTATGTTAAAATGTAAGCAGCATACAAATTTCAAACTGACTTTAAAAACCATTTATATTTCTGTAGCAAAGTGTATGGACATGTTTTTTGTTACAGGTCTGTTGTGTATATTTCTAGCTAAAGGGAAATTGCATCAATTACATACTTAAATTTGAATGTTTGAGCAATTCATGTATCAACCAATATGTACATTATTCCTCATATTAAATCCCAAATCAGGACTGGTTTAAGCGGAGGAGATGTGTTTACATATGTACGAGCGTGTGAGGGGATGGCAGCGAGCAGTTTAAATATTAATCCTTTTTTTTCTCCTTGCCATACTTCAAAAAAGCGACAATAATGCAGGGTTGCAAGAAGGCACCTCCTCTCAGTGGAGAGGTCTGTGGAGAAAACAGCAGAGAGAGTGTCCTGTCATAATTAAACATGCATGGGTATTTTTTTCACAGACGCTGTTTGTTCCGCTGGCCTGGGTTTTGACAGGACGCCAAAACAAGCCCAGGTGGAACGGGGTGTGCAAACAAGCTTGTGAGTACAGGCATGAAACACACAAATTAGCACCTAGACCAGATGAATATGCAAGTGCTGGGATCGAGGCCAGAACGCTGTCCCATGATCAGCACACGCAGCCAAGTCAGGTGAAAGTAAACACAAAAACAAAGACGAGGAATGTGTTTCTCCAGGTAGAACGGGTGAATTTGTATCTGATTTTTGCACCAAACTATCACTCATTTATCAAGGAGAGCAGCGGAGGAAGGGCTATGCAGTGAAAACAGGAGATTATAACCTTTGGTATTTTATTCAGCCCTGCTCAACTCCATCCTGCTACTCCAGTAATTGATACAAGAGAGTTTGAAACATTGGTCAGCAGGCAGCAAACCATTTGTGAATACAGGCCTGCCAAGCCTAAAAGAAAAACAATAACAAGCCAGGATATGCTGGGAAGACAACAGATGGATGTGAGAGTCTGGTGATGGATGTGATGGGGGTTGGTGGAGAGCTAGAGAGGGAAAAAATTAGGTTGAAAAAATGGATAGAATCGAAAGAGAAAGGAGACAGGGGAGGGAGCTAAGGAGACAGACTGAGAAAGAGTGAGTGGTCGGCACCGAGTCCCACAAGAGAAATTGTAAAGTAAAGCTGAGTGAGCGAGCACCACCAGTCCAGGGACATCTCGCAGGTTTTCTTTTTTTTTTTTTTTACCTTTCCAGGCTGGACACTTCGGAGTGCATGTCAGGTCCCTCAGCGCCCCCGAAGCCGAGGCACTTCCTGACATAAGTAGCCTCCCAAAGATGAACAGCATCACCTCGGCTACAGTTAGAAGGTCGAGAAATTGCTCCCACTGCACATGGCCCTTCTTCCCCTTACATCATGTGACCTCTCCTCGTGCGCCCAGAGATGTTTCCCTCCTTTTCCCGGTCCACTCTGGCCTCTCAAAAAGGCAGCTTTTACACTTCTTAACTCTTCCACTTGGCGGGACACGGAGACCAGTGCAGCACAGCAGACCTTTTTCCACATGAGTTTACCCCGTTAAGGCTGTTCTAAAATAAAGCCCTCTTAGTCACACATGAACTGAGGGTGAATTATGGATGGGGCCTTAGTGATGAAGTTGTGGGATATCTTAATGACACCCAACACGTCTCCCTTTGACTCCCCAGCTGCAGTGAATTAACTAGCTCTCATAATTAAACTGGGGAAAGAACACGCTCAGTCATCAATAAGTCATCGCTGGCAGCTCCAATTTACTGGCCTGCACTCACTGATTGTGTCGTCTGAAGTGATTCTGCACGTTCCTCTGGGTAGATATGTGCTCCATAGCCCCGTTCCATTGCAGCACTCACCTAATAATAAACACCCAATGAATAACTTAGATTAAAACACTGTTATTGTGGATTAACCGCAATAAGCAATGGTGAATAATGGATAATGCTGCCTATTTACATGTTAAAACTCAATTACCGTAACCTGTGGCAATGAATGCTGGCTGGCAGAGGGCATGTAATGACACTGTTGCCTCACTCAGTGATCCCTGAAGGCTTTTTGGAGCTTCATCAAGTCTGAGGACTCGCAGAAAAACACGCAGAAGCAAATGGGAAACTGAGATCTATTTATTCGCATTAGAAGGCCGGGCTGCCGCTGTCCTAAATAAGTTTGCAGTGTATTCTTCAGCACCCCATCTAACATTCATGTCTCCTTTTTATGCTTTTATCACCTTGGATATGCCTCACTCAGCCAAGCGTGTACAAGCCTCCCTTATCCTGCCAGCTCCAGGAACATCTAGCACATCCCGCGCTCTCACTACGCAACTGCGCTTTTTGCCATTTAATGACAGAAACATCAAGAGGCATTATATGACTGGTAGAAAACAAATGTTGACATTGGTGCTTTTCTACAGGCAGTTTAAAGTATAGAGAATAATGCAATAAATGTGGTTAAAAAGCACTAAAATGATTATATAATTTAGTGTTGTGTGCATGAAATTAATTAAGCTTACATGGATGTCAAAGCAACAGTGCAGTTATTCAGTTGCAGTGTAATGGATAGAAGCCTAGCAATTTCCTAAATTAGCTTAGTAAATGAAATGAAAGATCTCTTCTTCAGTTTAGAAGCAGACCCCACAAGTATTTGCATGAAAGGAACCGTAAGGCTACAGGCTTCGCTTAACAGAGAGGCTACAGAGTGTGAATAGAGTGCAGTAGTCGGGATGATTGAACTTGGCTGTCTTCAGGGAGGGGGAAGTACATGTGCTAATCCTAATCAGGACCTGTTCCCTGCCATGTAATGGAGTAGGAACAACCCCGAGCTCCACGCTGGACACGCTGAGGCTACATTAGTGAATAATGTTTTCCAGCATGGGACACCGTTTCTATTACGCTCCACATGCGGGAGGAAGAGGAAGCTGTCACTGTGAATTAACCGCGGAGCACGCCATGCAAACATATCTTGTGTAATTGGAGTAAAAAAAGTGAGCGAGGGGAAACGGGGGGGAAAGGCTTTTTAGAATAACACTCGGCTCCTCTACATCACTGAGACGGTATGTTTGAGACATTATGAAGCTTTTAGCAAACTGTCAACCTTCAGGACAAAAGGATTCTTACACTCCGTCCTCCGGAGGCAGTTTTATTTACTCATTCTGCACCGGTCTGGCTTGCCAGAAAAAAAGAGCCTTTGCTAGTATTTGTTTGCTCTGAGCGCTGCTGCAGTGTTTTTTCTTTCCTCTATAAAAAAAATGACCAGTTTACCTGATTATATCGACAGCTCCACTGTAAAATCTCCTGGCATTAGAGGTCAAAAACGCTATGTTTTCTTATTGTCTCGCTGAGTTCACTTCCATCTAGAAGGGAGTAAATCTCAGGGAGGAATCACTTTTCTGACAATAATTTATAAATTATGCACTGCTTGTGTTTGAATTGAGAAAGGCTTTCATATCTCTTCCATTAACTCAGATTAAGATTTCATACTGATGCTGGGGAGAATGCTAGCAATATCCCCGTCTCATTTCGATGAAATTTTTATTAGTGCTTTTTTCTGTAGTACACTCCTATTGGGATGTCTGTGAATCTGAAGCTTGGCTTTGGACATGAACTCCCCTCAACCTGCCTGCCAGTGGCTCTGAAGGTTTCAATATTTTATGGGCTCAGGCTAACTCAGCCGTGAGATTCCAGCTGCAGAGATTTAACTCTAATGTAAAAATTGTGAACGGATGAAAACTGGGATGTCATAAGTAATACATCTGTTCCAAGAGGGGTCGTGGTTACCATCCACGAAAAAAAAACAGTTAATAATAAAATAAAATTTAATAAATAAAACAATAGAAGGAGAAAAAAAGGCATTTAAGAATGAACACTCTACTCCATTCTTCCTCTTTGTATTTCCAAAATGAAAAGACCTACAGCTATAGGGCTAAAATATATCAGCCTTAATCTCCCAGTGCTTCAATTGACTCCTAATTGTGTGCACTCTTTACCCCTTTTTGTGCAGCCATCAATAAAACCGGCCCCCTAATGTCATCCTTCTGAAGAAATGGGCATCACGCCACTTACACTTTATAGGCCAAATCCATTTCTTTGAGCATCTTGCCTTTTTCTTTCTCGCTATCCTAACGGAATTCAAAGCATTTGGAAAATCTGTCTATTCAGCGCGAGCGTCCCGGTGCATTCTTCCCCAGAACCAACTGAGGTCAGATGAGATGGGTCTGATGAACTTTCCCATTTCTCCCATCCATGCAATCTATAGCTTTCTCCCTTGAGCCATATGTTGTCCAGTGTAGTCAAGACTGCTTGTAATGGCCCTGCTAACAATGCACTCTTTGTGCTGGATAAGGAAAGGAAAAAAGCCTGATGCCGGGGGGCAAGAGGCAGAAGAAACACTTTTAGTGCCTGCTTATATATCTTTTTTTCGTTCCATTATACAAGTGGACTCTGCTGGAAATATTTGTCTTGACAGTAGTTTAGCATCGCTCCTCCGTCCATGAAAGATTAAACTATTGAAATTGTAATAAGCACAGATGCCACGCTCTTTTGTGCTGCAGACTGTGCAGACTCCTAAACTAACATTTTGTAACAAACTTGTCAGCTGTTGCACAAATGTTAAAAGTTTTATTTATTTATTTATTTCTATGGAAAGACAGACAGAAATCATGTATAGCAGCTCTCAGATGTGCCTACACTCAGTGGAGAGGAACTTCTATGGAGGCATACGCTTCCCTTACACTGTATTTATCGCTTCTTATTACCAATAATAACATTGCTCCTCTGGGAGCTCAAGGGTAAGTATGCCCCCTAGCACTCCAGCCCTTTTAGAGACTCACTATACTGGACTGAATACAGTCCTTGCACTTGCAACATATCAACTACTGAACATTCTCTGGAGAGAGATTTTCTGCAAATGCAGCCATAAGATTTATCTCTTATAGAGATCAACAATTATTAAAGAATTTCAGATTATAAAAAAGATGTATTGAGAATGATGCTTTGAAATAGAAGCATATTTCAACAACCAAAATCATTTAACAGTGAGCAGACGGAGGACAATAAGAACACATTTGACAATATTTTTGCTTGTTCTATGGATATTTGTCCACTAAAGGAAGGATTAACCTGGATTTCTGAAAAGATCTGGGATTCAAAGGAGCACAATGAAGATTTTTTTAAAAAATTGGCCCAGATTGATGGATAAGTGATTAAAAAAACAAAAAGTAACTGCAAAGTGAAGTAATAATAGTAATATAATGCGATTAGGTACCTGAAGTACAATGGATTAACAGTCCAAACATTTAGCTCACAGTAATGCAGACATTTAAATAGGTATGTAAAAGTAATGGATAAACAGTTAAAATAGTAAACAGCAAGGTGAAATAGTTCATTAAACATAAAAAGATAAATAGATTAAATACTCAGTGGAAAAGTGTGGATGGTAAACCAGTTATCTAAAAGTAATTGATAGAAAGCAGAAACAAAGCGAAAGGCAATACATAAAGATGACCTACTTAGTGGCAACTAATAACCAGTTAAATGATTTACAACGAATGATAAATATATAACTAGTTGAAAAAGTTAGCTAGAGGTTATGAATAAAGAGAAACTATTTAGTGGAAAGCAGCGGAGAGTAGGGCTGTCAGGAAAATACCTAATTGCGATTTTTCTAACCAATATTGCAATTTGCAATTAAATTTCCATAAGCTTCAGTTCAATATTTATGATATAATTGACCTACAACATGTGATGGATCATTACCACATGAGACACTGTCAAAATATTAACTGTTCTATATTCTGATGCAGCGATGAGAACTTTACATTGATCCCAAATATGTATTTATCACATCTTTTAAATGACACAGGAGACAGAATTATTAGAAGAGTTGTAGTTAAATAAAGCAATAATAAGAATAATAAAACATAATTACAATAAGAAAATCATTTCTGTAAACAACCTTCAACATTAAAATGGGTCGGTCTGGAGCAGCATTATTGCACATTCTGCAATCCAGGTAAATAAAGTGGTAATAATAGAAAATAACTAAACCCCGGGTCAGATGTGACACATGACGCATATCCTAAACTGCAGCCTTTTCGATTTGCTGCTTTAATTGTGTGAGATAATGGATAAAACTGTTAATGTAATCTGGTAAAAGTAAAAAAATAAACAGGTGAAAAAGTTATCTGATGAAAAAACTTAGTGGAAAACAAAGAAACAACTGTTAAAACATGATAGGATGTTGAAATGATTAAAGAAATGGATGATGCAAATTTGACTAAACCAAACCATTATTATAACGTCCACCTTTCACACTGGAATTGGAATGAACACAGTTGGAGGCTGACTCGTGGTGTTAATGATGTTACATGACTAGAAGTAATAAGCTTATTGATTACTTATTAAGTATTTATTACATGAATAAAACGATTTCCCCCTAAAAATCTGCTCCTGAGTTCATCTGATAAGTCTGTGTGGGTGTTGAGCTCTCCTGACATTTGGAAATGTCTGAGACTAACTATTAAAGCGTAGCAGGAATTGTCTATGAAACCTCTATGAAAAGAGTCTCTTCATCTGAGGAACATTTGAGCGTTTCCTTAAATAAAATAAACAAGAAATGCATCATGTTGAATAAAAATGGTCCTGAAATTAGTCTAAAATAGGACGCTGTTCACTTGTTGTTGCACCAAAGCATGCGGCAGAGATGTGGATCTAATTAGAGCGATGTTGGCATATATAAAGGCAGGCAGAGATACAAAGGCCAAGCAAGTAAATGTCCAGGTCACTGTGTAAACACAGCTGATTGTCTGGGACACTCTTGTTATCTAAAAGTCGTTTCCATCATTAACACGGAAGGACACACATCTCCTCTGGGAGTAGACGGACAGCTCCGGGGTTAAAAGGCACATGCTGAACTATCAATAACTTCCACTAATTGTATGCTTTGTAATTAGAAGCATAATCAATTATGAAATCGTTTGTTCTGCCTCTGTGACACGACAACAATGGGCTAAATCAGCTTACGATAAAAATACACAATAAAACCGTGGAGCGGTTCGTTCATGTGACTGCAGATCATCACATGTCATAAAAAAAAGAAACATTAGCATTTTTTGAAGGGAGGCTTAACGTTTCCTGTGACAGAGAAGAACTTGATCGTTTGACCTCTACATCGTTGAACTGCAACTGATGCGCTTAATCGTCAGCTGTCACTTCCTATCTTAATTAATCCTAATAGACTATTGATGCGACACAACTGTTAGGCTTTATAATTAGTATTGCAATTTAGACCGGATAATCTAACAGGGCAGTCCAATTACTCCAGAGGAAATAGAAAGCTGTGAGGCAATAATTATGAAACAGTCACTGCACAATGAAAAAAAATCAAGAGCTTTGCCTTTTGAAAAGAGAAATCCATGCATACATTAAACAGTAAATGACAAAACACTACCTCTGCTAATCTCATCAGCCATTCAACGTATGAGAGACAACCTAATTGAATTGATTGCTGCTATCAATAGCAAACAAATCTGGTGAGTTGTCCATGCTCATATAATCTGACCTGATTCCTTCAGCTGTCACTATCTGTGAGAAAGCTGCCACGCTACGCTTTTCCAAATCTGTCAAGGCCGGGGCATTTACATGTCTTTGTGTTTCCATGTTGATAGGGCAATTAATAAAATATATGTTAATAGGAGCTTAATTGTTTTACAACAGCGGTTTTGACAGGGCTGAGCGAGAGGAGACTTGTCAGCGATATGAGATGCGTGGCTACTCTCGGCAGCGTAGCCCTCAGCCCAACATATGGTCTCCTTTCCAGGCTTTAACTGTACCACATAATAGGAGCCTGCTGTTTATTTTTGAAACATTAGTGATGTCACCACTCCTTTTGTCTCCTCAAGACAATAGCTGCTGTCTCTGCCTCGCAAAGCAAGACAGCAACCCCCCATCACCACCCACCCACCCAACCCCTCACACATACACACACACACACACACACACACACACACACACACACACACACTCTCCCACCCCCTCCCCAAAACCTAAAAAGATGACATTTGAATAATAATAACAAATCCATCACTGAAAGCTGCTACACATCTCAATTACACGTGCGCACATTTATAGCCGTTTGACTGGATATTAATACCATTTTAATGTGTTTATCTTTGCAAAAAAGCCATTTTATATCATGAGGTGCATGATATTTGCAAGATTTTTCCTCTAAATGCTGCACTTTTACAAAAAAATTAACAATCAACAGCCATATATATCATATGTCAAGACATTTAACCTGTTATTTGTTTTTGCAAGAGCCTCTCCTGAAAGAAAACAGGACAAATTAAACAAAATTTGTGCAGAGTAATTTGTGAGGAATAAAAGCGGTGTTTTTATCGCTTTTTTGAAGAAATGACTAGTATGAAGGTTTTCCTATCAGTGTTTATTTCAGAGCTGTGTGTTTCAGTGCAGAGCGATGCCAAGTGATTCATACACAAATGACCTGAGGGAGGCAGCAGTGCAGCGAACAAATGTGAGCACAGCGTCTCACACTCTGCTTTAAAGGCCATTTACATAGTGAAATCTAATTACCCTAGCTCTATGAGAGAGCATTTGATCTCAATCTTAAACAGAGCAGAACATATTATTAAGAAGAAGGGGAAAAAAAGAAAACGTGTGTGGGGGGTTCTTAGATGAAGGGGGCTCAGTGAACAGAGGATTCAGCTTGTACACAATTCAGCTCTACCTTTTTAATTATTTTCCAACACAGATGAAAAGGGAAGAACACTGATTTATTTGTGTCCTGGGAGACAATGTGGGCTTTTGAGACATGAATGCCAAGAAGAGGGAATTTGGGTGGACAATGCTGTGAGAACAAAGTCTCTCATGCTGTTGTTGTTTGAGCTTTAAAGGGAAATCAAAAGTTCCCAGTGTTGCTCAGTTAACAACCTCATTTCGGAGCCACTTCATTACAATCATAATCACAGCCGAGCCACACAAAATGCCCCATTAGGTGACTAATGCCAATAATTCATGCTATTAGTAATAACTGGCTTTACAGGTTTTCTTACATTAGGAAAAATCTACATCAGATATGAAAAAAATAAACATCCCCTGTACAAAATACTTATCAACTATTTGCATCTCCAATGTCAGATTATTTCCTGAAAAAGTGACAAAAATGAACAAAAATCCATCTCATTATCATGAACATTGAATCTAGATTGTCTTCCACTTAATTAAGTGGAGATAAAAATGCAAATAAGACACTTATCTATTAAACTTTGCATCATTATTAACGGTTGCTGTTCAGTATTTCCATTACTGAAGTCTATTAATTTACAATTATCAAACAAAATCTTCAGTCATTTTAAATAATATACATAAATGCAACTTTTAATTCTTAATAATATGAGAAATCCAAGTAATATTACAACAATAATTGCATTTTTGCACATTACACATTACATTAAAGTCAATCTTCCAGTAAAAACAAAGCAGAACATGGTCATAAACATACATAAAATCCTATTGTTTGGCTTTTTTTTGCTAGTGTTCACAATGCATGGATTTGAATTGCTTCTGCCTATGGAGAGATAACAGGACAGGTGATTTTTGTGCAAATATTAAATTATACACAGTGTGGATGCATCAAGGTGCTGCTTACAGGATGCCATTTACATTTCAGTCATATTGTCATTGTGATACATTGATTACAGGTATTTTGCGATGGAGCAGTAAATGATCTCTTACTACCGTATAGATTGGTCCGAGTGCTTATATGTTCTGTGTATGCATGCACGCCTGCTTCCTCCTTTCCTTACAGCCCCTGCCTCCAATTTCAGACTCCATAACCTACAGGATGTTTTTTCCATTACTCGAGGATCGCCCAGTGCTTCTAACTTGCCCTTATTTTGTGTTACGAAATTAGAGCTTTCGGGAAATTACCGTGCTCTTTCGGTCCTTTGTTCCCCACTCTTGCAAAAATCATATGTAATTGTAGTCACTCCATGAAGATTTTTTAGCTTTGACCTTTAGTGTGCGGTAATACAGAAAATGATGGGGAGCACATTTCCTGCCGGAGCCTCTTCTCTTTCTCTCCATCTCAGCCTGAGAGGGATGGATGCTGTCTCGGGGGATATGTTGATACTATTACTGCTACTACTATTAGCAGGAGTATTAATATTGGAGTTGGGTTGTATTATTAGCATTACTATTTCAGATTCCACATCCAGAGTTAACAAAAAATGACATTCTTTTCACATGATATCAATTAAATCTGATTATTCCAGGCCACACTGTCACACTTTGTAAATTTCAGTACTTAATAGAAAGAAATACTACTATATGATTCCGAGGAGCAAGCATTTCAAAAGAGTTTCAGACCCCCACTGGATGGAACTAGAGACAAGAATGAAATCTTGCACTTTCTATTTCTTTAATGTCTGCCTTAGACAAGTGTGCAGCCCTGTTTTTTGCCAACACAAAACTGACTTTCTGCGGACCCAGCAGGGATCTGGAATATAACACACATTTGTGGGAGCCTATGGATTTGCTGTATGGAGAACTTGTTAGGTAGATGTTGGCGCATTGTGAAGCCAGCGTGTCTCTAGATCTAATGACTTCACAATCAGGATGACTTCACTGTATCATCTGGGGTGGTGGTGAGCTGCAGGAGCGAGCCCCCTCAACTATTCCCTCAAAGCAACTTGAAGTTTGCTCCTTCCCAATAATCCTGGGCTGGGGATCTCAAAGTCACGATAGGGAGCATTGTTGTTCTCCCCTGGTCTATCCGTGAGCCCGACATGTGGTACGCTGCTCATTTCCGTCGTTGCCCATGGCGTCTAGTAGTCTTTCTCAACCAGCCAATGAACACTGGGACTCAAAGTTAGACTGTCAGGCGCCGTTTCTCACCGATAACAACAAAAATAATACTGGTTTCAGGTTTTTACCTCACAGATAGTTTTCATTTACAAGAAATAGATTAAAATGGCGTACAATGGAGGCAGTTGTACGGAATTTGTTAGCCCATATCAGCAGATTTAGGTGGCAAAATTAAGATACTTACTCTTATTGTCTTCACGTGGTTCTTTTCACAACATAGTATATTAAACTTTTACTTGCAGATATCAAATTTCAACACTAAGATGTATTGCTATGCAATTTACCTATATAAGATGTAGTTCAAACAATCTGAACTTTAACCAGCAAACAGTGAAATGCTACTTTCACAGTTTTACTAATAAAGATTTTAAAACAAAATATATAACAATACATATAGGGAACTCACAGGGGTTATTTTTATGTACACTTTTCTGTAATTTTACTTTTGAAGACTTTAAGTTTTCCTGCTAGTACTTCTGCTTAAATGATAACTGTTTCTACTTCAGTAAATCTGATCTGGGCACTTTTTCCACCAAAGCTTGTGTTATATTGCGCTTAATTATAGTAAAAGTAGTTATTCCCCACACTGTAAAAAATAATGGAAAATAACCATCTCATGAAATATAATAAGTTTTCATAAGCAAATGTCATTTTCTTGCCCCAACAGATAGCTAGATACACAGACAGATGCTTATAGATAATATACACTGATGAGAAAAAAATGTTTTGAAAACATTTGCAATTATATAAGATATAACGAACAAATGACTGCTTTTAATGTTTAAATGTTGCTTTTATACCTGTTTTTATTCTTTTTATTGTTTATTCTATTCTTTTTTTCTGTTTATGTAAAGCGTCTTTAAGTGTCTTGAAAAGTGCTATACAAAATAAATGTATTATTATTATTATTATTAAATGTATGCAAAATGACAGAACCAACTGTTCTTTTTATGTTAATTGTCACTACCTCTATTTAATTTTCATACATTACATTATCAAACTCGAATTTAACAGATTTAAAATAGTAAATATTTGTGAAATTAAAAATAAAAATGTATCCTGTTTTTTATGTTTTTTACTTACAGTGCACTATAGTAATACTTTTATAAAGAGAAGTTCTGTACTTAAAATGTTAAATAAATTATAAAAGTACTTTAATCATCATCCCCCAAATACATGCACAGTAATAAAAAAGTACTTCCTCTGAGCTGTAGAGGAGTAGAAGTAAAAAGAGGCGTTTACTTGAGTAAATGTACTCCCACCACTGTGCAGGTGTGTCCACGTTCATAAATCCACTCTGTCACAGCAGGTTTTATAAAACTCATGAACACAACAATTAAAAGAAATCAGCCTGGAGAGATTTGAGAGAATGATTAGGAGCTTTCTTAAACCCACCCTCGACTTGATAAGACTTTCAGGGGGGTTTCTCAGCCTCTCTGCCTCCAGTGGATGAGCTGTAATGCAACTAATAACTTTTTTTTTCATTAATGACCCATTCAGTCCATATAATGAGGACTTACAGCATACTTACCAAAAATTTGTGCTTTCAGGCTGCGCTGTTTAAAACGCAGAGGCTGAAAGCAGGTTTTAAATGTTAATCATTTTATATGCACAACCTGGGGCCTGCCTCGACCTATGAACTGAAGCCTAAAGGGGTGCAGGCTTGCCTGGACATTGGTTATGTTTTTTTTCTTTTCTTTTTTTTTAAGCCAAGCTGCAGAAAATCCAATTATTAGCAACAACCCAATTACTTTCCCCTCAGACTCAGCAGCTCAAATCCAAGGTTGGCTTTGTGGATTAGCAAGGTTTACCGATAGACTCCTAAAAAGGGAAGCAACAATGTCGAATTTCCTGGCCGCCTGTGCTCTTCCGGGATTTGGAGTCAGAGGGTGACATGATCATTGAGAGGTGGGGTAATGACAGAGCAGGAGGAAGGAGGAAGGATGGAGGCAGGAGACGGCGAGCAGAGGAGCGGTCTCTGGACAGTAGATCACAGTTAGCTGAGGTCAAAAGGGCAAGTAGTGCCTGTCAATGGAGACCCAGCCGCTAATAAAGTCATATTGACTTTACAGCCATACTTAATGCTGTGAGTTACTTGACACCTAAAGCGCCGCAGTATTTGTAAGTCAATTACAGGGGGTGGATGAAGCGCCCGGTCTGGCTGTCACTCCAACCTGAGGAGGATAACGCCGGACACTGACCTCTGACCCGAACGTCCTCTGACTTCTAACATCTGCAGGCCTCCTCTCTGGCTGTAAACGCTCTCACTCATATCGATCACAGGAGACACTGATTCATAATTAAAAGGAATATACGGGCAAAGACAAAGACAGTGTCGACAAGGACGACGCTACACTCAAGGTTATGAAACCACCATTAAGTGGCTTTTTTTCCCCCCGATGCGAGACCGTCTACTTCTGTCAAAGTGGGTCAAAAAGTAGCAGGGAATGAATTACTCATTAAATGAAACACTTCAATCTCTCTAATAAGGAGATCCATGAATGATATGCGCCACCTGCTAAATTCGCAAATATCCCCTCTAAAAGCTTTGTAAGCTTCATCAAACTAATCGGAGTGGACAGCCACCAAATAGAATCTATTCTGAATTCTCCATTTGTGACTGTGCAGAGCAGGTGAAGTCTTTTGGCAATAATTTACTGGAAGGTACGCCGTTCTCTATTAATGTGCAAGGATTAAATTTAACACCCACCTTATATCGCTCGGCGAGGAATCATATTGCGCTAAAGCCCACAGTAACCTGAGGTATCTCTTTCATTATTGCCTAATTAACCTGCTAATAGCCATGTCCTTACTGCTGCGTCTCTTTAATTATCCGACGGCCTGCACCGCATTCATACTGAGATTACAACTGTGTCAGTCAGCCCTCTGTCCCGTCATATCTTTAATGAGATCAATTTCTATTGGCTTTATTCTAAAAGACAGTGTTTAATTAACAGCTATTTTCATCCTTGAAGAACATAAGATTTCCCGATCGGGATGTGACTCTGTGCAGCTCTTACCTCAGACAGTTGTGGCTGGGAGGCAGTGCAGGTTGCAGATAGACCACAGTGGAGACGTGGTGAGTCAGTTGGGTGTGTAACCACTAGATGTCCTTTGCAGTGAAGTGAACAAACCTGACTGAGGCTGGCCGCAGCGCTGGAGAAAGGCCAAAAAGGCAAGAGTCATTCCACTTCATCACATGTTAGTCACTCAGACGAGACGTTGTCATTAATTGTAATAATGACTGAGTGTGAAGGCTCTGATTCACAGCCAACGCATCATGCAAACATTTTTGGCCACTCAGCAGAGCTTTATTTAAGTGCAACAGCATTTTGCTAAACTTTTCTGCCCTCAGAACTCCACAAAAACAATCGCTAACACTATCTCACAGGTCACTCTTTACAAAGGGTTTATAACTATAATTAGCTGATATGTGAAACATTTGATAGAGCTTCATTGAAAAGTCCTTATCCCTTGAACACACTGCCTTCATTTTTATGCGATTTATAGTATATAGTATATATAGTGTGTTTAGCATGTTTCAACCTTTTGAATTTCAGGCAGTTTGTTGGCTCCTGTTACATTTTCACTCACTGTGGGCTAATTTTTTACTGCAATATAAAGTCCAGCACCTCTATAGAAACAGCACAACCATGAACCATTCTGGAACCTAACCCCCACAATAGACGAGGGATCACTGTAAAACATTTTTCCAAATGCCCATCTGTGTTACTAATAGTGGCAACTCTACATATAAAGATATTTGACTATAAATACTTCCTCCCCATGCTCTGAGTAAGCACGGCCTGCAGTTCAGCCTAGTTCAACAGAAAAGTGAATTTTTGTCAAGCTACCGTGAGTCACAGCTGAGTCACTAATAGTTTTTTCCAGGACTTCAGACAAACTTATTTTTGGACGTTTTGAATGAGAAATCTAGAATAAAGTGAAGTTGCTGAAATATTGTCATTTAAAGTTTAGATCGGATTAATTTTTTCAGTGTAAATCCACATCACACATGATTTGTTAAAGAACTGTTTAAACGAAAACTTGAAAATCTTATGATTCTTTTATATTGACAGTTTTCTGGTTGACAAATTGCACAATTTGGATGACATTTAAAACATAAAAGGCCTGTCAGACTTGTCGGTATGTTTTGGGGTGTGGGGGGGTTAATGAAAAAACTTGTTTCTTGTGCCACGAAAAGTTGTGCTACATTAGCTAACAATGGTTCCTGATTTCTCGTGGATTACGTTATGTTGGTTTAAAGAAATATGAACAAGCCAGGCTATTTTCTTCCCTATAGCAGAATAATGATGAGATGCACCCAGACCATGCTGTGCCACAGAATGGTCTGGGTGTGTGAGACTGCTTATCGATGGACAGTTCAATTTACACATGCAGGCTACGTTAAAAGCTAGCTGGACAGCTGTGCACAGAAAAGCCTCTAGTCTCCACTCAGTTACTGCAAAAAACTAAATTTGGGGTTGTCTTTTTATTCATCCTCTTTGGTGTTTCCTTTCTTTTTGCTGTGCTCATGTGCAGTTAACAAACTCCATGTCTTGTAAATCAAGTTGAAAACATACAGTGTATATAAGAACCTTTTAATTGCAGTGAATGATGTTCTAATCAGGCGGACTATGAAAAATGAGAACTGTGTAAGTTTTCTTTTTGTAAAAAGCAGAAAAAAAATAGAGAGTAATGAAAAATGCCTGGCATAGTTTCCATCTGTACAAGGTAACAGATTCAAATCAATTGTTTTGTCCAACCAGCAGTCCAAATCACAAATGATTTATGACAAAGGAAAGCATTCAATCACCACATTTGAGAAGCTGGAACCAATAAATGTTTGGCATTTCTACTAGGAATAAATGACTTAAGTATCTTATCTATTATCAGAAGATTTGTCGATCGATTCCCTCCAAGCTGCTAATTGACAAAGCATTTGACTCATCTGCTAATCATTTCTGCTGGACTTAACAACAAGCAACATTTTTTTACAATCTGATCACCCAACACCTGCTTTGTTAATGTATTACAACCAATCTATAAAGCATTAATTAGTAAATTATTAACTGTTAATAAAGGCAGTAGTAGCCCTTTTTGAGAAGGGTGCCTTATATTACCTCAGAAGCAAAATATTTTATTCCTTAGATGTTTTTATACAAATACGTACCTTTAAAATATAAAGTGCCGGGATTTAGTAAAGCAAATATAAAGTGCTGGGATTTAGTAAAGCAAAGATTATGTCTCTATAAAAAAGGACAGGAGGCAACAGTGCAAGTGAAAATGCTACTATCTGCTGTCATTTCCCTCTAGACATACAAGCAGTGGAGCATTTAAGTCGCTAGACGCACAGCCAAGACTCAGACAAGTGAATTTATGTGTTAAGTTGGTGTCCCCCTCCTTCCCCCTCACTGTCTCAAAGGCCCAGCACAGATAGCAAGTTCCATTAGGAATTTCAAGTCGAATTAAGGTGCTTGGGGAGGACACATTAACACATGTGCCGCTTCTGTAGTTAAATGTCAGAATGGGAATGAGGCCTGTGACTTTATATTCCATTAGCCACTGCCTCATGTTTCCCTGCTGTGTATCTAAATAAATAATCAAGACAGCCTCCAAAACACGAATCATCTTTTCACAATAATAGAAAATTAATGGCTCTGCTTGGGTAAGTAAATTACACCAAGAGCATCCCACAGCCTAAATCACTGCTGAGAGATGATGACAAAGGATGCATTATAGGCTACGGCAAAGAGGAACCCACTCGTCCAGAAAATTCTGAAATCTGAATAAAATGTTGGGGCTTTCAAGCTCTTTACAATCACCTTGCATGAAAGTCTAATTCAGTTTGACTTCTTATTAATTCATAAGCCATTAGTAACATATTTCTCTAACAAAAAGCCCCTGACAATAGGAAAAAAGAAGTGTGTTTGGGAGCGGCATGTGCAATTAACATTTAAGCATGGACGATTAAAAAGAAGTTTCAAAAGAAATGGCTTAGAGTGGGGTCTTGAAAGATGCAAAGAGCTGAACTATTTTATGGGGCATTAGCCAGATATATTTAAATACAGCTGAAGTGTACTCCTGCCATACAGTAAGCATAACACCTGTCATGCTAAATCATGTACACAAACGGCTTCTATTAAGCTGAATAAAGCCGGAGTAGAATACAGCTCAAAGCTTTTGTGACTCCACTCAATATTTAAATACCACCATGCAACCATGCATGCAGTCAGTAGCGGTTAGCTTAGAGTGAGATACAGGGCTGAAACAATTCTAAACGATTAAAATTAGGATAAATAACTGATTAGGTGATCAGCAGAAAATTAATTAACAACAAATTGCTAACTGATTAAGTGCTGAAGCAGCTGTAGCCATGCTAAAGGTTCTGTGGCTGGGCTAGTTCAGCATAGTGGTACTACAACATTAGCATGCTAACAAACTCACAATGCCAACATGTTTGACATTTTGTGATTAGAAGTTTGCAGGTGTTTTGGTCATAAACTAAAGTTAAAAATAATGCTAATTTCACTACCTTTACAGTCACACTCACATCTTGGCTATTCTGAGGGTGCTTTGTTGCGCAGACAAGAAAATAAAATTGTTGGAAAGGTCAGGTCAGCGATTTAATTTGCTGTACGCCACACACTGCTGCAATAATATGGTTGATTTAGACTCTCACTTTACTGACAGAGTTAGACTTAGAATACAACCGCAACAGAGATAACATCCTTTTTAATTCCACACATTCCTTCTTCCATGCCAAAACCTGCTGGCTGTTATTGCATACATTGCAAGTTGACCTACAACTGTTTGTCCAGAGATTCAGCTGTGTTATGCTAGCAGAAGCTAATGTAGCACTGAACTTCTAGCCGGAAGCTGAGATGATGAAGCCCTGTCTCCCAAAAATTATGTTTGATTTGTGCAATTGCTGCCTTTACATGAGGTAATATAAGGGAAGTCATTTTTGAAAAAATATTTTATATTTTCGATACAGATGTAGTCCCCTATAAAACCACCATAGTCACTGTAGAACGATTATTTTCCAAATACAGTTATTTATGTCATGTGGTGAAAATTATTTTTTCATGTTGCAAAAAAACGTAGCAATGCCATTTTGTTTCCAATTTTGTGCAGCCCTGTGTTCAAGTATACATTTTCCTCATGTTTAATTTTTATAAGTTACACGTTTGACAGTTGTGTTTAACCATCTGCTCTGAAAAAGGCTTGAAATAGCCCAACTATACACGATGGAAGCATCCGTTTCTGTGATGTTTTGGCTTCACTTTAACACAGTGGGAGGATGAGGTGATATGCCCACCGTTTTATACATAGTCCGGATTGGACATAACAAGCAGTCTGGGAAATTCATTTATTATTACGAGCTTCCAGACAATGTAGGCTATAGAGTAAAATAGAGACAGTATATATTGATCACAATGACTCATTTTTTTCACTCATTTAGTCCAAATCCAAACCTTCTTTCCCAGTTTTGGTTTTCCTTTCCTATACTCTTTCTTAGCATTTCCAATCCATGTAATGCCACATGAGTGCATATGCTTATTTCCAGTAATGTCCTGCATCAAATTAACACCAACCCAGACATTCACACCTGATGGCTGACATCTGTAACCACATTTTTTTTTCTTCTCCTTCTGAACACTTTCACAACCAAAGATATACATGCCTAATTACAGCATGGAAAATGACCAGTCTAAGAGATATCAGGATCTCTGTTGTACAAAAAGGCAAACACTAAAAAAAGAAGAAGAAAGGAAAAGAAAGTGCCTCAGGTAAGCTATATGTGGTAAACACAGCATAAACCTTAATGGGACCTAATTCCACAGTGGAGCAGGTGTTAATGCCATCTCATTTCCCCACATAAACACCTTTCTCTCTCCCGGCACATAAATTATTAGCACAGATGCAACCTGCTGTTTACTTTTTAAACAGGATGAGCGGGCTGCAGCCAATGAAAAGGCAAAGGGCTGGTCTGTGAGCCAACACAGGTTACAGTGCAGAGCGGGGAGGCCCGGGACGGGGAGCACCAGGAGAGTCATGAATAAGTCACACAGCCCCTGGACCTTCCTCTGAAGGCACCGAGGCTCTGACATGGAGCTTTTTCATCTGATAGCACCGAAATGTACTGGAGATGTGGGGAATTCAGATACATGCAAGTGGATATACTGTGTATGCATGCAGGCTGTCTTGTGTATATGTGTGAGTACATCACAACCCTGTGGATCACACACCAGGCATCTTCATTCATCCTCTAGAGACCCCCGCAACAACCACTCAGTTTTTCAAAGGGTTTTTTTCTTCTTTTTTTTTCAGTAAGGCCAGCGTGGTGTCAAGGTACCAGGTGATTTTGCTTCCAGTTCAAATAATGACTGTAATTAAGCAATTAAGATCTAGAGGCAGAGAGGCCAAGAAGTGGTTTTCCTTACACATCTAAACAGACGGCAAATGAGAATTCACCAGGGAATAGCAACATTATGGTTGTGGCATATGCTTGCTCCTTTTGCTACTGATAGCAATAGCTGATGTCAGAGGCGTAAAGAGGATAAAGCTGAGCAAAATGATGTGGAATACATTCAAAAAATACACAAAAACACGTCCAACTCACCTAAAAAAAAATACTGTTTGAGTTTAAGATAGCATATTATTGGCTATTGCAAATACAACACTCTACATTTTTTGAACCAAAGGGTATTTACAGAATAATCTCTCGGTCATGGACTGTTTTCACTGAAGTATCAACCTGAGATACTGAGAGTTTTTTTTTCTTGGCTGCTTGAATAGCCTTTCAAGGACCGCAGTGAGACACTGGGCAGCAGCGATGAGATATTTGGCATTTTCAGGTAGGAAAAAGTCCAAGCTGGCCTTACATTCAGAAATAACACAAGTTCTTAAACTATTGACTGCACTGAAGCAGTAGACTTCAAAAGGTCCTTCTGACCTGTTTGCTGAGGAGCCTCAAACCAAGTTTTTTTTCTTCTTCTCCTTTCCCTCCCCAGTACTATGCGTTTCATTATTAATATGTTTTTTCTCAAGTTTCTCTCTGACCCAGGACATTAAATAAAACATTGTATGGTTCATGAAAGATTATGAAAGAGCAGAACGTAAGCAGCAGGAGGTGTAAACTCAGCACAATTCATTCTGGTATATAATGTCAATGCCAGCAACCCCCCTCTCACCCTACCTCCATGCCCTGCAGGCATATTGGCGGAACTACCAATGGATGCTAAGCTTTTTCCGACAAAGCTCCGAAGATAAAGTATCTTCCTTTTATCCCTTCTGCAAATCAATTCTGGGCCTTACAGCAAAATCCCATAAAATAACTTCAAACACCACTACTTACTCCAAAAATTTGTATTATGGCTATATCTCTTTGAACCCTTACCAGTGAAGTTTTGGAGGAAAATGATTTAAGTGTTATCTGCTAAGACATCAGCATGTCAGCACTTCACCTCAGTTTTTCTTCACATGTCAACCTGAACCTTGTATTTCTCTCCTTGTGTTTGGTTTTTGATTGCTTCTAACCATCCAGGCCTGGTGATAAATACAAATGCTGCTTGTAAACTTAATGGCTGTAGTAAGTGCAAACACGATGGTATGAAGCCCTGCTGGTGCTTCGTGCTCACTCAGCTGCTAAAATATTCATTCCCTTCACTCTTCTTCAACAATATGATAGAAACTGGGGCTGATAAGGCAAGTACCTGAAGAGCAGTCAGTCAGTGTGATTACTGAAGAGGCTGCAGAGACTGACTGCTTGATTAGCTTCAACCAGAAAAAGCCAAAGAACTCACCATCAGTTACTATACCGTACAGGACACATGTACAACTACAACAATTACAATATTAGAATATACTAACATATATGTGTCTGTGCAATAGATAGATAGATAGATAGATAGATAGATAGATAGATAGATAGATAGATAGATAGATAGATAGATAGATAGATAGATAGATAGATAGATAGATAGATAGATAGAATCCAAATTATTAGCTATTCCTTACAACTTACACTTGCATTTAACTGTAACATACAGTAAAATTGCTATCAATGGGTTGTTGTCATGAACTAACTTAGCTAGGCTCTCTATTGCACAAACTTGTTTAAGTAGATTAATATGTATGATAAGATGATGATATTTATGATAAGATACACTAATTAGAAATTTAATAGAGAAAATAAAACATAACACAACATTCTTGTGATTCGAGTATGTCTTAGTTTGACATAATGTAAAGGGTTGTCGCTGTTAGTGATGCTGACAAGCTGGCTTTACAGGTAACGAGCAACAGACTGATTGCTAGTAAATACAGTTCCCAAAGATACTCTCATTAGATTCAATTTGATGTTATGATTATTTATACAAACAAATGTACAATAATTAGAGTTTTACTTAATAAATGCAGTAACAATGTTCTTGTATAGAAAGTATATATCACTAAGTCTGACATACTGTAAAGGGCCTTTGCTGTTAGCGATGCATGCAAGCTAACAAGCTAGCTTTGTAGTTCAAGTTGACAACCGATGGAAAGACAGACAGACAAAGAGTATAATTACTCATTTAAAGAGAAAGTTAGTGATTCTAATCCAAAGCAAGTTTGAAAATTAACTGTCATATCACCCATTACTTTGTGGGCGACTGTTTTAAAGTCTGAAGCCTGGAATTTGGCAGTCGTCATCTTGGACATTTAACTACACATGGTGATATGGCGACCTGTCAATCATAAGGTAGCTCCGCCTTAAAACATACCCTGGTTTTTTGTCTATTTGACTTTAAATGGAACCATAATTTACAAAACAGCAGGAACAAAGGAAGGAAAGAAAGAAGGAAGGAAGGATGGACGGAAGGACGGACAGATAGATAAAACAATAAAGTAGGTATCATAATCTTATGATAATTATGTAAATTTCACCACCTGTCAGCCCCAGGCACATGTTCTAATAAAAAAAATCCTCACGCACAGCTGATAATTGTTCTTAACTTCTGCATTTGGAAGCCAAATTAGATACTCCACAAGGTCACAACTCAGTGCATGCAAAAAAAAGGCAAGAATTTCAACTCCCACATACTATACTGTAATGCCAAATCCACATGGTGTAGCCCTAAGCTATATAAAACTACTACACTCATCGGGTAGTGTTCTTACATTTAGAGTAGGCAGTCGTACAAATTTAATCTTTCTGCAGAAAACTGCATTTGTTAGGCACTTCCTCCCGCTGTACTAACAGCAGCGACTCATGCATAGGTACATCCAACCTTTATCTTCTCAGTTGGCCTCTCTGTGGGATGAGTGCAGCTTTTCGAGATCAGAGGAGGCTTGAAAAGATGACCTGACAATCTTGTGAACGGTCACACAGTCTTTCTGGGCTCCTCTGACCTCTGTCAGTAACACAGCTCCAAAATTTCACCTTAAGGGAAAAGAGGAGACATCCGATGCCCACAAAATCAATAGCTTAACTTTTCTGAGAGGATAAACAATTTTACGAGTCACAGACAAATTTACATGTTGGTGGGCCTCGCATTCTTCCCTTGTGAGGACAACAAGAGTGCATTTTACCGCAGCACTGAAGGTTCAAATGTGTTGATGATAATGTCAGATTTTTTCTTCCTCTTAACCTACGATCAGCGCACCTACACAGCACTTCAAACATTTATGGAGCCCACGCATCTCACCATTGATGCAAAATGAAATAAACCATTAAAACCCTGCTGCTGATGTTAAGGTTGATCGTTAATTATAATATTATAATTACTGTATTTTAGTTTCAAGTGGAATGTAATGCATCCTGTGGACCTCTTATCATATGATTGTGACACATGTAGGGTTGCTTTGATGGCATTTTAGTATCAAATCCAAATAATTTTTAATCGATCCTCTTCATCATTTGTAAGCAATTTAAGTGGTAAAAGATTACAAATTGAAGTTTCAGTGTGTGATCACCTGTTAAGACGTGAGAAGCCAAAAATACTGTGATGTGGCACTAAATGAATCAACATCACCGTTAATTAAGCCAGCCTAATTAAATTTCACAACTTGTAGCTACAACCTGAAAACGAGCCGAACAGCAGATGATTGGATTGTTGATTGATATTGACTGACGCACTGAAACAGCTGTAACTACTTGATCGAAACGCTGGAAGTCCTGATTCAGAACTGAGAAGTTAATGAGCTTAAAATATTGATTTGGTGCATAAAAAAGTTGAACTGGGACTCTCGCGCATTTAAAATGCTGTGATCGGCTAAATTTCTGTTCAACTACAAAAAAACAGAGAAAAACACTTTCAGTCCTAAAGTGATGTTACAGACTTATGTGCCTTTCTTCTCACTCCTCAGTCGAGCTGCTGGAATTAATATTTACTGTCTATATTGGATATAATCCAACACTGGTCATTTTAACCACGCAGTCAGTGTCTGCTATAAATAAACAACTCTCAACATGTGTCTTTATCAGCATTTAAACCCCTGCTTAAGTAAAAGTGCATATACAATATCTATGAAAAGTATTCACCTTAAAAAGTATAAACTTTATTTTGTAAAATCTGTTTTCACTTAAATATTAAAGAGGTTTTTTTTTGGCAAATTTGTGTCAAAAAAGCTAAATTATATTGACGATGATTTCATGTATAATAGCAACAAAAGGGTGAAACATCCAAGTGGGGTAAATTCTCTTTATAGGCACTGTATATTAGCGACAAAATGTAGTCATTTAAGCATGTAAGTAAGAGTCCATATTTGGTCCTTTCACTGACATATTATTATATCTGCCATAATAAGATTATTAACAGTGAAACGTCTTTTTGTGTCAGCAGCATGTTTCTGTTGTAGCTGCTGCAGGTTTGAACTCTTTTATATCCAGTTTTAAATACAGGAAAAGCAGATAAATCTGAGAATTGACAAAAAACAAAGCTCTGACACACCAAATTTTGTGTCTTCAGTTTTTCTCTAATCTTTGATTTTTGTTGAGATATTGCCATATTGAACATGTATTGAAATAAAACCATGCAAGAAGTTGCGTTTAACAACTCACAGTTATCTGAAACGTGAGCACAACTACACATTGCCTTTTGGAAGAAGCCAAAAAAGGTTGGAAACCACTGGTTTAATCTTTCAGTATCTGCTGTGTTTTAAAAGACTTTTGCATTATCAAATGTGTTAAATCTACATCTTAAAGTAACTAAAGCTGCAGAGTACAATATTATCGTAGTGGAGGTAGAAGGAAGCATAAAATCAAGTAAAGAACAAGTAGTTAGAAATTGCTGGTAAGCAAATGTGCTTAGCTACTGTCCACCACTGATTTTTACTAATAGAAAGGGAAGAGAGATTAAAGACTGGATTAAAGATTCATGGGTGTCAGAGATAAATGAATCCTGGTATTTTGTCCAGATTCAAAATGGTACCAAGTATCAAAACCCAACTACAGTCACATGCCAAAGGTAACTTTAGAGGCCAATCTGTGTTGACATTGTAGGTGACATGAAACAACTAAAGGAAAATTACAATTTATTTCAACCTGGAATGTTTCCCATTAATGTGGCTACTGTTTGGGAGCCAACATGTCGGCATATTCGTTATACTAAGATGACTTGTAATCAATTTTGTAACGGTCCATAGGATGATCTGTCATTGTATTTTACTGTGTATGGTGGAATATGCCATCTTGGAAGCATCCAAATAGAGATCCTTAATACAGTTACCAAAATGGCCGTTCCAGACAGCTAATGTATGTGCTTACTTTCAATCAGACTCAAAAAAACAACACTTGAATGACTCATGCAGAAATTGTGCTTCCTGGAAAGCTGCAGCGAACTAACATTAGTCGCCCTGCTGTTTAGTATGACTCGTCATGTCTCTGAATCTCTACAACGGAGGTGGAGAGTGCAAAGTAAGCTTTACCCACTGTGTGATATGACTAACACCAGCCGAACCTCGCACAGTAGTTTATTTTTGTTGTGGTTAAGTATCAATACTCTGGATAGTATTAAACATGATGTGAACCCAACATTAGCTATTGTGACCTGATGTTGGTCACTTGGTTGTCCTCACATTACAAATTAATTTCTCACTGAGCCCTTATCTGTCTGACTGACTCTTGGAATGCTCATATTTATAAAGCTGGACCATTTTATTGTATGAATATACATTAAAAAACCTCCTCAGTGTCAGATTTTACTCGGGATCCATTTCTTATTGTTAAACCGGCTTTGCTGCTTTCCTTTTATGACTTAACAGCCATTTTGTCCAGGTGGGCAGAAAACTTGCTTACAAAGACTACTCTAAATGCTTTTTTAAAAAATGTAGTTTCAGTTTAATTAGGTCACTGGGGTCACCAACTGGGGTGACCAATGACAAGCTGCTGAAAATTAAGCAGTTTGTACAGTGATCTGTAGCAAACTAACATGAATTGTGAGCAGATCAGGCGAAAATGTCATGAAAGACTTTTTTTAACTGAAATATTTATTTTCTCATTTACTCTCGTATCATCCAGTGGTAGAATGTAACTCAGTACATTCACTTTAGTACTGAACCTTCTGAGCACAATGTGAGTACAATTTTAAGCATGTGAACTATTTTCTGCTACTTTATACCTCAACAATACTAAATCTCAGACGGAAATGTTGTTTTGCATTTATCTAAAAGTTGGAGGATAAGTCTGGTTTATTTCAACTTGGCATGTTTCCAGTTGTGTCTCCATGCGTTATTCTAACTTTGCACTCTCCAGCTTTGTTGTAGACATTTGGAGAAGCAAGGAGTTGCAGAAAAACAGCAGGGCAACCATCAAAAGCTTCCTGCAGTATCCTAGAAAAAACTGAATTTTTGAACCTGAGTCGTATTAAGTGTGGAGACTGACCAAAAGTAAATGTAGAAATTAGAGAACAGGAACCTGCATTTGTGGAAAACTGCTCCTATAACTACTCAACAGTATACAGAACTTTCTCATTCTTAACCTGTTAAAACTGAAAAAAATCACATTAAAATGTGACTTTATTACATTAGTAATAATAATAATAATAATAATAAATTTATTTGTGTAGCACCTTTCAAAACACAGTTATAAAATGCTTTACAGAAAAAAAAGGGGATAAAATAATTAAAAATTAAATTAAAAAACATTAAGATGAAATTGTAAAAATAAAAGCAGCAGTTAAGAAAAGACCACAAGGTAAAAGTGAGTTTTATATAATAATGCAGTGATGAAAATTGTGCAATTAGAAATTAACTAGAAATATATTTTAGATCAGTTACATTTTACTGCTAATACTTTAGTACTATTACCTAAAGAAATTAATCTTGGACTTTAACTTGTAAATTTGAGTAATACTTAAGTAAGTGAGGTACTGCTACTGATACTGAAGTGAAAGCTTTTAGTATTTGTTCCACCCCTGACATCGTCTTCCCAGCAGTGGAGGAAGTATTGAAATCTTTTACTCAAGTAAAGACTGAGAGGAAAAACACCGAACTATGGGCAGGAAAATGTGCTCAAAGTGGCAACAATTGATATTTTTTAGATCAGTGTGAAAGCGGTTGTTCGTGGTGATGAGCCTACAGAGGATGAATTAGTTATAGTCCTGACTACTCTGTTGAGTAAGAATTACAGAAGAGGATATGTCACTCTATTTAGATAAGTGTTATTTGCCATCAACAGTGTTGTAAGCTGCACAAGTATTCATGAGAATGTATTTGAATAATTCAGAGTGCTCTTGCCAACTGCTGAGGGAGGCCAAGTGACAGTCTGTGCATTATCCTTTGATCAAGGGTTCCATAAGAGCGCAGCATCGGCCGCACTGGAGAAAAAAGCATATTTAGGCCAAAGCAGATGCACAAATCCAAGATGACAGAGCAACGGAGCAGTAAGTGGCTCCCAAATCTTTTTAGCGGCTGAAGAATGTGAACAAGGTGGGTTGGAACTGTATTGAGAAGCAAAAACCCATCAAATAAAACATACCATCTGGTGCTGCTAGATTTAGTGACCAAAGAGCACAGGCCCATATTCCCAGTGGTTATTGTCTTTTTGGGGGAATTAATTAAAATCTCCCCTTTTTTGTGTGAGCAAAATGCCTGTATGCTACAGGTTCAGCTTAGGAGGATTTGTATACACAGGATCCATTTAGTTAACAAAGGATTATGAGCAAGTTGACTAATAACATGGATGTAGAGGGGGCGCAGCATTTACAGTCCAATGTTGGGAAGCAGTCTGCATAGAAAAACTCAAAACAACACATTTAAATCTATACTTTAACTGCGGCGGCAAATGGAGAACCATTAAAGAAAGAGCGAGCAGGCGTGAAGTGTTAAGAAAAACAGAACAAAGGAAAGTGGAGCACTAAGACGTGCTGCTCAAATTCCAGACCCAACACCTTTGGACAGCAAATCCCTGGACGCAGCCCGCTACAAACCAAATCATTTCAATAAACTCTGTCACAGAATCAAGCGCCACACCACCCAGGCATAAGCTACAACACAAGAAAAGTCACCCACTGCTCTGAAATGCTTTGTCACTAAAATGAAATGTGATGTCGAGCGATTTTCCATGCATTTGCCTCTCAATTATGGATAGTGATTGTAATTAGTTCAGATGGCGCCCAAACACAGAACTTCTGTTCAGTCCCATTACAGTTTGGCTGGGATGAAATATGCATTAGGTGTGTATATGTACACTTTTTACAGCGACTCTTGCTTATGGTTGAAACAATTTTCCCATGAAACCCCACAGAGCCCCTTAAAGACCTTTTCTTTCCTTCACAGTTTTCCAGATGATCTGCGGCTGATTCAAAAACAATCAGAGGGTTTGGGTAAATATTCTCTTGTGACGTTCGCTGGAGGACTGCAGGATATAATTATGATGCTGACAAGCCTTGGATGATTGCTGCTCTAGACCCAGTTTTGGGAACAGTTTCTGTGTGTGCATATCTTGGATTCAGTGACAGGCTGCTGTTATGAAGGAGAACCTTAATGGAGAATGATCTTTCGCTGACTGGTTCAGGGCCAGCATTTCACTGTCTGCCTCTCAACAACAGGGCTCCAGGGTAGAAGATTCTCTCTGTGTGTAACACGCCTGTTAAGTGCTGTTTGTTGTCAAAAAAAATCTACTAGCCAGTGTTTGGGATTAAAAATGCAACATCTCCTGTTTCTTTTCTATTTCCCCTGTTTCGTCTCCTGTAAATGAGCTCGGTCAGGTTAAATAAGAGATGCAGATTGACTGGAACAGGGTAAACAGACATGTGCTCAGCTCAATCTGTGGCCTCTGCCAGACAACTTTGCTGTCATTTTGACTTGTGCTACAAGAGAAACTGTTTCAGGGCATATGTAATGTGTCTTTCTTCTATAACAGTGAATCTAACGCCACAGACTGGTCCTGTGGAGTTGGTTTTTAGTTTCCTCGGGGCTCCAGAATGGTCAACATTATTTGTACACAGTAGAGAAGATGAGCCTGAGAAATCTAATAACACTAGAAGTGAGGAGATTCAATGAGGAGATTAGCGCTTTACCACCAGTGTTAGCTTGGTTACTGCCAGCTACCCTTGATGGAGCAGTGAAAATGTCAATAAACTGTATTTTGTAAATAAAGTTTCAAATTAAAACTCCCTGATCCAAGAACCCTTAAATCGCAGTAAACTATGTTATAAGACTGACTTTTTAATAGTCATGAAAAATGAGAACCACACACATTTTCTTGTTGTATCAAGCAGCAAAAAAAGTTGTAGCATGATTTGTTGAGTTAAATAATTTATTTTATATTGAATGTATTACGATGTTGATGCTCAATCAGCCTTACCTTAAATTATTAACAATAACTTTATTTATTTCTTTTATTATTTTATCAAAAACTAAGTTACAACGTGTTTCACAATAAAACAAATGTCATATTATATAAATAATGAAAATAAATTCAACCCAATAACTAGCATCCTAAGTATGCAGTATAACAAGATAAAGTAGTTAGGTTAAGCTTTATGGGGTACAGTGCAATGATGCAATGATGCAAATGCAATGATTCTCTTTGACCAACCACTTGGGGACAGTGGGAAGATGAACTCAACTTTTCATTAGTACATGGAAGAATGTATTTCTGAATTTCTTCTATCCAAGTACCATTCATCTGTCTTTGAAATAGCCTTAATGAAAAGTTGACATAATATTCTATTCTAGAAGGTTACATCTAAATAAAATGTAATGATTTAGTGAACTTATTTTAATTTTATTTCATGTATGTGTCTAGCTACTAACTTTCATTAACTATTCAATGTTTATTTTTACTATTAGATACTTTGAAATGTGTGTTTTGCAAATGTGATGCCAAATTCCCCTTAGCATTACACCACAGACTGACTTAGTGACAGTGTTTTTCCTTCGTAGAGTATTTTTTTTTTGCACCCCAAAAGGAGGTTTTAGTCAACGCCAGAGGAAAATTATAAGAATGATCAAGTTTTGCTTATTTAAGTATAACAGACATTTCTGTTCTTCACATGGTTAAAAATATCTGGAAAATGCAAAAGGTAACACAGATCCATTGCTGTTGCCGTACATGGACAAAGCATGCTTACTGTTGTGTACAGAAAACCCACCAAAGGCCCACTGTGAGCCACACTAAGTGAGAAAATGAAGACAACACTGACCCCTGCAAGAGATATAAAACTAGTTATATAATTGCTGGTGATGGTTTTGACTCTAATATACAAAAAAACAAATATCTGTATGCATTTTCTAGCAACACTCAAAAACAGAAAGCTGTTCTCTATCATGGTTATTAGGATGAGTTCAATGTTAATTAAGATTAAGAGGAAAAGAATCAGCCTACAGTTTTAATTTTCTTATTGTTAAAAACTGAGCTTGAACCACAGTGCAACTTGTCCACTGGTTGCCTTTCCCCTCACTGCTGCCATCCACTAGAAGGAGCAGCAGTAAACTGTGTTATCTCATCTGGGCCTTCTGTGTCATGTATGCAGCGAGCAGAGACTTGGTGGGGAGGCTCTGTAAACACAGCATTACAGGGAGCACACATGTCTACCTTCTGAAACATCAGTCTCACACTGAGGCTGTCAAAGAAACGAGGCGCAGACTCACAGCGCAGCACACACAATGGGAACGGACCTGTGGCATCACTTTCAAATGCAATCAGAGCTCGGCAAACCAAACAATAAAATGAAACGAGCGCCACAGCTGAGTATATTTTAGCTGAATGTGTCACATCTGAAAAAAGTACAAATGAAGGTTTGCTCAAAGGATGAATGGAACCATGACCTGCGTTTAAGGCGGGTGAACAGAGACGAGTCATTGTCTTAAATTTCAAACGAGCAAACGGCGGCTCATCTGAAGGATGTGTTGAGGAAATGTGAGTGAAAATAGTCACTCTGCTCTCGCTGACATGAGAGAAATATGCAAAGAGCCTTCCCTCACGCTGCTGAGAAGTAGTGTAATCGTTCATAAACTTGAGATTTTACCAAAACTAGCAGGTTTCCTGTCATTGTTTCAACACCACCCACTCAGAAGCCAAAAAAAGCAGACAGCAAGAGAGTGAAAACGGAGCCATTTATGGGATGTCTTATACACTGAGCACACATCCTGCCATCAATCTGAATGTTTTGAGCCTTCAGATGTTATAAAAGCACTGGATAATGATTGCCGGAGATTCCACCACTCGCTGTTGTTCTCGCAGAGACACGGGGCTCTTAGTGTCAGCCGTCACTCTCTGCCTTTAATTGAAACCATTTCCTCCGGTATGTCTCGACGCCTCATCACAGTCTCCAATGAGCTTGGCAGAGGTGCTCTAAGGCAGCTACTAACGCTAAAAGGATCAGACCTCTGGGGTGATCTGCAGCCGGAGAAGACAGTGTTTATGCAACGCCTCTAAAGCGAGTGTTTTCCTGGCTGTGTGACTGGCTTTGGTCCAGGCTTCCTGTGACTGGGACAGTCAGGGAGCCAACGCCATGCGGCCGCTGTGATGTCCTCATTTAAAAAGTTCTCGCTCCGAGTTGCGTGCTGCACAATCCCTCGCCACTTAGGGAGAAAACAGCCGCTTGAGAGTGCTTTGATATGGAGAAATATGAAGGCATCATATTTATCCCCTATCCCCTTCATGGAGAATGCTGGGATGAAAGCAGCAGTGGGAGCGGGCTGAAGGCTGAGGATTAACAATGACATAACATGAAGAGGGGTCTGTCAGCACAGTGACACCTCGTTTCGCCTGCCATTGTCTGATTACCCCAACAGCAGCCCACCAATGACAGGGATGATCACAGGAAGGCGGGAAGAACACAACTGTCAGGCTTAGGCTGTAAAGCCAATTCCCACCATTTCTGCTCCTTCAAACCAGATTTTAGACAAGCAGAAACAAGAGAGCAGTGGAGAGTGAGCGAGAAAGGGTGGAGGAGGAGGAGAAAGAGAAAGAGTGAGGGAAAAGGACACACGGACAGCTTACAGGGGATACAAACCAAAAGATTATGGTAATCTTCCCTTCTTTGTCCCCTGCGAAATGTTTTCGTACTACGCCTTTTATCTGTGTAAGAAGGGATGTGAACCTCTTCAGTTAGTGACAGTGGGCACTTTCTGTGTGGTTTCTGGGTAATTAGCACCAGTAGCAGGCCCTTTCTTTTTCTCTGCTCAAGCTTATGGTCTTCTTAGGGACGGCAACAGGGGATTTTCCCCCTCCAACCCTCTGTCTGCTCTTAAGGAGCGATTCCCAGCCCAGGCCGAGCCACAACAACCATCTGTTAACGCCAGAAGGATCAAAACCTTCAAGACTCTCAGCACCACTGACAATCAAATGGACAGCTTAAGTTCAGACAGGTGACTGAATTAATTATTCCATTGAGGGTGCAACAGAGATGTTTTCAATAGAGCGGTCAATGGACTGCTCATATGCTCTGCTCAGCTTTTTGATACTGTGTCCAAACTGTGGAAAACAGCCAAAGTATGACTCTTTTCTTTCTATGAAATCGCTCAAATCTTTATTTAAAATTACAGAACTGTTATTAATTAAATGAAGCTAAATGAATCAATTAGACACACAAAAACTTTCCAGTATGTTTGTTGAGGTGTCGAGCTCTGACTTTTCAATTTCCCTCGGTGGTCATTTCACTGGGGGGGGGGCTGACTGCTAATCTTTTTTCCCATGCAGAGTGACAGAAGCCAAAGGATAAATTGGCCGCTGGCACCACAAACACGCCTTTTCAATTTGAGATAGTACCAATACGAGATCTAAAAGAACACCCAAAGCTTACGCTCATCATATCAACTGGGGCTTTTCAGCTGGGGGTCAAAGGTGGCCCTCAGATAAAGTGCTATACAAGAGATCAGTGGGTCTGGGCCTTCTACGCCTAATAAAAGCGCACACAGCCTTAAAAGTGATACATTTCTTAATCAGAAGTGTTGGCACGACGGTGTGAATTTGTCTTCTTTCGCTTCATTCTTTGATGTTTTCATTTTTGCCTCCTCAACAACACCTCTTCTCTCCACTCCAGTGGATGAAGCCTCTTTTTGTTGTGGTTCAAGCTGCATCTTATTGTCTCTGTCACGGGTGCTTTGTCTTACCAAGGCCCGCTGCACCCACAGAAGAGCAAGGGGGGGCGCCATCAAAGCTCGGGCGAGATGGACTCAACACAACAGTGGATTAAGGTCTTCTGCATGATAAAGTCCCTACCTAGGGGTGGAATTAACTTAATATGTGAAAGAATGTTATTGAGAGGGAATAAAGTGCCAAAAAGCTCTGTCATTCTCTTCATAATGTCCTAATCCAGCGCCTGACACAGAGACCTTGGGCTGGAGTTTGTTAATCACAGAGATGCCCATCTGTATTCCCTGTCCTTTAAGCTATTTAAACTTCGCCTAAACTCAATTATTGTCCCTGGGAGACCAAAATGGCATATTAAGTTACGTGAAAGGGTATTCGACCAAGGGAAAAAAGGAATCCCAGCCTTAAGCGAGGAGATGTCAACGCAGCCAATTTAAGTACAGCTAAACAGATTAGAGGTGCAATCTATAGACCTGAAAAACAACGTGACAATGAGTTAAAGAGAGGAGGAATCTCACTTTCAAAGCATCCTCTAAACTGTTAAGCAACCTAATCATGGAGGATCTGAGAGACTGTGCCCCGGCATATATTCCTCTGTTTACAGCTCACACATGG
The DNA here is from genome assembly GCA_024666655.1 of Dascyllus trimaculatus. Classification (NCBI taxonomy): domain Eukaryota; kingdom Metazoa; phylum Chordata; class Actinopteri; family Pomacentridae; genus Dascyllus; species Dascyllus trimaculatus. The sequence continues at coordinate 15,974,046 of CM045446.1, forward strand.
CTGAGATCACTCGGACTTTAGATATTCGAGGGAGATACTGCATTTATTCTCAAAACAGTAGCTCGCACATGATCCCAGTTTTAGTTTAAAATGTTCTCAAAAAATATGTTTATTATTTATTGAGAAGGTTTAATTCTAAAAGCACAGATAGAAATGTAACAATGGCTTCTTTCTCATAAACTGGTACAAGTTACAATAATAAAAGATATTTAATGCAAAAAAAAGAACAAAATAATCTCTTTAAACCTAGAGAAGAACTAAAAAAAAGGTCATTGTGTTTTTTCTTGTTGAAAATCCAAATTGTTAACACCCTGTATATCTGGATATAATGTATTAATATTCAGAGAGGCTTGTGGAGCACTTAGAAACAAATATCCAATACCGGAAGAACTGTGAATAGAAGTAAAAGCAGCAATAGCCAACTCTAAAAGTACTAAAGTGAAAGTTGAAAGTGAAAGATCTTTATTTCTGTGAATGTATAAGCCCAAAGCAGAGCCGCATGTATGAAACTTCAGACACTATTGACTAGTTTCTTAAGATGTCTCTGAAAAGTAAATCTGAAAAGTAAGTACAGTTGCAATAATTAATCAGATAATCAATTACTTGCCTATTAACAAAACTATTTTCCTAATCAATTTGATTGGTTTTAGTTTTTCTAAGACAAAATTGTCTGATTCCCGATCCTTAAATGTGGTTTTTCTGGTTCAGTTCCTCCTCGGACACAATAAACTGAATGTCTGTGTGTTACAGACAAAACTAGACACTTGTCATTTTGTGCTTTTTAAAATTTTTTTCACCATTTTCTGTCATTTTATAGACCAAGCAACTAATTGAGATTATTTGTCAATGAAAATAAACATCAGCCCTAATAACAAGTAACTATAGTTGTTAAAAAAAACCTAACCAAGAGTCAAATATCTCAAAACTGTGCGTTTATACAGTCATTGAGTTCCTTTCTACTGCTGTAAAATAATGACCAATGAGGAACTGGCCCCTTGTATAACTCCATCTCTCATATAAATCTGGTTGTGGTAAAGTAATGGTGTCCCTTCACTCTAACTGCAGGTGTAAAAAAAGGGAGAAGTTACACAGATTGATTTCTCGGCGCTCCAAAGTGCAGAACAACCACAAATTGGCTTCAATTTCACATTCGGCAAAGCACATGAAGAAGGAATCTATGTGAAACAGCTACATTCCATATGTATCCTAAATGTCCCTTCATTTCAGGCGCATGGTCAAGTGAAAGCGCAGTGGCCGAGGCAAACGGACTCACTTTATGGCACACGATGATGGCAGCTCTGCTTAAAAGTGGAGACAGTGCTGTGCCTCAGAGTCAACCAAATCCTTAAATGGGAGTATTTGTGCGGCAAGCTGGGGGAATTGCCGGCCTTTGTCAAACCATCCGTCCAAAATGGCCAAACGCGCTGGAGTTTGAAAGGAGCTGCTGCTTCTTCCAGTGAGCCTGGTTTACATTTTCTGTCACGCAAGTGAGTAAATGACACAAGACTGTACAGAAGTCTGCAGAGACCCCGCTTCTTCCCGTGTGCCCTAAATAGTGTGATACCGCTCAACAAACTGTAAACAGGCAGATTAACAAGGTTTGCCACACCATGATTCACACGTTTGCTGTGAAGATAAGAAATGTGAGTCGTTCATGCAACGCTGATGTGAATTTATCAGGCTTGCATAAAGACAGAAATGATAAAATTAGCTGACCATGGACACTTGGAGAGTCGATTAAATCGCTTCAAACTAATCAAGTCGTCACAATAAATCTTTGCTTCATACACAATGACACATAAAAACACCCTTTTCCTCACCTTCACCCAACATCATAAACCTCTGATTGATCTCATCGTCAAAAAAGAAGAGCAGAAAATACTCCCTGTGTTTGGATCGTAGTGGAATATTCCAAACAAACAAGTCGGAGCTAGCCGTCACACCAGTGTGCACATCTAGTGGAGAGGATGCTTCTGCTGACATGCTGTATGGAGACATTAACCTGGCCAACCATCGTGCCAATGGTGAAAGCTCCCGAATAAAAAGGAGGACACGATTGTCACAGCGTGTTTGCTCTCTTTGCTTCTCTTGTCTGAGCCATAAGGCCCTTTGCAGAGCAGAGGGGAAAGCCCATAAACAGGGGCTCTCTGCTGGAACGAGAGGCCAACATCCGCACAGGGAACTGGTTGGTGCTAATTTTGCAGCGTAATCGTGGACATCTTTTGGCCGATGATACTAATTAAAGGTTGATACTGTCGTTTTCAATGAGAAAAAGAAACAACAGAGGATTAGTATTAATATGGCTGTGTGAAAGTTGGCTGCTCTTCCCTCTGGATAAACCTTTGAGCAAAAACACCACAGGGTATAAGAGATACGTGTGTCTGCTTAAGAGCTGAGCAAGTTTAATTACTGTGAATAAAATGGTTACGCCATGTGGCCTGAAGGGAACGCTACAGTTTCCACTTCAAGTCTAAATGTTTCTTTATAATTACAACTTCTCGTGCTTTTAAACATCTAAATTAATGAAAAGATTAATATCTAATGTAACAAAAGCGTCTTTGTTTAAACAAGTTTCATGATTCTCCCCCGTTTTACTGTCAAAGAAGTCGAATTTGTCCAATAACAACTCCAGCTGTGGTTATTACATTTGTCTTTATGATGCTAACACAGTTGGAAAATTGTGCTCCAGTTTGTCTCAGTGGTCATCTCCCCATGGACACGCTATTGCCTCCCACAGCGGAGAAGCCTGGCCCTTGGCGCTCAATTTGTAGCACTTTCTAAAGTATGGATCTCCTTCTTCTTCTTGCCCTCCAGTCTTAAGGACGGCAAACATCAGACGCTGATATCGCTCCGGCATGCTCGGCACCAATGTCAAAGATTATGCAAAACTGCGGCGCACGATTCTTCTGTTTACACCCATTTCTGTAACTTATGTGTCTGCTCTTGAGGGCTGTAATTAAAGAGATAAAATAGAGTTTGAGGGGCTGGACGGGGTAGAAAGTGGAGCTAACAGAATAAAAGACATGACCTTAGGATAGTCAAGACAGAAAAGAAAGCACACATCTCTAACTGACCACTCATGCTCCATCAGAATCATATTTTTTCCACTTCATGCATGGTTTGCCAATGAACCTTTCCCCCCTCTGTAAACAAAACACATATTTGCACAGAAAATTACATATACAAGGAGATGTGCGCTTTACACTCAATGCTTTGGACACCGCGGCTTCTCCAAATGGAGCAAAACAAGGGCCTTTATATCTAGTTACGGACAAAGTGCACTTCAGCATGGCTAAGTGGTTTTAGAGGGGGTAGGGACGGAGGTGGAGTCAAGATCCGTCTTGACATTTCTTGCACCACATTTCTGTAGGATAGAGAGATTCAAAGACAGATGTGAATACTTACAGAGACAAGCTTTAAAGAGCATTAAACAAATACACTTTGGAATTCAAACCAAAGGGTGTCACAAATGCATTTCCTGAAACTATCGCAGTGGGAGACTCTGTAAAAATTTTGATGTTTATTGGTTATAATGTGGCCCCCTTGTTGAACAGTCTGGGATGTTGCTGGAACACATGGCACAACAACTGGAACGGAATCACATCTGACATGTATATATTCCAACTACAATTTATAAATACCTTAATAAATGTTACGCTCTCCCGCACCACAATACTGTTACTCTGGAAATAAATGAAAGGAGACATTTGCCCTCTGTCTTCTGAGCACACAAAGAAAGGAGAGTTGTTAGTAGGTAGGCATGCCTGCATCTAATATGGTAGGTTAGAGATGAAAGAAACCTGAACACCCAGATGGGGGAAAGTCTGCTCATTAAACTCAAATCCCTAAAAAGCTAAGTAAAGAAACAAAGTTCTCCACGTGTACGTTCTAAAATGAGAAACACACTCACTTTTCAACATTTCCTCTTAGCTTAAGACAGCAGTGAAAGAGCCAGTGACGGGAAAAGGTCAATTAGCTTATTAGGGCCTATTCAGATAAAGGTGATTTCATGCTGTTGACATGTAATATTCCTTCCCTCGCTCTGACTCGACAGTGTGCTTACATTCAGTAACATTTGCAATTTACGCAAAAGGTACAAGTGAAACCTGCAGCTCAGCAGACAGAGACAGACCGATAGACAGACCGATGGATAGATCTCTCATTTAACGTCACACATGTCGCTTGATAACTACATAGAAGACAAGTCTCGTTCCACGCTTTAGCTACTTGAACCAGCCACAACACAAACACAACAAAGTGCACTACTCATGTCACTTTTCAAGCTAGATTAGCTAATTAGTTGGTCAGCTGCAGCACATTAAACAGCATATAAACATGCTGCCAGGGACAAATTAAAGGAAAAACCAACATGTCTTAGTAAGGTCACCACAGCCTCAGTGCTTCTTGGCATCGATTCTCCCAAATCTCTGGATTTGTACTGGAATAGCCCCTACATTTACATTTGATGCTGGATTTTGTTTGTTTGTCAATATCACAAATACATTTCAAAGCAATATATCATTGCCATCTGCTTTATTGCTTTAATCTCACTCCTTTTCAGCCAACCAATCATGGGGTCGGACTTGTCACCCTTGCAATCCAGAAAATAGAGAAGAAGCTTCAAACGTGTTGGAAAATGATCATATTTTAACCCAAACCGTTTTACCTAAATCTAACCAGGTAGTTTTGGCACCTAAGCTTAACCAAGCTTCTAACAAATAACTGTCATTGTGAAAGTATTAATCAAACCATGGTATCTTTGTGAACCTAGCCAGAGAGTGAAAACAAGATACAAACCACAATCTTCTTGATCAAAGTTCTGTTGCTAGCTTGTGCCTCCATCCTCAAACTGGAAGCTACTATGTCACTGCTGCCTTTCAGGGAGAAAAATATGTTTCTTTGAAAACCGAGATGAGGATGCAATGTAGTTTTATAGGAATGTAACTTTTGGGAGACAGGGTTGACTCGAGGAACGGAACAGGGTTCATCCACAAGGTAACCCTTTATTTGGTGTTCTGACAGTGGTGGTGGAGAGCGCTGTCAAACATGTCTGTCCAGATCTCCCATAGATGTTCAGTTAGGTCGAAATCTGGTGACACTGAAGGCCATAGCATGTGGTCAACATTATTTGCATCCTCATCAAACTATTCAGTGTTCCCTTGTGCTGTACGGATGAAGGCAATGTCATCCTGGAAGAGTCCACTGTCATAAGAATAGAAATGTTTCAGGATGAAGGTGATCGCTCAGAATAACTTCGTACTGATATGCAATTATCCTTCTAAGTCAGTGTTATACTTTGTATGTGATGGTCAGCTAAGGTCTTTTTGACTTCAGGTTCATCCCATGTCCATTACATTGGTCAATACCCAATTAAACAAAACTGCATCACTGTCTTGGAAGGTACAGCAACACCAACTTACTTACAATATTTAAAGGGCCTTTATTCTGCTTTTAATTAGTTTTTTTAAATTTATTTTTCTTGTGTGTGTTATATGGCTTTTTTGTGCATTAAAAAGGCCAGCAAACTTACAAAGTTCACATTAAAGGGAGGCTTTCTCGCAGAGAACGCTGCGTCTGACCTGCCTGAAATGCCTCATTTGAAGTCAAAGCTTTTCTTCTGTTACTTATCTACGTCACCTTGTAACACATATGCATAACACCTGCAAAGCAGCTACTATGGCCTTCAAACAAAGAATGAGCAGCTGCATCACAGTCAGCTGTTGTTTCACCACGAAAGCTGCTTCTTTTAGACTTACATCCATATATTTAGAAATCTAACCAATGTTTCCTTGCTTTGATTGGGATGGCTGACTAATCAGAGCAGACCAGGCTTTACAGGAAGAGGGACAAAAGCTAAAATGGTGCATTTTAGACAGAGGGTCAGAAGAAGTGCTGTAGCAATTTAAAATATTAGAAAAATAAGGCATCTTTGTATGTAGACATATTCGCAAAGATCCCAAAAATAAAAACATGAACCCGCATATGTGCATTATCATGAAAAGCGATTTCACTTAATTGTTTGTGAGAATTTCAGCTAATTGACAGTATATAAGTTATCCTCACCGTTTGCACAGACTAGACAGAAAGGATGTCTCATTCTCAGCACCACTAGGACAACCACTGAAATCCACAGTTCAAACCTCAACAGCTTCTAACACACCGGGAATAAATTGTGGCAAGGTGAAGAAAAGAAGAAAAAACCTGCAATTGGAAAAATACCTGCTGGCGTGGGCAACAGAGAGGTCAGCTCATTGATACTGCTGGCCTGTCAACTGTGTTCTTTTTGAAACAAGTCCAGTCCCGGGGGTCACTGCAGGGTAGTCACTGCCCGTCAACATTTGTGTTGCTTTTCAACACCAGCCTCCAAAACAACCGATTTCCAGCTTTTCCTCTGAAAAACTAAATCATGGGTTTGTCAGTATTATCACGGCCATAACTGATGCACGAATCTCAATGAAAACCGAGAAAACTATGCAAACTGTATCACGTGCTGCTACTTCATTTCATCCAACATCTGGTTTGAATAAATCATATATAACAGCAACTGTTTGATTTGAAAAATTATTATTAGATGTGAAAAAGACAATCCAGTCAGAGGACAACAAAAAGGTCAACTGGTGCATGAAACAATGTACACACTTAAAAATTACATTTAAATATATTATTATGGTTTTTCCTCTTCGCTCCTATCTGCTAACAAAAGGCACATTACCCAACACCCAGAAACACATATTGTTGCTCTGCGACTTCCTTATTTTATCAATTATTTGTAAAGCTGCATTGATTAATCAGCTAGGTGTCAATTATTCAATTATTCGTCAACAGTTATGATAACCATTTAATCAGGTTGGATCATTTTTAAGAAGAGAAAAGGGGTAAATTATCTGATTCCAGCTTCTCATATGTTATTATTTTCTGAGTTCTCCTCTTCCTCTATGACATTAAACTGAAAATCTTTAGGTTGTAAACAACAATCGACATTTTCGCCCCTTTGTGACATTTTACAGACCAAACAACTAATCGATTAATCGAGAAAATATTTAAATAATTGGTCAATAACGAAAACAATTCAACTTACAAGAGAGTGCAGCCCTATTTACTGATTTTCTACTCTAATGTGAAAAATCTTTACACAAATAATTTTAAGTTTACTCATCTATACTGTGGTTCTCTTGTTGTGCTTATTTTCACTGCTCTGGCCCTTACATTAACTTGTAATGTGAGGTTGTCAGCATTCAAGGCCTTTGGGTTTCATGTGTTGAAAAGCAGATACTGGGATGAAGAGAACTACTATTGAAAACAAGCTTCCAGTGTCATGTTGTATTGATAACGGTTGCAAAAACAAATCACAAAATTCCAACCCTCATCTGTTCCTGCAGCATTCTGAGGCAGAACTGGGCTGTTAAAAGCAGACATAATCTTAATATAGATGTTGTTGTGCTGCTCTTGCTACGGGATTTAACACTAACGCAGGCAGCCAGGCCGGCTCCATCACGACGTCTTCCCCTAATGAACAGTGAAACGCTCCATTGACCAGGAGAAGGGAGGGCGCCGGTTTGAGATCGCAGCAGATCTGTCCACAACGCTAATGATCATTGCAGTTAAATTCGACTAATTAGCCACACGCACGCCCGCTGAATTTGCTGCTGGTTTCAGATATGTGACGAGAAACACTGAGCTGGTGGTTTCGGAGAGACATCTTCAAGTGCAAAAGAAAATTTCCCCCCAAAGGCTCCTGTGGCCGTGTTCATGGCACCCAATATAAGTTAAAGACATTCTCATGCTTATGAGAGAGAGCAGGCAGTGTAATTTAAATTCTGTTGACATTTACTGTCAAAGAGTATTAATTCACAGGGATCCTTTGCTGCATGGGCTTACTCAGCACCAGCGGGCCGCGGGCTCTGGAGAAAGACATGCTCCCTTTACTGTACTCTTAGCAGATCCCCCCTCAGACGGTTGCAGCGATCAGGCACACCAGCCCCCAACCCATGGGTCACAACGGGGAAAACGCAGAGATATAGCCTGGTGGAATGTCATATATACAGGTTGTGTCCTCTAAGCACAGAAACACCTTCAGACTGCACTTGGCTGGTCGTCTCTCATCATCTCACGCCACAGCGGTGATGATTCCTCTCCATTTAGAGGAAAAAATCAACCCAGTTAGCTTTGTGTGAGATCTATTTCTGGTCAAACTGTGACTATTATTGGGCTAAGCATCGCAGCGATTTCCAGAGGGTAGGAGTAACACAAAAACACATCTATTAAGAGCTAGCAGCGAGTATCTGCTGTTTGACTACTGCTGCTATTCATGTCTGAGTTTTTTTCAAAAGACTGGGAGAGAAAATGTGCAGTGAGATTTGACCTGATTTGATTTCTTTAAACACACCACAAGCAGATCAATTCCTCGAGCCCCTCTTGCTAACATCTACTATTCCATTTTATTTACTTTTTCATTGGACTTCGTTTTCATGTATGGCTAGGATACGTGCTCAAACAAAATGCGTTCATATGCTCTTTAAAGCACAATTTACCAGGCAACGCAAGTACAGTTAACCGCTGAAATAAAGTCCATTGGACAAGCCTTGGTGCTTGGTTTAGCTTCTAGCAATGACACAACCTTCAGTGAATAATGCAGCCCTAATCAGCAGATGATTCGAGGCGAAAAACTTCAGGGGAAAATCAGAGGCCTTTAAATGTAACAGAGAACAATTATTTATTTGCATGAGGCTACTACATAATTAAAGATATTTAAGGATATGTGTATAATACGTGGAAAATATAGACTTTTGGACAGAATCAAAGAGCATTGGGAAAAAATGCAATTCTATTTTATATGTGCTCGGATGAAACACATGCTTCTGCTCCTCAGCTGTTTCACATTTAGATATTCTGCATGCATGAATAGCCAGGAAACAGGGAAATTATTAAAAACTAAAGCTGATAAAAGCTCATTCTTAAACCAGCAAGGGGAATTGTGCTCATTCCATTTTCTTAAATTAAGAGGCTTCTGAACATAAACCTGCTTTTTTCTTTTGTTTTGTTTTTTTTGGCTGGCGAATTGTGACCTAAATGGAGGATTAAACTGGGTATAACAGAGCCTTTAACTGCCTGTGCTGGAGCTGTGACAGGTCCTTGGGAGATACACAGAGACTGCTTGCAACACATGTCATATATCATAGCTTCAATCTGTACCCCAACCAGTACCTGCAAGCTACAAATGTGCACTTCTCCTGTCATTTCTGTAGAGACAGAGAGAGCGGAGGGGAGGGGGAGGTGGTTGCGAGCTAAAAAACCAAATAGCTTTGCATTGTTTGTTTTTGTCTAGCCTACATTGTTTGAATTGGGGGAGAAAAAGGAACGCTGTGATTTGAAAACATAACCGTGCATTTATGTTTTTCACTAGAATGATGCCTCTGGACTGCATTACCTTCATGAATGTTGAATACGGTCGCTTAGATGCACCGTGCAAATACAGTCATGAGGAATCACACTTAACATCCATGCTGATGGGCCTAATTGGTTCCTGAAATTTAGAGGAGCTGCAGCCCCTGGCCTGTGCGCTGCGCAAATTAGTGCAAAGTTGATTCAGGGGCGTGTGCACAACAAGCTACGATAAATCATATCAGATTGTCCTCTTAAAGACCAATTTTCCAGGTCATTTGCAAATGTAATTAGCATCTGATTCCCAAGAAAAAGTACATGTTTCTGTGAAAATTTCACATTCTGATGAAAAATATCTCCAAACCTAAAGTGTTTGCAACCTATTTATCATCCAGCAAAGTGACTGTCACATTTGATTCTGGTATTTCATCATCTAGCTGTTGCAAAATGCTCAAGAGTTCTTAGGTGAGGTATTTTAAATAAAAAATCTCAAATATTTGCATTTTGTGTAGACCATGAGCATGCCCTGAGACGCAAGACGTGCGCATTTATTTTTCTCTATTCACGTCTTGCTTTGGGAAAGCAGCAAAAAATCGCCTTGCTGATGTAATTTCTCGTGTTCTTGTGTTAACTGTTGTAATGGATGATAAACCTCTGAGCCTCTCAGTGATACAACAGGTTTTGATTGGATGCCAACATCAACAGCTGTGGATATTTTGGTTCTACACTCAGTTGCCAGTTTATGTCACAACTTTCTTTTATATCTATTGTACTGCCATTTAAACTCCACACAGCATCACTCTAAAAAAAAAAAAATCAAATTTTAACCTTAACTTATAAGACACCCTCTGGTGTTAACATGTCCATATGGTGTTTTTTATGCTTAAAGACACTTCATGAGTGGAATTAGCCGTCAACACAGTGGCTGAATGTTTCCTTGAGCACTGATGACAGTCTAAAAACACAGACTCGGACTTTCAAAGTTTTATATGAAACAAACTGAAGGACCCAGTCCTGTCAGCTTGCAGGGTGGGGCTTCATTATTCTATTTCAGAATTAGTTTCCAGTTCAAACATGTATGGCTAAAATGCTTTAATGGTACAAGCCACTGATGAACTGACCATGGTGTAGGGTAAAGTAATTTTACCCAAAGATGTTCAGTTTCCTGTCATAGAAGAAAACAGAAATCAGAAAATATTCATGATTGGAGGTGATGATTGAACTTCATGGTTGTATTGAATTAAAATGCATTATACAGAGTTTTGTAGGCACAGACTTGTAGACAACACAGAAGATAAATCCCCTTTGATATTTAGTACATGTACATTTGTCCCCGCCAGTAAAAACATGTGAGAAGTGGGAGGACTTTTATTTTGAAAAAACACAATAATACTATTCATAGACGCAACAATAGAGACAAAAGCAGAGAGAGCACAAGTTGGTGCATAAAAATTCCCCACAATCCTGAAAATGAAGTGTTTGACATTCAAGATTTACTGGTGGAGGACGTCCTGCTTGTCTAAACAAAACCTGGTCCACCCCATTTATATCAACGAGACCAGACATTAGGAAGTAAAGTGAGCTGTCTGGGAATCTCATGTTCACGTTGCATTTGAAAAGTTATTTATGCGAATTTGTCACATTTTAAATGAAAAAAAGATGTTTACATAAATCTCCCTGACGATTCCCCAAACAGGGAAACAGTCAGTGTAGCTGTGAATGAGGACACTCTCAGGTTAGTTTGTGATATTGCTCAACAGTGTAATTCATTGCCGTGGAGCAGATTGGACACCAACTGCGCCTGCAAATTAAATCATTCACTAACCAATCATACCACTCAAGCTTCAAGTGCAATATAAGTCACACTGAAAATCAAAATCCTTTTTAGTCGACCCAGCACCTGCCAGTTCACTTAACTTGGTGGATAAACAGATTTTTTTCTTCTTCTCACTCGGTATCCAATCATCACGATGCTGCAGCAAATCAAACAGGCATAAGGAAGGAGTGCAAATACACCCCGTTCCTGCAGAAGAGCCTTGGCTGGATGAACAGGTGTTATGAATGAATACCAATGCAACTTCAGAAAGGGAATGCAGCAAGGCTAAATCCCACATTGCAATGACTAAATGATTTCCAAATAAGCACTTAAGATCACCAAACCAAATCAGAAGCCAAAAAAAAGCATTGATGAAAAATTTCTATGAACAAGAATATAATTAGGGAGACCCTCTCGGTAAATCAGTTTTTATCGCTCTCTTGAATTGAAACAGAAATGAAGGGTCCAGGTGGTGAATTTCATGCAGATATTTTCGCTCTACTGTTTAAATTTTACTGAATGCTTTTAAAACTTGTACTTCTATCTGAATATATAACTTCAAACTTGCTCAGAGTACCTTGACAGTATCTGGGGAAAAGTCTTGTGTTTTGCTTTGCATGCTTTTATAAAAGCCCCACATGGTGCTCTATTTTACCAGAGCAATAAAGTCTCATATGTCCCCTGAATGCATCATTCAATTTTCAAAGATGCTTTATCTTATTGTGACTGTATAACCACTGATTTTAGTCCTGTTGTAAAAGGGTTGTTTCAGTGTCTATAGCTTCAAATGTAGCTTAGCTCCTGTTGACCATTTCCCCTTCAGGAAGAACACTCTCTATGTGTATGTGATTGACAACCTGAAACAAAACAATTGACTGCATGGCAGCTAAAATAGACAATGAGTGTGAGACCAGGACTTTCTTCTAACTTTCTGTGTTAGCAATAATTTCAAATGGAAATATTGCTGAATTAACAGCACAGGCCATGTGTACTGTGAGATTTTCAGACAGCATGGATAAATTAATTAGTTTATTCTTTCAGAGCAGCAGTTTCAAAATGGTTCTGAAGGGACTGCTGGTTAAAATGTAGTGTTAGTAGGTAGTTAGTAGTAGTATTATATTGTCTGACAACGGAAACAAGAAAACAAGCTTAAACAGCTTGATGTATTCAAAAATAGTATAGGTGAGCACAGAGAGCAGGAGAGAAGTAAACAGATGCAAACACTGGCAGAGGTTCAGTTGCACTTTAGCCCCATCAACCTGCCAACATGCCAAACCTGAGGATTTTCCTTTATGTTGTGGTGACACTGGTGAAATTAGCAAAAAGAATATTAAAAAGGTAAAACAGAAAAATAATAAAACCATTAAGAGTAAACTGAACACTTAATTTATAGAACTATTTCATTCCATGGCACAAATTCTTATTTTATTCATGATAACTCTTCTAGCATATAAAAAACACCATATGGACATGTTAACAGGGTGCTAAATCTGATTTTAATTAGTGGGAGTTTGTATTTTATGATCTCTGTAATCATTAAATTGCTTAAAATGTTTGAAGCGAATTCACAGATGGAAAAATCCCCCAGTGTTTCCACTGCTAATGTCCTTATCTGCGGATGACACCATTTTATGCTGATGTATGTGTTTACCTCCAAATTCCGTATACTAAAGTATGGAGCTGGTCTAAGAAATCACAACTGTGGCGTTAGGAGACATCTGGGGTTGTTTCTGTATGCTAGTTTTTGCGTGGCTTTGACTGAGTTTTGTTTACAAGTTGCATTAATTTTAAAGATATTGTGTCACTGTATGGGTGCCTGAGAGTTGTCTTTAGCAAACTATCATCACTGGAGGTCTCAAGTGTGCTACATGTACCAGCCCGGTCCGAGTGCCTCCAGTTGGTCTGATTCGTATTTTTTACACCAGTTCCTCACAATTATAATAATCTTAGCAGTGAACAAGAACATCTGGTTTGTTAAGTCACCCCTGTTCCCTTTTTTAAAAAATCGCACAATGCTTCCGCAGGAGAGACTATTCTTATTTTAATTGAAGGTTTGAGAGGCACCATGATCATCTCATGCCGGAAAACTTTTATTTCATGAATTCTAATCTGATCCCTGCCACAGCGAATGAGCAGGCTCATGCTGGCTTCTTAACTGCTGACACTGCCGGTCAACGAGATGATTTTTTCCTCTCCACGGGTGTTTCTCGACTTGAAATGGAGAGCATTGGCAGGACTTAAATTGGTGGCATTTTGTGGTCTTTAAAGAAAGGAGTCTCATTAAAACTAACCCAGAGAAGCCTTCAAGTTTCCTCCATCATTAGCTAACGTAACCGCAGATAAGAGAAGTATAATTATAGATCTGGGTAACTTGTGTTGTCAATTTAAAAGTGATGGAGCTGCATAATCTCCAACCTTGTAATATGACCCTCCACCCTGCAGCGTCATCCTGTTTTTAATGAGTGTTAGCCTGAGCAGAGGTACACTCACAGAGATGGTCACTGCTGATAGCACATATGATATTACTTCTGTTGTAAATCACCCACTGCTCATCTTGCCACTTTCAAGTGACCTGTTTTGTTTAATGGGACGTTAAATGTCTTTGGATGCGTAATTGTAACAGCGGATGTCCATTCTGCAGGTATACAGGTAACAATAAAAAGAAATACAGATGCTACAGTGCAGCTAATGTGACGCTGTGGTCCAATATGATCTAAATGAAGAGGTTAGTTTTTCTCATTTCATGCTTTTTATGATCAGTTTCCACTATCTCTTCTGAACACTTAGACTCCCACTGGTAATAAACTAAAATCACTTTTAGGCACATAAAACTACACAGAATGTTAACAAACGACAGATTTTCCACTTTTAAAATGCTTACAGATGTATGCATAAAATCCTACGGCTGTGAAAAGAATTAATGTAACTGAGGTAAAGGTTCAGTCAGGTAGTCCTCTGCAGCCATCAGCAGACTGTGTTGTGTGATGAAGTTTCAAAGCATGACTACAGCCCTCATTGCATTTGCCCAGGCCTCAGATTTGGGACGCACAAACACCATCATCTGTGGCTGATTCTCCCTCTGATGTATGTTCCTCTGGCATAGTTTGGATTTAAATTGTCTTGATGTCTCACACACATACTGAGCAGTGTTGCTGAGATACGGTTGAACATGGCTTTTTGCTGATTTGTTAATAAAGTGTTAATATTTAATACCTTGTGCTGCCATTTATAGATCCTACAGATTTCCTATGAATTTTTCAATCTGTTGAATCTAAGAGGTTGACATATATGCACTTTTCTATCATTCACTATAAATATGGGAATCAACTGGCTGACACTTCCCAAGTTTTTACTCACACAGTGAAACCTTATTGTTTATTATTTATATCTGTTAAGTTTGAGAATCATTGCTTATTGAGTTATTAAGGTGGACACAGAGGAATCCAGTCTCTATTTTTTGGTCCCAGTTTGAATTTTGTAGCTCCAGTACAGAGATGGAACCTTATTCACAGTGCATAAATGTTTCTAGCTTCAGGATAAAACGTTTTTTCATTTACACATTTATGTATAGCAAGAACTACATTTTTATAGAAGGTTTGGATGAAAGGTTATATATATATAAATATGAACTTTACTATAAAATATTTGCCAGTGGTGCACCATTGGAGTATTTTATTTCCTAATATCTTCTTTTACTAAATATGTTTAAGGGGAAAAGTAATTTCGGCTTGGAATAAGTTTATCGGTGCTTTTTGTAACTTTGGGAGGAATACAAACCACAAGACCAGAGGCCAGAGTTCACATCGAGAGTCCTTTATGTGGCAGCAAAAGTTCAGAACTATCATAATAATAGACAAACAAACTGTGAGCATATAAATGAAGCCATAACAAAGTTAATCACACTTTAGTTGCTACGGTTGTAGATGGAAAAAGACTGAAAAAAAAAATAAAATTATATACACACACACACATATTAAGTTTATACACACAAATAACAAAAAGTCTGACTATCTGGGAAATGGCTTGACTTGTGGATCTAACTGCAAACAATAATCTCTGTTCTGAGGAACCTTTAATTACACCTATTCTATCTTATTTCCTCACCTAATTTGGGAAACACTAAGCATGATTAAACATTAGAGGATATGGCTCAAGTAGGCATTTTACCATAAAATTGCAGTCACCCCCCCGAAAACAGATCAAAAAGAGAGGAAAAAAGGAGCTACACAGTAGTGCTACACATGTGGTCGAGGGTTTAAAAAATTAGCAATGCTCAACTGGAACGGAAGTAGCTTGCAGTGACTGCCACAGCAGAGTTCCTCTAATCATATGTAACATCTACCTTTGGAACGTAGCGGAGGGAGTTTACAATAAGCTTAACCCCCACTTTTATATTGCACTCAGCAGGTTTCCCCCTCCATGTTGGGCACTTTGAACACTATTTTGTTATTCTGACTTCACTTGGTTTAATAATCCACAGTTCCCTGCTTTTTTTCGTCTTTTTTTTTTTTCTTCTAAAATTCTACCTCGCAGGCCTTTGATGTTTTGTAGAAAACACTCCATTGCTGCTTTGGCTGGCTGGCGTTTGACGGGTTAACTCACGGTGGAGAAAGACTTTATGCAGAGGTTAAGTTTTCTGACTTTCGTCCGTTTGTAAGCATCGCTAAAATATAACTGGAGCGACATAAGCGTGAAAACTGAGTTTTTTGTAAGGTCACAGAAGGTAATTTGTTGACGTGAGAGAGTGGGGGAATTAGGAGCATTCCCTCCCACTGACCCATTTGATATCACACAACGGAGGCTGTTTGGGAATTTGGCAGCCGTCGCTGTGTGGCGCATTTAGCGAGTTGTCGAACTTTCAGGAGGTCCGTGGAAACGTGGGAAGAGAGAGAGTCTGAGAGAGCTGGAAAGTGGATGTGAATTAATTGAACCCTGTACATAACTCTGCGTCAATGGCCTCCTCTGTCCCTGCACCGAGCAATGAGAAAGAGACCGGGTTCGATTGCTCAATATTCATCTACATTTTTTCCCCTGGATAGGCACAATATGGTGGGCTTAATTAACTTCTCTCAAAGGTGAAGCAGTGCGCACCATCTGCTGTGAGACAATCACATTTGTATGCCTCTCTGAATAATCCTGTATTAAAGCAAAGCAGTATGCGGAGAAAGACAAGTCTGGGCAGAGAAGACAAAACTTCTCAATTCTATATCACTCTGGAAATAGTCTTATAGTGCGTTCTTTTATGTTGTAAGATGCTTTCCATGCAACAAGGGAAAACTGAGCTGATTTCCACAAATTAAAAAAAAAACAATTAAACATGAAGCATCCATCCTCTCAGACGCATTCCTCCGATAATTTCATACACGTTACGGCGAGACAATTTGAATTCTTTAATATATCTGAAGGACCACACATCGCAATCAAGGGCCTGCTGAACTTGCCCTAAAGCCGGGTCATTATTTGATCTTTGTGCATCTTAATCTGATTATCTCATTGTGGAGGTAAACTTCAGACTCAATCTTGTTAGCAGCTGGCCAAGATGGATTACGACGACCAGTGAGGTGGAAAATGAACTGAGCAGTTCAGCTTTGGCCTTGCTCTCTTTCAAGATACTCACCACCACTACTTCAGCTCCTTCTGCTTTTCTTTCTGCTGGCCCTTCAAACGAGATATTATCCTCAGGAAAAAGCACTGGCACCCACTCCCTCTCTCCCCACACCCCTCTTTTCTTTATCTCTGACGCTTTAACTAAGTGAGGACAATGGCGGAAAAAAAACTGACCTCTCTTAAATATAGAGATTTTCAGACACACCGTGTTATGAGAAGAAACCCTAAAGACGAATCTCGCCCTTTAAGGCTTAAATCTTAAGACTTTGTGTTCTGCTGTCGGGCCATTTTGACCGAAACATGCAGCAACCCGATAGGTCGACAGAGGTATGCGTTGCCTCGATTCTCATCTTAAATGAAGAGGGTTGGTTTTTTGCCTTTTCTCTTTTTTTTTCTTCTTCTTCTTCTTCTTCTCCCCTCCTTAAATTATGCAAATGCCTTAGATGTGTGGTCCCGCTTAAGACACTCAGTTTTGCTTGTGGTCTTATTGCGGTATTGAGTGCCTTTACAGTGAATGCACACCACAGTCCACAGCACAAAAAGTCCCCCTAAAGGCTGAAAAGAGTTCAAAGCATTCAAAAGACAAAAAGGACTAAGCTGGGATTTTTTTATGTAAACTGAAAAGAAGAATAAAATATAAGTTCCCTATTGGTGCCTGTTATGGCAGTGGCACCCATATTAAAGCATTATGTTAGGACATAAAGGCAGCCCTAAAATTTTTCCTTGCACACCATATGCAAAGAAGAAACGGGAATAACTTAGCGAGGCGGTGGAATTTGTAACACGAAACCACTGAATGCTCTTTTTGACACACCATTGAGGGAACAAGGAATTCAAAAGAGGTTATATTCGATCAGGTTTTCTGCCTCAATAGGTTATAATCACTCCTAAAGTATTGAGCACTACACAGAGAAGAGAGCTTCTAAGGAGGCTAATCAGCAGGTTTTCTCCCTATTATCGTTTCCCATCTGAGGGTAACAGCGCACAGAAGTACCCCCTTCTATTGATTATCTGGACTGGAATTTAAATATTAATACACTGCCCGGCCCTGCTTGGCACTCTCTCTAGAGCTGGGCTGCATGGCAAAGCACTCATTCCCCAGATTAAAAACCCCTTCTTTTTTTAAGCACAATCCTGCTCTCTTTTCAGCTACAAGAAAAAAAAAACTTCAAGGGGGAAGTTGAGAGGAGAAAGGGGCCAGAGCTTCTGTGTCTCTGCAGTGAATTCAAAGACGACACTTTTCCTTCAGGCCTGGGTCTGCTGAAGATGCAGGAATCACACAGCAGCCATTTAACCGCTGCTGTCTGCTACAGAGATACGCAGACTGAGGAGCTGCATCCTCCGGTCGGCTGGTCAACTTACAAAACACGAAAAGAAAAGAAAGAAAGCAAGAAAGCAAGAAAGTGGGGGATTCACTGAGCTTTTAGCCGGTTTTAAGATGTGAATGATGTCAGAAAATAAGGCAGTTTTACAGCAAAAGTTGGCGAGTAAATACCCTGGCTGAAATAGGAGGAGCCGACGTAAATATAACATGATAGCTTCTCGTACGTTCCGTACATTACATCCACTCGACCTTATGAATGTGCACATTTGCCTTCGGGGCCAGGTTGTTCACGGAGGGGACAAAAGCGCGTTGACATCAATATTGGTGGGGCAACCCAAACACACAACCAATGGCCCCACTTGACATGTGAACAGTGAGCCACAACAGAATAAACAATATGTAACGTAGAGCTGGGGGATACGGGTGAAACGTTATAATGATAAATTGTTTAATTTCAGTCGATATCGATAAAGGTTTTATTTGAATTTATCCGTTTTAACCTATTTATTTAGGTATAAAGGTTATCATTTTAATGTCAATACAACAATGAAAACACAAATAAAGTTAAACACAAAAATAAAAACAGACACAAAAAAGCAATGACCTAACCTGGTAACAAATATCCGTTTCTGGTCGTTTCTTTGCTCCTGTCATATTTTTACTCACTATGGGCTCATTTCTCGCTGCAATATAAAGTCATGCACCTCTATGGAAACAGCACAACCAATGCATTTTGTGCATTATGACACATTATGCCATAAATCCTAACAAAAGAAAACTTAAAAGCTGGATTTCTTTAAATATTTATTTTTTCAAAAAATCTCATTTTGACATGTCCAACATTTTTCACAGTACCTACAGGTGTTACGAATACTGAAAAACCAATGAAGACTGTACACACTATAGATATTATGCTACTCGTCTGCTCTCTGCTTTTTGTAAACACAGCCTGCAGTTCAGCCAAAAAGTTCTTGAATTTTTGTTGTGTGATTGTTGGTCATAGCTAAGTCTCTAATAGCCTTAGCACAGAATTATTATCATTTTAGAGAATCTATTGCAAATGGTTTATTTGTGGTAAATTTTACACCAAGACATGTAGAATAAAGTGATTTTTGTGAAATATTATAATTCTAAACTTAGATTTGGCTATGTTTCCCAAAAGAACTTTATGTCTGAGATGAGTAGTTCAAAGGCCTCTGGAAAGTTGAAATTCTGATCATAGGACATCCAAATCTTTCTGTTTTTACAGTTTCTGGCTCTGATAAATGGTGTCATTTTGGCGATTTCAAAAGAGATAACATGCATTTCAAACCTTCCAGTGGATATTGGTGTTCAGAGGGTTTAAATAAAAAGGCAAGTAAGACCTGGAGACACATGGAGGGTGTACCACTGCTATACCGAGCTGAGGTTAAGGTTCTGAGTGGCTGGCCTGGACCCAATATCATTGGATGGTGACCCACACCAGCCTCTCTGACGTCAAGTCCATCAGTCTTCAGAGCAGGCTGCTGGGAGTTTGTTGCTTAGGTGGAAGTGGTGGGGAACATGAGGTCATGGGTGTTTTTAGATCGCCAAGTCTGTCTCACAAGGGCAGACACAATCCCCACCAGCCGCAACCTCCACCAGGGAGTTGCTTCTCACAGGAGGCCTGCACTGAAGCCACTGGGAGTGATGGAGGATGAAGACGCTCCATTATCAGGGGACACGATAGGCTGTTTACAGCAGGGAGGAAGGATGTTTGGAGTTTGTTCGTGCAACTGAACTTTACGGTTTGATTATGCACCTTCATAGTGGTTTCCATCTGTTGCATTTAAGTAAACTATTGAAAAAAATGTAATTGCTATAGGATGTGTCTGTTGCCTGTACATAACACTACCATCTTATCGCCCAGGTCTAAGCGTAACGCAGACTAAGTTTGAGCAGAAATGATACAGATGCAAAACTAGATGTGATATGAACAAAAACAGAGGACAGTTGTCCTGCAGTTAATTTCCCTCCGTGGCACCTGAATATACACCTCAGCATTATTTTCACATTATGAGCCAGAGGGATCAGCCAAATCCTGCAGTAATCGCCCGAGAGCTATATAATGAAAAGATCAGCCCAGAGCACAAGACAAACAATTTAGCATGATGTTAAGTCCCCGTCTCATACAGTGAGAGAGATGTCCATTAATACACCTGCCTTGATTTGCATTCATACTAGTTGGGCCCCTGAGTCAATCAGCTCTTTTCATTCTGAAATTGGTTCCTAAGATACATAAAGCTTTGCCTCTCTGTATGAGATGTACTGAGGCTGTAATAGAAAGTGCTGCTGAATTTGGGCTGACGGACTCCACTGAGCCAGTGAAAGTATAATTTCTGGAGATTATTTCTTTTTGTGTTGCACACATTCTCCCTTCTGTATCAGGCTATAATGGTATTATAATGAGAAAATAAACAGAAAAAGAATGTAGAGCTAGTGTATAGTCTCCCGAGGCTTTATTTTGTAGCCTAAATAGGCAATTTCACTGAATTCAGTTCTTTTTTTAAATTTCTTGATTTTAATTGTCCTTAGTTTTTAGTTCCATGAAGATCTTCATATATACTCTAATACAATATCATTTTTTCTTTGGATCTTCAAAGAAGTCAGACACAGGTCATTCTGATGCAAAGCTCCTTACAGCTGGAATAATCTTTCTCTGTTTGTAAGATTTAAATCCTCTTTTTGTTGCTTCAGGTCATCTTCATTTTCTCATCCAAAAACAACCTGTTTGTGCTGTTAATGTGCAAGCTTATTTGTGCTACAAATCTCTCTTTATGTTGAGTTTACAGCAGATTTTTCTTCAACAGTAACTGAGATCTGGGGTTTGTGGTTTGTGTCAGTAGTCTGCATTATGTTGTGCTGTTTTATTTGCATGTGGCGATAAGACGAGATGCTGTATCACAAGAAGCCTTCCTTTCAATTGATCTGAATGCATTTTATTTAGGGAATAAGATGTAAAGATTGATGTCAGTCCCACGTCTGCACTGTAAGCATAAAACTTAAGTTGGTTAGCCTAGCTTAGCACCAAGCCTGGAAGCAGAGGGTATCAGCTAACAAAACAGCTTCTGTTCAAAGTGGAAAAAAGTCTAAAAAGCTTACTAATCAACATGCTGTCAGCCTTTAGTTTAACAAATACATGAAAAAGCATCAGATGCAAACCTTCATTAAAACTCAACAGCAATGCAAAGTTCAGCTGCATGAACCAACTCCCGTTATAACCTGAGTTATAAGGAGCACCAGAGGATGCAAAAATAAAAGTTTGATTTCAATAAATGAACACCTTAAATAAATATTTAGCAGAAAAAGTCCAAAAAAAATAAAAGCAGCCATGAAAATATGATGAGCCCCAGCAGTAAGTTTGTAGTGACAAAACTAAGACTCCCCAGGCATACCTTTTATCCACGCCATCTCAGGTGTTGACAATGAAGAAATTTCAGCCAATGCACCCAAAAACCCTTGCACTGCCACTGCAAGGCCATGGGGGTGCAGAGGGGCCTAACATCTCCACTTGTTCCATCTTCCATCCTTCAGACCTACAACAAAGATAAGGAGTGTAGCTGCGACAGATCAATGGGGTTACCGACACAAAGTCACTCCAATGACAGAATGAGGCAACAGGTGACCCAACAAAGTAGCTCGAACCACTACTGCACCACAAAGTCTCCTAAATACCTAACAACTTTACTTCTGTGCAACAACACAACACAGATTACAACTGCATTAATCCCTGTCCAGTTATATACCCCCTCCAGCCCTGCCACTCTGAACCTCACTTTCTTTATATAGCCTCTTGGGACCCGACCTTTTCTGGGCCTTGCATTTTGATTTACCCTAGTTATCTGGGATTAGTGGGACCTAATAAATATAAAAAATAAGCTTTGTCTTTGAATAATAAGTAGTCATTAATAGTAGTAGTAACATGAATAGTAATAAGTAATAGCAGATAGCGACCATGCACTGTACTCGCTGCTGGGTTCAGCGCACAGCTCCTGGATAGTCGCGGACTAGCTAGCACAATAGGTGGAGTTTTCAAGTTTTTCAGACTTCCAGAGTTAAGGTTAAGGTTATGGTGCAGGGAAGGCACAATACGATGTCCACGCATGTGGATGCAGGGTCTCTGGAGGTTAAAACATATCAATGGGTTTTTTTTCTCCTCTTGCAGACTTAGTTGCTGTTTTTATGCAGACTGTGAAAACCCATCAGCTGCATGATGTGGATGCAGGCTAATAGAGAAGAATAGGCCCAACAAAATGTAGGTAGCCTATCTAACAATTTTACAGCAGTTCTATAGTAAAATTAATACGTTTCTGCACTGTCAACATTTGTAGCTGTTACACATTTTGATTCAAGACTGTTTTTGAACAGTGGCTTAGCTCTACATGCACTTCTGTACAATTTGGGGATATGTGCAAGCATGGACTACATGTGCGAAGAAAACAGCAAGAAGAAGAGCTGCTTTGTTGTCTGTGTTTGAGTGGATAACATGACATAGTCAAAAAGAGAGAATATAGCACAACCACTAGTATAAACATTGACATATACACCGATCAGCCACAACATTATGACCACTGACAGATGAAGTGAATAACATTGACCATATTAGTACTATGTGGTGTTCTGCTGGAAAACTTTGGATTTTGGTATCCGTGTTGATGAGACGTAGACACCCAAATAAACACTGTCCCACAACAAGCACACTCCCTCATGTAAATAGCAATCCCAAATGTCACTGGCCTACCCCCGCAGGAAAATGCACCCCACCACATGGAAAAAACATCAAACTATCAGGAACATCTTGGGGTACATGACAATGGCCCAACATGTTGATTTGACCTCCAAACTTTCTAGAGTCCATTCTGATCAAGCATCAACAGGATGCAGTGGAACAAGTTTGATTCACAGAGGCCCCACTTAACAAGCCAGAGTTCCCAAAGGATCCACTGCCAGCGTCCTATGCCAGACCCCATAGGACAACCTGAGAGGTCCTCTTGTCCATGCCCAATGGTTCAGAGCATTCTGAAGACATAAGGGGGATCAACACAATATTAGGCAGGTGGTCATAATGTTATGCCTGATTGGTGTATATGGTAAAAAAATAAATAAATAAATAAATAAAATAAAAAAAACAACTAGTATGTAGACAGTCTACATCCTATAAAGTTTAGTGTGACTCATGGATGTTTGCAGAGGGGTCCACTTTAGACAAAGCCAGGCCAAATTGTCTGCTTTCAGTATTTATGCTAAGCTAGGCTAATAATCAGGTATGCAATTAAAATTAATGTTCTTTTCCACGGTTATTTTCCAGTGTTGAACTGCTGCTTAATATCAACAGCTAATTCTGCTCATTACAGAAACATTAACTCGTATAATTTGCCATTGTACATGAAGTCTGTTATTCACACACCTTGTGACTCTGTTGTAGGTGATTATGGAACTATTCGTCTGATGCCGCTATCACGGTTGCTCATCCCTGCTCGTACTAAACATCTAACCTCATTCTGAGTATTAGTGGAGTTTTTTTCTGATTAAACTGTCTCGAAGAGGTGAGGACCTCGTCATACACCTCTGCCACATGATAATGTGACAGCAAAGGCCATTAATGCAAGAGCACAGAGGTCATTAGCATCGCTCCATGGTGTAGCATAAAGTAATCACCTCCTGAGATCCGTCTCCTGTGACTGCTTTACAGTCTGTCCTCCCCCTGTGGTTATTCTCTACACGTGTAAGGTCAGTTAATGATGGTGGACAGAGATATCTGACCAGGGGAGCCGCTCTGGCAGCTGATTATGCTCTGCTCCCGACACTTCTTAATCAGCCACGAGATGACAAGGCCGACACAGTTAAGGATTTTAAACATTCCCCGCTGCTCATGAAAGATGTTGCAATGAGAGCCGGCTGTCCATAAATTGGAAAGAGTGGGTAGGTGTGAAACTCCGGTTTTCCTGCAACATTTCTACCTTCCAGAGGGCTTAATGAACAAAGTCCCAGCATACTTGAACATAAAAATAACATTCCTGATTAATTTTAATGTAAAAATACGGTTGTGAATTCTTATCTCCATGCAGTCATCTGATAATGGCAGAGTTTAATGACTAATTTTTATACTGGGGGAGCAAAGCCTTGCTGTTGAACTGATCACACAACTCGGCATGCTGAGGAATTACAGCTGTACGGGCTACTACAAACCTCCTAATTAGAGCTGCTCGATACTGGAAAAAAATGACACTGTGATGCTTTGTTTTCCTATATACATTACAATTTGAAAAAGAGACAATAATTTTCAACAGATTACTTGAACAACTCTATTTAGAAACAATTATGCCTGACAGAATAATTGGATTGATCTTGCACAAATGTGTATCTGCATTTAAAAAAGCATTTAAAAAGGCAGATTAATGATAATAACAATAACTGGAAACTTTCTCATATGGTGTAACACTGGTAAAGGCTTCCAAAGTATTTTTTTTTACTTTGGATGACTTTCAGATCTGGCTTTGCACTTGTCATACAGAGCATTGTGGTGCTGATTTAAATAGTCAAACAAATTAGTTGTGCCATGTAGTGACAACAATTGCAATAACTGTCAACAGAGTACCTGTTTTGGGTTAGCATCATCCTTTCTATAGCCAAAATTTTTCCATATGAGTGACTAGGGCTGCAAGATTAATGCCAAAATGATGAGTATTGAGATCTAATTAGTAGTCACAATTATTCACTGATTTTACAGAGAAATTTATTGCACTTCTACATATCAATAAACGCAACACTGCTTTGACATCCAAACAGTTATACCATCCTGCTAACTTGCTTGTTGTGCGAACCAGCTGGCTATTTTCTTCTTTAAATTTGAAAGCTGAAATGCTATTCCAGGAGCATCTGGAGAGTCTGGCCTGTGAACTGACTGTTGACCCTGCAATCAGTGGATGACCCAACCTACCACCTCAGTGACAGCCATATAGTCAGTGTTGCTAATCTATGGTTTCCTCTGGGGTGTTCATACATGAGTGTATGGTCATGCCTTGTCCAGGTGCGACACTGGCCGAGAGGCCTCTGACACGCTTTGACATGTTGTGATATCAATTTGCATTAATTTCAATTGTATGAAATGAGGGTTCCCATCAACCCTATCTCAGACAAATTACATCCATATATAAATAAAAGAGTTGGCAGGAGGAGGCTGGGGTGGATGGCAGGCCTACAAAACACCTCAACCACCAGTGAGTCCACCAATCTGTTGAATCAACAGAAGCATTTTGGATATGGTTTTGATTAATGTAAAGAAATATGTTGTAGCTCAAGTCATTGTTTTTTTCTGTATTAAAGAAGACAATAATCCCTTAACTTGCCAATACATAATCATTAAACATGCAGAAGAATGGTGTAGTGTTTACAGGAAGATGTTGTACTGCAACATGGTATATTTTGGCCTTAAAAATGGAATCAGATTGCAATTGTGTTTCATTCCAAACATACTTTTGGTTGCCATTTAGTTTTATATAAAGGTAATTTCTAAGTACAGGGTTGAACAGCTGACAGTACCATTACATATACTTTGACTGATTTGTGCTGATTTCGCAGTAAATGGTTCGTTGTAAAGACAGAATGGGCAGCCCTGGTGTGTTGTCATTCATATTTTCATGTGTGTGGTCTGAGCATCAAGAGGGTGAGCGCATCAAAGCAGACGAATCCACCAGATCTAACACCCAAGTTCCTTTAAGCACCTTCAAGAAACCCAGAATGGCGTGTTAACATTGCTGTTGCCGTGTGGAGACCAAACAAAAGGAGACAGCGGTGACAGTTTAAGCATGGATGACAAACAAAGATACAAAAGAGAACATCACACCAGAAAAATATATCACTACAGCTGATGTTTCTCCTTCACACAAATGGCATCCTAGTCATTTTTCTTTGAGATGTGTGAATGATGTTTGCCGGCATCCATCATAAAAGGACATAATGGAGGTTGGGGAAGTCGGAGAGGCTTGGACACTCCAGGGAGCTCATTACTGGACCTATTAATCTGTTATTTGACCCCTGCGAGAGCATTGCCCAATCTAAAAAAGACCTATGCTTCCTTAATCCAAAGATAAAAACAAAACCTCTGCTGTGTCTCGGGGATCAACGCTCCAATTCAGACAACAAAGCAGAGAGATAACATCAATGCCTTAGATTGGTTTGTTCTCAATGTTGAATAAAAGCAACTTGATACAGTTTTTTCTTCATCTGACTGAGAGCCTTTGAAAATGAACTCCAAGCAAAAGCTAAATTATTGATATTCAAGAGAAATCTTAATGTTGACGCCAATGCTGAGGCGCAGTGCAAATATAAAACGAAGCAGGAGAAATGGCAGAGTATGAAAATCACCGTCCGGCAGACCTTTGTTATGACTGAGGAACTAACCACAGGAGCATTAAGCAGTGAGTGCTTTCCACTTTCCCTTTAAAGACGAGTCCTCCTGCCATTCTGTGTATGCATCCTTCCTTCAGGGGTGATTGTCTCCTTGTTAGTGGTCTGCTGTTGAGCTCAGCACTTTGCCAAGTCAAAAACAATGTCATGCCTTGGAGGGCTGTGTGTCTCTCTCTGTCCTTTTGTGAGGCTTCTGCAACTCTCAATTAAATTTCCTACATACAACAGACAATAGACACAGGTATTACCGGATAATTCCAATTTTCTATCATCAGTTTTTTTTTTTTTGCATGCATCGACTCCTCTGTACACTCCAATGATTTAATTGTATCTAAGATTTCTTATGGACATTAAGCTTTTTCTGTAAACCCATTCACAGTGCATCAATTAATCAATTAATCTGAAGCTGTTTTGGTGGTTAATTAATAAGTTTGAGTTATTTTTTAGAAAACGCAGCTTCTTAAAATTTGTATATTTTCTGGTTTCTTTCCTCCTCTATGACTGTAAGCTGAATATCCTTGGTGGTGGACAAAACAAGACATTTCTCATCTTGGGTTTTAGGAAATCCTGATAGCCATTTTTCAAAAAGACTAGTCAGTTAATGAAAAAAATGGCCACAAAAAACTGTACTGTAGTTATGATTCGGACAAATACAGGGGATGTTATTTCCATGTCCTGTAATGGTCCAGTCAAACAAAACAGGAAGGAGTGATCATATTATGGAAAATAACTAACGCCTGTTTCTTTTTAGATGTGATCAGAAGGTCACACGACATCCACTACATTGACTAGCATTATTTAACACCCATTTTTAAAAAATATAATAAACACATTTATGCTATTTATGTATGTTTACATGTAAATTATATTCCTGTCTCATTGTGTCTGACTGTCACAGGAACAAACAGCTCCCACGTTTCGCTATTTGAAAGTAGCTTAATGGTTTTGTTACCTTTATTTAATCCATCAAGTCCTTCATTTAACTGTTTTGTGATGTTTAGCTACCTTTAATGTCAAAATCTATTGATATTTTATACATAAATATCAGTTGCTGTTTGTTTTTATCATGCCCTTTAATACTGAGCTCATAAAGTATATTATAAGACATTCATGTTGCATCCAGTTGAACGGATATGAACTTACTAGGCATGTGGCTGTATATTATGGTCATTATTGGTTAGTATATCTCATCAGAAATAAATACTGTACTTCTTTCTGCATGTGTTTTCTCTTTTCTCTGTGTGATCAGCAGCGCTGTGGCTCAGGCAACAGCTCATGTTCATGTTTTGAAGGTCACAGAGGGTTCTGAGGCAGGTAGCAGGTTAAGAAATGATGACACCATATGGACACTCCATTTCAAACTGACTCTCACAGAAACTTCTGGCTTTGATTTCCCCCTCAGATGGCTGGAATGAAAAGGACAGTTATACATATTTCAAGGCCCAAGGATTTACAAAGGGACTTAGGAATAAAGAGGTATGAACCTTTGAACTAAACAAAGGTCCATCACCCACATTTCATATCAGATGTGCTGTGTAGCCCTTGTAAAGACGTAGATGTGGAAGGACAGGGCAGGGCAGCCGGCATGGTGGTGCAGACAGGTTGTCTGAGTGTTGTCTGCATGCCCCATGACCCCCATCTTCCCCTGCGCCTCCATCTCTAACCCCCACAGCACTTGTTGGCTGCGGAGGTCTGCGGAAAAGCCTCCGCAGCCTCGCCCATCTGTGGGCCTCTTTGAATCGGCCTGGAGGCTCATAACAACAGGCAGTATCAGTTGCATTAAGTTGATTAAAGTGCTTGGCGGACACAGGCACTTGTGCTCTCACAATGCTAGATGAAAGAGCAGCGTGGCGGTGGCCCCTCTCCTGGTTGTCAGAGAATCCGCCTTTGCTCTCAGCAGAGGTCAACAAAAGACCAAATAATACCAGAGTGAAAGCAATCGAAAGCTTCTTTGCCAAATGATCTCTAATTGTCCCTTTCTTCCTTGTGGATCAGTCGTATGATTTTGGCGCTGACAGTCGACTTACCCACAATTCTACCTTTAAAAGCTTCTCTTGAAAGTGGGCTACTTGAAAGAAGTGACCATTACCTAAACTACAATTGTAGGAAGGAAAAAAAACTACAAAAAATATATATTTCCACAGCTGAATTACATCTATCAAAAGCAGCAGATAATTGAATTGCATTTATCAAATAAGAAAAAGTACCACAGTCAAAGGGAGCAGATGACTTATAGTTTAAAAAAACAGGCTTCTGAGAATTGTGTGTTTTAAAAAAAGTCCATAATCTGATCAAGATCTGACAGCGCTTCGGTTTCATTTATCAGCACGGCGCGGTAATTTATTCAAATAATTATGATGCCAGATGCCATCCCCTCTTTAACCATCAAAACAAACTACAAGCTTTGTCCCTCCCATGCAGCTGAAGAGGTGTCATGTGAGGCAAGCTTTCCTTTTCATTACAGATACCATTTGAGGAACATGCCATATTCCACTTTTGGAAAGAAGTCAAGACAGAAACTGACAGTATTGTTCTAGTATCAGTGTAGGAAAAAAACAACAGGAAAAACAAACAAAAGCTTTGGCACTAAGGAGCTGTTCCAGGGATGATAACGATAAAAAAAGGAAAAAAAAGGCGAGGTGATCAATGCTGTTCTGGATTTTGATAACACATTGCTCATGCCTGAGACAAATGATGGAAATTCTTAAGGAGAGAGGGCCTGCAATATGCCAAATATGCTCCAAATTAGCCTTCAAGAACAACTCTCAGTGTGTATATGGAAGCTGCGTGAGTAAATAAAGGGCCAGCATAAATTACCTTTGGATGTCAATCGTGATAGCACACCCTGTTTTCTTTTTGTTATCGTGTCGCCTATTCGTCTCGCTGGCGGATGACATGAAATGAAAGTATTCTCTCTCTAGCACCACCAACAGTACTCAGAGCGCTTTCTGACACTTGAAAACGCTACGGGTTCGCGAAACCACAGCTGGGCCCCAACTGATTGGCTTGCACACAGGCTGCCACTAAACTTTCGCTGCTTGAGGAGTTGTCTGTGCCGGGACAGGTGGTGTTTATGCAGATGAATGAACACATTACTGTGTGCTCTTCCTTTTGGTTTAAACATTAGCGTTTCAAATGTGACAAATCAGATGTTCATCTCCTGCTATATGCAGCCATTGTGTGTGCTGCTCGGAGACCTTTGTATAGGAATTCCCGTAGGTGTTGCTGTGCATATCCATAAAGTGCGGACAATGTATACGCACTCAGACTGTGATATATTCAGGAAATTCTCTTTGAATTCCTGCATTCAGGCATAGGGTAGTAAGTGTTTATGCTTTACGTATAGCTGATATCACAGCCACTCTTCAGAACGCTGCGATGATAGACTACAGGCTGGATTTGCAGTATTTGGTTGCTAGAATGAACAGGCTGTGTTTTTTTCAGACAGCAGCTGAGTGAAGACTTCGCTGCTGGCTCTTAAAATGGGTATTGTGAACACAATGCAATTATCTCCCTATTATCGCACATATGTTCTGTAATAATTAGGCCTCTCCCCGAGTCATTTCAGACGAGTGGATCACTGACAGTGAACGGTAGCGCCTATACATGCTGAAAAACCGAAAGGTCATGCAATTAGAAACACTAATTCTGTCTGTGTAGGTTTAAAATACTCTTCTCC
The DNA here is from genome assembly GCA_024666655.1 of Dascyllus trimaculatus. Taxonomy (NCBI): domain Eukaryota; kingdom Metazoa; phylum Chordata; class Actinopteri; family Pomacentridae; genus Dascyllus; species Dascyllus trimaculatus. The sequence continues at coordinate 16,004,280 of CM045446.1, forward strand.
TCTGCAGCTATGGATTATTTTAATCATCAGTTTGCCAAATAATCTAACAATTATTTGTCAGTAGAGCTAAAACTGCCATTTGCAGTTTCCAGGACTCGTATGTCGTCACATTCCCCATAATGCTCAGGTCATTATCATAGAAAAAAATAAACTTCTTGACATTTTGGCTTTAAGTTTTCAAAATTATTGCTTCTTATGTTTTAAAATGCCCAATTAGTTATTGGGTTAATTGTTTCTTCTGTTATCCTCAGCATTTATGTGTTATTTATTATTGGACTGGGTGATGAAATTAGATACTTAGAGGAATATAAGTGTTTCGGGACACAAAATGTTTCACATGTTTCAGACATAAAAATCTTTTTTTGTTCATTTTTAATTCCAATCTGCTCCGAGTCAGATCTTCATCAAATATTAACACAGTATGAGCTAAACCCTCATCTTCATGGCATTATTTTTAATTAATGTCAATAGGCGACAATATGAAACAATCACAAGGTCCTATATTTCACTACATCCCTAATGCTAAAATAAGAGCTGAGTCTTTTGTACACATCTATAAAAATGGCAGTAAAATGAACAAAATTTGAAATGAATGTTCTGTGTTAATGTGCATCAGTCAGAAAAGGAATCTGGCACAAGAACATAATTTGGTACAATATTTTCCCAAGTATTGATTTTTTTTTTCAAAGTGCCAGAACGGATAAAAGGCCTGCTTGATGAGAAATAACAGATTAGATGAGACATTTATAGACTGAGGCCACGACTTTATGAAATGTTTGCTCCACTTGCAGCGAGTGGCTTTGTTTCTGCGACACTCTGTGCTGTGGGTGAGACACTAAAGTCCCTATTGTCTGAGTCAACTTGACCTGACCTAGCTGGTTAAGCTGAGGCATTGTGAACAGCAAATCGCTTCAACTAGGGGGGTAGCTGCTTTGTGTGGCTATGAGGAAAATAACCTGCTAAAAAAAGCCCATACCCATAGTTAATGCAGAGAAAGACCAGTTTTGTCTGTGGAAAAAGCTCTGTTTATTTCCAACTGCCAGTGAGAAACACAACCATTGTCTCGGTGCACCATTCTGACTCCCTTGGTGATCTGATCCTTCCTTACCATTTAGCAACACTTTTAGCATTTCTGGGTGTGCACACGCATACATTCAAGTTTCTCGACACTTTGCAAGACGCAGACATATGCCTGCATATGCATGTGTTGGCGATAAAGTCATTCCAATTCTTGCAGGAGATGACAGTTGTGAAATATCTACAAACACGGTGCCAATCAACAACTTGCATCCTGGCCTGAAGCCCGCAGCAGTAAAAGTGGTGAGAGGGCCAGACAGCGCTTAGCACAAGCTCCTAATCACATCTCACCACTCGGCAGGCCTGTGCTTGCACATCACAGGTACTTGTAAACTCCTATCAGTCCTCCTCTTCGCACCTAATGTTGCTCTCGTTGTCACTCTTCGCCAAGTTGATCTGCAGACAGCTTTAATTTAAAAATGTAATTAACTGCGCCATAACACAACCTCAAGCTAGCACTCGCTGCTTGTTCTCATGATTCAAAACAAAAACAAACAATGTGATGGAAATGAGGTCAACAGCATCATCCTCACTTTGCTGTGTTGTAGAATCAGACCCAGCTCTGGTTCTGTTTAGACGAGACATCTTTTACTGCTGCAAAGATTTCAGTCGATCAACATTCAATAGATTAGACTGTCTCTCTGGAGAGTTTCAGTCACAGTGTAATGTTCGCTTTATTCTGTAGTATCATGTCTTTAGAAGATCTGCTTTTTTTCGGATAACAACAAACCACAATTCTTGCCTTGTAAATCTTTATTAATACCAGTCATGGCTTTGAGTGTGTGTTGACACATACACACACACACACACACACACACACACACAGATGACGGATCAGCCGTGAAAACCATCAAAAGCAGAATTAACTGGTGGTTTAGTCCAGACCAGTCCAAACTTGTATGATTGTCTGAACTGGGCACAGCTCCTGTTTGTGGTCTCCCACTGACTACCGAGTGGGCACAGAGGGGGGGTAGCCTTTTTTCTCCCCATAGGCCCACTGCCACCTCCTCATTTCCTGCTGGACCTCACTCCCAGACACCTTCCTGACTCTAATTACCACAGCGTTAGTTGTAGTTCCAGCAGCAGCAGCAGCCGTCCTCCCCAGCAGCACCTTATCCCTGCAATGAACCTCGCCACTAATTGTTCCATTACATCAACAATAACGCATCTTAAGAAGAACAAAAGAAAAAAAAAGGAGAAGACAAAAAAAGCACAGAGGTAGGGACTAACTTGACATGCTAATTTTCATTAACCCTGATCTTCCTGTTCTTTCATCATCCGCCCTCCTCCCCGTCGTCTTGCTCATACAGGGTGGCGAAGCACTCAAATTATCCACAAGCATTCCAGCTATCACTAATTATCCAAAGAGTTCCTCATTAGGCTATTTCAAATCCAACCTTAGATCAACACTTACTCAGACCTCGGGGATTCTTGATTCCCAGCAGCGGTTAAACAAACAATCAGTTCAAAGGATCAGGTATTCTACTTTAAGAGGAGGAAAAAAGCCAAGGGTAAACAACTGCTCATTTGAAAGGGAATGACTGCGGCGGATCTCTGGCATGGAAGCCCCGATCCATATTCATTTTGCTCAAATGCGTTCGATTTCTCTCTTAAATTGGGGTCATTAAGATATGAAAAGGTCTAAATACAAGGGTGTTAACTTAGCCAAGACTAAAGCTGGAGATTTCAGCTGCCTCTGCTCACTCTTGCCATGTCTTAAAGCTGCTACAATCAATATTTCATAAGAACAATGGACTATATTTCCTACCTGTATACTAATAGGGGTCACTTGCAGTAATGGAAACACAATAAACTACCTGCAGTTTGCTCAGTTCTACGCCTACTTGCATGGAATCTTTTAGCAGATTGTTTTGGTTGTCGGGCCGCAACTTTACTGTTTTGGTTTGGTCCTGTAAAACCTCAGACAGTTGTTTTCACCTACAGCAGGGAATTGTTTCACATGAGAAAATCCAAAAAACAATGAGTCTGCTGGCTGTGCAACACCAAATGACCAAATGATCAGACTAAATTAGCAGCTAGTTGTGAACGAAGTGGAGCATAAAGACCCAGAATCTTGAATCTTGAAAAACTAAAATAAAGCTAAAAGAATGGTAAAGTTGAAATCAATGCATGCTATGCCGAACATGTAGATAGGCAAATGTTTCGCCGACACATTAGCTATATCAATATAAAGGTAATAAAAATGTTTTGTTTACAGTAAGTTGCAGCGTTGAAGTGACAAAGGCTCTACACTGTAACAAAGTGACTCCTATAATGAGGGTGAGGACCCCAACAAGTGGCAGCGAGATGATTGAAGAATCTTTGCTTCTTTCTCATCTTTCACTGTCACACTGACCAGTCACGCCTTTTTAGAATTATTCAAATCTAACAAGCAGAGAGACGAAAATCTATTTTTCATTGAACAACTTCAAAGTTGGGAGGCATAGAGAGGTCACAGCCTCATATTAAAGGGTCGCAAGCGAATGTACAGCAGAGCAACTTCGATGTGACAAATAAAGTAGACTTTAGTCGAGTTTGAACAGAGGACAGATTTTCCGTTAGTTTGGGTGAATACTTTATACCCACGAAGGCCACCACTCAAGAATGATGTACTTGAAAAGGTGTTTGTAAAGTGCATGTTACATTGTCCTTTGTTTCCCCTTTACAGAGGCAGACCCAAACAGCAGTTTGTTCCTCAGAGAGCCGCTGCTCCTCTCACCAATCACAATCCTAATGTGCAGTAATTTCTATTGCCTCTCAGCCCCCATCCTCCTGAGCACACTGCCTTAATGTCAGAGCTGTGCTCTATGAAACACCACCAGAATTTGAGTCTGTCACTTAAAATATAATGCCGTCAGATCTGTTACTTTAACCTTGAAGCAATTAGCTGTTGCTGAGCCGTAATGAATCCTGACATCACTCCTCTGTGATGAAACCCCTAATTGCTCTGTAAAAATTGAAGCTTTTGACATCACTGCTGACAGACTTTTTTCTTCTTGGTTGTGCGGTCGCATGTGACGGCGCCTGGTTGAAACTTGAAAGGTAGCGGAGCTTCTCTGCCATCAGCTGTCCTGTCACTTGACAAAAAGAGAGAGGGAAACTGGCTGGATTTGCTGAAATGATGAGGCCATTTAAACTATGATATGTCGCAGCTATACGGCATCATTCAGCCGGGACTGTTGCAGATGTCCGTGCTAGTCTGGGCTCAGCCGTGAGGTGGGTGTTTATCAGGATGACGAGTGGATGGCTTACAGCCTCCATGTCAACAAGTCTGTTCACTGGTTACTCACTGCTTTTAACAACCAAACTTTAGGAGCATTTCCAGGCAGGGAAAAGCCGTAAAGCACTATTTATCTCAAATACTTCCTATCACTAATTTCAGCACAGAGAAACTTGAGCAGACATGTTGCAAGGTGGGAAAACAACAACTCTCTGCAGTTAAAGAATCCTAAAGTCACATTAAGTAACTTTGTGCATAAACTGGTGTTAATTTCCTGACATCCTACAGTTAAAAATAATCATAATTTATCTCACACATACAATAATATGTACAAATTAGACAGGAGATCTTTAAGTAAATTTCTTTTTCAGCTTATTTCATCACAATATCTGCTAGGAAGTTGTTGGAAAATAACCAAAATGTATCTTTAACGATCCCTAACAAGCTCAGTCTCCAAACTGAAGCAATTAAAACAATATGAGCAATTCAATGTTTGGTGTGTGTAATTCTCATGGAGGCTAAAGCTTAGAAATCTGCTTCTCATGACCCATTATGTCTCCATAAACATGAGTAATATCATACTATTCTTGAAAATGTTTTTACTAATTCTTAAAAAGGTGCTAATTATTGAAGGTTTTTTTTGGTGGGGGGGGGGGGTTCTATTCATTTATTTAAGGAGTTCAAAAGTTGCACCTGAATATAATATTTTGGACACAGTAGTAGGTAAAAGGTGTATTTTAACATGATACTGAGAGTTGGTGATTGAGGTGATCATCACTGATGTACCGGCTGAGAAAATATCAAGGCTGACCATTTGTCAGGTTGTTTTTTTATGTGTTTTCAACTAAGATCAGTGCAAAAGCGCGACCAACCTGACGCATGGCGTGCGTTTGAATGGCGCAACTCCTCACCCCTGAGCGCGTCCCTCTCATGCACGTTTCCAACTGAAGTTACAATTTACAGTTTTGTTTTAAAAAAAAAAAGTCATCTGCCTCGTGAACCATTATTATTATGCAGAGCTTCAAGATTTTCCTGCAGGCTCCTTAATGAAAAGGACTGCTGCAACGCGCATTTACGCACACACACACACACACTCACACACAGAGCAGCTGTTTCTAACGAGATCTATAAGAGAAGTTAGCGCGGACAATTTTTTGGGGGGAAAGGTGGGGTTGGGGGAGAGAGGTGGGGGGTTAAATTTGTGTTTAGTGAGTGATGTAGGAGATGTGATAATGAGAGGCCAAGGAGAGCAAGTGTTACCTCATTATTGTAATGAAAAAGATATCCCACCATTACATCAGTTGGAAAAAGTGGCAATTAAAGTGCCCAACAAGGTTCCTTGAGGCAAGAAGAAGAAGAAGAAAACGACTCTCTAAAGCCCATCTGTTCTGGATAATATGCGCCATGTAAAAGAAAGGCCTAATCCGCTTTATTCAAGTCTGCTGCCCCTTTTTTTTACACCACTGATTGAGTTTTCTTAAGTATTGCTCATCTTTACACCCCCCCTTCCCCCACCCCCAAAAAAACCCCGCTTGGCCTCAGCAGCGAGTCCAAATAATAACTGATATTTTAGAAATTGCACCAAAAATATCACGATTTAATCCACCTGTAATACATCTCATCCCGCATAATTGTTTAAAAAAAGAATTTCACATTCACACTGCGACTGACTGAGCCCATGACAAATGTAAAATATTCCAGTCATATGCGTAAAAATAATAATAAAAAAAATCTGATTACAGCAACGCCTTAAAAATTACCAGGTAGTAGGAGCTGGTAGGAGCCTATTAATTCAGTGCTGCTGTATGGCTCAGCCTATTATTAATAAATTGGAAACAGCCCGCACAACCGCCGACACCCCACCCCTCCCACCCGCAGAGTGCAATAAATAAATAATGCCGTAGAAGTCATGCATATGAACAACATGCGTCGGCACTACTGCAGTAATGGCCAGGAGCTGCGGGGTCAATATGGTAGGCTAATATTTTCCAACACTGGCGACACAGGCCAAGCAGGGCTGCAATCAGTGCGCATGAGGCCGAGAAAGGAAGCGACGTTTCTCATAAACAGCTCCTGCTCCCCAGAAAACGCGTCTCCTGCAGCCCTGATTCTCTCCACGATCCACAAACCCTGAGATTTTAACGGATATTGTATTTAGTGTAATTACTGTAAGGAGAAGTGCGCACCATAATTACGCAGCAAACACTCGAGCCTATAATAACAGTAATTCCTGGGCCTGTGCGCGCAATTTGGTTAAACAGGGAGGAAAATAAGGCGCATTCAAGGGATGTAGTGAGTCCTTGACGGCGGTGTTCGGGCAGAAAGTGAAAGCAGCGGGAGCTGTTTTCCTCTGAGCGTCCACAGAGTGAGTGACAAGCAGATGGATCAAACAGGCAACATTAACATGTGTTCAAAGTATTAAGACGCAGCGTAATTTAAGCCTGCGTTTGCTGCGTCCACTGGCGAAATGACGCTGCTGCCATGCGTTTTGGGCAGTTTTGCGCGTTTGTGCAGCCTCTGTGCGCATGGCTGAAAAAATAAAATAAAATGCTGCAGTGTTTTTTTTTTTCTTGTTATAAAAATATTAGTAGGAGCAAAAGCAACTGCGCGTAAAAGTCGAAACCAAAATGTAAAACAATGCGGCTGCTGAGAGTTTGCATGCATTCCTCGTTTTTATAAAGCAGCAAAGTCTATTTTGGCGCACCGTACTAAAAAAAGAAAGTAACCCAAACAAACAGGCCCCGAGGCGCTAATTCACACCAAGCGCCCCCTCGTCATGTTCTCTGGGGTGCGCGCTTCCAAGAGGCTAAAGAAAATCAAATTATTTTAATAACATTTAAATCCAAACCGGCCCTATTCACTATTTGTATTTGTTCAGTAAAGATTTTAAAAAGATGGCTACACAACTGCAACAAAAAACATCCTAAAAATTAATTTTCTGAAGCTGGTATTCCCTCCCCCTCCCCAGCAAAAAAATGATGCAAGATTGATGCAAAACTTTAAATGACACCGAGGTCACAGGAGATTATTCCCCCCCCCCAAAACTTCCTGAAACAAGTTCACTAACGGCTATTGGTTATTGAGAATGAGCAGATTATCAGCACTTTTTTTTTTTGCTCCTTTCTTGCAGGCTTCTTGTCCTGATCCTGCTGCACTGCTCGCTCACGCTGAGAAATTCAGGTTTATTGTCTCGCTGTGCTCCCAGGGAACAGCTGCTAAGCCAAGGCCACATTCCCAGTATACCCAGTCTCATCCAGAGAAAAAAACCATTCATCCCCACCACCAATCAGCTGCTGCGCATCCATATGCATATGTGCTGGTAAACATAAATATAAAGGCAGTGGAAGCTGACCTCCAGTCGGGTGATCACTGGTTCTGTATCTTCCCATTTAGAGACCATATGCTGCTGTTACAAATTATTTACCTTCATCCAGTTATGGCACAAAATTACAGCAGCTTGGAACAACACTGACGCCTAAATGTGGGTCAGGCGATTTTTGGAATAAAATAAAATAGAGTATAATTTTGTGTATTAATTAAGAGAAATTATGAGGAGATTATTATTTTAATTTTTTTTTGTTTATCTCGTATGGAAGCTTTTTAAAAATGAAATTTGGACTCATGTTTCAATAGAAGCCTCTACAAATCAATTAGTATCATTACTTCTTTATTCATTCAGTTCTTCTCCATCTAATAAACTTTATAAGTTTATTTGCTAATGTAAGTGTATTTGTACAAAAGACAAACAAACAAACAATCAGACATGAGCAGTCCTCGCTGGGGCCCCCACACACAGTTCTGTAGCTGGGCCTATATTAAATACCTCCTTTACTTCTGTAAAATGTCTTTAAATGTGTCTTTTTTCAAGGGATGAGGGGGGACAGAGAAGGAAAAAAATCGTCCTGCAATGTGGGTTCCGATGCAGTTACTCACATCACGTGTTCAACCAGCTTTTTTGTGTTTTTTTTTTCTGGTGATCGTCTTATTTTTGCGCATTTCTATCGCGGGTGCGGCGTGCCGGGCATCGGGTTGGGCAGGGGGTTTAGTGCCGGCTGCCCCCCCGGCCCAAGGCCATGAATGAGCACCCTGGGGACTAGAGGTCTCTGGAGGCTCGGGTGCGGCGTGGAAGGAGTCCGGTACATACTGCTGTACATGGCTGCGGCGGCCGCGGCTGCCGTCGTGCTGTCCACGGTGCCCAGCAGACTTGGGTGGTAGAAGTAGGGCGACGGGAACATTCTCTGTAAGGCCGAGTAGTTTCCTGCTTCAGCCAGCAGCTCTAATCCCACCGCCGTTTGCCTCTTCCACTTCGTCCTGCAACATCGGATCAAAATACAACGGATGAATTATTTAATCATCTCGCTCTCCTGCTAATTCCCCAAACGGGCCCTTTTTCATTGGTATGCAGAGGCCTAATTATAACCGGCACGAATATATGTTTAAGGTTTAATTAAGGGAGGAAGGAGAAAAGAAAAGGAGGAGGAAATATGCTTCAGTCCAAACTTCTACAAGCTGTACTGTTCTCACACCTGTACACATATATTCTCCTTAACTAATAAATTAACTTTCATTTTAAAGGGGCACTGGCACCAAGGAGAAGGTTCTATTTCATAAAATCAGAAATATTTCAGCAGGAAAAAGAGCCACATATATAGTAAAAGAAAAATATTTTATTGCACTTCCAAAGAATAAATTAAAAGTACTGATTAATTAACTGTTTACATATAATTTAGGCCTTAAAAAACTAAAAACCAAGAGGTTAAAAAATACATTTTCAGAAAATCTTACTTTTGAAAACAGTAAAATCTTCCATATGAATTATATTTTTGACCTGACATATTGTAAATGTGCCACAATGTCAGTTTCACAGGTGTCAAAAACAAAACATTTATATGTAGTTTTTTTCCTCCTAAACTAAAACTTATTTTTTAAATAATCAGTCGGTTAAAATACAGGTTTGACCTGCTTTGGCACTGGTTGTGCATGGATTAGGAACTTGAAGGAAAAGGAGAGCCAAATGGTAAACATAAATTAATCAAATGTGAATTAAAGTGGATGGAAAAAATATAATAATTGAAGAAGAAAATTAATTTAGATGAATGTGACAGAAAATGAGGTTCATTTGTTTAACAGTGTCATCTTTAAAATTGTTAGATCTCCCAGTGTGCTTCCAGTTAATCCATATAATAAATCGTTTTCTTGCATTGCCAAAAATAAAAAAAGGTGTCCTCCAATTACGCACATATTAATCACAATAATAACAATAATAATGGTGGTTGCCTACCGTCTGTTTTGGTACCAGGTCTTGACTTGTGTGTCTGTCAGGTTGAGAGCCGCTGCCAGGTCCATGCGGTCCTGCACGCTGAGGTATTTTTGTCGCTCAAAGCTCCTCTCCAGCTGGTTGAGCTGGTGGTCGGTAAAGGCTGTCCGTGCTTTGCGAGGTTTTTTCGTGCGCACCGGTGGACTGTCTCTGCTACTGGAGATTTCTCGGTCGCCCTCTTCTTTAGTCCCTAAGCGCAAAGCAAAGGCGGGTGAGTTGTGTTTAAAAGCACCAAGGCCTATCTGTGGAAGTTTCCTCCCACAGCATCCAAAAATATCTAAAAATTTCCTTTCAAATATTGGGAGAAAATAACAAGCACACAGCAGTTGGATCAAACTTTGATCCAAAACTTTTTACAATTTGTGCACAACATGTGCGGCAAAAAGCAAAACAGCAATAAAAGAAACTTGTGGTGCATTTGTCATATGAAGTTTTTTCTGTCTCTCTCTTTCAGAAAACGAGAAATCAATATATCAATCCATCTCTATTTGTAGCTGTGTTTCAGTGCGCCATGATCCCCCCTCTAGGAAGAACAATAATCTCTCTAATTGACCCACTAGGGAGGCCCCTCGCGCGGGGAAAATCACCAGGCTTACATCTGTTTTCACATCTATTAGACTAATAAAGGAGGCTGGAACTAAGACAAAGACTCACACTATTATTATTATTATTATTATTATTATTATTATTATTATTATTATCGTGTTAATTAGACGGTTCTTGTTAACCCCTTATCTATCTACATTTTTTAGCTGTTTCCAAAGCCTGACATTTCCACACCAGCAGCCTACACTACGTGTGTATCTTCCTCTCAGGTAAATAACAGCCGATGCTCTTACCGTTGCATTTCATTTCACTCTGAATGTCGTCTCTTTTGTCCAACTTGCTCCTGTTCTCGTCTTGTTCCAACTTGGGCCTGAAGCCGTCCGGAGCCGTGGCACTTTCTGGTTTTGGTGTGTGATGCGGTGAGGATACACTGGTGCTGTAAGGTGCGCAGGCAGCCAGCGGTTTACTGTCGCCTAAAATGTCTTTGATTAGAAACGAGGAGGTGGCAGTCCTCGGGGCGCAGCCGGCCCCGGCGAGCGGCTGCTGCGGCTGCTGCTGCTGTTGAGGCGACAGCGGCAAACTCTGCGGCTGGTTGTGGTGATGGTGGTGATGCTGAAGGCTGTCCTGGACCAGATGCGCATCGGCGCTGTGCTCCATGGTGACCGAGATGGGGGAAGAGGGGGCCGTCCCCACAGTGTCTATCTCCGAGCATGGCGACGGGGTTGCCTGGCTCCTGAAATCCGCTGTCCTGCTGTCGCCGAGGCGGAAATCTCCGTTCATGAGCACGGGGTTGCCAGAGTTAGAAGCGCCGGATAAAATAGTGTCTATCCCAAAACTCGACCCGCTGGATCCTTCCATATTAAGAAAGGAGGGATGAAGTCTTCATAACAACAGTGAGCTGCTTCTCCTCCGGTGGAAATCACAAGAAAGTCAGCAAAAAAATTAAATTAACTCGGGAGTTACAGAGAGGGGAGAAAAAAAATTAAAAAACAGAGTTGAGGAATAAACCCAGGAAAGAAACAAAATCCTCGTTTACAGGCGGCTCAGGCAGCCTATGGTCCAGGGTGTTACATTCAGTGAAAACGCGGAAAAGCAAAGTGTGGGTAGTCCACGTCCCTTTTTGTGTTATATTGAACTTTGTGTTAAAAGTTGAGGCGTATAGAGAGATATACATAGGGCTGACTCCTCGACATCAGGCTCCCCCTTTTTGCTGCTAATCGCTCCAGTGTTGCTCTACAATGACTTCCTATACTGACGTCACGGCCCACGGCGAGGGGGAATTAATATTTTCTCCTTTATAATAAACACTCGACGCCTTTTCTCTCTCTCCCTCCCTCCCTCCACCTTCCCCCTGCCTCCTCACCCACCCACCCAGCCCTTCCTTCCGTGCGCCGCCATTGGCTCGCCTCTCCGACCGGCTCCGGCACCTTCATCCAATCAGGGAGTTGTTTCTTTATCCAGACGGGTAAAGCCAACCATTGCATTGAGTTTTAGTGCGGCTCTTTAAAAAAAAAAAAAAAAAGGAGAGAAAAAAAAAGAAAAACACATGCATGTGCTTTAACGCCAAGCTGGAAACATTTTTATATGAATTTCTGGCTGCCAGAGGAAAAAGATGCAGGATTTTTTATTATTTAGAAAAATAAATTACATTTAGAGGTGGTAGAGTGTAAACTATAAAAAGGAGAAGTCACCAGTGGCAGCAGCAGCATGGTAGGAGAAATCCTTTTTTTTCTTCAGCTTGGTAAAGTTGTGCGTAAAAGGCGCACCATACGCATAGTTATATTTTCAGCTTTCTACTAACGTGTAGGGGGGGAAAATGTGACTTTTCAGTGCTGATTTTGAATTTTAAATATTAAATCTGGAATCCAGGCCACGAAGGCGCGCTAATAACCGGCTGCCATCTGATCTGTCTTTATGGATATATTCTGAGGTCGACATATTTAGGAGCGGGGAGGAGTAGCGGTGACTGTCATGACAGCGCATCTTGTTAATAACCATGTCACCCTAATTAGTAAAGTAATTATGAGGTGCTAATGAGCGTTCAAAGGTAGTAGAAATTCAGCACTTTTTTTTCCACCCTCCCGACGTGGATGTGAGGGACGTGGAGGGAAGCGGGCTGTCAGAGAGAGGCTGGAAGGTGCGTCTGTCTCCGGATGATGCCACTTCTCAGAGGTAGGTGAACGCAGCTGCACGGCTTCTTTTTCTTTTCTTTTTGGTGGACATGTGTAATTTCTCTCAGATGGATTTTTTTTTTTCTTCCACAGACAATGCAACCTTTTCCCCGGAATTTGTGGATGGATCACCGAACAGCTCCTACTATTACTCTTATTTTTTTTATTATTATTCTGTTTTTGTTTTTCTTCTCCTTTAGCAGGTTTTGCAGGTTTAAAAAAAGGAGCTGATGATGATTATTCATGTGAGGCGGATTGATGAAGATTTTATGCAGCTCAGAAATCCGGATTTGTAGGTTTGTTCTATTTTTTTATTTTCTAAAAAAATACAACAATCTGCTAATTTTATCGATTAACATTTCGAATTTATTTTTATTAAATCGGTTTTTGCCTTCAACTAATTGTGAGGATATTTATTTCAAGTAGTTTTCTTTACTACACAATAACCTGTATGATTTTTAAACTTCTTTTAATTTGTCGGTTGCACCATAAAACAAAGATACTCTACTTTTATTACTAATTCAAATACTTTTAATTATCAGCAGGTTATTTTTGATATTTTGACATATTTTTGGACGTTTTCCATTTAAAGTTTAATTCCAGCATTTAATTTAAACAATCAACTTTCTCGCCACCTTTAAATCAAAAACAATGACAGTCTTTAATTTTAGTTAAATGTCTTTCAATTAAATGTGAGGTCGAGCAGGGCGGCAGAGAGGTGGATTAAGGTTTTAGTCGTCTCTCGGTAGGTGTGTGTCCTGCTGGCGCTTGAGATGCAGGCAGAGTTTGAGCACAAGGCGGCGACAAAGCGAGGCCACAGTCTGCTGGAGTGAAGTTCATGAGCACAGCTGAGGCCTCCGCTGCCCTTCAGTGAAGCCAAGCTGCTTCACATTTCAGCACGACTTCATTTTAAATAATCGTCCGAACCCTGTGACCGTCACAGGACTTTTACGCGCAACGCGGCAAATGAAGCCATAAAAACGCACCGTTTCCTGTAGAACCGCGCAGAGCCAATTAGAATATCCAGTCCAGGCTGTAATCAGGCCTTTTTTTTCCAAAACCTTATTCCCTACAAATCGCTCAGATCAGATCAAAGCGATGCTTAAACACGTCAGTCAATGTGTGCAGAAGCGCACGGGCTGCTCATCAACTGAAAACAGGAACAATCAATCGCTTTATTAGGTTTTTAAGGCGCCGCGGGAGCAAATTGAAAGCTACCAGTTAGGGTATCGTGTTATTGGCCTCAGCTGATGGTCGATGATGGGACGGTGTAACAGTGGCTGGCACCATATTGATTCTCTGGCGGCTTTGCGTGTAAGCTGTCACTTCACCGCTGGCGACCTTTAGGTTGCACAGTTGCGGCGTTTACAGAGGGACACCCCCGCATTTAGACTGTCAGTCACTGCGGAAAAGGGGGAGGGAGGGTGAGGCAGAGATGGGGGAGGAGGGTGCGGGGAGGGAGGGAGCCGGACATCCTCAGGAGTTTTAAACAGCACGTGGGAAAAGTTTTTCTTTTTCTAATTAGTCAAAAGATCAGTTTCTGCAGAATTAAAATTAAACTCACTGATTGTTTGCTGCCTCATTATGATCATACATTTATTTTTTTGTATGTTTTAAATGTCCACCAGCAACGTCATTAAAAGTAGGATCCAATCAGGACACAGGAGGGGGGGTTTGAAATTAGGCATGCACAGAAATTAAAGTTTATAGAATTTAAAAGCCTCTGACTTAAAAAAACAACAACTGTCAAATGTTATACTTTCTGTACTAAACAATATCAAAAATAATTTAGGATTTTTTTTAAATACAAGGAAATAATCATAAGTCTGGCTACAAAATCTTATAATAAAATACCCATTTACCATCAACATTCCTGCTGGTAAATGAAACAATTCCAGTCACATCCACCAATTGGAGCAATTAAAATAACTCAAACTGAAGCTGCATGACTCAGTGGATAAATCAGACATTTTGTGGAATTATGCTTGTAAAAGCCCACAGTTTTGTATTCACATTCTAGCATAATCATTCCCTTGTAAATATTTAAAATTAGAACCCATCAGTGCGTGAAAATGGCTCCAGTGTCAGTGTCAGCATCTGACCATCCCATCAAAGTTGTCCTTGACAGATGGTGGAGGGGAGGAATTATATTGATTAAAAGCTGCAAAAGGACAAGCTGTCTGGTATGTATGAAGTCAGGGACTCTCAGTGACTAATCAAACCTGTATCACCCACAACATCACTTCGGCTCAACTTGTAGGCGTGTAAACCTCAACAAATGCTTCAATTACACAAATAAAAAACTGTTTTTATTTTGTAATTGAATTAATTCAGCGCCCCAGGAGGATTTAGAGGATGGAGGATTTCTGCACAACCCTATATACCTAAAATCCCAGAGCACAGTTGGTGCCCATCAGCCGGCTGCACTGATGACTTACTTCAAGTGCAGGAAAAAAAAATTGAAAATTAACCTCTTGTAAAGATGGTTTTAGCACCTTGGCACACTTAGGCCTTATGTGTTTTGAGGAATCTCCAGCAAATATCACACACTTAATATTTATATATACGTGTGTGTGTGGTCAGGGGAAGCTAAGAGAGAATCTGTGATTTGGAGGAAAACTGGTGGAACGGGAAGATAATCTATAAGTTCACAGTGAAGCAAGATGTCTGTGTTGCTACCAGAGAATCACTTGCTGTTTCCTGCATATGTCTTTCTTCTTTCTTTCTTTCTTTTTCATATTAGTGACAACACCTTGCATCTTTTTTGGGTTTTGTTTCGGAATGTGGCTTAAGTTTTCTACAACACTGAAAACATCATTTCCTCACTTCCATTCATTTACATTTCCAGTATTGTTGCCTTAGTTTGGGAGAGACTGGTGCTCTTGAATTTGACTCAGATTTACTCGTTGTGAAAGATGTTGCTGCAGCTGGAGCAACAGTTTGCTCAACTCTGACCTTACAGCAATCTGCTCTATAAAAAGGACAAAACTTTACATCGGCTGGCAAGAAGCTAAACATAACTCTTGACTCCTTGAGATGATGAGTCTGAATGCAAAGTGGCCACAATAGATAAGCTTTATTTACTGTGCACATAAAGTTATGTGCTTAAATAAAAATCTGAGATTCCTTTCTGAATTTTAACCATTAATAGCATTTTCCAACTCTTTAATCCCCATTAAGCATCAGCAACCTGTAAAAGCACTTGTAATCACATAGTTTTGATCACTTTTCTAGTGTTTATTAATATATTTGTTGTCGCAACCATTTCATAACAACAACTAATGTCATGTGTTATAAAAACTTTTTATATACACACAAACAAATCATTCAGCCCAAACTAACTAAATAGATTTTATGCAGCATTTCCAGCCACATCTAATGGTATCAGCAGATCTATAAACAACTAAAATAAAAAATCCATTAATTAAGAGTTAAAGGCATTCATATGATTACAGCTATGTTAATAACTGAGATGCCACTTGATGTTTTATAGAAGTTATGACTAATACATTAATAAACCTCGAAAAACAGCCTTCTACAAGCTCACAACTGCATCACTGTGTGTTATAAACCTTTTACTCCCCGTTAGAATTCTGCTTATGAAAGCTAAATGTGAGCTGGAGGGGTTAAAATCAAGTGTTTTAATTAGTTTCTGGTCTTGCCCACTATTGATTTAACTTGACCTGGATACTACAGTTGCCAGTTTACAAGTTCAGACTTAATGACAGGCTGAACACACGACTGTTTGCCTTAGTAAACAGATGAGTTATTAATGACACATCCGTCTGTTGTGGATGTTAAGACACTTACTCCGCCAATTACTCTCTTTTATAACTATATTAGTGGTCAGATTACACATGCAGGACAACGTGTTCCTCCTCTGGCAAATATTTTTCATTTCAGTGCGGTGGGAAAAGGCTAAGATGAGATGATGCCATGATGGGAATCAAATTTCAATGCAAAATTACATCCTGGGAGCTCTGGAATTAAAGGTTACAGCGTGAGAGTGGTCTGACATTTAAGATAGACATACTGTATATTATTTCAACCTCTAGACGTCATGCAGTAATGAAACATGTGACATTCAAGTTCAAATCTGAAGTGCAGCTTCGTATCATTCGGTGCCATGCAATTCAAAATATAATTCAACAGGAGAGAGAGTAAAATCTACCTTTATTCTTCAGGGGTTAGCATGCTGGACATTAACATTTCTGGCCTGCTATGAGACTAAAATATGCTAAAAATATGCATTATGTGTATTAAAGTGTGTTTTTTAAAGCGATTTGCTTCTAATATTCAAGGAACGAAATGTCACCGCAAAGTGTTAGGTTTTTTTTTCTCCCCCTCCTTCTGTCTGAGGTACATGATCAGAAATGCTCAGGGAGTGGAGAACACATTGATTTGAGTGTGTTCCCAACACAGACTGGCCCTGACAAGGTTGTTATAACAGTCGGAGGGGTCTATACAATCACTTAATTACCAAAGCTGTCAGTCAAAGAGGGTCGCTGCTGGCTCCATCCATGGCTGCGAGCGGCGTTCCACTAGCAGCCTCACTGAGTGATTGATCCATGCTGATGGCATCGCAAAAATAATTACAACTCGTCTCCTGATGTGTGATTCCATACCACATTCACGCTTCACGAAGGTAATCGGGGGGATCAGGAGGGGTCAGTGCCATTTCCTATTACCTGAAGTCCAAGCAAAAGGGTAAAACAATGCAAACAGAGTGAGGCAGAGAGAAAAGACGGAGAGGGGTGGGGTGAGGGGTGGGGGGTGACAGGGGTGGCCGATGGACTTTACGAATAGCCGAGGAAGCCTGTGTGCACTTTGTCAAACTGTGCCATGTGATTTTTTTCCTCTCCTCCCCTGAGCCAGAAACAGCACATACTGTAACAGATTGATGATGTCCAACATGGGGTAATGTAAAATCAAAACAATCACTGGGTCATTAAGTTGATTGGCATCACAATTGTCAAGCTGTTTGAGGCTAAATGGGGAGTGGGGGGTGGGGATGGGGGGCTCATTTACAAGAGTCTGTTCTCATTTGATAGCAACATTTGGTGTCTGAAGTCGCCTCAAAAACACCGGAGGAGTTTGGTTACGTAGCTCTGCAGGCACCTCAACAGAACGCTCCGGGGAGAAAAACATGACACCTGATAACACTCCCATCATCATAAACCTTTGAAAGAGTTCCCTAAAACTGTGGAAAACTGCACTTTTAAAGCATTTTGTCCTTTTCCATCTGGAAAATTAATCAGATTTGAAGAAAAATTAGGTGTCACACACATTAAAGTCTCAAAGCAACCTCCATTTTTTTTTCATTCTGAGCGTATAAATATGAAATCTGCTTCGCATTAGTACACAAATCACCTTGAAAGTTCCTGCACAAACTCAACTATGTCCCGCCTCATTTTGTTCATTATTGTTTCGGATCATCCTTTTCCAAAAGTGTCAATCCACATTTCCCCTCAGATATTGAGAATGAAGTATCAGTGGTTCCATGGCAACTGACAGGCAAAACGCGCCCAAATTCACAAGTGGAATCTGTTTCAGAAGCACTTTGCAGAGGCATTCATATTCATGGTGAAAGCATTAACCGTCATTAACTGTCTCCCTGGTCTTGACACAGAAGTGCAGCATAAGGAGGACTGGCAAAGGCATGGTGCATTTGTGCCATGCATTACCCATCCTTCAATTCCTGACAGCACTTACTCCTTTCACCGTGAACACAAAAAGATGAAGACATGCAGAGAACACAAACAACACAATGTAAATCGGGAATCAAGCGAGTAAACAATGTACATATGGTATCTGCACCTGAAGGGACCATCCTATTCTCCTTGTGTTGCTGTGAGCAGGCAAAGTGGAGGCATGATGTCACTAATGAAACCTGCAAAATGCAGCAGTGAATAATGAAACACAACACTGCATTTTGCAACAGAAAGAATAAAAGGTGAGATCATCAGCAAGCAAGGGAGGAAAGAGTGAAAGAAAGCAAGCAATGATTAAATGATCAAAAGCTGGCAGAGCGAGTCTCTGTGTCACTGCAAGGCACACTCATCTACCCACAAGTGAAAGTTAGGTTTCAAGCACAGTGTAATTATAGCTGGGGATGTCAGTTTGACATTAATGCAGCCAGCAGAAATTCTCTAATTGGCCTCAGAGGAGAAAGTGAACCAGAAAATATATTAACATTTTAAAAAAGCATATTTTGCCTAATCCTTTCACTTTCCAACAATATTTGAAGACCAAAATGCCCCAGGCATGAGAATTTAAATGAGCAATTTTGTTTTTGAAGGAAACGGCCAATGAGACAGAAAATAGACTAAAGGGAAATCATTAGTGTATGAGAGATCCTGACAGGCTCGCCTTGCTGACTGGCTGGCCTGTCACTAGGAGTCTGTGTTCTTCAGCTCCACGCTATGAGCTAAGCTGATAACATGAAAAGACCCATAAACGTGCAGCCAGAAGTCAAAGCCTATTATCTAGAAATTCAAATGCGGGGGTAAGGATGAGAAAAAAAACTGGGAGGGGGAGGCATAGCTCTCTCTGTCTCCTGTAGGCGAAAACTGGCCAGATCGAGAGATCTTGTAATAGGCCCTGTTATCCGACACAAACGTGTGGCAGCGGCGCTGCCAGAAAATATTGCAGCAAATCATAACATCACTCAAAACAAGGGAAAAGAAAAGCAGAAAGAACATGGATGGCAACAAACTGCTTAAAGTTAGAGAGAGATGCAATGTCACATGTGCCCAGGCTGATGTGATATGACCATATCAGAGAAACACAGCTAAGTGCAGTCAGGAGACGTTAGCCCAGTCCCCCGGTGATGAAGCAGCTGAGGCAAGCATCGCCCCTGGCGTGGGACTGCAGGGCAAACTGCTCAGGCTGGAGAGCCTTGCCCTTTTGAAACAAAACAGAGAGGAATGGCCAGGGGAAGCTAGCCGGCCTCAGCAAAAGGGGCCAGGTTTATTTCCTCCAGCAATAAAGAGAAAAAAGAATGATTGAGAAGACAGAGGAAAGTGAGAACAACAACAGATCTCAGAGCCTGCGTCTCTTTTTGTGCGACAACAAAGGGCATATGATGTTCCAGCCTTCTTTACAGCTGGCTGGTCAGAGGTTTCTTCTGGCACCTCAGCATCTCCTGCTTTATTCTGCTCACAATCATACAACTGCTGCTTGCCAAGGTATAGGGATTTCACTTTTTTTCTATTAGGCTGTTACCCTGAACACAGCAATTTAATCAGGCCCTTTGATAAACATTTGACACAAAGCAGTGGGCTTCTGTCTCTGCTGCCTACAGCCCAGGGCAAGAGATTGAGACTGACAAATTTTCATCCACAATTTTCTCTATTTTAACTCCACCTGTCAAACAGTATGCCAGTCAGTGTGACACAAAGATGGGGGAAATCAAAGCCTCTCTCATCTTAAAGGAACACAGACGTGCAGCGGGCTACAAGTTTAGTGGGGATTACAACAGCACAGAGACGATGAACAGATGCAGATCAGGTGCCAAAAAATTTAATTTTTTTTAAGGCATGTATTATGTATTACAAATGAAGATAAACAATAGCATACTGCTAATCACCAATCAACATCCACCTCTGTATTCATAAGCAGCACAAAACAGAAGCACAATCATCTCCTTGAGCAAAATGTCAAAAACATGGCAAACCCCTCCCTGCCGGAGATGCCTACTCAGCTATCAGCCCAAATCCTCCCCGTTCTCAGCAGTCATTTGCAACAAACATCTAACTAGAGGAAACTACAAACTACAAAACCATTTGACCCTGAAGCACAGAGTATGGAGCAGCCCTTTCTCACCCACTGGAAGCAGGCTCAGGTCACTAGGGTCAACACCTTCTTTACTGAGCCTACAGCAGGATGGAAGCCTCAGACTCGTGGAAATGTCAGGGGACTCAACATGGCCTGAGAGCTTTGTGGACCGGCAGCAACGCTCCCTTGAGACCGAAGAGGAAATGTGCGCTACAATAACGCTACACAAGCAGCAAATCTAAATGCAAAATGTGATTATCCGTTCATTAACTCCCATAATTGAGGTGAACAGCACTAGTTACCAGACTGTCATAGCTCTTATTTGCCCCTCTGGTACCAGCATGAGAAGTAACACCAAAAATATATATATAAAAATATCACATACAGCATTCCAGAGGCATCAATGCTGAGAATAAATGATATGACCTCTGGCTATAGTATGGCCTTCAAATCTAAATCCCTACCTGACCAGCAAGAATCATCCTCCTTTATTCATTCCTCCAGCATACCAAACACATTCTGCACTGAATCACATCTCCATGAATCTTTTGATTCCTTTCAATCAGTTTCAAGGACTGTAAACAATGGGGCTGGCGAATATGATAGGGAAGTAAATCTACCTCAGCTCAATTAAGGAGCTGCCCTGCAGCCTCCCGCGGCCCTGAGAGATAGGAGCTATAATTAGAAGAGGGCAGTAAACTTGCAGACATTATTGATGATCCGCTCCTGACACCTCCCTCATGTTAGCATTAGCATTTTCCCTGAGCTGGGGCTCATGTCAAGAGAGGCTGGTCTCTCAGAGTCCATGTCAGCAGGGGGGCTATATATGAGCTACACAGCGAGGCCACATTATGGCTGCAGAGAGGGAGAGAGAGGGAGAGAGAGGGAGAGACACCCGGCTCTCTTTCAGACCCCTCTTGGTACTCGTCCACCTGATGGGAACACGGAGACTTGGCTGTTCTCCCCCTCATCAATACAGCAGGGCTCTTTGTCAGTAATTTGCAATAAGTGTCCGCGCCACATCTTAAGGGACCTGGAAATCATTACTGGCCGAGGCCCTACTCTGCTACTAATTGGATGCGTTGGGCCTTATCAACTGAGGATTTTCCGAGACCTTTGACAGATACCAATTCGAAAATCATTGTTCAGTTGTCAATTTAAGAGACCGTTAAAAGAGCTTATTTTAATTTTAATTGGAACTTCCTCCTGCCTTCACAGTGAGCTGCGAGGATTAAAAATGAGCTCAGGGCATGTGTGCACGTATGTGTGTGTGTGCGTTCATGCTCCCCTAGAAGACGAGGGAAACTATGCAGGTTAAATTGACGGGTAACAGTTCTGACCAGCGTACGAATGAAGACAGCATGCATGCACATTTAGTTTACAAGAATCTCACAGCTTTCCTGGGACTTCATCATCAACATCAAATAAGTCGGAATCTGAGCTGCAAAGCTCCCAATTAGGCAAAAACCGCATCCGCTTAAGATGTTTGTTGGGCGAGTGTGCCGGGACCATCATCGATCACCCCCAGTAAACTGACCGGCTGATAGTGCTGCCCTAACATATTTATGTGCTGCACTCTCTCAATGACCCTGAACTGAAACACTCTCTTGGCTTTAATAAGGCCTGGGAAGGCTCAGCCCTGACTAGATATGCAGCTGCGCAGGGGGAATGGCTGCGAATGCTGGCAGATGCGGCAAAAAAGCTAATATGCGTAAACGGGCATAGGGCCGGGATGAGCCGCTCGTAGTGACACGGCCACCCAGGAGCAGAGGGCGCAGGGCTGAGGGCGAGGGGGCGAGGCCTGGCAACAAAAGGGAACATATTATTTTGACACCACTGATAATTTAAGATGCCAGTGATTCCTTTTAAAATCACAGGGACTTTATTTGAGTAAAGCCAAATACATAAAACTGCAAAATGTAGCAAAGCTCAAGCAGAAGCTTCATGAAAGTGTGTAACATTTAGCCCAAAAATAAATAAATAAAAAGACACAGCAAATCATGTTTTTTTAAAGTAAACAGAGCTGTCACTTGATAATAAACCTGGCATTACTCTTAATTCTCCCATCCAGTATTTGCAGTATTAGAGGCTTAGAGCAGAAGAGCAACACTGTTCAGAGAGTAATAAGTGTCTAATGAAGGACTAGACAGGAGGAAAATTGCCTAGGTATAAAAGAGCTTTTTTTCTTCTCTCTCCTGCTTTTTCACAACCATGTCTCTGGGAGCCGGCGTTGTGTTTGCCGGCTGTTTTACTCGCTGTCAGAAAGGATTTGAGGCAAGGAGCCATCTAAGCATGCGTACGAGAGGATTCATTTGACCTCATTATACATCAATAAAGAAGGAAGCCGGTTTACTAAATATCACCATGCTGCCCGCACTTCATGTCAGATCATGCAGGAGTGTGCTAAAAAGATGATTCCAGAAACGTCTGGTGAGCAGAGAGAGAAGAGGAGGGAGGAGAGGGGAGAGGAGGGAGGGAGGAGGATGGTGGGGGCTGGGGTTGAACCCTGACTAGCCAGGAGGGATTCTGACAAGCACAGGGAAAAAGCAGATACGCAAAGCCCTGTTTAAGAGCAGAGCAACTGAAGAAAAAGATTTATGCTTTTAATTAATGGCAATTAAACCATGCCTGTTGGGCTGGCCTATGGCAATTGTTCTCAGTAAAAAGGAGGCCGAGCTGGTGACAAGCATTTGAATCCACTAAGTTCTACCAAGGGAGCTGACACTGCAGGCATCAAACCTAAACTAAATCAATAAAAGAATTAAACTTTTATAAATTGCATTTTGACAAGTATCAGATAGCGCTAAGCTTTGATATTACGAATTCCTCCGAGGTGATGCAAACAAGGAGAGGCACACTTAGAGATCCAAACAATCAAAGGGTCTCGTTAGCATGTGCTGTCAGATGCAGCAGTGCTATTAATTACTACAAATTAATGTGACTCTCTCCACCTCTGCTGATTGGAATGATAATCAAGCTCGGCTCTGCACGGGGAACATATGCAACCCTGCCAAAAATAATAAGGACAGAAACCAACAGACGCTCCTCTATGGTTGTGTTTACAAGCCCAAAATGCTTGTTGCTTATTTTATCCTGCAGCCACACACACACAAATACACACACACACAAGCCTGCGCCGCTCTGCTAATTTGCTATGTATGTACATAATGCGTTTCTTCTTTTGATTTTTCAATGAAACCCTGCATCAGTCGAACACACAAACAAGACTTCAAGGTTGCTGATCATTTACTGCTCCTTCTGCACACACATACATTTGTAAAGACAAAAAAAAGTAGCAGTTAAACTGAGCAATATGTGTTCAGACAAATGTAGGCGTGACGCTGTCTAGAAGGGGAACAAAAAAAAAACCAGGGGGGGGAGGTGTAGGAAGTGCTCAAAGCTGGCATGACATCTCAACCGTCCTGTCACTTAAATCACTGTTCATATCTGCACATCACGAATCCAGAAACGCATCCAGCATCGCAGCGACATCGTGCTCCCGAGTGCCAACAGGCTCTCTAAATGAGACTGAAAGCAGTAATTACTGCACGCCCCCACACTAAATTGTTTACCATGAGACTGATCCAGCTTGCTGGTGCTGCTTACTCACCCAATTTTTCAGCCTTAATATCAAATATCTTTCATGGCATTCAGCTAACACTAACGCGCCAGAGCTCACACCAGGCTAATTTGTTCAGTGGTTATGTATTATTCATTATTATTCAATGCACTTTCAGAGTGATTTGCAAATTCTATCAGTATACTTAAGTTTACACACATAATACAAAATGCAAGATTTTATGTTTCCCTACAAGACACAATTGCTTTAAGGGAAATACATATTACAGAAGTTGGCAATGTAAATTTAATGGCACAGATAAATGGATACTCTGCCTTGTGAACATTAATATGTGGAAATTATTTTAACAACTGCAGACTGTAAATGCCCAGGAAAGCATTTGAAGGCAGACACACAAAGCGAGGCGGGGTAGTGAACTGTAGTGGAAATGTCTTCATCTGTTATTGGCAGGTGAGTACTATCAGTGCCACAGCGCAGCAGCTGGCCTGCATGTGTTTGCCCTTGTTGACGCCACCTTAAAGTGCAGCCTACATGATCTTGTTCCCTTGATAAATTTGTCCCAGACTCCACCTGGCTTTGGCAACCTCTCGTGACCCTGACCAGATCAGCGCCGCACCCCAGAAGACCCTAATCGTGACCCGATGGCAACTTGCAGCGTGTTGTTAGCCGCTGTTTGTGTGTGCGGAGCAGGAAAAACTGCAGCGGTTTGACTGTGTAAAACGAAGCCTGTCAAGGTCCCGGCGGCTGAGAAGATCCTCATCTCCAGCTGAGGAAACAGAGCATGGGATGGAGGCTCCGGTTTCAGACTAATTCCTATGCAATTCTCACTCTCTGATCTCAAGTTAAAAGACAGCGTCGACACTCTTAAGAGCACACTCAACTCTTTTGTGCATAATATGCCTAAAATTCAGGTCATCTGTTGTATTTTTAATTTCTGACAAAGTATTCCACCTTTATGAGGGAACATGTGAAACAAAGGCCTGATGCCCACGCTCTGTGATTAACCTGCTCCTATTGTCACAGAGGTGTTTTAACAGCCATGAAATGTGCTGCGATGCAAATTAACGCTACAATATTTAAGTGAGGAGCCTATAGACACGTGTAGCTATATAGAGATACTTTGCAATTTGTAATAAAGAATGTATCACATTATGTGTAACCTCCTCCTCTGATTTTAATGCTCAGCATTTATATGCAGTTAGACCTCATTATGATAATTTGATATTTTGACTGGATGGCTAGAGGCAGGATTATAAGAGAAGTCTGTTTTAGAATGTTAATGTCTGCCTTTGAAAATAATGCATGTATTTATTGATTTTTCACCCCTAAATCTATCCTTCTTAAGTTGTCATGGTTTAGTTGGAGGGGTGTGAGGAGCCGAGGGTGGAGAAGGAGGGGGCCTTCTTTTAAACAAAGTGGTCAGGGCCCAAAGCGAGGAATGCAACAACGAATCCCTTGCAATCGTGTTTTACGCTTCATCTTTGTCTTCCCTTTCCTTCTTTTTTTTTTAGCCCACACCTTCAATGTCACATTTCACAGATGTAGTATTAGCCACGAGACATAGGCAAAGGCAGGAACGAGGGAGGAAAAGGTGGAGAAAAACCTGGTGGAGGAGAATCTGAGAGACAGATTAATGCCTTGCTGGTACTTCAGTGTATCAGGACAAGGATTACAGCGGTAACAGCTGCGCCCACGAGTCCCCTGACTGAGAAGAATTACAAGTATTATCACCTACATCATTAAAGTAGGGTTCATAGATGTGGAATGGCTTCAATCAATTCATCCCCAGATAACACCGAGCCAGCTGGACCCCCTGCGTGAGAACTTGACTTAATTGGCCAATAAGTGGTGGGGAAGGGTGCATGCTATTTGATCAAATTACGTGGGCCCCGACGAAGGGATTACAATTTTCGGATGAGTGCAGAGGGAGGCGTATGTCGGAGGCGGCAGGAGCGGCGGTGGCGGGTCAGGGCTACCGTTTGCATGGGCCCATATGAGCCTGTCCATGGCTAAGTGTGAGGCCAGTGAAAAATGGTGGCCCACTTGGCACTGGGGAAGAGGAGGAAGAAAGCAGTATCCAGGTCAGCCTTTTGCTTGGGGAAATATACTCATTCATCATCCCCCCTTGGCCTCATTTCTGGCTGGTGATACTTGTAAACTAATAAGTTCCTTGTGCTATTTAGTTAGGACCATTATGCTACAAATACTTTTACTTTACAGGGTAAAGGGATGACAACAGAACTGGCTTCGCTAATTTAAAAACACACTGTAATTGGTACAAAAATTATGCATATATCCGTCTTGAAAATCAGGCTTTTGATGCTAAGAGAACAGAGGAGCTGTTCCTCCCCATGTTGAACTACGATTTCAGCTGATTATTCAAATGTTTAATTAGCATTCAGATGTATGGTTAGGCTCTGGTGGCCATAATGCATACACAACTAAATCTGCTCCAGTAACCATAAAACCAGCCAAAAAAAAAAAAACTGGAGTTATAACAGGAATTTTAATTAGTTAAAATGCCAACGCTTCGCTGAAATTACCTCTTTGCAATATTCATGGGTGAAATGGCTTGGCTGAAAGGCATTTTCATTATCATTATTCCTAAGTAGAGTACAATTTAGTCATCAGTGCCCGACTCGGCTGCAGTTTTATTTCAGAGGTGGGAAGAATTCACCTCTACAGGACGTGAGGGTAAAGAGCCTCTAATCAGTACCAGGCCCTGAAAGGCAAAGGAATATCTAAAACTGAGCTGGACTGGACTCTGTTTACAAAATGGGGATTCATGATGCAATTTCAGCGTGCAAGTGTGTGGGGGGAGCGGATGGTGTGTCTCCGCAGCCATTTCTCAAGATAATTCCTTGCTAGAGAGCATGTTTGTCATCGCTGTTAAAGTGTGGAGCACATTAATTCTAGTTTTTGCCGTAGTGTAATTCTGGCAAAATGAGCGGCCCTCCAGGGGGCCCTGCATGTAGACTAACTACTGGACAGAATTAGACTCCACAGTCCCTGCTATTCATAATGTCATTAATATAAAGGCAATTAAATGAGTTTTTAACCTCCAACCCCTTATCGTTATTAATGAACAAGGGATGGAACAAAAACCCACCCGAGATGAAGCTGGTAATTATCTTTTTGCATCAGGCCTTTGAAACAGGTTTGAAAATTAAAGCTTAGCGAATGAATTGTTGGGGTTTGTTTCCAGGCAAACCCAGAGGGAGATGATGTGGTTTAATTTAATCACATGATGTCATACGAGGAGGGTTAATTAGATGGGTTTTTACCGTCGCTGGGCTCGGTGGCGGACGCGCAGGCATCCTCAAACACACTCACCATCAAACTGTCAAACTGGTCATTAGTATCAAATATACTCTTTCAGCGTAAATTGTAAAAGTACCGTGTATGATCAGGGTAATTTAAAAAAAAGCAGTGCCTGCAGGTCGAGCATCTCACAATGCTCATTATGGCTTTTTTACAATAGTAATTATGTAAGTGACTGTGCAGCTCAGCCAGTGTTAACAAGTTCCTAACACACTGACATTATAAAGCACCCAGGGTCATTTTCACACATTGTGTAAGAAAAGAAATGTTGCTACTCAGTGGCTGTGATTTGTTTTGAGGTAGAACATCTGAGAAAGCGCCACAAAACTTGTTTGACCAGCAGCAGGGAGTAAAGAAGCAGCATCAAAAAGGGCAGATTCTTCTTCTCTAACCCTCCCTGCTCCCCCGACGGTGTGGGCGAAAGGTCAGGGGTCATTGTCACTGTGTACCCACTTCTGCAAACAGCTCATTAGTGAGTCGGCAGTCTCACCACAGACAGCACTCTTGGGAGCGGGGGTCACGTTGGTACCTGCTCCACGCCCCGTTTGTTTAGAGGTCTCTTTAGGGACTGCTCCAATGCTTTCCTCACTTCTGCTTCATGTTTAATTAATAATTAACTTATGTCAACCGCTTGTTTACCCACATGGGGCAACACAAAAAGAGATGAAAATGTTGCAACGCCATGACAATGATAATTCATGTTTATTGTTAGCTTGTTAGCTGAGCCCTTCTTGTCTTGTAATTAATACCGGTAGGTTACAAAATGTCAGATTTATGGAACTTGCAGACTTTTGTGAACCGAAACAAAGCACATAAAATCTTTAATTCATGTCATTTTTTTTATTGTGAGAAATATGACACGTGCCCAGTGAGTACTGCTGGCAGTCGAACCTCAGCTTAATCTCACAATTTCCAGTCTCACATTCATGGCATGGCTCTCAAATTGGAAAAAATAGGAAGTGTGATATTTCACAAGCCCTTGGACTGCTAACTAAGCTGTCAAATGGGTAAACTGCGTTCCGTCTCGCTGACAACAACCTGCAAATGAGCTACAAGTAATTTATTGTGATTATCCTAGCAAATCAGTCAAGTTGCTGTTTTTTCCCCAATCAGCTTGTCTCTGACAAGAGGACAGAAAGGCCAGCCGTCAAAGGCTTCACCTCAGCTCATTTAGCTAATGCATTTGTTTGAAATCTGGGTGTTATTCAGCAATCATGACAATTACTGGTGAAATGAAGAGAGACAGGGGTCAAAACCTGACGTCTTTATTACGGTTGTCTCCAATCGCAGAAGGCACGGCTGTGGCAGGAGCGCCGAGACTTGACAGTGTATAAATCTGTCTGTCTGAAGGTCAACAGAAGTGAAGAGGTTCCTCGACCCTGCGACCCACAGGTCCAACTTGACAACTCTATCTATAGCCTGTGCCCATGACAAAGGCACAGCTGACAGATAGAAAGAGAAAATAAAAGAGCAGTCTGCACTTCTGATGACCTGAAAGGTATCTTTTCAAGAAGGATAATTGCATGGTTAAATGTCAGTTCTATACTTGATTCTGTGTGTCGATTAGATTTGAAAGCTTCATGTTGAGGGATTTCTCATTTTGTTGAAAAATGGAGTGTAGGGCTGAAATATAGGGGAAAAAACTGAGATTACGAAGTTGTTGTTTTTTTAACAATATATACTGTGATATGAAAACATACAGGAATTTCAACCAGTTAACTTAAGTCTGTCTTCACGAAATTACATTCCTATTCAGCTAATCTCAATTATGTTTTGAAAGAAACAGATTTTCTGCCAGATTACATTTGTATTGTATTCCAGTTAATATAATTAACGCACCTTTCCCATTTCTTCTCAGCCTTTACTGTCAGTCATTGTCAGTATGCCAATCTTATATTAGATGGTGAATATGAAAGGGTCGTACTTAACCCAAACCATGACATTTTCCCAACTCTAACCGACTCATTTTAGTGCCTGAAGTTAGCCAAGCTTCGAACATGTAAATCAAAACAAAAAAAGGGGCTAAAAAAAAGCTCCTTGGAACCTTTGTCACATGGTGTAACTCTAGGAAAGGCATTCAAAATAGTTTTTTTTACTTTGGGTGGCATTTAGAGCTGGCTCATACAGCTCATAGCTTATATATACATAGTCATATAGAGGTTTGTGGTGCTGAAGTAAATGGTCAAACAATTCCATCATCTTGCCATGTGTTGTGGCAACAACTGCAAGAATCTGCCAACAAAGTACCTGTTCTGTAGCCAAAATATTTCTAATTATGAACAAAATAATCATCACAATTATTGAGATTAATATCAAGATTCACGAGTATTTATCACGATTCGTAACTAATTTTAGAGACAAAATAACTTAATTGCATTTTCACATGTGAATAAACAGAGTGCTGCTTTCACCTTCATGTTGCACTTCATTCCTGTTAATGTTCAAATCTGTATTAAATAAGAAACATCTACTTATGTGTATACATGACAATTTACATAGACGCTTCACATGCAGGATATAGTAGAAGCTAGTGGTGCAGCTGTGCACAGAGAAGCCTCTAGTCTCCACTCAGTTACTGCAGTGCAGCAGCTCAGACAGTTGTGACACCAAAAATTATTTGTAAAGTCAGATTCACCAAAGCTACAACCAACTGACTGTATCTAAACTAGTGTATCCAGGAACTCTTGAATCAAAGTAAATGTTCTATCAGACAGACTTAACCTGAAGATTGGTCCAAAAAATGAGAATCATACAAGTGTTTTTTGTATCAAGAAACCAAAAATTGTAAAATGGTATGTTTGAGTCGCACTTTCTGCAATGTGACTATTGTACATATCACAGTGTTGACACTGAAACTGTTCTCTGCCACTGGCTGGAGCTCAATGGCCATTGGAGCAAAAGACTGGCTGATCAAAATCACTATTATGACACAATAATATTTTCAATATACACTAGTGTCCAGTTTATTAGGTGCATCCATATATTCTAATGCAATTCAAACTGTTTGAGTCATAGTTTATGATATGCTGAACTGCATAATATTCAGAGATGTTTCTAACATTCTGACCTGTTAATGTATGTAAAAACAAAAAAATTCTTAGTATATGTATTCTAGTACAATATTGCCTTTAACTATGAATTCTGTAACAAAGACTCATCATTCGGAAGTTCAGAAATAAGAGACTTATGTCATTGTTGTACTAAATAGAAATAGATTGCACAGGTGTACCTACAGTATCAATGAATTAATACCAAAAATTTCAACAACATTATTAGTTTTATTACCGTGTACATACACGACAAAAATTTGAAGACTGATAATATCCTTTTTTCTCATAACGACTCTGCTTAAAGCTGACAAATGATACTGAATTATTACCCATTCCTCTCTGTAAAAATATTTAATTAGGTATATTTGTTTAGGTAAATGTCAACCATGCACTGGGGAACTCCAACAAAAATGCTTATAAAAAGGTTAACAGACATAGCATGGGACCTGGTTAGCTGTAACTGGTCATGGAGGTCAACTCTTGGTCCTCCGGACAACATCCTCCTCATCCTGGACAGCCATACTTGAGAAATTGTTGATTAATTGCAACCACAGTAAAAGCAGAAAGTGTCCTCTGATGTGTCTGTGTATCATTTTACCAGCGCATGCTTCAAGCTTAGGCCCCCGTGGCTCTGATGGCTTTAATTGACTGTCTCACTGTGATTAATGGTCACATGTTAAACATGCACATTGTGGACATTCTTACACAGATGTGGAAGGCAATTTGAGGGAGAGGGGGCATCTCTGGAGAAGCACTTATCTCTGACTGTGAGCTCAGCATTTGGGATGGGATGGGAGAGGGGAGCACCGCTCTGGTCTGCAGGCCCCAGAGCCGACCTGCGCTGCATCGCAGTGACATTGAAGATATTTAAAGAATGGCTTGCCCCCGCTGGGCCTCAGACAATGGGCTCTGGTAGCAAAGAAATTCATGGCTGAGGCATGATAAACTCTCAGAGATATAGATTTTTTGTGCAGAAATCACAGGTATACCGTCCTAATAAATCAATATAACACTAAACCTGAATTATATCTAAGTACTTTACCCGAAATGCTACATGTGGTGTCCATGGAAATCCCTAAACACTGTCTTGTTATGTCTGTGATCTCAGTCCTGTGATCCTCCCTACATGCCTCCTTTTGGTCACCGCTGCAGATTACAAAGCCTGCCACTGATCTCGGCTTTAAGGAACTAAGAGATTCACTACAGTGACAGTGTTTACACAGTGGGGTCCACATGGCAGGGCTCTGTATGAAAGCACAGGCCAGCATCAATCAAGTGAGCACCAGGCAGCCACCAGCCATCAGGACCAACCACTGCTTGGACTGATTATCAGGGTAGCTTTTACATCATTAGCCCAACCCCCCTGCCCCTTTACCCCACCTCCTGATGACCAACAAGGCTTGGCAGTCCGCAGCTGAAATGTCTTGGCCAACATAACCAAGGACCCACCATTACCAGGAGCCGCATAAACACCGAACAATTTGACCCTGTCGCCGAGGGGCAGTTGAGCAAATGTGCGGGGAGGATAAAATTCAACTGAAGACAAAGCCCTTGAATGAGAGAGGTCAGCATTGGAGCATGTGACTGAGCTAATTGAAATCAACATCCATGATTGGACACACAGGCTGGGGCACTTGGCAGCACGTCTCATGCCAACATCAGTCACCGTTCAACGCTGCCCTGCCGGCAGTGAGGGCAGCCTGCTGAGGAGTGGCAGGGGTCACAGGCCTGTCATGAGTTTACAGAGCGAGGGATCACAAAGGAGGCGCTGTAACGTCACTGGTACTCCCACATTAGCGCTGTTTTGCAAGGACATTGGCGATATGGATCGGAGGGAGCTCCGAGCCTCCACCTCGAGTCGGGGCTGGACTGGGTCTAGAGCGCTCTCACCACCCAGCAGGCTGCCTATGGGCCAGTGTTAATGGTGGCTGGTCTACGGAGCCATGCCAGCCCCCTCAGCCCCCCCAGCAACTCTGGCACCACGCTAGCCCAAGGCTCCACACATTAATGCTACACTAATTAGCAAAGGAGCTGACCAACCAATTATGCACAGTTCAGTCAAGATTCAGAGGTTAAAGGGTAGTCTAATGCTGCATCACACACTTCAACATGATCTGAACGTACAGTACAAATGAGACAGCTGTGTGCGTGTTTCAAGGTGCATTTTCAGCTCACTAATTCAAGCTCACACCCACTTTACGCGATACACATCAGCAGTATAGGAACCAACATGGTAGTAGTTAGCACAATGATTTATTAATCAGATACTATATAGTATGGTAATATGTCGATGTGAGGCTGAATGGAGAGATTGTTACATAAATTACACAACAAACGCCGAGTTGCCAGCAGCAACCTCCTGGTAGCAGACAGTTTCTATTCAAAATTTTAAGCTGCACTGTGATTATTACCTGCCTGATTCATTTAGTTACTGCCTGTTTCACATTCAATACAAATAAACAAACCAATGTTAATCCAAACAAGACATCCTATTAGTGAGATGGAATTACCACACTGATATCTACTTATCTGAACACAATACATTGTTGTCCCGTTATGTGGCCGTCAGTGCTTCATTTATCGGGTATTGCTTCATTTAAATTACAAAAATACAGTGACCCATTTCTACCACATGCTTTTGTCACACACTAACACCATGCATGCCGAATCACATGAGGAATATTGCACTGACAAAATGTGACAGAATAGATGCTTTTGTTTGAAATCACTGAGCAACAACTGGTCAATCTCAGTCAGTATATAATTTGAGAATACACATAGACTTTACAAACACAAGGACATAACCGTGTCATTTCATATGTTGACTAAAGTGAAGCTTTGCTGAAGGATCATTACCACTGCCCAACAGAAATATATCAAAGCTAAATTTTACTTTTTAAGTTATCATCCTCAAGATTCTAGTGGTGGCTGATGAAACACAGTGTTACTGATATTAATTACACAACAGAAGTTGAGTTGCAACCTGGTAAATGGAATTAAGTAAGAACATTTTAATAATCAATCTACTCTGGGGATGGAAACTCACTTTCACAACCTACAGTGTCAAACGTATAACAAAAGATCCTCTTCATTTTCAGAGGCTTGTTGTCTTTTCCCTTGTTGTCAACCATGATGAAAATGTAAAGTTTTCTTTATAAAACACTTCAGCAAACAGTTCAGCAAGCAAATGTATCCAACCCCCTACACGTGCAATACATTGTAGGGCTGCAGCTAATGATTATTTTCATTATTGATTGATATGCTGATTATTTTCTCAAATTATCGATTATTTGTTATAACATGGCAGAAAAAGGTTAAAAAAAAAAAGTCCATCAGTCCACAACCTAAATATATTCAGTTTACTTTGATAGATGAGGATAGGAACCAGAACATGTTCAAATATAGGAAGCTGTAATCACAATATCTTTTTAAAAAAAAAAATTTTTGTTCAGTCGATTATCAAAATTTAATTAGTTGTCAGCTAATAAATTAACACAAGAACACCTTATTTCACTGTAATTTTTGAGCGCATACCTGTCTGAGCTGCTATGTTACAGTAACTGAGTGGGGACTAGTGGCTTCTCTGTGCACAGCTGCCTAGGTAGCATCTACCACTGTAGCCTCCATGTGAGGCATTCAGGGAACACTAGTAATTTATAATGGATGGCATTTAGGTACAATCTTAATTGTATTTTGCTTCCAGGAGATGCTCTGAATTTAACCAAAGAAGATTTTATGTACTATTTCGATGCAGATTTTTATATTAGCAGGAATGTAGCACAACATGGAGATGAAAGCACGCTACTTTTAATTCCATCTGGGACTCCAAAAGCTGACAATGCAAAATAAAATATAGATTGATAACAAATGAATACATTAATGGCTTTAAAAAATCTTGACAAACATGTAATGCTTTACAATCATCACTAACAAATTAACATGAACTTACATTCTCAAGACATTATCTTCCTTTAAAGGCCTTTATATATTTGCAAACAGGATTTAACCGAATATGCTTGCAACAACAGTGTGATCAAACTTCTGGCACTGGTAACCAGGGGAAAGCAGGTCTCCTGAACAATTTCTGAAATCTACCCACAGCCCAATTAGCAAGGATGTTTAAAAGAGCAGACTTGTGACCAGAAGGTTGGAATCCCAGCTGGGACGCTGCTGTGTATCTAAGGTACTTAACCCGAATTGCCTCAGTAAAGATCCAGCTGTATTAACAGATAGAGGACATACAATGGGAACACACTTACCCTTCATATGGGATTTAATGGGCAACATGAGCACACTGTCAGTTTTGCAGCTTTCCGCAAATAACTCCAATAACTTTGCACAAATGAAAAGTTTGCTGCCATAAAAGCACCAACAGCAGCAGGCTATGTATTATCCCAGAGGCGGCCATTACTGTGCCTTTGTCCTAACGGGATCCACAGTTCACTCTATTGGACTGCAGTCATTTGTATTCTGTTCACATGGCACTGATCATCTGCCACCATCTGCATAGTTTTACTGCCTGTGATCATGGTGCTGTTCAGAGGGGCTGTCATTATGCTTTACAGCATTGTTAAAGCCTGTCTGGGTGCAGCGTCAGAAGAAATGGCTCACTCAAACATGGCTCTCCCCTCTGCTTCTCCCTGTATATGTCTGGATCAAGGGTTACAAAATACACCTCTTCTGCACACAAGTGCCTCAAGACAAATCTGACCAGCACTTTGCAAAGTGATACACAGAGCCACTGAGGCGAGACTGGATTTAAAAGGTCTACATTTTTCAGAGCTGTGAGCAGCAGAGACTTTTGACTTTTTATTCTTCATTTGACAGACAGACATAAAATATCCCCTCATACAGCTACAACACATGAGGCTGCTTACATATATGGTAAATTGCTTCAATGTGAAATACAACAAGCCCAGAGTTATTATTTGTAATACAACATTACCGATTCAATGTGGATAAATCATGTGTTTTAGTGCGCTATGAAAACAAAAATATAGCACTTCTCTGAATAATGACTTTCCAGTGATTTAATGCCGAAGTCTACTTCCTTTGAGAGTCCCAGGTGATAGCACTTTGCATATTGTTGTGAATAACATCCGTTTGTGTGATGGCAGAGAACCTAGCATTGCACCCTTGGCAATGTAAAGCAGTCCTTTAGTGTGAATCACATAGCTGGAGGTTATCACTTCATATTCTTAAAGTCACAGGCAAATCAAAGCTCTGAAAATGTAATTATTCAAAAGACAGTCAACTATTTTGTAAGTGTGGGTGTTCATCCAGCAGGAAATTCAACTCTTCTGCAGCAGTGCTTTTAATAGCTCAAATCATGTTAATAGTAAGTCATTATTTATGCTTATCACTGGGGTGCAAGGTTCTTACTTTGCAAGAAAGAAATGCTGCGCAAGTGTACTCTGCAGACATTAAAATATTCCTCACAAATATGCAAGGTGGCCTGTTTAAAGACAAACAAATGCTTGGAACCCATATTGGCAGTTACAAATTTTACCCTTTGAACCACAAGAAGTAAAAACAATGTTGTGATGTCATAAATCATAAAAAATGATAAAACTACAGTTTTAAGAAAGGAATTACCACAGATATTACTAATACTGTAAAAAAAAAGGGGGGGTTTACTCTGAGTAAACACAGCCTGCAGTTCAGCCGAAGAGTCCCAAAATTTTTTGTCATGTCACTGTTGGCCACAGCGGATTCAGTGACTTCACAGTTGAAAAATAACTGGTTATGTTTGCAATACAACCTTCAGACAGCACTATGCGGCCTCATTTATTGGCTCCAAAGTAGCTAATGGAAACAACACTAGCTTCCTTCATTTATATGGAAACATGAGTAATACATCCACTGTCACAACAAGCCATAAATTAAACTAAATGTATTTAAAGCCAGACAAATGTGACAAATTGTTCTTCTTACAAATGAACATTGTGAGTTAATGAACAGTAAAACTCCTTCTTGTCTAATTTAATGCAGCCTCAGTTGGTCTGGTATGACTAAGGTCAGCCACAGTTAGCAGACTTTACACAGACAATGCAGTATAAAAGGGACTTTACTGAGTCAGCTTACATACTTTAAGATTCTTCTCCTCTTGTACTGTTGTTAAACTTTGTCCTTGTTTTTACCACAATCCTGCAGTTAGTACTAATGGTCATAGGGAACGCTGGTCAGGAAATTTTCGCTTTAAAGAAGTGCTCAAAAAAGATATACAGTCTGCTGAAACATGTTTTTTTTCTACCTTGTGGCCCAGCATGCCCTTTGGCAAGTCCCATACTTCTCATGCAGTTACAATGTTGTTTCAAAAGCATTAAGAGGTGCACATTTTTTTTAAAGAATGACATCTTACAAATTTAATCTTTTATGTAAATTTAAAAACTGCATGTAATTGCAACATTTAATATTCTTACGTGATTAAAGTGGCATAATTCTGTAGTCTCGATGATATAGTCCAATACTATCTGTATGCACAATATCTGACAGAAAACCCGAGAATGGATTAAATCTTCTAGGCAAAAAAGTACACGTGAAATGAAGTCTGCCTGTAAAGGAATTTGTGGCGAGTTTATAGAACGAGAAGCTAAGAAAAAGGAGGCGGCGGGCTCGGGAAGGCTTATTGATTTCTAAAATACATTCTAAAAGGTCCCATGCCTAACTTTGGTCTGACAGCTGGATTTGTGAAGACTTTGAACTACTCCAGAACAAGGCTGCTGAGATAACTCCTAACAAGACAGCACTGGTGTGGACTGGGCTAAGAGGGCCTTAAGGAGACATTCAGAAACAGTTGAAGACTCTGCTTCAACCGGCATGGAGGGCCAACCGTGGGCCACAACCACTAATGGTATGGGAGGATGCTGGAAAAATGCGTGGCCCAAATTTGCATGAGAAAAAAAAATAACGCCAATGGCATATTCGGATAACAAGACAACAGAGGAGGAGGAGGAGGAAGAGGCAGGGTGGGAAGAGTCAGCAGCATCTTTAATAATATCAGGGAAAAGTCAGAAAATGAAAACTCTGCCTATAGGTATGGGGCTAATTAACAAAGTTTTGTCTGAGAAAGGAATCCGGGGCAAAAGAGAATGGTTAGATTCAATATTCCCCAAAGATTGTCTTCAAAGCTTAAACCGAGGATATTAAATGCATCAGAAATAATAATAATGCAAGCGTGCGTGTCACTGCTGCCGGCTTCTGTCTCTTTGAGAAGATATGTGTGTGTGTTAATATCCACTGTGTGGGAAGGATGCTTTAAACTCCTGAAATACTGTATTGTTCACAATCAGCAAACAGCAGTTTTCATGAAAAGGAAGAATATTTCCATACATGCATAGATTCCCAGACAACATGCACCTCCTCCACCTCCTCCTCCATAAGCCCCACATACCCTGGAGATCCCCCATTACTAATTAAAACTCTTGACAAACTGTCTGTCTGCCTGGGACATGGTCACCACAGGACCCCTGCGTGCTGATTAGGAGATGAATAACGCAGATGAGCGCAAGTTTATTTTTTTAACACATTCTTCTACAGTCAGCAGACAGCCACATTTATCTCCAAGCTAACTGAACCTGCTCCCATGACATTCTTTCAATTTATCACAAGTCAGGATGGCTAGTCTCATGTAAATGTGTTCACATGGGGCAGCTTGCCTGCTGCTAAGTCAACGCCTACAATCCAGCTTTGTCTCCATCTGATTTTTTTCTGTTTCCTTTCACTCAACAAAGAGTTAAAGAATCAGCTCACCTCTATGTTACACAGCCATCTTACATCTCACTGTGAGATGGGATAAAAGCTCTGGAAAAAAGATATTAAGTGGACCTTGATTTAAGTCAGAGGCTGACAATATTTTTTTTCTTATTGTGCTTTTTGTATTATGTGCAACAAACCCAATGAAAAGAGCAAAACCAAGACTGAACTGATCTCAGTTATGGGCATTTATGTAGTCAAAACCTGATGACTTATCTTATTCCTCAGTGCCACACAGTGCTGTTGTTTTCATCCAAAAACTACCCAATACAGCACTGAGCCACGCTAAACTGTGTGACACATACTTTCACTGTCATGAACAAAGTCACTGCAGTTTATTTAGACTCACACATACTGTCCTGCAGCTGCTAATTTGCATCTATTAATCTGCAGCTAAAAACAGTCCCCAACAAATGGAGTAGTAACTCCTGTCTTAATTATGTTGGCCAAAACCTACAGTGCCCAGCTGTTTTTGGAAACTGCTGAGCATTTTTTAAGTGTTACAGACAGGGTGGGGAAGTCAGTAGTTGTAGGTAAGCTAAAAAGCTGCTGATGGCAAAAAAAATGTAGATTGATACCTCAATCTTTAAAGATTTTTTCATGTTAAACTACTAAATCCACAGTAAAGCATTAAGTGTCATGCTAACTTTAATGAAGCTTTATCTGGCAGAGCTCTGACATCTTTGTCTCAAATATTCCTATCAATACTAGGGGTGTAACAATACACTGTATCGTACTGTACCATTTGGTACAGGCACTTTCGGTTCAGTACAGAAGTGTACCACGGTACGAAAATTTAGAACTATTAAGAATGGCCAACATACAGAATTGTTTTAATTGTGAACCTTGTAGTGCCCACAGTTGTAGCGGACCTTCTCCGTCTCACAGTTGCACAGTATTGTGGAACTACAAACTAGTAGGAGTTTTCAGTGGACCACAGGATGTGACAGACCGTTTTTTCTCCTGCCGGCACTTCTGTGACGTGTGGCTAGCGAATGCAATGGTTAATGCTAACAACAAGAAGCCGGAGCTGGAAGATGCTCTGCCATCGTTAAAACCACCCGTTTGGCATCTCTTCGGTTTCCCAGTAAAATGTGTAAAAGGAGTAAAACAAGTGGAGAAGACGAAAGCCGTAAGGCGCTCCAAACATGCAAAAAAAAGTATGGCGTTTATTATTTGTTATAACTCTAGTTTTACTTCACCTATCAACACAATTCAAAAACTAATAGATAGTTTGAAATCCGCATTTTCCACACACATTGAAAAAGAGACTCAGCGAGGTTGCATCTTGCTGCTACATCATCTTAAACCGATCATGTCATTTTGACGTGCTGGCACGTCCGTCGACTCCAGAGGGTTTTTTACTGAACTGAACCGAACCATGACTTTTGTACCAAAATGTGTTTTTTAGGTACCATTACACCCCTAGCAAATACCCAATAACGCAATCAAGTGGGACTACACGATCACATTTCAAATAAACAGAGCACAGTTTTCACTTCCACATTGTCCTACATTCCTTCTAAAATAGAAATCTTTTCTTCAGTTGAAAACTGAAAATAATCATCACCAGAATTCAGAGTACCTCCCTATCGCGGTTATGAAATAAACCGTACCCCAAACACCTTACTTGCAGAACATCCATTTATTGACAGCTGACACAAGACAACATTACATGACAAACACTACAATTTACACATTTTCACATGCAGGCTACAGTAGACGCTGCTAGTCAGCAATGCACTGAAAAGCCTCTAGTCTCCTCTCAGTTACTGCAGCACAGCAGCTCAGACAGGTGTGAGACCAAAAATAACTGCGAAAAGTGTGAAAAAAGGTGTTGTAATGTCAGATTTACTCAAGCTGAAACCAAGTGATTCTATCTACATGGACTGCTTTCTATGAGCAGAGCAGAACCACAAAAGTTAATTGGTTGGATGCCGGCTATTTTGATAAACAATTCATCAGCAGTAAGTAATAAAAAAGAGGTTTAATTGTCAGATTCAAACTTCTTAAATGTGAATATTTGCTGGGTTCTTTACTCCTCTGTGACAGTAAACTGGATATATATGAGGGTTGTGGACGAAGCAAGACATTTAAGGCAGTCACCGTGGGCTTTAGGAAACACTAATCCAAAATTTCACTATTATAATCCACACAACACAGTAACAACAGTTTTTAAAGCAGTTTCATTGCAAAAAGAGCAGAGTATTAAAACATCATTACAGGGAACACACATTTGTCCAACACAAACAAAATTCCATTTACTTCCATCGTATTGGAATGGAGGCAGAGATTTCTCCAAGCCTGGGTAACAACAAAAAGTTATCTGAATAATAGATACCGCTAGAGGCAAGCCAGAAAATATGTACGTATTTTTTGGGTGAACCAAACCTTTAAGATCCCTTGCAGTGAAGGGGAACTAAAGTGCATACACTATATCATTTCTGTGACTATTGCTGAAGCTGAAGCAAACACTGGTGTGGTGCACTTACAAGAGCTTTTCCTTTGAGGCAGCCCTCAAATATCTGAGGCCAATTCGGCATGGCAATAAGTGAAGAATTACCATGGAAGCACTCCTGATTTGAGCCCTTTAGGTTTCTTGCAGCAGCTTGTTTACAGTCGGGCTCGCTGAAGGTTGACCCCGGCTCTTGTCAACCTTGAGCAGGTCTCTGACTCCAGGCCTGTCCCGTCCAACGCCTCCGTCCATTTGTGGATCTTGG
This sequence comes from Dascyllus trimaculatus, assembly GCA_024666655.1. Lineage (NCBI taxonomy): Eukaryota > Metazoa > Chordata > Actinopteri > Pomacentridae > Dascyllus > Dascyllus trimaculatus. Next base: position 16,044,813 of record CM045446.1, read on the forward strand.
AGGGCTGAGGGGTCAGCTCCGTTCTTACACCGTCAAGCCCCCTTGCCTGGATCCTCACTCTGCCAGCTCCACTTACTGTCTCCTGCCCCGTCTCCTGCTCCCTCTCCAATCTGACGCTACCTCCGACCGACCCTGATACATAGCAGAGCACCACAAGACATGTTTCCCTCTCAGCCAGCAAGGAGGGTTATGTGTTGTGTGTTATCTCTCACTATCTGTGCCTTTCTCCATTTTTTTCTCCCTAACTGTCGACTCACATTGCATTACAGCTGCGTGCTATAAGACTCCAAGCCATTGCAAAGGATCAGCTTCTATTAGGGCGCCTATTATCATCCCAAATCAGTCGCATTTTAGCATTTAAGTGTCGAAAGTTCACGCTGAATTTTCCAGCACCGTGCCTCAAGGTATAGAAGGCACATCAGGCAGCCGCCGATAACATGTTCTCTCTCTTTTTTCTACTTCTCTAACACGCTGACTGTTTGTAAAATTACAAGAGATTTCACAGGGCCAGAGTTGGGTGTGATGAAATGCTTGCTGAAAGTGCCTGGCACTAGCAATAAATGTTCACAATGTTCAGCCAGTGCTGCATTGTGCAACAAATATTAAGCTAATCATCAGTCACTTTTGTCTTCTAGGCAATGCTGGGGCCCTCTTTATAATCCTATTTACCATTTCCAGTGAAGCCACCCCCTCCCGTGCCCACTGCCCACCCCCTGCATCCACACACACACACACACTCCCTGCCAGCCCCCCCACCCGCCACCCATCCGACCCGAGGCTGTTCATCTCTAATGAAAGAGAAGATAACGCACAGACAGTCGGGATCACACACTAAGATGCCTGCCCTACATTGTGCCTTTTCGTCCACCAAATACTTCACAAGATGTCACTGACATTATTTAAAGTGATTACATTTAGCAGAAGTGAATGTCATGGAACGGCACAATTACTCTCATGGCAAATTTAGCCCTTTTGACAATCTCCCCTACAGGTTAGCTCTATCCCACCCCTCCCCAATCACTGCATGCATACACACTCACAAACACAAAATGTCCTGTCATCTACACCGTGAAAGCAATACATCAGAAAACAAAGAAAACGCTGGCTTATGTCTCAATCCAAGAGGAAACATTTGGTGTCAGGCGAATATGAGAACGCTGGTGTTGGTTCTGTTACTGCATGTCCACAGCATGTTCACTCTCTTATCCGAACAATGAAGAAGAAAAAAAACACCTTCATTTAAAGATGTGACACAAGATATGTGCATTTTTCCCATAATTTTGTACACTGTTAAGAACATCCTAACATCACACAAGTGGGTTCATTTAATTAAATACATTAAGATACTAAGTCAATGCGCATCAAGCAGGCAGCTACATCTATGGAACACTAATGGGAAAATCTGTTTGGTGCATAAGATTTAAATTCTAAATTTAATGTAAAAAATCTATCTGAAGCATAGGCAAACACGCACACATGCGCACACACACGCACACACACACACACACACACACACACACACATTAATTCTCACTTACACACACGCGCGCAAATAATTGAGATTTTTTTTCACAAGGACATGCAGAGCCTGGAGCCAGTGCTTAATTGCACGAGCTATCATTACACGGAAAATCAACAATTTTAAAAATACACCGAACACCTTTCATCTTCACCCTCCTCTAATCGCACCAGTAAGAGCCGTCTGGAAGGGAGCTTGATGTAGTCAAACTATCTAAACAGCGCCAGCGGGTGCCTCACAATCAGCACCACTGATGCAGATACTTTTGGACACGGCGGAGTGCAGCAACGCCGCCTCGCGCTGCTGCCATCCTCTCACCATCTCGTCTCCAATAGGGAATCAGATGTGACCCTGTGTGCCATGTTTGCCTGTTTCGCCCATGGTGAAGAGCAGACAAATGAACCAGAATCGCAGACACCGACACAAATCTCTCCCCACTGTGATGGTCTCCGGTTGCTTTTGAACAGCCATTTGGAGGATTGGTGTTGAAACCAAACTGTTACTCGTCCCTGTCTTTGCAGAGCGGCGAGGATGCACTTGTCTCCTTTCTTCCCCACTGAAGTGCTGGCTTTAGCCCTTAGGGAAATGATAATGAGGACCTCTATGCCTACACTCTGCCTCATTTCAATTGTAAACGCTGCACACACCCTGCACTTTGGACCAGTGATGGTTGCATTATGGGCTGCGCTCAGAATATGACAGTCCATCATGTCCACACAATGTGTCGCCTTACTTTTCACTGCTGTCTTTTGTAGTAAATCTTAAACATTTTTTTTTTCATCTTGGTTACAACTGCTTCCAGCAAGTTTGAAATGCAACATCCTGCAAAAGCTGAGAACAAAAAGCTAACCTACTTGTACCAGCATTAGCACATGAGAAATCTATTTTAAATTGCTCAATAATTTTGGAATAACTCAATAACTGAACAAAACCAATGTGCTTGAACGCAGCAATTAGCAGAAACAAGTTTAGTGAATGAGTGACGTGTCAGGTTAAAGGTCAATTCACATTTGTGGCGAGCGAATGCGCCAAACTCCCAATTTACACACACTGGCCCAACCTCTTAGCCTTAATATTGACAAATGCATAACAGCAGTGTCAAGTGCTCAAGGGTGATCTACTTTTTTCCTGATGCGGGGCTCCCTGGAGTACGCTGCAGAAACATATTCTCTTCAAACAATCCCAATGACAGCCAAATAGCCTGCTTGTCGCTTGTAAAAAACCTTCTAATGATGCGTGTCGAGGGAGCGCCCTGCCTTCTTGTAGCAGACGACTCCCCTGTGTACGAGGAAAAGCAGAGGGAAAAAATAATCATGTTTCCCCCAAATCATTCCTCCTCATGATACCCAACGACACCCGAGCATCTAAACAAACCTCTGCTCTCAGGTTCTCTCGCATTTTCCTTCCCTCCTGCTTTTCTGATCCGCTAAGTCAACATTCATTACAATAACCATTAAATTTCCATTTTCAAACAGTATTTGCACATATGCGCAGACTGCAATATCTATTGGAAAAAAATTGGACATGATAGGTACATGAGTGGAAGCATGGGAGCGCTTCATGCTGCTGCTACATCAGTGTAACATGGAAGCAACTGCTCCATCCAGGTTCCCCCTCCCTTCACCTTTCATATGAAAATTAGAGCAAAAATGAGAGGAAGTTGGATGTTTGCTGTCTGGGGCTTAATGTTCCCTCATGAAATATTGCAGGAAAGAACACAAAATCACATTCATATATTTGTATTATGATTTCTTATTAGAGAATGTTGTCACGAGGAGTCTGCACGTATCAGGTTTGAAACGGTGCCTGCTAATCCTGGATATTGGTGTTTTTTAAAAGAAGATGACTCCTTTAATGTTAAAGGAAGGTTGTTTTAACAAGTAAGGGGTTCATCGTTGATTAATTGCATGGTTATTATCTTGATTCATTGATCATTTGCTGCCTGGCTGGTTAAAAATACAGATTGTGAATTTTGACAGCTTAATGTGGCCTCTTCAGATTCCTTATTCTGTCTCACTAGCAGTCAGAAGCTAGTGAATGTTTGGCATGTTTACATGGTTACGTGAATAATCAATTACCAGAAGCTTGTAATTAACCAATTGTTTGCGCTTTTGTTAGGCTCCTTTACTAATGCCCAGTGTGTAAGTATCATGATTGTTATTTCAGAGAAACTGACTCAAATTTTATAAAACAATAATTTACCAAGAAATTCAGGCGCTAATAAGGTCATTAGAGAAGTAATAGAATAAAATCTTGATCTTGAGGGAGCAGGCTGGTTCACTGCGAGATCACAGAGGCTCTATTAAAAACATATCTTTTTCATGTTCATTGAGCACATGACAGGGCCGCCAATGAGAGAACAGGAGGCTCCGTGTCTTAATGCCAAGAAAGTGGGAGTGCTAACGGGCCCTGATTAGCTCCGTTTATCTCTAATTAATTACCTTTACCTAATTAGATGCTCTGTTTCAGCTAGACATGGAGTCAAGTAGACTAGATTATTAGTGTGCTCATCGGGCCTTTATAAAGGGCTGAAATTAATGTTACGTGCAAAAGAATCCGCTGCTTTAATTGCACAGGTGTTGCCTTATGGCAACACTTCATCATCCGCTGGCTCCCCAAGATTATTAGCAGGGATTCATACAAAGGGACTATTCTGTGAACTGCACCGTCGCAACAGCTCATTAGTTAGGCTTGTTATTGTATTATTTATTGCATTTGGCCTTCCCCCATTGCCCATATTGATTCATAGGCCCCATTTTTTTAACTCCTCTTCTTCTTGGCTGTCTGTTATTTCATAGCCAGTTAGTGAGTAATTTCAAAGCCTGTTTTCACAGAACACTGGAAGCCATAAAGACAGAGACAGTGGTAGAGTGTTTTCACACTTGCATCTCTTTTAAGAAGAAAAGCCCCAATACATTTTCAAATAGCTTCCTTTGATAAACAAGAAAAATACAGCACAAAGATTGTAGAAGGGGTGGCAAAATTAATTTGATGATAACTAACTTAACATTGATAAAATTACACATTTAAATCCCCAGTGTGGGTTTTGTAGAGGATATTTTGTGAATACACACAGATTTGAGAAGAGTTAGGCTAACAGATGAAAAACAAGCTCTTTGTATTAATATCATTATGACCCAAACTAGCAATCTGTTTTACATACAGTGTATTTTAAACACAAGCTTCCTGTTTGTGGCTGCTAATCATGATTCCACATGCTTGACAGCATCATGCTGACGTTTTGCCAACATATCCTAATAAACTATTAAATTAATTGTCGACTAATTTTATAATTGACTCATTAGTTACCTGGTTAATTAGGGATTTTTAAAGAAGAAAATATTAGGTTTTCTTTACATATTTCTGGTTTCTGTTCTCCTCTATTAAAATAAACAGAATATATTTGTGTTGTGGACAAAACAAGACATCTTTGGCTTTGAGAAACACTGATCAATGTTTTGCACCATTGATCAGTGTGCAAAACTGACATTTTATAAACCAAACAACTAACTGATTACTCAACAAAAGATTAGACAGATTATTTCACAGTGAAAATAATAGTTATTTCCAGCCCTAATTAATGCATGGAAAAGAAAAGTGTGTAAAAACATTTAGTTATCTTGCTAGCATAAATTTTGGGAAGCTTATGCAGCCAATTAGCTTAGCTTAGCACAAACACTTGAAACAGCTTGACACAGCTAGGCGAGCTCTGTTCAGCCGTCACAAAGTTCCACGAGAGCTCTCTAACTAACACATTGTATTTTTCCTACCAGGATGAGCCTAGTGAGCCAGGTGCTAAGCTAAGTTAACCATTTGCTGGCTACAGCTACATATTTATAGTACAGAAGACAGCTGGTCGACATATCTGAAAAAAGACTGGAGAGAGCAATGTAGGGCGAAGGGGCTTCCATTATCAAGGAATATGACAGACTTAATAATTCAGTGAGGGAGCACGCTTGGGATTTGCCTTTTTCATTAAGCAATTAAGTATGTAATTTTCACTTTTCCTTTTGCGATTGATTAAGTGTCTACCCCCACTACATAAGGCCTAGTCCAGACATGACAGTGGTATTGGACCTTCTTAACTAACTCTCCACAAAAAAAGTGTCACACAATGACATAATCCGATCTGCTAAACTATTTCAGTGAAACAAGGATTATGAAGTCTGCACATCAGTGGCCTCTATTGAAACATTAGACCAAAGTGTACTGAAATCTTCTACTAGAGCTGCAGCAATTAGTCGGGATGATCAATGATGCTGAAAATATATCAACAGTTAGTGGCACAATTTTTTTCCAAATTCAGAAAGATTTTTCTTCACTACGCAATTGTTGCATCATGACATCAGAAGATTTTGGCTCCAGTTTTAGATGATGGCAGCTACAGCAGAGTCCAACTTGGTTCAGGGGAAAAGTTTCCAAAGACTGAAGGCTCACCTGAACAAAACTGGGGTTTGTACACTGTACAGAGTTCAAATGGCAGACCACAGCAGCACAGCACGATGTAGGAACATGTGAAGATAAAAAACACACATCTGCTTGCTTCTCTCCTGCTCTCTGTGCTCACATACACTGTGTTATATTACAGCTGAACTCCCAATAAAGCTGTTCTCATGTACATATTTTTCTGCTTCTGCTGTTAAAAACAGTGACTTGACATGTAGCTCATTAAGACTACATGTTAACCAGCAGTCACTTCCAAGCTGCAGCTCCGCATTGCTAAATCCTAATTTTATAACTACGATGTTGTCTGACAAACTCAGCATACACAGGAGATAAAGATGTGCTGTGGAATCCACTGTATTATCATAGAATTCAAAACTAATACTAAGAGAACAATTCCAAAATAAGAAAAAAGGGACTTGTTTTAGCTGCTCCGTTGTTATAAAAATATAAAAATATCCACCATGTTCAAGTTGCACTTTGTTAAATACAAAGATGGAATTTTTTCACTTTGTTAAGGGCTGAAATAGAAACTTGAATATATTTTAGGGTTGCACTACTTACTTAAATAATAAGCCCTCTTTTTCTACCTGTTTTTATCATGTTTCCAATTTAACTACTTTTGCACTTTAGTATGTAAACCTTTGTTTCCATTTCGCATTGTGCTGCATTACATAATGGCGTGTAGTTTGCTGAAACAAAATGAATTTGCTTTTTTGGAGAAAAAATGATTGTTTACATTAATCCACTAATTGGTAAAATACTTGACAAATTATTCATTTGAAAATAGTTGTTATTGGCCACCGTAGCCTTTACTTCCACAGAACTTCAAAATCTTATTTTATTGTGGTGTACTGCAGTTTAAACACTGTTAAAATTACAAGAAGGTAGGTATGAGAACCAATGGCAGTGGTGGCGCAATGCTTAAGTCTCTAGGCTACTGATCAGAAGATCAGAAGATCAGCCCAAATGCGGCCATTGTTGGGCCCTTGAGCAAGGCCCTTAACCCTTCCTGCTCCAGGGGCACCGTACCATGGCTGACCCTGCGCTCTGACCCTAACTGTGACATGCGAAAACAACATTTCACAATGCTGTAAAAATACATTTGTGACAATAGAGCTTCCTTTCTTCTTTCTTTAAATGGTCTGACTGAGACCTACACTCTTCATTTTAGCTTTACTATTCCAAGTACAATGTTGAAGACATCCACAGCCTAGTGGTGGATTGTGACAGCCTTTATCATTCAGTGGCTGAAGCTAAAACATATTGGAGCTGGTTTCCTGCTCATCGTTCTCCAGCTCCACCAGCTGTTTTTTTTATTACTCTCCTCCAATCTCACATCGTGTTGTTCCGGGGGAAAAAAGCGATGCTGACAGCTTGAGGAAGTCTGATGTCCTGGCACTTACACTATATAGCCCTGGCAAAGGAGTGGATAATGCAGTGAAGTGAGGGATGTGGCGAGAGAGCTAGGGAGAGAAAGAGCCTGAGGGAAGCAGTCCACTGGACATGCATATGGTCCTCTCCTGGTTAGCTTCTCCACCGCTTCCTCCTCACCACTTATGGCCTCACAACCTTGTCTTATGGCACCTTTGCCAATAAGAATGGGCAAGGCAGCTGTAACCAAGCATGCTCAAGGCCACTGACCTGGAAATGTGGCTCAACCTAGCAAGCCCACTCACTAGCCTCTTCTGGATTTGTATGGCCCGGAGAATATGAGCCCCCCTCCTATACACACACACTTCATATCACACTGCTCATAACACTCAGCTTATTGGCAGTGTTATTATTGTCCTACAAAACAACTGCTCAGTCTAAATATGTATATGAGCGTGACAAGACAGATTACAGTGTCAATATCCCCCAACACATTTTGTCATGTTAGCATCAAGCATTAGCGTTAAGTGAAGTGAACGCTTCAAAAGCTTAGCAAGTCAAGAGTCTATGTCTGAGGGTTTGCTTTAAAGTGCTCAACTATAATTGTCTTTAGTTGGCTGTGATGGATATATTAAGATAAATTTCCACCACGGCCCCCCTCAAACCCCTCCATCTTTACTCTTATTTCATCACATGTCTGTAAGATATCACACAGTGTGACAATTTCTTAATAAGGCCTGCTTCAAATTTATTCAACAATAGTCTATCATTTCCCTCAGAGAGGAAAAAAAAGAAAACTGTACGGCACGCCATGTTTGTTCAATGGTTCGGAATGAGTGAAATTAACAAAGATGATGTGACACTATCTGTCATCAGCCATTACAAATCAATGGGCTCTCCACTCGCTCGGGCATATTCCCAGTGGTTTTACTTCCTTAAAAGTACAGCAGGTATTTTAATACGTGATGAAAGGCTCGTTTCATAGCCGAGCATGAAATATGAGGGACATGTGACGACTAGGATGCGACCTCCTGTCTCAGAAGCTGCTCACCGAGACGTGACAAGGAATCAAGCGTCACTTTTGAGATGTGATGGCGAGCTTTTAACTGAAGTATCTTAACTTGTGTCACGTTTAGAAACAATTAGAGCCCATTTGATGTTTGATGGTAGAGAGGGGGGCTGCTCATTTTAGACGTTTAGCATTTCAAGTACGCCGACATATTCGACTTAAGACAAAAGGCTGCATTCTACTGACAGTGTAATGACAGACACTGCTTTAGCTTGTCTTACACTTGTGTCGTAATCAACCTACTTCAGCATAAAACAAGTAACAGTGACCTAAATTGGCTCCATATCGTCCATTGATGTTACTTCTTTCATTCTATTATGATACATATAGGTATGACAACATGGCACTGATTTGAAGTAAGATGTTCGCCGCACTGTTCGTCTGCTTGATCATTTATTTCTGAACTTGTTTAAAACCAGTGAAAAGTTAGATAAAGGCCCTCTACCAAACAAAGGTCACCCAGCCAAGAGCAAAGAGAACATTCTCCTACTTCTCATCCCATTTCTTTAGAAGTGTAGGTGTAGCATAGGGGTGTCTCTCACACTCTCTCTCCCTGACACACTCCCACCGCACTGCTGTCCTCAGCATCTCCGTGGGGCGGTGACTAATTGCCCCCGTAAATCACTGTGCAGGCCGCACGATCCTCCGTTTATTTTTCCTGACAGTAATTTAGTGCTTGCTCTTTTACACACTTGTCATCGCGTGTTTTTCCTCACATTAGAGGCTGGTGGAAAAAGGACGGTAATTAACGGTGCGACGCGCGCTCGCCATGGCTCTTTCATCATGGTGTGATAATTGTGCTCCTTGTCTGTCACAGTAACCTCTCAGTTTCCCCTGGAACTTCCTCTGTGCTATTTGTCAACCCCGAGAAATGGGAAGGATTCTCGGGGCCTGGCTGCGATTCGGCTCGCCTCGCTACCGGTTTTCCTATTTGTATCAAGACTAGGTCATTTATATTTCACACAAAACTTGTCAAAAATATTAGCCCTATCCTGCACAGGAAGATAAAAGATGTATGGTAAACACACCTGAGTGCTTGATAGCTGAGGAGCTCTACGCCCTCCTCTGCTTTTTATTTCCTTAGTCTTTTTTATTCCTGAAAGGAGGGGAGGTCGCAGAGGAGTTGGCTGGGACAGCCTAATAAACAGTCCTTGCATTCATAGTGCTGAGATGCAAAAGCCAGGGCAATGCGAATGCGCAGAACAGCTGAGGCCATAGAAAATCCATTCAATGAACTAATCTATTTACAGGAAAGCCCAGTTCACTCATCTCTTTAGAATTTACAGTGGAATAATGCAGTGTATAGGCTGTAGAGCGTGTCATAGTCTATTTTTATCAGCTGTGGGCAGGTGATTCACTGTCTACCTTGTTATCCTCTGCTGTTCCATGCCGGGGATGCACAGTATCCATCACCCATAACCTGCACCCCAGAGGTTAAGTCATCAATAACTTTGCTGCTGAAAATATTGCAGAGGACTTGGAGGTTTGCATAAGGTCCTTTGACTGTCTGTCCACGTCCCACTCTGCATCCCCCCGCACCCCCTTCTTCCAACTTCTCCCGGATTTCTTAATATCTTTATTCTCCTGTCACAGACAGGGGCTAATGGGATGTGTGGTCAAGATTTCAGGATCCATCACTGGCTTGCTGAAGAATTAGCATGGGCCCCATGCATCACCTGCCAGAGCTGTCAGGCCTGCTGTCTACTGCGCTTCATTATAGCGCTGGCACTGTGCTGCTTGTCTCCTCTCTGCGCTTGCCTCTCCCCAGCCAGAAACCATGGGCCAGGGGGAAAAAAGGCCCTACCACGCCCCTCAATGTCAGCCCTGGTCACCAGCCACTAAATTAGGATACACTCTCATGCTTTTAGAAATTAGGAAGAGGAGCGGACAGAGCTCCTGTCTGCTGAGGATGCTCTCAGAGACAAGCGATTCTCCCTCCCTCCTCTTATCCTTTCACTCCACCTTCTCTCTCTGACATAGCTTTAAGTGTTTTTTTCCCCTTTTTTTCATCACAACTAGAAAGTCTTTAAAAACTACTAGGGTAATTAAGCAGCATTTGGCCTCTGTCGCACTGAAGGAACTATTTGATTACTCATGTCCCTGGTGTTGGGAGTAGGGGGTACTGCTCTCATTTTTTGGTGGCTAACCCCCTTGTGTCTCATTCAGAGCCTGGACCCAGAAAACCCCCTCGAGAGCCATTCTTTATGTCTCCTCTGCAGCACAGATTAGACCAGCAGTGCTAAGAAGGTCACAGTGAAAATGAAGAGAGCAAAGCAGGACTACAGCTGGGGACCCTGCCCTGGTCCTTTCCCTCTCCCTCTTATTAGCAAATCAAAGCTGCCTCCAGAAAGATTCACACTCCTCACCTGATTTTGTCCTTTTCCGCTAATCACATAGCCACTTTGCCTTGACTGACAGTTTTCTTTATAATTGGCCCATGATCTGGCAAAGATCTAATAACCAGAAAATCCCCTCTGAGGGTCCGCCAGGCTTGGGCGACCTGTCTACACACACACACACACACACACTGCATCCACCATCCCCCTAGCACCATCTGCAAAGGGCCGTTGCCATGCCACACTGTTTGTGCACGACAGCGGCAAGCTAATCTTAACGTTCAATAATGGTGTGAATATTCAATGAGCAGCTCAGGCAGAGGATCCACAGTAGCACACTCTAATTACTGTTCATTTGCCAGAGTATCAAAGCCTAATTACTGTTCATTTTAATGCTCCAGAGAAAAGGGAGGAAAGTCAAGGCAGGGTTAGAGGAAGATGCCCTCGAGAGATCAGTCAGTCAGTCTTTATCCGTCTCCTTCGCTGTCTCTCTGCTTACAGCCCATTCATTGTCTTTTGTGCGTGCGAGCGCTCGTGTCTGTGTACATCCTGCACGCATTTGTACGTCTGTGTGTTTTATTGTGCAAGCAAACATTCAGAATTTCTTCAAACAAACACGTTAATCAATCACAGAGACAGCTTAGAGGAGAGAAAAAAGGGAAGACATGAGAGCACAAGACGAAGGCAAGAGACAGGGTCCATAATCCCGAGCTTATTGTTTCTTTTCTCTTCTTTATCTGTTTAATGTGTTTTGGGTAAATATCAGACAAGGGAAGGGAGGGGACTGCCGTCATATTGTCTTTGCCTTCACCAGAAGAAAGCTCGATTTTTTTTCTTCCCTCTCACCTAATCCTGACAGAAGCCACCACAATCACTATCTGCCACCCATTTGACAGTTTCTGTCACCAATTAGCAGCTAAATCAGCATCTCCCCAAACAAGAAAACGAAGCAATTTATATGTCTATTATTTAGCGCTTGTCTAAGTGGGTATTCTTCTCTTTTCATTCACACTCTTACTCCTTCACATTAGAAAACAGACGACTGCAATGCAGTAGGTGTCTCACTGGTCCTCTCAGATCTTCAGGCTCCCCGCTATGGCGCAGGAGGCCCCTATGGGTGGGGAATAAACCCTGTCTTCCCCTATCAGGAAGTTTGTCCTGTGAATTTTCTAGACCTTGCTCCACAAAATTTACAAGGCATCGACAACCCCTTTAATGAGGCACACCAAGCTGTTCCCCGGCTTTCCCCATGATAGGATGTTAAATGAAAAGCTGCATGCAACATGCGAGGTTTGTTATCATTCAATCTGCTTGGGACCGCAAACTGGTCATTATCCAGCCATTATTTTCCTTGATTTACAATCGCGGGTGGAGGAGGCGATCGCTGTGGCTTGTTCTCCCCTCAGTGGGACGGATGGGAACCAGCTTGAAAATTTGCATTTACATGATCCGGCTGAGCAGCTTATTAGATCTGGATATTTATTTTCCACTTAAACCGATGTTTGATTACACTTTAATAAAGAACAGGAAAACCACAGAGCTGGCTGGGACTAACTGATCCTGCCCAGTGGTTTCTTTGGGATTTTGTGTAATGAAATGAGAAGGACAAAAGATATGCAAGCAGAGGTAGTTTACAACACAGACGCAGATAAGGATGTTTTGCAGGACAAGAACAAGTGAAAATATAAAATATATATAAATATATAAATCATAACAATTCCCTCAATACAGCTAAACTGTTATTGTCACAGAAAAGGTAATAATACAGGATAACAAAGAGACTCAAAAATAACATTCAGATCACACAAAGATACTTCAGGCAGGCTGAGCCTGCTGTTTCGAAGAAAACATCCACCCTATAAAATATGTCATGATCTACAACAATGGCAACAAACAACAGTGTTAGGTGTCTCTGTGCAGTATCAAAGTGTAACAGCACAGTGAGATTCAACAGAAAGCACAAGCCTGCATGAGGGCAACCGAGAAGAGAAAGGAATTCCACCTAAACAGTTGTATTCTGTTGAGATTATCAAACAGTGTAGTGTATTTTAATGAGATACAACAAAAAGCATCAATGAATGGAAAAAAAACACTGTGTGCTCAAAGGCAATAACTTAAGATTAATTTAAATATCTATTAATCTGAGTTATTTTTTTAATTAACAGCTTTGCTTTAAAATGTCCATTACAACATCCTAAATGCAATTCATAAACCAATATATCAAAGTTTGAAGATATTTACTATCATGGCTGAAAAAGCTGGAAACAGAGAATTTGACCTAAATGATGAGAATAGCTGATTGTTTTTCAGCTGATTGACTCATCACTGAACCAGGAGGGGAAAAAATACAATATACAGCAGGGTGATACGTTTTTACGCGGTTCAAAGAATCTTCTAAACCATTTCAGGACTGTTTTATAGCAGTACTGGTTTTAGAGGAATTTTACTGCAATGTGATAATGTATATTAAGATGTCTCTTATTCAGAAATCCCCTCCAGACATGCTGTAAGACAAAAAGTACTCTGCTTTGGATAATGATAATTTGCATCTCATATCCACCATACCTTGTTAGAAACTCATAAAACTGCATGTACTTCTCCTCTTTTAGCAGCGTGTAGTAATATGCAAACATTGCTCATGACAAGGGTTTAAATGCTCCACAAAGAATGTATTATATTTAAAAGAGTCATTTTTAGAGTCTTTTTTTGCAAGATGTAAGTTTCAGGTTTCCGTTTTCATACTAGACAATGAGTGGTTTCCAGATTAGCTATAAACAGATTTGAAGTGAACACAACAAATTCACATGCAAACAGTCTTCCAATCAGGGTTTCTGATTTAACAGAATGGGCCTTGTGAGGGTAACTGCTCACAACCGTGTAAAGGCAACAAGTCAGTGCTGCCTTCGTTGACAGAAATCTATGCATTTTCTTGTTATTTCTGACCATTTGATAAACTAAAATATCTATTATACTGAGTAAACAAAAATTCCATTAACTAAATTGGTACAAATGCTATTTTTGTTCTCAATATTTTGCTTTTTTTCCTTTGGTGTTAGCTAAAACCTCTATAGTTCGGCACTGCAAATCCCTCTATGCTGAAAAAACCCTGTTAATATCAAACTCTGTACATACATCATTCTGCAAGGTAAAGGTCAAATATCCAAGTCAAGCAACATTGAGCTAAATGGATTTTTGAACAGAGGAGGATGTTAATTCTGTGGACATTCTTATGTAGTCATTTCACCTGGCAAAAGTGTATTTCCAGAAAATTAAATGTAGCCTAAAATTATGCTGAAAAACATAATTACATATACCTGTACTACAAGATGTTTTGTTATTGTTCTAAGAATATTGTAACTCCCACTGACTCCAATATTGTGCACATGTCTTCAGGGACAGAGGTAAAACATTTCAAGTTGCTGGTTATTGAATAACTATTGACACTGATTGTACAGAAAAGGAATCCTGTCCCAACTGACAGGACATATGGGAATATAAAACAAATGAGGATGTCAGCCAAAGCAAAAATGGAAAAGAGACTACACACTGTAATTGCTTATGGACATTTGCTTTAAGCCAAGTGATGTTACACTTGACTTAATCAATATTTGCCTTAAAAAGCCATTTATAACCAAGTCACAGTTGATGAATAAGTCACAACAGTAGCATGTATCTCTAGTGTAAAGCAAAAGGTCATGATCTGTGGCGGGGGTGGAGTAGGCGTGGGTTTTTCCACGGACACACCAGCTAATTTGAGGACTTCCAGATGATGCATGTGATCCAAACAATGGGCTCATTTACGCCACAGAGGCAGCAGCACACCTCACACACAGCCGACACGAAAACTGTAGTAGTTAACAACAAAAGGCTGGAATCATAAACTTGAGTTGAATCTCTCTCTCCCTCTCTCTCCCTCTCTCTCTCCCTCTCTCTCTCCCTCTCTCTCTCCCTTTCTCTCTCCCTCTCTCTCTCTCTTTCTCTCACACACACACCTTTGCCATACATAAACACAAAAACCTACATATTTCTTGTCTCCCAGTTACTGTAACCGGTGCATGTTGTCCACCGAACAGCACAGGCACACACAGAGAAAATGCAGAGGTGAGCCCTTGGCCTGGAGTGCCCCTCATTTAAGACGATCGACAAAATCAATAAAGTGAAGTATGTTTCCTCGCTCTTTTGGCTCTGTTCCCGCTCCTGGAGCATTCCCTCAAGTAACCTACTCCAGCTGAGTTCTATTACTGCAGCTCTTCCCCCACGTGTATACATCCTCAACCACTCTGTCTTCCCCTCAGCAAAAGAAAACTCCACCAGCACAAACTATACAGAGTTTTAGTCTTAATGGTTAACACAGCGGTGAAAAACAAGCCGAGCTCCGACACAAAAGCCAGAGAACGCTCTTTAAAAGACTGTTTGAGTTGCTGTATAATACACCGATCAGCCATAACATTAAAACCACCGACGGGTGAAGTGAATAACATTGATTATCTCGTTACAGTGTCATCTGTCAAGGGGTGGGATATATTAGGCAGTAAACTGATGTGTTGGAGGCAGGGGAAATGGGCAGCATGAGGATCTGAGGGACTCTGACAAACTGTGATAGTTAGATGGTTCAGAATATCTCCAAACGTCAGGTCTTGTGGGGTGTCCTCAGTATGCAGCAGTTAGTACCCACCAAACGTGGTCCAAGGAAAAAGAACCAGTGAACTGAACTAAGGATCCTCTAAAAGAGCTATTGTAGAACAGCTGTAAGCCTTAATGCTGATTTTGATAAAAAAAAAAGGTGTCAGCTATGTATGTGGCTGTGTAGCTTCAGACTGGTCAGAGTGTCCATGCCGTCCCCTGTCCACAGCTTAAAATTCCTACAATGAGCATGTGAGCATCAGAAGTGGACCATGGAGTAATGGAACAAGAACAACATACATAAACGTTGCTGCAGACAACATACACCCCTTCATGGTGGCAGTGCTGCCTGATGGAAGTGGATTCTTTCGGCACTGTAATGCCTCCTGCCACACTGCAAACTTTCTTCAGGAATGTTTTGAGGAACATGACAAGAGTTTAAGGTGTTGACATGGCCTCGATTATCCGTGGCATGTCCTGGAAAAACAAATCCGATCCAGTCTGAGGCCCCACCTTGTCACTTCGAGGACTAAAAGATCTACGGCTAAAATGTTGATACTAGGTATCACAGGACACCTTCAGAGGTTTTGCAGCATGACTGTGACCTACACAATAGCAGGCAAGTGGTTTTAATGTTTTGGCTGATCATTGTGTACCTCAGTCATTTTAACATATTCTTACTAACAGCTCTTGCCTGCTGAGGGAGTAAAAAACAAGGAGTTGCTGAAATATACTGCACTAAAGGAAGACTAAAGGAATAGTGAACATTTTAGGCAAAAAATAATATATATATATAGTTCAATTGACGATAAGGTCTATAAACCTGTACCTCAAATGAAGAGTTGATGCATTGTTCCAAAATGAACCATCTTGAATGTATATTTACTAGCCTTGCAGCATAAATGAACTACTTTTACTGTGTTAAATACAGAATTTTATTTTAGATGAACTAATTCTATTAGCTTTTAGATTGGAGTTAATGTACATGCTTTCTCCAGCTTCCAGTCTTTATGTTAAGCTAAGCTACCTGGCATGACATGACAAACTCCCTATTTTCAATCTTGGCAGAAAAACAAGTTAAATTATTTTAAAACTCTTTTAAGAAGTTCAACTATCAATTACTAACTGTTTTAATTTAGCGAAATCAATCAAAACTCCACACTGGGTTTTTAAAAAAAGCAACGTCAGTCTATGTAGGAATTTAATTAGGAGCCATGTTTTGTACTAATGGTCCCACATAAGTTTGCATTGCATTTCCCCTCAGTCCCTATTGTGCACCCTTCTGCTGTAGACTAAAACATCTACAGCCTTTTTGAAAGACAAAAAATAAAAAAGCCATAAAAATTAGCTTTTAGAACAGATGACGCTTCACAACAAAGCTCTACTTGCGCACCCTGAAGAAAGCTTTGTGCTGAACCATCAGCAGTTTCAATAAATGTCACATGAGAGAAAAGGGTGCCGTTTCTCCTCTTTTTTTTTTACTATGAGTATGCCCAATTAGCTAGCACCTTGCTGGGTGTGCACTGTCTTCATTGGTTATTGCACAAATGGGAGGGGGGCTGAATAAATCTTTGGATTTGATGTCTTTGATTGACACAGAGGAATCCTCAGGCTCTGCACCCATCAACATAAAAGTAAGTTAGCTGTAGAATATACAAAACGCTGGAAACTGATGTTCAGTTTTGATACACTTTTGCCTGTGAAACATTCATTTGTGGATACAGGATCATTACTGATAACACTGTCATTCATCTGGAACTGGCTTTGTTCTTCTATAAATTTATACAGTGCTTACCTGCTCAGCAGATGATGGAGCACAGATCAGTCAGCCTCAGTGGTGCATCATCCTGAATGGTTTCCAATGACCAACACACCCTGCCAAAATAAACCCGTGTTCACTGTAATTTTCTATTTAACATTCACTCTAGAGGAAATAGTTTTGCATTTTTTGAAACATGCATTGGCTTTCTTACAAAGAGTTTGATAAGAAGACTGATAGGACTGTCCTTCTGGAGCTACATGTCTATGAGGTAATTAGCGTAGCGTAGCTTAGCTTAGCCTAGCGCTCTATTTGAAGTTCAAAGTACAGCAACCCTAAAGCTCGCTAATGAGCAAGCTCTATATTGTTTATCTAATCTTTACACTTACAGATATGTATTAATGACTAATAGTAGGGGCCGCCATTTAGCTCACTGAGTTAAGGCAATACAACATGGACTCAGTCCCTTTGCAGTGGTCATGAGTTCGAGTCTGGCTCAAGATCCTTTGCTGCATGTTGCTCTCCTGTCTTCCCCACTTTCACTCCATTGCTACCCAATAAAAACAGAAAAACTCTCTCCCCAAAAAAATATTTTTTAAAAAATGACTAATAGTTGTTCTCTCCCCCAACCCTCCACCATAGACATTGACTCAATGTGCTACATTAATACAAAGTTTTTAAAACAGGATTATTATTACTATCATTTGCACATCTCAAGCTGTGTACACCTTTCACAATATAATTTTGTCTATTGTTATGCAAATAATTTGGACATTCCTGCACACTGTAAATATTTCTCTTACTTTTTATTACTTATAATTCCTTGAATTTTCTGCACTTGCTGTTTATTTGGCTTGTAACACTGTCTATTGATTTGCAATGCTTGCTGTTTAACAATGTTTTTGTCCTTTAAAAAAAATTCCACTTCATAGTGTTCAATGTTGAACATATGAAAATATGTCAAATTCCTCATATGTGAATAACCACTTAGCAATAAAACCAATTTTTATTCAGATTTTAGTTTTAAAATTTTTCATTGAACTCTCTATAATGTCTCTACAACTATTTCTTTACGTATCCGCTCTACTCCAGAAACTGCTTCTACTGTTCCTCATGAAAGTACAGCTGAATAGAAATTCGGATTTAATATATCAATTTACTTCTCATGGTTTGTCCACAGAAAGATTTGACCTCAGTACTGCTGTGTAGGTGCATAAAACCTGACGTCTAACTAGCTCTCCTTCGTCCTCTAATAAGAAGTCTTTGAGGTGTGAGAGATGAGGGGGGAAACAAAGCTTGAGTCTGCAAGGTCAAATCTTTGGGTTCATAGACCCCGAGGAGGTAAATTGATTGTTGAGTGTTAGGGGAGGGGTAGGAGGTAAGCATTTAACTGCTGACAGACAAACTCTGGCCCTTCAGGGCAGAGCAGGCAACACATTGCTTGACATCATTTCCACAGGCCTGTGTTCCACAATCCTCTTCTGTTCAATGGGGCAAGACCTTGTGCTTTTGTTACAATTAACCCATTAGGAGAAGACTTTCATTCACAGGTGATTCCACACTCCCTCGTGTACCTCAATAACACAATTTTGATCGGAGGCGCTGTGGCCTGAAGACATTTGCCGGATAAACTCTATTGGAAAATGGAGGACGTTTCATCAGAAGCAGTAGCTCACAACTAATGCCGCTCTATCAAAACTTAACCACATTTTGTTGAAATAAACAACATTAACCACACTTTGTATCCCTCGGTTGGAATAAATGTGTTGTTTCTGCAGTGTATACGTAGTATATAGCCGACAATAAAAATAAATGACTCTTACCCTCGGTGAAAAACATAAAAGTATTTAAAAATTGACCCCTAGGGTCTGCTTTGTCCGTGGCTAGAGGCATTATTATACCCTGGTTGTCACAAAGTACCCCCTCAGGTCATTACTCCCGGGCAGCTACAGACCCTTTGGCAGACAGAAGCTGAGCTCCATTATCTGGGACACAGAGAGGGGCTGAGCGTAGCAAAGAGGAGAGAGGAACGAGGGGGACGCACTGGCTGTGGATCTGAGGAAACGGAGATGTAGCGGGAGATGGCACCGTTCTGATGTGACGTTTTCTGGGGCCTCGCCCAGGCCTGGAAGCCGCCCATTTGGGACAGGTTCTAGTGGTAGCTGGCATGTGCTGGCAGAGAAATACTTAACCCAATCAGGAACATAATTGCATATTTTTTCATCTGCTTTTCATTTGATGCATATATTCTCTTTAGTTAAATTGTTTCCTTCTCGCCAGTTCCAGCCCATTGGAGTGCAGATGAGAGTGATATGCTTTTTGGTGTATTAAATCAAAGCAATAGCCCATTGTAAAATACATCAGTGTTACCATTCTGAGGCCAAACAAAGAAATATGTGTCAAGCCACTCAGCCATCACAATGCTCAGTGGATAATGTATACTAAAATAATACATTAACTCTAGAAAATCAAAGCTACGGTATCTAGTGCTGTAGCATGCTGGCTCTGAAATAAAAACAAGCATGGAGTTCAAGTGTTCACTTCCAGGTTTAATTGTGCTTCAAGGTGTTCTCATGCATATTAGGGGTGAAGAGTGGAACACATAAAAGCGCTTTCCATAAAAATGTATGAGCAGGACAGAGATGACCAAACAGATCAGGCAGTTTTTAGGGATGAAAGAGTGGAAATGTTCTTCACTAGTTACCTAATATCAACCAAACCAATCCTGTGTTTCACTGATAAGGTGACTGCAGCACAGCTCTAGCAGAAAAGAGCTCTTCTACATTCAGAGAACTATGTAAAACAACAGCACGAGTCAATACTAAGTATCTACAGCCTCACTAGCAGCCCTACTAGTGTATTGTACCGGTTAAATGGGAACGTCAACCTTCTGTGATATATTTAAAAGTAATTAACTTTCCGTTGGCAAAGCAAAAGATAAATTAAAAACCTCAAACTTGTGGACATTAATATTCCTTTTGAAGTCATGATGAAAAGTCTCCAGCAGCAGCTGATGAGTTGCACATAATGTTCACAAACACGCACACTAACATGCATCAATGCAGGCGCCATACTGATTTGGTAAAGTTGCACCTCTCAGAAAAACCTATATTCTCAACATTTACAGGTTCATTATTTATTTTTTGGGTTGTACTAGAATATGGTTGAATGGTTGAATTTTCAAAGCACACATTATTTTTCCTCATACTGCCCACTGCTGCAGCACTTCTTCTCACTGTTTCAGCTCCTGTCATCTTAAGGCCTCCTTCTAGAAAAGTCCAATCTAATCTGATTGGTCAGCTGCCCCACCAAGGCGAGGAAATGTTGGTCAAGTACTGACCTCTGACTATAGGGATGTAGCTTTAGCAGAGGCACCTCTAGTGAGGAAATAATGGTAGACTGAGGCAGCTGCTCATTCTTTGTTTGAGGGGGTGTGAAACTAGTCGCTAGGCGGACATTAAGCAAATGTGTTCCAAGGTGACGTCGATAAGCAACGGAAAAAAGCCTCAACTTCCAATTAAGCATTTCAGGCAGGTGAGGAGCGTTTTCTGGGGGAGAAAAGTCCCCAAAATCAGTGGGATTCATCCTCGAGGGACAATGAATGTCTGTATTGGAATTCCAGACAATCTGAAATGATATGAACAGATACTTTCAGTCTGAAACAAAGCAGCAGACCAACTGACACCAGCCCAACTAAAAATGACTTCTGATCTGGATGTAAACAGCTTTGAATTTATACTGAAAGTCAGCACTTGAAACTCATAGTCATTGTTCCATCTCAAAACTGAATATAAAACCAAAATATCAGTCACTGACAGATTAGTAGGCATCCTTTTCTAATTCCCAACAATTCAGTTGTATGCTTTCTCATATCTGTTGCCTATCGATTAATCCACTGATTCAGGACACATCTACAAGTCTACCTGTAAATGCAGCATAGGTCGGCATTAGCGGGTGAATTTCTCATCTACTGATCGACTGAAATATCGCCACTTTCAGATCCAACGTAATACAATAGAATTTAGTGGTGTAAATATGCTTGATATTACTGGGTGCATAATGAAGTTGGCAATTATGATAAGTAACTTTAAGTGTAATTGTGCTCCAGGGGCTCTACAGGCTGTAACATGCTTAGCAGAAGTGTTTCACAAAATGATTTTTATTCTGTTTAGTAACTATAAAATATGATGAGATTTAAAGCCAATAATGTGGATGTAATCTTACACAATATAAGCTGCTACAGAATTAACGCCAATTCCTCTGCATGAACTGTGAGAAATCTCATTTGAGGAAATGTTAAACAGATTTTTGTGTAATTACTGATTCATTACCTCTTGAGTTTGAAGACAGCAGAGCCGTCATGCACTGCGTCCTTCTCTGTATTTCTTCCCCTCTTCCAGCGCATCACATGTGCACGTCAGACCGCCAATCAAACATGACAGCTATTTACACTCACTGGGTGAGATGAAAGGTTCTGGGTCTATCACTCAGGCCCCTGTTCACCTAAGAGAATGGGAAAGAAGACAGACAAAGCAGGAAAAAGGCCTGTAAATTTTTATATTCTGGGCTGTCTCGGATGCTTTCCTTTGGCAGGCATGCTGACGTGCACGCAAACTCACACAGGCTGTACATATGTGTGTGAGCGTGTGCAGAGTTACAGCAGAAACACAGACACACTGTTACTAATACTGCAGCGCCGGGCTTTGATGTTCAAGGTGCTGTATCTGTTGTGCATGTCTGTCCTCTCAAATCATTTCCAGCACCGGGAGTAAAACATGGAAACAAAGGCAAACAACATATTCAAAAGTGTCAAACGACATATCTGGTGTTTCATGTTCGCTGGATGATGGTGACATGGAAGCAGCTTCACTCAGGGAAGATGCAGGACAGGCTAATTGACTGTGGCTGCTGCAGAAGGTGAGAGGTTAGAGAGGCAGAGGGAGTGGCCATCTCTGTGAGGAACCATCTTCCAGGAAACTAATTAGACTAAATACTTACAGGCTTCAAAATTAGTATTAAAAAGAAGAATAATGACTATAGCCTGACTGTACAAAGCAGTGGTAATCAAGCAAAAGGACTGAAGCTAAAGTGGAACCTTGAGCTATGGGATCTTGTGGTGGCCATTTTTACACTTGAATCAAATGCATTCAGTTACAAATTAGCTCAAACGCTACAACTTTTCATGCTGTATAACGAGTACAAAGCCTGATCTGAATGCCATTCAAAGCAGCAAAAGACTATTTCAGATACCTCTGCCAGTGTCACACATAGAAGCAAGGTTCCAAACAGTATAACAATATATATATATATATATATATTCAATACACTCCCATATAAAATCCCCCAAATCATTCCAGTTGGGGGGCGGGGTTGTTGTATTACACTGAAACCAGCCACTGGGGGGCAATAAAGATATTTTTGTTTCACTTCTAAGATCCATCATGTGTATAAATACAATCTATGTTCCTACCACAAAAAGAGGATATTTCTTCTCTTTAAATGCAAATACAGTTACAAATACATGTCTGTAATTAATGGGAGACAGAGCAGATCAGTGGCTCCTTGCTAAAGGACAGCTGTGACTTTAAGCTCCAGTAATAACTGTGCAGTTCTGTGTGAAACAACAAAGGCATCCATCTCATACCATGTGCCAACGCCAGGCCTCAGAAATGATAATGAAATGACTTTGAAATTTGTGGAGGAGAAAACAGCTGTGTGTGTTTTATAAATCATTTTTCAAAAATAATAATAGACGCGGAAATAAATTTGACAATTATTGGCGGAGGGGAAAGTTTTCAAATAAACAGCTTTATGGTAAGTCATATCACTTGGCAGTCGATCATCATGATCACTCCTGGATTGTCCCAGAAGGTGGCATATTTATTAGTATGCAACAGATGGGGGGCATGCATTTTCCTTGCTAAGGCTTGTGAAATTGGTCTTTTGGTGGCAGTATAAATATGATGAACTGTAGCCTATAACAGGCATGGGATGCCACACAAGGACAAAGCGTCCAAATGAGCAGCAAAAGTCGCGTTGTAGCTGCTTTACAACGGTGCCATCAATGATTGATCTACACCCCGCTGCGCCACTACAGGAAACAAAGTATAGAGCCTATAATTTAGTTGGAAAACAATGCGTGAGACCGTCGGCTTGTGCATCCATTTCGGCACAAGCATTCCCTGGTGCAGATAGATCATTAAACTACCAGGCGCTTTGCAATATGGTGTAGTCAATGTCACTGAAAAGATGGGACAATAAAGTGAGGTAGGGGGGTTGCAACAGCAGGGAGAGAGCATGGAGATGTATTAATGTCACATAGGCTTTAGCCTGCCTCCTTAAGCCATGCAAAGAGTCACCCAAGCCAATTTCCATTATCATATTGATTGAAATAGTTCATCATAGTGTAATTTTAGGTTTATCGCCACCCGGTTGGGAATAAGACCAAAGCATTATCCAACAAAAGCTATTGTTCCAGGGGACGTTTCGCTGTTCCAGTTCATTGATGGAGTTGATTAAGTTTAAATGAAGCAGACACTGGATAAAAGTGAGGGTATTGACCAGCGAGCGGTGTGCCGCGCTTGAAAAAGCCTGATACACGCGGAAAAGCAAGATTTGCTAAATGCTCTAATCTTCAATCAAATCTAACATCAATACAGACAAAGTTTGGTAATGAGAGATTCAATGAAGCATGCAGTAGAGAGAATTAATCCCCCTCGCCTAAACTGAGTTCAACTTTGAAGCTTGCTCCTCAGGATAGATAGTTATCTAAATGCTAAATAAGTAACGTATTGTACTTTTCACAGCATACTAATCATTTGTTCATTTTGTCTCCATTATTTGTTCTCTCGCACTTCCCGTTGTTGATCTGGTGATTAGATCAACCTTGGATAGTGGAGGATAATAGGACGAGGCTGTTGGGAAGATTCGAGCACAGCAGTCTGTAATGTTCAGACCTGTGGGGATGCCGACACCATGTACTGTTACAGTTCATAGAGGGGGAAATTAGAAAAAAACATGGAGAGCATTAAAGTGTAGTATAAAGATTACAGCAGAGTGGCCTACAAGTTATGAGGAAATAATTCCTGAAACTCAAATTAGTGGTTTAGGGAGGTGCAGAGAAATTCTTAATTTAAAGAAGTTCTCAGTTTTAATGTGTTTGTATCAATCCACCAAACTGCATTGGCACAGCTTAATGTAGTTCAAAGTTTCTGACCTTTGACTAATGAGCTGACAGTAAGACAAAATAAAGTAATAGAGATTAAAGCTCATTTTCACTCACCAAATCAGTGGTTCTGAAGTGACCACTTAAAGACACTCTTATGTGTCTAGATTGAAATCAGAAAATGTGATATTTCTTACACAATATTTCGGTTTCACAAAAAAGGATTCAAGTAATTAACTAGAATTTACTATTTTATATTGTACCTAAATTGCAAACTCGACTGAATGTGGCTCAAACTACTAGTTGTGACGTCACATATACCTGCTGCTACAAGCTAGGGCTTAGCATTTTTTAAATTTCAAATCGCAATTTAAAACAATGCAATCAGCAAATCGTAAAGGCTTAAATTCAGTAAATATGAGGTGTGGCTTCTACATAATGGGACCAATTCTGTAATTAAATTTTCCTATTTAACTTAAACAGACTAAGAGGGGGTTGTCTGTGCTGCCCATTGATCAGTGTCTACAATGGGGTTTATACTGTTCACTGTGATTCAACTGCTTTAAGCCCAGTCTTGATATTTAATTTCTGAGTTAAAAACCAAGTCTGTTCCTATAGGGAATTTTCAGTTTTTTGACAACTAGTTTATACTTAGATTAGCCCAACAAAGAGGTAAAGCCACTTTCACACATGTTCTTCCTTTCTTTTATTCTACACATTGGCTTAATGTCTAAATGAACAACCTTTCCTTAAAAGTTGCAACGGTAATCGTGCTAGGTTGACTTACAAACATTTCCACATAACATTCAACACACCAGAACTCAGACCTGCATGCAGTCACATTTAACAGATCGACACCCACAAGCATCAGTACTTCCAGCTGTGTGAAGTGATTTAAAGAAGGTTTTTTTTCCACATTTCAGCACCATTGGTCTAAAAACATCACAGAAAGCACTAAAGGCAGTCTGCTGCCAAAATTACACACCTTTCTCACTCACTTTACAGTTTCACATCTATAACAAACCGAAATGTCCATAAAAATAAAACCTCACTGTGATGAAAACTGAGACTAACAGTTCAGATTAATGAGACTCCTCAATATTGAGGGTGAGCCAGGTTTTTTTTTTTGACAAAACATTAACAGAAGCTGAAGTTTAGTTTGTTGCTTCCAGTCGTCTGTAGGAGTCTTTCCTTTGAGTTTATTAAATACCTGCAGCATCACACAGCAGCAGCACATTTATGGAAAACAGTAACTTCAATAATTACATAAGACTATAAAATTCCCAAGTACTTCATCCATTAACACTGTGTATTTTTGTTTATTTCAGACAGGTAGGCTGTTAAACAGAGTTACAGCGTAGCAGCTGCAGTCAAATCATTTGGTATATAGCAACTGTGTTAAAGTGTAGTCCTGAGCTCCATAACAGCTGTTGAGATATTTTTATGTTACTGTTGGTAAAGTAGTAGTTCCATCATCATCACACATGGAGAGAATTCTCATCATTAAGGAAATGATAAATAAACTATGCTATTAGTCATTTGGACAGCTGAATCAGCTAAATAATCTATTAGTTTAGATTAGTGCACTATAATGTATCACTTGGTCTATTGTCCAATGTGACCGTTGCTCTTTCCGTTGTTGTGGTGTGTGTCAGAATTAAGTCATAAAGAACACAATGGAAAAAATAACTATGCCTAAATGACAGAATGCAATCACTTTAACAGATTCGTGAAGCAGCAATGTTATGCGTTTCATGTCTGGAAAGAGCCCAAGTTAGGTCAAATGAACAACCCAACACCCTGGATTAAATAGTAAAACCCAGCACTTAGGCCAAACCAACCCAGCAAATATACTGTCCCATTAGTGGTCCAGCAGTGGAGTTAATGTTGGGTTGTTTTGGAAACCAAGCAGCAGAATGTATGTTAATGGAATATTAGGAACACTGATAAATCTTAAACAGTTCCAGTCCACCACCTATTGTGACTTCACTATTAAACATGGAGTAGAACCACCACCTTTCTGACAATAACAACAACTGAAAATGCAAACACGTTGTAACGGTAGAATAAATTGCAGAGCTGTTGTATTGTATTTCATAGGTGCACCTAATAAAGTGGAGGGTGAGCGTTCATCACAGTGTTATTGCAACAGAACTGGAGTTATTTCCACTAAACCTTAATGGCTAACTGCAGTCAGAGAGCAATGTCAGGTGTGGATGGGGAAACGTTTCTGTACCTTTTGCTGCTTTAATGACGTCTTCCCGTCCGAAGCTCCAAACTACGTCCACATGAACAAATCCATCAAAAATACAAAATAACCGCGCAAACTGATTTTTCTCAGTTATTAACAAAAAGCTTTCACATAACAGATAATTCGCTGTGTACACTCTTATAAAAAAGAGCGGAAACTGGTTTAAACGTGTTTTTTTTAATTTACACCGCGTTTGTATAACAAACAAAAACGCCGCGTTTTACCTGTAGTTCCGGGTTTCAGTGACCTCGTCACCACGTGACCTTGTAACTTCCGCAGGTCAAAGGTGGGTCAAACTTAAAAATCATTTTAAACAAATAATAATATACTTTACCATCAATTTAGCATCTTTTGAACAGTTTTTAAAAGAATTTTATTATATTTGATCATTTCAATTTATAGGACAGATCACATGTGTATTTTTGTCAAGAATAACAAGGCGTTTGAAAAAAAAGGGTTTAGATGCACTTTTTCAAATTTGAGTTTTGAATCCCAGCCTTACATAGCAAAGTAAATTTATCTGCATTTAAAATAATCTATATATGTACATATTAGCTTTTCCTCCAAATCCATGAATACAAGCTGCAGATGCAATGTAATCACACACAGAATACAACAAAATAAACTGAACTAAATTACCCAAATTTAGATTTAAGAGCAACCCTAGGGTACAATTGTCTGTCCCTCTTTAAAATGAATACTGGTCAAAGTAGCAGTATCAAACTGAAAAGTCCTCCATAACAGGAAAAAAGCATGCAAGCAACATTTATAGTACCCAGAGTCTCTGATGCACTTAAACAGCATTTTCATGTTGTAGCTGGTTTGTTTCCATTGTTTGTGCACATTTAAAGGAGCAATGCAACATTTTCAAAAACATCCCCGACAAGAAAAATTTAAGATTTATTTTCATATAGCCTATAATTGTAAAAGTACATACACGTCAAGCAAAACGTGTTGTTATATGCTGCATGATTATTACAGAGGCACTTAAACAGCATTTTAATGTTGCAGCTTGTCAACATGGAGCTGATTGTAGTGTTGTTTAACAATGTAGCACATTTAAAGGAACAGAGCAACATATTCAAAAATGATCAGGAAAAAAGCAATATTTATTTAATATACAACGTAAAACACTTGAGGCAATATGGCAGCATTCTGTAGTTGAATGTTGGATAATCATTATTGGTGCACTTAAGCAGCATTTTAATGTTGTAGTTAGTGGAGATGGAGCTGGTTGTAGCTGGCTGATGGTTTAATTTGCTGTATAACAATATGGCATATCTAAAGAAGTAACACAACATATTAAAAAACGCTCCATGACAAGAAAAAGTAAGGTTTATTTTATTGAACAAATGTAAAAATGCATGCATATGCTGGATAACTATTATTAGTTATGCAATGTGGTGATTTAACTTGCTCTTAGAGGCCTTTTAAAATTTTAACCTGCAAATATCCTAACTAGAGCTAGGAAATAGTGAAGTTAAAGGTGCAAGTACTCTTCTAACATGAAGCTGAGTTGAAATATAACACAGTGAAATTAATTAGAGCTGTACTTAAGCACATAAATGCTGAGTTATGCAGGAGATTTCCATTATTTTCACTGGTCCACTTCAGTCAGAAGGGGTGTGTAAGGTGAGTGTGGCTGTGTTTAGTGAATGCAGTAGCTGCTGCTGCTGCTGCTGCTGCTGCTGCTTGTGGCCTGTCGTCCACAGTGGAGCAGCATCCTGGAAGGTGAGTGAGAGCTGCTGCTGACATGCAGCCTGGTACCACATAACAGGTGACAACTCCCTTGCACTTGAAGTAAATGCTACACATGCCTTTGTGAGGTCTGATTTTTTTTTTTTCTTCTTCTCCTCCTTCTTTGTAAGAAAGGCTTCCTGCTGGCTACGCCCAAATCCACTGGTGCGCCACTGTGTGATTTAAATTTAGAAATAATAATAATAAAATAAAGAAATACACATTTTCCTGCCAAATGCATCAAATTTAGCACATTATAGATTTAAAAGAAATGTATTTCCAGGAACGTCTGTGCATATAAAGCTCCCCTTTGGGTCTGAAGCGGACCAGAGTCTGACTTGCAGCGTTCATTTTTCCAGATGCCACCTCATTATTTACATTTACTGTTTGCACAATGACGGTAAGTGTTGTCAACCGAGCACTGAGTGGATTTTTCAACCTCTCTCTCTCTGTTTTTTTTTTCTCTCTCTCCTCCTCATTGTTGAGAGATGAGCTGTGGGACATGAAGTCTGAGCCCGTGTGTTGTCAGAATCCTCATCTAATCTGCATGTTTGTTTCTTAAACAGGGCATGTTCGCTTATCCCCTCTTTCTTTCTCTGCAAATCGACAGGAGATGCAACCCGGGAGAAGTGCAATAAAACAAACTCTTGCTCTCAAAGGTGTGCGCGGCTTTGTACCGGCGCGTTTTGCCTGTTAGCTGCACATCCTCTGTCTTTTCATCTGTCAGTTATTCCCCCTCATGTTTTGTCATTTGCTCTGTATATTCATTTGTCGCCTGGTATCTTTTTTTTTCCAATGCCTGCATACACCCGGGGTTGTAATTAAATTTCTCCCTCAAAAGCGACAAAGGCAAAAAAAAAGAGATTTTTCTCCTTTTTTTGTTCTGGGACATGTTTGATTACTGATGTGATGTTGAGACAATCTGTGCAGCTCTTGGAGACAGAGCGAGGCGAGGATGTGAGCTTCTAGTAGCCACAGCTGATTGATTAAAACACAAAATAAAGCACATAAAATGGCCTTCAAGAAGGTCTGGAAGGTGGAAATGTTAAGAATAAAAAATCCACCTAAATTGAAGGATAATTCCTGCATTATTTTTTTACCTCTACAATCATCACTAAACAGGAATGCCCTCGGTGCAAATTATTTAAAAAATAAAAGCCCTCATTTTTGCTGCGTTAATGCGCCATCCCCGGCTTTTATTTTGAAAACCACCCCCCCAATTTTGTCGCTATTAATCTCATTTTTTATCTCATTGATTATTATTATTGTTGTTGTTTGTTATCAGTTGTTATCGGTGCACCCACTTTTTTTTGTTGATCTCCTCCTGGCTTCTCAGAACGAAACGAGCAGCGCCCCCTGCCGTGCTGCGGTGGAACTGCAGCGGCTCATGGAGCTCCTGGGCCCCAGCGGTTAGTAAACACTTTTTAATCCCATAGAGCCGTTTCACACCCCTCCGTGTGATTACTGCCACGCAATCACACCGATAAATATCCAGCTCCTGCGTGGAGGGTTGCTTAATTCGGAGCACATGTTCATTTAGTTTTTAATTTTGTGGATATTTTTTATTTTTTTTTAAATGGCCAGAAATGAAAATAAAAAACAACTGGATCCATAGTGAAGTAGGAAAATTTAGAAATTGAGTGTAATATGGTGGGTAAGATCAGACTTTTTAAAGTTATTTAATTTAATTTTTCTCCACATTTTATTCTTTGGCTTCACCCGGAATCCTGTGTGACTCGTCATTTCTAGCTCATATTCTACATTTCTCCCCTCATCCAAATCAAAAAGAAGAAAAAAAAAAGCTCCGCTCTGCTTGTCAAGCCTCCAGTTTAGTGATGTAAAAGAAGGAGAGGAGGAGGAAGGAAAAAAAAAAGGAGGTCAGGCTGAGCCCGGCGGGATGCGGGGCAGCTGCTCCCAGACCAGTTCCCTCCTCCAACCTCCAGCCTCCGTCACACCTACTGCAGGCTCCGCTTCTGAAGGCATTTGCTCGGTAATTAATAGGAAATAATGATGTTGCCGAAGGTGCGGCGTCGCCACCGAGGAGGACGACGACGTGTTGGCTGCATTATTAATCTGCTTTCACTGTAAATGACGCGCTCGTGCTTATTTACATGCGCGTGATGGAGATGTGATAAACAAGTTAAAAAGAAGAAGTGCTTTTTATTTTAGAATTATATTTTCCAGCTTCAAAACTGAAAAAAAAATACATACATACACATAAATGTAATTTCACATGACATCCAGAAGAGGAAAAAAATAAAACCAAAAAAAAAAAAATCCTGCGACTGTGGGAATTACAGCAGACATTGTAATCGCGCCATAACGCACTTGTCTGCCCAATTAGCCGAAACAATTATTGCAACTTTGACTTTAATTACGTCTCAATTTGAAGCCTCGCTGCTGGTCTATAATTCAGTGATTAAAAGCCTCTTTTGCCCCAGTGCCTTTAGGGCAGCGCATGATTAGGACCTGTCAGCTGCTGGAGTGAACGGAGCCAGCCATGCGTGTTGTGCAACATGACCCGCTGTTGTTAAACCTTGTCAACATATTAACCTGAATTCCCCAGTCATTATGGGCTGAATTGCCTATAAGAAGGGAGGGAAAAAAATTGTAGCTACACATATGTAATTGAATAAAAAAAGAGAAGAAAAGAAAAATGCAGGCTTTTATTTTTATGTCCCAAGGCCAGGTTTAGACAATAAAAGCATGAATGAAAAGCAGCACGTCTGAAGCTGCAGGCGCACAGGTTGGAAATATATATATATATTTATATAATTATTTTTTCTAAAGTTGAGATCCAGCTAGTTAAATATTCCATTACATTCATAGAAGTGAGAAGAAGGAAGAAGAAGGAGAAGAAGAAGAAGAAGAAGAAAGTGTCCGGGGATATGTGATCATTACATGTAGACAAACAAAAATAAAGAGGTCTGACAAGAGGAGAAAGAGTGTTTTGGGAGGGCCAAAAGGTTCATCTGAAGCACATTTGATCCTTGTCAAAATATATTGATTCATGTTCTTTCAAGAGACAGTTGATGTCTTCCTTAATTTCTGACTGGCCATCTGGACTGACTGATGAAAGCGGACTCTTGTTTTCTTTGTAGGTGATGTCAGAAAGTCAATAGCAACTATGAAAAATGATTAATTCCTTTAAAATACTGGGATTCGGCACGGGATTTAGCAGCAGGAAAATGAGCAAAGGAGAGAAAAATATGGGATATTATGGTATTTTAAGTGTTTTCCTATATGCACATGCTATATGCTTTATACGTATGTAGAATACTGTAGGTGAGGTTTGTATAAGTTTGCAGCAGGCAGGCCGGTTGCAGAGGGTGCAGACTGGGCCAAAGGTTTTTATGAATCTCCCCTCAGCCACAATCAGTGCAAGCCAGTTTCCTTTGGTGTATCCAGAGGTGAATAATTTATGGGAGGATAAAAGCATTTGTGGTTGAGAGCTAGACAGTCAGACAGTAGAAGGAGGCAGGCTGGGAATCCCCCTCCACCTCCACCAACCACCACCACCAACCACCACCTCTCAACCCCTCCACCCCAACCGAGCTCGCCCCCTCTGCAGCGCGGTGGCCTCGCACGATATACCTCCTCGGACGGCTGCTTGAAGTGCAAATCTGTGTTCCAACTTGTTCCCGGTGCCTGTCAGCATGTTTTCCTCTTGTCAGCAGCGACTGAGTGTGGGCCCGTGTCACCCTTGTACCGCCGCTGTAACAGGATCATTGACAGGCCAGTGACACTGCCCAACCAGATAATGGAAACCTATTGATTTCTCTTTTTTTTTCACACAGACTGTCTGTGGCACCTCTGAATAACTGGACAAAGACCAGGTCATGATCAATGGTCCTGACCTTTTGGATCACTGCTGCTACAGACACTGAATGAGGGGGAAAGAAAAACACAACACAGGACTTTAAAAGAAAAAAATAAAGTCATGCGTACTTTCTCAGGAAAACAAAAAATACTAGTTAGCATACAGAGAATACGACCTCATCTTAATATGCTAAATTGATAGAAAGTGTTACCTCTGAATTACATGCAGGTTCCTCTCTCTGTGCAGGGGTTAGTGCTTGCTGCTTTAATGGAGAAATCTCCAGAGAGGAGGCCCCTTTGATACCCATGGCAATGATAAGCATGCATTGGCTGCCTACCATTGGACCCTCATGGCAGATGGCGAGTGCAGGTCCTGCAACAACACATTTCTTTCTGTCAGCCTTGTCCCTCTCTCTCTCTCTCTCCCTCTCTCTCTCTCCCTCTCCAGCCAGTGGAATAATGAAAAGCCCAATTCTGGTCATGGCTAACTCAATCTCATTATAATCTCTCCTTTTTTTATTCATTCAGCCCCTTGGGATGCTGTCTGCCAGCGATGTGGCTTTCAACCTCCAGAGAGAACATCTTTTGAAACAGCCAGGAGACCTAATGAAGTCACAGAGTGGCACAATTATTTCCCAAAGAAGGAGCATTAATGTACTTCAAAATTCCCCCCGGAGAAGCATGATGACAATTGGTTTGTACAGCTTTGATCGCTGCTTTAAATACTGCCCAAGATAAACTGCAGGGTTAGCCCCCTTTGCCACTGGTAAGTAGAAAACCCAGACGTGGCTATCAAGCGTTAGATACATCAAATACTGAGCCTGTGCTGCAAAAAAAATGGAGTTTAAAATAGCACATAGCCCTAAAATTACTTCCTGTTGGGAATAGTGGTGCAAAGTGACACTGGAATGCGAGCTTCACCCAGCAGAATCACAGCAAATTTTTGTTAAAAATAACAAATAAAATTGGGTTGCATGCACAGGGATTGATTCATTATCACGTAAAACACCTTTTGACAACTGAAAACAGCAACTCCAGCTGCTGCTAAAAGTTGCATCTGTGCTCTGCAATCAAAAGCAAAGAAATCAGGTTTCATCTTAAAGTGGCTGTGATGTTTTGAGGATGTTTACTCCACAACTTACAGGGCAGATAAACAGATCAAAATACATGATAAACAACCCGAAACTACACCATAAAATCCACCTGAAATTCATGTCGTTTGGATTTTGCAAGGATCTTTTTCCCCCATCACAGATTATCCAAAGTAGTGCCGCTAGTTTTCACATTTTTGAATCTGAATCTAGTTGACATTAAGATTCTTCATCCACCGCAAACACAAAAAAGTACTGTTAAAAAATATATCACTTCCTCTGCAGCGTAAATTATTACAGACCTGACAGCCACTGGAAGTTTGGAACAGCAAAGTCGTTATTTTGTCTAAACACAGCTTAAGTCAGCATTTATTGGCATGAAAATATGAATGACTTTAACACAGATATAGCAGAACTGTACATAAAATGGACGACTAGTACAGTGAGGGTTAATTATTTCACATTAGAAGAAGTAAGAGTACATTCTTTATGGCAACACTGATTTTGTCCTTCCTGTTTGTCTGGTTACGAAAACATTCTAATGAACACGGAAATTGATGGTCAGAAATTTTGTCCTTTTCCTTTGATAAACAAGCCTCAATAATCTTTACCAGTTTTTTGTACATTGTTAAACATCCCCTCAAAAAGAGAGAGAGATAGATGGATGGATGGACGGACAAACAGACAGACAGATGGACAGATAGATCGATATCTTTTCTTTTTTAAAAAACATAAATGTCAGGATACTTCAAAGGTAAAGGTTTTTAAATGTTATTTTACATAAACTGTGTAAATTCTACTTTTGTAATCTTATTTTGATATCTTTATGTATTTAAAATGCAGAGAAAATCAGTAAAATAAGAAGGAAAGATTACATAAAATTAGAGAATTGTTTTTCCAGTGACCTAACTCTGAATATGCAAAGACATTTGGCTTATATTTTTCTTGAAGGTTAGGTGCGTCAATGTTAATCTGAAATTAAAGGTGGAATCTGTAATTCTGGAGAAAGATTGAAGACATCTAGCCAGTCGCTATATTTTGCTAGTTAGCATGTGTCACATTCAACATCCCTCTTGCTCCCACTGACTCCTTTTCCCCCTGTCGGTGAATGAGCACAGGGTATGTGTTAATAGTGTCATGTGGATCAGTTCAAGCAGTTCTTCCCATTTACAGATCCAGGGCTGTCTACAAACATTAAAATGTTTTCAGCGCACACAGAACGGACAGTTAACAGATTATGGAGAGATATTTTTTTAAATATGACCAAATGTGTGTTGGATTAGAATCGCATACTCCACCTTTAAAGAAATACTGGCCTTCCCAATACGCTCCCTGTTCAAGCAATGGAGGGACAAAATCTACAGCATTCATCCTGTGCAAAAGTCAGGGTCAAACTTGATCAGAAACTACTAGAAGGTCTTTATAGTAAGACATTTCCTCTATCCCTCAGACTGTATTTCTCTGCTGAGATCCAAAAGAGAGATAGAAACACAAATCACACCTTGTATTAGTTTCAGGTACACTTTAGAAGACTTTTTTTTTGCATAGAAACAGGAGATTTTGTCCCCAGAGGACACTTCACGACCAGCATAAACAACAAGCAAAGTCTTTTTCAGTGTACGTACATTCTGACTGAAAAACCGTGGACCATTCTGCTGCAAATGAAGTCTCTTGTTCAGGCCGATTCTCAGCTTGCTCAACTATCTATACCCTTGGTAAACCTTTTGTTCAGTTCATCAAACCTGCTGTTTTAAATTAGTTCATCACACCTGGTCAGATGTTAAAATATAGTGATACTTTCGCATCATGCAGGTTATTAGCGTAGCTGATTTCTATACAAACATTTACCTACAAAAGTTGTATCAGAATAGGACAAATATTTGAGTATTTAAGTGGGTTATATAGATATATGTAAGAGTAAAATTATTTCATAATTTACCAACATGTAATGATAAAACTCTACATTGTCCTGTTATATTAGAGGCTGATATGTCTACAGTTTCAACATCTCTAGAGTAACAAGTTGACTATTTCAAAATAGATAGGTAAATAAATGCATAAAATAGATATGCTAAATCTAAGTTTCTACTCCTTTTAAATATTAGACTTGTGCATTTTAATGGACTTTTAATCAAAATATTTACATATGAATTGAATGTTTTGGCCATGAGTGCAACCAGACTGACAGTCACTGCTGGTCTAACTGAACAAAGAAGAAAATACATGAATCAGTTTAAAATGACATGCCATCTTGGCATATTGCATACAGCCTGTCCTCCCATCTGAAGATATAAAACTTTCCGTGCTAACTTTCAAATAAGCACCAAGTGTACATGTACAGCGCATGTTCAGCTCCAGTGGTTTTAGTGTTTAGTGCGAAATTTAAGCATGAACCAAAAACAGAACCTTTGGAAACACAGAGCTAATTATAGAAAATGTTATTATAACTTTGCTTGTGATAACTCAAGATTTCTCTCATTATAAAAAAGCTGTTAACATAATGAGCGCCAGATTTCAGAAATTACACTGATGGTTGAAGGTTAAATTGAAGAACAAACAACGACAGAACAAGCTTTCCTGACACAACATGTTGGGTGTCATTTTGATTAAGGGAGGTTCTCTGTCTGATGCAGGTACAGAGAGGTGAATCTCTACAAAGCATCCGCAAACTAATGACACTGCCATGCACGCTGCTTAACAAGAGCTCCGTTTCACTGGATTTCATCTCTAAAACAAGACATGAAATTCATTCAGATGCAAAGTCTCGTCTATTTCTGCAGCTCAGCAGTGGCAATGCTCCTTCTAACTTTTCTTGTTATGATGAAAAGCTTCTCATAACAAAAGTCAGATGTTGTGCTATTTTTTTCATTTTATGAAAAGTTTTTTTTTGTTATAAGAAGTTGCTTTGTTACAATAACAAGGCACTTTATATCATGACAAAAATATGAGAAAAGCTTTTTGGCAAATCTGCAATGCCACATCAGCTTCTGCATGTTTGGGTACATGTTTGTCATTTTGCTACCACTATAGTTTGGTCTATAATTTACACAATGCATATTAATCCTATTGCTTGTATAGCTAAGTTGATAAGGCAAAGCGTTGCATTAAAATATTCTATAATAAAGTTTTTGCGTATATTGAGAGAATTAATAATAGACACTATTATTAAGTAGTCAAGATTAATTATTATATATTTCTTTAAAGAGTTGTGTAGTAGTTGTCTATACATATAAATAGTGTGCAAATTCAAGAGGCAGCTGAAGTTCTAGTTGGAAGAAACTCTACTCAGGTTCAGGGTGCTCATGAGACATGCTGATTTGTATTTTGTGCTGAAGACCCAACACCTCGACCATCCCTGTCCCTGAGTGGGGAACGCTGGTGTGCAGAAGGTGTCTCTGTAAATGCTTGATCCAATCCTCCTGGATGGACAAAGGACCCTGGAAGACGAGGTCACAAAATCTGCAGAAACACAAAATGAGAGACAAACATTTAAACTTTCTACACCTAACACATTACTTCCCATGTGAACACAGTATACAACACAAGTAGGGACATTTCTGTGTAACATCAGTTAGATGACAAATGATCCAAAATTGAATGACCGTTCAATAGCTGCATTCTTTTTAAGTTAAACAGTGGAGTATTTTGTCTGATGAACAATCAAAAACAAATACTTTGGAAAGATGATATTGAAAACACAGGCATGAAAGTAAAAATGGCAAGAAAAGTGAATACACTTGTGATCACTGGCACACAAGTTAGAAAACCTGTAATCGCTGCTACTAAACTAACGACACCTGTGATTTTTTTAAAAGCTTAATTCTTTGAACATGGTTTTAAAGGATCTGTGAACTCCAGAACTTCGTCAGTTTTGTACCAATGGGCCATGTCTATCTGCATGTCTGCATCATGGCATCACAAGTTAAATAATTGCCAAAGGAATTTAAAAAAAAACTCATAGTGAGACTTCACAAAGATGGAAACAAATATAGGAAGATCTTCCAATTAAAGATCAGTTAAAAGACAGTTGCTGGAGTTATCAGGAGGTGTATAACAAGCATTATACCACTAATCCATACCACAAACAGTTTGCTATTCTCACAGTCAGGTGCTATAGACTTGGTACAAGGGTTATTTCAGGAAGTTGGAGTTTAGGTGACAGCTTAGACAGTGTTAAGGACAGGGCATATCATTAACCTCTAAGGACACCATCCAAAAGGAAAATAAAAAACACCTCTGCTTGCGCTTTGGCTCAAAACTACAAGATTAAACTTTGCCAAATAACAAGAAAAGAAGCCTTATGAACATTGGGAGCACGTTCTTTGATCAGATGAGACCAAGATAAATCTGATAAGCCCATATGGGTTCCACTTTTTTGGTCTGAATCTCATCAGGACTACCACAGTCAATGCATAGTCCTGACAGTGAAGCACATGAGTGTGATAATATGGGAATGCATGAGAGCAAAAGGTGTTGGGAAGATGACATTTATAGATGCACCATGAATACCTGTGAAAATACCAAAATAGTGGCTGACAAGATGAAGATCAGTTTGTAGAAGGGTGGCAGAAGAGGCATATTCCTGCATAACACTGCAAAGCACACTGCCAAAATCACACAGGAGTTTCTAAAGAAGAACAAAGTGAAAACTATGACCTGGACAAGTATGTTGTCCAATTTGGATCCAATAGAACACCTTTGGAGTATTTTTAAAGACAAAGGTAGAGCAACACAACACCTCCAGCAAAGAGAAGCTGTAAAAAATAGTCTCTGAAGAATGACAGAACAACTTCTGTGCAGAGAAGGACATATAAAGTAATGAAAAAAATGAAAGATTTCAATCTCAGTAATGGATTTTGTTGCATCATGTTTCTACTGTGGATCCTGTATTTTTAATATAATAAATCTACAATGTTAGTTTTTATGTATTCATTAGAGCAAGTACTCTATTTTTTATATTAGAAGTAATGGAGTTACTATAAGGTGATGCAGTGTTGAATCTATGGACAAGTGTATGTATGTATGTATGTATGAAAGGAGTAACTGGGTAGATGGATCTCTGATGTTAGTCTTCACTCAAACAACCATTTCTTCATGTGTAACCTTTCATTCTTGTACCTGCAGGTGAGTGTGTATATCTCAGTATTCAAGGAGGGTGAAATCTTCTTTTTCAGCCCAGGCCTTGGTGTTGGTTTCTTCTGCTTATAATCATAGCCTAGAAAACAAAACACCACGCGGCTTTATCTGGGAGAGGATATCAAGTTATCACTCCGAGGAGGCATAACAAAATAATCCCAAACACAAAAACCCTTTCAAGTCTATTTTGTAAATTAAGATGAATGTCAGAGTGATAGACTACTTTATATAGCTTCTACGTGAGCAGCATACATCCTCTTTATTTGCAAACCTTACCTGGGTCTTCAATGATGGCTATCCTCTTCCTGTGTGCATATGCTCGAAGATGACCAGGAAGCTGGGCAACAGGGGGGAAGCTGCTGTTACACTCAATGCAAATGTTCTTCGAATCCCCTGAAAGATAGAACATTGAGAAATAACAATGTAAAAAATGTTTATGTACTTTTTCCTTTTTTTTCTTCTTTAAAAAATAAAAAATATCAATATAATTACAAAATTATGCTGAATTTAAGCATCTAAGGTAAAAAAAAAAATTAAAAACTTTGAATACCCATCCATCCATTATCTATACACCACTTAAACCTCTGTAAGGTCGTGGGGGGGCTGGAGCCTATCCCAGCTGACTCAGCCGAAGGCAGGGGACACCCTGGACAGGTCGCCAGCCTATCACAGGGCTACATATAGAGACAAAGCACACTCCCATTCACACCTATGGACAATTTAGAATAATCAATTAACCTCGCCATGTTTTTGGACTGTGGAAGGAAGCTGGAGTACCGGGTGAGAACCCACACTGCACAGGGAGAACATGCAACCTCCACACAGAAAGATCCCAGGCGTCCTAACCGGGACCCAAACCGGGGCTCTTCCAGCTGTAAGGCGGCGCTGCTAACAACTAAGCTGCTGCAGCTGTTTACTGCAGCCCACTTTGAATAACCATAAAATTAAAATATTTTGAGAAATAAATAGCTAAATAATAGCTGTTACATGGTATATTCAAGCTTCATACTGTAAATATATTACTAAAACTAAATACAGTTAGTGACAACAGAAAAACAAGTACTGGCTCAATAATTGTTTTTAGAGATTTGATTGTTAAGTGAGAAATATCTTGTATATTTCAAGTTTCTTTCAACAAAGATGTTGAATGAATCAATCAAATTATATATTATCATTATTATAAGTAAGTTAATTGTTTTTCATATTTAAATATCCTTCATTAAACAATAAAAAGCACTTGTTCTGTAAATTTAAGACTTGAAAATGTATATTTGTTATGTAAAAACACTGTATTTTTACGTGATGGTTATGTTTATATAAATTTAATACATTTTTAGCACTCCAGCTGCTGGAATATTACCAGTATATTGAATATATTGAATATATTAAAGTGTTTTTTTTTATTTACAAGGTATTCTATTTTGTTTTTCATTTGCTTAATCTTTAAGCTTTAATGGAATGTTAGATTTTTAAATCAGTTTATCTGGGTCGTCAGAAGTTAAATATAAGTTAATATAAAAGGAGAAGGATTGCAGAAGAGTGTTTGAGTTCATGCAGTAATTTTATTATCCAAACTGTTACTCCCAGTGTGTGCTGAAGTCTTCTGTCACCTGGTATCATTCTAAGCATCTGATTTGCACTCTCCTGTTTGGAAAGTGTTACTGGTAAAGTTTAACACAATCTTGTGTCTTCAGGGGGGCTATTTTCACATACAATACACCACCTCATGAGAGTCACGGATGATTTATAAATGGCACACACACACACCAAAAAAAATCACAGATCTGCTCTTTCTATGATTAAAAAAACCTGAGAATCGTGCTACTGTTTGTAGCTGCCTGTTAGCAAATACTGAGAACTGGGATGGTTAAGTAGTTCTCTGGAATACAATTAATCCATTATTTTCTTTAATTAAATGACTAATCTGTGACTCATCTTGAACTGGAGATGATATATGAATACTACAACTCGGTGGTGCAAATGCATTTTCATTGTCACGTATTAGTAAACAACAAATTGGCATCAAGTCAGTCTTCAGAAAAGGACACACAGCAGGAAGACATGTTTGGCAGCAGCTGCCACTGTAACACGACAATAAGGAAACTTAGTTTAAAATAGAACTCAACAAAGAGCAATCTGATCTGAAATCTTTAACAGCATCCTTCTTGGTACCTGACTGAAAGTTTGATTTGGACAGACATTAAACAAAATTGTGCAAACATGGATGATGGGCTTCCAACTCAACATCAAGAGGATCTCATGATTTTTTAATATGAACTTCAAAAGCACTTTGGCGACATTCTATCTACAGAACGTGTTTTTTCCCTGCAAATCAAATGATTGTGAACTGTTCTCACATAGTTAAACTGGTTTATGCCTGCAGTAAACCTGTTATCTGTGTTGAGGTGCTGTAAATGTGTGATAAAATATTGATTAAAATCAGGGGACGGAGCAACAGTCTTTGTTCAGTAAGTTGTAGATTATTGCAATTGAACAATGCTGGGAAAAAAAAACAAAGCGCACATTTTTGCATTTTCCACCTTTGTCAGTGCAAACAGGGGTTCAAGTAATGATAATTATTTTCATTGTTAATTAATATGTTAATCATTTTCTTGACTAATTGATTTGGTCTAGAAAATTGTGAAAAATGTTAATCAGTGCTTCCCAAAGCCCAAGATGAGGTCCTCAAAGGTCTTGTTTTGTTCACCACCCAAAGATATTCAGTTGACTGTCATAAAGGAGAAAAAGAACCAAAAAATATTTACATTTAAGAAGCTGCTGAGCTCCTCTCAGCACCTGAGAATTTAGTGTTTCTTCTCTGCTTTTGTCTACAAATCACAAGTCTGCTTGGGCTGGAACAATGTTTAGGTGGGTGGTGCCTAACAAACCAGGATCCACAAGAACCAAGGTTTCAAAGCAGAACATCGCACTGTAACGTGTAAACATTATTCATTTAACCTGTTTGTGTGTTAATGTTGTGGCTGTTCGGTGCAAGCTGCTGTAAACAGTACGATTAACTGGCTAAAACGTGCAAAAAACCACCCAAATAACCTCAATAAAATACTGTTTAAAAATAAAATTCAGAGCATACCGTAAGTCCAGTTAGGCTCCACACTGGTCATCTGTATGTCCTCCATGTAATCTTTGGTCACATCACAGATCATCCTGGTTGCATAGGCGTCCTGGTTGTTTCTCACTGCAAGCTCCATACTTTCCTGTTTTGCTCCGAGCAGTTCCACTAAGGCGCTTGAGGACGCCTTAGAGTCTCTTTGTCCTTCTGTCTGTAGCTCCTTACTGTCTGAGAAAGAATTTGGCTCCTGTTTTGGTACAAAGCTATTCAATATGGGGTATGGACTCCTTGCCCCATACTGGATTTTTATTGGGATGGCTGTCAGGAGTAAGTCATTACTGCTGATGAACTTCTGAGGGGCTGAAGCTTGTGAGGGGAACCGGTTCTTGTTGAGGACCTGGAGGATGTTCCAATGTTCCTTTTTGTCCTTTAGCAGTTCCTTAAGGACACAGAGCGGAGACTTACTGTTGCTCGTAACACTTCTACCTATTCGTTTCAGGTGTCCCCTCACATGGTTGGAGAGGCCAGTCTTCGTATCAAACCAGCCCCAGCACAGGGGACATGTGTGCTCTCTGCAGGTTTCTGGCTTAACAGCTGTAACGTAATACAAGATTTGTTGTACTACTTGAAATAAATGAATGTATTTCATAAGGTTTTTTACAATTACTGGTAAAACATTTTGTAGCTGTAGATTCAAATATCATGCATTGGTAGAGAAGGTATAGTAGCCATGAAGAAATACAATTAATGAAGCAAAACCTGGCTTACTGTAGTTTGGATCTAAATGTGGATCTAGTGATTTCTTCCATGGTCATTCTAAACCAAGGTATCCTGTTACTAAGTCTGTCTTTCCTTTCACATGGCACATATGCAGTTTCATAACAGTGGCTCTTAAACCCTGTATTTAGATCAGATTTTCATTACCTTATTGTTAAACTGCTACATAATTGGTCAAGGAAGATTATTTAAAATTTTTCAGTTTTTTAAATAGTAGCATCTAAATTTTACTCACTTTAATCTATTCCTGCAACTTTAACTAAAAATGACTCTCCAAACTCGAACTTTAAATGCAGCTGAGCTGCTGCTGTCCACGCCCCCTTCAGGAAGAAGACGCTTTGTCTATGAAAGACCACACAGAGCAAAACAGTTGACCACTTAGCAGCTGACAAAGACGTGAATGAGTGTTTGAAACCAGGACTTTCTCTTGTCTCCGTTTGTCTGAGTGATCATTTTACATGGAAATATCACAGAACTCACAGCTTTTTACTCATGTGTATGGAGAGTTTGTCAGACAATGTTGCAGTTATAAAATCAGTGTTTCAGAAGTACAGAGTAGTAGCCTGGAAATTACTTTGAAGTCACTGCTGGTTAACATTTCGTGTTATGAACAGTCACCATTTCAAACTCATTTTTTTTGTCTGACAACACAAACAAAATATATATATATATATATATATATAAATGTGAAGAGCATTGTTGGGAATTTGGTTCTATTAAAATACAGTAAAGAGAGAAGCAAACAGGTGTAAACATTACCAGAGTTTAAGTTACACTGAAGCTGATAAGCAACATTAAAACACAGTGTGTTTATTGGTTTCAAATCAGTCTCAAAGTTCCCCCAATCTTCAAATGTCTCTAAGCATTACAATTTCCACAGAGCTCTGACCTGTGGGCATATGATCAAAGCTAATGGTACTGATAGCAACATTAGCCACACAACATACTAACACGAAGGATTTTCCAGTTGTTGTGGTGACGCTGCCATCAAAAATAAAAGTAATCGACTGGATCTTCA
Organism: Dascyllus trimaculatus; assembly: GCA_024666655.1. NCBI lineage: Eukaryota > Metazoa > Chordata > Actinopteri > Pomacentridae > Dascyllus > Dascyllus trimaculatus. The sequence continues at coordinate 16,088,000 of CM045446.1, forward strand.
GTTCCTCAGATGCTGGGAGTGCATGAACACTCTTGTGTTCAGTCTTGCAGCCAACAGCAGGACATTTGTGTACTTTGCTTTTTTTCTGAGACATTTTAGAGTTAGAAGGAGAAGCTTTAGAAAGTAAAAAAAACAAAAACTGGTGGACTGTGAGGTACATGCTCATTTTGAATTGGTCACCTAGAAACAGCAGGCAGTGACAGTGCAGGATTAAGCAAAGTTTAAACTTGAAGGCTATTGGTTCCTCAGTTTCTATACACAAATTGGATACAATTCTGACTAGCTTGTGAAACTGGGAGGCCAGCTAGTTGAGGGGGGCTACGAGAATTGCAGTTTTAAGAGTCTTCATATTCTCATAGCGTTTATCTTACACTTCAAAGTTCACAATAAAACTAGATTTTCATGATATGGTACCCTCAATCCTCAAACCCTCAGTCCCTCCCTGTACGTCACTTTGAGATGGAGAGAAATCTAAAGTTTTGCAGGCCTTAACTCTACTGCTAAGTTATAATAAGACAAAGGCTATTTGGAGGACAGGTTTAGCAAACAGTCTGTTCAGATCTGCCTTGTTGTGTTGAGCTGTTAGTCATTAATTATTTTTTTACAAAAGCTGAAGTAACACTCTCACCTTTTCTCATTTTCCTCATGCCAGTAGATACCCGTCTGCGAACTCGTGGCTGACAGTCCCTCAACGCCACTTGCTCTGGTGAAACCATGTGCCGAGCGTTGTAGCTCAGGCCAACTCGGTGAAGGTGTCCTCGCACATGATTGGACAGACCCACTCCAGACTCGAACATGGCAGGGCAGTAAGGACAGGTCTTGTGTTCTAGCCCCGGTGTGGGGAAAATACCATAGCTGTCACCTGGAGATGCAGCAGGCGGCTGTTGAGGATCATCACACACTGTTGTTTCGATGTACTCCTCCTTGATTATGAGTTGCTCTATGTCGCTGCAGTCTTCAGCTCCATCATCCTCATCCTCGAACGTGTGGGGGCTTTGGTGTTCGGCTGAAAAGCTCTGCCTCTTACTGAAGTACCTCCGAGCATACGGGTTCCTTTCATTCTTTCTGCTTTCCAAGAAGCTGCCTGTAGCTTCGCTGGTGTCATCACTGAAGTTAACGCTGCCCTCACAGCCTTTATCTAACTCCCTAACTGCACACTGTTTCTTAAGCCTCTGGCTAAGCCTAGGCAATATATTACCATTCATATTTTCTGTAGTGTTATGCAAAGGTGTTGACATTTTTCGCTTTGACGGAGAATTCTGGTTTGCTTGCACTTGTAAACTCCCGCTTTCTGGGTGCTTTTTGCTTCCCTGACAAAACATCTGGTCTAATTTAAGCTTCCTGGCTGATAGTAAAAAATCAGCGGCTGCAGGACAGTTTTCCTGCTTTGTGCTGCCAAAAACCTTGCTGTCATTGTTTTCAGCATTTTCTTCTGCACAGGTGAGATCAGTTGCCACATCTAATGTTTCTACTGCTTGTAGGAGTAATTTTCCATGCTTATCGATCCTCCACAAAGATGGTAAGATGGTGGTTTTGGTGCAGTCGACGCTGGGCCTAAACCGAGTGTGATTTATGGTTCCGTCATCGGACGTTTGAATGTAAATGTCCCCTTTTTTACTGGAACTGTGGGTGAAACAGGCTCTCTCTTCAAACAGATTTGTTTTAAACCTGGTAACTTTGGACTGGTCAGCAAACGTTTTAGACTCACCACATTGCGACCTGTCCTGCTTTGGCTCAGAATGTCTCTCCAATACTACTTTGTCCCCAGTAGTGAAAAAACCCATTTTGCACTGAACCTGAACGTGGTCCTCTCCCTCTGCATAATCAGTATGAGTCACTCTTCTGCACTGGGGCTGGTGTTCGTTGAGGTGTGCGACATGTAAGTGTGCTTCAAGTGCCTGCTGTGTCAGGGTGATGTAGTTACACTCCTCACAGAAATAGTAGTGCGTCAGATTGTCATGTGTTTTGGCGTGCTGGACAAAGATTTTTGGGCAGTTACAACCAAATACGCACTGAGGGCACTGCACTGCGGTGGCCCTGTCTTCAAATTCTGTGTTTTTGAGACCTTTGATTTCCTCCATAAGTTTTTCCAGCCTGTCTTGGTGAATAATGATGTGCCTCATGAGGGAGTTGCTATCACAGAACAAACGCCCACACTCCCTGCATATAAAGGGCTGTGAAACATTCTCACTGTTCACCTGATTATGCTTGCCTAAATGATACATCATATGTCTATGGAAATGTCTTTTTTCCTTGAAATTAACATTGCATATTATGCACGAAAAGAAAAGTGGATCGTGTTCAAGTTGCTCTGCCTTCAACTGTTCCACTTTTGGACTAACACTGTTTTCATCTTCAGGGTCATTTTCCTCATTACAGCCTTCCTGTGCTGTGCTATAAATACGGTGCTCGGAGTCTAAAGCTATGTTCCTAGAAAGGTCTTTGAATGGCATAACTGAATATTTAATATCAGATTGTGTATCCAAAGATTCATCTTTGTTTCCAGTGTCAACATTTTCAACATCATTACCACTGCAGAAACGTCTGTGACTGTTGTTAACCTTTTCTAGACAGCCTGACGTGCTTTTTGTGTGCGTATTGTGCTTCCCGTCTCTTTGGTGCATCACTGTGGTCTCCCGCCTTCTGTCAATGTGCAAAAAGCACTCCTTTGCCGAATCCCACCTGATTACTTCAGTATTATCATAATCATCCGAGGAGCTTCCTGACCATTCCACATCCCGCGGAGATCTTGTTTTTATTGTCTGTTTTGTCAAAGGTTGGCTAATGTGCATTTGCTCTGCACCGTCACCTGACAGTGTGGAATAGGCCAGTTTAGACTCATTCTCCTCCGAGTGAGACAGTGGCGTGTTGACACCTGGCTGTGTGGCCAGTGTTTTTACGATGGGCCCTGCTGTGTTCTTCCAAGCGTCTGATTGAAGCTCACTAGGTGGTGGTAACACCTCGGGGCTCGTGTCCTTCTCCGCTTGCCACACGGCATCCAGGACACTGTTGGATAAAACAGTGCCTTTGTTCAGGACACAGTGTACCTCTGAGGTGGGGTGTGAACCAGGTCCATTAACAAGTGCTCCTGAAGGCAATGAATTGCCTGCATGGGGAACAGCAGGGACACTGCTGTATACAAATGGATTCGGCTGGGTTCCATTTAAAGGGTTTTCGTGTTCATCTGAGGACAGACCTGCAGCATTGTTCTTCAGGGAGAATGTGTGACTCTGTAATGGCTCCTGAGTACGACCTCGGCTGTCAGACACAGATTCCACGTCTTTGTCCTCTTGTGCATTTGGGCTTCAGAACAGACATAGTAGAAATACTTTCTGAAATATAAAACATGAACACAAAATTATCAAATGTGATTCCAGCAAGCTAAAAGAAGCAGGCAACGCCTTACAAGCATAAAATGTCCTTTCTTTCAGGAGTAGATTGCATCCATATTGCAGATGTAAATTACAAAATAAGACGCTGATGCACAACAGGTATAATAAAATTTAGTTGTTTTTTTTCTCCATTCACTGACAATGTGGTACTGTTTGAAAAACATCGTTTTTAGGCTATTCCCACTGCTCCGTAAAATGAGACTGGTATTATTCTGTGCTGCATTATGATTTTCCAACACCCTCTTTCGCCACCTCTATTCACAACAAACCCTGCTGTTAGCCTTGAATACCCTGGTGAGGATGCTTAATTATGTGAGCGTACCTCTGGGATATAACCTTCCTGCTTCTCCGCCTAAAGTTCTCAGTCGTCTGCTAAAATTGACCAATTTCCATGGGAACAAAGTACACCTCCAATGAGATCATATTGCGTCTTATCACTCTGTGATGGTGCCAACACAGATCCCAGCATGAGACTGTTGTTACCTGAATCCTGACAAATTGGCAGACACACACTCTTGTCTAAAACACACACACAAAGAAAATATACACATTTTGCACATACACATGCAAATTCATTCAAAAGTGGCTGAATTTAGGGCATAATGATTCTTTTTTATTTCATAATTATTTGGACAAACTGATCAAATAAATACTTCAAGGATTATTAAACAGAATTTTATTTCAAAATGTGCATGTTAGATTTTATAACATATTACACTGTGCTGTCCAGAGCTGTTTTAGTGTAAAATGTATGCTCAGTGGATTTGACATCCAGGGCTGGTTGCTCTCTACAGGAAGCTGCATTGCTAACGAAGTGGTAAATTCAGTGTTAATGAGTGGCTTCACTGTTACCACCTCAGAGGTAAAACCTTCCGAGCTCCATATTCTCCCCATCTGTTGTGGTGTTAGAGGTTCGAAAGAGGAACAGACGGTCTACATTTAAAGCGAACTTCACCGTTACCCCCAAACAGCAGGGTGGCAAAACCATCAAAATATCTTGGTGAAAAATGTGCAAGCCTCATTAGCAGCCAACTCACACAACTCGCTTATATATATATATATATATATATATATAGACATAGACATATATGAAAAGGGGTTCAGCAGAGAGGCGTTTTTTATAATTGTATTTGCTTCTATTTACTTCATTTAGTCAATGTTAAAAGGCTGACTTTGCCTTGCCTAAAGATATTTACAGGGATTATGAGCAGTAATACAGTTAAGCTATATGCACAGATCAATCTGCTATGAGCTTTTACTAACTCTGTCTGGTATTTTCCCTGATATACTCGCCTCATTTTTCAGTTTTGTAAATCGGATTTAGGGGGAGCATCATGATCATTGCGTTTGGTTAGACAACAGAATGCAAACTTTGAGTCATGTAGTGTGAAGCCTTTTGATTTTCTAACATTATTTTCTCTAACTTTTGTGTTTTTTCTTTCAGCACCCGAAGTTTCTATTGTGCATCTCATCTTGTGAACAAAATGATGTTTGTAAAATGAAATAAAACTGTTTATCAAGTCGGCACATTGGTATAGCCATACAATCCAATACAAGACCCCAACAGTAAATCCTAACTTTCACATGTACATATATATATATATATATATATATATATATATATATATATATATTAGTGCTGTCAATCGATTAAAATTTTTAATCGCGATTAATCGCATGAATGTCATAGTTAACTCGCGATTAATCGCAAATTAATCGCACATTTTTTATCTATTCTAAATGTCCCTTGAATTATCATTTTATATGAGGAGGAGGCGGAGAATTCGCGTCAGCTGTGTTTGGCCATCAAGTGGTATTACAGACTAGATATGCTACGATGATAACTCAGTTCATACTGACAATACACACAGATAACTTTGGTCTTGTCAATCGTCATGCGCGCACCCCAGGCCGCCGTCACCTGGCGGAGCATCTGGATCAGCGGCACGCGGTTCGGGACGGGGAAAAGGAGCCGACAGAAAGGCGAGCGAGAATATTGCTGCTGTACCACCACCAGCAGGAGATCCTGTCGGACTCCGACGGCGAACACCTCGCCCTCGACTTCGCCAACCATGCCCCCGTCTTACCCACCCCCGCCCGCGTTAATCTCGCGATAAAAAAATTGACGCCGTTAAAATTGATTTGCGTTAACGCGTTAATAACGCGATATTTTTGACAGCACTAATATATATATATAGATAGATAGATAGATATAGATATAGATATAGATAGATACACACACCACATATAGACAGATAGATAGATAGACAGACAGACAGACAGACAGACAGATTGATTCTTTAGTTTCTTATTTTGAATTAAAAGAATCTTCTCAACATTCACCATTCAGTGTCAATAGGCTATTACTTGTGGCATTTAACCAGTCAGATAGCACTGTGGGTAGGGCACTGCTCGAGATCAAACAGTGCTGAGTGTGAAAGAAGAGATCCTGCTGCATTGGAGCCAAAGTAGCACATTTTTAAATTAAAAAAAGAAAAAACAACACTGCTAATGCTGAATAATAATGCAATTTGGAAGTCTGTCAATAAAGACACTAAATATTGGATCTGGTAATGGGTAGTGGGTTCAGGTTCACGCCACTCAACTGTATTTATTTACAAAAATGAAATAACATTTAACACGAAGTGGGGAAAAAAACATGGAATACATAATTTTTCCAAGTGCCCACAGGTGTTATCAATTCTGTAAAATATGTTAAATCTACATACTATAGACTATTTACATTTTTAATTTGTGTCGATACTTCTACTCTCTGCGTAAACACAGCCTGCAGTTCAGCTGAAAGTCCCTGAGATTTTGTCATGTGACTTTTGGTTTCAGCTCCGTCACTACAGCTGGACCAAAGGATGCAGAATTTTTTTGATGTATACAGGATCTGGGGCAGTTTATTTTGGGCATTTTCTAAATTAATACATGGGGAACTGGTGATTTTAATGAAATATCCCTAGCAAAGATTTAGTTAATTCTGCCAATGGAACACCATGCTACAGATGAGTAGTTCAAGGCCCTGAAAGTTGAAAATCAGATGAGTCATTCTGCTTTAACAGTTTCCAGGTGATTAATGTTGTGATTTTGAGGATTTTTTAAAAAGATTTAAAGCATGTTGTCTGGTTTTGGGGTTCAGAGGATTGGTCATCTAGAAACTCCACATTTATAGCAATAAAAGCTCTTCATTCCACTTTTCCAAAAACCGAAAATATGCTCAGCTCAATTCAAGTTATGTAGTTAATCCGATCTCCTGCTGCATGCTCTGATAGTCAGTAGGCTGGGAAGCATGCCATGTACTCACATCAGTGTAGCTTTGAGTCTGGCTCACAACCACAGCACACGTCATGCCCTATTCTCTTTCATCTTCCTGTCATTCTCTGCTGTGAACAATCTAATTTCATGAAAATGCCATAACATTTGGCTGTAAACATTTTATTTTCACTTCATTACACAAGGTAAGCAGTAGTTTTACATGTGTTCTTTAAGGCAATATTCCGATGAGAGGAGCTACAAACTGAGTTGTCAACAGGCCTCTATTACAGCGACATAGAGCAAAGATTAAGTATCAAAGTAAGACCTTTTCTCTACATTTAGAGAATTATCCAAGTTGAAAGACTGAAACCTGTAGCAATGTGACAAAGACATCTTCTCTTTATAGTCATTTCTAATGTGATGGGCAACTCTCATGAACAAGAACAAAGTGAAGTGTGAAAAGTAGAAGGACCTGGAGGAAGGCGTAGATAAAGAAACCTGGGCTCATATCATTTCTAAAAATGGGTAATACATTAGAGAGCAAAAGTAAGTTACATAAGATTGTTCACAGAGTTTATTTTACACCAGTAGAACCAAACAAATGGGTCTAGCTGATGACAGTAGGTGTTGGAAGTGTAGGAGAGCGCTTCTTGTCCACGCTTGTGGAACTGTGCTGCGTTTGGAAAAACAACTTTAAATCTAAGGAGGAGAAATTGGGGATGTTTATGTTCATCTTTACATTACATAAGACACAAACAAATTTAATCTGGTTGATGTGTTTTGTTTGTGTTGGCCCTGAACATATAACTTAACAAATGTAGACTCAGGAAACTCAGGATCGCGACATGTGTCAGCAGTGTCTGTAAAGAGTCAACATGTCATGTGACACAGCGCTATTCACAACAGGAACTGTTTTACGCATGTTTTTGTGACCACCAGTGGGTCCACATTTGTGATTCCAACACGGAGCTCAGAGTGGAACAGAAAGCAAACATACTGACATGTCTGTCATCAGCTGGATGATCCAACCTTCATGTTGAGGATCATCATGACGGTGGGAGGTGGGTTTGCAGCTACCAACAACAGAAGAAACAGCAGTTTAAACAGTGGAAGGGCTGCAGTTTCCAAAACCAGACAAGGTACATCAGGTCAGGAGCACCCCGAGCCTGCCCCATGTTTTTTCAGCATTCATGGGACTGTACACCAAGAATTCATCCTCCAGTGTCAGACTGCAGAGTACTATTTGAATGTTCTAACGTAATTATCTAACGGAGAACATTCGGCACAAACAACCTGAATTGTGGCGCAATGACATGTTAGTGGTCCAATGTGGTGATTAATGAAATGTTTGTGTGGTTCTCGTTAATGTACATTATAGATCATGGTTGCATGCCACCGGCAACCAGTCAAATGCAGCACATATGTTCATCTTGACCTACCCTGGTCACCCATTAATTTTGGGGTCAAAAGGTCAGAAGTCAAGGTCGCGGGGCTACCTGCCATGTTTAGGAAGGCATCCGACGTGGGTCTGCATCTCGCTTAAGAGCATTCTAGTTACTGTATGAATTCATTTGGAGCTAAAATGTGTTTTGTAAGGTTGCAGTGACCTTTAACCCTTGTCCACCAAATTCTCATCAGTTCATTGTTGAGTCGAAATGGTTTGCACTAAATTTAAAGAAATTTCCTCCAAGCAGTCCTGATATTTTGCATTCACAAAAATGGACAATGGACAACCCAAAAGAATACTTTCTCTACTGTTGTTTTCATCGGGGTACTATGCAAAAGAGGGAAATGTGGCTATGTATGTATATACATGCGTGTCTGTGTGTGTGTGTGTGCATTAGTCTATCGACAGCAAATTAATTCAAAATCCAGCCTTAACGATCAGCTTCAGCTTTAGGATGCTGTAACTGACATTTTTAACAGTCTGCTAGCATTTGTGCTAGAACAGCAACTTCTCATCCAGGATTTTTGCAGATTTGATGAACGACACCATCTCTCAGAAGTCTCCTGTCATGGTTTATATTTCCTAAACCCTGATAGCAGTCAAGAGAAGGTGCAGAAGTCTGGTTTCCTCTCAGACCACTTGAATTACAATATGCTGAAAGGGTATTGTAGAAATTTTGCTCCATGACACCAAAAGATTACAGCTTTCACAGTTAAAAGGTTTAGTCAGTTAACTGGATACTCAGTCAAGAGAAATCAATAAGCAGCTATTTTGGGATTATGTCGTTTAATAAGACATAATATCAAACATTACCTGGTACCAGCTTCCTAAATTGCTGTAATTGCTTTTTTTTTGTTTTGTATCACAGCAAAATCAAGTCTCTTTGGTATTTGGACTGTAGGTCTGACAGGATAAGCCATTATTTTGTCAGACCAAGAAAATAAATGGAGGAGTTAACCAATAAATTAACTGATGTATATACTTGCAGCCCTGTGTCTAAATCGAAAATTCCAATTTCTTGCAAAGGACATTTCATGGGATATAAAGTATCTTAGAGAAGTTTGTATGCTTTTTTATCCTTTTAGACAATTATCAAAGGTAAAAACTACAATACTAAACTTTAAGTCTTATGAGGACAACACACTGATTGACCAGGAGGTTGGTGCTGTAGGCTTGTAAGGCTGTGAATGTCCAAGCAAATTCCTTCTTCTTGTTTAGCTGAAGTACCAGGCTGGCAGCACAGAGGAGACAGTGCTAAAGACCAACTGAGACCAGTCAGCCAAACCATTTCAACTGCTGGAGCTGTCTGTATGGATCAACAGCCAACCTTACATTCCGCTGCCATCGCCTTTGCTGGAGAAATGCCTAAACAAGGGGGGCCTCGGTCCCTCAAGTACTGCACTACACAACTTCCTCAGTTAATGGGATCTATTGATTTATTTGACACAATGTGAATTTATGAAGCTGCCTCTTTAGTGTGAGAGTATCAAAGCGTGGCTCAAAACAAACAGACCGAGATTCAGCTTGACACTCCAGTAATCCCAAGGTGAGTCTGCTCTCTCAGTGAAGGTGCCACAGTGAAAAAAAAAAGAAACAAAAACACACACTTCTTCTGCTATTTCAGCCCCTGCAGTTACCCACACTATCAAGCTGCTAGAAAAGCTGGGGTGAAATTAGCAACACGCAAATGTCACTGCTCAACATGACTAACTGGTTTGTTGTGCAGAAAAAAACATGAAACTACAAAATCATAAAACACTAAATTTCTTAAATTTGCACATGAGAAAATAAAGAGAGAGCGGCTTCACACAACGTCTTTGTCAGGATTACATAGTCTTTTATCCCACTGATTTCTTGTCACCCAAAGGTCATTTCCATAATAATGGTCTCCATTCTCCCTAATGGGATTTTGCCATGTGATTATGTATGCCAGCGTCTTGTGCAGACACTATCAGCCCTGTCATCTTGAATTGCACAAATGTAATTACACAAAGCCTTTGATAACTAAACAATGTAATTTACTGCTTGAGTGAAAATATATATTGGAGTTATATGACTGAAATTATACAATAAAAGAAGACATACGAGTACCGTAGGTGGTACGCTTGAAAGAAAATTGTGTTCTTTATAATAAGAAAGAATTAAATGCTAATGCATGCTTTAAAAACAAGAATATCCATGTACATTCAAGTGTAAAGATTCACAGGTAAGTATCACTGGAGGTGGTTACTTAAAGGAACAGTTAGGGGGGAACCCTGTCTCCCAAATGTTACATAAAAGCTAAACCGCATATATTGAGGGAAATTAGTTTTCTGTCTGATTATTATATAGTATGTTTCTAAATAACAAACTGTATCTGTGGCATTTATTTTCTTGCTTTACTAATGCTTCAGACATGGTATGAAACCCGAATCAGAATTTTTTGCTGAACGTATGCACAAATTTTTCGTGCCTAAATCTAACCAGTGGGTACAAACTGAAGGTAACACTGAGTGAAAATGAAACTTATCGGTATTGTTCCTACACTGAACGCAAACCCTGGTCTCCGAAATAAAAGCCCAGTTGTTGAATTATGTCTGCATCCCGCTTCTGCAAGCTTTGTGGTTCTTTCAGACTGGAAGTCTTTCCCTCTATATGATAGTTCTACCTTTCAGTTATAAATTACAAATGTTTACAAATGGCACTGTCATGCAAGACCACTAAAAATAAAGCTACAGCCAACAGACCATTAGCCTAGCTTAGCATAAGAAAACAGCTAATACTTTGCCTTGAAGAGGCTTTCTCAAAGAAACTACTGTGTTAGGACATCTGTGTCTGTGTTAGGAAAAATTCCAGCCTCTGTTCCATCGGTAAAAAAAAAAAACCTCATTCAAATTCCCACTTGTATTTGTAGCACTGCTACAAATCCAGCTTTGGGACATAACCTTGTGTCAGTATGTCAAGATAAATACATGTTTTTATTTTTCAAGATCTAAAACTGTCAATTTTCTCAGATTTTAGCAGGCTGTACCAAATACTGTTGTGGGTTAAAGGTCAACAAAGGTCCAATGCGCAGCTAGTTTAGACATGTCTGTAATAACAACAGGGAGGACTAAACACTACACGGCATAATATACAGCTAAAAAATTGAGAAAATTATATGGGAATAGTGGAAATTAGGCATTTGGGCAAACGCATTGTAATTACAATTTATTTTTATTAAAACATCTAACATTTACGTTTCTTAGGGTTAGTTTTAAAGATGTGAATTTGTCAAATTAAACTGCTGATTAGTCTAAGTAAACATCTCCAACTAAAACTGTGAGCAGTCAAAATGTATTTACAGATATCTTGATCATGAGTTTTGATGGTAAAATGAAGTTGCTATATCTGTAGTTATGTCAAAAGCTACGGCAAGTTCAAGGCTCAGGTAGCTCACTTTTTAAACATATTATGACACTGCAACCACAACTACACACAAGCTTTTTACCAGCATGCAGTTGATTTTGACCACAAGTCTCTGATGAACGGCGTTCTCATTCTCCACAAACTCCTTGAATGATGAGGTCTTTCTATTCCACAGCATTTTCTAATGATCTTATCCACCACAGCAGCCGACATTACTTCTGCTGACACTGTTCAAATGCTTTGAAGCCTCGTGTGAGCAGTGTAATGCACTAATACACTTCGGATTAGTCATAATGACATTTGAGATGTCCGCAGCTATTTTTTTGACTAGTCACGGTGGTACTATAAATAGGCAAAATGACCTTCTTGATGTAACTTGGAGTTTGAATTCTGTCAAACTCAGCCATTAAATGCCCTGAATTCACAGCTCATTCAAGCTTCTGTCAGGGCTCCTGGTTGGTCCCTCAAATACTAAACAAAGAGCCTTCGTTAAAAGCGTTACAACTAGAACAAAGTAGAAAAAAATGCCTACTAATGTCATGATATCAGTTGTAACAACCAATACTAGATAGAGCTAAAGACAGTTACGAGTCTGTACAACTGAGTCTGACTTTTTTTAAACAGTAATATCTTTTTAAGCAGGCTGTGACTACATACTCTGAAAATAGGTGGCAGCTAGTTGTCCAACTAACTTACAGTAACAAAGATTGAAACCTTTGTTTTTTCAGGAGGAAACCAATGGGTCTGGCTCTACTCAAAGGTAATTATATCTTTACAGATCACTAATAAACACATCACATCTTGCTTGTTTAATGTGAATAAAAAGCAAAGTGAAAATGAATTCATTTATTTTGTTATTTTCACACAGAGCAAAGCTAGCATTTTTCTTGCAGTTTCCAGTGTACCCCATTCAGACACGAGATATGTACCGTTCAGTCTGTTAAAGTGATGACATTCTGTCATTCGGACATACATGCGAGATTGGACAGAACATCAAGTGACATAAAATGCACAATAGCACACTAATGAACAAAAACCTAAATCAAATTCTGCATTGTAATAAATAATTCAAAGGCAGCTGATAAACTCACCTGTCACCTGTCTCCTGTGAAGAAAAGTACAGTGTGACCTGCTCTTAGATTCTGATCAATCCTATTTAAATGTCAAGGATGATTTATAATTACAAGTAATTGATAAGTTACTGCTCTTGTGCAACTCTCCTGCTGATACTAACCCTGTTGCTGCTGTCTGATGATGCAGGTATTTAATAAACTCAGAGGAAAGACTTCTACAAACAGCTGGAAGCAACAAACTAAACTTCAGCCCCTGGTAATATTTTGTCAGAACCTGAATCTCTCTGTCTCATTCATCTGACTGGTTACAGACTCTCTCTTTATCGCATTAAAGCTTTACTTTTCTGGACATTTCAGTTTGTAACAGATGTGAACGTGTACAACAAAGTGAATGAGAAAGGTGTTTTGTGATTTTCAAACTGTATCTTTTGCTCCTTGTGATGTTTCTGAATCTATATTGGTGCTGAAATGTAGACAAAGCTTTCAGTAAGCTGCTTCACACAACTCAAAGTACATCACTTATGTGTGTGTCTATCCATTACTGTGATGGAGCAGTTCAGACTCGTGGCATGTTGAAAGTAGTGATACAGAAATGCTACTAGATCTGACCCATAAGACTGCTGTTGCGACATCTACAGAAAAGTGAGTGGGTTACTCATTCAGACATGAAGCCGACACATTCAGTTGTTGTCTGATTAACAGAAAGGAGAGCATGTGAGAAAGGGCTTTTTTGTGCTAAGATAAACTATCCAAAAGAAGACCGTCAATCTTCTCATCTGAATTATTGGCAAGGAAACAAGCATATTTTACAAAATGTCAAATGACTTTAAAAGAAACTAACTGAGTCATAACACAGAAACAAAAATGTCAGTAACTGTGTGGCGGGTTTAGAATTGCACATTCAGTGGAGACAAAGACTATAAAAAAACACTACAGGACCATAAGGATCAAACTGGCAAGAGCCCTGAACCACAGGTTACACTGTTCGAATCTCTCAACTAAAAACAATCCCATTCTCTGGCCAAGGCTCAACATGAGCAACAGAAAAATCCTCCTGAACCTGTCCACAACAAACTTCTCCTTGGCCCTCTCTCTGCTAAAAGAGGGAATGAGTGAAATGGCTGTGATGGTAGATTTACTGATGAAAAAAGGTGAAGCGAGAACATTCGGAGTGATAAAAGGGGACAGGGAGCGAGTGACAGTTGGGTTAAGACAGAAGTCATGTTCAATAGCAGGTAGAAACATCAAACAGCGAGTTCACAGGAAACCCATGCAACCTTGTCTTGAAGGAGGATTTTCTGTTGTGTGGAGTAGATTATATCTGTTCAAGCTGCTGACACGGCCTCATTTGCTGCCCGTAGTGTTGGAGGGGGATTAAACGATATAAACTTTAAAGCTTTAAACAATACCTTTCAAAATTAAATGGATTAAGGGAGGGATGTCTGATGGGGATTTCCCAAGGCTTTGTTAGTTTTAAACTCTACTCCTTTTAACGGGGCGAAGAAAGGGAGAAAAAAAAACACAGCAGTAAGAAATTTCTCAGGCATGTGACCGTTTTAATGAGGCGGCTCTCACGTTGAGGAGGGCAGCGGGCACAGGAGGGCTGCCAAGCAGATGGCTCTCATAAACATCATATCTGCTCTGTTTAGATACATGACTTCTCATCTCCCAACACTGAGAGGAAAACAAACCCAACCATCACCGCGAGCACTACCCACTTGCCTGCTTTTGGCAAGCTGTGCCGGCTCGTTGAAATGGCACATTTCCATTTCCTGCATTTCTCCTTCATAACAATATGCATGAGCTACGCAATTGATATACATAACCTCTAATCTGTTATAAGTATGCAGAGAAGATGCAGCGATTGCGGCGGTGGGTATTTTTGTTTAGTGGCAGTTAGGATGTTGACTTTTATTAAATGTTATTATTACCATATAACTGAAAGCATATAAATACTAAGCAAGACAGAAGTTGTTGCTATGATTAGGCGCGCTCAGATGCTTCCCTCTTCGGCTGAGATGAGAAAAAAAATTTAATATATATCAAACTTTGTTACTGCCGCTTTGCCGTAGACATGCGACCATTCAGATGAAAGGGAGTCGGTGTCAAACTGCTCTCCAAATTGAGGACAGGCTCCACATTGCCGAGCAGACATCAGTGAGCTTAAATTCGGAGGCATGTCAAGCATCGCCGGTATTAGGATGAAATCTCTCATTATCTTTCTTTAAATCATAATAAGAGTGCGCGGTGGCAGAAGTGAGGGGAGGTGAGGGGAGTTGGGGGCAGGTACCAGGGGCTCAGTGCTCACTAATGGCAACCAAAGTGATCCCTCAGTAGTCACCTTGAGTTCTATTATTAGACCAGGACGAACAACTCCAAACAGAGAGTGGATGGAGCGCGTTGTTTGCAGGATAGGGCTGCGTGATATTAGAAAAACGGACATTGTTTGTTTTGTGATCTGACAAAGAACTTCACCAGATGACTTGTGTTACTCTATTTGGAAAGAATTAATCGTTTTAAAATGACTGAGGTGATTTTGTAGACGAGTGGGAAAAAAAATTTAAATCAACATCTGAAATAGTTTTTTGCTTTGGAAGGCATTTCGATTTGACTTTGCACTTGGTTTGGCTGGTCCAACAAATTAATTGTGTTGCCTCTCAACAACTGCGAGATACTGCTGACAGAATATCTGTTTTTAATCAACATCATCCTTTTTATAGCCAAAATATTTCCATACAACTGACACTGTGTTTCTTTTTGCAACTAAATCTTCCTTTTCAGTGTTTTTCTCCTGTTCCTTGCTAATTTTGCACATGTGGAGCCTGCATGTCAACAAACTCCGTGTCTTTTAAATAAAGGTCAAAAAAATTGTAATAGGAGTAAATGATCAGATGGATTTTTCTTGTACATAACTCATGTAAAATGAGTTATGTACAAGAGTTATGTGCAAGGTTTTTTTTTTTGTTTCAAGCAGCAACAAAAGTTGTAGCAGGATGCGCTTGACTTAATCTTCCTGACTTTACTTTGCAGTATCAATGCTGAAACGATGCATTGTGCAGCTCGAGCTTGCAACATCTGATTGGGTCCTAGAAGCAGCTAAAATAAGCTCCACTGTGATCACATGGGGTCGAATAGATGACACGAGCAGAAAACAAAGAAGAAGAAGCCTCTGAACAGAAGACGCCAAAACTGTGGCTGTCAAAAGTCACAAGGAATTCAGAGCCCAACAAAAGCCTATTTATCTAACTCTATCAGGAAAAGTGGACAGCTGGAGCACAGCAGCCTTGACAGCAGTGGGATTCCCTTGTCATTTCCCAAGGTCCACACACACACACATGCGCGCGCACACACACACTCACAGACCCATGTAAGACGATTATTCAGTGCTGCTTGTCAATTGTACCTTTTCAACCTGGATCAATGAGTTGTCTTGCACCAGGGGCCTGTATCAGCGCCAGTCATTAACATGTGAGTGCCACTCTATCAGCCCCAGCTCCAAATAAATCAAAGGGTCGGCCACAGAAGAAAAGGGGCTAATATTTCCTCAATAACCCCAGAGAGACACCATGGAGAGATGCAAATTGCCTCCCAGGAGACCCCGGGGGATGTGAAGGAGAAACTTGCTGGGAGGCAACGGGAAGCTAATGAGTATAATGGTAAATGTATACAAGGAGAGAGAGAAACCCTCTCTATTCATACCAATTAATACAATCTTATCAATGGAGGTGTACTGTAGAGGCAGGGTCGGCGTCTAACCCCTTGCCCTCCTCCCCACTTGCACCTCGCAAGCGTCTGTATTATTCAACACCGTCCAGGCTACGGTCATTAGCCCTGTGGGAGGCTGGGCCAGGCCTGGGGAGTTAAGCAGATTTTAAAAACCACTCACTCCTCACATCAAAACAAATCGGGCCAAATCAAAGGGGCTCAAATATGTCCTTTCTTTGAGGGGCAAGGGAGGGAGCTGCCATTGTTATGAAAGCCTCCTTTTCTGCAGCGTCGACGCAAAACCGGAAGGAAAATAAAAGACAGCAAGCAGCAAGTAGTGGCTTCGTCAATCAGGCTGCATTTGTGGAAAAAAGGGATTACAGATGATTATAATGTCATGACATTAAACAATATAAATTTAAACCTGAAGAGTGTTAAATATCTTTGCATATTAGCTGGAAAATTATGACAATTATATATTTAATGAATTAAATAGTGCTTAACAACTGTGACATTTGAGCATTCATTATTTTTTCTATTTCATTAGCAGATTAACAGGCGTTTTTTTTTTCTTTTCTCCGTCTGTGTCTTGTTACGAAGGCAGTTTTCCCACTGCAGCTGCTGACACCATGTCTAAAACCTAAAGGAATAAAACAAACTCACATGTTCAAACACACACTGAAAATCTTGAAATCTCTCAAAAACAGCTACAAATGAGGAGGTGTTGTCTTGAATCTGGTGCAGAAATTAGGGATTGAAATTGGAGGATTTGTTTCAGAAAATAGTAAATTTTTACTTTTGAAAAGAAAATAGATTTCTAGAAGGTATAAATAAACAAAGTGGCTTTGATTATTTTGCAGTGCATAAATACACTTTTGGTTTTCTAGTATCTAAACCCTGACCATTTTTTGGGGTGAATTTACGCCTCAAACTAGAAAATAATACATTAAATCC
Source organism: Dascyllus trimaculatus (assembly GCA_024666655.1). Lineage (NCBI taxonomy): Eukaryota > Metazoa > Chordata > Actinopteri > Pomacentridae > Dascyllus > Dascyllus trimaculatus. The sequence continues at coordinate 16,105,219 of CM045446.1, forward strand.
CACATCCTAATGTATTGCAACAGTATATAATGTACTAAAACGTGTCTAATATCACATTTCATTATAGGACAGAACCTACAGCCATGGAAGCCTGCTGGGAACACACACAAAAATGGCATTTAAAGTCACGTCATGCTGTCATTAAGTGTGCATGATACAAACAAAATGGGGGCCCGCTAATCAAAACATTCCTCCACAGCACTACTCGTGGTCAAAAACTCCACAGGACACCTTTAAGTAAAACCATATAGCTTTACAGCTGAAGGAATTTGGAGTAGGATGTAGTTTAAGGAAGCATTTGAACCACCTAAAAGGGCAAAGAAATGCTTCAAAAGCACAGTAAAGGAAAAAGAAAGACTGCCTCGGTCTATCATTTTGAAGGTCATTTATCAGGATGGAAAAATATACCTGACAGCAGCTGACTGGAGAAGGATTTGCCTCCTAGATATCACTGAGGAGATTGAAATGAAGGTTAATCACTATATAACTTTCTACATGTATAATCCTATACTCCAGATTTCATTGAGCATGTCTGTAAAAGCCCTCCGTCAGCATAATTGCACCTAACCTGTGCCCCGCATGCTCAAATCTCTAAAATATCACATCCAACTCTGAGAATAAATGGGAAATTAATGAGGAAAGTGCTGAGCTCAACCTCAGCTATCACAGAAAGGGTTAGCCGCCTCATGGCTCATGTACAATGGAAGCTCGCTAATCCCAACCCTCAAAGATAGAGGTTGTTTGGACTTGCAAAATGTTCAGAGGGATAAATACAAGACCGGACTGATTTGGCATCCTTGCAGACTTGTGTGCGTTGGATCAGATGTAAAATCTGTCATAAAGTGCATGTATGTTTTGCGTGGCCTGGTAATTTGCCAATATACTAAAACAACAAACAGGATACAATGAGGGTGCACCAAATTATTCCTCAAAAACATGCACTAAATGATCTGTACCATCATTTTTTTGTTCTATTCTCCAGTCATAATTGAGTTAATGTAGGTTTTTTGAGGTATTTTATGGCTTTTGAGCATTTTTACTTTTCACATAATAAAAACCCAGCCTACATTAATCAACCCCTCTTTTATCATCGATCTAATTTAGACTGCACAGACAAACCTTGCCACAGATTATTCAGTAACTCGACAGGCCACGTTAACCGGTGTTGCTTTTCAGTGTATCCTCCCTGTGAGGGCTCAGAGCATCAGTGATCATATTCTGCCCCTTAGTGGAGGAAACAGTCCACAGCCTGAGTGAGGCAGGATAACAGAGGGCTTGATCTGTAGCAGACTGGATCGTGGACTGCTCAGTGCTTCATTCAGCCTTTGATGGGCCCCAACAATCTCACCTGCCCGTGAATTAGGATTCAAGTAGCTGCAGTCCATCTCTCCTTTAAAAGAAATTCCTCTCCAGGAAGATGTCACTCCCACATTTCTTTAAAAGGGAAGTGCCACTCAATTTAAATGTAAATCCAGATTTGTGAACATGAAAAATATCCCAAACTAAAAGAGAAAGAATAATCTGTTGTTTGTATGTTGTCAACTGTCTTCAAAAGCTGCTTGCTTGAGGCTTTTTTTCTTAACCAGGCTACATAATTTGTCAGAGAATATGAATACAATAATGAACTCTTAACCCTAGAAATTCATCCAAAATGCGTTTCTGCAAATCCTCCACAGCAGAGCTGCCGTCACAAATTAAGGAAATGAAAAGCGCTCTCGTATCTTCATGCTGTTTGCTACAGCGACAGCAAATGTTCACTGAAATGTGAGCAAGAAAAAGACAAACAAAACTGGGAGCTGAAATTACAGATACATATGCAAAACCAATGAAACGTCTGAAAAACATCTATTTGTAACAAATCCTTGAAACTGGATCTTCCTTCACATAATATGCAGATTCAACACCTACGGGAACTTTTTGAGATGGAGCAAATAACAAAACGCTCCGACAGCATTTAAAGCTTTCTGGGTGAACTTAAATTTATACTATTCATGTTTTGTTGTTTTACGAATGTAATACTTTTAAATACTTTTGTAAAGCACAAAAAAATCATGACACCCATCACATCACGGTTTCCAGAAGATCTACTTGGCATCTTCAATTGCTCATTTATCCAAAGACATTCAGACATTTTGTAAAATGACTCGCATATCGATAATATGTGACAATAGCTGAAAAATAAACTGTTGTTACAGGGGAAAAACTGTAACAACGCTCATCATTTAAAGGGAAAAACTCATTTGTTTCAAACAGCATCCTAAGCGTAAATTAGCCTCTAGACAAACACAGCTTCTTGTATGGAAAGTATGTGTTTTATTGTTTTTTATAACGTAACCTTTATAAAAAACAAATAAAAAACTCCTAGGACCTCTGAGAATAACCACTACCACATATTTACTGATGGTACAATGCCAAAGTGGTCGCAATTTGAACATCCGAATTTACAGAAATCACTTACATTTGAAGGAAATTAAACAAAGACGAGGGTATTGTAAACACTCCCTGCGTGTCAGTGATTCTGTTTCCCACTGGAAAATAATCAACAGCCAGCTTGTCACTCCCTGCAACCTGCCAAGTGTAGGAGTGGAGGCAGTGACACATGTAACTGACATCTCAGATTTAATTTGACTGGTAATCACACCCAGCTATAGTTTCAGAGCATTTCACACATCTGAGCTACAGTTTCAGGTGTTAAGCTGGTAAGGAGACATGCAACCGTGCCGCTGAATGGTAACACCTCTTCAGAGACAGTCACATTTTAGGTTTATGCTCTACCAGTATGATTAGAATAATGACAGCCAAAGAAAGTTAGACTCCAAGCAACACACTTTTTCATGATTTTCAATTAAAAACACAAGCACATTAATTTCATGTCTATCTGCTCAAGCACACTCATTCAGTGGCTATTTGGCACAAATTATAATATGTATGCTTCATTGCATTTTACCTTGTTGTGATTCTTGTGTAAATGATAAACCATGAATGGATAATATCACTCCTAATAAGAAACAATATTCGATTAATGCCACCTGTCATATCTGAGAAACTTGACTTGTATGATTAACCAGATAAAACCTGATAACGTGCGTTTACATACCAGTCTGTGTTGAGGTACTGGATCCACCACATTGTTCTTCAAGAACGTATCTGTAACAGAGACACAAACAGTAAGTAAATGTTGAAACTTTGCTGATAAGGCTTAAAGGCCACACATCACACAGATGAAATGGAGGAAAGAGCTTTACTAAGATTTCAGTAAGATTTTGTGAATCCATCTGACACACTCCACTGCAGAGAATCTGTCTCCCCAGTTTCAGCATTTGTATCAGTAAGTGAAAGCTTTCGCACCTATTTCAGTGACTCAGCTTACTTCCTTATTATTTGGGGTCCATTATACTCTCTTCTGTAAATTATCTTTTTCATCAATCAATTTTCTTTCTATAATTATTTTTTCTTTGGTATGGTGAAACCAGTCTGCACACCTTTGCCCATATTTGACTGCTGCCTGATCCCAGTTCCTATCCCTACAAGTGGTGGACCCACTGGGCGGTGGCCCCATAAAGCTTTCCATGAACCCAAGCTTGGCCATCAGACAATTGCTGGTGAGCTTCCCTACCCAAGAAAGGGCCCCAGTGTCCATATTCTGAGCAAGGTTGCGCTCCTTGACTGCCGATTGATTGGGGAATTTTACTCTGGTGGATAGTTCCCTCTGGGTTGGAAGTGGGTTAATGCCCCAAGTGAAGGAGCTGAAGTACCTTGGGATCTTATTTATGAGTGGCAGTAAAATGGAGCATGAAATGGACACACTAGTGCAGCATCGGCAGCAAAGGAGGTGTTGTACCAGACAGGTATAGTGGTGTTTTCCTCAAGCCAACAACAACATTAAAACCACCTGCATAATATTGTGTATGTTGCCTTCATGCCACCAAAACAGCTCTGACCTGTCGAGGCATTTACTCCACACACACACCTGAAAGTGTCCTGTGGTATCAGGCACCAAGACGTTAGCCGAAGATCCTTGAAGTCCTTAAAGTTGTGAGATGGGGTCTCCACGAATCAGAGTTGTTTTTCCAGCATCTCCCACAGATGTCAATTGAACTGGGATCTGGGAATTTGGAGGCCAAGTCACCCTGCACTCTTGGTCATGTTCCTCAAAGCATTTGTGGACAGTATTTGCAGGGTGGAAATATGTCTTATCCTGCTGAAAGAGGCCACTGTCAACAGGGAATACCTCTGCCATGAAGGGGTGTATGTGGTCTGTAGCATTAGTGCAGGCTACGTAACATAGTGCATCCTGCTGCAATCTCCTCCACAGGTCAACAACACACCTGGCAGTCCACATGATGAAAAGGAAACATGAGTCATCAGATGCTTTTGGTGGTGGACAGGAGTCAGTACCAGCATTTTGACTAGTCTGCAGCTACACAACCCTATCTGCAGCAACCTGTGATGCACTGTGTGTTCTGACACCTCTGTGTCATTGCATCATCAAGATTTTCAGCAGTTTGTGCTACAGTAGCTCTTCTGCAGGATCAGACCACACAAGCCAGCCTTCACTCTTCACTTCCATCAGTGAGGCCATGACATTTGCTGGTTCACTGGTTGCCCCTCCTTGGACCACGTTGGGTAGATACTAACCACCGCATGCCAGGAACATCCCTTGAGACCTGCTGTTATAGAGATGCTTTGACAGAGTCGCCTAACCAGCACAGTTTGTCCAAGTCTACTTTTCCTGCTTCCAACATGTCAACTTCAAGAGAAGACTACTGAAGTACTACCTGATATATCCCACCGACTGACAGGTGCCATTGTCGTGAAATAATCAATTTTACTCATGTTATCTCTAAGTAGTTTTCGTGTTGTGGTTGGTCTGTATAAATTCTATACAGACTCTGCAAAACAAATAAGTACTTTTCTGGTTGCCATTAATTCATGATACTTCTATCATACTACATAGTGACATTACTTATATGACAAGAAAACTGTCATAGCAGAAATCCACATGATTTTGGAGGTTAGTGCAGCATAAAAACGACTGTCAACACTAATCACATATACAGGACAGATGAAAATCTAGTATATTTAACCACATTATATAGCTGATGTCTCTGAGACCACAAACAGAAGAAGAGTGTCATTTTCTGTGGCGGACTTCAGAACCACATCATCAACTCACAATTAGAAGAAATTCTCATACAAATAGGAAATGTATCAAGCTAATAAATCAATTTAATCCCGTTTTTGAGCTGTTAAATTTGTGTTTGTGTTGTGTTTTAAGTGTAAGCAATATAGGATCTACAGCTGAAATGGTTTGTCAATTATTCAGTTATAAGTTCAACGCAACTATTTGCATAAGTTTGCATATTTTGAGCAAAAATGCTAAAACTTCCCTGGTGTCAGATTCTCAAATTAAATATTTTGCTATTTTTCTTTTTTTTTTAACACAGCTGTAAATTAGGGTTTATGGACAAAAAAAGACATTTTCTTATTAACTTACAACATTTTGTAGGTCAAACAATAATTATTGATAATAATGGAATTAATCTTTAGTTGCAGCCCCACAGGAAACTGGCAGAACTGAGCTAAATATATTTAGCGCCAAAAGACATAACTGTGATAGTTTTAATGTTATGCAGATGGTTTAATGGTGTGAATAGTGAGTGGTTTTATGAAAACATGCCGCCCTTATTTCTTTGCATCTGATATATTTCTGCAAACCTCAATGTTCTTGGTAGGTGCATCTGATTACTAAAATATCTCATCTATGCAGCTGTTCCTCAGCTGAGTTGCTAATTCAGGCCAGTGTACTCCTATTTAAGTAGTCCCAGGTGTCTTCATTTATAGCTGTGTAAGCAGCCAGCCAGGCCAACAGAGAACACATAACTGTTTGCTATGCTGAGCATTCAGGGACTTCAGGCATCTTGGTTAAAATATTTGACCTTGTCAAGTGACATATAATCAATTTGTGGATAACATGCCTCAACCATCTGATTTATTTAGTTGAGCAGTTGACTCCCTTACTCTCTGCGGTATACTAAGGCAGTAAAACCAACACCAGGCTGTTAAGCTGCCACTGACTTCTTCTATAGCTGCGTGAGCTCATCTTTCGACACCTGCAGGGTTGATGGACACACTTATGTATGTCTACACTTTGATTTTACAGAACCTCCACCCCTGAGCTGACAACACGGGTGGAATGCACACTTAGTGTCTACAATGAAAACAATAGAGAGGCCTAATTTTGCTACTGTTCTAGCTACCTGTGCTATCAGTTCTTTTGTTTAATGACTGTCTTAGAAATTCACTGGAAAGGCAACCTTCTTTTTCACTGGTTAATAATATATTGCTTCTAAGTGATCCCCACTGATCTAAATCATGACAAATCAGGATTTGTCACAGTGACATTTGTTTACCAGCAGTACACTATTATTTACAACCAGCTATATTTCAAAAAGTTCTCTCTTAATACAATCAATGCAAAGCAAACACATGGCTGTGTTAATCTATTAGAGCTATCAGAGTAGTCTTCTTACTTCAAACCTTATTTTGATTTTATTTGATCACAGATATATCACTATCATTGAATATGTTGTCCAATGTACGCCAGTTTGACAGCTTTCTTCTTTTTTAAGTTCTTTTTAAAAGTAGAAGAAATGTTTGAGGACACTTAAAAATGCTGTTGTCCCACATTGTGTTAAGCACAGGGGCTCTCAATGCACTGTCTGCAATCGTCTCAGCACTGTCTGCAGCACATGTAGCAGCCTTCAGTTTTCAGCATTAAGATGCTTAATATTACAATGACTGTATAACTCCAGGTTTTAGCCCTGTTGTAAACTGGTTATTTCAGCATCTGTAGCTTTAAATACAGCTGAGCTGCTGCTCCTCCTTCAGGAAGAAAACTCTCTCTGTGATCTACAGCACGGAGTAAAACTATTGATCACACAGCAGCTGACACGAACGTGATTGACTGTGTGAGACTAGGACTTTCTATTGCTTCTAACTGTCTCTCCGAGTTACCATTATATGGAAATATCACCAACTCACTGCACAGCTGTTGTTTTTTACTTCTGTTTGGTAAATATGTCAGATGATGCTGTAGTTATAATCTCATTATTTTAGTAATGCATAGCACTGCTAAAATAATGATATGCTGCTAGGAAATGGCTCTGAAGTGACTGCAGGTTAATACGTAGTCTTAATGGGGTGCATTTCAGTCACTATTTCATAACCGTTCTGTTTTCCGACAACAGAAACAGAACAGATTGTAAATGAGATCAGCTTTATTGGGGACTCTGCTGTATTAAATTGTAGTGAGCCCAGAGAGCAGGAGAGAAGCAAACATGTAAAGGCCGACTAAGTTACAGACAGAAAAACACAGGTGGTATTGGTTTCATATCGCTCTCAAAGTTTCCACCATCTCTAAACATCCTTGGACACAGAGTGCAGAGGGCATACAAAGCTAATTGTAGCATTAACCACATTAGCCGTACAACATGCTAACGGTAAAGATTTTCCTATTGTTGTCAGGATATTGCCATCAAACATTAAAGTAATCCACTGTGTCCTGTGTCAGTTTCTCAGATGCTAGGAGTGCATGAAGACTCTTCGTAATCACTCTTGTGGCCAACAGCAGAACATTTGGTTTGTTTTGCTCATGGCTGAGAAATTTTAGAGTTAGCAAAAGCAGCTCCACAAAATAAATAAACCTGGAGGACTGTGATGCAGCTGCTCATTCTGAATGGTTCACCTGGAAGCTACAGACAGTGCGGGGGCAGAATTATGCAGATTTTTACCGGAATGACTATTAGTTACTCAGCTTATGCAAAGAAACTGAAAATTCTGAGTGGTTTGTAAAGCTGGGAGCCCATCTAGTTGTAACGAGTTATGGCATGTGTTCACAGGATTCATTAGTTTAAAGCTTTCCATTCACTGGCTATGTGAAACGTCCCACATTGCTTTCTGGTAGTGTCCCATTTTGCCCGCTAACTGCCAGCACCTCATTTGCATAAAGTAGCCTAGACCACAACTTGCAGATGAGGTGCATCAAGCAGAGGTCTGATGCCTTGCAAAAGTTTTTGAAGACTTCTAAACTAGCCGTTGCTGAACTAAAATGAGGACAGATTCAGCAACTGCATAGCTTATTTCTCGCCTCAAATGTTTTCGGAAATACTTCTCACTGAACTTTTTTTGTAACAAAAGAGAAAGTTTGCGACCAAGCTGCCATGTTGGTCCAATGCCTCTACAGGCCTGAAGGTAAAGCACCTCCTAGTGGCTGGTACCACATCTTATCAAATGTGCGATATTGGGTAAACAGCACGTTACGTCACGTGTAAAAATGCCTCTATGGACACGCACCATAAGTGGTGACAACAGGTGCTTACCTTCACCAGAAATCAGTTCCGTAGAGGTGTTGGACCAACATGGTGACTCATTCGCAAACAGTTCAGCAGAAAGTATTTCTAAAAACATCTGAGGTGAGAAATAAGCTATACAGCTGCTGAAATTGTCCTCATTTTAGTTTACCCTTTAAACCCTAAGCTATTTTTGAGACCTCTGCTCGAAAATTAAATACCCATAACTAAAAAAGCACTCAGAGAGCGCATACCTCCGCCAAGGAGCTTCAGTCCACCACCAACATAGTCTCCCAATTCACACATTTTGTATGGAACGTGACAGATACAAATGTAATTACATGCAGTTCATATGTCCTACCGACAATGCGGCGTTCACCCCATCCGAACTAATGAACAGGCGTGGCTTGTTTTGGGGTTACCCCAAAAAACAAGAGTGCCCTCTGGTGGCTTTTAGAGTAAACCACATTTAATTGTCCACCTGGCTACACTTACATTAAAAAAATTCCTGGATACTGACGGTGTTCCAGATCACTCCCAAAATTGACTCATTTCTCCCTTGTCGCATTTCACACATTTCCTGAAAATTTCATCCAAATCCATCAATTACTTTTTGAGTTATTTTGCACACAAACTAACAAATGAAGAAACAAACAAACCAACGCCACCATCACATAACCTCCTTGGCGGAGGTAATAAAAAGAGTATATCTCTGCAACCACAAGGTCTATTTGAATAATTCTTGTGCCATAATAAAGGTAACACTTGTAAGTTTTGTTCAGATGTGTAAATATCAGTATTTATGTTACTGGTTAAGAGTAAAGTAAGATGACACACAGCACAAATGAAACATTTTCAGGTTCACCTAAAAAAAAAGCACTTTCAGAAACATTATCTCTTTGGAATGATCCAGCTGCAGCTCTAAACCTCTACTAAATCAGAGCACAATATGTGAACAAGCTCTCTGCAAAGGTTGACTCTGATTAACCAATTCTAGTTTAGAGGTTTTATTAAATTTACACAGGGCGTCTAACCTCTGCTTAATGGCCTCATTTGCATAAATTAGCAGAGACCTCAACTTTATGCAAATGAGGTGGGGGCAACTAGCAGGCATCATGATGCCCCTTTCCCCGAAAAGCAATGCAACACAACCAGAATGCAATGTGGTACGTGTCACATAGACATAGATGTATGGAACGTGTTAAAGTGATGGATCCTGTGGAAATGCTTCTTTGCATTTGTTAGTTTTTAAAACAAATAAAACACAGTAAAAATGGATTTTCACCATGTGGGACCTTCAAAGTAAGAGAGGGTGGACAGAGACATCAAACGTTAGAATGAAGTTTACTATGTCATTAACCACCTGGTTCTGCAGATAGTTTTCACGCATGCCCTGCAAAATGTATCAACGTAGCAATAAACTTTATGTCACTGACAAACAGCTCCTTTCTAGACTGATACACTTTAGCCAGATAGCAAAGAGCTGCCTCAGCAGCTGCTAGCTGTGACTTTATGTTGACAGTTTAGCTGCTGTAGCTGCTCTGCAAACACACTACTGACAAAACTACAACGTCTTGGAGAAACATTCAGAGAAGCAACTTCCGTGAAACTACACGGCAGCATATTCCCCAGTTATCAGTCACTGCGGTGTTTCTCCTCCACAGCGACCTGCGACACATCCCAGACTAATGACCGCACCTGGCAGCGGCGTGTCCCCGCTAACATCAGCCCGCACAGCCGCTGAATCACCCACCTGCCGACCGCCGCTCCCGTCCTCCTGGTTGTCATTGCGGCGGACACCGTGTCTGCTCCTGTTCGACTGTCGCCATCTTGCTGTAAAATCACGCAGGTTCCACTCTGCTGGGGGGGAGGGGGGGAGCGTCACCCAAAATGCACGTCGACCCCAGTCCGAGGAAAGGTGGACAAACACACATGAAAAACTGCACATTAAAGCGACAAATGTCCACAGATTTGAGCCAACACAATGTTTGGGTGAGGTTTGTGAATGCAGCACGACCTTGACCTGATTATGCATCATTTTCAGCCAATTTCCTATGATGATGGTGATGATGATGATAATAATAATAATGTTGCAACGGGTTACCTAAATAGAAAATATTATTTCCATTCAACATCAATAGTTAACCTGTATGACTGTCATGCAGGATAAAGTTGCCTTGCTACCAATAGTCTAAGTGTATTTTTCCATTATTGCTCCCTGTGGGTTTAACAAACCACAACAAACCTGGGTTCCAGGGACACATTAGACAGGGATCTGGACTTTATGGGAAAATATAATGAATATAAGTTAACCATTAAAATGTATTCAGTTAAGTTTACTGTGCATGTAAAAACTATACACTGAAAATATAAAAACAGCCTGCAAATGGTCTTTTCTGTCTCAGAGAAAAGGTTCAAAACCTAATTATTATCTGTTTAGAAAAGGGTTCAATTTAACCAACTGTGCACAAGAAGTTTTTGAGAAGTTTAATCAATGACAAATTCTCGACCACTCAGTTAATCAACATTATAATCAGGTGTGACTTTAAAGAACAATGATCAGATAGTGTTAATATTAAAGGTCGCCTTAAAAGCAGCTTTATTTAAATGACATGATGCTACAGACAATTGAATGATGACAACAATGGTCTTTTGGATGGTGGTATGTCAGTTAGAGTCATAGTCAGACAGTTAAATGTCCACAACTCCACCGTTTGCGGTTGAAGAAATAATTACAGACAGCTCTAGATTCACTTGTCTGACAATATGAGCCGATACCCTCAAACTGTCCGTCAACATCACAGAGTCCTTCAGGAACAGTGGGACAACTTTTCCAAGCAGCACTGATGTCCTTGTTTAATCTATGCATTGCAAATGTGTGACTCTTTACTGACTTGTGGTTTCTGGTCTATGACCCCACTATCCATCTGCCCATTACCATTTCCAGTATAGTTGTACTTGGTTTTTTTGTGAAGTCTACTCTGTTGCAGAGATGCAAAGTGTTGGGACGACAAATACTTATTCCGCTATGTCAGGAAGAATGGGAGAGTTTTGCAAAATATTACATGCGGCCTTCATATTTTTGGTTAGTGTATAATCACGTATGCTAAAACTTAATGAAAACATATGATCAGGAAATTAGAAGAAATCAGAACATGGAAAACAATTGAGAAAGTTTAACATAAAATGGGAGACACATGTCAGAAATATTAGTAAAATGGTTAAACATAATCTGCTTAGTTAGAACCCTGCATTATTTTGTTAGGTTTCACGTAATGTAAAAATGACTTGCAAAACAGGGCATATGGAAGTGTAAGATTGTATTATGGGAAAACAACCACACAGGAGCTAACAAGTAGAAAGTCAGATGACGACTCATGCAATAGCTGGCTTCACACAGACTGATAATTTGAATCAGTGACACATGTGGAAACTGTATTTTAGGAATGCACACTGCTTTCATATCTCAGCTGCTCTAGAGACCAATTCAGTTAGTTGTATTCTCTGTGTAGTTTGCAATAAACCTACAAGGGGACCAAGGATCGCTGACTCTGCCTTTTATCTCCTCAAGTGTGTTCGTCCAGCTCAGTGTATGTGGTAGTCAGAAAATACTCCACGTCCTCCCCAGGGAAAATTTTGAGCATCAAACACCTAATTTTCCAGCGTTCTGGTGAATTTTTATGCACCAATTTGTTATTTAACGGCATCATTTTAGGCTAGAAATGTTTTTATGTGTGTAAAGTAAGAAACAAAATTCAGGCACCAGGGGGAAAATCAAAATATAGTGGAATATAATGTGGCAAGTTTCTCTGTAGATCAACTTCTCTCATTAAACATTATCCCTGATGAGATGACACACACATCTGGGCATAATTTACTCTTCTGCCCTCTTTTATAGTGATATAAAGTTATAGTCCTTTGTTTGGGGCAGTAACTTCTTTAAATGTAAATGTTCTAGTTAAATTCCTTTGTTTTAATTAATATACCTCTGGCACTGCCCTTTGAAATCTACCCTTACACATAACAGTGTCTATCTGGTGTATCTGCCTATTTTATTACCTATTGTTTTACAGAATCATTTATCTATCTATCTATGTATCTATCTATCTATCTGTCTGTCTGTCTGTCTATCTATCTATCTATCTGTCTGTCTGTCTGTCTGTCTATCTATCTATCTATCTATCTATCTATCTATCTATGGGGGTTAAATATGACCCTGAACTGAATTTAAATGAGTCAAATGAATAAATGAATGTAGTTTCACTGGTGAATGTATGTTGTATATTTAATGTTCAGTTACTCTTGTACAAGTAAAGCATTGAGCTTTAACCCTCATTTAAATTGTAGAATAATGATGCATGCTGGAAATGCATTATTAATGCCGTCTCATGCTTTCTCTCACCCAAGTGTTAGTTGCATTTTTTCACCGGAAAATCATCAAACTTCATGAGTCAGGGGGACAAATCATGTCATCATCAATGTGTGATGAGCAGATTGATGCTGTTTAGTAGAATTTTAAGCACAATAAAGTCACATCTGATTAGAAATATGTTTAGCAAACAAAGTGTTTGTTGTGTTTTTAAAAGACATGCACACGACATCTGGATCATGTTAAAAGGATCAGTGACTATACACAACTCACTGAAGTGCACTGAATTACATTGCAACTGCACCACCTAAGCTCCATTTAATGTGACTGTAGAGCCCAGAATAATAAAAAATAGACAGAATATTATTTTTGACTCAAAACATAATACGTCAGAAGGAGATTTTTCAAACCGTACTATACTTTCATCATGTGAAATAAGTTCTGTTTGACCGGGGCACTGAGGGAAAAACTCGGTCTGTGTGGGGTGTCTGCAGCACTGTGCTTGATTGGAGTGGTAATTCTCATATTCACAAACATGTGAAATATTCATTGGAATAAGCAAACAACTAACAAATCTTTCAGTGTACATTGCTCCAGTGACTGCCATTATCAACAAGAACCAGTCTGCAGACAACAAAAATGTCTCAGAACCCGTTGAATATTTATTGAGTGGGCAAAATATGACTTATTTATTTTTGCTAAATTATTAAAAGTGTGGAATGCAGATCATTAATCATTAATATTGATATATTGAGAAACTGTAAGACATAAATATTTGCGCATAAATATTTATCTGCTCCATGCCAGTGTGTATTAACTCTTGGTTTAGCTCCTTTTTCAACAGAGATGTGTTTCTTTCAAAGCTATTTCCAAGTCACTTACTGTATTTGTGCTTGCCTCGCTGTGATCTGAGCTCATCATCGCACCCACCTAGATGGCAGAAAACACAAAGCAATTCCGAGGAGTGCGTTGTCTTTTTGTGTGAGATATCGGGATTGACACGCTCCCTCTGTTTTCAGAGCATGAAGTAATTCTTTTAATGGCCTGCCAACTGCGCATTCCAAAGTTTGATTTTGCTCTGCAAAATGAGAGCAAAAATCTCGAACAATTTATTATGCTGTTTGTGCCTCGCTTCACTAGTTATCGTCTGCAATTTATTTCCTACCTTGGGGTACTGCAAGCCATTTTTCTCCATTTTCAGTGGCTCACTTTTTTTTTCTTGATCCTGCACGCTGCTGACTAAACTCCTGCCTCCAGCCATGGTGTTGGAACATCACAGAAAACTACATCATTATGCTGAAGCTGGTTAACAAAGAGAGGCAGAGAACCAGTTTAAATCACAGGGCACAAGACAGTGTGTGAATTACCAAGTTCACTAACTCAGAAGCAGCGGTTTCATATATTCTCTCTCCAGTGGCGCAGGTGAACCAACTCACTAATGAAGGCTGTTCCACACCTCCATCTGGATTCAAGGTCAGCACCTTGACACTCTGCGCCATTTTAAATTCTATTTTTTGTATTATGAATTAAGCTTTAGTCCAAACATGAATCCCATATCTGCATCTGCTGATGGTGCTGATGATGAACACCAGTGATGACCTTTTCTCCAGATATGTATGAATACATTATTCACACCTGTGCTCTTCTTACTGTGACATGCCATGATGCCAGTGCAGAAAAAAACATGATTTATGTGATCTGAATCGACACAGACAAGAATTTTGATTTTAAAAGCAGACAATCCCAAAGCTTATGAAACTTACCCTGATGCAGATGACAGACCAGTAATGTCTTAAAAAGGATTGTACAACTGAAAAGTGAATAGCTAACAAGTAGTGCACTGACAATATAACACAATACATAATTCAGTGTTTTCAATAATTAGCAGTAGTGGAAGAGTTATAAATGGATTAAAATATGTCATGTTAAGTTTTGATTTTATACTGACATGGTATGCTGAAAAAATGTATTAACAATAAAAAAAACTAACTGGAGAAATTTCTTAGTAACGGCCATCCTCACAGCAATCTGCACTTCACATTAAAGCTCAAAGGTTTCTGTAGAGCATCCAAAGCTGGACAAATAGCAGTTAGGCTTAATGTCCCTAAAACAGAATTTTGAGAGATGATGAGGCTCAGTTTTGTTTTGGAGTAATGCATCCCATGCATCACTTTGTACTGAATCAGCCTGTAACACATTTTAGCAGAGAAATGTTAAAATGTTTCATCAAAAGTAGACATCGCAAACTATACTTAAATAACAGTGATCAGCATGCAGCAGCATCGTATATTACTTTGATTCAGCTTTGAAAATTAATAATATTTCTGAAACTGGTCATGGAGTTTGGATGTAAAATCCAAATCTGCATATAGTAAATTTAGTGGAGTTTAAATGTCTCAAAGTTCAAAACATAGTTACATTCCACCACTGATATAATGGCAATATTGTTCAAGCTGGATATGCTATCCTATCTTCTATACTGAGACAATATTTTGTTTGTGTAAATTATTACATTTACATGTAAACTTCTACAGATTGCAACTTTTGGTCCTTGGAATGAACCTTACTGTCTTGTAAATGCTCATGATTTTCAAACTCTGTACCCACAGTTTATATCGCACTCCTTCAGTTGTGGATTTAGTCTTGAAGGCCAACTTTACTCTTGACCAGTGGGTGAGTGGTCATGCATTAATGATGACTATCACATATAAAATGTATGGTTTTCCCTTTTCCCTTAAACCTTTAGCAAAAACTGTATATTCTGTGGGCATTGTGTTGTCAAAAAATTCAGGTATATTATCAGACAGTGATATCATAATAATGTTTTGAACACCTATTCATCCCTGCAGTAGGAGATAATGACCACAAGGTGGCAGAGAGAAACCTGCTGTGTCCATCTCCAGTGTGCCTTTTGAAATGAGTCTTATTAACTACTATTAAATCACTGCTCACAAATTGTATTTTGATATGCAAAACGATTTTTAAACGCATATTATATGCTCTTTTAATCCTTAATATCAGTAAATATGGCATATTAGGGCTTTTAATATTCTTAAGAGATTATCAGGCACTCTGCCTGTGTGCTTATGCAGGGTTTGAGCATTATCAAATATTAATTCTTCTAAACTTGCTCTTTTAAGAGGACTTCTTTGATGTTGATGTAATTTTTCATTGGCTAAGCAGATCTCACACAGTGGTATCTTCTGGAAAGCAGTGGGCCATAATTCATTGATGAGCCATGTGTGGAGCGCAGATATTCACATCGTACTGCTTATGCAAGATCTTAAACAGTTCTCGGTTGTGGAGTGGATATAACAGAGTGGTGCAGTGCTGAGCTGCTGGCCTCAGACTGATTTAAAGGGCTAAGTAGAGGGCAAAAAAACTGATCAGTGTGAATTTTGTATTCATTTAAAATGTATTGAAATCAGCCAGCAAAGTCATTTAAAACCGGTGTAGACATTTGGGTGAATTAGAAGACATCAAGGCCTCACAGACAAAAGCTTATTTTCTAAATCTGTTATGAGCTGAAGGTCAAAGTGATTATTTTTTTTGTCACCACTGTGAGATAAACAAGCAGCACTACTTTGATTCCAGTCATGTCTGCTTGGCACAGAAAAAAAATCAGGAAGAATATTACAGAGGCAATTATGGCAAAACAGAAAGTTTAAGGTTATCATTATTAAATTATTCATTTTTGACAATGTTGGCCCTTGGAGTTTGGGAATTGATCTCTCTGTAAACACGCTAAAGCAAGCGAGATTGACATAAATTGCACAGACGAAGCCATCTTTTGAGCGCTCCGCTTTCTCTTTCATGTTTCCACACTTTGGGGGCTGAATGTTGCTAATAAAAAATGGGAAGACCTTGGGCGAGTAACACAGGCTGATTAGTTTTGTACACTGGAGACGAGAAGCGCTTTGGAGTCTGCGATATTTGTTTTCTTTTCACAACATATCTGAGGAAGAGAAATAAAGAGAATGCTTAAAGTTTCACCGATGTGTTTGTTCTCTTCAAAGCAGAGAGAAGTCTTGTGAGTCTGTGTCAGATGTTGTATGTGCATGCTCATTATTTCAATAAAGCCCATTTTGCCTCCTGTGATTGCTCTATAAAGAGAATAGTGGATGACCTTGGCTCTGTTGTTAAGTTAATGCTTTTGCACAAAGGAATAACAGATGCTGGTTTGGATAACAGTGAGGTTACGGCGGGACCCCCCATCCGCCTTGTTATCGGGACTGCTGCCTCAAATGGACGAGATGAGTCCGCCGCAAGTCTGTGGCCCCCCTGGAACATGCTTGAGTTAGTAATCACACAAGACAAACAAGGCTCTTCTGCAAAGTTTTTCACTAATGGGATAATTGATTGACAGTCTTTGAGCTTTCATGCAGCTGTATTATTTGCTGTTGCACTTGCATGCTGCAAACTCTTTCAGTTTAATTGAGAAACAATTGGGACTAAGGGCAACACAGCCAAGCGGTGGGACTGGTTTAATGATTCCCCCACCAGAAAAGTTAGATCTACAATCAACAGAGTCTCTCTGCACTCTGATCTCACAATGACAGTACACTGCGAGTGATTTTGTTGTTGATAGTGATCATCTATTCTGTGAAATCCCATTCCAGTTGGAGATATCTATATATCGATATCTATATCTATATCTATATATATATATATATACATATATAACATTCAGATCGCTTCTCTGTGTCACTTTCAACATCACGAATGAATTCTTTTGTTTTCCAGACAGTAGCAGAGCAGGAGTTTTGCTTGTTTTCAGAGGGAGTGTGGCAGCATATGATGTACTTTTTTTGCTCAGAGGCCTCGGCCAGTTATTCCCCCAAACTTTGGCACGATGAGCGCGCACAACGAGCCAAGCAGCTTCCTGTACATCCAGCTGCAGTAATAAATGTGCTACAGGACTCCGGACTGTACTGTGCTGCTGTGGAATGCAGACTTTGGCTCTGGGTTCCAGTCTGAACTCCTCCACATACTCATCCTTCTCACTGCACAAGTGTCTGTCTGTGCTGGAGGGGTTCAGACAGGTTCAGATGCATCTCAAAGTATACTGAACCTTTTTTTTCTTTGCATTTCAGTCAGAGAGCACTAAGCATATGCTGTGCATGAATTCAAATACCAACACTCTGAAGGAGAACTTGTCCACATATCACTGTTAGGTCTAAATCTTGTTGATAAATATTACATGTTACCAGCTATTTTTGTTGATATTTTGAATTAAATTGCAATAGATTGGTGTAATTCAACAACTAGCATCAAGAGAAACCGACCACTGACTTATATTTCATTGTTTTTTGCTTTTGCCACATTTGTGGTAGAGAACTGGTGTATGTATATAGTATCTAGATTTTTTAAAAAGACTCATTATGTGTATTTTTAGACTTCATCAGCTCCTGTTTTGCTGTATACTAAAATATTTAGCAGTTGAAGTTTGTAGGACAAAAATGGCTTTTAAACTTTTCAATAACTACAAAACGGAGTGACAAAGCTAAAGGCAGTGTGTCGTATTACTACACAGACTACAGTTACTGCACTCTTGGTAACCTGTGTTCTGTAGGACTCATCAGCAAACTATCAGTACACTCTGCCGAAGAAAGAAAGCAAACCACACAGCTTAAGTCAGGAAAAGGTTATAAATTACATAGCTAAAGTAGCAGAAAGACAGCTAACTAGACCACTACAACCACAGAAGGACAACTAATTACACAACTACAATAGCAGAGAGACAGCTACCATCACAGTGAAAAACCACAGAAAGACAGTTAGCTGCCTTTCCCTGACTTGAGCTGTGTGATTAAAGCAGCTACAGTTGAACAAAGACAGGCAACTACAAAGCTAAAGTCACACACAGTAGGTTAGGTAGTTTAAGTCAGAGAAATGCAGTTAATTACACAGCTGAAGTCTCAGAAAGACAGGTTGACACAGCAAAAGTCACAGAGAGACATAACAGCACAGTTAAGGTCATAGAAATACAACTAGCTGCACAGCTAAAGTGACAGAAAAAGAAAGCTAACTGCAAAGCTAAAGCTGAAGACCGACAACTAACTACACAGTTGAAGTCATAGAAAGACAGCTAGCTACACAGCTAGAGTTATAGGAAAAGAGCTAAGTACACAGCTAAAGTGACAAAAGAAAGCTAACTGTACAGGTAAAGTTGAAGACCGACAGCTAACTACACTAGCTACTAAGCTAAAGTTATAGGAAAACATTTAACTGCACAGCTAAAGTGACAGAAAGAAAGCTAAAATTGAAGATGGACACCTAACTACACAGCTGAGGTCATAAAAGGATGGCTAACTACACAGATAAAGTTACAGAAAAATGGTTAACTGCACATTTAAAGTCAAAGAAAAAGAGTTAAAGTCAGAAAGACTGCTAACTACACTGCAAAGGTCATAGAAAAAGAGCCAACTACACAGCTAAAATCACAAATGGAATTAACTAAACAGCCTGAGATATAGAAAGGCAATGACTACACAGCTAAAATCATAGAAAAGCAGTAACCACAAAGTCATAAAATGACAGCTACGTACACAGCTGAAATCACAGAGAGATTAAAACTACACAACTAAAGTCACAGGGCAGCAACTAGTTCACTGTATCAGAGAGAAGAAAACCCAGCGAAGCGCTTTGTATATTTAGCTAGCTTCACAGATCTCACAATTTGCCTCTAAACTGTAAATTAATTCAGTATTTTGAATTAAATATCAACAGCATGGCAAAAACAGGAGCTTTGCAAACATATACACAATTCCTATACGGTTTGGAAATAATAAGGTTCCAGATATCTGAGATAACAGTTTGTTGGTCGACTCAGTAGAAAGTTATTCAAAAGCAGAGTTCAGTATCTGCATTTGTTTTTAGTTATTGTGGGGGTTCTGTGGCAGTGATGTGTAAAATAATCAGTCAAAAAAAAAAAGCATAAAAGTTTTACAACCATCCGTCTGTTTTGCAATCTGCTTTTCAGTCTCAAAACTAAAAACAAGCAAAAACAAAAACAAAAACAAAACATTCTTCAGTGTCCCTGTTTTGTAGTCACTTCACTCTTTGTTGGCAAGGCAGAACAGACCATTGGAATTCCCTAAATGCTGATGTCTTTATGTGCAAGTCTCTGCATATAAAGTCTTGACAAAGTAACAGGGAAAATGGGGAAGGGGATGAAGTGGTTATGAAGGCAGGTGACTGGATGAATGCAAGACACTTGCTTTTTTAAATCAATGAATATGGCAGTTAGTGCTATGTTATTTTATAGAACATAGTGTGCAAAAATAATGATGCTACATACAATTGTGCATCATTTACCACTAAGCAGAGGCATTTCCCAGCATCCTGCTGTACTTTAATGGCATTTTCTTCCCACCAGAGGGTGCTGCAGATGAGCAAATCCAGTGACTTCACCTTGTTCACCTTCCATTTAAAGGTTACCTGAGCAATAATACAGTTGGGTATCCTGAAGCATGAGCTGTGAATTAATGGGAATGACGGATACATCCTGGTTTTAAAACTTCAAAGACAAGACAAAGAAACATCATATATGAACACATACCTCAAACCTACACTTATGCTTACACATAACTTCAAACTCAGGACTGTAATGCAACAACTTAAAACTGACAAATACATGTAGAAAATAAATCCAGACAGTGACTAACACACAATAATTCCTTTGAATTATGTGCATGCATGCCTGTGCATATTGTGTGCAAGTGTTGGTTCAATGTATGCTCTAATATATGCTTTATAGCATACTGAATATGCATCTGGTAAGCATGTGTGTGCATCTACAAAGAGCTGGGTTGCTTCCAGAGTGTGTGTGTGAGCAGATGTCTGAATTTTGTGTAGCTGCCCTGACCTCAACATATCAGCCTCAAAGAGAAATATAATGTTGAGAGGGTTATCTCATCTCAGAGTTTGTCCTGACAAAGCTAAAAGTGAGCTCATCGTTACAGTTTCACCTCCCGGCAAACTGTTTTTCTGTCTTACACTTGGACACTCAAACACAAAACAGCTTATTCTGACAAAGTCTCTGTGAGGAGTTAAAATCCACTCATCACCTTTTATTAGAGGAGGATTTGGACCAGGAACTGCTTCTTCACTCTGCTATCTTTGTCCCTCCCCGTCCCAGATATTACACAGAGTGAGCTCAGCCTGATGTTGCGCAACCCTCCCTGCTGGTTCATTTCCAACACAAACCTTTTGCAGCCTCTACAGTGTGTTACCACAACCCTCTGCGGTGCCAACGAACACATCTCAGGCAGCAGCAGAAACTACACTTTGTGCCATGGGTAATCCCGGGGAGGTTTCTCTAAGCGAGCAAGAACAAGTGACGGCTTCACTGCCCCCCTCATAATGAACACATTTAAATGATCAATAAACAGGACTTAGATGTGTTTGTGTAGGAATCTGAGCCATGCTCCTCCCTGACCTTTTATTACGCTGCTGAGTGGTGACTGCCAGCAGTGGTCTTATTAAGAAATATTAGATCATTTGAGGCGATGAACGACGCCACTCCTCTTTTTGGAGATGAACCAAACACTGCTGACTTGATGGAAACACCGGTGCTTGAGCCAGGAGTCAGGGGAAGGACTACACCTCCCAGCAGGCAGCAGGAGGAACTGGAGGAAGTTGAATTTACTGAGGATGTGGAGAATGAGCAGGAGCCAAACCTGGTCACACATACGAATTCACACACATGGGTGCGTTCCACTATCCAGACTTCCATACTATATAGTACGCAGGATATATTTAGTACATCCCAATATATAGTATGTCAAACGCAGTATATCTTAAAATACAAGCATGTCCTGCTTTATCCAGCCAGATTTTGCAGTATGAAGGCCAACATGCTCTTTTATTCTGACCCACAATCCTCCGCACTGTTACTTCACACGTCACGGTGACTTGCATAAGAAGCTTGACTTGCCAAGAGTACACATAGAGATGACATCTCATTTACAGACTGCAACAGCTGAAGTTTAAAGAGGAAAATTGTATGTCCCAACTGTATGCACACTGCACGAAATAGTACGTACTTTTCGAGGATAGCTGTAGTACGCACTTAGGGTAAAAAAAAACAAAGTATGGAATGCAGCCATGAAGGCCAGGGGCAGTAACACAAACACATGGGTGCTTTTCTTACATTTTAGTACATTTTCTTTATTGTAATCACAAGATATAAAGACTTTAGGCTACCTGTTGTAGAACTATGCCAGGTGACGTTGGTTCTAGTTGGAGAAGGCTGAACTCCTCCATAACTAAAATAAAGAGCAACACAGGTTGCTAGGATGGGGATAAAATCTCAAAATCCTGCAGAACCAGTTGAATAAAACACATGGGCCCAACAAAAAACACCTGTTCCTGCACACACTAAATAGTTTATGTGAGTCTTTGGCCTTGGAAGTCGTTTGCTGCTGTAGGTATTAAGCTAGTTAGCCAGACATGCTGAGAATTTCAGAGGATAAAAAAAACAGTTTAAGCTTTTATGATTTAAATCTGGAGAGGCAAAAGGCAAATTAGAAGTTGAAATGGTGAACATTGCGTTTAATTTTTCGCCATCTTTGATTAAAACAAGGTGATCGTGTCTGGATGGAAGAGTTTGTCTATGGCTGATGAATAGACATCCTTGGTGACCTTTTGGCCCAAACACAATGCAGGCAGAAGTCTGCAGCGTTCATGTGAGGATGAGTTATTCCTCTCTGTCCCGTCTGGAGGAGACACTGCTGCTCTGCCAGGAGTTTCCCCCAGAGAGTCGCTTTCTCCACACATCTGGACCACTGAGCTTATTTTTCTCCTGTCCTTGCTCTCGGATGATTAGCATTCATCTGCAATACAACATCTGTGAGTCCCTCTTTATTTCTCCATATTTTTCCTCCCTTTCCCCCTCCATCATTTTGGTGTCTGCTCACTGGGCTTACACCAGGCGGCCAAGTCTCTCCTGGTCACAGATGTTTTTTTCTGCATGCAAGAGCAGGTGGCGACTGGGCAGCAGGTAGACCGCAGCTTCCTGAAGAGGAGAGGTCTGGGTAGATGCCACGCACTGTTTCAAAGCCATGAATGATCTCCGCAAGTAACACACACGCCATTCACAGATATGCAAACTTATACCCAGAAGCACTTTCACAGTTGTTTTCTTTGGATGTTCATTTTTCAGACTTTATTTTTTACACTGTTAAAAAAAATCACTTATTTCATGGAATTTTTCATTTTTATTTTCCTTGTTTTCCCAATATTTTAGAAATACATGAAAATATTAATAGAATGATGAAACATTTACAAAAAAATACAAAAATTCAAAAATACATATGTAATGTATTTTTTTGGAGGGGGTTCACATTTTTTATTGACAGAGAGAGACAGAGTCAAAGGGAATTGAAGTGAGTGACATGCAGAAACATCTTGAGCTACACTTGAACTCACAACAGCTGCTGAGGGACTGTGCCCATGTGGTATTGCCTTAACTCAAGGAGCTAAACGGTGGCCCATGTGTACTGCAAATTATTAATAAAAAAAACCCCTACAACTATAAATGTGCAGGATTTTTTTCCATAAATATTTACTTATAATTTATTATTATTTATTTTTATAGACTAAACTGCATTTAATTTTGATATTGTGAATTTATTTTAAAACTTTAGTGACAGTTAACCTAAGGAGAAGTATCGGTTCTGTAAATTTACATAGACTGATTTGTTAAATGAGAGATATGTTGTATTTTTTAAATATGTTTTTGGGGGAGTTTTTCCATTTTAATGATAGAGGAGAGATAGGGTGAAAGGGGCTAGAGACAGGAGAGAGACATGCAGCCAAGGGTCATGAGTCGGACTCAAACTCACGACTGCTGCTGGCAACCTGCGCTATGGCAACGGCCTAACTCAGTGAGCTATCCTGGCTGCCGATATGTTGTATTTTTACATGGGTTTTTTTCAACAAAAATGTTTTAATAAGTATCTATCTATCTATCTATCTATCTATCTATCTATCTATCTATCTATCTATCTATCTATGTATATATATATATATATATATATATATATATATATATATATATATATATATCA
This sequence comes from Dascyllus trimaculatus, assembly GCA_024666655.1. Taxonomy (NCBI): domain Eukaryota; kingdom Metazoa; phylum Chordata; class Actinopteri; family Pomacentridae; genus Dascyllus; species Dascyllus trimaculatus. The sequence continues at coordinate 16,129,011 of CM045446.1, forward strand.
GGTAATTTAATTGCATTCATTTACATCTGTAATTACCCTTCATTAAACAATAAAGAGCCAAAAACTACACATAATCACACAAAAATTAGGGCAGAAAACTTAACAATGTTTTTTTTTTGTCGATGCTGCTGACAAAATATTATCTTTTTAAAAAACAATTTATAGATGTAGAATTATTTAAAAAAAAAAACAAGCACCCTTTGTTCAGTTCTCTGCAGCTCAGGGATCTCCCATAAATGCGTGGCTCTTTTAATCAATTTCCTGTGCAGTGGGCTGTATGTGAGGCTACATGTGACAGTAGTCTGTCTGTGAAACTGAAGACAGCTGATGTAATTTCCTTCACTTAGCACCCTTGAAGTCACTCGCTCACAAACGGCCACAACCTGGAAACATCTGGCTCAGACACGATAGGCTCCACATGCACGTTCAAATCTGAGCACACAAAGAAACTCAACAACAACCGCAATGTGCGAAAACATTAATTCCCCACACAGACTACAGCAAATCAACATTTTTACTAGTTAGTTTGATAAGGCAGCTCCTTCCTCCGTGCAAAGACTGGACTTAAAATGTGTGTGGGAGAGCCAGCCAGCAGCTTAATTGTCAGTTGTGGCTAATCTAATGGTCTAAATACGGTTTATAGGAGCAGGCGGAGCTTTTTGTGTGTACACCGCAGTTTGGATCACAACAGAGGTTGAATCTTAATGATTGCCCATGTGATTACATTTACCCCTGGGAATGGAGATTTGGTGCAGCCTGGCTACCACACGCTGGCGTCATTAACCATGCAGTTTATAGCAGAGAAGGTCCCTATCCGCTTTGAGGCCGCCATAAGCATGTGGTCTGCATTTTTACACTGCATTTCTTTGGCACCACAGTTTATCAGATGCTGCCATCAGGCTGCAGTCTGTGATGCAGACCTGGGCTAAACTGGCATAATGGGAGGGTTTTACGCTTAATCCTGTTACTTAATTGTAATGAATATATTTTATCAGTATCAGTCCCTCTTAAGTAGTGTTTATTTATGAATCCGACCGCCCTGTGCAGATCATATCTTGCCACAATTTTCTTTACTTGGCTCAGTACCCTGCAGGCATGCAAAAAACACAGAAAGCTGGCACTAATAGGATTCTTATCCCAAAAAAGAAAAGAATAAATTGCTATTCATCTCAGCAGATTTTTTAAGTCCCTAGGCGAATTATTAAGGGTTGGCAGTAAGAAATTACTGTAATTATGTACTGTGCTCACATCAAAATCTTTCCTCCTGCAAATAGGTTGTGTACAGAAATTTAAATGGGACACTCACTCTTCAGCCCTAACAACAAAGTGTCAGAGAAAGTCCACAGCTGACAGAGATTTGAGGGAATATTTGTTGAATGATTGATGCCGACTATAAAAGAGGCTCTCCATCTGTAAGTGAAGTGACCACTGACGCCTCTGGATCAACAGCAGGGAGAGAGATGAAGAGCAGGAGTGATACATTTAGCTCCTGGAGGGCACTGATGGAGCTCTTGAAGGACTACAGACACCCCAACGGGATAACAGTGAACCTGTCAAATCAAAGTCGACCGTCCATGTCTCCAGTGACACAGAGTACAGAAACCACCGCACTGCAGTTCCCCATTTGCGGTTCAGTGTGTTGCCTCAAAGGGCTGCTTTGAATTCTCAAGTACACATCATGCACACATCAGCACAGAGTCCCACACTATCAAGGAAAGGTCATACTGTGTGCCAAGCTCACATTTAAATTTACCTACTGCTGAATGCTGAACTTCTTTAGCTTTTGATTTTATAATTTATAGTGGCAAGTGTGGGATTATCAGATCTAAGTTGTTATTTTAAAGATGTCAAATATCATAAAATTATTGATCAAATAAATGTCACTCATTTAGGATATTTTTATTGCTTCATCTTAATTCAGTCAATATTTGTAAACATACAGCCATTAGAAAATATTAAAAATATCATATTGTGCCCCATTTTGGCAAATGATTTTAAGTCTCACATGTTATCAGAATGTGTCTTTCAATATTTTAGCTCAAAATATCACAAAGATTGTTCATTCTACCATGATTGTAAAACTCCAGGTTGTTGTCCCATCCTAAATGGGCTGTTTCAGTGTCTGCAAAATGGAGCTCAGCTGCTGCTGTCCACGCCACTTTCAGGAAGAAGACTCTCCGTGCATCTGTGATTAACAGCACAAAGCCAAACAGTTGATTGCACAGCATCTGATACAGATGTAAATGAGTGTGTATGCAAGATTACTACTTTTATCTCTGAGCGATCTTTTTACATAAAATATCACTGAATGAAAATATTCACAGCACAGCTGTTAATTCATGTGTTTGGTGAGTTTGCCAGATGATGTTGTGGTTATAAAAGTAGTACTTTAGTGATGCAGAGCAGCAGTTTTGTTAAATCACTCTGAAGTGACTATAGATTAACATGCAGTCTTAATGAGCTGTTCTTTAGTCAGTATTTCCTACCCATTCTGTTCTCTGACAGTAGAAACAGAAAAAATATGTAATTGAGAACAACTTAATTGGAAACTTGACTATATTAAAAATGTTGTATTTGTGAGCACAGAGAGCAAGAGTGTCATCCCATGAAAAAACAATCAGTGTCTCCCATCTGACCCTCTGAGAATCTACTGATTTCTTAATAGAATTGCTTCAGTATTTAATGAAGCCGTGCACATTTTTTTTACCTTTATACTATATTTCTGAATTACAGATGGAAAAACAGAGATGTTTTTTTTCCATCAGAGATTTTTTTCTGCATTTTTTAAGCCCTTCTAACGTCATAATTACAGGAGACAGTTACATAAAATTTAGAATGAAAAAGACATTGGAGTTCTGTTAGAAATTTCAGTAGCAAAACTGCACCACTTTAATGTCACTGACATGGAGTAATAGAAACAAGTACTGGTACCTTGGATGTGCTATCTGACAACTCACAGGAGAAAACTTCAAAAAGTATACTTTGGGTGAACTTTAAAGGCACATGTAATTATGTAGGACAGGTGGTTGGTCACAACAAGTTGTAGCAAGTAGAGATCACATTTTTACATACATTTTGATATCACGCTCACAAATAATCGATTAGCCATGGTTCCTTCTGCGTCAAAACAATTTCTAATTTAGGCATATTTTAACATCCTCAGATGACAGAAGTGCATGAATATTTTTGTGTTCACTCTTGCAGCCAATAGAAGAACATTTGCTGTGCTTTGGTTGTACCTGAGACATTTTAAAGTGAGCAGGAGCAGTTCTACAAAGTAAATAAGTAGCAGTGAGGAGCAGAATTATACAAAGTTTGAGTCCAATGACTATTGGTTCCTCAGTTTTTATGTAGAAAAACTGAAAAAGAAACTCTGGCTTGTAAAGATGGGAGGGACAATCTACTTGAGGGGGGACAAGAATGATGGCAGCAAAAGCGTCTTTATATTCTCACAGTTTTTATTTTACACCTCCAAATTTTAAGATATGCGAAACACAATAAAATAGATTTTCACCACATGGGATGTTTAAAGTCTGTGGAAATATCACAGTTTACAACATAAGGTACAGCTTCTGTTTCACGGGGATAATTTAGGTGATCATCAAATAGCCATAATCAGATCCAGTGGAGTTGTGTATAAACAAGGTTTCATGTTCACATTTGTAGGACAGATTAAGTCTCGGATTACATTTGACGTCTGAATTAAGAGTCCAGGTGGCTGTCTCATCCAATTGAAGAAATTGATTTGGTGCTGCTTTCACTGCCATATATCATAAAAGAATAATCATGAAACATAATGAAAACACATGCAGAAAGAAAAATGTGTGTATGTTATCGGCCAACAGAAGAACAAGGTCAAAATCCTTCATGTCAGCATTCATGGAGACTGCATTATACAAAAGAACAGCTGGAGAAGATGTTGACAGAGTCAAGAGATCTAACCTTGATGAGTACAATGCCTTTAGAAGCAGCATAGTAAAAATGGAACTTAAGAAACCCAGTCAGTCAGCACTCAGACATAAGGGACAGCAGGGATACAACAAGTGAAGGGCTGAAATATGGCCGCCATTATACAGTCATGCTACTCTGTCAAGGTTGTAGAGTAAATAAATTGTTAGGTGTCAGAACTGGGACAGAAGAACCCTGGCTCCAGGTTATCAATGTGATAATAGTCAGCTGTGTCCTTTAAAGATGACAGCCAGATAAACTATCTGGTTCAAGGCAGCCAGAAAGACACGTGCCTCTGATAATAGTGTTCAGAGAAGGAGAACCCACATGCTGAGGGCTGCACTATGACGATAGAGAATGAGTTAAAGCCAGAATATTCAGTGTCACAAACAGTAACTGATTTTGCACAGCAAAAGGTTCTGTTCAGAGTTTGGGATTTAGTTCGGCTGAAAGAAGCATCACTTGTTCACCATTTTTTTCCCTGACCACTTTCTATCTTGGTGATGCAGATCTTTAGCTGAGGGCATATAATATATCTACAAACCTGTTGAGCTGTTTCTTGGTCATGTCACTGAACAAAGCCGTGCACTTACAGCAGTCAAACTGTTTGTGTCGTGTTGCCATGGAAACCTACATGCATTCAGTTGGTGAAGAAGAAAATACAGGCTTTTATGTTTGGTCCTTGGTGAATGAAATAAACTCAGTATGGCTCAAAGACAGTGTACATTAAAAAGGCTGTGAGCAAATAGTTGGAAGATGCATTCAGCATGGTGAAATATCTTTCTAAAGTTATTGAGCAGATTAATGTGAAAAAAAAGGAGAATGTAATATGTAAATAGGCAAATATCTATTGTATGTAGAGCCATCTCCTTTCCAGTACTGGCACTTAGAATATTCTGTACATGGTTATTCCAGGTTTTTTCCATTTTATTTTTTCTTAGTTTTGATTTATGGCTTTATAACTTATTTATTTGTTATACTGTACAAAAGACATTTTTGAGTCTATAGTTGTGCTATAGACTCACAACTATAGACTGAGTCTATAGCTATAGTACAGTGAGTAAAAATGTGACAGGAGTAAAAACAGAGCCCAGGGTTTGGGGTTCAGAAGGTTAAATACAGCCCACAATACTGCTCATAATTGTGTGATGGACCACAGCTGCGTTGGAGGAGTGTCCCACATCCGGAAGATTCCCCAAAAGCATTTCCAAGACACCCCTTCATCTCAGCAGCATATACACATACTGTTCAATTCTACAATACAAATGCCTCATGGGGGCTGCACGTAGGCACCAAACCAAACCGAATCAACAATTACTTTGCAATTTTACGTTTTTTTTTAAATTTTAGGAAGGCTTGCATGATGGCTTAGGTAGCCATTTTAAAGTAGCAGACCAAAGGCTCATGGGTCTCATTGAATGAAACACTATGCTCAATTTATAATAAAATTGCTAACCCACTTCTGAAATATTAGATTGTTTGGCTGACAAATAGTGATTTTTCATGCATAAAGTCTGGGTACAAGTTCATCCAATGTTCATGTGGAAAAACCCATATGCCATTATTCTGGGTGTCACTTTGGTTATGGTTATCATCATGCTGTTTTAGTGGTTCACTTCCACTGCAGAAAAATTGGGGTATTATGGGATAGCACCTAATAAAACTACACTCGAAACATGTAAAAAATATCTAAATGTATTTAACAAAATCTGATTTGTAAAAGTATTCCTGAAGTATTTTGTTGCTCACTTAGGTGTAAAACTTCTGTTATAAGAACATCATAATTTGGTTGATAATAACTAAAGCACAGGGCTTTTTGATAAGAACAACCTTGCAGGGGCACACATCCAGGACCTCCATAATAAAAGCATCGGGGAGGGTGCAGCTGGGTAATGCATTAGCAGATCAACCCAAACACTGTCTGTGTGTCTAGTAGCTCTCAGTGCTGCCCAGCAAGGTCACAGCACTCTGGTCTGCATCATATCCACGTCTGATTTATATCAGCGCTGAGGTGTTAGCACGCCAGTAAATTCCCCTAATTATTGGAAAATGCTGAACAAATGAAACACATGCGCATACTTAATAAACTGAGCAGTTGATGTAAACTGATGGTGAGCAACATCTGCTGGCCTGAGGAGGTCTCACAGGTGCAGAACGAGCAGCATTGTCAGGGATGTCAGCTTTAATCTACTGTGTATGACATACTGATCATAAGGGATTTACAACATTAAGATGTGCTGCTTAATCTGAATGCTAAATGGACGCTCGAAGCAGGGCTTAATGTTTTACTTTCCTGTTTTGAGGATGAAATTTTATGCAGCTGGGCTCTAGCAAAGGACAGAAACCTCCACAAAAATGTGAAACCTAAAGATGGTGACACTTTCATAAACAGAAGTCCCTGTGAATAATTTGTTTGGGGTCCTAACCCCGAGTGTTTTTACTACGCTGACCATATAGGGTGTAGACTCCCTGCAGGACAGCAGAGCATGGCTGGATCTGCGGAGTACTGTTTACACCAAAGCAATCAGGACTTTTATAAGAATCAGAGGACTTCTTTTCATAAATTAGCATGCCTGCTGCCCCTCTCCTCCTGACAGCCTCCAGAGTAAGAGAAGCAAATGTGAAAAGTGTTCTCTCTCTGAATCTACTAAGTTGTGAGGCTGTTGTGCCGGGCCCTTCATGATGAGAGCTGTTTAAGTAATTCATTGCTGTGTTCAGGACATTATTGATCTTTACTTGAACTCAAGAGCAAGTCAAGCCTGGCTGTCAGAACGTACAAATTACTAGGTTTGTAAGGAGAAGTGCTTCAAAACATGTGACTTGCTTCAGAGCACCAGGAAACTTGGTACCAAAACAAATTGAAGCAGGATGGATTCAAAAACAGAACTGTGCTGCTAGGTAATAGAAGGGGAGGGCTTGTGATAGCAGGAGGGGGGAGAGAAGAAGAGATAAACCATAGCAGGGTCTGACCTAACTATGACTGGGCTGCACGGAAGAGTCTGGTATCAAGATTGCAAGAAGAGATGGGAACTCCTCAGGGAGTCTTTATGGTGATGTGTCTGTGGAATTTAGCTCAGTCCAGCCTGCACAGAGGGCCCCTTTCAGGGAGACCTTCACAGTTGTATTCTGCTTTTTTTCTTTGCCAGTAATGTGACCAAGATTAGAAAAAAATATTGCATATTTGTCCTCGAGCTACCCGAAAAAAAGATGTCGTCTTTGAGCCTGATTGGTTCTCTTGCTATAAGTTTATTGAGCGACTTGCTTCAAACAACAAGCTCTAATAACAACAAGACACAGAGGTTCTTTATTTATTTTTGTTGTGAAATAGCACAACTAAGACATTTCTCTTAGCAGCTGCTTCACTTTTAATCTCAGATACCAAGTAACTGTGGCTATGAGCTCTATTATCAAGTCCAAGATCAAGACCAGCACATTTGCAGTCAAAGCAAACAGATCATAAGGTGGAACCAACAAGTCTCAAGTCAAAACCAGCAAGGCCCAACAAGTGAAGACCACAAAGTCTAAAAAATTTCAGAACAACACGTCTCAAGTGACAAAGGCACACCAAGTCAGGACAGCAAAGTCCTAAATCAAGACCACCAAGTCTCATGTCAAGTCCAATAACGTCCAAGAAGTCAAATCAACAAGTCACAAGTCAAGATCAACAAATAAATAAGTTCCAACAGGTAAAAGCAATAGGTCCCAGGTCATTAAATAAGGTCTCAAATCAAGATCAACAAGTCTCAAGTCAAGATCAATACATTTGTAGACAAGACCAACATATAAGGTGGGACCCACAAGTCTGGAATCAAGACCAGCAAAGCCCAACCAGTCAAGACCACAATGTTCCAGTAAATGACACCAATGGGTCTCAAATCAACAAGTTCAGCACAAGGTCCAACACATCAAGACCAACAAGTCAAGACCAACAAGACCCAACAGGTGAAAATAAAAACAGGTCCCATGTCCAGGACAAGAGGACCCAAGTCAAGATTAACAAGTTCAAAGTGAAGACGAGGCTCCAAAAATCAAACCAACAGGTCCTAAGCCAACAAAACCCAACAAATAAAGATCAGCCAGCTCCAACAAATCAAACCAACAAGTCCAAAGTCAAGATAAGTCTTAAGTCAAGACCAACAAGTCCCAACACGCTAAACCAACGGGGCCCCATGTCAAGGACAACAGACCCCAAGTCAAAAAAAAAGATCCCCAGTCATTCTCAAGTGAAAACCAACTTCTAACAGGTAGAGATGAATAGGTCCCAAATCAAAAGCAATAGGTCTCAAGGCAAGATGGCCAAGTTTTGAGTCAAGATCACCAAGGCCCAACAAATCAAATCAACAGGTACCAAGTCTGAAATCAAGACCAATAATTCTCCACAAGCTAGCACCGATACATGCAGCCCAACAGATCCCGGGTCACAAGCAACAGATACAAAGTGAAGGTTAATAAATCCCAATATGTCAGGACTTGACAGACCCCAAGTTATGGTCCACATGTCCCAGGTCAAGCCCAAGATCAAAACTTTGTGCAAACATGTCATTATTAACTTATAAGCAAATTTAATACAGTTCAGATTTGTAGGCTATTATGTAAATGTACAGTAGCAATGATTCAAATTATTTATTTCTAAAGAAAGAGAGGTTGCGGTCATTACATCTGAAGCTGATAATCTGACATATTTTCTGGCTGATTGCTTCCACTGCTACACAACTTTTCCACCTGCTCATGCTGATTGTTATCAGTCGTTGCACTGATTCAAAGTACACCCAGTGTTTGGACAATGAAGAGTCTTTGGTTTCTGTGAACTTGTCAGAGCATCAGAAATTAAAAGGCTGATTTAACATAATGTCATGGGTTACAGGTATTACAGTCAAAGTTAAGTCTTTTTTCTGTTTTGTCAATTAAGGTCAGCTGGAGACCACACATCTGCCAACTTCAAAATCTGCACCATAATTTAGAAGGTAGGTTCATGAAAATAAAATACCTTCTTTTTCACCTAAGCCTGGTGGTATGTAGACATGCACTGTTTTTTTTAGTTTTATTTGTTCGTGTTTTGAGTCATCCATCTTAGAGATTTATGCCTCCCTTCCAATTCAAGAGAGATGCACACTGAAGTTTAATGGCAGAATGTCTTTCCAGAAGTCTGTTTTTCCTCACTGTGGATTGCAAAGGTTTACTAGGACCTATGATACAGCAGTCTGACAAACAAAATTTATCTATCAGACATCTAATTAAAGCAGAATATGTTGTGCTGTGGTACCACGTTCTATAAAATGATTAAAACTTAATCATTAATCACTCAGGTATTCAGACTAGACTCTGTGGCTGAGTGTTGAAGTAAACTCACATGATAGTCTTTGTGTGGGAACATGTCTCTCAGCCTCAGGGCTGCTTCAGGCTTTGTGGGCCAGTTTGTGAAATTCGATTTGGAGCCTCCCACCTGATCCACACTGAGGTTGTTAATCTGCTCTGTCATGTCAGCCTGACAGCCAGACAGGAACTAATTTAATCACTCAGAACTGATCAATTATTAATAAACTAGATGATGGTGGTGAGGCTATTTAAAACTTGCTTGACATAAATCACCAACAGTAAGTGGAAGCCTATGGTTCCAAAATGGTGATTAAAAATAAAGATATCCAGGAAGAATTTTATTACCGACTGAAAACTGAATCAATGTAGAATACAATTACATCAACAAAGTTCCTAATGCATTAAATGAAGACATTTAATTTTCTCATTCTAATTCTGTTTTCACCACTGAAGCTCCTGATCTTCTCCTCTCAGTGTCACTATCAGCTGCAGCGTTCTAAAAAGCAGCTTTTCAGGCTACATTCACCTTTCAGTGCTGCCTCGGGTCGTGAGCATAATTCCTACGCACAGTCTTCACATCTGTTTTCTGGATGACAGCTTTCACTGATCAGCTGGGCCTTCCACTGGAGCAGTCGTAGGAAAGGTGTGTATTTTCTCTGATTATTAGTGGAGGGCAGACATCTGGTTGTACTTAGGAGCGGGTACTTGGACCTGGCTTATTTGGTTTGGTTGCAGCGCAGATTTGAACTCTGGAGGCCTGGCGAGGCGGTTCCTCCGTACAGGATCCAGGATGGAAAAACAAATCTTAATGAAGTCTGGCCTTCCCTACTGCAACTAGTGCTGTGTGACGCTTGTGGGCCCTGGCAGCGAGGAGGGCTATGTTTTGAAGAAAGCTGAGGGAAAACTTACCAGAAATCAATTTGTGTGTTGGTAAATGGAAAAGATACTCAGAGGATGGATGGCTTTTTTGTATTTTTACAAAAATATCCCAAAGCATTTTATCTCAGATGCACTAAGATGTTCCAAAATTGAAGCTCCTGCATCCCACTAAGTATCAAGTCCTGACTATGAGGTTTCAAATTAGCTCCCAAGTCAAATTCAAGACCAATAAAATAAACCTATTCTATGCCAAAATGGAAACTAACTTCTCGAATTTTAAATCCTTCATCCCATTTCAGACCAGTATAGATTTGGCTTTTCCTGCTTGGATATGAAATCTGTATGGAACAATGTTATACAATGCAATTCCACTGACTGCTGCCCAACTACTAAACAACAATGAGCAACTTCACACTATTAAAGAGGACCTCGGCCTTCATCAGTTTAAACAACACGATAAATGCATTCAATCAAGTAACAGAATGCTGCATAAAGCACGTTTATAAACAGTTAAGAAGCCCAAGAACAGAGAGGCAACATCCACAATCAACTCTTTAGACCCTCATAGTCAATAACAAAACCAGCAAATCTAAATGAATCAAAATTAAGCAACCATTCTGGTTTCTACCCATCTGTACACCAGAACGCTTCACTTTCATGGGAAATTAGCTCTCGTTTTCATTATAATTGGTTCAGAACAACAAAACATCACTTTCCAATTAATCCAAAACACAGAGCCCACAAAATGCATTTGCCTTCTGGTTCTTTTTAAATTTACCAGCTTCCATGTCCAGAGAAGGAATAAACCCAGAGGAAGAATGTTGGTTTTCTTCAAGATGTTCTAGTTAACAAGATGTAACATTTGTTTGACATGCATGTATGTCCTTAGACTTGGCTTGACAAAAACACGTTTTTTGTTTTTTTTTAAAGGTCCAGTGTGCAGGATTTAGGCAGAATCCACTAGCAGTAATGATATATTTATACTTATGTTTCTATTGGGATGTAATCACCTCAAAATAACATTGTGTTTTTGTCACCTTAGAACATCAGGAGGAGAGGGACCTCATCCATGGAGTCTGTCATGTTGCACCACCATGTTTCCACAGGAGCCCAAAAGGGACAAAACCAAGCCTGACCTCTAGACAGGGCTTCTCACATCTTTTGAGTTTTTAGTGGCCACCATAGTTTCTGCTTCACACTTGAAGTGCAAGGTGAGGCGAGGGGAATTCAGTTGGTTGCAGTCTGAAACCTCACCGCTAGATGCCACTAAATCCTCCACTCCGAATCTTTCATTTCCATAAAACATAGACTACTGACTGCACTAAATGCATCATTTCTTATGCAGATAGACAGATTTTAATACATTAAAAATAATGTATATATCATTACATAAAGAAAAAAACTTTATCTGGTAAACTCATACATACACTGACTTATAGATATGTTCCTCAACTCTAGACAAGTCTAATGTTATTGTGGTGGAAAGTGCATTTAAAACCTATTTGATGACTCTGTAAATCCAGGATCAAAACCCAAGAGACAGAAAAAATGGTATTTTAAACACACAACAGCGAAACACACCAGCAGGAACCATTTGGTGCATAAATGTCATCTGCACCACAGATGATATGCTTGTGTTGGCATGGATCCAAATGAGCGCAGCAAAAGTTCTTTCCTCTGAAAATAAACAGTGGTCGTCCCCCATTTCTATGAGTTTTACAGCAATAACAGTCGCTCGGAAAGATAAAAGCCTCAATGAAGTTTAAAGAATTAGTGTTTTTGACACAAGACAAACAACACAAAAACAGAAAATCTAATTTATGCAGCAACCTCTCAAGTCAATCAGAGACTACAAAAACGGTAAGTACAAATACAACCAAGATGCATTAAGGGCCTGGACTGGGATCCATTCATGTGTTATGTGTATTAAAAACCACCTCCCAGAGTGGTTACAGTCACTTCGGGGTTGAGGCCACAAGTTGGTCAAGTGTAAATGAATGATGTGTCTGCACAAGCCACGTGCGCCGCTGTGCTCCTCCTAAAAAGTTACGACTTCAACCACACTAGCGGAAACATAAACTCCCAACCACCTCAAATGAAAAGAGAGCTATTTTTCACAGGAAGCTGTTGGGTCGATGCAATCAGACTTGTGCTGTCGGAAGGAAAGATGTGGCCAGGTGTAAATGTGGAGGCAGATACAAGCAGATCTGGATGGAGAGAGCAGGCACAAAACAGGTTGTAATTGTAATTCAAAAACAAATATATCATATTTAATTGAAAATCAGTCTCAAACAAACAAAAAACGATCAAACATGATTCATTTTTGATTTTTGGCAATCTCTTTTTTTAAGTTTACAGCCAGAAACAGAAGTCACATAGGTTATGTGTTTTGATTTTAAACCACTTTTCATGTTTCTACGCTTCCACCGTTCTTCCGTCTGTCCAAGAAATAAAAAAGGAATTAGCAAAAACTAAAACTGACATCTGAAATGGGTTTTCCGTTTCTTGTTTTGAAACAGAAATACACTTTTCCCCCATTTTTAAAATTACAAATGAATTAAACAGATTATCCAATGATACCCACGAGTCTAAAAGTGAACTTGTGAAGGGATCATTAGAAACTTGCTTGTCTTAACTTTCATCTTTGCTTCCAAGACTCCTCTGTTTGAAAAGCAGACTCATAAGACAGTTTGTCCAAACACTACAGACATGTGAACTGAAGAGTCAGAGAGCTCTGGCTCTGCTTTTCTAGTTTGTTTTCAGTTTGACTTTGCGGTCCAGGCAACAAATCAGACAGTAAATTAAAATGCATGGAGGAAAGCCTGTGTTTAGTGTGTCTCTGTGTGAGTACATGGACACACACATTACACATGTGCATGCAGAGTTCTGGTTTTACAGAGTACAGACAAAAAAAGAGAAAAAAGACGTTAACATTTATTGATTGGGAGATGTTTGTGGTATAAAGCTAGTTATGATTGAGCTTTTTCATTATGAGCAGTGTAATTTTAGGCTTCAGAGGCTGTTTTTTTTCTTTCCTCCCAACTGGAATCACTCTAGCATTTTCCAGCAATAAGTACGAGGGCCTCAAATCTCTAAGAAAAAAAAACGCACATGCAGTACCCATGTGCCACAATCCATGCAGAGTTTGCAATTCAGCAAAATGAGACGTGTTTTGTGAATTCTGGCAGCAATATGAAATGTAGCCTCGTCATATTTTTGTGCAGCCTAAGAACCAGCTGTAGATGTGAGGCTAAAGTTAGTGTACCTCAGTCAGGGGCTACAGTTTCAGCAGAGGGCTGAAAAAGAATTCCCCCAACAGGAGGAGAAGAATGCTAACTGGGCCAGATAAGCACTTTAGTTGCTCAATATGTTGGACTTGTTGAAACCCAGATTTGAGGAGTGCATCAGCAGGGACCAGCGATAGAGCCGTGTGGCTGCACAGAGTTTGAATGAACTAATGAATGTATGTTTCTGTACGTGACTCAAGCGTGCGACTGGTGGGAATCCTTTGGCTGTTGTTAGTGAGTCATGTTAGCCTCATGGACAAGTTATGAGACAATCGGTCCCTGGGCACAGATGTGTCAAAGGCCCCCCACTGATCTCATAGCAGCGAAACACCCAGACTGAAAGCAGGGCGTTGTTTGCAATCACTGTGAGTCTCTTGGATGTTGTTTCACATCTCACGACTGTTTTTGGCAAAATACATTTAGTCAAGTGCTACACTTAAGTACAGTTTTGAGGTACTTCTGCATTATTTGAGTTTTTCCATTTTAAACTACTTTCTCCTTCCATAATATCACGCTTCCCTGAGGAAAACCTTACTGCTCAAAGTTTGCTCCTCTATAGCTTGGGAGACAAAATTATGATTCACATTTCTAAAAAAAAAAAAAACAAGTGCGAACGTCAGACTGACATTTTCACTTGGTTCTATTGAGTAACATAGTGTCTTATCTATTTTTTTTAAATGTAACAAACTAATGTGAACTAGTTCATTTTTAGGACTGTCAACTTAGTTCAGATTTTTTTAAAGGTGATCTGAACGTGAACTAGTTGATTTTCATGTGTGTGAACTGAACTTTGAGCTCGTTTTTTTCAAGCATGAACTTGCACAGTACTGACAATGGCCCAACATGGTGATTTGACGTCCAAACTTCCTAGACCCCATTCTGATCAAGCACTGACAGGATGCAGTGGAACAAGTTTGATTGACAGAGGCCCCACTGCACAAGCCAGAGTACCCAAAGGATCCAGTGCCAACATCCTGGTACCAGACCCCATAAGACGCCCTGAGAGGTCCTCTTGTCCATGTCCAACGATTCAGAGCATTTTTGACCACATAAAAGTGACCAACACAATATTTGGCAGGTGGTCATAATGTTATGCCTGATCTGCATATAAATACATATTAATACATATATATGTGTATATATACATATATACTCTATATATACATACATATGCATATACAGCTCACATGTAGCTGAGAAGAAATGGAGCCATTAGTTGAAGTTGGAATTGATCTCCTTTAAATCTCAAGTATGTCTTCTGTTGCTAATTGTTCTCCTCCTTTCTCTCCTATATCTCCTAGTGAAATGCTAAAATGAGCCTAAAATAAGAATCACCATTTTGTCTCCCAAACTATAGAAGAGCAAGCTTTGAGCAGTAAGATTTTCCTCTGGATTTCAACTCCACTACATTTGTCTTAACAGCTTTTTAAGATGATGATTTGACACAGTGGATAATATAACAAGCCTTTAAATGCAACGCACAGTTAAAGATTAAAGCCACTAGCTTCATCCAAAAAGCAGTGTGCAGTCAGACTCACATCTCTATGAGTTCTTAGCAGCTCCACCAAACAAACGGCTCACATGGTTTCATTTCAATAAATGTTCAACAGATCCAATATGTCAGCGAAAATCAAAGATCAGAGAAAAAAATGAAAACACATTTGTTTACCAGAACTTTGTTTTTTCCTCTTTTCTCTCTCTTTAATCATGTGATGAACCCTCAGATGTATCTGCTGTTCCTGTATGACACACTGGACCTAAAGCAGTTTAAACCAGCTCCACCTGTAACAGCTGCAACATGCTGCTGACACACTGATGACTCACTATTATTAATATAGTGATGGCAGATATAATAATATATAACCACATTTTGCCGCTAATTCTTATGTATTTTTACTTAAGTAGGATTTTCATGCTGGAGTATGTTTACTTTGCTGTACTGGTACTTTTACCTAAGCAAAGGATCAGAATAATTCTTTTACTACTGCATTTCTTTGTAGCTGTTGTGTCCTTTGCATTTTTTGTAGCACTAAAGCTTTTATTTTGTCAACACTCAGTCACAGCTCTGCAACTGTGAGGACAAAATGAACAACCTCAGGGTGTAGACATAAGAGACACTTGGAAAATATTTGAAATACAATAACTCTCTGTGTCCTTGTCACCAGGTCAGGGTGAAAGTTGAAAAACAAAAAAGGATCCTTTTTGCCTCTGATTGTTCAAAATTAAACTAAATTAAAGTGTACATAACAGCCTTAAACAATGAGCCAGTGATACTGATTCCATTAAACTCAAATCTAAAAACCTTAACAGCAATTCTACCAAATTTCATGCAACATAAGTAAAACATTTTACTTACTGTGAAGATGCTGCCTGGAAACACTATGACTAAAATTACACTATTACCAGGCCGTCTGTTTACTGTCAGTGCCATGCTCGACAGCCTTCTGAAAATGGTCAGGTGGTATTTCGTTAACAGATACAGTGTGGTCCTGGCATAGGGACCTCCAGAGTAGAAAAGATGAATTTTCCAGATCAAAATGCTAACAGGGACTTTAAACCTGTAAGAGGTTCTGGCCTCCGTGCCCCTTAAACACTTGAGCCCCTGGTCCTGGGCCCCTGGTCCTGGGCCCAGCAGGCCATGTTTAGTCACTCTTACATAAATAACCCTCAACAAATTAGTGAAGCTTCACTAGTCTGTATGTTTTGTATTCGAAGTGGAAATAATGACTAATGTGAAAGTGTTGCTCATAGTGACAAACTCATGTAGAAGTGCCATTCAGTACCACAGCTGCTGCTCTCAGTCTTTAATTCTCTTTTAAGTCATTGCTTTAGTTTTTACAGGCTTAAAACTAAAATAAATCAATAAATAGTAGAATAAATAGTGTCTCCGAAGATGGTGAAGACCAAAACAAAGCTGAAAATTTGACTTAGATTGATCAAGTGGCGAAACACAGCAGATATACTTGAAGACTAACATTGCTTCATGTTGAAGGTGTAAATAGGCAACTGATGGCTAACAGATTCAGGAAATGGAAAGTGTTTGCTGGTATTCAGTGTATTCTCCCCATTCTAGACTCTCATTTCAATTTACAAATTTTCTATTTAATAATGTTCTTAATATTCCAACACATACGAGAATCTCTATGAGTTTCTGATGATGTGCCTAGGCTGAAAAGGAAAGTCAGAGATGTTAATCAGAGCTGCTGCAGAGTCACAATGCTTTGTTGGTGCTATTGGCAACAAAACACAACATCATAGTTGTCAAATTCTTTCTAAATTAACCCAGAATCAGAAAGTAACTTCATTTAGGATGCAGATAAGTTTTCTTTCATTTTCAGCCTGAGCCCTCTAACCCCAACCCTAACCCTAACCCTAACCCAGTACTCAAGTAAGTTTAAAACACTCTAAGGTAATGTTTTCAGTTATTTGGTGGGGAGTTATTTTGGTGAAATATAAAAACCAACTAGGGGAGAGAAAATCTTTGAAGTCTGTTTCCTGGCAGTAGTAAAATGCAGACCTGAGTTTTATCAAACTTGTAAAACAAATGGGAAAAGAAATTAGGTTAAATATTTTTGGCCAATGCTTAACGTTCTATCTAATTTAAGGACTTTGGTTTTGCTTTGTACCTATGTTTTCATATGTTTGAAGTTTCTCTGCCTCCAGGTGGACAGAGTTCAATGAGTAAAGCTTTAGAATTAAAGAAGTATTTAGTCACTATTTAATCGTGGTCAGGTAAGTAAAATAAACAAAATCAACATTGTTGGGTTAATGATCAAGTGAAGACACAAATGCAGAACACATACACAGTAGGTAGTGGTGACAAAAAACTTCATTAAAGCTTGGTGAGGAGCAAACAAAGTTGAATCCAGGGAAATCAAACTTAAATCCAAAGAGAATATAAATGAGAAAAAGAGGGGCAGGGGAACATCACAGTAGCAAACAAGAGGGCAAACAGGATGGACTAAGACAGAGACAAGACTATTTAAATACTAAGAACTAACTGGGAGACGAGACAGGTGACTGATGAGACACAGGTGAAGCTAATCAGCATACTAAATAAAGGAGGGAAACGGACAAAAGAAAGAACTAAAACCGCCAGAGATGCACAAGGACAGGGATCTATACAAAATAAAACAGGAAACAGAACTACAACAACTCAAAGACCATGACAAACTTTAATTGAACTGGCACAGTTGATAAGGAGACAAGATTGTAACAAAAATAAATAAATAAATAAAAATAAAAAACAGCTGAAGATCCAAAAGAGTAATAAAAACTAAAGAACAGAAACACTGAGGACGATGCACAAGCATGAGGAGGCTTATGGAGAAGAAAACAGGAAGGTGAACAGCCAAGGACTTGAGGCAGGTCAAAGGACGAAAACGGCTAGGCAAACAGGCCAGTAAATAGACTATATATACACAGTGAATTAATTAGGAAACAAAACAAAGGTGAAACTAATGAGAGAGGCGCAGACAAAAAAAAGGGCAGAAAATGCATAAAGGGAGGAAGTCAATTCGCAAGAGACACACAAATCAACTACAAAGACAACCAAAGACCACAACAATACCACAAACTCTATTTTTCACTTCCTCTAGAAAACCAAAGATTACTCTGACTATTTCTACATATTTATAAATGCTGACAGGCTGCAGCACCAATGTCTGTGTTGTCTTTATCGCTTGTCATATATCATTGCTATGGAAGATCACAGAGTTAAAGCAGTTGAGGCTTTATTCCAGCTGTGTTTTCACTCAGCGTAGAAAAGCATTACTGGCTCAGAGCACCTACTTTCTTGTGATTCAGTTAATCAGTTGTTAAATGTATTTTTTTGTGTGTAAAAATGCAAACACAAATGTGTCACACCCGCCACCTCCAGCTCCGTGCAGTGGCAGCCAGTCCCTGTTTTCGCTCCCTCTCCTTCCTTTACCTTCTCCCTCAGGTGGGCATTAATGAGGTGTTGCTGGTGGAATCCGTGCAGATGCAGGTTATTGGATAATCACCTTACTGACCACACCTGTGCCAGGGTGTGGTCGTCTCCTGAAACTTATCAGTCTCCCCATATAAACTGGGCTCAGACGATTACATGATACCGGACTGTTGAATAACCCAGTCAGTCAACTCAGGTCATTGTTCTGCTACTAGTGTCTGTTTCCATGCTTCTTGCCAATTCTTGTTTCTCTTCTTCTCCAGTCGGTGACCCACCCTGCCAAGACCCTGTCTGCTTGCCTCATCTGCCCGACACTGAGCTTCAGCTCTCCCTCGTCAATCCAACCTGGTTTGTTCTGGATTCCACTACAAAAACCCTCATGGCCTTGCGCCTGCCTAGATACCATTCTTACCACGCTACGCACCTTGTTTGCCTGCCAAACCCTCACCCTCTCTTTCCCTGGCTGCCAGCTAAGTTACCCCCTCGCTCTTGTGGTTTTAAGTTTGATGTTGTATTAACGTATTGTGAGTGTGTATTTTATCTGCTCTGTATAGTCTGCCAGTTTGGTTGTGTGGCGTCATACACACCTTTGTTAACTTAGTCCAGCCTTTGCTGTCCTAGCTTGGTAATACCAAGTTCTAGTTAGTTTTCCTGCACTACCCAAACATATATCTTGCATTGTACCTCCAACCTGTAGTTGGCTCCTTCAGGAGCATTTCATCCGTTCCACCATTCCATGTATTACTTTCTACTACTTTACATTTCACTTCCTGTTCAATGTTGTAAGTATTAAACCTCTGTAAATCTATAATTGTATTAACATCCTTTCTGTCGTGCTTTGTCGTTCTGCACTTAAGCCTCTGACCCAGCTCTGTGTCAAAATGTGACGCAACAACTCTGTGGTCTGCTTATAGTTTCGGCTCATTGCAGACTGGACGATCTGTTATTCTTCCAGTCACATTACAGAGAAGAAGAGGTGCTGCGAGAACTGGTAAACACAGACCGTTAACCCTCCAGTGGGTTCAAGAGCACATTTTCTTTAAAAAAAATGCTAAAGTGACACTAATTATCAAAGGCAGAAGCTGTAAAAATAGAGAATTGCCTCAATTTTAACTTACTGAAGGTCCTTCAAATCAAATGTGTGATGTGCTGTGTGATGGTGTTTTCCATCGCATCTGCATCACAACTTAAAATCAGGATATTTTATCAAAATTGTGTTATTCTACATGTCACATTTAAAGGTTCACCAAAAATAAACTATTTATATTAAGTACATTCTGTAAAAATAAAAACACAAAACAAAACCAAACCTGTGATCCTTGGCTCAAAAGTCAAGCTTTTAGTGACCAAACTACAACCAGCAGTCGCATGACAAAAGTTCAGTTCTTTTGTTCTTTTTTTATGATTTATGGCCTCATAACCATGTCATACTGCAAAAAGACATTTTTGACCCCCTCTCTACTTCTAGCCATGGTTGTGCTGTTTCAAAGGGGGCAGGACTTTATATTTCAGTCAAAAAAAATGTCCACAGTAAGTAAAAATGTGACTGGAGCAAAGAAATGCTTAGAAACTGCTTGGAGTTCAGAGGGTTAATCTGGTCTCATCCCCCTCTGTTGCTGTCCACCAGCCAAAAAGTTCCAAAACATCTCGCTTAACTTAATTTGTGTAATCAAGTTTAAGACCAAAGGTCTGGTCTAAATTAGTCCAGCCTCCCCAGCGTCACACTTTGGCATCTTGTCAGTGAAAATACAGCAATAAGCCATTTTTAATTTGATCCTGTGTTTGTCATGAAGTATTGTCTGGGGCGCATACAATCAGTGACTAAATGGATTAGCTGCAGAACAATACATTTGCGTTCCAGGTACCAAGAAGGAAAAGCTGAAAATGAAAGGATTACATCACAGTCTTGATGAGGTATATGAGCATTTGTTGAAAAATTCAATAAATTAGTCATCGGTTGGACAAGAGCCTCACAGCATGAGGATGTCTTCAGTGGGGCCGGGATGGGGGGGAAAGAATACAGATATGTGACATCAGAAAAGCCTGAAAGGGGTCACAAGGATCTGGGACATGTGGGCCTGAGCTGGCATAACAATAGGCTGTTTGACTATTCGCCCTTGGCCTCTTTCTCTGTGCAGTTTACTCCAAGGCACGCCGCTTACAGCCGTCTCCAAGGAGCCCTAATCAAAAGCAAAGATGCCGAGGGGGGAAGGAGGTAAAGACTCATGCAACTTAGCGGTAACCCCCAACCTCCCCTCTGAAAACCTCCATCCTGTGGTCCACATGGTCTGTATCATGTTATGAGCTCACTAGAGACAAGTCATGACTTCACCGCCGCAGAGCCAAACCTAACACGTCGTTACTGCAGCTTATTGTTGTAAACTGGATCAGCACAGGGAGGCATCCACGCTTGTGTACCCTCACGCGCACGCCTCATCCAGTGTGACAAAAAAAACCCCAAAATAGCAGAAAAATCATCAAACAGCCGAGACAGCCTTGTGAATTATCATCAAAATTTATTGGTCATAATGGGTATACAAATGTCATGCATATTTACAGCGTATAAAAGTTTGGAAAAACCAAAAGGAAACAATAACACCCAACTGAAGCGTTACACATTTACAGTGCCCAAAAAAGGCAGTCTTGGCATCAAGGGGGGGGGAAGCGTGAATTCTTCATTTTTTGCTTGAAGATTGAAAAAAGTAAATGTTGAACTGCAATAAAACCACAACGGGGCTTCTAAATAATAAAACTGCAGTATATTCTCTAGCACAGAAAACACTCACATACACACAAATAACACATTCATCACAAACATGAGGTAGTCAAATGGTTAAAAAAATACAATCAATAACTAATTATATTTTTTCTGTGATACAGCATCGTCATTTCATATTGCTAACATTATCAATATCTATTCATGGGAGGGGGAGGTTATTCCCTTCATGCCCTGAGGCAAAAGGCAGAGGGGAATGTTGATATTTGAACAGCGACTCTCACGAATTGTATTGAATTGTTAGTTTGAGTGAAAGAAAATCCCCAAATTATCTCAAATGAGAAGATTAGATCCAGATCATAACTCGAGGCTCAGCCACTTAACAGCATGACACAATGGCATGAGAGGTAATTACATGTGGGAGATGGATTCGCCACAGTCGATAAGAGAAACCTCAAAAGTACAGGAATGTCAGAAAGCCTTAATCCCACTATGGCCACTGATTATAGGTTGTGGCACATTTCCACTCATGGATCTTTCACAAGAGATCTTCAGTGTACCATACAGCGGGATACTGTTGTTCACAATAACGCTGCTCTGCATACAGATCTACTGCGTAACTTAGCTTTACCAAATAAAGCATTTAGCTGGCGGCGGACGCCCACCTGGCACGAGGCCTGATTAAACAAACAAATTCTGAATGTGAGTGGTTCTAATTCAACTCAACAAAAGTTGGTTCTCAAGTTTTACTGAAAACAGTCGAGTTTCCAGAATCAAAACAGCTGGATTTTCTCCAGTGCACTCAAACATACAAACTTACTATAAAGTCCACTTTCTGGTTCCAAAATTTGGTTTAAATGCTACCAGGGTTGATTTAATATTTTTCATTTTACTAAGGGGATGCACGTCATTGTTGTGACAACCGAAAAACCAAAACAAGTTGGGGATCTGACTTTTATATGTGACACTATAAGGCTGCAGTCTCCAGGTCGATCAGATGGTCAAATTCTCATTGGTCGGACAGTAATAATTATTACTTAAATAACTAAAAAAGTACTACATTAAAATTTACTTCCATGATTAATCCATGATTTCTGGCGGTGGGGGAACAGACTACCTCAGAGTTTTCATAACTTTG
The DNA here is from genome assembly GCA_024666655.1 of Dascyllus trimaculatus. Taxonomy (NCBI): domain Eukaryota; kingdom Metazoa; phylum Chordata; class Actinopteri; family Pomacentridae; genus Dascyllus; species Dascyllus trimaculatus. The sequence continues at coordinate 16,151,225 of CM045446.1, forward strand.
AAGTGTCAACTTAATGCAAACTGCTAGGTCTGACTTATTCAAAGTTTACTGAACGTTTACTCTGATAACTAACTCGAAACTCGAAAAAGTTGAGTGTAAACTTAACAGCTCAACAACGAACACTGAAGATCGTTTGTATTATATTTCCCTACTGTTGTGCCGACATAGTTCCATTTCACGAAATCTTATGAATCTGGGAAGGCTGTGCTGGTTTGCTCTGAGTCTTTTGTTATAAATTCCAGATCAAAATTACCAGGTTCAAATTCTTTATTGTGCTGCAAATGCTAGCTTTTTATGCTGATTTAGAATTCTGTAAGGTAAGAAATGCATCCAATTTAGTTAACCCAGTCGACTGGTTGATTGGTTGAAGCATAGATACTGACTGCAGCCTACTAAGGAGGACTACATTGTTAAATAATTTCCCGATGATATGATATACTTTAATATTCAAATCTTCAATGATAAGAAAATGATGCATTAAAGATAAGTTCATGTTGAAGGGTTATATAACATCTGTTTTCTTTACTTCATATGAAAATATTGCAGTAAACTCATTGTTTATACAAAATAGTGATCCGTCTGCAACCTCTTCAATAATGACTGAGTGGGAAAATCCAAATTACAGCCAAATATTAGATGATGAAATATTATATAATATAAAGCAGACATCATGAGTTGTAATCCACGTACAGATACTCTGTTTTAACAAGCATGTATATGCTGTATATTATTATTTAATAACTCATTACATGTTTTAGGACATGTTATTTATTGCAAAAAATCATAGAGACATTTTAAAAGGTAAATAAACGTGATATATTTTTTCAGGTAAATTGTGATCATTTCGTATCATAAATACTAATATTTATTTTTCATCAAAGTATCATAAAGCATAGCGTGTGGCTTTTATGAATCTTCTAAATAAATCCTCCCACAAACACGAGCACATCCACAATCACAGTACTTACACACATGTACAAGACAATAAATTTCTCTTGGTAAATATATTCCAAAATATAATTTTATACACAAATATATATATTTATACTCTCTGTAGAAAGCTTTACACATGTTTACATAGTAGAATCAAAAGCTTTGAGATAATATACATTCTGTCTTTTTCTACAGGAGACACAACTGAATCGTTCAAGAGATTCAAAGGCCCCCAGTTTGCCCCAAAACATACAGTCAGACAAACAAACACACACACACACACACACACAGCAAACATTCATATTTCTCTGAGACGGTGGGGTAGTTGTGGTGTTGCAGTTTGAAAGTAACATTATATATCTATATATATATATATATATATATATATATACATATATATATATATATATATATATATATATATATACATACACATACATACATACATATATATATATAAATGAGCTTCAGCTACAGCTTATTCAACACACTGTCAGTGCCAAGGTTTACATAAAAAGTGGGATAAGGAAATCCAAACATTGCATAGTGTGCTCTGGCTGAGGAAAGAACAGTCAGCTGAATAATCGATTAGCTAGCAGACAGAGTCGTAATCATAATTTTATCATGAGGAAATGCCAAATCTACATTTTGTAGCTTCTTAAATGGGGGAATTTGTTAGTTTTTGTTGTTTTAAAGCATATCTTTGGGGTTTGTGGTTAGTACATTTTCCATTATTTTCAGACGTTTTATAGAATAAATGATGAATCAATTAGGAAAAGAATATTTAATAGTAAACACTGTCTAAAAAGACAGAGACTAGGGTCCAAACTACGTCATCTATGCTAAACCATGATTCATGTCCTTAATATCATATCTTAAGTTCATTCTTTCATTTAACACCGATTCTTAATTTACTTCTTTTAAAGTGAGAGTAGAATTTTTTTTAAATCCAAAAGAAGAAAAACAGAATTTACATGCACGCTGCCTCAAAATAGTTTTCAGTATTTACAATATTCACAAAATTATACACATCTTGAAAGAATAATTCAACATTGTGAGAACTGCTTTTGTTCACTTTCTTTTCTACAGTTAGCTGAGAAGATCAATACCATTCTCAGTACAAAGTGCTGGAGATGGGAAGTGATTGGCTTAGCTTAGCTGAAAGACTGGAGGGGAAACAGCTAGTTCAGGGCAAAGAGTTACAGCACAAAATCACCCTTAAAACACTAAAGTGTTGTTGCCACATTTCTGATCGTTCATGGACTGAAGTAAGAAGATGTAATATGACAACTGGCTATGTATAAAAATGGCCAAATGCTCAGTGTGGTGAATCCATTGCCACTTTGGCAGTGCCTGATTCCTGGCTAATCCAAAAATACACATTAAAAATTCACCCCATGTGCAGTTGACATAACAGAGTGATTAGTTATAGAGAGGCTGAAAACTTACTGTAAGGTTGGGCATTTTAAAATGGGGTCTATGAGTATTGACTCACATTTGGATCCAGCCTCAAGTGGCCATTCAAGGATCTGCATTTTTTAGCACTTCCACAATTACTTAATATTTCAGCCCCAGAGCTTGCCTCTCAAATATAATATGTTCATCTTTAAAAGAAAAATTGACCTATGGACAGTGACAAGAGGTAGGTGGAAAGCCTAGCTTAGCATGTACAAGCAGCATGTAAAGTAGCCAGCAGGACTGTGTCCAAAAGCTGATGTTGGAAAAAAAAATCTGACCTTTGGACAGAGCTTTCAGTCTTCATGCTAAGCTAGGCTAATTACCACAAGCACATTGACTGTACATATGAGATGAACGTAACTTCCGGGTTTGGAATGTGAATGCAAAGCAAAAAGAAGTCTGATTGTATAGGAGTTGAGAAATGATCCTACTTCTTACTTGATCTGTTACCTAGGTAACCATTTAACTGATGTGTTTATGGTCTTAATTATAAGTTTCAAGTGTCCCTCAATAGAGAATACTTATGATTTAGTAAATTATGGTCCCATTTAGAGAAAAGTAGAAGATAAAGCAGAGAATGTTTTAGAGTATTGCTACCTTGTCATTGACAAGTCCTTGCAGTATGGATATGTCTTTGAATTCTCAGTCTGATCCATCCATCGCTTGTCCTGACCAGTTTTAAAAAAAAACCAAGATGGTCGACTCAGGTTCAAAACAACAATCCTTAAACTAACGGGTGATGTCACAGTCACCACGTCCATCTTTTTATACAGTCATGGCTTTGTCCATGACCCAAGGCTACATCTAAAGTTCAATAACTAACAGACATGTAAAATGACAGCTTGGCATTTTAGGAGGAGTTTTGTGCTATAACTGTTCCCATAAACCATCTATTTCCAATTATTATGCTAAGCTAGGCTACTCATCTCTTGGGTCCTGCTCCACGTTTTACACACAAACATGAGAGAGGTATCAAATCTTCTCATTTAACCTGTAGATGATAAGCAAATAAGCATAGTCCCCCAAATGCTGAACTGTTCCTTTAACAACAGCTGGTAAAAGGGAACCCATAATGCCCCTGTGAAGATCTACTCAAACATTTTGCTATACCTATATACTTTAACAACCTGTGTGTATGAATCCACTATAAAGTAAATGATTATAAAATGTGGAATTTTATCAGCATGTCTTTCACATTTATCGTTCACATTTTTTGGCGTTCACTCTTCTGTATACATTCAATACCTACACTGTCTTTTAAAAAAACATTATCTATATGTCAAGATAATGACTTACTGCACATTTGTCTGCATGGTAATAGTGGTTGTTTTGCTCCCTTGCCACGTTCTGCGTTGCATGTCATAAAGTAACGGTCCAGCCATCAACATCTCACTTAACTAATACTGACATCACTGCAGCCGTGTTCCTCACTCTTGGAGTGTTGCTCACTCTCTGCTTCTTACAAACTGCCTCCATCAAACCATTTAGGGTCAAAACAAAAGGCTGTATTGTGGTCAGAAAAAAGCAGCATTTGGATTTTTTTTTTTTTTTAAATGCCTGGAATAAACTCACATTTGCTTCTTGTGTGTGTTTTTTTAGACATAAAGCAAGGCTGCCGAGCTGAGTCTCAGAACTGTTACACACAAATAACACCAGGGCAGTTCAGTCTGTGCACACTTGGAGTGCCACCAGTTTTACACAAGGACTAAGGGTGTTTTCATAATTTTTTCCTTCTAACAGAATAATTCCTTTCATGGAAGGAGATCAACCAACCGGTCTTTGAGAACCGTCGGGCCCTTCCTGTGCCGCTGCAGGGCCGTGCAGCCTGCTGGGTGGCGTCCTGGGCTACGCCGTGCTGCTGCTGGAGCACGGTGTGCTTTGCGTGCTGCCGATACTGTGGGCTGCACTGCTGTTCTCGGAGGCCGGCTGGGACTTCTGGACCGGCTGTGTGCCAGCTGTCTCACCTAGATATAGTGCAGGAGAGGGGAGGAAGGGAGTGGACCGAAGGGAGAGAGAGAAAAATGGAAGTAATTTAGAAAAGGCCACAGTTTGGCAGGAACATGACAAACTGATTTGGTTAAAGCTACAAATTGAACTCCTCTAAGACTGTGGAGCTTCCATTGTTCATCTGTCCTAAGAACTGCATCATTCGTTAATCTCCTACTGTATAGTATGACTTGAGATAAACTTTATACTTTCACTGAAATAAAATTCCATTATTTTCTGCACAGCACTACAAATGCATTCTCATTTAAGTAAAATCAATGTACTGCTCATTACAATGCACAAAGTTATACAAGAAAAACTCAGCACTCCATCTGCCTTTTCTTTGTTATCTTGCATAATCTGTCACAGATTCAATGTGTTTCCAACTTCTAGGCCCCAAAAGATGTCACCTCAGAAAGCGCAGCAACATACGGTCACATCCTATCTGACAGATGATATTTTAAACAAAAAGAAAAGAAGACGTTTCCCCCGTTCATGGAGTTCATTTCTTTTGTTATCTGGAATCAATTAGCCTTGCTTTTGTAGATAAAGCAGAAGAAACACAACACGGGACCCTGTGACTGGAGCTCCAACCACTGACTTGTTTATTGTTCTATGTCTAAATAAGCATTTCATTTTGGAGACTCTCGGGATCCAACGCTTAAATGAAGGGCAAATAAAAGTGCTGATGCTTGTTTATAAAAAAAATGTCTCTGACAGACAATGAACAGCTTTTGAGATGAAGCCAACTCTGTGTTTAATTTGAGCATTTGGCACAGCTATTACTGCAGTCTGTTCTTTGCTTGCTTTATAGCTTCTTTACTCCCAGCAAAGTGCAGAGCAAGAGTTTTCCCTCCTGGAAAAAAATGTGTGTATCGACAGTTCAGTTTGTGCTAGAAGTTGTGCGTGTGCATATATGACAGGCATATGTATGCATCTATAGGCGATCCTGCATCTTGCTCCCTCTTTCAGGCCCCACAGTTCTGCTAATGCTTAGTAGAACAGAGCTGCCAGCAGTCTTTCCTTCACAGGGCCAAGAGCTCCACAAAACAAAGGGACTTGGATCTACCTCATCTCTCTGAGGAAATTCAAATTCCCAGAAGCCCAATATTATCATTCTAGATAGGAAAGATATAACTGCTTTTATGTCACAGAAACACACCGAGCATGAAAACTCTGCATGCAGCTGTTGTAACAGATGTATACTCAGACACTTTTCTTTATCCTTTGGTTCAGGAATCACAAATGCATAAACACAGTCTTGGTATTCCTTGGACAATGAGTCAACAATCAAAATTTACACTGCGTTAAAGTGTTGAGGGATAGAATGACATGACATTTTTAAAACTCACTCATTCTTTTTTTGCAGTGTTCATATATATGTGTGATCATGATCAATAACTTTATTAACTCTCTGAACACCAAAACCTGGCAGCCAGGCCCCACAGCAGCTATCTTTTATTTAAAAAATTGCCAAGATCATACTATTTATCAGAGCTACAGACTGTAAATACAGAAAAAAACACATTTTTAATCTTTCCAATAGTCTTTGAACTATTCATCTGTAATGTACAGAAGCCCTACGCGGCCATGGTCCAACTTAATTTTTTTCACTCCGTCTCCTTCGTTTTCTCGTTATAACGACATAATTTTGTCGTAATAACGAGAAAACAAAATCCGTTATCTCGTGATAACGACAAAATTATCTCGTTTTCTCGAGAAAACAAAATCGTTTTCTCGTTATAACGACTTAATTTTCCGAGGTAGGTGAGGTACAAAGCGAAACCAACCCGCCAGACCAGAAGGAGCTCTGCCACCACTGCACACTACCGACTGAGAGTTCGTTAAAGTTGGAAAGATATTCACAGATTCAGACTTCCAGCGTCAATAACTCATTAGTGACACATTGTCAAAACATAAACGATGCCTCTTTCCCATCGTTGTAAGGTAGACAATGTGCTACAAGCCCACTTTTATCAAAAGTAGCTGTCTTTCAAGGTGCATAAATAACACTGGTGTCTATGTGCAGCCAGCTGTGAGACGGGTGCAACGAGTGTTTTCTCATTATAACGACAAAATTATGTCATTATAACGAGAAAACAGAGCGAAAAAATTAAGTTGGACCATGGCCGCTTAGGGCTTCCGTAGTAATGCACTGTTCTGCCATTAAAATGATTCAAATCTAAGCTCAAAATCCTCCTCAGACAAAAATTCTGGGACTTTTCAGCTGAACTAGGCTGAACTGCAGGCCATGCTTACTCAGAAAAAATATTAGAAAAGTATGGAAACAAAATTAAAAATGCAAGTAGTAAAATATCTATGGCATGTAGAGCCAACATGTTTTTCCAGTATTGGTAACACATGTATCCTCTCTGTGGATTCCAGTTGTTTAAATTTTTTTATGACTTCTGGCATTATAACTGTCATACTACACTAATGACATTTTTGAGTTCTGTCAACTTCTAACCATGGTTGTGTTGTTTCCATAGAGATGCAAGGCTAAAAAAAATGGGCCCACAGTGAGTAAAAATGTGAAGCAGAAAACACCCAGAAACTGCTTGGGGCCCAGAAGGTTAAAACAATAAACAGTAGGGAACGTTTGATGAATAATGATGTAATTGGCTTTGCAGCAGTGGTCTGTTGGACTCATCAACTGTCTTCTTGTACTGTGGTCCTTGCAAGAAGTTCAGAATAAACTTGAAGGAGCTTCAGTAAGAAACCAGTTCAAACAGATGTATACAATGATGTCATGAGGCTACTCTATAGTTTATAAGTTAATCTAACTCCAAACCAGCATGACAAGCAGCCCAGAGCTACTACCTGGTTTGTGTTGGTTGAAAGAGCTTATTACTGCGGTCAGATGAGGTACAAGGATCTGACATCATGATACCAGATACCACAAGGCACCTTCAGAGATCTTATAGAGTCCATACGTCAGAGGATAGCAGCTGATTTGGTGGCATACAGAGGACCAACATCGCATTCTTTCGGGGTGGTCATAGTGTTTTGGCTCACCACTGTGTGTTTGGATTTCAGACTGTAGAGCCGGTTTTCACAATTGATTTAAATTTTTTATTTGTGTGTTATTTCACCCAATGCACAGAGGTGGAGAGCAGATTCCTTGGCTGAAATAACTCCAGCTCTGGCACACTACAGATCTACTATATGTGCCAAGACAATGAAGGAAATGTCAAATAATATATTGTAAGGTTTCTGTGTAAAGCCTTTATATTTCTAACTGCCTTATAGGGAATTAAACTGTAATAGATACAAAAAACCCAAATATAATTCCAATGACTGGTCTACTTAAAAAAAAAAAGGAAAACCTGTCTTTTAAGAAGTCCTCAGACCCTGAGGGAATAGACTCAAATTTGTTTTTATGTTTCATCACCAGTTTAAAATACACTGAAGTGATATTTTGGGTTGTTGTTTTGGGGGATCTGCTTTCTTGGGGTTTACACAGGACCACAAATGTTGCCATATAAGGTCATTTTAGCCAAAAGTGCTTAGCACACCCATTGAAAACAAGCCTATTTTTGTAACATCAACAGGAACATGTGCCTTTTACTCAGCCTTGACCGTGCATATATTTATCAGAGCTACCATCTTTACACCTCTTCTGTATGCACGTTCACATTTGACAGCACTATCTTTGGAAAACCCGACAAATAGGGGGATTGTGTTTCGTTTTGGGTCACTCACTTGAAAATCCAGAAAACAGAAATAAAGTGGCTTTCTAAAGAGAAGCCAATAGCAATATTTTAATCAAGATAAGGCCTCTAAAATGTGATCCTGAGTGCTAAAAGAAATCCTGGACAGCAAAAGCCTTTTAAACGTGACTTCAGTGTATTTTATTGAATGGACACTTTGTAACACTGTGGCCTGACTCACTGGATGCAAACTTTAGTTATTAGTCACTTCCACTGCAGCATTTCACTTCCACTATCTGCATGTTGCCATTTTTAAAGTTTTTTCAGATACAGGAAACAACAATGACAACCTCCCTGCTGAAGATGTGGATTGTGTGGGCCTTTTTGGATTTTCAGTGAATAAGACATCTGAGCCCCAAAAGCCACAAGTGGGTTTGAAAGGCATGTTTTTTTTTTTGATCGCTTAAATGACAGAGCTAGAAATAGTAAGATCATATAGAGTCTTTGGATTTTCAACCCTGTAAGTCCTTGAACTACTCATCTGTGATGTGCCGTTTCATCAGGCTACTTCATAAAAATCTCTTTTTTCATTTGCATTAACCAGATTCTGTGGAAAACAAAAAATTCTGTGTCCCTCGGTGCTGTCGCAAAGTGATAATTGACTCAGCTGCAACCGACAGTCATGTGACAAAAATTATGGAATATTTTGGCTGAACTGGGCTGAACTGCCAGCTGTGTTTACACAGAGCAGAAAGGAGACAAGTATGGAAACAAATTAAAAATGTAAGTAGTAAAATATGTATATTACATGGAGCCTTCATTTTCCCTACCAGTACTGGTAACATCAGGGGGCACTTGGAAAGTGTTGGTTATGTTGATTCTAAGTTTGTTTTTTTTTAATTCTGCAAAATAAATAATTAAAGAAATTAAACTTTTATGCTAAACAGACGACATTTTTGAGTTCTCTCCACTTCTAGCCATGGTTGTGCTGTTTCTATATATGGCAGTGAAAAATAAGTCCACAGTGAGTTAAAGTGTGACAGGAGAAAAACACTGACACAGCGCTGTGGAGATCTGGAAGTCTTTCTACGCGAGATGAGCACGATGTTGTAACCATTCTGTCTGTGCTATTGCTCCATTCACAGCTACCAGGGATGATGATTCACTGATCCAACCATCAGACAGTGAGGTCTCCCCAGACGGCTTAAAGTGAAACACTCACATTGTTGCATTTTCCGAAAACTCTGTATTGTAAACTGAAACTAGGTTTATGAAAGACGTCCATGGAGAACACATCAGCTACAGGGCAACAGGTCAATGGCACAGTGGCTCACCAGTCAAACATTAAGGCCGATGAAGAACAGGGCAGCTCTATGCAACGGTGAACTCAGTGGGCTGCTGGGAGCGCACTTCCTCTCAGGGGTCGGCCGGGGTCAGCAGGCTGGGGATGATGGGGAAGGTCTTGGCATCTAATGGACAGATTGTGTGTCTTTTCCTGTGAGCGCCCACTAAACCCAACTAGGGGAATTTCCAACTCGTCTCCAGCCATTGTGCTGAGCATATTCGCTGACCACCACGTAGCCCCCAAAACATTCAAAGGCAGGAAAGAGAAGAGCCCTTGCTGCTGACCAACAGGATATATTTACAGTAGAGGAGTCAATATGTTATTGTGAACCGGCCTCTGTCAGCAGCAGGATGTTTGGCAATCGCAGCGGCACATTTCTGGCACCGAGGCACTCGGACATTCCTTTGCATCTTATCTTTTCATTAATGTGGAGAGGTGAGTCGGGGCAGCAGAGCGGAGCAGCGAGCGAAGGACCTACCTGTGTGAGAATAGATAAACCACAGGGCTCCGGTCAACAGAGCCCCAATCACAAAGGCTGCAAAAGCGATCCCCACAACCGTTGGAGTGTCCAGCACGTACAGAGTTTCTGGAAAACAAAGGAGCACACAGTTCATACATGCTGACATGACAAGTTGGAAGTATTTCAAACAAAATTCCTGTGGAGCTCAGAAGGTTTCAGTATTAAATGATTAAAAAGTAAGTTAAAGCACTGCTAAATGTATGTAGTGTATATATTTGTTTATAATATCTTATTCTACTCCTTTTTCTATATTCTTAATATTATTTTATTTGTTGCTATCTGCTTTTTTAAAAACTTAATTTTTTGATTGTTTGCACCAACAGACCAAGAAAAGTTCCTTGTAATGTAAAAATTACTTGGCAATAAACATGATTCTGATTCTGATTCTGATTCTAAATAAATAAAATGATCTGAATAAACTCCACAACTTAAATATGAAAAATTACAGGATATAGTTGTATCATTTCAATCTTCATCATGACTTTTTTCTGCCTTCATTAGACAGTTAACAGTAGAGAAATGAGCCTACCCCTTCACCTTTGAGCCAATCATTTAAAAATCGTCAAAATTCCACCATGTATCAGAGCCAGATACTGTAGGAACAGAAATCAGTGTTGGATTTTCACCTTTTTGTTGGTCATTCAATAAATCATGTGTAATGTGCAGTTCTGTTGACTGATGTTTAAAATTTCCTGGGGGAGAACATTCAGTGAATAATGTGACCTCCCTCCTGAATGCTCAAACTAAATCTATGCCTATGCTCAGCACTGATCACTTTGGGCTCCATATAATTCACACACCCAGACATGAAAATATGTAAGAAAAAGCACAAAAGAGAAGTAAAATCTAATTTCTTACTTTCATTCAGAGGAACCACTGGAGTTTCTGGAGCTTTGCGGGTAGGATAAGCTGCAAAACAACATAAAAAGAAAGTTTAGTGTGCTATTATGTACAGAGATGCACATTCTACTTTATGAATTATGATACATTAAAAATAAGACAATACATGCTGTGAGCCTGTCAGTCCCAGTCCAGAGGAGCAGCAGATTGCTGATACTGCACTGTGTTGATAAGCAATTCTCTGTGGAATGTGATACAGAAACCTGAACCAGGAAAACGCTGAAAGAGCAGCTATTCTGTGAGCTGACAGTGTCCTAACGGATGAACCTTCTGACTCCAACCAGCTCCGGTCACCCATTTATTTCAAGCGTGCCATCTGGAGGCCTTTCAAAAGTGAAATTAGCTGTAATGATGTCTTAATAAGCAACACAATGGCGCTTGTGTACAGGCGAACTCAAGAGGCAAACCTGGTACGCATCCAAGACTCTGGCACAATGGGTGCTATTCTTGGACAAAACACCTTTAAGTTTTCATCTCGCATAATGGACGATGACAGGTCATCAGAGGAGACTTTAATTTCGGAAGGGACGATGGCCAGAGGACGTCCTCTCTGCCACCGTCAGCCCCGTCCCACCCCTCCACTGTTATCTGTCCCCACTGACTTGTTATGCTAAGAATGTAGAGAGGCTATTAACACTTACAGCGTCAGAGGCAGAAGAGAAAAGAAGAGCATGTAAACTGGAGCAAGCAAAACATAGCAAGGGGTGATGTTTTCTTGCCAACTGGACTCAAAGATAATGTTGTGTTTCAATAGAACTGAATCCCAAAACCCACTGAAGAGTTTGAAATTCATGTTAACTTTCCAACAGTCCTGGGGTTACTCTTGTGTGACGCATCCGTCGGAAAACTCACAAAATCTCTTTATTCATGTCTCATTTTGTCTCCTATGTGCATTACTGTTATTTCTATAACAAGTACTTGTGTATATTTTGGTTTATTTTTGCACTACATTCCTTGAATATTTGCTCTATCTTTGCTGCTGTAACATTGCAATTTCCCCCACTCTGGCATTAATAAAGGCTTATCTTATCTTATTTTAAAAAATTGCCAAAAATAAACTGTTACTTCTAACCACATTCTTTGAAAAAAAAAAGAAAAGAAAGCAACTCGGCTGCAACCAGCAGTCACATGACAAAACTTTTTCGGCTGAACTGCAGGCTGTGTTTTCTCAGAGCAGATAGGAGACAAGTATGGAAACAAATTCAAATTATCAGTAGTAAAATATGTATAGTATGAGGTGTCAGTTTTTTTTTCGGTAATTGGGAGCTTTAAAACATTTTTTACATGTTGATTCCAGTATTTTTTTAGTTGTTGTATAATAAATATTGAAAGAAATTCAACTTTTGATTTTTCTTTTTCAATGATTTATGCCACAAAATACATTTCTAAGTTCTGTCTAATGCTTTCATATCTATGGGAATCAATACTCTACAGCATGTCTGACTGGTCTGGATTGCTGTTCCCTACTTTAGCAGAACCAGAAAGCTCAAAGTTAAACTCATGACTTATGTTTGCAGCTTTAAGCTGTTGCCAAAGTGCGACTAGCACTGATATCCCTATAAACGTCATCTGTTTATGTAAGTTTGCTTGCTGTGGAATTAAAGAGCACTCCTGCGTAATGACTTGTTTTTGTTCAACTCTGACCTTTCCTCATGGAGAGCAGAAACCACTGATGTTGCCTCTGCAGGACTCCTGACACCGGGGGTCTGAACTTAGAGAGCCAACAACAGTTGAACTGGATACTTCAGAGCTTGTTTGTGAAACAAGTTCAGGTCCTTTAGGCTCTCAGAACCGCATATAACTCCAGTATATAGTTGAAAAATTCTTAACTGTGGAAGAATATTCATCACAGATTTATACTTTCTTAATGGTCACATTCTGCTGATGCATGAGTCCTAACTCACGTATAAGTACAAGGATCTTTTAAGTTTGAGTGATAAAATGACAGGATTTTAGTTTTGTGATCATTTTAATGACAAAGTGAGATACTTGACATCTGGCCAGTAAACACAGCAGCCCGAGTGGAGAGAATGACTCCTCATTCAGCAGGTTTTAGGGTGATACATCATCTCAGATATTTATCACAGAAATCAGATACTTACAAAGATAAGAAATCTGAAAGGCCAGCATTCATATTCTCTACACTGCAGCTCCAGCCTCTCCAGTATGTTCACTAGAATAACATGATATGAATGGTTTTCTCCTTTCTTCAGGCTTTGCAGACTTAAACTAAATGAATACTACTTGTACTGGTGTAATGATATAATCTGCGTAGCCAGCCTCTGAAATAAATTATATTTTTGTCGAATGTTACCAGATCCATGAAAAAAGCATAAAATTTATTGATGTTGTGAAGCAGTAAATCTAATTTTGATGGCAGGGCTTTGAGACTGTTCACTTTTTCCATGCACCAAGTTGGCCACAAGTGGCCCTCTTTGATGTGTAGATGGAGCTCAGCTCTTTGGGATGCTGTCCAGTGCAGAACTGTGGCCCTTGAAAAGGCTGTTTGTTTTGTTTGCCATCCTAGCATAAGAGATGCCTTTGTGTTGGGAAACACGGCCTTTGAAATGGAGGTTTTTCTCACCGTGTTTATGGCATATCTGTGTTTACTTTCTCTGCTCCATGGAAAATAAACCCTGCTGCACTGGCACTGTGGTGTGGGCAGAGCACCCTGCTGCCCACGTTGGACGAGCTGAGCTTACGCACTTGGCCATTACTTCAGTCTCTGTTCACCAATATCTTCAACATGAACACTGGCATGTCTGTGCTAAGAAGTGACTCCATCTATACAGTAACTTAGCCCAGCAGTGAAATTCAATGTCCAATTAGGATGTCATGAAAACCACCCACTTCGGCTCAGAATTATCCTGTACAACTCTGACTACATACAACTGAGCCTGAGTGCAGAATGTTTGAGGCCGATACCAGTATTGATGTTTAAGAGTAAGAAAAAAATCTTAAAACTCTCTAACAACATACTTAACTGTATGCAAAAAACTATTTTTATCAGTAGGGATGCAAAGTGTTGGATTTTTGCCACTAATCAATACATTAATAAGATTAAAACAAGGCACACAGTTAGAGGACCTCTAGCCTATCCTATCTGTCCTCACTGTTATATTAATGTGGCCTATGGGTTGATCATAGAAAGAATTTGGGATAACTTTACTTTTCCTAGAGCACTGTGTCTCTTATTTTCTATTCATTTTACTCTGAAATAACTTCAAAATGGTGCAACTGTCAGGCTAAAATCCAAAGATTCCTGGGCATGAAAGCCTCCTGATGTGTCAACATCCTAACAATGGCTGTCAATTGCCGATTTAGCGTCACCATTTAACCAAACATGCATGTCTTTGGACTGTGGAAGGAAGCTAGAGCAGCCACAGAAAACCTTTGCTGGCACAGGAACATGTGCACAGAAAGGCCTCAGCCAGCCAGCTGGTTTATATTCTTCTGCTGTGAGGCGAATGTGCACAACCGTTCTGCCTAGCCTGTGTACGTATGTATACTAATAATACCTCCACAATAGGTCCACACAATGTAGGAACAAACCTCACATTTAGATGTGTTTTTCCCAACGATACAGTGTTTTTGAAAAAACCCAGGAATTTAAATTTAAATTAAAAATAAAACAATAAAAAAATATTTTAAAAAATGCCATGGAAACCTTTGTAATATGGTGCAGCACTGACAAAATAGTTTTTAGCTTTTCTGTAGCCAAAATCCTGCCATAAAACCATTTCTTTTTGAAGCTAAATCTTCCTTTTCACTGTTTCTCTCCTCTCTCCTTCTGCTCATTTTTCTGTGCACATTGGAAATTATAAGTACAAACAAACTCTGTGAACAAAGTAAAAACAAAACAAAAACTCAGCGTATCCAAGAACCTTTAAATCGGAGTAAATGATGTTCTTTCAGACAAACTTCTCTTATACATTAGTCATGGAAATGAGAACCATATGAGGTTTTTTTTTTGTATCAAGCAACAAAAAGTTATAGTGTGCTGTTTTTTAATTAATTTGCCTTGCTTCACATCATACTTTCTGTAATGTGACTTTTGTGCATGAGCACATCACGATGTCGATGCAGAAACATTATACTGTGTAGCACTAATCTACCATAAGCTTGAATTGGCCAATATCTGCCCTGCTGATGCATCGGTCACTTACACTGATTAAAATGATGTAATTCGTATCAAATCATGAGCCAATAACGTTGACTCAAACTGACCACATGTCTCTGGTTGATGTCATTGCTCAGAAGGGATGTTAATTTGAAAAACTCTGGCAGTCCACTTCAGAATGGGCACACATGATATCAGCCCATCTTAGCTGAGGTCATAATTAGTAAAATGTGATGGCGGTTAGCTCAGACCCCCCCCACGCCCCCCTGCAGGCTGCTCCCTCTCTCCAATCACACTTGTAGCCGCTGCGATACAGCGAGCGAATGAATGAGCAACTGAACAAGTGCTGATCGAGGGGCCTTTAGGCTCTGGCTGGGCTCCCGAAGCCAACGAGAGGACCACCACTCCCCTTCCTCTCCCTCTCTAGTGGAAAGGGAGGCCATGGTGAAGGGCCAAAGTGAAAACAACTGGAGCTCAGTGCTGTATGACTCCTGTTTTTCCACATCTCCCTGAGCCCGGACCAGTCCAGAACAGCAGAGCTGGGCCTCAGTGAGAGCACACTCCCCTTTACTGCAGTCAACCACATACTAGTATGTACACACACCCAAAAACAAACTCATGCTCATACACACCAAATGTCTATCGCATAATCGCACACACTGCAGTTAATGATGACCAGATGTGGGAAAGTGATGTGCTGCACATTGTGGTTTGGTTTAATGTCCAAGTACCGGTCCGAACTTTCCCTGGCTCCCTCAGACTGGCGTCTTCCTTTTTAACTCCAGTTTCCTATCACACTGTGTACTCGTACTTGTGGACATCAGAGCTCAAAGCAGATCTGAATTTGTGGTGTGAAATCTAAGTTGGTGTAAATCATGTTTTCTTTTCCTCTCACTAACCTGTCATGTTTGGTTGACCCGAACTGTCCACCACCACCAGCGGTTTGGTAGACATCTTGGTGTTTGTTCCTATCGCCATGATTTGTTCCACAGAGAGAGAATTACAGGGCACACCTGGTTTTAAGCACTGTGCAAATGAAATTTGAGAAAATAGGAGAGTTACAAACTTAAAAATGACAACATTTCCAATGACAAAATTCTACAGAAATCAAAATGCTCTACAGTACCCTGGTTGCAATCAAATACAGCATACAGCAGTGTGTTATTCGTACTGAAATATTCTTCTTCTGCCAAACTTCTTCAGACTAGAGTCATCTTGTCAACCAATATTTTAGCATATCTACAGGCACTCTGGTGCCATCAATTAAAGCTAACACCTCTTTCACTCATGTAGCCCCACATCATCACACCACCACCTCTGTGCTTCACTATCAGGACTATGCATTCACTGTGGTGGTCCTGACCATGTCCATACCACACATGCTGGATACCATCTGAGCTGAATTAATTTATCTTGGTCTCATTTCACCAAAGAATGTTCTATATATTATTCAGGCTTCTTAACCAAAGTTTAATCTTGCAATTTTGTGCTATGTGTGTTATTATCTGTCCTTAACACTGTCTGAGCTGTAAGAAAAACCCTGATTTCCATACATTACAGGCAACCCCGGTGCCAAATCTGAAACACTGGCCCGTCTGGTTTTCAGAGCTTGACTGTCTAGAAAGACAAAAACCGCGGCTCTGATTATTAGTACTATGGATCTCCTGCTTAATTAATCTTCCTGTATCTTTTTGCAGCTCAGATTTTTTTTGATTCCTCTGGCAGTTCTTTTCTCTGTGGACCCATGATGCAGACATGCATAATAACCACAGCTCATAAACCTGAGACAGTTCTGGTGTTTACAGGCCATTTTATAACCATCTTCTTGCAGTTATGCTGATTGGAACTCACAAGTGCACTTAAACTGGTTCCAATGTTCACACGGTTTGTAACTTGTGTGTCAGTGACCACAGGTGTATTTACTTTTGTTGCATCAACCATCTGCTTTGGGGCCTGTATTTTCAATATAGTCTTTCTTCAGTATTTATTTTGAATTTGTTCTTAGGAGGAAATACTCTACTTTTTAACTAATAAAAGTTGCAAATTAAGAGGACATTCAATTTTGAATCATCTGCCATTTAAGTGATATTGCACAAGTTGTACTCACTTCTGTTGTTGTATATAACAGTTAGCTTCACGATCAGCGTCAAGCCACTACTCTAAAACTTTGCTTGCAGTGCTTGCAAGAAATTGTATGAGTTGGACAGATAACATTGGCTAATGTAGATGCTTATTTTGTTCTGCAGCTGGACACCTGGCAAACCTCACATTGATTAATGTTTCCTGCTTAGCTTTGGGTGCAGACCTGATACTCAACGACTCAGGTCAGCCAGAATAAAGATGGTGCGCTACAACGGCGACTCAAAATCTTCTCAAACAAACGCTGCTAATACTATACGGCTCTGGAGAGACTAAAACAACTGTGATGGCTTGTGCAGTAAAATCATTAAATATGCAAAAGGAAAAAAAGTCATTTGGAGAAGATTAGACTGCATACCGGTGGTAGAACTGGATTCCCCTGAGATCTCTTTGAGCACAGAGACATCTCACAGTGCAGGAAGAGAAGGGACATGTTGAACTTCGAGTTGAAGGTGAAGCTGAAGCTTTTCTTATCCATCTTTGCATGAGGGACAGGGAAGTCCCTCTGAGGACAGTATCTGACGGAGTCATCCATGGGGCAAACTCCTCTGATGAGCGTGTAGTCTGAGAAAATGCTGGGGTTGGAGTTGGGAGAAATGAAGCACGATACAATGGTGAACCCCAGCTCTGGATCTGATGCAGTAGAAGTAACCTGGAGCACATAAACGAGAAGGAAAAAAAGGGTTTTATCCAAGTATGCCGACCTTTTGTCATTTGTCATGATGAGGATCTACACGTCACTAGGACTAAAGTCATAAAAATGTCATTTTACACTCACTTTGCTGTGATCAAGCCACAAACCTATTGTTGAATGCTTATTCAAGATAAGACAAGAGATAACATACCTGGCTCTGTCCCACACATAACCTTATGCAAAACAACAGTGCACCATTTTAAACTTGTGGTTCTTGCACAGATAAAACAAATAAGATGTATGAATTGAATTACTGAGCCTCAGATGTGTTCTTAGGCAGATTTTGTTTCTTTTGGACAGAGCCAGGCTCGCTAACAGCCAAGTAAACCTTCTCCTGAATGTAGCTTTATATCTAGCATACAAAAATGAGAGCGGTATCAATCTTCTAATCTCATTCTTGGTAGGAAAATAAATAATTTATAAAATGTCAAATAATTTATGTACAACTGATGGAATCAATGTTTTCATATTAACATTGGATCAACTGAGAGTTTAATATGAAACGGGTCACTTGTAAGAACAGAGATCCCAAAAGCTTTGTGGAGCTTCTGGTTTATTTTAGCTCACTGTTTCAGTTTCAGAATTCTGTTCACTTTTAATGTCCCAGCAGCTGTTTTAACCTGATGAACCCCAAAATCTGGCGGCAAGTTTCAAAAGTGTGTTATCTTTAAGACAATAGACAAAATTACACAATTTATCAGAGAAACAAACTGTAAAAGCAGAAAAAATCATCAAGTTTTCAACTTTTCCATGGTCCATGAACTACTCCTCTATATCTTGCATTTGAAAATGCTGCAAAAACGATTGCATTATTTTTGAATTTTAAATGACACATTAGAAGAAAGTTATTTCAATTACATTTCAAAATGTCAGAATTATTTCTGGTTAATTTTTTGATGGAACTGTACATATAATACATTCACAGACAGTCACAATTTTTTCAAGCTGATGATTCTTCCCGTTTTTAAAATTCCTTGCTCTGTTTAAATCTGGGTTTTGGGGTTCACGAGCTGTTTTCAACTACAAATTGCAGTGGTTCAGGAAAACTTTTGAGCATTGTCTTCCTCCCTGCTCAATGAACCATTTGCTACCACTGTGAGGGTCTGGAAAGCACAGCAGGGACCTCTGCCTGGATATTGACACAAGTCAGAAATCCAAACAAATTCATTCAAGTAGACTTTCAGTCCTAGTCAGGATGGCAAGTGATATTTTTCCATCTGTAACCACAAGACAGTCCCCTGAGTTATTATCCCTCCCCTTTTGAATTGTCAATGATGGTATCCTCAATAGAAAGGTCTTAGCCAGAGTGAAAAACAGACACAGACACATAAAAATAGTATTAAAATGACACAGATAAACGCTTATAATACATAATCGAGCTTAGATTTGGATATATCATATGTCCGCGTTAAGTGAAAGGGGTGTTCTGAACAAACAGAAAGCCACTCTGTGAGCATTAAAGTGCACTCGTCCACCTTTTGGCCATCGCCTCAGGTCAGGTCTCAGCACAGTGTGAGTTCTGAGAGGAAGGTTATGCCTCAGCCTCTCACACAGACAGCTCTTTGTAACCCACTGGCTTTGTGTCCACACTGTCAGTGAAGCATCTCCCGCTGGTATCATCATAAGTCATGTCTTCAAAGAAGTAAGAAGAGTTTCTGCTCTCCTATATGAAATAACACAATTACTGTCATGAAACAAAAATATTTTGAGCCCGACAGACAGGATTGGAAGAGGAGTGGAGAAGCGAATGTAAGTGTTAGCTTTTTGGCCTCAACTAGACAAAATAAAAACTGACCTTGTGGATGCCACACTAAGAGATCAAAGCGGAAACCACTCAAGCCCCAGAGAGAGAGTACACACACAGCACAGTTTTCTTGCAAAAGTTTTATTTCAGGACAAAAATACATAACATGCACACTGAGATGAGTATTATAAAAGCATACCTCTACAAATACTTGCTGATTCTGTGACACAGTGTAGAAGGCCTGGCGTGAAGGGTTGATGGACAGTGGGGTGTTGTACAGCTCCATGATGAACGTCATGTTGTTGACCGGCTGCCTGGACGGTCCCGGTACAATCCTGGGAAGTGTGACTGAGGGTTCCTGTTTCTTTCTGTATGTGCAATTGAACTGGGAGGAGAATAAAACAAAGTCAGCGCAAACATCAGCAGGAATCCGACATTAGATTCCACCGCTAAGCGCCCTCACCCTACATGACTGTGTGTGACTGTTTGACCACAATAAGATGAAAATGGGGAAGGACCACAGGAGATATTGTATAAACAAAAACAATAAGTGGGAGATGAGGAATGGATGAGATAAAAGAAACAGAGACAAGATGGAGAAACTTTCAAATGGAAAATGTCAGGTCAAGTCTAATAAAAGAACATCATGGAAAGATGGAGCGACTGCAGGAGCCAGATGAGGCTTTACTAGCACCAAGGGGCTCTGGGAAATAGAGTTTCTTCCAAATGTGAATGATTTACTGTAGACAGAAATGTAGTTTATCAGTGGTCTTGACTTGTTAACCTTCACCCTGCAATCAAAAGCAGCTCGAACAGAGAAAGAACCGCAACAAACCCAATATCTTACACTTATGGTGGATGACTGCTGTCTTTGTCCTGTAAAAATTCTCTCTAAATCCACCGGGTCCCTTCCGAGTAGCACATCAGATTCCAGATCCACATAATCCAGCGGTCCGCCACTCCCATCCTTAGTCTCGGCATGACTGATCACGACCTGCAGTCCACAGAGATTTGTTACTCGCAAAAGTAAAGCCACATCAGTCAGCAAGTGAAAGGAAACTTTCTCCAAAATAATTTCCAGACCTTTTTTGAACAGATCCAGTTGTGAGTAATGTTGCCTAATTCAGGCAGTGATTTGAATCTCTGAGAGGGGTCGACAAAAAATTCTTGCTTAGTTCTCTGAGCCCCAAGAAGTTTCTGGGGGTCTTTAGCTTCTGTCACATTTTTACTGAGTGTTGGATCATTTTCAATGACAGAATATTCCTGCACTTCTTTCGAAACAGCACAACCACTGCTTCAAAAACGTCTTTACGACACAATTGTAACACCATAAATCAGAAGAATTAGAAATAAATGGTGGCTCAGCATACTCTTGATATTATATAGTAGTAATATGTGTAATTAGTTTCCTTACTTGTCCGTTCTTATCTGTCTAATGTGTGTACACACAGCCTGCAGTTCAACCCGGTCTCTGAATGTTTGTTATGTGACTGCTGGTTGCAACCGAGTCACAAATGGCTTCTGCAAAGGAGCGCAGAATTTTTTTGTATTTTATAGAGTGAGGTTCGACCAAATCATTTATTTGTGGTGAATTTCTAAGTAGAATAAGTACAATAAAGTGATTTGGTTTAAAGATCGTGATTTTAAGCTTAGATTTGGTTCATTTTCCAGACTCAAAGGCACATCACATATGATTAGTTCAAGAATCATCAAAAGGCTTTTTACAGATTCTGGCTGCTAAGTTGCGTAATTCTGGCTATTTCATGAAGATGAAATAGCTTTCAAACCAAAAAGTTATTTTATCAGAGGGTTAAAAAGTCCTGTGGCTTCAGCATAACAAAACATGTT
The DNA here is from genome assembly GCA_024666655.1 of Dascyllus trimaculatus. Classification (NCBI taxonomy): domain Eukaryota; kingdom Metazoa; phylum Chordata; class Actinopteri; family Pomacentridae; genus Dascyllus; species Dascyllus trimaculatus. The sequence goes on from CM045446.1 coordinate 16,172,562, forward strand.
TGTGATTTCTCAGCAGAGCAGAGACATGTCAGGCGCCTGAGATGAACATGCTGCTTGAAGAAAACTTTGCTTTAATGAGAAAAGAGGACAAAAACAGTGACACTAACAGGATCCCAAATGTTAGCTGACCTGCCACTGGGTCACTGCTGCATTCAATGAACTTCTCACACCACAGTGGAGACAGCAGCCAAAACAGATGATCTTTGATGTGTGGGGCCCGAGACAATGAAAATTAATCTCTTTTGGCCAGAGGTCAGAGTCTGTCCCTGCATCCAAGTGGTAACACAAAAGATGACCTTGGACATATGCCCGGGTTTTTCAATCTTCATTGGACAGAAAAAACTGTTGTTCCAAATTTCCCCACATAAAAGATTTTAAAGGTCGGGGAGGAAGTGATTCATCCTTACTTGCTAGAACAAATACGCTGAATGAATGCATTCCATAATAATGAAGATAACTGTGCATGTCAGATGTGAATGTGGAAACCCATAAAAACAAGTGAGTGTTCACCATTGTATAAAAAAAATGGAACAGCAGTGTTTTCCCTTATTACTTTTCATGTGAGGAAATACAAATTCTAGTCACACAGCAGCTATTGACCATATTTTTCTGTTTTCCATTTGTAAACAAAACACATTTGTACAAACAACATCTCGACGTCAAGCCTCTGAATGAGCATTTAACATTGCAGTACTAACATCTGTGGATAGTCGATGCTAGTAGGCATGCTGTTAACTTGACTACAGAACATCGTAGTACTCCCTACAAACATCGTACAAGACATTATTTTTACTCCCTGCTTCAGCAAGCCCCGCACAGCTCAGTTATGTGCTGTTAACTTAACCTGCTTCTATTGTCTGAATGCTAGCTGGTTTCTGACTGGAAAGTAGAAGTTAGTTAGTCATGCTGGCTAATATTAGCAATGAGTAACAATTGATGTTAGTTTTCATAATTTAAGCATCTACTGAGTGACATCTGAGCACCTACTTCTTTATGAAATTGGCCTGAGTGTCCCAGTCAGAGCCACAGATTGTAAATGTTAAAAATGGATGTAGCCTCCGCGTGACTTAAACTTGTATATTTTCTATCAGCCAGCAGGGGGTGACTCTTCTGATTGCAAAAAAGGTCGAATTATATAGACGTCTATGAGAAAATGAGCCTACTTCTCACATGATTTGTTACCTAGGTAAACATTTTCCATAAGAGTTTACGGCCACAATCACTAGTTTCAAGTCTCCTTCAATACAGCACGGTGTTCAGTTTGCACATCATAGTCCCATTTAGAGTAAAATAGACGATAAAAGAGGGAGACTTTTAAGATGGGGCTACCTTGTGATTGACAGGCCATGATCATATGGTCTGTGTAGTGTCCTAAAGTTCTCAGTCAAGTTAACCAGCAGCAAAACACAGTATGGGCTCTTTAACTGCTGTGTTGCCACAGTTACTGAAGTAAACCAATAATGGCATTGTAGAAAATGTAATACCTGATATTATACTCACAGAGTTAATGTGGAGGGCCATTGGACTACCTGGCATGGGATATATGGCAGTCTCACAGCCAGTCAACGGAGTTTCCAGTGTGTAGTGGGTGGCATTGACTGTTGCTTTGCATTTTGGGTCTTGCAGCGTGAGGTTGGCATGAGTGATCCCGTTTGCCTAATGGGACAGAGATCAAAAACTCTTTTACTTTATTAACTCATTCTCAGAAATTGTAAAAAAAAAAAGAAAGAAAAGGAAGAATAAAGTCGTGTGAAACTTTGAGTTCTCAGGAATAAACATATCCCACAAGGTGGTCTAGCTCCAGCTCCTAATTACAGTCTATGCCAGTTTCCATTCTGTGATGTGGGCTGACTGAGTTGTCCCCATGTTCAGATGCCAAATGTTTGGAACAGTTTCACTTGCTTCAGTGTCGGCCCATTTAGGGATTGTTTGATTCCTCTTTACTTTGTCTCATTTTGCTTCTGTAGAGGTGAAACTTGCTCACCTTGTGTTATGTATAGGGGAGATCATGGCAGCAGGTAAATCTGATCTGTGAGGTTGGCAGCTACATAAATATCTACATGCGACCATGAGATTTGTGTATTTTAGTGGCTTTATCATTTGCTGACTGTCACTGTAAAGTCTGTTTTTTAGTTTTAAGTACATCATGTGCATCCTGCTTTATGAAAGATAAATATTAAACCATCATAATTAATTGTAAGTTTCTAGGCAAGATCTATGACCCACAACTTCATGCTGCTCACTCACCTCCAGACTCTCTTTCTCGATGCTGATCACCATTCTCTTGTCTTCACACTGCACGCTGAGCCCGACACTCAGAACGCCCTGCTGCTCCTCAGGTTCTCCGTTATCCCAGGGCTGTCCATCAAAGCCGGGCAGGCCGCCGGCCAAATGTGGAGGGAATGGGAAGGGAAGATCGGAGCGTCGCATGGCAGTTCTACCTCCAGGATGAGGACCAGAACCGCGCAGGATGGAGAGATCAGGAGGCAGTATACTCTCCAGAGGATCCACCACGTCTGGAAGTCGCACAGAGCTTCATGAGGCTGATTTTACAAGGAGGGAAAACTGCACAGAACTACGACTATAAAAACTTTAAACGATTTCACTCTAGTTTGAATAATAAGGTCTCAATAAGGCGTGTAAAATGCGGAATACTAGCTATTAAGAAAACTGGGAGCAGCTGTTAAAGTGTATGACGTTCACACAGAATTTACTAGGACTTTTCTTCTGGTTACCTGGCTCTCTAAGGCGGATGTTGAAGTGGTTGGCCACAGGAGTGCTGGTATAGGATGTAACTGGACTGTAGCTATGCTCCTGTGCCCACTTGATCAAGGCTTGTGGTCCTGATGGCAGGTGCTGCTTGGGGGATTTTGACACTGTCATCTGTGAGCTAACACTCACGGTATCAGAGGCCTGTGGAAAAGAAAGCTCATTATTTTTTGCCATCAAAAATACCATGAAATTGTGGTTTCTACAAGAGCACAAAGATCTCACACAAAAAAAGACATGATTTACTGTTCAGGTATATCACAGATATTCAACTTCAAGTACAGTCCTGCATTTATTCTGTGTCAACTGTGAATCATGTGAATGAGTGAGGTAATGGGCGTGTCGCAGCTCGATCAATGCTGAGAAAGCAACATGTTCGTTTGCTCCTAAAATTCATGTCCTGCCCTGCTGCTCCCCCAGTAAGGGAGGACTTGTTCTTTCTCACAGGCATTTCCCACACATTCAGCTCTCTTAAGCAACACTGACAGGAGTGAGGGCTCAGTTTTATGAGGCTGTCATATCACATGCATAGTTGATGATCTCTCAAACACTGGTTGCACAACCACAGCATCCTGTGTACCACAGTAGTCAAGTAAAAGTCAAAATGTCAGCTGTGGGTGAATTACTTAAAAGTAACTATTTAAACACACACACACCATTTTATTTAACATCCTGCAGACATTTAGATGTTGAAAAATGTCTGTTCTAAAACTGGTGTCAGTTTATTGAATTAATTTAGAACAATGGCCCAGAGACATTTGCATGGCGTGCTGTAGCTTCACCTCTTCCTTCTTGGATCAGCTGTGGGTTAGCAGAAATGACGAAGCACCAAGATGGCAACCGCTGGAGCCACCACATAGTTTCAGAAGCATTTATTAGGAATCCTATGGGTGACACCACATGTTTTTGAAAACAGAAGAGGCTCTACAGCAACACTTATCTCGTACTTATAGTGCAGTCTTGAGATTCACTAAACTGGCAATTTCACAACCATTCACTAATCCCACTTTATTAATGGGCCATAAGCCGTATGCTTTTGGGGTTGACAATATATAGCAAGAGCCCTCTATCAGTCAGTTAGAACTCTGTACTGCATGTAAAATAATAGATTAACGAAACACGTCAGTGTATTTGTTGGGTACATTATGTATGACTGTCCATTTGTGCTGTCCAATAAGTTACACTGGTTTTTAAAGAGGTATTACAGCAGCAACCAGGCAGCTGTACAAACACACGGCGCCTGGCAAAAGTGCCGTGTCATAACTGCTGCAGCTCTGCAGGAGTATCAGCATTTCATTCTGAGGAAACATGGAACACACCACACACCTCCACTGAAATTAGTGCAGAGCTGAGAGAGCAGAGAGGTAAGAAAATTATATAGCAAATATGAACGTCACCAGACATATGAATCATTTTGAAATGTTCAATACTGGTGTCTTTTTTTTTGCTCAAGAGAAAGTCAAGGTATAAAATTCCAACCCTGGAGCAAGTATGGTGGTTGGACAACCTCCAGCTCTGCATTGACTTGATCTACAGCTAAAAAATTCTTCCAAAGTGCGCTCAGGTGTCTTATTCTTATGGTTCCTAGGAGACCTGAGCAGTGGTAATGAAGATTTAATTTCAAAAATACACACACATGCTTAGTGTCGATATGTACAAAACGTTCTGTCTAAGTAAGGGGTGCTCTGATATATTGTAGTAATTAGCCAGTGTTTGTCTTTTGTGTGTGGTGAGGAGGTCCTAAAAGTGCCTGAAGCAGGGTTAGCTGCTCATAATTCACATTGTGACTGATGAGAAGCAGCTTGGGCTCTGTTGCAGCCTTGCCTTTGAAAATATGTGATGCCCCCACTGCTCCGGCCCTTTGGCTCTCTGAAAGGGATGACAGTCCCTGGAGCAGCCACCGTGAAATTTCACAGCTCCTCCTAACCTGTTATCCCCACCTTGTACTGCAGCTCGGACCAAGCGCCAATTCAACACATATCTTGGTGTAACAAATTCTTTCGCCAGTGGTGAAAAGTGTTGACATTTCTGTCTGAAACATGCCTTGTGAGCCTGTGCGATGTGTGGTACGACTGCACAAAATGTCCTGTGATGTCTGTGAAGCCAAAACAAATCTATCACTTGATGAAAAGCTTTTTTTCTGTACTTATACTGCAAGCGTACCACGACATCCAGCTTTCCAATCACATCGTGGGCTTTGACGACCCAGTTGACGGATTTGGCGCATTTGAGGAGCAGAACGACGTCACGAAACACCGCGGCATCATCCTTCAGAGGTCTCAGATCTACAATGACATCCACCTGGAAAGCACTGCAGGAAAAGAGAGAGAAAAAAAGAATTTTCGATGGTTGGGGTCGACGTAGTGTTATCACGCCTTCTGTGTCTGGCCAACTAATTAAAAAGCTGGACCCATTCCTAGAAAAAACAAAAAAAAGCAGACATATGTGCTACAGACCAGATAGCACCAGAGTGAGAGACAGCGCTGCTACCAATGCATTCCCACATCTTAGGTCTTACGGGTGTACAGAATAATCACTCCACTGGGGAGTGAGGACATTATCTGGCAACCTGGACGTGGAGACCCAGTTTTGAAATATCTTCCTCAAAAGAACATGACATGAGTGAAAAGTAACCCCCTTCATGTTAGTTCCCATCCAAAACAAACTCCACAGAGATTAGTGAGAGCATCCTGACCTCAAAAATAAACTCTGACAACATGTGCTCTTGGCTTCGGCTGCTTTGGCTGCTCACCTGCTGGAGTTGGGGGCTTGGAGCTCAATGATGTGGACTTCCCGGTCTTTGTTGGGCACAGAGAGAACGCAACCCTTAGAGGTCTGCGGCTCCTCGTAGCTGCCCAGGTAGTTCAAAGACAGGAACTTGGTATCGATCTTGCAGGTGTCAGAAAACACTGGATCTGAAAGGAGAGAGAATGTTTGTGTTAGTGGTCGGGGGGGATCTGTGAGGCTATTTTGATCCCCCAAAGTAGAAATACAGCTTTCTGTTTCGTCTCCGCCACTGAGAGGTCAGAGCCTGAGGTCAGTTACAGAACAGCACCCCCTGCTTCTGGGAGGAATTCAAGGTCCTGCTCAGGGAGACTTGAGTAGGGTGAATGTTTGCTTTGTCCCAGCTGTTCCAGGAACAGTTCCCTTGCTACCCTGCAGCTGGTATTCCCATTGTCTCCCTTCCAAATGCAGCATGAACAAGAACCAGGCCTGTGTGCCCAATGAGGCTGGGCGTGCTCTAGTTGGCATGACATGTCTTCCTATCAACAGGGAAATCTCTCTTTTTATTTTACGTGGGAAAACTAAGAAAGGAAATTTACCAGGATTCCTTTGCAATAACAGGGTAAATAATATCACATTGAATCAAACCTTCTTGTGTTTCCTACTCTACTTTAGCAACTTTTAAAAAATTAATTTACACAAAAAGTTATGCTCCTTCTCTGCACTCAGAGAAAACAGAAGACAGATGCTTCCTTATTTGGCAGATAGAACCTTGGACAGAGTGTAAACTGAAGGTTGGCACCTTCCTCTCCGGATGTCTTGTGGCACTTTAAAGAGCTGAGGAGAGATCCTGACGATGGACCCGCTTAGGAAGCAAAGGGACAATCTGTGCATCTTCATGAAACACCAGAGAAGATATGAAGGAATGGAAATCTACTGCTCTTTAGCTGGAAGTAAACATCATGGCACTCTGGGGTTTGGCCAGACCACAGACCCTAATGACACAAGCCAAAGCAATTCAATCTGAGCTACCACTCTTCTCTCCACAGCAACTAGCAACATAGAGACAGAACTTAATCATCACCAGCAGCAGTGCAGTCATTATTTCTCTTTGGACACAAGTTTTGCTTTTTTACTTCCACGTAGTGAAAGATTCTCATTAAAAACAAGATATCCTGTCTGAGTTGATGAATTGTGAAGCTGGACGTGCAGTCTGTTCACTGTATGAATCAGCCAGCAAGAAAATGAAGAATTGAAAGTCTGCATCTAGAACACGTGTGAAGATCGATCATAGCCTCCCCTGAGAACCCCTCAGTGCTTCTTCAAGTCAGACACACTCCTGCCTCAACTTACTTATCAGAAAAATTGGAAAGTGCATCTATCTTTGGCTTTTTTTTTTTGCTCGTCAAAGTAATGCCTATATGCCCCCAAAAGAAGACACTTTGTTACATTTTGCTTTTGGTTTCCTTCATCAGAGCTCAGCAGAGGTGGATGTTTCTGATGATTTGAATCCATCCAAATTATGCGCATGTGTTTAGCTGCAATGATTAATCGATCATCTGTGGACTATTAAACTAATTGCCAGCTATTTTGATTGAACTAATTATTGGGTTTGAGTAACACTTATCACCATAGACTATAAACTTTCCATTACATCACCCATAAGTTTCCTACACAGTTCTGAAGCTCAGTTTTGTGGCTCTTGTTGTCGCTATCTTCCTGTGAATGTAATCACCTTTACTGATCACGTCCTGTATTTTGCGTAACTTTAAGCCTTAATACAATTGAAAAGGGGGAATTCTCGAAACATTCACCCTCCACACAGTCGTCATGAATGGTGAGATAAACTATTTAGATCAAAAACCTTATTTTTACCAGGCTGCAAACATGTTTATTTCTTCTGTCAAGTTGAGCATTTTAACATGCGGTCTACAAGGGGTTTACTTGCTTTCGAAGCCAGCCTCAAATGGACAATCAAGGAACTGCAGTTTTTGACATTTTTGCATTGGTTTAGGTTTTCAGCCCAGGTGGTTGCTGCTTAATTATTGCACACTGGCACACATGAAAGCACAAAAACAAAAACGCATTAAATTGTTGTATCATCTTGTCAGGAATACATGTAAACCCTCTAAACCCCAAAACCTGGCAGCAGGTTAGACATGCTTGTTGTCTTTTAAAAGAAATCGCCAAAATTACACCATTTATCAGAGCAAAAAAACCACATGTATGTAGTATGGGGTCCAGTTTTTTCACTTTTTGTAAAATAAATATTCAAAGAAATGAGCCCACGGTGAATAAAATGCTCGTAAACTGCATGGGGTTCAAAGGGTTAATGTAAATCAAACTGATGATGTCACTATGTTAATTTGAGCCTTTGTTTATATAGTGCTACAACCTCTTTATGGGAACTTAATGTTTGACAGCATGCACATGTATGCAGACATGCTGGAACGCTACATCTGACCATCACATCTACTTTACATTAACCTGCGGTACAAGTATGAAGTGTTGTTCTATTACATTCACAAAAATAGTGAAATGCACACAGTCAGTCTGTTTTATGCAGCAAAATGTGCTACAATTACCTTGATTAGTCTGACAGTTATTTTGTCAGTTAACTGAAGAAATGGTGAAAAAAAAGCCTGTCATACTCTCCTAAATTTTGGCACTTGAATCTCTGACTATGACTCAAAGATATTCTCTGTCACATAACTTGAGAAAAGCTGAAAATCCCTAAAATTTGAGAGACTGGAACTTGATTAGTTTTCATAGTGTTTTTGAAACTTTAGAGATTCATTTAACTAGTTGCTAATTAATTTGAAAGCATCTGATCAATTAATTGTTTCAGTTTTAATAAAAAAAAAAGTGGAGCACCAAGATGAGAAAGTACGTTTTCATGCATTTAAAAAGTACAATCATACTTGTTCTAAATTGGGCAATTTAGTCAGAATACTACCATTTCTCTTCGGTTGTGCAGCAATTCTTGTTCTGTAAGCAGCTAAAACTCAGAAATACCACAGGCAGCCTGTTAAATAGTGTGAAAGGGTGAAAGTCTATTGAGGGAAGGAAATTCTTTTCCTAGAGTGGTGTATGTAAACCTCTAGCCTGGGCTAAAACACAAAAGCTAAGTAAAGTTATGGGAGCCAAAGGGGAATCGGGGGGGCATGCCTTGGGGCCTAGAGCTATGTTAGGGAATTTTGGGAATCTGGTGCACACCTTCTCCGACTTTGATGTAGATGTCTTGAGTCATCCTGAGCTCAGAGAAAGAGGTGACTGCCCTGTACTTCTTCTGGGCCCAGTTGAGGAGGTGCTCGTTGCCGTGGGGAAGGGTCTCCTCCAGGATCTGGGTGAAGAGGGAGAAGTTTCCCGGCTTAAAGTAGACCTTGGAGCCCTCGGATACCTTGAGGAGGAGAAAAGGCAGGAATGTTAGAAGACAAAAGCAACTGCTGGGATGAGCTGTTATCGGTTCTGTGCAATATGCTTCCTTCCATTTGTTCAGCTTTACTCATGTCCAACATCCATTCCTGTGAAGTTGTTTACAAAGCAAAACATTTTAAGACACTGAATAATGGTGTCTTCCACAACCGACTGAAACCAAAAATCTGCCAGCGGGTTTCCAAAATTAGACCATTCATCAAAACCAAAAACTGTAAAACATGAAAATCTGTGGAAGTTTGTCTTCCCGATGGCCCATGAACTACTCATCTGTGATGTGCCATTCTGTCTGAAACATTAACCAAATATAAGCTTAAAATCATGATATTTCATCTAAGTGTAGGATCAATGTCTCATTTAAAATGTCACAAATAATAAATAGTTTTCTGTAACCAGATTCTATGAAAAACTAAAAAATTCTGCGCTCATTGCCACAACCGTGAAGGCATGACTGACTCAGCTGTGACCAACAGTCACGTGATGAATATTCAGGAACTTTTACGCTGAACTGAACTGAACTGCAGGCTGTGTTTACTCAGAGCAGAAGGACAAGTAAGGAAGCAACTTAAAACTGCAAGTAGTTGAATATCTAGAGTCACCTGTTTGTTCCAGTACTGCTTATATCTGTAGCCTCTCTGTGGATTCCAGTTTTTTTTTTTTCATTTTTTCAGTTGTTTTCATTTTTTTATGATTCTTGGCGTTGTCACTGCCATACTACACTAATGACATTTTGAGTTCTGTTTACTTCTAGTCATGGTTGTATTGTTTATCAAAAATTTAAAATATCTATTGTATGCAGAGTCACATTTTCCCCAGTATTACTAACATCTTGTCAGGATCCTGGCTGCAGCCCCTGCTCCCCCCTCCTCTCTCTCTCTGGTTCACCTGGGCTCTCCCCTGCAGCTGCGGCCACTAACCCCTTAATCAGCCCTGATGTCGGGCAACCGTGGCTCAGCACACCCGGCTCATCAGCACCTCTATAAAGACTTGCCCGTCACTCCACTCCTTGCCGGATCACAGCTTAAGCTCTCTGCTTAGCTCCAGTTTCTGCTTGCAGTTCCAGCTTCAGCCCCTGCTTCACGTCTGCCTTCCTTGAGCCTGCCAGTTTTCTTGGTCAATGTTCTTTCAGTTCTGTGAGCACCGTCGACTTTCTGTTCTGTTAAAATAAATCAGTTATCATGATCCAGTCTTGGTTTGCTCTGTGTCTGCAGTTGGGTTCTCCCCTGCATTGTGACACACCTGTGAGCACTTAAAAATGTTTTTTTCGTCTTTTTTATGGTTTTTGGGAATATACAGTGCCATGTTGCACAAAAAACATTTCTGCGTTCTCTCTACTTTTAGGCAAGTTTGTGTTGTTTTCAACGATTCAGGACTTTACATGGCAATGAAAATGAGCTCACAATGAGTACAAATGTGACAGGAGTGAAGAAATGGACTGGGGGAGGGTTAAAAGAAAAAATAATTATGCATTTCTCTTAACTACTTAACTTCAGCTGACAGCGATCCTTTGTTTAGAGTAAAATGCTCATAAAAGTCAACTCAACTTTGCTCATCCTTATTTTAAACCAGAAAGCTGTAAAATAAAGAACCTGCTGGCAGACTTTACAAAAAAGAGCTCAGCCTTTCCTAAATTAAACCAGCTCTTTAAACACTGGTGAAACCCATCCCTCATACTCCATCCCAGCCGTCATTGCGAAGCTTCTACAAATATGCTGTGCGTATTTTTACACGTTCCCGTACACAATAAGGTTTCCAGTGTTTATACTGGGTGCTGTGTAAGAGGGCGTCATCACAAATGTGTAGGTGTGCATCAAAATGGCCACAAAGGGTAAGAGAGAAAACACAAATACTTGACAGAGACAGACTCAAAAACTGACAGACATAATGCCAAAAGGTGAGCACACATACGTACATATAGCAAAGCCAAAAACATATTCATTGCCATGCCTAATTTAGATTATAAATTGAAGTGAATTTTTATTGACCAATAGTCTTCTTCTGACTGGAAATGACATAATCAAGTCACAAAAGCCATTGTGTTAGAGATGTTAATTTTTTTTATAGGCTGTCACAATTTTTTGAGAAACTATCAAGTTTCTATCCTATTTTATTTGTTTCTGGTAATTCCTACCATGTTGTAGAGCATTCTAATACAGTATAAACTGGAAACAGTTGGCTGGAAAAATCAATTGGAACAGTCAGTTACGAGTCAGTTCCAAGTCATGTCTAAAACCAGAGAACTTAGTGAGGACCTCCGGTTGTACCATGTGGCTGCTCAAAAGACAGCAAAAGGTGTTTTCAAGTGCCAGTGGCCACAGTGGAAAGAATAACCAACAAGTACAAAGAGTTCCACACTGTGAAAACTATAACGGGGCGCGGTAGGAAGTTAAAAGTGACTCCTGGAAAGAAATGGTAGAGGCCAAGAAGAATCCAAGGATCATCACCAAGACCATGTGGTGAATCTGAGGAGTTCTGATACCAACATTTCAATCAGGACTCCCCCTTCTCTAAGACAGATGTACAAAAGTTCACCTGGAAAGAGAAACATTCAACTCCAAGTTCACCATCCTCACAGTCAAACATGGTGGGGAGAATGTAGAGCTTTGGGGATGTTTTTCAGCCAATGGGTCAGGTAACAGGTGAAAGTGAACTGTATCTCAAGAAAAGAGGACAAAATCAAGTTTCTGTGGGTAAACATCAGGCAATCTGCAAAAAAAAACCCCAACAAACTGGCCTTTGAGAGCACTGGACCCTCAAACAAGACAGTTAAGAGAAGCATTCAACCAAAGTGGTCAAGAAATGGTTACCAAGAAACAAAAACAACAATTTGCAGTACAGACCTGAATTCCATCAAAAATCTGTGAGGAGAACTGAAGACCAGAGCTATGGCAAGGAAATGACTGATGTGGTGGCAAATAAAGGCTTTACCAAGGATTACTGAGAAAGGGTTTGAGTAATTTTGGATGTGGCATTTGAAGCAAAAAGTAAAACAATATAGAAATAGTTTAAATTCCTCATTAACGTCTCTAACACAACGTTTTACAGCCTTTTATCATTTGTTTATGTCGATTCCAAGCAGAGGAAACCGATTGGTCAAATAAAAATTCACTATAAATCAAAATGTGGCATGAGAATAAATAATTTGGGGCTTAAATGTATGAAAGTTAAAGCACAATGCTTAAAAAATAACACAAAAATTAGGACAGAGAGGAAGACTGGCGTGGCACATTTAGGAGGCACCTCCTTTGGCACTTAATGGAGCACAGCCCCAGAGCTTCATTTCAGAGAGATAAACACTCACATGTGCTGAAAACCAACGAATAACCCAACGCGTCCAAGCGCACGGTCTAGACAGCCTACCTCATTTTATTTCCATGCTTGTTTTTCTTTCTTCTGAGGTATTCTATCTGTATGCATGAGCTGAGAAAGTGCTGGCAGGCACCAATTAAAATGTTAAATCCAAGAGGAAAACCACTTCTCTGTAATGATGTTATGAAGTTGTCCCTAAATTGCAATCATGCCTTAATGATAACAGAATAATATCCCTTTGGGGTGTTTAAGTTTTTCAGACATAACTTTTCAAATCTCCTCATGCGCAACATCTGTCTGACCTCTGGACGCTCCTCCTGGTGTTCCTGGCATTGTCACCAGAGGCCGTAAATACTGAGTCAGAGGAGACAGACTCTGTCGAAGAATTCAGGTTGACTTTATTTTTAGTGTGTTTACTACGGCGAGGAGTACGAGAGGAAAAGAAAGATGGTGGAGTGGAGAGAGGTGGTGCACTGAACTGCTGAGGAGGGGGTCGGGGTTTCTTCGCCATCGCTGCCAAGTTCAGCAGAGTTTATCAGTTTAATTGCGGGAATACAACCATAATTAGTCGCAAAGAATTAGAGGGGAAAGCCTGAAAGCCAAATTAGCTGCAGGCCTTGCAGAGCCCTGAAAACCTCAGGAATTTGAAACAGGGAAGTGAGAGACCCACTCTGGGCTTTAACAAACTCTCTCTCTGCTCTTTCTCTCTGCACAGCTGACAGACCAAGAAGTGCTGGAAACCAAAAAGCAATTTCTGTCACTGGCTTAAATAGAATATATAAACATAAATACACTACGCTGCATACTATTTACATAAGCTGTCATTTAACACTCTAGTGGTACATTTGCTGCTAATGTACTCACATTCAGCATAAATGCCTTATTAACCCTTAGAATCCCAAAACCTGTGGCCAATTTTGATAGGCCCGTTATCTTTTTTAAAAATGCCAAAATTATACTATTTGTCAAACACCGTAAAAATGGAAAGAATTCAAGTTTTCACCAGTCCTTAAACAATGCTGATGTGCATTCTCACTGGAAAAATTAGTCCAAACTAACCTTAAACATTGACATTTCATCAAAATCACTATATTCTATGTGTCTCATTACAAAATACACCAAAAACAAACCATTTAAACCAGATTCTTACAATAAGAAACATTTTTTCTCAACTGTGGAGCCATAAGTGACTCATCTCATGGCTTCACAAAAAATTAATCTGTCTTTCAGCTGAACTCCCGGTTGTGTTTAGGAAACAAGTACAGAAACAAATTAGGATGATGGAGAGAAAAATAAAACACATTTGAGCTACAATATAAATGCAGCATGGCTCAGGAGAGCAAGTTGTCATCAAATTGTTGGGTGATACATTCAGCACGGTGAAATAATCTTCCTCTTCTGAGATGTGCCGTGCCACTAGAAAATGGAACCACTTCTAAGCTTGAAATTATATTTCAACAAAAATCCCTTTATTCTACATGTCTTATTTAAAAATGTGCCAAAAATAAACTGTTTGCATTAACCAGATTTGCACTCCTCGGCATAACCATGAAGCCATTAGTGATTCAGTTTCAGTTTCAGTTTATTTGCCATTTGCAGTTAAAAATACCAAATTGGAAAAGAGGTGTGAGTAGCTCAAGTGCCCTGTCAAATCATTCATACAAAACACAGACTCACAAACAGCTGCCAGTAATCAATATATGATAAAAGTCACAGTAAAAATGCTAATATATGACAAATATCGAGCAAAGGGGAAATGCCCTGTCAAGATGCATTATTTAAAGACACCACAGCTTGGGGGAAAAAAACTTTTCCTGTGGCGAGAAGTACCACATTTAATGGCACGATAGCGCCCACCCGATGGTAGAAGCTCAAACAAGTCCTTAGTCGGATGGAACAGGTCATTTACAATAGCTATTGCCCGGGACAAAAGTCTCTGTTTGTAAATGTCCTCTAAGCTGGACAGTTCAATGCCGATGCTCTTACTGGCAGAGCGGACCACTCTGTTTAAAGCTTTCTTTTCTTTGGCTGTGGCATTCCCAAACCACACAGCTGTAACCAACAGTCACGTGACAAAAATTCAGGGATTTTCCACTGAACTGCAGGCTGTGTTTACGCAGAGCAAAGAGGAGCATCAAAACACATTAAAAGTGTAGTTGTATAGCAAGTAGTAAATATCTACACTATTTAGTGTGACCATGTTTTTCCAGTTATGGTAACACTCAGTGGCACAGACATTTTATTTTTATTTATTTTTTCTTATTGTTTATTCCAAATTTTAACTAAAACAATAAACATTTTGAGTTCTCTCTACTGATAGCCATCATTGTGCTGTTTCCACAGAGGTATAGAATTTTATACTGAAGTAAATAATAAGTCCACAGTGAGTAAAAATGTATGAGTAGCAAACAATATCCCAAAGTTGGATTCAGAGGACTAAAGTGAATCCGTTGGCATTATTTTGTTAATTCTCATATCAGAAAAGTCCAGAAAAAGATTGCTGTATTGGCGTAATGTTGACCAACCGCCGCTTGTATCGAAGGCCCCGTGTCTGTCCGGTGTTCTTCTGAGCAGCACGTTGCCAAGTAAAGCAGAACTCGACTGCATGAAAGCAGAGCTCTTCTCTTATTAAGCTATCTATTGCTATTACTGCCAAAGATTGTCTTGAGTGTGGATTTTCTGAGCTGTGAAGAGCTTGTAATGCGCTCTGAGGTTGAAATACATGAAAGCTGGATATTACCTCGACTTGAGAGGAATTCCTCAGACTTGGCAGCTGAGTGCAAACAAAGAATGCAGAGGAGAACTTAGCTACATACCATGGGGACCTAAACTCATGCTTTCATGTTTGTAATGATACTTGCAGACAGCTAGTTGTTGCCATAACAACTCAAACAGTGACTGTTGACTCCATTATGTTTAGCAGTATAGATGTTTACTCCAATGCTTTCATTTTAAATTCTGGGATGATCATATATTTGTGTACGATAGAAGCACATCTGTCAATTCTGAGTATTCTGCAAAACATCGAACGGTAAATTTCCCACCCTTTCTTCTTATGAGCGTCAGCATATTATGGCCATATGTGCAGTAAAAAGGGGAAGGCATGCCAAATGTTTGAGATCAATTATCACAGAGCTCCACTCCTCCACTGCGCTCTCACTGAGCAACACCCTCAGCCTGGGAACTGCAAAAAAGGCTGTTTGTAAAGTAAGAGGTGTTGCAAACTGGGGAGGGTGATGGAAAGTGCAGAAAGGGGCTGATAAATAATATGAGCATGCAAAGACTCTCTGATGATATTAATGTGATAAATGCTTTTGTGGCTGATTTGATCTTCTCTCTCTTGATGAGATACGGGGGAGCTAATCGCGCTGCTGATGCAGATGTGTTCCTGCGAGCTGGCAGCCGCTGTAGTGGAGAAAACAATCCCACATGTCTCAGCGCCACTCTGGAGCGTTCCTCTGCCGTTCCTGTCTCCGGATGAAAACCGACAGTGGCTGCCCGTGGTTTCCATTAATCATTACAACGGGGAGAGCGCTGCCATACGACCAGCCTTCAGCTAATGAAAAGAAAGGCAGGAGTGAAAAGGCAAAGCTTGGCCAACAAACAATGGGCCATGCACGAGCCAACAGCAAAACCTAACAGGGTTTTCCATCAAGTATCGTAAAACATTTGCTCCGGCTTTTCAGAGATGCAACGCAGCTCTCCTCCCCAAACTCCCTGAGAGGAAACATATACATTGGGCCACAAAGTAAACACTCCGCACATGAGCCTCACTTCAAACCCTGGTGTCCCTTGGTGAAATGATATCTGGCCTCCGTTCAACGTTCATATTTCACGTCATTTTAGACCCATGATGATTCCTGCCTGCTGCTGATTGACAAGAAAAACTGCAGAGAGCATGTTTTACAACAAAAGTCTGGATTCTGGCATTTTAAAAGCAGGCAGGGCCCGTTGGCCAACAGCAACAGTGTGCTCAACGTCTCTGAAGCGTTTCCAGGCGGCCCATCTGTGTCCATGGAGCCCCAAGCGCTGGGACCAGGAAACAAGGACTGGCAGGCCTGATTCAGAGTCCTATTAGCCCCAGGAAACAGCCTCTCCAGTGGAAAAGCAGAGCAAGGGAGGTCTGGCACTGGGTTTCTGTTCTGAAGTGTTAAGCCCAAAACCAGCTCCTCTTGACTCTGTGCATTAACATCTCCACTGTAAAGCACAAACCACAAAGTGGCACTCCCTTCGTTGCATCATGGTCATGGCAAACGCATATTTTTGCATGTTCTGCAAGTTTTTAGTTCAACAGACTGTTTGCTAAACCCTTAAAAAATATGAGGACATATGTGCATTCAGCAGTAACATGTTTATATGATTATTTCTCATGATACTGCCTGGCTCTACACTGCAACGCAGGAACATTTTTTCTCTTCATTTCCATACCTCCTGCACCGATCATCAACTGATAAGCACGCTGACTTTTTGCCTGGAACACAGTTTGGATTTCTGCCTAACTTTTTGGCAGAAAATCATGAGACACAGTGATTTGTAAGACTGCAACTAACGGTTGTCATTGTTGATTATTTTCTTGATTAACTGATTAGCTGTTTGGTCTATAAAATGTTAGAAAATGGTGGAAAATGTCAACCAGTGTTTCTCAAAGCCTAAAATGACCTCCTTAAATGTCTTGTTTGATCCACAACCGAAAGACATTGAGTTGAGTGTCATAGAGGAGGAAATAAACCAAAAAATGTTCAAATTTAAGAGGCTGGAGTCCAAGAATTACTTAATTAAAGACAAGAATGGAAACAAATAAAAAATTAAGCAGTAAAATATCTATAACATGTCGAGTCTCCATTTTTTTCATTATTGGTAACACATGTGGGCACTTGGAAAATGTTTGACATACTGATTTCTGTAAATGAACTTCAGCTTTAATTAAAAATATTTAAAATGAGGGGTATCATAATTGTGTCATTGAGCAAAGAAGACACGTTTGAGTTCTCTTTACTTCTAGTCAGGGTTGGTCTGTTTCCATAGAGGTGTGGGATTTTATACTGTAGTGAAAAATGAGCCAACAGTGAGCAAAAATAAGACAGGAGCGCAAAATGCCCAGAAACTGCTTGAGGTTCAGAGGATTAAAGTAAAAACAAATTGTTCTTGATGTAGCCTAAGACACGCAGGAGTGAACAGTCAGTTGCAGTTTATTGGAGAAGACGAGAATAAATCTTGATTAACAGTGAAGAGACGCCTGGTGATCGCTCTTCCAGGAGGATGCTGTGTGTTATTTCAGTTTAAGGAGGTGTCACAGTGGAGAGAACCAGAGGAGAGCAGCAGCATCTGGGACTCCTCTGGGTGACAGTGATGTGCAGCAGTCAGGCTGGTGGAGGAGATACCAGCAGCTTGCAGTGCCAGAGGGCTCAGCGCTGTCACTCAAACACAAAATACTTAACACCTAATTCAGCAGGGGCCCCTGCAGTCAGTCTGAACCATTAGCTTTGCTTTGTCTGACTGCAGGGGCCTCCATCTGCACTGTTAACATTCCCTTTATCTGCATGAAAAACTGCTATTATATGTCAGACATGAAGGGCCACAAAAGAGACACCTCAGATCTAAAATATATACTTTACACATGTCTGATGAACAGCTGAGCAAGTGTAGCTACTGTAAATTAATGCCTCTAATACAGAGATGTGTCTTATCAATGAAAACTCGTTTTCACTTGAGATGACGCAGAAGTGAAAACGTCTGCAAAAGCACCAATGTTCAGCATCATCGGACGTGCAGAAACCACTCTGCCTGGACTGGAGGTTTTAATGGCGGTTCTCAGCTGCTTTGTGTCTGCCACCACTGACAAGGGGAGACGTTTACTGTGATGTTGACCTGCTGCTCTCCGCAGAAACACCCATCTTGCCGGCCACACATTATCGCGGCTTAAGAAAACACAGGCAGGCCAGATGCACATCCATCTGCAGGAAATGCATCGGTTTCTTTTGACAGAAAATGACTACGGGAAATGAGTCACAGGGTATTTCTATATAATCTTACTCACACACAAGAAAATTTAAAAAGACTTGTGGTTATTAAACTTTGCTGAGACCTCAAAAATGTCTTTAAAAGCAGCATGTTTCATTTAAAGCAACAGAATTTTAGAGCTCTAACAATTCTTTTAATTTGGTTGCAAGACCTGCAACACCCTGTCCTCTAACAATGCAAACACTTTATTGTACTCTTGATGGAGAGGTGATGAGCACTAATATGACTGCGTGATGAAAGGTGCTGTCAGACAAGCCTAAAAAAGTTACACAAGGTCTAGTACAGGCATATTAATACCCTGTTCTAAATGTCAAGTAGGCTGGGACAGAAAATACGTAAGTGGAACACATAGTTCTTTGTATAATATGAGTGTGTGTGTACAGATGAGCCCATGCATAGCACAGGGATTTTGCAGTCCGTCCATATTCTCCCTCCATGTCACACTGGCTTTCACGGCAGGATGTTTTGTGTTGGGAGAAGTAAGCAAGAAAACTCTCGGTCACATATGGAAATGATTTGTGTACCTGATGCTGCATTCTTGCACAATGCCGTGGTGTTAACACAAAATTGAAAATGATTACTTCTGGGCAGCCCGAAATACAGAAAAGCCTTCGGAGCATGTAAAGACAACTTTTCAAAGCAATATAGCTCAGAGAAGCCACAGCTGAGAGTTTCTGGGGCCTGTTTTGCCGTTATTTTCTCATGTGATACACAGGCTTTGAACAACAGCACTGAAGGAGCCCATTTTTACATTTTTTATTAAGTTTCCCAGAAAGGCCCCCTGGTACCTTTACTAAATATGGCCAGCTCCCCAGGGGGCCTGGCTCCAACTACACTGAGATACCACTCACTAAATCTTCTTTTCTTCCTCCCACATTTGTACCCTGCTCCTAACAAAAACCACTGTCGAGCTATTTTCATAAAGGCAACAACTTTATAGGAAGGGGAAAAGGTGCCCTTGTGTCTGTTACAAATGAAAGCTCAATTTAGAGACAAAAGAATGCAACATTTCTCTATTTAATGCACTTAGAAGTTGTCCTACCACATCCTTACTTAGTTTGGGCTGACCAAGAACTTATGTAAGCAAGCTTTTTAGATGCTTTTTGTTTGGTGGCACATCGAATGCAACTATTGAAGCACCCATATTCTGTCCAGTGTGTTATATGACATATAAGGGTCAGCAAGCTTAGAAAATTTAAAGTTCATGACAGAGAGAGCTGTTTCTCCCCCCCAGAAAACTCTGCTTCTTGTCTCCCTGAAACACCTTATGTGAAGTCCTGGCTTTTCTCCCTTTACTGATCTATGTCACAATGTAACACATTTACATAACGCCTGCCTAGTGGGCAGTTTGGCACTCAAACAAAAAATTAGCAGCTTCCTTGCAGTCCACCGTTATTTATTCAATTGGGTTGCTTCTGCTTGTGCCACATCCCACATTTATGGTTACATATGCAAGGTCATGTCGCTTTCATTGGGCTGGAAAATAAATCAGAGCAAGCAGGAATTTTTGGGAAGGGGCCCTTAACCTTGAGTATACTCCCTACAAACAACGTCTTGTTATATACTACTTTGTAGTCTGCTCGGAGGACTCTGTTTCATACATGCGCCATAGATGGACTTCTACAAGGGTTGATCAAAAGGTTCCAAGACTGTTCATGGTGCTTGTGTAGGGAAACACACCACAGTGACATGCGTGCAACATGTGTGAGCAATAACTGTCGTGAGTCAGGATATCACATGATACTGCACAATCAGCATTTGGACCCGTGTTGGACATATTATGACCACGGATAGTCCTGCAATTGTGATTTGTCCAGAACAAAGAACGAACATCATATTCTGTGTCAGTCAGTAGCCGGAACATCCAACCTTAATGTGGAGGATCATCACTGGTGATGAGAGGTGGGTTTGTGGCTACCACAAAGAGAAGAAACAGCAGTTTTGTTCAAGAGGGACAGTTTTGAAATGTCATGGTGCATCAAGTCAGTAGCACTAGGAGTAAGCCACTGTTTAAGGAGATCCAGCAGATTCAGAGAGTGTAGCACAAGCACTGGAAGCTGTATCACTGCACAAGCTGCATAGCTTGCAAATTTAAATCTAGTATAGTTTTTTATTTTTTACAGTCAAAGTCTTGTAACTTTTTAATCGCAATTCGCACTCCCCTTGTAGCATAGTCACTGCATGGACACAAATTTTGGGCTGTACACGCACACCTAAAGAGGTGTCCAAGAGGACTCTATTGGGCAGATTATGAAATTAATGTCATGTAAACCCTCAGAGATCCTCGTCTACTCAACACTTTCTTTAAAGAGACAGGAGCTAAAATTAAGGGGTTGCAGCGATGTACAGTACAAAAAAGTACTGATTTTGAAAATTAAAGCAAGTAAAATATTACAGTAAAGCCCAGAAATAAAGCTGTTAACTTGTAAATGTGCAGAATTTTTTTTTTTTTTAAGATTCTAACTTTTTACAAACATACTGGATCATATCCTTCCTCAGCTAAAGCTCTGCTGCTTTAGTCTTTGGCACCACACCTTCCCTGTTGTTGGGGTTTTCGTGGTACACAGATACGCCCAGTGAGATTTGGACAGCAGCCAAGTTGTCAACAGGGATGTTTGGGGAAGGGTGGGGATACGACCCTGTGGCTGTAGAGTGCGAATAAAGCTGACAGGGCACATTTCAGTTTTTCAGATAAATGCATTTTCCCGCATGAAAGACAGTAAAAACAAAAATTAAACTCACACAATTACATTCTGTATTAGCGGATATTGAAAGAATTTAGATGTGATTTAAACGAACTGCTTCTATGATTACATTTTGAGAGGAGTTATTCGTTGTACCAGTTGGAACGTCATGTATGAGAACACAGAGATTAATACCTCACCACAATGACTGCACATGTATACCATCCGCATCAACTACTTAACATGAGAAACCTCTTTTGGAACACAGAAAACCCTCCTCTGAACGTCACTTCAAATATTTTACTCACAGAACAAGCCTACTGAATACGTTTCAGCCTGCGAGGAAATGAAAACGACGTTTTAGGAAGCAGGATTTTAAGGCTTTCGGTGATGCTGGACTCACATGAAAGATATGTTTGATGCGCAGTGCCAGGTTCTCCGCCTTGACATTCCAGATCAGTGGTTGGGGGGAGTTGAGCACGAAGACCAGTGGCTTCTGGTGGTGTAGCATCGACTGGATGGGCTTCAGATGGAGCTCAACCTGGTGAGGAAGAAAAAAAAGAGGATTTTGAGCACCATAACAACCAGGTAGTAAAACATAAGCAGAGGAAGAGAGAAGAGGAAAAATCATCTGCGGTACATAACATGATCCCATTTCACACAGCGAATGTCAGCGCTTTGATTTTCTCATGTTCATTTATGTATAACTGAAAACATCAGGCGACACGCTGCTCTGATCCCGGTGTAAATGCAGCCCTGTTATGTTGCAGATTGTTGCTCTTTATCAGGCTTTGTGGTTGTTTATGCACTCACTCTGCTGATAAACTCACAAAGACGGCATGCTGTGTTCTCCCTAAAAAGGCACTTGCTTAGCTCTGATATGTAGCCTCGGCGGGATCTGAACTTTCACACAGTGGAGTCTTTGTTAAACAGAAGGAAAAAAATAGTACACGAGCGGGGTTTCTGTTGCCATCTCTGCAGCGCGCAACTATGCCTTTGGTTCTCAGAGTGCCATTAAAACAGATTTTCACAGTCTGCTAGTGAGACGGTGGAAAACAAACCTGCATGTTTTGGGCATGTTTCGGAGCTAGTCAAGCGAGGTGGTTCAGGGCCTGAGCGTTCACTGAACCCGAACTCATCTCAGGCAGGGATCAGGCTTTCCGTTATCTTCTTTTAAACAGTACTACACACTTGATAAACACCAACATTAGGGCAGTTAAATTAACTCAAAGACATCATGCTACAACTGCTTGATACAAAAAGAAAACTCTCATGGTTCTTGTTTTCCATGTCAAATCTACAAGAGAAATCTGCCTGACAGAACATCATTTGCTCAGAGTTTGTTGACGTGCAGGCGCCACATGTGCATGGCTAAAAGAACAAGGGAGAAACACTGAAAATCAAGATTTGGTTACAAAAAGAGATGCACAGCAACAGAAAATATGATGCTGAAAAGAGGCACTTCGTCAGCAGTGTCTGGCAATTGTTGCCACCACAAGAGGCAACATGACTAATTTGTTTGACCATTTAAATCAGCACCACAAAACTCTGTATGACGGGTGCAAAGCCGAATCTGAACACAAAAGAAAGCAAAAGTCTTTTTTTCAGCTTTTGGAAGATTTGTTGTATTTTTCATGCAGATCAGTCCCCTACAAAATCACCCCAACTATCCTAGAATAATTAATTGTAATAGTTATTTATTCATCTGCAGACAATTCTTGTATTTTTTCATATCTCAGTATTTATGTTGCAGAAAAAAACATCACAATGCCTAACCACCATTACCAAAGCATACTTGACAGCTGTTAAAAGTCCTCAAATGTTCTCTGAAGCTTTGGTGAGAACTGGTAATCTCCAGGGTTTAGTGGTCTGCTGGACTCTCCTTCTCTGTATTCTAAGACAGATCAAATTAGCTCCATCCTGTGTGGCGGCAGTGAAAACCTGTAAATCACTAATTTAACCCGCAAGCATTCACATTATATGACCCCTACGGTAACTCAATTGTCTTGCCTTTCAAAATAGAGCCTTTGTACTTCCATTTAAACTAATAACAGCACAAATGATCTGTAATTATAATGGTGGAGATTGTAAAAATGAGTTGACAGGTTCATATTATTAGCGTTTGAGTGAGTTAGCACTGTGAAAAACATTCGCAGCAATAATTTGTTTGGATGTGGTTATGGTGTGCTTATTATCAAAGCAGAGATCTGCATCGTAAAAATGGAAACCATTAGCATTGTTCTGGAACACTGCATTTCTGCTCCACTCATGTGCTCTTCATTTCAGTCACTATAAATCATAAGTACAAACAGCACTGCAACCCTTTGGACTGATCTGTATATTGACAAAGTAAACCATAATCAGTCCGCTATGGGTTCTGAAGCAGACGACATGAGGAATGGAGCAAAACATCTGTTTTCATCCATGTAGTGTTTTCCATATTGGTCGCTGAAACAGTGACACATAATTGTTTGTAGCTTTGCCACAAACAATTAACAATACTGTGTCAAGCGTTAATGGGTAAAGCAATTGTTGATTTTTCTGGTTACTAGTTTATTCCTGCAGTATTTTTGCCAAAGATAGTGTGAAAAACACATAGTTTGTTGAGGTTGTGAAAATGTAAGTAGTAAAATATCTACAGTATGTGAAGGCACTTTTTTTTCAGCACCTGTGGGTACGTGGAAAAATGCTGCATGTGGTGATTCCAAGTTTTTAGATTTTATAGTTGTGCCAGTATAGTGCACAACTATAAGGTCTTTCCATTTACAGTTGTGCAGTTTTAACCCTTAGGCGTAAATTTTAAGAAGTTACACTGAGGTCAAAAATGTCAAAAACAATACCAGAACATTTTATATTATTACATTTGATAGTATTTTTCACTTTCAGTGTTTATCTCTTTTGATCTGCATCAGTCCTGATCATAATTACCAAATATTCATTCATTGTCAGGATTTTAACCCTTTAAATGTCTGTTTGTTTACATGATGTCATTTTTGTTTTTAATGAAAAAAAACTGTAAAAACTATTAATTTTCCATATGGTAATACCTAAGTAAATTTATTTATTTTTTGATAAACACAGTGTGAGATGTGTCAGTGATTAGCACCAACACTGATTCTGATGCATCATTACTTTTTATGCAGTGTAACATTTAAAAAAAATAAATTACACTCACGAGCAAAAAACAAAATGTCCAGAAACTGCTTGGAGTTTGGAGGGTTAAAAATAAGAGCCTAGCTGGAATGAAAGAGGCACAAACATAACTCCACTGCATTAATTTCAGCTAATAAAGACGTATGTATCTATAAAGTCCCATCTGTGTGATAAAACAGCATTCATACGGACCGCTGGCTGAGTTCCTGTTTACTGATTCTCGATTATGTGGACTTGGTCTCAGACTTCACATAGACTCTCCTCTTTAGCTGACAGCCCTGATGTGTAACACCTGTGCCTGTTGATATAAATGCCAGTACGATGGCTGCTGCATTTTACCTTGAGGAAGTCGGCTAATGAATGTGCTGCTTTTCTATTCCTTTTTTGATGTTGGTGAGCCAGCTCCTCATTAGAGCTGGTGCCTGTCTCCATCAGCAGATGAGGCTCAGGAGATACAGAGTTTAACCCTCTGAACCTGCAAAACCTGGAGGTGGCTTTCAAAAGCATGCCATCTTTAAAATTTGCCAAAATGACACCATTTATCAGAGCAAGAAGCTGTAAAAGCACCTGTAATGTGTTGTTCAGTTGGGAAATACAACCAAATCTAAGCTTAAAACCACAATATTTTATCCATGTCACTTTATTCTACATGTCAATTTTTTTAAAAAAAGCTAAAAAATAAGCCATTTGCCCAGACCAGTTTCTGTAAAAAACTAAAAATTCTGTACTCCTCATCTCAACTGGGAAGCCATTCATGATTACCTTGCAGTCAACAGTCATGTGACAAGAAATCAGAGACTTTTCATCTTAACTGGACTCAACTGCAGGCTGTGTTCACAAAACAGAGATAGGAAATAATAGTAAAAAAAAAAATCTATAGTATGTCAAGTCACCATTTTTTCCAGTACAACACCTGCTTTTGTTGTTTTTGTTTTTGTAAAATAAGTAATCAAAGAAATTGAACATTCTTTTTTTTTTTTAATTTCTGGCATTATGATTGTTTTATTTTTATACTGTCGGTGTTCAAAGACTTGTCACTGTGATGCTGCATTAAGTCATTTAGCAAGAGACATGAAAAGAATAAACGGAGAGAACACGAAGCATCAAAGCCCAATTATCAGTCCTCGGCAGATGTAAGCCCTGTAGCAGGCCAATACCAGTCGCAGCGTTTAGTGATGTTGTCCATGAAAGTGCTGCAAAAATCATTAAAGCGTCCCTCTGAGACAAGAAAATGGAAGAAATTACTAAACACTTATCTATGAGGCAATCTGCATGGCGATCCAAACAAACAGATCAAAAAATAACTGATCTCTCTCTCGCTCTTGCTCTTTTTGCATATTTAGTCCAGACGCTGGAAAAAGCGAGTGCATCGCTCCTTCGAGAATAACAACAACCCAGATATAATCATACCTGGCTTGGCTTTGAGGCCCTGGGTTTTGAGAGATGGAAGAGGCAGGCAGAAGAAGAATGAGAGCGAGGGAGAGAGTTGTAAAAGATGAGGAATTTCAAAACCCAGACAGAAACATTTCCAGAAGACGTGAGTCACTTGCAAACACAGGCATAAACAGAGCTCCAAGGACAGGACGTGCCAAGAGGCGCTGAGGGCCAGAATGGGGGAAAAAAACTACTAGTTTTTCCAAATTTAACAGGTAGACAGCGATAACACCAATCTGAGTGAGGTCTTGGTTGCACAATATGAGTGATGATGAAGACTCTGCAGCAGCTGGTGTCCATCTCTGAACACTGAGCTGCCATCGGGAGGTCTGGTAAAGCTGGCGGCCAAAGCATCGGAGCTTGTCATCCAGCCAGGGTGTGGAGCAAAGAGGTGCAGGAACACCAGGCATCAAAGTACCTCTTGTGGTGTTTGCAAGGATCAGGTGGCCCTGAGGTGTCCTTGGTGCAGGCAGCTACCTTCGGAGAGGGTGTGCTGGGGACGGGAGGCCACGGCTGATTGATTATCAAGAGGCTGGCACAGGGATTTAGAGGTCCAGGGTCCATTACAGTTAAGGGACGCGTTTACCAGCAGCCACTGATGGAGGCTTGTCCAGGCCTATCGCGTTACTGAAATCAAACCCCACACAGGGGACGACAGCTGTAGCAGGATAAGCAAGACCCGTCACAGAGCATACCATTAGTGGTGGTAGCATGTGTCAACAATGGAAATGTTGGGGGAAAAAAAACACAACACAGCGTCAACTTTGAGCTCGGTCAACAAACACAGCGCCAACTGCAACAAAAAACCCAAAAAGATAAATCATACTCGCTGTACAACAAAGCCACATGGTTAGATTTAGATCCCACTGATGGTTGTGACACTGTAATTGCAGCGGGGGTGATTTGTTTGTCCTGTCCCGAGCATGTGGTTGCAATTTCACGACCTTTTCGAGCCACCTAAATTACACTGTGTTTCAAGAGTGTTTCATAAAACGGCGCATCAACATTGTAACGGGACACTTTCACAGTAGTGTAAACAGCAGTCACCCTCAGTATCAGTGCGGCTCAGTGTCCGAGCAGGAAAAGGGAGTTTCCTCTATTGACAGAGCTAATTAAGTGCCTGATGAGCTCTGGTGATTCAGGAAAAAAAACCCAAAACATCCTTTAATTACTCTAAAAAGTAAGACTAATCTGGGAGCTCACTCTCCCTCCCAGGAAATAATAATCAACTTGAGAAAGAAAGAAAACACAATGACCCCCGTGACATGAAGCAGAGTGAGGGGTTTAAAACAGACCAATATCCAAAATTATTACAAAAAACAGCTTAGAAGGAGATAGACAAACTGATAAAAGCGCTGCTATGGTTGAAAACAACGAGAGCTGAGCTATGAACGGCCTGGGACCAATCACAGTGTTATCTGATGTGTGTGTACGTGCATGTGTGTTGTCTGTCTGGATCTTGGTTCTTTCTGGATCACTGATGGTGCACAGAGGGAAGGGGAGCCGAGGTGAAGGAGCTCAGCGAGGGAGAGGAGGCCGACCGAGACCTGCCGACCGCCCTTATCAGCGCCACCCACATATTTGAGCTTGGTGCGGATGCTACCTGGAGCCTTCCCCCCACGGACTGTGATGACAATCAGTCTGCAATCAGCTGAACACCAAGCTGCAAGAAGAAAAACCCTGAAAGGACGTCAAAGTGAGATGGTACGTGTGGATAGCAATCTTTAAGTGATACGGAGGAACAGCAGGACGCACTGTGGAAAAAACAAAGCGCTGAGAAGAGGGGGACGGCGTCAGGAGGACAGACGGAGATTACGCTTTGGTAGATGAAAGGTGAACGAAAGCAGGGTTTTCATGAGCTGAAAACTTTTCAGCTTCTACTACTGTAATTTTTCTCGTTGCAATATGTGTGTGGGTGTTTGGTGAAAGTGGTCGCACAAGCATTTAACCAGCTGGGGGCTCCATGATGTCATGTCCCATTTGTGATTTCAGCACTTTGAATGTTACTCTGATTTGAATCACTAAATGCCTCGACTCCTCTCCTCTCTCCTCTTCTGTTTGCATCCCTGGTGGGAGGGATTGAGACACTGACAGAAGAGTTGAAGATGTACATAGTAGGGCTGCATGATTTTGGAAAAAAATGATATTGTGGTATGTTTTTTCTGTGATATATATTGGGATATGAAAAAATGCAGCAGCTTTTACCAGATGTCTTGAACAAATTCATATGGAAAGAATTAATCGTTCTACAGAGATAGGGGGGATTTTGTAGGGGAGTGCATCTGCATAGAAAATTAAAAAAATAACTTATATGATAAATGACTTTTTACTGTAAAGACTTGGAACCTTGCTCATATGCTGCAACAGTGTTAAAGGCATCTGAAACCATTTTTTTGCTTTGGATTTCATTCAGATCTGGCTTTGCACTCGTCACACAGAGCTTTGTGGTGCTGATTTAAATGGTCAAACAAATTAGTTATGTTGACTCATGTGGCAGCAACTGCAAGACGCTGTGTTTCTACTCAACATCATCCATTCTGCAGCTGAAATATTTCCATACAACTGACTTATGACTAAAATAATGATCATGATTATTTTAATCAATGGGTTTAGAGGCTAAATATTTGATTGGACTTTCACATAAAAATAAACAGAGCACATGTTTCCTCAATGCCTCACATGCAGGCTGTAGTAGAAGCTAGTGAGGGCGGCTGTGCACAGAGAAGCTTTTAGTCTCCATTCACTTACTGCAGCAGCTCAGACCGGTGTGAGAGCAAAAAGTTAGCTTGAAAAGAGTCAAATAAGGAGTTCTAATGCCAGAATTTTGCAAGTTAAAACCAGGTGATTTTCTGTTCATCAGCCATTTTCTACTAGTGAAGCATTTTAAACTCCCATACAGGAGACCAAACCATTACTGTGATTCCATTTAATTCCATTAATTGTGCAGCCATACAACAGATGTTATGTTTTTTTTTTGCAACCAAGTCTTTCTTTTCAGTGTTTCTGCCCTGTCTCTTACTCATGTTGTTGTGCAATATCATAAACTTTATTCATGTTCACTCAAAGATAAGAAAGCTGAAGCTGCCAACCACCATAAAACAAAACAGAATAACAAAGCTAAGCATCTGGGTGCTGAAAGCAGGCAACAGGGGCTACTTCACTCCAACAAAATAATTAGCCTTAGTGCGTACAAACTGTTATTGATAACAGTATAAGAACATCCAAAAGCAAGTTCAAATAAAAGCATTGCTGGCTTTGTGTGTGCAGTTTGTCTCGTATGTGAGCTTAACTCCTATCTGACACCAGATGTTTGTGCCGGGTTTGCTCCTCCAGCTAGTCACTCAAAGTTTAAGATATACGCAAATTCCAGCTGATAAAACAATCATCTGCTCTGCCTCACCCTGGTTCAGAGCCAGCGACCGTGTTTGATGTTTGCCTTTGGTAAACTGATTAGAGAAAGACGGGCGATTTGAGATATCACCGGCCCCTTCTGTTTATTTTTTACACTATCGCCCCACTGTAAGCCCCAGCAGGTCTCTTATTTTAGTCCAGGGTTCGGTGCAGCTTGGGAACAAGGTGTCTGCAACAAGCTCATGTGCATTAACAAACATGTGGTGGTGGCTTGTTAGCACGGGGGCAAAAGGCCGCCTAGGCATGTGACAGGAGCAGCATGTGGAAAAATTTTCAAACTTGATACCTACAACTTCGAAACCAAAGCGAAGAGAAGAGAAAAGGATGAGGTCACTGTTTTTGTAATTTAAGTGGCAAAACACCAACACCTCAAGGTCAATAGTGAAACCACAAAAAGATATTTTGCCATTAAGTCCCGAGAGGTTTGAAGCTTGGATGAAATACGAGCAGCCAGTCCAGTCTGCAGCAAACTTCACTCTGACTCACTCACATCATTT
Organism: Dascyllus trimaculatus; assembly: GCA_024666655.1. Lineage (NCBI taxonomy): Eukaryota > Metazoa > Chordata > Actinopteri > Pomacentridae > Dascyllus > Dascyllus trimaculatus. The sequence goes on from CM045446.1 coordinate 16,201,999, forward strand.
TTTTACATCATTCAATTTGGTGAAAATGTGAAAATGATTTGACCATTATTTGAGGAAATCACTGCCTCCTGAAACACACAGCCTCGACCCCACACTACAGACTTTACTATGACTTCTATCCCAGCCAACAGTCACTTTTATGTGACCTTTATGAGGATACTGCATTTCCAGTCTGGACTCTTTCTCTCTCTTCAGAGGCCCACATGGGTAAAAAGAGAGGAAAGGGGTTTCTGTTAGTTTGATCACGACTGCTGAGGCTGAAGAAATCATCACTCTTTATTTCAGACAAATGTGAATAACACTTTAGAAGTTAAAAAATATATATATTTAAAAAACTGTCCAGGCGAGCCAGCGTCAAACCGGTCATTTTGTCATTTTATGGAAAGGGGGAGTTAAGATCTATGAAACAAACAGTCGACTGTTTAATAACAGAAACATTGAATATAAATCCAGAGTAAGGGAGAGAGAAATTATTAGTTTGCAAACCAGCTCAGTAAAGCCAACCCACAAATTCCCTTCACTGTGGTCTGGCTGTGCTCAGTGGGCATTGTCTGGGCTAGGTATTACTTAGGATATACAAGAAATGACTGGCATTTGGTCTGATTTGACAGCGGATCAATAAATTCTTCATTATCTGACACGAGCAATTGACCACTGACTAGTCTGTGATGGTACGCTGCTTAACCCTCTGAATCCAAAAACCTGCCGGCCGGTTTAAAAGGCATGAAATCACCGACATTACACCATTTAGATGGAAATGAAAAACAGAAGTAATTTTCTGATTTGCAACTTTCTGACAGTCGACAAATTAACATCATCTAAGCCTAAACCATGCTATTTAATCAAAATCACTTTATTGTGTCATTTTAAAATGAACTAAAAATAAACCATTTGTTTTAACTAGATTGTGCGATGTGACCAAAATTCAGTGACTGTTCGGTTGAACTGCAGGCTGTGTTCATGGTAGACAAGTTTAGAAACAAGTTGGAGAGAAAAGTAAAACACACTTGATCAGTGATATAAATGCAGCTCGGCTCAAAAACAGAGGAGCAAGTTGTTGAAAGACACACTGAGTTCACAGACATTGCAAAAATGCAAGTAGTAAAATATCTATAGGATGCAGAGCCATTTCTTTTCCAGGATCGGTAACACCTGTGGATACTTGGAAAAGTGCTGGACATCCTGATCCAAGAGTTTTTCAATTTTTGTAGAACAAATTATCAAAGAAATTCAACTTTTCTCCGTTTTATGATTTATGGCGTTATAACTTTGATATACTGCACTGACAGACATTTTGAGTTCTGTCTACTTCTATTCATGGCTGTGTTGTTTCCATAGAGTTGCAGGACTTTATGCTGCAGTAAAAAAAAATAAGCCCAGAGTGAGTAAAAAAGTGAAAGCAGGAAAGAAACACTCGGGTTGTGGTTCAGAGGGTTAAAGGGCCTTGTGGAAAAAGGGCCACATTGCTCCTCAGTATTTTCCTTTGACCGCTGAGAATCTGCAGCATGAAAACTATTCCTTCTTTCTGGGAGCAAATAAACTTGTAAGCAAGGAAGTTTGTGTTGTCCAGTGGAAGTTTATGAGCTTACTTCAAAACTTTGAGTTTGAATATGAAAAAAGTAATACCATTTAGTAGCTTGCTTGTAGTCAACTGGGATTCACAACAGTATCCCAGTTTCATGGCAACTTCTCAAAGCAGTTCTGCATTTAGAACCCTTAACCCATTTCTCTGTATGTGCAGTGTTAGACCAAACACATATTTTTGTAAAATGAGGCTAATACAGATCTTTGTTTGTTGTCAGAGCAGTATTTGTTAGCTGTAAGCAGAAAGATGATCTTAGTCCCATTATGAGTCTATATTTTGTTACTTTAAGAACAATGACATCTCCAAAGATGTTCTTCTTAATTTCAGCATTTTGACTCATTTTTATTCGTAGGTACGCAAATTGATGTCACCCTCAGTAATTGCCCTTTTCCTGTGTTTGCTTTAGCATTTGTATCCTTTGCTTGTTTTCTCAGTCAGCAGAGAGGTGCCTGGTCAGTGTGCGATTATGTAGATTTTCTCCGAGTTCTGCTCCTCGCCTCTGCTGTAGGGGGAGAAAAGCGGCGTCTGGGCCGCAGAGCAGACTGTATTTGGATGTTTCCACCAATGGCCTGCAGCACAAGAGGTGCCTGTGGCTGAGCTTTGGCTGTCTGCGTTCAGGGGGCTGCTGGAGAACACGATGTGCCCCACTGACTCTCTTTAAGTGTCTGCAGAGCTGAGCCTTGACCAGGAAGGGGAATAAATCTGCAGTTGCACTCGTTGTGCATGGGCTAATATGGACACAGGGAGATCACATGGTCAATTTCAGACGCTTTTACACACACATGCACAGGCGCACACACACATCCTGCAGCTGCAATGTGTGAGGCCTGCTTCACATCTCTTTCACACCCATGTGTGAAAGTTGTGGCTTGCAGTTTGTCCATATTTTCAGTAAGGGCGTGAGAGCAATGAATTGTTTCCTGCCTGCACCAGTGAACCCATTCAGTGTGGGTATTAACCAGCGGGTATGAACTGCTATCCACAGACAGAAATGCACAGCTGGACTTGACTCAGAATACACACTTTGGCTCGGGGCCAATCTCCACACCAGAGTGGAGTTATTAAGTGCAACAGAACACCTCAGTAGTGACTGTGCATAAGTGCTTCGTGTGGGATAAGCTGACATTTGCAGAGCTGGCAGACTGAACAATAACAGGCAAAGTGTGCTAATCATTCATTCGGGTAGTGTAAAGCTGGAAACACCCGCGTAAACATTTTGGACAGTATTCTAGTGATGTACAAGCCTGATGTTTACATCAAAGTGTAGCAGTCTGTGCATAATTTAAAGCCAGCTTTCCTGCTTATTGTTACTGATGCATCAAAAGAAATCACTGTTGTTTAAAACAGGCACGGCTAAATTAAATTATCAAATAACAACATCTGTTCAGATGTTGTCTCAACATAAAAGAATTCATATGGGAAGTAGTTTGGTCTCGTTTTTGCATGTTTTTCCTCACAGAAATCAAAAGATGAAAATTAAGTACAGCTTCTTAACAACTGTGTTCAAGTGCAGTGTTTAACTGCCTGGTTCATGTCAATGATTTTCATAAGGAAATGAACAATCAGTGCAGCAAAATCCACAATTCACATCACTATTTGCAACCGTCACGATGGGTTTAATCTCATTTTACTACTGTTTCTATGTTAAACTTTCTCCCTGCAGATCAAAACACGTCGTTTGGAGCAAAATGTCCAGTTTTCAACATTACATTTATCATTTGCATGTACAGTCAAGCCTGAAATCATTCACACCCCTGGCAAATTTTGACATGCCACTTTTTGTTCAAATGTAAATAAAAGCTGAGAAATATTTTTTTCCACAACGATGCCTCTTGTACATCATCTTATTATCTTCTGGGAGACGCCTGTGCAATTTCCAATTACGAAAAAACTTGCTGGTTGAATAAAAGTAACATTAAGTCAAAATTTGCCAGAGGTATGAATAATTTCGGGCTTGACTGTAAATTCTACTGATGTCTAACTTGAAACTGGTCATCTTGGATGCTGCATGTAAAGTTTGTTTAGATGCACGTTTGTTTGTTTGCAAATTTAGTGTGAATATTATCATTTTAAGCTTAGATTTGGTCAGTTTTCCAGACAGAACTACACGTCACACGTGGTTATTTCAAGAGCTTTTTAAAGATGAGATGCTTTTCAAACCCATCGACCTTCTTTTTGTTTCTTCTTTGCACAAGTATGGCCAAGGATGTTAAAGATCCTTTATTTCAAGCTATAATTCCTTTTTCCACTGGACTATCACATCCATCTGTCACCAAAGATCAGGGGCAGATTGTGTCAGTCTGACTCAGTCCTGTTGAAGGTGAAGGATGGAGCTGCTCACGTCCAAAGAGGCCGATCTGTGCCCACGTCTCAGGTGGAAACGCAATCAGGGCCGAGAGTGGGTAGAGGGGCTTAGTGTCCTTGAGGGGATCTTATCTTATCATAAGCAGAAACCTCCAGTAACAGACTGAGGTTCTGGAGGGCCACCTAATCTCAGCCAGAGCTGCAGAGACCTTCTGCAGCCAGGGCCGTAGGAGGGAGAACAGACAGCTGGATTTCTGCCTCCTCTGCACTAATCCTCACAGCGATCGGTTACCAAGAGCTGGATAAACTTATGTAATTAAATTTATTTCACAGACTCAAATATAATGAAGCGGCCATTTACAGAGCAAAATATTCTGCATGCCGTTCACCAAAGAAAACTCCACTCATTGTTTAAAAAATTGTTCTACCTCTACACTGAAAAAGAATCAAGGACAAGGATCTATTAAAACTGCAGTTACCAAAAACTCAGGTGTCCAGTGCACAAAATCAACATTTTATTCATTGCTGAACTCATCACTCTGCTCTAACTCCCCCAAAATAAACAAACTGAAGGCTGAAAAATATTAACTTTGGTCAAAATAACAAGCAAAAGCATGCAGAAATCAATTTACTGGACTTTGTCAGTTGACTGTGTTTATTATCATTATTTGGTCCATCACAACCAGCAGAAAGATCTCCTGGGAGCAAATTTACACGGACAGTTTGGTGAAGTTTAACAGCAGTTAAAATATACTGAGGACTGTAAAAGTTTAAAAACAGGAAAGATCAGCTAAGTCTAAAACTGATCTAGTAAAAAACAGCTCAGTGGGTGTGGATAACACTGAGAAGTGTGGAAAGCACTGATTCCAACCATCTTACCTGACAGCAGGTGCAGACAAAAACACAGTTCAGTTTGTTCTGTGTGAAATCTGAGTGCGTCTAATCATAATCCAGCTTGACACAAGTAAATCTTCTGCTAAATAAAACACAGTACAACCTTCACACCTGGCAGGACACAGCAAAGTGTGGAATCTACAATGACTGTAGCGCACGCATGGGAGCATACAGTATGTTTTAAATAACAGTATGTAGTGATATCAGGCCTTATACTAACCCTCTGAACCCCAAAGCTGCTTGTGGGTTTAAAAGGCAAGCTGTCTTTACAAAATTGCCAAAATTACACCATTTACCAGAGTGAGAAACTGTAAAAAACAAAAAGAATCACCAGATTTTCAACTTTTCCTACAGTCCTTAAATGTATGTGAGATGTTCAGTTTTGCTGGGAAAATTAACCAAATACAAGTGGTACTGGTGACAGCTGTGGGGAACAGAATGTTGTAATGTTCTTTCCAGGTTTGTTGGATTTTTGTAAAACAAATAATCAAATAAATCATTGTTTTTTATGCTTCATGGCATTATAACTGCCACAGACTCCAACTTGATGAGCGAGTGAGTGTTGACGAGTTGCGAGTGTGAGGGGAGGTTTGAAATATTTTATGTGAACAGGTTTGGAGACTAATTAAATGCTACAGGTTTCTGCTTTTTATGGGTGCAGACTCGGAACATTTTCATCACACCTTGTAAAAAATGAAAAATCTGATATGAAATATCAGAAGCCCTGCAGCCATGCTCCTCTGCAATATATCAAAAATGACAAATTACAACAAGAGACAAATCTCTGTCTGTAATCTATATATCCATGTGGCAGATCTCCACAACAAGTGCAGCCACTGAAACCAGAGAATAACTTCTTTATGCTTTACCTGCTGATTCAGCAAACCCAGCACACTGTTTTTCCATATTTGCTTTTGGTAATACTTAAACCTACATCAGCAGTAAAAGTACAATCGCAGGTCCACACATGCCTCTTTTCACACTGCTGTGTGACTGAGGTCGATGGCAGTTTAAAATCCAGACACAGCGCTTTAGAGGTTCCGTGATTCATCTTCAAACTATGGCTGATGGTTCAACCACGAGATGTGCTGTTTAACACCTGAGGACAGGGAGGGGTTGAACACCTGACATGAACTTTGGGAACTCTATCAGGAGATGTGCTGACAGTTTGAATGAAGGCACTAAAGAGATCTGCTCAAAACAAGTCAGTGGCTGGAAAATGTCAGACTTTTAATGACTTATCACGTCTTCTTTTTTCATCTTCTAAAATGTTACATGTTTAGGTGAGGTGAACTCATCTGGTCACCAGGTCTGGAATAAGTTTATATTACTAGCGCAGTTAGTGACATAACAATGAAATGTTCTCGGATATGATTTCCTGAACAAGCATGTTGTAAAAGATTTAGTTCAAGGACCGTCAGAAAGTTGAAAATGGTCAACACCTCTATAGTGCCTTTTTAAACCTTAAGTTCATTCACACATTCATGGTGAGACAGCTGTCATGCAGGGTGCTAATATGGAACCACCAAGCTTGTCGTTGGTTGGCTCTACCACCTTAGCCATTCATTAATCTCTCTGTTTTTTATGAAATATTTCTATCATTTTGCTCCACAGTCTGCTGCTGACTCACCTTAGCCAGAGAGTTGTCTGGACCCTCTGGAGCATGTCCTCTCAGGTTGATGATGTGGACCTCCTGGGGCAGGCTGGTGGTGCCTCTGCTTGCACAACCTGACAGGGCAGTGAAGCTCTTCAGGATGGCCTGCACCGGGTGTCCCGTCCCCACCGGGAGCAGCTCACAGGGGATGCGAGACAAAGGCCCTGCAGAGAAAAAAATATTAAGTGTCACGTCTCACATGATGTTATGTAAATCATGTATGAGCACTTTCTCTGAGTGTACACAGAGGTGTCCCCAGAAAAAAGGTCAGCATTACATTTCATTATACTATCCTTACTGGTGAACACGAGGAGTGTTCTGATGAATCTTGTGCATAAAAAGGATCTGCAATGTCATTACTCTTGAATCATCTATCTGTATTCTCGGAGCTCAATTAGCCCCTAGACCCTGTTCTTTAACCCTTTCAACCTTAAAACACACTGGCAGGTTTAAAAGGCATGTCATCTAAAAAAACCCTGCACCATTGATGTGTACAAACAGAAAGAATCGACAATTTTCCACTTTCTGGCTGTCTAAGAAATTACTGACATGCAATTCAGTTTGACCAAATCTAAGCTTACAATCTAGATATATCATCAAAATCATCTTACTCCTCATGTCTCATTTAAAAGTTCACTAAAAATATACAATTTGCAGTAACCAGATTCTATAAAAAAATAAAAAATTTGTGCTCCCCGACACAACCATGAAGCTATAGGTGACTTAGCTACAATGAACAGTCGCATGACAAAAATTCAGATAGTTTTCAGCTGAACTGCAGGCTTTGTTTACACAGACTGAGACAACTATGGAAACTAACTGAAAATGTGTGAAATGTATAAGGTGTGGCTGTAAAATAACAAGAATAGGCTTCCGTTAATTGAAAACACAGCAAGCATGACTGAACTAGGTGACATATATTAATCAATGAGCAACATAAACAACCCCCGAAAGTTTCAATCTGAATTGCAAGAAATGCTTATTTGCATTGTTTCAAGTTGCGATTTTGAAATCATTCATTGTCCAGCTCTGCTAACAAGTAGAGATCTGGATGGGCACTTTGAATCTCTCTTTTTCTCTCTGGTAGATGTTCTTATCACATCACATCACAGAAGCCACAACTACAGAGTTCGGTCAGTGAAGCAGAGCAACACTCAGCAGGGTGTGAGGACACTGAAACCAAGCTTGTTGTGTCTCTATCTGTGTTTTGTATCCTGCACAGTCAGCTTTAATGAACAGTTTGTTCACCTATGGGTGCCTGGCGTGCTTGACTTCAACACAGATTCACTTGTGCTTTCAGGATAGCACTGAGCATCTGTATTAGCTCTCGCATGATATGCAACTTTCTTGTCATCAGCCACAAGTTTTCAGGTGGTTAACAAGTTTCACCACAGCTTAACAGCTTTCTAAACCTCCTTTACTGTTTCCATCTGTGTGACCCACTTAAAGACAATCAGGATGCAGCTCTGCCCCCCCAAATTATTCTCCTTTACTCAATATATATTCTCAGTAATTCTTAATTCCGTTTTCAGGGAAGCATATTTTATACCGGATTACATTTGTTTATGATACATCACAAATACATCTCAAATCATTACATCGTTGCCATTTATGATATTGATTGAATGTCGCTCCTTTTCAGTCCAACAATCATGAGTTAGTTGAGATGGGACTCGTCACCCTGACAACCCAGAAACCGGAACTGCTTTTTTCCTCAAAACAAGTAATCTTGGTGCTGAAACTGAAAGAGTGTTGTTTTAAACTTAATTAAAAATACAGCAGAATTATTTCAGCTTCTCTGTCGAACTCATGCTCATGGGAAGTTTGTCTGACGACTGCTCAGTTATGAAATCACGATTTTAGCAATGCAGAGCAGCAGCACGGAAGTGACTGATGGTTTACACAATGTCCTAACAGGACTTGTATCAGTCTCTATTTCATTCTCGTTTTATTGTCTGACAACAAAAACTGAAAAATGTGTGAATGAGAACAGTTTCATTGGAATTTCAGTTGTATTAAAATACAGGATCTGTGAGCCCAGCGAGCAGGAGAGAAACAAACTGGTGTTCCTTGTCTTCAGCTGTTTGTACATTGTGCTACTGAGATCTGATGTACCAACTGTGCACAGTTTACAAACCACCTTTATGTTCTGGGATCATCTGAAATCCTCCCAGTCTTTGGAGGCCTTGGGTGTTTGTATACTTTCACACTGAACCGAGTTGGAATCTGCTGCATCGAAAATGCATCAACATCAATTATGCCACTAATTGTGGCAGTAAACAGCAAATGAAAGCAAAACTTAAGTCAGTTAAGTTCCCATGTGGAGCACGAATCCCAGTCTCCTGTTGCTGCCTCGTCACCCTGGTAACCCATAAAAAGAAGCAGATGATTCCAATATGTTATGAAAGGGCTGTTTTTTTTAACTGAACTGCTTTTTTCCTCAACCAACCAAGTAATCTTGGTGCCGAAGCCTAACCAAGCTTGTCGATGCTTCGAATTTATTAAAAATACAGCAGAATTCTCTCAGCTTTTCTGTCAAACTCATGTTCATGGTTCATGGTTCAACAGCAAATGAAAACAAAACTAAAGTCAGAGAATAATGTTCCCATGTGGAGCATGCATCCTTGTCTCCCGTTGCTGCCTCCATCCTCCCCTCCTGCCTCCTTATGCAGACTTTGAAACCTTTTCAAACTGAAAGCCTTTCCCACTACGCCACAGTCTCAACCTTCAGTGACAAAATCTGTTTCTTTAAATGAAATTGCAGTTTAGTTGTATAGAATTCCTGAGAGACACGGCTGCAGGGTGTAACAGGCAAATACACTCATCTCACGTGGACTCAGGGTGGTACAAAACAAGCTGCTGGGGTTTGAGTGAGGTATCAAACAGCTCTTTTCCATTACAAAGCCATGTATACTATGAGAAAGTATGTGGTCAGGGTTTTATTTCTCGGGGTCAGCCCTCGCATTTTACCCCACAGCCTTCTGCCAGCCAAGACCCGCTCACATTTCAAACGCATCGCACTAAACACGCAAGGGCTGCCAATAGCAATCAGATGGAACATTTGGAAATAATTAAAGTCTAAGTGAAAGACAGTTAGATAACAATGTTAAACTCTCTCCAACTGTCTTTAAAAACACAGTGCCTCAGCAGTGGGGTACAGCTAAGGGGGGAAAGTTTTTTTTTTTGTTTTTGCTCAGAACACATAGCTATTGTTTTCTCTTTCCGTGCAGCCCAATAAGCCTATGTTAGATCAGAATAAAGCCGGAGATCATGTATGGCATATCTCTCCTCTCTGTGTTGTGAGAAAAACACAGAGGCTTTATTGTTACCATATTTGTCTCTTGAGTCCAATCCCGAGCTCTTGACAGACGTTCTCAACCTGGACTGTCTTGTTTCTAGTAAATCCAAACCCAGAGAGATTATCTTTGTCTCTCATTGGGAGCGTACACATATAAAAACATGGCAAGGTCTCGGCATAGTGATAAAAACACACAGGGCCTAATGGCAAAAACCTGTGGTGCATCAGCACTTCAACCCCCCTCCCTTTTCCTCCCAGAGGACCAAAGCCCATTCCCTCCCTCGCCGTGTCATCACGCCTCACTCCCACAAACACGTCTGAGGGCACTTCAACTCACTTTTTCCCCTCACACGCCGAGAATAACAAACAACCGCCAGACCAACAAAGAAAAACGTACTTCTTTCTGGGAGACTGCCAAAGGATTACAACACTCGCTGAGCAATGATCTGACCGTCTAATTGTTTAAAAAATACAACGGAACGGAGAGGCGTGTGGGAGGAAAAAGGTACCACATGGTTGGAAAAGTAGGGCAGTCGATATGTGATGGTCTTGTTTTTACAGAGCTGAGGAAAGGCGGAAGCTGTCTGTAGGTTCAATTGTTTGCTCCAAAGCAAGAAAACTCAACCATTATTGTCAAGTTTTTATGGGACTAACCAAAGATATTCACTGTTCCATGTTGGTCAAAAGTAATATGATTGGATTTCAACAATTAGATTTAATCAACTGGTTGTTCTGAATTTTTTAAGGAGGTTTGGGATCCATTCCATCTTAAAATTTTGATTATCCTGATCCCAGAAGAGGAAAGGATTCAGGCAGGATTTCAGGAACAACTTGTAGTAAAACTTCGTATAATACAGCACATGTATCACACAGTATATACACTTTTATACATTTATCTTTATTTTGCTTGGTTTCTTTTTCTAACCATTACAGCGATAAAGTAATTAAAGCAGACATCAGGCTACCAGTCAGCCCTCCAAACTCCAAGCGGTTTCTCAGTGTTTTGTGCTCGGGTCGCATTTTTTACTCACTATGGGATCATTTGTTTTACTGCAGTTTAAAGTTCTGCACCTCTTTGGAAACAGCAAAACCACAAGCAGAAGCAGAGAGAACTCAAGAGTTACTTTTGTGCAGTATGACACAGTTGTAATGCAATAAATCATAGAAAAACAAGAAGCACAAGCTAAATTTCTTTAGTTATTTTCATAAAATTGAAAAAAAGTCAGAAGTTAACATGTCGAACATTTTTCCAAGCACCCACTAGTGTTACTAACTTTTTGGTTTTTTACACTTGTCTCCTATCTGCTATGTGTAAACACCACCTGCAGTTCAACCAAATGTTTCCCTGAATTTTTGTCATGTGAGTGTTGGTTGCAGCTGAGACACTGATACCTTTTCAGTTGTGCTGAGGTGTGAAGAATTTTTAGTTTTGAACAGAATCTTCTCAGAGAACATGGTTTATTTTTGGTAATTTTTAAAATAAGACATGCAGAATAAAGTGATTTTGATAAAATATGACAGCATTAGTATTAGATTTGGGTTATTATCCTGATAGTATTCCATGTCACATACAGTTAGTTACAAGATCATTGAAGGTTGAAAATCAGACAATTCTCTCTGTTCTTACAACTTCTAGCTCTGATAAATTGTGTAGTTTTCACAATTTAAAACAAAAATAATATGACTTTCAAACCCATTGATGAGTTCGGGATACAGTGGGTTAATAAATCAGCTGCTGAATGTTGCCCTTTGATGTCAAGTTCTGCTTCTCTGTCTAAAACAAATGACACTAAATGAAAAACTAGAGCTCCTTTTTCTTTCAATATCATGAATGCTCTTGAGGAGAGACTGTCTGAAGATGTGTAAGTGTGAAGACGTAATTTCCCATGACAGCAGACTTTTCATATTTAAGTGTGGCTTTTTGGAACAAGTATAAATACTTTTGAGAAACATTCGTTCTGTGTAAATATTTAAAATTTCATACGAAGCATTTGTTGATTAGATCAGGTAGATAAAAGTCTCACAGCTGTTTTATCGAGCTGGAACCAGCTGAGTTCTCTCCCTATCACATATGCCGTTACCATTAGCCTACACCACAGATGACAGTAAAGAAAGTTATACAGGAAATAAAACTAGCATCTGTTGGCCTCAGCTTTGTGTCTGCTGTCACCTTGTCTGTCTGTATCTCTCCCCCCGCTTCTGTCTTCCCTCCTCTTTGGCCATCTTTCTTTTTTCCTCAGTCATCAGTGGAGTACAGAGTGTGTCCTGTCCAGCTGCTGCTACTGACTTTTAGCTGGCCAGGCAAAACACCCACATTTGAGGAATGAGAGAAGCTGTTGTTCACTTTGCCTTGAAAACAAGTCCAGTCTGAGTCCACAGACACTCTGCAGACTTTACCACTGATACCTATAAACCCAAAATGTGAAGGTAAATCTGATACAGCAGCTAAAGCAGTCTCTAAAGTTTTACATGTTTTCACAGAGATGGTGCCACAAGTTATTATAGTAAATTTACTGCACTGAAACGGGTAAAGTCATCACCTATACTGAGGTAAGCGACAAACTGATATCTCCAAACCTCAAAGAGTTACATGAAAATGATCTAATACTTAAAGAGCAGCAGGTTTATTGCAGTGATTTTATACTTAAAATGCACTGCAATACATTTTGGAAAAATTGTAAGTTACGTAAAGATAAATGATTCTAGACCTGTATAATTCCGTAAGTGTGCAGTCTAGTCACCTATAGCAAGTAGAGGCTGCAGCCAAACTACAATAAAAAAAAATTAAAAAGTGTAACTACCCATTTCTTAACCCCCCAATGGCTTTGAAAGGCATGCATGTTTTAAAAAATCATCAAATTTTCACATTTTTAACAGTCAGAAAATGTTAAAACAGGAAAACCAATTTCATTTTCAGCTTTCTGATGAGCCTTGAACTTATCCTGTGAGACCAAAAGGCCAAAGTGACGTAGCTTTGTATGACTCGGTTGAACTGCAGGCAGTGTTTACACCGAGCTAAAAGGAGGCAAATATGGAGGCCATTTACAAAAGTACGTTGTAAAATATCTATTGTATGTAGAGCCACCTTTTTTTCCAGTATTGGTAACACCTGTAGACACTTTAAAACATGTTTTACATGTTAATTACAGTTTTTGTAAAATACATAATCAATTACATTCAACATTAGTTTTTTCCTTTTTATGATGTATGGCATTATGACTTTTTCATAAAGACATTTTTGAGTTCCTTCTACTTCTAGCAATAGTTGCGTTGTTTCCATAGAGGTGCAGGACTTTATATTTGAAAATAAGTCCACAGTAAGTAAAAATGTGACAGGAACAAAAATATGCTCAGAAACTGCCTGGGGTTCCGAGGGTTAACTTCATTCTTGCTTAATGATTCATTCTGGTGAAGGGAGAACATAGTTCTTCGAGGACTCTGTGTCAGGTTGAATCAGAAAATGTGGAGGCTTTAGGACCAAATGCTAACATGGACAAGACAGCCAAATCCTGGTCAGGTCCAACAGACTCAACATCAACATCTCATCATCGCCCCAGTCCCCCGTCAATCCTATCCAGCTGTGAGGTCAAGTCACATTCCAAGTTCATGTAACCAAAACTATGATCTGAATGTAAGATTTGAATGGCTGTGTACAAAGCCAAAAACTGTATCTCAAAATGTAAAGTTAGATTTGAATGGCTACAAGTATCTGTTTTTGCATTTGTAATATTTGCAGTGTTACAAATGAAAATCCCTGGTAGAGACCCAACACACGTCTTTCACAGATTCAAATCTCCACTTTCAGCTTCACATGCTAGTATTTCTGACCCTGTATCAACAGGGGAAAGATGTGAAATTCTGAAAGCACCCACTGACCCTCCAACAGCTTATTGTGCTCTGTGGTTCACACACACACAACACTGCATTAGTAGAGTTTCCTGCATTGTAACGGAGCTCAGTGGGGGATTTTTGACAGCTGGCATACCTGGAGCAAACAAACAAAGGATCAGAAATAGATGAGACTTTATTTAGCCAACAGAATGCATTAAAAGAAGTTTGTTATTGGGTGCAGCAGATCAACCTGAGGCATCAATACATGGCTACAATTCAACTACAGGTGCCCTAAACTTTAAAATGACCCATTTTAAAATGAGAGACATCAGCACTAGTAACTATAACAAATGTCACAAACGTAAAACCGTATTAGGGTCAGATGAGTTTGTGGTTCTAGCATAGAAAGTGAGAAGATGTAGGGCAGAAAATGTCACACAAAATGCTTTCACTGCCACTTTTCTTTTACTGTGACTGTATGTGGGCACAGACACAGGAAGTTACAATGGCTTGAGCTACTTTAGTTAGGTACTCAACCTACTGCTTACAATTATGGAGGTTTATGAAGCTAAAGTGTGTTGGAATTAACACAGCTAAAAGCTGGTTGTAGACAAAACAGTCAGCAGCTGGTAAGTAAGTATTGAATCATGTCATTACAGCACACGTATTTTAACAAAAGACCCTGTAATAACTATTTTTTATCCAAATTATTGTGCCAAATACACAACTATGGGACACTACAATACCATAGCATACCGGTGAAGGTGGCAGTTATAATACAGTTAAAACACACTGAAATTTCAGTTTAGGTAAAAGTAAGGAGTTGAAAAATAGGCTAAATTGACCAAAACCGAAGTCAGAACTTGAACTGGAAGTGTGAAATCACAAAAACAGTCTTTTGAAGTGTAAGATGAAAGTAGCTGAAATACAAACTGAAGTTTTCAAATTATCAGAATCAAAATATCACTTTAAGAGATAAAAGCATTTGAAATGTAAGTTGTTGCGTCAAGATAAAAGCAGCCGAAATGTTAAATGATAAGAGAAAAGAGCAGTGAAAATGTTGCTTGATAATAGAGATAAAACCGGTCAAAATGTCAGCTGATGCATAACAGATAACAGCAGTCGAGGTAAAATCAGTTGAAATGTCAGTTGAAGAGTAAGAGATAAAAACAGCTGAATTTGAATTTAAAACGTAAAATGAAAGCAGCTAAAAGGCCCTTGAAAGGAATGACGTCCGCTGCTCAAATCTGATGAATATACCTCAGCCAGTTAAGCATGCAGGTGGTAACAGTAGTTGAATACGAAGTGGGAACAGTAGAGGCGGTTCAGTTTTACAGACTGTAAGCAGCTGAGATTTTGAGTCTAAGATCTGAAGCTGTCGTTCACAGAAATTCGCTCATTTTAACGCGGATAAGTTACATTTTTATTTAACGGCGGTCAATTTCTGCACAGTTCATGACCACGGTTTCCCACAGAGTGACTGATTCTACACAATGAGTGAAGCCCATGAACATGAAAGACTAACACCAGTGACTGACGTGCACCTTAACCTACTTTCCCCCCCTCCAAACCACCCCCAGATAGATGTTTATTTCTTCAGTTATGCCTTTTTGGGGGATTAGTATCAAATATTCAGACACTGATTCTAAGAGAAACACTGAAAATGGTATAGCAAGACCATGTCCAAGCAAAATTTATTTTCTGTCAAAAGATTTGAATTGTTTTCTTTTGTTATTCTACATTTCCTAAGATGCATTTAGCCTCGACTGTGACAGTATTAGAGGTAAGACAGGAAGCAAGCGTAGTAAATCCATAATAAGGAAGGGGAGACTGTGAAAATACTCACTTTTGATATATTTAAACAGTGCAGTCCAGGCAGTGATGTCACTAGACACTTTTCACAGTCTTTGGCAGGCGACTTTTGGACTTTAGCCTCCTATGTGATTCAACACTCTCTTTTAGATATTTTCTTCAAATCCAGCAGATTGTCATTCCAGACTATTAGAACATGTGACAAGAATGAAGATGATTAAAAATCCTGCTGTGATTTTCACGCATTTCCTCTGAAAACCAAGCTTTTCAAAGTGCATCCTTTTCATATTTCAAGGGAAGGAAATCAGTCAAAACTATAAACTGACATGCAGAGTACTGGATGCTTTGCAGTTCCTTAAAGCGCTCTGTCTGAACCAGTTCTTTTTAATTAACAAAAACCAGCTGCATTCCTAAAATAACTGCAAAAACACTGGGAAAACTGTATGGGAGAAGAATTACAAGAATTCTGGAGGCCTGAAGCCAGAAACAATGCTGTAATGAGCTTGTAATGCTCTGAAATGTTCTGTGTTTGTATTTTCACTGAATATATTCATATGAGCTCTAACACTTTGAAGTGAACACTCTCACGCAGGCTGATGACACAGTATCACACATTTTAGATTAGCTGCTTGTTATCAGTGTTTATTCCACGAATATAATAGAAGCAACAGAAAGTACTTCTGTGAGAAGACAGTGAAAAATAAGGAATTAAAGAATGCACATACGGGATCAGATGCTATAAATACTGCCAATATTAAGGTTGCAACTCAGCTATAAAATGTCCTTCAACACTTACAAAATTCTGCAATTTCTTATAGCCAAAGGAGATATTTTGAAACGTCTTGTACAGCCCAATATTAATAATTTTATATTGAGACAAAATGACCCATCTGTTACACTGGGTTATCAAAGATTTTGTCCGTTTCAAAGAGCAGCTTGCAGGTTGAGTTTTTAACTACTTTGTAAAGCTGATGCATAATTTTGTTTCATGAGCCAAAATTCTGAAGAAAAAGTAGGTATTCTCTCAAAAAATGCCCTTTTTATCACATAAAGACAGTCATCTCAGCCTCAGTGCACGGTACAGTAGAAGATATTAGTGAGTCTGATCAGCTATGATTTAAAAAGTTCGCCTTCTTTGCGAATTATCTTGCATTTCACAGCTCTAGATTTTGGTGAACTATTGTGTTTGTCCATGGTAAGGCAGTACAATATATTGTTTCAGGATCAACACTGCGGTGTGTGCAGCAGTCACATCACCGGCAGAACGATGCAAAGATATATTAACTCCACCACATAACGCAACAACTGCTTTGGCTGCTTGATACAAAAAGAAAGCTCACACAGTTCTTATTTGCCGTATCTAATACATAATAAAAGTCAGTTTGATAGAATATCATTTACTCCGATTTAAGCGCTCTTTTTTTTAACTTTATTTAAAAGAAACCCAGCTTGTTGACATACAGCCTCCACATGTGCACAGCAAAATGAGCGAAGGACAGGAGAGAAACTCCTACAAGGAAGATGTGTTTGCACAAAGAAACACAACTTCAGTTGCATGGAAACATTCTGGCAGCAGAAAGGATGACGTTGACCACAAACAGGTGCTCTCTCAGCAGTGTCTTCCACCACTCAAGGCAACATGGCTAATTTGTTTGACCATTTAAATCAGCACCACAAAGCCCTGTGTGATGAGTGCAAAACCAGATCTGAATGCCATCCAAAGCAAAAAAAAAAAAAAAAAACTCTCTCGAATGCCTTTGCTGGTGCTACAACATGAGAGAAAAGGTTCAAAACGGCAGAGAGAAATCACTGGTGTGATAACTTCTTACCCTGCGAAAGACATAATAATTAACACTGTTACCAAAGAGAGGTCTAAAAACTCGATTCCAGCGCCTGAAAAAAGGTTGTAACACCATTGCGCATCTATTTTTCTCAAGCTGTCACCCCTCAGCTGTATGAAAAATGCAAGGCACATGGAAACAGAGCTGCTCAAGTGAAATATTATGCAGCTACAGTGGACTTGTGGTCCAACCAAACAACAAATTCATACATAAGTCTGACCGTCCTCTTCATTAATGAGGATGAACAACTGGAAAGTCACTCTTTGCAAACGTCATTTTTCCCAGGATGATTATACATGTGAGAACTTTGCACCGGTGATGAGAAAATCTTTGGGGCCTCAATGGAAAACGTCAAGTCTGTGGTGAACGTGGTGAAGGCTGCTGCACTGAGCAAGTGGACCAGACTTGTAGTGCAACACTTCATCTTTAGTTACACCCATGCTGTATTTACTGAGCTGTTTCTCCGTATAAACATATGTTTGTTGCAGAAAAACGAAATATTGTAAGATTAGTTTTTCCAATATAATGTAGCCTCACATTTGAACCATGTAAATCCTTAAATCTTAATTTGAAGGGCTACAAAAGTAAAACCCGCCATACTTTTGCATTCATCACTCCAGTCCTCTGCTATCACATGAGAGATAAACTCTGCCTCTGTTTCCACAGAATGCACTTTGTTGCCTTCCACAGCACGGCACTGAGCCAGCTCTTGGGTACAGGAAGTGATGTCAGTCTGTGTGTGCCAGTTAGGGACAAATCTGATATTCCCACAAAGCCATTTCCGAATATAAACAAACAGAACCTTCCCCCTGTGTGTGTGTATACATCCTCACATGTCCAGTTCCCAGTATTTCTTCGCTAAGTCCGATTGTGTTTCTTCAAATGCAAAAGAAACTTAGCAGCGTTGAGGATAACTCTGCAACACAGACTTTGTGGAAAAACAATGGAGCCGACGAAGACAATAACTTGTCCAATAATGTAAAGATATAATAAGGCCAAGTTAATTACAGTAAACACAAAATAGCACAGAGGGGCGTCTCTGTTTCAATATATCTGCTCTCTAAGTAAGATATGCCAGTTCCCATGTGAAGCTCAGGATTAAATGAATCCTCTGGTCTCTTTCCTTTCCGCTGCAGGGCATGATTCCCATGGAGCATGAAACACGCAAACCAGTTTAGGGAACGTAATATTCTGCCCACTTTTGTTTTCCTAAGGGGCTTTGGGCTAAAGAATCACTAGCTCTGCAGTGTTGACATTAGCACAGCCCACTTAGCCCTGAACCCTGAGTCACTACTACAGGAAGTGAGCAAAGCCTTTTCATAAGGGTAGTGTAAGTTCACTTCGCTGGCCTGCCTATGAAAAGGATTTATCTCTGGACTGTAAAATTGGAGGCACAAGAGGAGGAAGCTGGAATGGGATGAAGGGAGGAGGGCCGGGGGTGAGCCCGAGCTCCACAAGGGAAGTCGTAAACTCCTCCATCAAAGTGCGAAATCTAAAGTCAAATATCCCGCAAATCTGTCTGTAACTCAATATCACCCAAACACTCTTTATTGGTAGATTTGTTGGCCATAATCTTGTCAGCTGGCATATAATTGAAAACACAGCTTAAAGACAGTAATTTCATGGATTGCATTTTATCTACTGTATGTGGAGTGAGTATGGAGATGGAGGCAAAGCTTCTTTCAGTTTGTAAATATTTTAACAGGTGCCGAGACTAAATTTTATCCTTGTGGATGTAAAAATGCTGAATAAAAAAAGTGCATCTTTTTCATTTGTGTAGCATTAAGAGTGACACATTAACACCCTGAATCCCAAAAAACCACTGGTAGGTTTAAAAGTCATGACATCTTTCAAAAATAGTCAAAACTATAACATTTATCAGACGCAGAAACTGTAAAACCAGACAGAATCGTCTGATTTCCTATACTCCACCGACCCTTGAACTACTCATTGGTGACACTGATTTCTGTTAATTTAATCAAAATCACCTCTGTCATGCCACATAAAAATCCCACCGAAAATAAACCATTTACTCTAGCCAGATTCTGCAAAAAACAAAAAATTTTGAGCTCCTCATCGCAACAGAGAAGCTATGAGTGGCTCAGCTGTGATCAACAGGCCCATGAAAAAAATCCTGGGACTTTTCAGCTGTACTGAGTTGAACTTCGGAAAAATGTTGTACACGTTGATTCCAAGTTGTTGTTTTTTTTAATTTCTGTAAAAGAAATAATCTGAGAAATTCAACTTTGTCTTTATCTTTATTATGATTTATGAAACTAGAATTTTTACATAATGCAGAAAAGACATATGTGAGTTCTCTCTGCTTCTAGCCATGGTTGTGTTGCTTCCCCAGAGACAAAGGAGAAAAATGATCTCACAACAGCCAGAAAGTATTTGGGTTAATAAGGGTTAGTATGTAATTTTGCAGGGTTAATAGGCAATTTTTACTGTTTAATTGTGTATTAATGGCAGAACAGGTTGTTTTTGAAGGTTTTCTTGTAAGGCTGCTTTAAAACAACATTAAAAAAAAGCTTGCTTTGATGATGATTCAGTAGTTCACATGCCCTGCAGAATGAGAGGCGGGTAAAACACATTCCTGTTACTGACATGAGTGTGGTTATTATTCATCAGCCCTGACAGATGAAGTGGACACCTGTTGGTAAACCATCAACATGCAAAAAAGAAACAGACAACCAATTACAAGCAGCATATGCAGCTACAGACTGTAGGTACATTTCTGCCCACCTCTGAGGCTGCATCCACACGGGTAAGTTCTTATTTTAAAACAGGATTTTAAAACAAAAATCATCTCGGTAGAGTTTATAATATTGTAGATTCTACATCTCAATATTTACTATTCAGGAAAGTTTGTAACATCAATCTTATATCTCTGTTGGAAAGAACTTTGTCTCAACATTTGTTTTCTTAAATGTCCTATATAAATAACGATGAATTGACCTAACACTCATTCAGAAACAATCTCCATCCACATAAACACACCTGAAAACACAGATAACGCTGTTGGACACAGAAATTGTTGCTTTTCCCTGGCGCATGTAGGCAGCAGTAGCATGAAAAAATACTATTTTTTTTGGCACAACAGCTGCAAGTGGTGACAACAAGGTCAGCAATGCCTGTAATTCATTACCCATGTCGAATTAACCACTGGTAGTCATGGCTGATGTGCTTATTTTCTTCCAGAAAAGGGTCACTAATGAAGAAAGGACACGCAGTGATCGATGTGACCTGATCAGGAAGTGAATGTGGGCATTTCTGTCCGTCCAAACTAAAACATAGTCAGTATCACTTCCAAAAGTCTGAGAAGCGTGGACGCTAGACGCACACGTAGCGAAGGTTATCCATTTTAAAACGCATTAGCATGGATGCAGCCTAAATGCAGACATAAATCAGCGGGCTTTGAAGAGATGGATGACAAGGCTAATTCCCAGAGGAACACAGGAGCCACTGTGTAAAGTGAGACAGCTGGGAGAGACCGAGCATGTGTGCATACGACTGAAGACTTTACTGGCTGCGCTGCCACTGTATGTCTTTAGTGATGGGTGCTGACATGTGCTGTCTGGAGCGATAATATCAAAGAACAAAAAAGTTGTCAGTGCAGTCACATAACAAGAACTGGCTGTTCATATTTCTAAAAGGTAGTGAATGGATACAGACCAGCTGAGAACCATTTGCACAAGTATGAGTATATATTTGACACCACAAATGCACTCGGGTCAAAGGTGAATTAAATATGAATAATTTTTTAAAGAACCCTCAAGAACCAGCAGCACAGTAGTGTTATGAAACCATGTTTGTGTGAGATGGTTTCAACCAGGTTGTCTCATGAACACTGAGAAACCATAAGTTGAGTGTAGCAATCAGCTAACCCCACACAGTGCAGACCTGAGCAGCACTAAAAGTACCCGAGCAGGACGAGCCTTAACTAGGCAGTGGAAGGGAAACATCCGTCCTGCTGCTCTGAGGGCATCTCTCTCATCAATCATAGATGCCTGCAAAAGCCATGTTCTTTGACAGCAGCTCGACGGGGGTTCGGCAGCAGCCACTTGGTCTGCATTCAAGAAGATTTAGACCCAGTAGGGGGAGCAGGGAGGTGTGCCCCGGGGTCATTTGTCTTGTCCCACTCGATATCAGCCTCATTTCATCTCTGCTGGATCATCTACTTTGCCAGAGATCCTCAATGTACAGAGTTTAATACAATCCGCCCAGCGCATGTAATGAAAAGTCAATCTGGTAGAGGGGCTGGGGATCAAACTCTCCTGAAAGCTTCAAGTTGAGTAAATGTAATGTAAGAGGTTGCAAAACATGTTGTGGAGCTGTAACTGTACTGTAATTCAGAGAAAAACCAATTTTTTTTTTAATATCAAGACCACATACTGACAGTGTAATTGTCAAATCCCAAGAATTGTGATCTTACATAATTAAGAGTTTTACACTGTAGCAAATAAAAGTTGAAGTTAACTCCAGTGACATCTATGACAGTTGCTGTAGTTGCTTTAGTCAACTGTAACTTATCCATGTCAGCTAAAAGAAACTGCTTTTGTACAGTTAAATATTCTCTCTGCACACTGCCTGCTTAGACAAAGATGGTGTTATAGATGCAGAAGAACCACTCTGTTGAATTTTTGGAAAACAAACTTGGTCATTTTACACAGCTGTTCACCAAAATTGTGTTCCAATAAAACTAAACTGCACTCTCCATCATATTTTGTCAGGTTATGCCCGTCTGTGATGTATCACTAATACTTTTTTAATCAACATATCTTTGTCATTTATTCTATTGCTTTACTGTCATTCCTTTTCAGCCAACCCATCATATATTAGATGGGGTGGAACTCATCACCATGGTTATCCACCAAAAATGGAGCAGATGCTTCAAACATTTTGCGAAAGGGCTGTATTTTCACCTAAATCATGATACCCTCCTAAACCCCATAACCAAATGAATGAAAACCGAAAGTAAACAACAAAATGAAACTCAATCTTAGAATAGTGTCCCCACACGAAACACGCATCCTGTTCTCGTGAGTGAAAGTGTTGTTAATGACTTAAGCCTTGATTACACTCCCTTGCGGATGCATAAATAGTTGTTGTTATGATAAAATTTTTTAGTCTGTTGCATACACACACAGTGGGTTGTATCTACATATTGCATGCGTCTACACAACTGCCAAGCACTTTTGCCCTTGCAGTGTAACTCTGAACTACATGCAGACGTACTGTGAGGAGCCCACGCAAACTTTCGCAAATTCTGAGAGATGACAAAGTTAACATCAAGGGACCCTTTGTGATGAAAGCACCACAGATCATGCTTAAAACAAATGTTCGTTGAGGAGAAGCTGTGCAAGGACATTCTCTGTCATCCACACCTTTAAAACCATCATTTAAAGAATTGTAATTGAAGTAGTTGCTTTCAGGCTTTGGAGGTGCTTTGATTTGTACAGGTTTTCCAATGACAGCACCCAAACACAGTGGAAAGTTCTAATTTCTCCTGAAGTCCCGTGCTATGTTTGCCACTTTGTTGGTCACATCACAGGAATAGTCACTGACATGATGCTATAGCTCAGTCTGACTTCCATATCCTGTAGAAAGTGAAGCTTTTAAGAAATATCCATGGGAGTCCAGTGTGTTTTTCTGTGTCCAGTATGAGGGGCAACGCAATGACCTGCAACAGACTGACTCCCAAAGTCCGCCTCAGTCGCCGCACACCAACCAGGAAAGCATGAATCTGCCCTTTTTCTCTGTGACTTGGGTGGATGATAAAATTTACTTAATGCATACCCTTATGGACACAAAAGGCATAAATTGGCTCTTCTGTGGACTTTGCAGCACCTGAACCTTACCTTTGGTGGGGTTCTTTCAAAGGTAAATGAGAATGCAGTTCAGTGGAACAGAATCAGGCTTGCATTTTCCTATTGATATTGGACCAACAAAGTGTTTTTTACATATATAACAGTCTTGATGACAGCAGAGGTTAATGTCACACGGGTAGCCTGTGAAACCTCTAAACATATTTATTATCAAATGTGACTCAACAGCTACACACCACAGATGGCTTAATGGGCAGGTGTTATCAAGTATACTCACTCAACACAATGTAGCTGGACAGACTTTCCCTGAAAAAAAAAGCACCCTGTAATTTAAATCACAGTGCAATGTTGGTCAAAAAATTGCAATAACATATTTTCCTCAACTTATTCTGCTCTAATCATAGCGTACTTAGATTTGTTGTGGCATATTTCACTCACGTCATGTCTCAACAGACCTCAAGCAACAAACCTGGAATCCAGAATGCTGATCTGGTCACAGTGATAGTGTTTCTACATATCAAGATGAGTCATATTTAGCCAGGTCTATTCTGATATCCAAACTCACATACACAGACATACATGAAGACACATTTTCTGACTCAGTAAATATCACAAAATAAGTCACTGCTTAGGTAGAGAGGTATGAGGAGGGGAGTTTATCAAATCAATAAGTACCAAGCATTTTCTTTCTTCTGACATCAATCAAATATAACAGCCCAAAGAACTGTCTTTGTTCCTGATATATTTTACAGAAACACCATCACTCAGATGTGATAACAGGGGCCTTTGAGTAGCAGCAGGTTGCCATCAACAGAAAGCAAAGACTGAAACAATGCTGGGCCTTTGTGCCAGTGAGTGAGCCCAGTGTGAAGGAGTCACGGAGGTGAGAAAGGCCAAGGCAGACAGCGTTTTCTCACACACTGGAAGAAGCTACATTCCACTGGGCTTCTTCAGCTGCATGAAAGGGAGGGCAAAGAAGAAGAATGACTTGTCAGATGCCTTGCTGCCTCGTGTATTAACACGCACAAAGGATGCTGGGAGGGCCTCTTAACCGGACAGTTAACAAACGGAAAGTGTGATGAATAAATGGCTGGTTAGAACACAAACCGCACAATAAAAAGGCCATGAGGAGAATTTCTGAATGATGTACGTGATGTTGAGAAAATGCTAGAAACTTGTGACAAATATCTTTGCCACTGAACTATACTGTTCTAATGTTTTTTTGTTGCATGTTTCCAATGAGAGGAGCAGGACATATCCTAGCCACCCTAACAGCCTCTTACAGAGCTTTTAACCTTCTGAACCCCAAGAGAACTCTGGATGTCACATTTTTACTCACTGTGGGCTCATTTTTCACTGCAACATGAAATCTTGTACCTCTATGGAAACAGCACAACCAGAGCTAGAAGCAGAGACAACTCAAATGTTTCTTCTGTACATCATGACACAGTTACAATGCCATAATTTAACAAAATAAAACACTAAAATTGAATTTCTTGATTTGTTTGACAAATAACAAAACCTGTATTAAGCATGTAAAAATTTTTTGAGGTGCTCAAAGGAGTTATATAAATAATAGAAAATATGCTGACTTTACATAGGATAGATATTTTACTACCTACATTTCCTGTTTATTTCCATAGCTGTATCCTACCTGCTCAGCATAAACACAGCCTGCAGTTCAAAAGAGTTTAGCTAAAAAGTCCCTGAATTTTTGTCGCATGACTGTTCATCACAGCTGAGTTAGAAATGATCTTTGAGTCGCGCCAAGGAGTGCAGAATTGTTGTTTTTTATAGAATCTTGTCCAAGCAAAGCATTTATTTTTGATGATTTTTAAAATGAGACATGCAGAACAGATTATTTTGATAAAATTTCTCAATTGTAGGCTTAGACTTGGTTAAATTTAACGATGGACCAGCACATCACAGATAATAAATTCAAGGACCATCCGAAAGTTGAAAATCTGACAATTCTTTCTGTTTTTACAGTTTCTGGCTCTGAGAAATGGTGTCATTTTGATGATTTTTTAAAGATAACTTGCCTTTCTAACTGGATTTTGGGGTTCAGAGGGTTACAGTGCACTGTAGCTAATTGCTATTTCACTCCCACAGCAGCCTACACTACTATTACTCTCCCTATATGAAATCGAATTCTGAAAAACAAGTGGAAAAGGAGAGTATTTCCAGGCATGTGTGTTTGTGATCTACAACTAGCATCACGCTCTGAGAAGGACCTACAGTCATTTTTTGGAGAGACACTACTGTTTTCCACAGAAACTTCCCAGAACTGGGACATGGTCTTTCAGCAGGACTCATCTGGTGGAAATGAAGTGTAGAAGGTGAGGCCCCAGGAGGGGCTGGTCTGATGAAAGACACCACCTTCAGCTAGAATCCCATATCAGGACTTTTTGAGTCATGCAGCTGAATTTGGCATGTTTGCAAAGCCATGAAACAACACTCAAAAATTAAATAATGACCTCAACCAATATAAAGTAATTGAGCAGATCAGTTTTTTTTTTCTCTGCTTCTGACGGTTATCTGAGCAGAGATTTTTACTCTCTCTTTCTTCAATGAAGTCACACTCTACTCTCACTCTAACTATCCCCAGCTTCAGTGCTTCTTTTTTTTTTAACAGGGCTATGAAACACAATGGAAAGCGCACGATCACTCCAGCTGTCTCCCATTACTGACTCTGACCAAAATTATTTACACGCCTGCTTACTGGAAGTATGGAGAGAGAAAAAAGAGAGAGCGAGAGAGAGAGGAGGGGGTGGGATTATTCCAGCAAATTTGCCTCCTCTTAACAGGAGGATGACAAGACGAGATATGATCAACGTGGAAGGAAGGTGTTGTATCTGCAGAAACCTGTCTGCTGTAGCTCACTGAGATGCACTTCCATGCGTGAGCAAGTTAGTAAATCAAAGTAAACACTCCACAATATCATTTACACACTGCGGTTAATTAAACTAAGTATTGCCGGGGCCACGTTCATTCAATAAGCAAACGCTATAAACAGATAGGGCCCGAATGACTGCCTCCTCCTTGACAGCGCTGTTAAGATAAAGGCTTCACCATGGGGGGAGAGCAGACCTGTAATTAGACACACTCAGGACTCCCGTTGCTATGTAAACATCCCAACCGCTCTGCCTAACAGCACACCGCCTCTGTGCAGCGCTGCTCTGCTCGGGCTCCTCGCATGAATCACAGGGCAACATCTGGTTTAGCGTGCTGGAAGGGACTTTGTCGGTTTGGCAGGCCGTGCGTGTGCGGAGTGTGTCGATTTGGACCAGACGACCCACGCCTGCGCCTGCCTCTCTCCTCCCCCTGGCTACCCCACCTCTCAGATTACAGCGGTTGCACAATGCTTTTTGGCAGTAGGGACTCTTGCTGGCCCCAAGAAAGCACTGCAGATATAGAGACAAACCTTTCGCTCAACTGCAGAGAGAGAGAAAAAAATGCTACAACCACTTCTGGCATCACCACGACTCTTGTCTGCCAAGAGTATACAAAAAAATGCAGACAGAAAGAAAGTTGTTTACTTAACTGTAAAGCTGAAAGTGGAACATATGAACTGCGAATAAGAGCACAGTTCAGATTCTTTTTCCAGGGTTTTTTTGTTAAACAATCTATGTGGTTCTACAATGAACAGCTGAAGACAAATTCATACTAATAGTCTGATCATTTATCAAGCCGTCACACAGGTAAAGTCAGAAGAATAGACAGTAGGCGGCCTTCCACTGTAGAAACTCAAGGCAGGCACAAGGTGGCGTGAACATTTATCGAAACAACCCCCTATCCGGCCACTGTCAGCTTTTCTGTTTCCAACAGTTTTGATTGTTATGTTAACTCAAAATGCACAAAAACAACAAGAAAGAGTAGTTACTGGGCCTAACTCTAGTCTTATGAGCCCACAGAAAATAGAATAATGGAGGCTTTGTTAGATAAGCCTATATGGCGAATCTAACATTACTGATGGTGATGTTAGACAATGATGCTACTAGACAAGGACATGAAAAAGACAGAAAATGGTGCTTGTTGTCCTCTCCGAGTTTAGCCATCTGGAACCCCAAGAGGTTTCTAGGTGTGATTTGCGCTGGTCACAGTTTTACTCACTGTGGGCTCATTTTTCACTGCAATATAAAGTCTTGCGCCTCTATGGACACAGCAGAACCATAGCTAGCAGTGGACAAAATGTCTTCTGTGAAGTAGAACAAAGTCATAAGACCATAAGTCATTTTAAAAAAAGAACATTAATTATTTGGTTGCTTAAATATGGAAACAACATTTACAGCATTTTTTATCAAAAATTTTAGTGACACTGGAAAAAAAATGATGGCTCTGCATGTTATAGACATTCTGTGACATTTTAAATTTGTTTCCATACGTGTCTCCTGTCTGCTCTGTGTAAACATAGCCTGCAATTCAGCCTACTCCAATCAAAAAGTCCCTCCATTTTTGGATGCAGCTAAGTCACAGTCCCAGTTGCA
Organism: Dascyllus trimaculatus; assembly: GCA_024666655.1. NCBI lineage: Eukaryota > Metazoa > Chordata > Actinopteri > Pomacentridae > Dascyllus > Dascyllus trimaculatus. The sequence continues at coordinate 16,229,533 of CM045446.1, forward strand.
GCATTTTTTTTGTTTGTTTGTTTTGACAAAATCTGGTTAGAGCAAACACATTATTTTGGCAAATTTTAAGTTACACATTTAGAGCAAAGTGATTTTGATGAAATATCACAATATTAAGTTTCAGTTTGGAAAAGTTTTATTGACCAAATAGCATCATAGTTCAAGAAATCTCTCCGTTTTTGCAGTTTCTGGCTCTGATAAATGGTGTAATTTTGCTGATTTTGTAACGATAACATGCCTTTAAAAACCACTATGGGGTTGGGGTTTCACAGGGTTAACCGATAGGCATTTGTATTCTCCAAATTTAACCAGTCAGCATCAAGACCCACACAGCAGTTGTATCAGGGCTGCTCAATAGTACTTTTATCTCTCATGAAAAAACACCTTTGAAAGAGGTTCTATAGGTATGGTTCCTTTAGTCAACACACATCAAGGTTCCTGCGAGTTCCTGCAGTGGAAAACAAATTAATAAGTGGAGGACAAAGTACTGCAGCACTAAACAATGCTGGTGTGTTTTTCAGCGAGCCAGCAGTCCGGCCTTGTGCCTACAGTATAACCAACATCCTGCCGGAGCTGTTTCTGGCAAGTGCCTCAAATTATTATCTGGCGTTTCTCCTGCAAGACTTTATTTCACCGTAAAACCCAATGTCAGCCGAAATGGTCACAATATAACCTTCACAAAATTACCATTATGGCAAGTTGAGGAGAGGCAACCACAAAATGGTAGTAATGATACAGGGAGGGGGGGGGAGGCATAAACAGCAAAAACGCAGAGTGAGGCAGCAGAGCAGAGAGTTGAAATATGGACGTCAAGGTGCTCTCAGTCTGACTTTTAAGAGTTATGGGAGGCTCAGATCCTGGATTGCATTACGCTTAGAGAAGACTCATTGCAGACTAATCTAAACATTACGTAAGAGCCCTCCTGACAAGTTTAAAGGCAGATGTGACTGTTTACACAGATGCTGCAAGATAATAGAAATAGACAGTAGAAGAGAACGCTTGCCACTGACAGTTCAAGGAATAGCTAATTTGGTCTGAAGTAGATGGAATAATGTTCATAACCTTGAAAATTAACTGAAATGTGTTAATTGGGCTGTATTTTCCTGGACTGGATCACTCAGGAGCATCAGAAACTTTGCACGTAAATCAGATTTTACTGCCAGTGCACTTCGGAGGAAAGGGCATTTGGTTGTCTAACTGTAAATATCTGTCCCTTGTGACTGAGTATAACAATGCAGCTTGCCGTATGAGGAAGAATTTAGAGGAACACTTCATACGGGACTTCATTGTGTTAGAGATCCTGGCATTGTGGAAGAAATTATGTTTGCTCTACCCACAGCACATACTGACTACACTGCTATTGTCTGAGTAAAAGTCAGCTCTCCGGAGTGCGGTTCAAACCTTCAGAGAATAGAGAAGAACTTTTGAAATAATAACCTATGGCGGCAATCAGACTGAAAGTATGAAAACCACACTTTTTTTTGAGCGCTCGTTATGTAGCATGCCTCCTATTGGGTAATTATTCCTGTACTGCCACAGAAACACAACACGGGATGTTGCAGTCTAAAGCTGGAGAGCGTTCAAGTCCAGAGTCGTACATTGTGAAACCACTCTCTGTAAACAGGACATCTTACAATCTGAGAAATAAAAAAGAGGAATGTAGACCAGATTCTCAGTGTGGTTTGGGTCAGATTGGAGATCATGACAGATTTTCATCAAACTGTGGGGCTTAGGTCACTAAACTGAATATTTTGGTCATTACCAAGCATTAACCACTGGTGAATATTGAAGCCAGTGAGATAGCAGTGACAGTTCCTCTAATTACATCTAGTGGCCAACACCACAACTACTTACTGAAAGCGAAGCCAAAACATTTCGATGGCTCCCCGATGGCTGGCTGTTAGATTAGGAAGGACTTGATTTAATATGCAGCAAAGTTTGCCATAAGCACACTCATTTCATTTGGGCAAGGCAAAACTGTAATGAAGATTAATATTAAACTCACTGTGCAGCCCTACAAGGGGTCAACTCTGAGGATATTTTCATGTCAAGTTTGTTGGTACATTATTTGGCACAGATATTTATGGATCCAAGAGGATGCATCCTAATGACTCTGATGGTACACTTTGTAGAACCTTTGAAAAGTTCTTCATTGGACTTTTTTAACAAGGGTGAAATTTGCCTACAGGAAACCTCAGATTTGCGTGTTTTCATTTTGCAGATGACATGGTTCTGTTGGCTTCATCAAGCCGTGACCCTCAGCATACACCAGGGGGCTTTTCAGCCAAGGGTAAAGCAGCCAGGATGACAGTCTCTGCTTCTGTGGCCATGGTTCTCTGCTGGAAACCGGTGGATTGCTCCCTCTGGGTTGCGGGGAAGTTGGTGCCCCAAGCAAAGGAGTTTAGGTGTATGGAGTGATGGATGAATGGAACGTGAGATGGATGGATGGATTGAGGCAGCGTCAGCAGTAATGTGGGCATTGTACCAAACCTTCATGGTAAAGAAGGATTTTAGCATGAAGGTAAGCTCTCGCTTTATTAGTTAATCTACATTCTGCTTCTTCCCTATGGTCATGAGCTCTGGGTAGTGACTGAAAGGATAAGATTGTGGATACAACCGGCCTTAGAACGGCCTTAGAGATAGGGTGAGGAGCTGGCCCTTTGTGTCAAAAGAAGCAAGATGAGGTAGTTCGAACATCTGATTAGGATGCCTCCTGGTCGCCCTCTTTTGAACGTGTTCCAAACATGTCCAACTCGAAAGGGTACACCCAGAACCTTCACGAGGGATTACATATCTCACCTTCCTTGAATCTCCCAGCAGGAACTGGAAAACATTTCCAGTGAGAGAGATGTCTAGACTGTCCTGCTGCTGCCACCCCAACTCCAGATAAGCAGAAGAAATAGCAATGTCCCCATCACTCTCAGGTGCATTTGGTGTCTATTGCTAGTTACCAAAAACTGGCATGCTATCTATCCATCATCTATACACCACTTAATTTTCTGTAGGGTCATGGGGGGGCTGGAGCCTATCTCAACCGACATTGGCATACTAGAACAGTAAAAGTGTTAAAATAAAATCTACCTGCTAATATTCAGGATTTGCACCGTCACTGTGAGCATGTCAACGTGCTGATGTCATATTAACTTGTAGCCCCAAGCAGAAATCAGCCTCAGAACAGCCTCAGAGAACTGCAGAGTGCAATTCTGCATGTGGCAGAGGATGTTTCTAAAGGTCTAACAGTCCCACGCCAGGTGTTCGAAGTTTCATCAGCTGTAATAAAGTGGGTTGAATCACTATGTCATTGTATAAGTTAGATATATAGTAACAAAACTGACATTCATTTTTATGAGAACATTCCACATTCATCAGTCAGTCATTACCTCCCACAGCTAGAAACAAGGAGCAATCAACAATCTAAACAAGCCAGTGAAGACAGTAACAAAGTAAATTAAGGGTCAAAGATACCAGTGTGAACACCCCGTGGAACTGTTTCTCATGTTTTTCAAAATCATCCTCACTATGAAAGGTACAATATTTTAATTAGTTAAGCTTAGTGTGGTGGGTTGTAGCAGTAAGTGACATCATCCACAGCCCTACAGTATTTGATATGACACACTGATAGCATATAGAAGTTTCCCATATTCATCTCTGTAGCCGTTTACTTGGTTATTTTCTCTCTCTTTGCTCTGTCTGTTACATGACTGTAAATTACTGCGTCTTTGGCAGAATCTAACCAACCTGACAGATACATGCAGGCCTGCTGAGTGTTTGTATTCTGAGATTGAACTTGTCAGCACTTTCTTGAATGTAAATCCTCCTTAGTCATGACTCTGACAAGCACTGTCTAGAAAGGCATGCTGGGAGAAAGAGTGGAAAATCCCATAGGCATCCCATGGGCAAAATTGTGATTGTCTGACAATGCAACACCGCAAGGCCCGATGCGTCATAAATATAATTTACTCCTGACACTTTGGCTCTGACAAATTTAATCATCTGCATAGATGTAAACAAACTACTGTCATGTATATCTGATAACAGCTAGTTTCACAAGCATGCAAGCAGTGACAGAAGCTTACCTGCAGATGCAAGGCAACATATTGCAAGAAGTAACACAGGAACGTGGGATCTTCTCGCCATTTTATTATCCTGCAACTTCCAGAATGATGAAAGTGGGTGAGCCGGCAACTTTCTCCTGCTTTCCACAAAGGTTTCCCCCTCCGTCTACAGGAAGTCACCTTCAAGCTCCAGCTGCAAAGTGAACAAAAATAGAAGACGTCAGCCGAGGAGGCTGGATGTGAGCACTGGACAAACAGCAGGGAACTGGGTTCTGCTTAATATACACCATGGGAGTGATGAGATGAGACAAGAGGAGTAGCAGTGTGGAGACCAGGGGATTAATCTGGGAGGGTTAATTGGGGGTCATACATGCTTCAAAGCACCGTGCTGCACACACCTTCTCGAGCCAGTAAGAGCGTGTGAGGCGTGTGGGATGGCTGACTGGCTCGCCGGGTGTGAAACACTTTGGAACATGCCACAGGTGATTAACACACTTTAATTTAGAGAGTCAGGAAACACTGTCACTCTCCAGTGGGGTTCTTGAGTAAGCAGCTTAGTACTACCATGCTAATCAGCATGACCTCGCCTGAAGCTTCGGTAATCGAACCCCAAACACTCACCGCCAGGACAGGGAAGGTAAAATAATTTACTACTGTACACTCAGGATGTCCAAAATGTTACACACTTAGCAGACCTGGAAAAAAATCACATTAATACACTTAATTAGGAGAAGTCAAACAGAAGTCTAAATTTATTTAGCTAAGAACTGAATATATACAGAATGTTATCAGTGTTTGTTTTGACTTACTTATTGAGCTTTGCCAGTCAAACACACTTAAATGACTGCAGAACCTAACTGAGACAACACTACTTACTGGTGAGGGTGTATAGTGTTAATAAAAGGAGCTGTTTTTACGTCAAAAGAAAAAGAAATGACTAAAACTGTGAATCACACATAAGACCAAAAAAAGTCCCTGTTTCTTTGTAGTGCAACAAACACAATGGGGACTAAGTGAGAGTTACAGATGACTCAGCGTGGTTAAAATGAACATGAAAGTAATTAGTGAAACGCTAAGCTACTGAGGTTTAACTTTGCAAGAGAAGACCAACACGATGGCCAAATGTTTAGTGTTTAATGAAAGGACAGACGTGTAATAGCTCAATAGAACTGTTAAAGAAAAAGGTCCAAAAGTCTATCAGCAATCACAACATAAAGTATTTAAGATAAGGCTGTGACAAACTCCACTTAGTAGCACAACAAGCAACAACGCCCCTTAAATGTCAATCAGCTGTGGCTGTGGAAAAAACCCACTGAGTGGCTCACAGCTTAGATGCACTTTCCACAAATATGTCTAAACATCTTTTTAAAAGAAGAGGGAGCATATCAATACCAGCTGCAGAATCATTACAGTTTATATTTCTTCCTACAAAAATGTAGGGAATTCAAATTCCAGTTGGACTTTAATAGCATCTTCATTCTAATAAAAGAAAGACATTTATTATCTGGATTGCACTTGAGTCAAAGCGTGTACAACCCCATTCTGCAGCAGTTTCCAAAGAGATGGGTGCTTTCCTAATCAAAATTATGTGTTGCCCACTACCTGTTTTGCCATCTCATGTCAAATCTGACTGTTGTTTCAGTTTTCTGAATTAAAATTATTTTGATATTTGACAGCTTTACTGAAATTTGCCAAAGATAAATCAGATAATTTTGATATAGTTTGCAAAAAAGTGGGGTTTTCCTTTTGTATCATGGGCCACTATTTGTAAATTACCTTTTGCATTTTTTGTAGCAACATTTTGATATATCCACTGATACTAGTCTATCTACAATAGATTAATATTAGCAGAGTACTGGGCCGATGGATGAGTATCATGTCTATGTTTGCCATTTATGCTCCGTTCTATAGTGAGGTAATAATTTGAATTTGATGGGTAGGATCAGAAATTCAGGAATTCTTGAGTTGCTTTTGAGTTTACAAAAAGAAGATATATTAAAAATGCTGTCAAACAAAACAACAACATCATGACAATGTAGAGTTCGGGACAAAGTTTTACAACAAAGACAAGAGACATCAAAAAGAAAGACATCATCCTTCAAAGTAGAGGCATATGAAAGAAGTAGAGGATCTTTAGAGCAGAAAAACAAATAAGGAACACATGGTCTTGCTATTCTGACAATCAGTAATACAATCAGTTAATTTAGAGCCTATGATGTCCAAATGAATGCAAGCGAGCGTCTCCATTTTCAGTGATCCACAGTCGCATTTTTCAAAGGTTAAAAAGTGGATCACTGAAGGACTAAACTGGCAATGACTTGTTCTAGAGAACCAATTCGGCTCTGGCTAATTCTAGGTTGTTACTGGCCATGTTCTGCGGCCACAACCAAAACATTTTCCTACACAGATGTGGTCGACAGAAAAAGTCAGGCAAACTGCTTCCCCAAGCAATACCTGATTCACCGTGGCAACAAAACTGTAACTGTAGCTCACCTCGACTGTCAAAGCCATGTGGTGACAGGAATCGCATGTGTTCAGTTTAAAGGCAGCGTCACGGGCTACTACAGTGCCGTGTGGAAGAAACAGATGTGCACCTATGCGACTCGTGGTGAACCGCAGAGTGTGCATGGGAAGTGATGCACAAAGCACTAAGGTGCATCGCTCTGCAGCGCGAGCAGCTTGCACAGGACAAAAGGGCCTTTCAGTGTGTGGCAGCTGCTCAGGCTGGAGAGTCATTTTGGAGGATCATGACAAATATTACACTTTCAGTTACTCGAGGAGAGCCAGCGACCTCCGTTTGATTTATGCGCCTCCTTGACTGACTAAACAAAGGTAAACTGTGTTGCAATAGCTTTTGAGAAGCAAAGACCAAATCAAAGGACTGTATCTTCTGACACCCCTCAGATATGAATACAGTTTGTACTGGGGTGGAGGAAAAGGAGGCTGATGGGAATTCACTCTTATTTTATTACAAGATTCACATGGAGAAGATTTAAAAGTTGTTTTGGGTCGAGGGTGAAGCTTTCACTCCAAGCCACGGTGCTGGTTTTGTTGCAGTAACAGCTCAAATCACCTCATGTGACTTCTCTTCAACCCTGACCGTCTAAGCCGAGCAACTATTTCAACCCAAGGAAGATCTGGAAAGTACATCAGAGCGTGCAGACCCCCAGACTGAACGTACCGCACGCTGCTGAAAACCCAGCTGCATATTTGCGGCCACTTCACCATTAAAGGGCCTGGCTTATATCTGTGTCATCACGCATGCATACATCGCAGATACGTGTTGTCAGGGCCAGAAAACGTGTGATCAGAAAGCCACACGTGAAGAGATCGCTAGCACAAAAGGATGAAGCTGTCAGCGTTGGGTGATGCTAAGACTTGCTAATCCGACACCAGCTCGCTTCATAAGTCATCTTGATGTTCGTGTGGTCACTGAATGTGGTGAATGATCTTAAATGAGCTCTTCTGCTCTTTCAGTGCTCATGCTGACAAAATCACAAAACTTCCTGCTCATTCCATCACACAAGTAGAGCTCCGATTACAAGTCATTAAACTTGTTAGCGCTACAGACTCTGTCCACACACAGAGGTAGGACTGGACTGACTTTAGACCCCGATACATGGGCATGATGTGCACTGATTTTTGGGATATTGTGATTTCATTTCCCAAGTTCCCTATAAAACAGACGTTAAGGAGCATTAGGACGTGGTATAGCATCATTACCTCAGCTGTCCCACAAGGAGATAGGGTCACACAAGCTATATGACATATATCCTAAGATGCAGCTTATGCACTCTGATAATTGCATCATTTCAAATTTCAATCTTAAACTGATGAACAGTTCAGTCCTTATTAATATGACTTAAGATCCTGACAAGTTCTTCAAAGTGCATGCATTTATGAGAACACATCTTATCTCCAGTATATCAGTATATTAAATTAAAGCCGAAACTTGAAAAATACCTGACACTTGTTGCTTTTCTCTGTTTGAAATCTTAAGCTTTGGATTTTAGGGCAAAATTTGTAAGATGCGTGAACTTTGGCTCTGAAAAATTAGGATTCTGCCGTTTTTCCCACTATATTTTAACATTTCACAGACTAACATAGTAATAGATTAGGCAAGGGAGTAATCAGTAGATTCCTGCATGACAGTAACAACAGTTAGTTGCAGTAATATCCCTGCAGGGACCATTAAGATGTGAGAAATTGCTAGAAATGCACAAAAACAGCAGCTGAAATGCAAGTTAAAGGGACATGACACTAAAAAACGCAACATGTCATCTCATGTCACAGCAACCCCTAAAGACAGAACTCCACAGTTACTAATCTGTTATTTACCGGCATGTAAAAGACACCTCAGTGAGTTTTTATCTATAATATCACATCCATGGTTGCTGTCAGTCACGTTTCTCACCACAGGAGCAGAGAAAACACACACTGTCATGCTGTTCCCTAACTTCGCTGGACACACACTCCGTTTATGTCATGTTTATCTCTTGTTTTCTAAAAAACACACACACACACACACACACACACACACACACACACACACACACACACAGCAAACACACGTAGTGGTAAGCTCCGAGAAGAAGAAGAAGAACAAGAAGAAGAAGAAGAAGAGGAGGAGGAGGAGGAGAGCTGCATGTCAGCGGATTCGTTAGACAAATGTTCAGATGGATTTATGGGCTCTAAAGACAACACAGCAGGCAGGAAAAGACAATTTCTACACTCTTCACAGACGCACAGTAGAATGACAGTCCGGTGTGTTCTGCTAGAGATCAGCTAAGAAGAGGTTGAAACGGAGCGGACGTACCCTGCAGAGTCTCCAGAATTGAAGTAAACTTGCTAGAAGTTGAAGTCGCTCCGGCGGAGTTTTTAAAAGTCGCTCTGATCAGCTGAACATTCACAAAGACACTTTGTTTTCAGACAGAGGACAACAGAGCGGCTGATAGTTCGTCCGAAGTGTGGATAAACAGCCCCGCAGGCTCGGAGTTGTACCACTTTACTATCTATCTGTCTGCCTTTTCACTGAGCTTCATGTGGGGGCGGGGCCAGCAGGGAGGAGGCTGAGCTGAGAGTGGCTCAATGTGGGGATCCCGGTCTGATCTGGGGTCTGCAGGGGCCATAGCAGGGTCCTGCAGCCACTCTAGCTCACTGATCACATGCATTTTTTAGTCTAAAATAACTCAAATATCTTGAAACAGAAGTGCAATCCAGTACAAAAGTTGGAAAATGTAACTGTACAGGGCTGCCAGAGGTCAGGCTTATCACATGGGGGCCCTCAGTGATGTGTATCTACATGGGGGCCCTTTATGACAATGTCTGGCTAATCAGGAGACTTCTTACTAATGTGTGCGAATGCATCCCTCAGCACTCAGCAGAAGATTCTCTGCTGCCTTAAAAGTCTGAGTTAACCTAAAGAGTTAAAGCTGAATAATTATTTCGACGTCACGTTGTTCGAGTTTCGAAATGTAAAACTAGCTGAATAAACCAAAACAACTCCAGTTACCTTAAAATTATCACACTGAATCAACTATGTGGTCTATCAGTTATTGCAAAGAGTTTTCCTACCAACCTGATTTTTGTTGTTGTTGTTTTGTTTTGTTTTTTATCCTGTCACATCTTTACTCATTGAGGATTGATTTTTACTGCAGTATAAAGTCCTGTACCTCTATGGAAACAACACAGTCATGGCTAGAAGTAGATAGAACTTAAAATGTCTTCTGTACAGTACATCAGAGGTATTACATCATAAGTCATAACATACAAACATTCAAATAAACTTGAATGTCTGTGCTTATTCACTTTACAAAAATTGAAAAAAAAAACTGGAATCAAAATGTCCAACACTTTTCCAAGTATCCAAGGGTGTTACCTATCCTGGAAAAGAAAAACAGTGGCTCTACATACTACAGATGTGATAATTTTACAATGTCAATGTCATTGATTAAGTATGTTTTACTTTGCTCTCAATCTAGTTTGTTTCCATACTTGTCTCCTGTCAGCCCTGTGTAAACACAGCCTGCAGTTCAGCCCACTAATCACTGAATTTTTGTCACACTACAAAATCTAGTTAGAGCAAATGGTTTTTGTGCTGTATGACACAGTTACAATTCCATAAATCATCATCAAAGGTGAACCTCCTTGATAATTTATTTAGCAAAATGTAATAAACTTTTTTCAGAACAACACTTCACCTCACTACCTGTAAGCCTCAAGGGCCTACAGGTGTTACCATTACTGGAGGTGTAGAATATTTTGTGTTTTTACAGAATCTGGTGGGTAACAACACTTTATTTTTGGCAAATTTTTAAATGACACATGTAGGATAAATCAATTTTGATGAAATATCATAATTTTAAGCATAGGGTTGATAAGATAGACATGTCACAGAATTCATGGTTTATGTAAAACAAACAAACAAATAGAACAAAAATATGATTGGTGTTACAAGTTAAATTAACAAGTATAAGTATTGGGTTTATGAGCCTATAGAAAGACTTATAGTGCTATTTATGATGGGAATTTACCTGAGTAATGTACATTGAAATAATGCCTACATGATGAAAGTCTGCTAGCATTCTAGTTTTGATTCACTAAAACTTTGATTTAATGAATTGATTAAACTCTCAGCTTCAGATTAATTCAACACATTACATCAAAACACCTAAAAACAGACAACGAATGTCTGTATGATCTGAAAATAATAGCTTGACATTTTAGGTTGAATTAACTTCTGCTCTGTACTTACATCAAGTATCCAGGGGACTACAGATGAAAAATAGCCTTCGGACTAATTCTGGCTTTTTTAACTATGTTTAACCATGTGTTTTATGAAATTGCACTGTCCCCTTTCAAATAAACTAATCTAATCTAATCTAATCTAATAAGAAAAGATAATTCAGTTCCACTGAATTCCTGTTTAATTTTCTTTTTACATTACAGAGGACTTAAAAACCTCAAAAATAATGGGGATACAGAGTTTTATAACTTGACAAAAAAATGGATGGATGGTACATTTGCTTCACTTGAGCATTTCCTTGTAATGCTAAGTCTTACCTATGTTGTACTTATTACCCCACTATATCTGTTAAAGTGGGGTAATAACACTATATCTGTTAAAGTCCCCCTCCAGTAGTTGATTTAACCACTAAAAGTTCCTCTCCATCTATCAAAGTAACATATTAAGAGGTTATTGGTTTTTTTCTCCATGAAAATAGTCCATTTCTGACTTAGAATAGCTGCTCAAGCACCCCAGCTCACTCTGCTCAAACACTGTAAAACTACTCTAGTCTACGCAATGGGAAGTTATATTATTGGCATAATTATCAATACTGATACAGAAAGCTCCACCCTGCAAGCTGACAGGTTGGTTCTTAGATTTGTTATGTATGAAACACTGGCTGCCATCAGTACGGCAGTTTCAAGGTGGAAATGCTCCTCCATGGTGCTTATTTCAACAAACATTTAACAAGGTAAACACCAGAGGGGTCCTTAAACAGCTCTAATACAGGATAAACTGGGTAATTTGCAGTTACATGCCTACAAAACAAAAGAGTTCTAAATCAATGAAATAAATCTCTTACAGTGGTCCTTGCCCATTAATGCTTGAGTGACAATTGCTACTTTATTCCTATAAATGTCAAGGTTGAAGCCTTTAATTGAGATCATATGGGCCCAACTGTACATATTATTAGGTGTCAGATTCCTATTTGGCATCTCACTCAGGTTTAAATTTAGGGATGGTTTTAATATACCAATGTGAAAACATTTTTCTTCAGGGTCTCACAAGACATTTTTTTTGTCACATCCTTTTATTTCAGCACCCTGCAACCCCAATCACAGGCTCTAAACTGTGTGTGGAATGATTTCCATGTGTGAAATGTCTCTCTCAAACAAACGGTGAACTGCTTCGCTGTGATATCAGACTTCCACTGAAAAGGAGATGCAGTGTGACTGGGTACAACGTAAATGTCAGCTCAGTGATTCACCACTAATGAGATGGCACCTGTGACAAGAGGGAAGGAAACTTTTGTTGTGGAAAACACACAAAAACACACTGATGCGCTACTTTTGAGAGTTGACAGGGAAACGCTCAAAGGGATCAAATTATTTTACATCTCATACATATGCATGTCTCTGTTAAAGTGTTCCACTTTGTTTATTTACACTGTGTTAGGGTTGTGAGTACAGCTGAGATGAAGGGGAATAGAAAGTGTAACGGTGCATCAAAGATAGCAGCAGTCTGAAGTGTCTTCACTTTCCATTAATGTAACTCCGGTCCTTGGCTTTGTATTGATCCAGTTTATTGCACAGGCTGCCAAGTCCAACCGAGCTTTGTCACAGATATCGTGCTACTCTCAGGGCAAATGCCACCGAATGAAATGACAAATGATCTCACTATTTAGTTGGATTGTAGTAGAGTCAGTAAAGATGCTACCTTTTCAGACACTTTAGGTCTGAATGTGTTCATTTCTGCTGTTTTTCCTATCATGGACAGGACAAGCAAACACATAAACCAATATTATCCTCAAAGCATGACCCAGCCGCCATGCATTCAATAATTCTGCATTTTTAACTCACATTGGAAGGATCATTTCATTTACATACCCTTAACGTGCAGAAAGAATAATTAGCTTTACATAAGGCAAAGGAATGCAGTAAAAACACATTCAGCCACAATTAAGAGAGAACTAAAATGAATGTAGAACAAAAGGTTTTCAAGTTTACAGCACAACCGCATGTTCAAAGTTCTTTACAGGGTGATAAAAGAGCAGAAGTTAAGTTACACTGTAAAAAAAAAAAATAAAATCAATCAATCAATCTTATTTCACTGAACTTTTCTTTTTTATCTTACAGTTTTTTTCTGAAGTACACAAAAATGTCATTTGTAATGTAATTTGTTTGTCTGATGTAAAGTAAGATTAAAAACCTGTAGTAATAACAATAACATTTTTATTTTTTAATAAGATTGAAACTTTTTAATGTACAAATAGTGTTAAAATAGATTTGCAAATTTATCACACTTAAACATTTTTTTTTAAAAGTGCTAGTTCTGTAGTTTCACACAGATTTGTTTGTTCAACGGCAGATTGCTTATACAATTAAAGAAATTTTCACAACACAAATGTTGAATGAATTCAATTCAATGATTTTTCAATCTTCAAAAGAGTTTTTTATTCATATCTTAATATCTATTTTCATATCTATCGTTTTACATCTGAAAATATCCTTCATTAGACATTTTAAAAAACTAAATAATACTCATGAAGGCTAGAAATTTTGTGACATTGTTATTTTCTTGTCATTTTACAGTTTGTTTTTGCACCACTGCCCTTCGAAAGTGGCTTTGCTGTAAATCTACAATGTTGTCTCCTTAAGTATATGCAGATCTATAAACTTCCTGCATCTTTCTCCAACCACCCATCTACCGTTTACCGTAGTTCAAGCACTCCAGCTCAACCACAAATCTGCTCCAACACTGTAAAACTACTCTACACTGCACAATAGCTGTTCTAATACTGGAATAATTCAGTGTACAGTAATGTAGACTGAATACAAACAGAATTAAAGTCAGATTACAGTTGCGGTGTGTTAATGTCCAAATAACACACTAATTGCCAAAAAAGCCAATATTAGGACAATGAAGAACTATGACACGAACTATCATATGGTACGATATGAAATGAGTGTATGTGTGTGTGTTTTATAGAGCCCTTTGTATCTCTTGTTTATTTCTTTTATTCAGGTTGCATTTATCTGTTTTAATGAGCAGAATAACTTGTCATCACTTCACAAATCCCCTTTGTCCGTGGTCCAGCTCTGTCCTCTCTGTGTCACTCTAAATATTTGATTCGGGCAGCGACTGTTATTGAAGCGCTGTCTCATACATTCTCAATCACATGAGGACAACCAAAAAAAGGCAAAGCCAGTGTTAAAGCTTCGCTCCAGCTGGCTCTGGCTGCTGCACCGTGACTTTGACTACTGACCAGGACAGCCTCTCACATGTTCTGACTTTGATTTCAAATCGCTATCAGTAGCAGGAAAGATGAGACGATTTTCATTGTTGTACAGCAGTTTTATTGTAAAACTGGGGTTTGTGTCCTAAATCATTGCAGAAAACATCTGATTTCCATTTGAATGTGGACTTTCCTTTTAATTCATCTTTAAAACTAAACCACATGCTATCTGACCACTCCAAACATCTTCAGTTATTTCACTGGATTTCCCATCTTTTCACAACAGCACATGGAGCACATTAATAGCCACTTACAGCTGGGCAAAAGCCAGTGAGCAACAGATTCCTGTAGGTATTAAATGTGTTTTCTGTTTCAATTTAATTTTTGCTGTCAGAAAGTCAACTCTGAAAGGTGTGCAAAGTTCAAGGTTTCTGATAATATTTACTCAGATTAGCTGTTAAGATGTAGGTTTTTGAATAAGCCATAATTTATATGTAATTCAAACACAAAACAAACAATCAAACAAAAAACACATTTCTGTTCTTTGTTTCGAAACCAAAAATGGAAAAACAAGTCAGATGCCAAAGAAACAAAAACCAATTAAACACAGTCCATTTTTGGTTTTTGGTGATTCCTTTGATCATTTTTATTTAAAAACCAAAAACAAACAGACCACTTGATTTTTGTTTAAAATAAACTTTAAAAAACCTACATGACTTCTGTTTTTGGTTTCCAAATGAGAAAAAGGAATCAACATAAACCAAACACTCACCACGCATAATCGGTTCAATGTCTTTTGATTCCGACACCTGAAACAGTTTTTCCATTTTTGGTTTTGAAACCTTTTATTATTATTATTGTTATTAATATTATTACAAATGATCATCCGATGAGACCCTGACTTGACCCCAGACTTATTAAACAGACAGATGGATCTTTGCCAGAACCTCCCCGCCTGACTTCTACATACACTCACATCTGACATACAGTATATTTACACAGAGGATATTAATGCTCCTAGAAGGTGCTCCAAAACTTAAGTATATACCCTCTTGTGCATGTGAAGAAAGTCGTTCAGCCTTTAGAACAAATTGACTGCAAATGATGCATTTCATTCAGCCCACATAAACTGTTTGCGATCACTTGGAAAACATAAATATGTGGATTGTAGTGCCCTCTTATGGATGATATACAACATGTCCCACTTGCTTCTAGTATTAAGGGAAGGATTCGGACACTTTAAAATGCCCATATAGATAGCAGAATTAGTAGAAGCAGCGAGAAAGAAGTGTGATCCTTGTTTCAATTCTGCTCCCAAATAATGTCATATCTGTTATTTAAACCTGCCAGCATCTACAGCATCTACAGGAAGCTACCAAGTGTATCATATTCACCTACTGCTGTGATTAAAATAGATGCAGCATTCTTGTGTTTCATTTCTGTTGCATGAAATCTTTTAAGTTACAGCTGAGGTTCAGTAACATCAGTGTGTACTGAGGCTGTTGTTTATTGTAATTTGATTTTTTTTTTTTTTAAATGTTGATTTT
Organism: Dascyllus trimaculatus; assembly: GCA_024666655.1. Classification (NCBI taxonomy): domain Eukaryota; kingdom Metazoa; phylum Chordata; class Actinopteri; family Pomacentridae; genus Dascyllus; species Dascyllus trimaculatus. Next base: position 16,245,097 of record CM045446.1, read on the forward strand.
TTTTCCCCTGGAGTTTTTCAAATCTCACTGTGGCCTGGTGATCAGGACGGAGAGACATTTTTTATTTAGACATTCTGACAAATGTTTCTTATCCATAGAGCACAATGTTGCTTATTTGGGAGTCGTTACTGACTGTATTTCTGTGTTTTGCTGAGAGGTTACAGAAGTACAATGTAGAAGCAGCAAAAGTATCAAAAACAGAAGTACTAAATATGAAATGAATCAGTTTTGTATTATTGTATATTACTGTATTAACAATGAAAGCCTTTTAATGTTAAATCTTACAAACAACTACAGCTGTTAAATGCATGTAATGCAGTCAAAAGTAGAAAATGTACCACTGAAGTGCAGTAAAGCAGAAGAATAAAGTAGCAGAAACATGAAATACTTGATTAATGATCAGTAGTAGCTGCATGTGTAACAATGAATGTTCCCTCGCTTGTTTTGAGGAACTTGTATTTATTCATTCAAACACAAATACCCGTTGTTAGTCTTCCCTTCTGAAACATCAGGGGGCAGAGCCTTTTCCTTTATGACCTCCTCCCTTCTGAACAAGCTTCCTGTCATTGTCAGGGGAGCAAACACTGTGTCAGTATTTATGGTCAGATCCAAAACTCAATGAGCACATCACAGTTAAACATGTCATTCTCTACTTTCCCTTTCTGAACTCCATTTCGCTTGCTCTGTTATTCCTAGGGATGAAGGCTGCCATACTGAAAACCTCTATGTATCTCATGTCTTGAAAGTTATATTTCTGCTCTCCTCCTCCAAAAGTTTTGCTACTTTCTGAAGTTCTGGTTGATAACATGCATATAGAAAAGGAACTTACAACAAAAATACTTTGGGAATATGACAAACTATTGCAAGGAGTCCTCATTACACCAAAGTGAAAAGCTGAAAATGTCATTATACATGTAAAAACATTATTTTTAATGTAAGTCTACAATGAAATTTCCTTTTAAAGTGGACTAAAACCTTCATAACAGAATCTACGCATGTGTCTGTGTTTGTTTTCAGAAGTAAAATACATCATTTCTCCTTATAACATTACAGCATTTAAAAGAACTGCAAATACGTCAGCATACAAATGATTTAAGGGTATGAAAGATGGAAACTACAACAAGATGCCTCTGCAACTGAAGTCCCCTTTTTTTAACCACACATTTTAGCCCATGGCTCCATCTTGTGGACACAAAATGTAAATTTGAATTGTGGTTATTATAGTATGAGTTGTGTTTTTTTCAATTACAAGCTAAAAAACTACAATATTTTCCAAGTTACTTTGGTCCATTAACACAGAAAGTGTGTCCTGCTTGAAATTATTCCCCCAACATTTAAGAATTTTTAAAGCGGAGGATAATAATTTAGATTTTCAAATACAGATGTTAAGACATTTATCTATGTATGTGTTTTCAGTTTTACTTACAGGCAAAGCTACAACACAAGACTGAGTAATTAACTAAGTAATAAATTATAAACAAAATGACTCTCCTAAGGAACCCTGACATACACCAATAATTATATGTGTATATATATATATATATATATATATATATACATGTGTGTGTGTGTGTGTGTGTGTGTGTGTGTGTGTGTGTGTGTGTGTGTGTGTACACACACAGTCACTGGCAAGTAAATCTGAATTAGAAAATAAAGGCCTCACCATCTAGGGTGGAGAGTCTTGTGTTATCATTATTTTATAGATCAACTTTGCCAGACATAGTCACCAAAAAAGGGAGAAAAACAAGGCCAAACAGTACAAAAAAAAATCAAATAAACAAACTGAAACAGAGACAATCCATTTCAGCACTTAAAGAGGTTTACAGATGCACTCGTACATCTGGTCTTGAACCTCTCCCATCCTTCTAATGCAGTGACCTCTAAATATATAAAAGGAAATTATCCCAGATCTGCTTCAATTTCAGTTTTCTATAATTCATTGGAGATTTCAAAGAAAGCAGTTTAAATCATAAATTTAACCCTGTATGTGACTTCTGGTGTTGTTGTGTGTCTCCGGTTTAGTCTCACTGCAATTATGAAGCCTGTAGATAATAATCCAAGTTGTCCTTTGATGACACCTTGTGGTGGACACATCTGAGGAGATAAAGGCTGTTTAATCCACTTTCCAAGTTTTGCCAGCACTCTCTTCCAAAAAAGTAGAGCCATTAATCACTCCCAGGTGAAATAAGAAATGTGCCACTTGACTTGTTGCATTTCATGCTATTTCTATTTGCATCAGGCCCATTCTAAATAACCTCAGATAAATGTAGTAGTCTCAGTGTGTATGAGTAAACTTATTTCTTATCACTCTTCTGGCCCATCCAGTATTATAGATTATTATATATAATAGCCACAAAAAACAAAAACACGTATGTCCAGGTTTACATGAAAGTATGACAGGTTTTCATTTGGATCTGACCTCAATGTAACTGTTAAATATTTATTTATCCCATGAATTGCAAATTCCATAGTCATATCATTTGTTTCTTAATCCTCTGAACCCTGAGCAGTTTCTGGCAGTTTTTTGCTCATGTCATAATTTTATTTACTGTGGACTCCTTGTTGACTGCAATATAAATTCCCTGCACCTCTGTAGAAACAGCACAACCGTGGTTAGAAGTAGAGATAAGTCAGAACTGTGCAGTATCACTCAGCTCTAATACCATTAATATTTTTGAAAAAAAAATATTACAAGGAGAAAAACAAAGGTTGAATTGCTTTGGTTACCTATGTAACACATTTTTTTAAAAAAAATAAATCAACACGTATAACATTTATAAAGTGCCAAAGTGTGTTACCAATACTGAAAAAATGGACTCTAAATGCAAAATATTTATTAATACTTACGTTTCTGATGTGCTTCCATGCACGTTTCCTTACTGCACTGTGTAAACACAACCTGCAGTTCAAATGAAAAGTCACTGAATTTTTGTCACGTCACTGTTGGTCAAAGCTGAGTGACTAAAAGCTCCATGGTTGCCCCCAGAAGTGCAGAATTTTTTGATTTTCACAGAAATTGCAAAGAGCAAATGGATTATTTTTGACGAAATTTTAAAGTGTGTCATGTAGAATCAAGTGATTTAAATTAAACAGACGTTGTAAGATGAGTAGTTGAAGGACCTTCAGAAAATAACACATCTGATGATTCTTTCTGTTGTCATAGTCTCTGGTTCTAATAGACTGTGAAATTTTGGACATTCTTTTTGAAAGACAACACGTCTTTAAAATCAACCGGCGCGCTTTGGCCGTCAAAGGGTAATACAGAACACGCTTCTGGTGGTTTGTTGCTTTATTTGTTGAGTAGAGCCACGTTTTACGCCTCTGGGTCAGTCCCTGAAACCACCGCCCCGCCCAGATTCCAATTCTCTCTTCCTGCTCCTCCGTTAGCAATCAGACGGCTACTACCTGTTAGCTGCCTCAGTCTGCTTTTTGCAGGCGGACAATCAGGCGAGTGGCATTATTTGCAAGAGGTTTTGCACCCATCAGTCTGTGTTCATCTGATAATAATGCTTCAGGATCCTTCCGTGTCCTCGAGTTGCCATTTTGTTCGAGACAGTCCAAGAAAAATCTTTACCTAAACGTTATACCCCCGGTTAGCTACAAATCTGCAGGAGACTGAGATGGTTTTCTGTGTCGTAAGGAAGAAATGGTTTAAATTAAAACAGGGTTAGTGTTGGTAACAGTGTTTAGACCAATCAGTTCTGGAGCGAGGAGCAGAGTGGGTATAAATCTGAGGTGGTTGCCGTAGAGACGTCTGCCACTGAAGAGTTGAACGCAAGAGCCTGTGATATCTCGTAAGGTAATGTTAGCATAGAAAGAAATAACTGAATGTTTGCAAAAAGTCTACCGAGGTAGTGGTATGACACTATCAGATAGTGAAACATTTGCGCAAGCTGATAAATTGGGAAAGAAACCTGAAGTAAATGCAGGTCAGCGGGTAAATTTAAAAAACGCTAGCTAGATGTTGCCGTTAGCTACGTTAGCTATGCTAGATGTTCGAGTGAAGTAAAAACGTACTAACCGAGACTTGTTAATTTCTGACCCAAATACAATAAAGTACACGCTTAAGGAAAAGATGAACTAGTTATTGCAGCAGTGCAATTTAGCCAATTAGTTAATAAGACGCATTTCTTATTCGCTAATTGGCTAACGTTATTTAGCATTTTTGGAATTGTTACCTAGCTACAATAGCAAACAGTACAGCCTATGTTAGTACTGTCCCATTAACATGATTTTATAGCAAGCTAAATGTCAAATCGAAGCACTGACACCTGACTGTCATCGTCTTGCTGTTTGATTTTTCACTCATGCTGACGGCAGCGTGGAAGTTGGCTAGCTGCCAAACTAACCGGTGGGCGTGTTGGAGGTTTTACATGTGGGCCAGACTGTCAACAAAGCAGCGTGCAGCCTTCAGTGCTGTTCGAAACGATGCTTAGCGTTTTAAATGTGAAATGTAAAGCCCTAAATAGGATGTCAAATTAATCCGAAAAGAACTCGTCGTACATACTAGTGTTTCAAAAACCTTTGGACGGATGTAACCATTAGCTTAGTATATAGCATAGTGGTATCACGAACGAATATTTAATAAATTACTTTGCAATTGTCAAAAATCATACACGAGGCAGGTGAAATGGAGGTTTACTGCCATATGGCATCCATCGTTACTAGGGCAACGACATAGTTAGACAAATCTGTTCAGGATAGGCTTAAAATGCAACCAGTCAAGCAACAGTGAGTTTGCAATAATGTCTGTCCCAGCTGATCCTAGCTTGTAGTTTAAACATGTTATCGCATGCACACATGTCTACGCACACACGACGTATCCTACCCGCAGAAGTGGGGAAAAAGTGAGCTCCCACAAAAGTCATGGTATAGTCTGCACACTAATTACATTTTAGGCATAAAGTATTAAAGTAGTTGGTGTGAAAACAAAACCTATAGATTAACAAAATATCTTACACACACCCAAGTATGTACCATGTACTGACTGTACCATGACTTCTGTAGGACCTAACTTTTTTCCTGCTTTTGCATGCTTGGATGTACATAATTGATTGACCTTATATTTATCTTATTTAACTTACTTACTTCTTATTAGTAATAATTTGAATAAAAAACATGAAAAGTAGCCGCAGCTGCCTGTTGCTTATCTAGAAAACATCTTCAATAAATATATATATATTTTATGTCTTGATATTGTACCATCACACTTTAATAGTGAAGGCAGGAACAGCATGCCTGCTGGTATCAGTTACTGAAGTGAATTAGTAATGAATTGACCTCATGAATGAGTCATTTGACAAGAGCAGCCCAATTATGCCTTTGATCCTTGATGATAAAGAGACATAAAAATAGCACACCGTCAGTATATTAGCGATCTCCAAAAGTTCACCAATCATATTTTCAGAGCTGATTTCCCCCTGACTCCCCACTAGTTCCACCTTGGATTCATTCTTAATATATTTAATTACATTTTAACATAGTTTTTATTTATATTTAATCAATTAGCAGTTTCTTTACAGTTTTTGTCTCTTGTTTTCATGGTCAGGGTTTTTCTTTTTTTGGTTATTAGATGTTTGAATTATTCATGTGTTTCTAATAGTAGTCATTGTTAAGTGGCTGTAGCCAGCCCTGCTTTCGCCCTGCTGTATCAGTGCTGTTTATTGTGGTAGATTGATTGGATCTGTGGTTGGCCTCTAGAGCTGCTTAAGAATAGCGTGCACATGCAGTTATCTTGACCTCTTGAACCTGGATGGAATTAGCTTAATTGCATGAACTTGAATCAACCTTTATAGAAACACTTTAGCCCTGACTAATTTGTTCAGTGAATTCAAAGTCAGGTGCTGGACTTTAATCCCTGTTTTTCTTAGTGGACTTTATGGAACAGGGCCTAGGTTTTGTCAGCTCAATATTATTATGATTTTTATTATGATGCTGATTATTTTTATTTAAATGTCTAGTCAATAGTACAGATTCTTACTTCAAATTGTCTTTAAATACATGCATAGACTTAAAGACAGATGCCACTGAAGTTTTCAGAATATTAGCATGGATATCATATTTGGTGATAGACATGCACATTCTTGCACCTTCTGTGGCTTTTGCTACCCACAAGGCTCATTTACCAGGCTCCAATCTGTGAAGTCACTGATGTAATTGCAGTGATGCTTTCTACAATACTGCAGTACTCCTGATGATTCTGTTTTAGTTGGACAAAGTTGACAAAGTTTGTCAGCTTTGTTAAGTTGGACAACGTGGAGAGACAATTCCTATCTTGTTTTGGTCTTTAACACGCAATTATTTGCATTTCCTATTGACAATGTTTGCAATATCACTGATTTATCATTTAGTCCGTGCCTTTCACAATTGTTGTGTCAAATGGCCACAAATGCATTGTAAATTTCTTGACAAATTTCTTCAGAAGTTTTTTTTTTTTTGACAACAGGTGGCTTTCTATCATTTGACAAATTGCATCAGCTCTAGTATTTTTTAAAAGATGCCTATGTTTTGTTAGAATACAGCTTTTCTAATGAAATGAAGCAATTGAATGTGAATGTCAAGTAGCTTGTTACCCCCAATTTTCTTGAAACTCATCACAAGGTCTTTGTGGCAGCAAGGCATAAGAGACCTTTTTTTGCTGAAGTGTGGGTTATATGCTACTTAAAATTCACCAGACTTTTCTACCTACATGCAGCTGAACAAGGGACAAAAATAAGATGTGCTGAACTCCGCTGGACTTGTTTATGTATAAAATACTGTATTTCTTCTTTCATCTCTTTAAAAATAAAACGTAAATAAGTTAAACAACTTGCAATGTAAATTTTTTGGGTTGGGATTGCTGGATTTAAGAATCACACCTCAGTTTTTAATGCAAATCTTTGAATTTATAGCTACACTTTTAGAAATGTTACCTGCTTCACCTCTTTGATAATTAGCCTTTAAATGTAGCTTAGCTTCTCCTAAGAAGCATTCAGAAAAAAACAAAAGCTTGGGTCATTTAATCATTTTTAAATCTATTTTTAAAAGGCAGGAATTATTTTTTATTGTACAACTGTTTTGAAAGTATTACATAGGTTCACATGCAGCTAGTTGTACTGTACACAAAACATTCTTATGACCCAACTTACATGGATACACAACAACATCTAACATGGCTTACATATATACTAAGTGCAGCCACCGTTTTGGGGACATATTGTAGTCTAGCTGGTAATGACATTTTACCTGTTGCTGTTTTAGTACTTTACCTTTTTACATGCTTAAGGTTGGTTGAAAGTATGGATCTGTAATTATTGGCTTGCTGGGCTTGACTGTGTTAGTACAGGGTGATGCTGTAGGTGGCACTGTTAGCTGTGAGTAGCAAGAAAAGAGCTTCTCTTGACCATGTACTCTTCTCTTCTTGAGAGCATTGATAGACGTTTGATTTGCATTTTAGGTACACAGTCAGTGATTTATTTTCTGTGATTTATTTGTTTTTATACTAAGAGGAGTTAAAATAATAAACATGATACAGACTTTTTAGAATACAAAATAATTTGTTCAGGTGTAATCAATAAGATTATTGATAGACAATGCATTATTTTACATTTCATTACTGTTTGTTTATTTTGAATCACTCCCAAAATAAACAAACAGTATTTTGTACTGCTTGATTCTATAATCAAGCAGTACATTTTTAAAGTCATAATAGTCAAGAAATATTAAAAATACTGTAATAAATCATCCATTTCCTCAGTATTCCCTGTTGGAATTGTGATTATTGATCCCCTTATTTAGTATTAACCTGAACAGGATCAGGTTACATCTTTCCCTGTGCTGCTAAATGACTTCAGTTTAGTATAGTCAGCATAGTTTTATATTCAATAAGAGGTATGACAAGCAGTGGTAAGCCAGATTAATTAAGAGCCCTTCATATGACTGATTTAAATGATAATACAGGCTTTCTTATTGTCAGAAAGTCTTTTAAAGACCAGAGTCTTAGGTACTCATCTAATTCAGTCCAAGTAAAAATCTGTAAAAGACCCACGGATGCATTATTTTATTTGTTAATTGGTAAGTGATTTCCTTAAATAGTTGGGCAGTTGGTTTTTACTCAAACAAGAGTAAATGGTGCCTTTACTGGGGACTATTCCATCTGCGGATCATTACACATTTGGTGCTACACAAACAGTACTTGTTAGTAGGATCTATTACTTCTTGGTTTTGGTCTTAGGATTTTTTTATATTAAGAAAATATTGAATATCGCTAGACTTATCATTTAAAGCTTTTTGTTGTTACTATATATCACGTTTAAAATGACATTTTGTAGGAAGAATCTGAATGCCAAAGCAGTCACACTAATCATAACTGTTTGTAGGGATGTCATGTAATGCTGAATAAGTTCAAGCACTGACGTAGTAGTTGCTTTTTTCAGAATGTCATTCATTTTTACTGAAGCACTGGAAACTACTCTTCCCTCATTCAGGAAAACGTGTGATGAGCTCTAAATTGCAGCAAAGCACACCCCAGCCTGTTTCCCCCTTCATGACCTTTGGACCACATAATGTCTGACGTGAAAATCACTGTGGGTGGAAATCCACCTCCACCGGAGGTCATCAATTCCAAGAACCTCGGACGTGTGACCAATCAGCTACGTTATCTGGAGAAGGTGGTTGTCAAAGCTTTATGGAACCATCAGTATTCGTGGCCTTTTCAGCAGCCAGTTGATGCAGTGGCGCTGCATCTCCCAGTAAGTAGCACAACTGTCATTGTAACATCGCAACCTGACTCAAATGTGATACAGTCATTTGTTTTTGGTGTTTGAACCTAAAATTAGCTGCATCAAACACGTGTTTTGTTGGATTAGTTTAATGTGGGGCAGAAAGAAAGACTTGTATTTAAGCCAGTGTCTTTGTTGTCTTTCAGGACTATTATACAATTATCACAAATCCTATGGATCTGGGCACTATTAAGAAGCGTCTTCAGAACAGATATTACTCACATGCAAATGAATGTATACAAGACTTCAACAGTATGTTCACCAACTGCTATGTGTACAATCGGGTAAGAGAATACTATTTCTGGTGTCTGTAAAACACAATGGCATTTCCACAAAACTGCAAAATTCATTTCAAACCACCCCAACAGAAGTGACATTTACAGAATTTAGGTGTGAGGAAGTCCTGTAATATAAAAGTAGTCCTGTGAACCATCATCTAAATAGGGTGGTTTACATTCAGCCACCTGAAATGGTAGATTTTTAGGGGGCACTGAAGAACCTTGAAATGTTTCTTTGCAATTTAAACCGAATTGTGATAAGATGACAAGAACCCAACTGATAAATTGATTGGTTATTATATACTTTATATTATATTTATTAAAGAATGACCTCATCATTTTCCTTCTCCCACTTAACTTTAAACAATATCAACCGATATATCGATAGCAGAATTTCTTCCTCCTTAAAATCAGTATTGGCCCCAAGAAATCTCAGTATCTGTCCTGCTCTAAAGAGTACAATGAGTGCTTTAATTTTATTTTCATGTATCCCCTTTCCTCTCACAGCCTGTAGATGACATTGTTGTCATGGCACAGACCCTGGAAAAGCTTTTTTTGCAGAAATTGTCAAAAATGCCAAAGGTAGAGTCGGTCACAGCAGTCACTACAAAGGAACCAGTGAAAAGGAAAAAGGCAAATGCAGGTATGAACAGTACCTTAACAACAGCACAAAACTTAATTAGTGTGCTTGACTGTTTTTAATATGTACCTGGTGGTGTCATCTAATTTTTGTAAAATAATTTTAAAAACATGAAATGATAACTTGGAGTGCCTACAAACAATGCAATGTTAGACCAAAAGTATTCAGTTTTGTGTTTTGGATAGTAATTGCACTTGTTTATTTACCAATCAGATTGTACCCAGTTCTTGTGCACATACTACCTTAACCTCCTGTTATGCAGATGCATTAAAGCAGAGATCCCTCATGTCAGAAGTTGTTCTCCAGCAGACAGTGACAGTCATTCCTCCTGATGTGGCTCCATTCAACCCACCCCTCCAGCTCTCTACACAAACTGATGCAACAGTAAGCATTTAAGTGGTCCGCAAGCAGCTCATATAGTTCACTGAATTTAAATGTCATGTTTCAGGTAATACGTAAATATCACTAAGTCTAACATGGTAAGATTGCCATTCCAGCTTTAACAGAAAAGTGACCAGGGCATTCATTCAGACATGAAGCTGTTGCGTTCAGATGCTGTCTAATTAACGGAAGGGACTGCATGTCTAAAGGGGCTTTAAGTCAAATATAGTTGTAGCTCCATCTTTGATGGTTTGACTGAGGACATCAAACAGTGGCTTTATATTACGTTACCAGAAATGATTTGTCCAGACAGACTTCCTCTGTTGCATGTAATAAGTAAAAGTGATCATGTCTAACAAACTTAAATCACTTTTGGGATTTTGGGCAAAATAATATCAAATCACATTACATATTTCCATACCCTGTGTTTGTACCTTGAACCCAACTTTTATATAGTAATTCTTTGACCCCTACTTTCTAAATATTCAGATTAAGAAAGCTTTTAAAAGGAAAGCAGACCCAGCAACCCACACTACCAACAATGAGATTTCACCTACGGGGGAGCTTTCAGCACCTTGTACATTGTTCTCCCGGAGAGGCAGTGGAAGGCCCATCAAACCTCCTAAGAAAGATTTGCCTGTCTTTGAGGGCAAGAGAGCCAGACTGTCCGATCAGCTCAAGTACTGTAATGATATCCTGAAGGAGATGCTCTCAAAGAGGCACTATGCATACGCATGGCCCTTTTATACGCCAGTTGATGCAGTTACCTTGGGCTTGCACGACTACCACGACATCATAAAGCAGCCTATGGACCTGAGCACTATGAGGGTAAAACGATTTTGATGGTGCATATTAATCTGAGCATATAAGATTAGTTTTTAACTCAAATCAGTTTTTCTGACACAATGTGTTATCTCCTCAGAAAAAAATGGATAACGGAGAGTATGCAAACGCAAAGGAATTTGCTGCTGATGTCAGACTGATGTTTTCCAACTGTTACAAATACAATCCACCTTTAAATGAGGTGGTGTACATGGCAAGAAAACTGCAGGTACTTCTTAATTATTTATTGTTTTGTTAGATTAGTACTAGAATATTTAAAGCAACAGTGTGGACTTTTTTGTATACAAAATTCTGTTCATATTCTTTTTTTTTCGTGTTGTGCATTTACTTAAAACTTCTGAAAACGCAGAATGCTTTAGAGGCAGACTTGTATTGCTTACATCCTTGTTTGCTCATTAGTAGGCTTTATGCATTGCCACATACACAGATCAGGCATAACATTATGAGCACCTGCACAATATTGTGTTGGTCCCCTTATGTGCTAGAAAATGCTCTGAACCATTGGGCATGGACAAGAGGACCTCTCAGGGTGTCCTATGGGGTCTGGCACCAGGACATTGGCACTGGATCCTTTGGGTACTCTGGCTTGTGCAGTGGGGCCTCTGTCAGTCGAAGTTGTTCCACTGTATCCTGTTGATGCTTGATCACAATGGGGTGTAGGAAGTTTGGAGGTCAAATCAACACATTGGGCGATTGTCATGTTCATCAAGATGTTCCTGATTGTTTGATGTTTTTTCCATGTGGTGGGGTGCATTTTCCTGCGGGGGTAGGCCAGTGACATTTGGGACTGCCATTTGCATGAGGTAGTGTGCTTAGTTTAGTTTAGTTTAGTTTATTAGGATCCCCATTAGCTGAGCTTTACAGCCAGCTAATCTTCCTGGGGTCCTTCTGCTTGTTCTTGTTCTGGGACAATGTTTATTTGGGTGTCTAAGTCTCATCAACATGGATGCCAAAATCCAATGTTTTCCAGCAGAACACCACATAGTACCAATATGATCAATGTTATTCACTTCACCTGTCTGTGGTCAGAATGTTGTGGCTGATCGGTGTATCTTGGAACCATCTTCTGTACATCATACCACCCATGTACATGAAATGCATTGCTCCATGTGGCACCTCAAGTGTGGTTTCTTAGCAGGAATCATTTAATGTGGAAATACAACATATATATGTTTCTTTGTAATACAGCAGCACATTAGGTAAAGTGTATCTAATTTTGGCATATTTAAATGCTTGATATGAAAAATGTACACGGTCATAGCTTTATTTGCCTGTGTTTGGTACATGACTTTCCTCAAGTACAAGTGACAATACAGCAATATAAAAACACTCCATTACAGGGAAAAGGCCTATGTGAAAAATGTTGTTTGAAATGTGCTAGTTAAAGTATGTAAGTATTAGCAGCAAGTCTTAAAGTAAAAGTACTGGTTTGTTCCCTCTGACTGTTGTACTATTATATATGTCATCATTAGATTATACATATTAAATCATTAGTGTGTCAGCAGCGTGGACAGTTCTTGAGTTAGTGTACTTTTTTTCCACTGGTTAGGTAGTTTTGAAAGGGAATGGAAGTCTCTCAGTATCTGTAGCATTAGCAAAATGTAGACGTTTTAGTGGTTATAGATCTGGTGCACATGTGAAATGCTGCTAAAATTGTGACACTTTTGTATCTCTGTTGTTTATTTGCTTGTACATGGTGTGATTATGATATCAAAAAGTGAATGTGACCACTGCTGTTTATTTGTTTAAAATTCTGAGCAGTAGGGATAGGTTCTAATGTTTTATTTGTGTGCTGTAAAGGATTTTTACAATTGACACACCTGAAAACACAATTATAATGAATTACTGTGACTGGTAAACTCAGAGTGCTTCAACATGCCCCTTATAGACTAGACTAATCTAGACCATTCCTAGATTGAATTATTAGGATTAACATTGTAACTGCTATTAATACTTAAAAGCATTTGTGTCTGTATTCATAGGAAGTTTTTGAGGCCCGTTTTCTGAAGGTTCCCCAAGAGTCAGAGGGTTGTTCGGTATCTCGTCAGCTGGGTGACAAGGATAAAGGAAGCAGAGTTGGAAGTCTGTCAACCTCAGCAAGTTCTGACAGTGAAAGCTCCTCAGAGGCAGAGAGTCCATCAGAGGAGGTGGCCACGCAGCTGGCCCATCTAGAGGAGCGGGTTGGTATTATACATTCAACTGGATTTTGAGGAGTTAATCACTTCTGTGCATCTTACGAATCACTGGTTTTTCAGTTGAAAGCTATGAGTGCTCAGCTGAAGAGACTTAGCCAAGATCCTCTGATGAAACCAAAGAAGAAAGAGAAGTTGAAAAAGGAAAAGAGATCGAAAGAAAAGGATATTACACGACTGAAGCGCAAATCCTCAAAATGCAAATCTGTTGTAGAAAAAATTGCTAAAAACAAGAGCTCTTCTTTGTAAGTGAGCCTCACCTAATCATTTCATGTGGTTTATATTTTATACTTAGTAATGCTCAACTTATTATGCAGCAATATGTGCTTAACATGATATTGTATGTTTGGTATGTCTGTCTAGGAATAACGATGGCGATAGATATAACCATGGGGAGCCCATAAATTGTGAGAAGGTGTCAGCGATATCAGTGACGTACCAAGAGAAGAAGCAGTTGAAGCTGGACATCCACAAGCTGCCTGGTGACAAACTGGGAAAGGTGGTGAGCATCATTCACACCAGAGAATCTTGTCTGCGAGATTCCACCCTCGAAGAGATTGAGGTTGACTTTGAAATGCTCAAGCCTTCCACTCTCAGAGCCCTGCAGAGGTTTGTTGCAGCATGTCTGAGGAAATGCAACAAGAGTGCAAGCAGTAAGTACAGTTCAGTCCTGCTTTGCTAAACCTTTTACTCACTCAGTAAATACAACTGTTTTTATTAGATGCAGCTAAAATTAAAAGTTCCATATGGGGAAATTGTGTTTTTTGAACATGGAGGTAAAAAGTTATAGTTTTGGCATGTTGTATGACGTTGCTCATGTCTAGATTTGAATGCAGATTTCCCATTTGAGCCATCTTTTCATTATTCTGTTTCTGTTGTGAGACAATGGAACAAGTTTGATAAAGTGACTTAATGTAAAATGATCTCTCGGAAAGAAAGTTAGAAGTGATGAAAAGTTCTGAGCGCAGTGCTACAGGATTAGTGGGTTAGCAAGATATGTTGAGCCTCAAGCCAGAGTTTTCAGTGTCATGAAAGTGGCTCTCTTTTTTACCTGGCTTGATCTCCATTGTAACCTGGTCTGGAGGAGGTTATGTTCAGAGTTTTGGATTTAAATTGGCTGTAAGAAGGGCCTCTCTTTAACCAAATAACTTTTTGACTATTCTCTGTGAATGATACAGATTCTCAGCTGAGGGAATATGTTTTATCGGCAAGTAGTTGAGCTGTACATTACTAAAACCACTGAATGAAGACATGTCGTTACAGTGTTTCACATTATTTCACATGTATTCAACTGGTGCTGCAGAAATCGCAAACATAGGTTTTTATGTTTAATTCTGATTTGCGGCTCAGTCTGTTTACACTGCTGGTACTGCAGCTGATAGAACAAAGATTAAAAAACTGATTATTGTTATTTATTACAGAGAAAATTAAATCAGTGACATTAATTTAACTTTGATTTGGTCAAAAATTCAAGTGTTTCCTGCATTATGGAACTGTCAGACCTAAATGCACCATACAATATCTTTAAATATAAGAAGTTTAAAATGTAACAGTCTAATGTGTAGCTGTGGTAAAATATATTTATCAAAACATTTTTAACAGTTTACTAGCATTATTGTCTTTCATCATTTGCCACAATAGCACTTTTAAACATCATGATTTTTTATAATCCTTGTTCTTCTCCGTTACAATAACCGAAGTAGGCAGTGCACCATCATTTCATTTTGTGCAGAAGAAGAATCACATGATGTGCTAAGCACCCTCTTTTATCTGAACGTGCACAGAGATTGAAGCAGAAAGCCTGAGTTGACAAAGAAAGTTGATAATCACCTTCATGATAACTGTTAATTCTGACTGGGACTTCAGTGTTCGTCGAGAAAGCTTCATAGTACAGTCCTCTGGTCTCACACACTCATTCATGTCTGTGTTGGCTGCTGTGTGGTCAACTGTTTTGTGCTGTCAATCACAGATGCAGAGATAGTCACCTTACTGAAGAGGGCAGGGATAGCAACAGATCAGATTTTTGAGCTGAAAGTTAAAAGACAGATTCTCGGTACACATGAGAGTTTAATTATTTGCTAAAAAGGAGCTCAGTAAAAGACCTTTAAGGCTTCTCTTCACAATAGGATTGTACAGGTATTATCCCTTCTGTTCCTCAGAAACAAAACTGGAGCCCACAGGAGGATTGCAGACTGGGAAGCTAAAGGATGATGGGAAGTCTCCGGCTGTTAGCAAAGAACAGCAATTAATTAGGAAAAAAAAGCCATTAGGTAAGAACTGAATTGATTTTGATTAATAGTGTCATTGCAAAAGTTATACTTTCAAATATGAAGCATTGTGTAGAAATACAATATCTTTTTTTCTTTTTTCAAGTCATGGCCTCTACTGACCTCAGCTGCCCATCATGCCTCAGCGATAGCAGCAGCAGCAGCAGCAGCAGCAGCAGCAGCTCATCCTCCAGCTCTGGCAGCAGCAGCACCAGCAGTAGTTGTAGTCATACTAGCGCTTCTGATAGCAGTGCCTCTGAATCAGGTTAGCTGCCCTCCTCAGCTTCCCCCTCACCTTTGTTTTACTTTTGCCTTCGTCCTCACTTGGGTGTCTGATTTTTTTTTTGGTTGTTTTTTCTTTGGTCGCACAGTAAATATTAAATAGTTTTATATTTTTACGCATTCATGACTTGTTTGCTTTTTGTGTTTATTTCACACACATTTTTTGTAATTTATCTACAGGGAAGAGGTGCACACATCAGTGCCAGGGACATCTAAAACTACTGTAGTAAAATCTGATAGAGCAGTTGTTTATCGTAGACAGGGTATTTACCTATGCTGCACAATAAGAGTGGAAGAATAATATGATGTCAAAGGCAAAAGTATGGCATAAATAAATATCACTATATTTCTTCTATCATGAGAAAAATTATAACTAATGAACAGAATGTTCACATTTTACAAGAACATTTATAATACAATAAACTTTCAGATGGTGTTAAGAACAAAGAATTGTAGCTTATGTCGACACAAAAAATCTATGACCACATGCTTGAATAAGATAAATTTATTGTTTATCATATAAAACATGCAGGATGAAGCAGTATGCTGTCTTAGGTCCAGGTAGAAGTGGACGAGTCATTGGTGATTGCGGATTTTGTTTGTTCATTTTGCTACACATGTTGGAACAAATATATTTTGAATGACCAGCCAAAAATCGGGACACACCTACTCAGTCAAGAGTCTTTCTTTATTTTTCAACCATTTTCCACAGCGTTGAACAAAATGGTAGACATAGGATTAAGGGAATTATGTAGTAAACAAAGAAGTGTTAGAATATGTTTCGCATTTGAGATTCCTCAAAGAAGCCCCTGTTTGCTTAGATCACAGTTTGCCTACAATATTATTTTAAAAAAGTCATATTTCAGCCAGCTTCATGAGGGCGTCACCTGGAATAGTTTATAGTTAACGCATGTGCCTTATCAAAAGTTAGCCCTCTGAACCCCAAGTAGTTTCTAAGCAATTTTTTGCTCCTGTCACATTTTTACTTAATGTGTCCTCATTTTTAGCTGCAATATAAAGTCCTGTGCCTTTATGGAAACAGTAAAATCATGGCTAGAAGTAGAGAGAACTCTAAATTGTAATTTGTGCCTTGTGCAGCAGTTTTAATTTCATAATCATGTAAAAAAGAAAACACAGAAGTAGAATATTCTTGATGATTAATTTGCATACTGTAGATGTATTATGATTTACATTCAATATTACATATTAGTTTGTTTCCATGCTTGTCTCTTCTTTGCTCTGTGTAAACACAGCCTGCAGTTCAGCCCGTTTCATGTTTCCCGTCGGAAAGATGAAAAACAGCTTATTGTGTTTGTACAGGTTCTGACTCTGATAAACGTTGTAACTTTAGCAGGTTTTTTTTTTTCACGGTTACATACCTTTTAAACTCAGTAGCAGTTTTGGGGTTCAGAGAGTTAAGAACATGAAAACAAATTAACTCTTTGCACATCTATTTCAAAATGCAAGATGGCCAAACTGCATTCTTAAAAATATGTCTGTCTGTAGGGATACATCGGCCCTTCAGGGTTTTCGACATTCACTTTATATTCATTTACCTGTTTAATGTACACAATTTTGAGGTACATTTATAATTTGGGATTATTGTTTGAACAGATAATCATTACAAATAGCATGACTGTTTTTTAAGGGATTCTGCAATACACAAGATTTTATTTTCACATATCACTCCCAAGACAACTGAACAGAAACAATGTGAAATGTTTAGATTTGAAGAAAAAAACAGTTTGGAAGTGGGACTGATAATTGAGTCTGTTGGCTGTGAAATATTAATGTGCATGTTTTTCAGTGCCAAAAACAAAGAAGCAGAAACCTAAATCCAAAGACGCTTGCCAAAAGGTTAACAAAAAGGTAAGTACATTGACTGTATCGTTACTATAACTATATAGTTGGTTATAACGAAAAGTAAGAATGTCTTTTCTCCTCAAGGCAAAGGTGACACATGTTGCTGTTAAAAAGCAGGTGTCACTGACAAAAGATTTGACACACTACTCCTCGAAGACTCGTCAGCCTCTTCCTTCTGTGCAGTCCTTGTTAGCAGAGAGTAAAGGCCAACCATCAATCCGTAATGCAGACCAGACCTGCGATGAACCGACTTTATCACCACCAGGTAATGGTCTGTCCTTTTTGTCCCTTTTCTAAGAATGAATAAAGATTTGTTTTAAAAAGTGCCTATTATTTTACTAAAAAGCAGTTTATACGATCTCTATGGTGCTGAATTGAAACCTTTGAGCAGTTAAAATGAAACTTTAATCTCATGTTTTGTTCTTAGACCAGCCACAGTACCTCCCCAAAAACCCAGTCACTGCAGTCTTTGTCAGCCTCTTTATCAAAACTCTCTCCACAAGATTCCTTCTTCCTCAGTACTACCAGTGGTTCCACATCACAAATGCATGAACATCCACTGACTTTCATGCTGCCTCTAGTTGCCTTTAGTGGGCTTTACTGTACTGCATGTTAATATAAACAAACAGAGGCTTCTTGCCTTGGCTTCTTGATGATCTATCGAAGATCAATGCCTGTCATTTCCTATTTGACAGATTTGTCTGCCCTTTTATCTCCCATGGCATCTCCTGGAGTCTCACTGGACTGGGCTTCTGCCAGATTTGAGGTACTTTTGATGAAAGGGCAACATTTTTTTTTCGCTCCTATCACATTTTTTCTTACCGTAGGCTCAATTTTCACTGCAAGGCCAGCACCTCAATGGAAACAGCACAATCATGTCTAGAAGGAATGAGAAATAAAAATATATTCAGTTTAACAGTTGTAATGCCATAAATCATAAAAAACTAAAACTTAAGTTGAGATTATTTCTTTATTTATTTTACAAAAATTGAAAAGGATGCAATCAGCATTTACAAAAGTTTCCCAAATGTCCGCAAGTAACATTAGGGTGAGTAGCCTAGGTCTCTCATTTACTACCACCAGTCAATTAGTTGTGAAACCAGTAATTGGCGTCAGTGTAGACATAGGATCTCACAGTGTCTAGTTCATCCCTGTGAATTATAGCAAGGCCTACATTTCCTGTACTTCAGAGTTTCACAGTTTGGTAATTTGGAGTCAGAAAAGGAGAAACTTGCCAAATATTCACTTAGTAACAATGTAAAATTAGACATAATAAAATACACACTTGACCCGTCAGTTTATGTTTCCAAATCCTTGGCTTTTTTTCTTTTTTGTTGAATACATTTCTTCTTATTCCAGTCAAAGTCTTTTAAAATTGGTAAGAAATGTATCCAAAAGCAACTTGACCTGTTGCAGCAGTTTCCTATTTCATGTCCATGTTTTACTCACAGTTTTATACCAGTTTTATATTTTTATGTGTAGTATCAGTGTAATAGTCATATAAAAAAGTATCAGTGTAATAGTCATATAAATAGTGTTGTTTGTTTTGGACTATTTTAAATGATGGCTGCATCAATATTCTAAAGATTTTAACATGAAGTTTCACCTTTCAGCAGGGCCCAGTGCTGTCCCCTCTCCAAGACAGTCCACCGCAGCCCAAAGATGAGACAAAGCCCAGTAAGTCACCTGAAAACACATAATTTGACATTTTATATTAGCTGCTACCTTTATGGAGCACTTGTTATTAAACTGATTCTGCCAGATCTCAGAGGCCCTGAGGATTTAACTGACAGTCAAGTGACTAATGTGCCTTCTGCCTGTACTGCTGAAGAGGAAAAACCACAAATTCCCAAAAAGGTAGGTAATATTTAGCTTACTAGTCTAGAAAACTGTTCTGATCCGTCATATTTTTAAAAGATATTTAGAACAATTACTGTTGCTATCAATATTTTTTATGTTTGTGATTATTTTTAGTTTTACTATTTCATTAAAACTGGTTCTTATATTAATGTATTAATGCAAATAAGATGAAGTTTCTTTTAATTAGTAGAAGGTATCAAAGTATGATTAATCTGGCTTGATATTTTACTTCTGTTTTGGTGGCGAAAAATGAATTAATACAGCTTTAAAATTCATTATAATTGGTGCCAACAAACACCCACCACTTTTGCAAGGAATTGCAGATAAACATGGTGATTTTTCTTGCTTAGGACATTGTGCTGAAAAACGCACAGTCTTGGGCAAGACTGGTGAGACAGTCAGTCACTCCAACTTCAATCAAGTCCTCCAAAGAGAGCTTCCAGCAGTTCCGTAAGGCTGCCATAAAAAAGGAGGAACGTGAAAAGGCACTGAAGAAGAAACCGACGGACGAGAACAAGGAGAGGGAGACTCTTGAAAAGAGCAGGTGTTCACACAAACAGTAACAGTGAATTTGCTTATATACTGTAAGTTAGATACAGTTCCAGGCTGAAATCTCTGCTGTCATACTAATTTTAAAAGGAGGCAAAACTACATTGTTCAGCATAATTCAAGTTTTGAGATGCTGATAAGATAAAGTCGTATGTCTTTCTCAAAGCTTAATAGTTGATTTCAGGGCTGCACGATATATCATTTCAGCATCAACATTGCAAAATGCACATAGTCAGTAGTATGGAAATAATCTGGCTGCAAAAATGATGATGTTGATCAAAAAAAGGTGCTGTGTCATCAGCATCTTGCAGTTGTTGCTGCGTTGACCATTTAAATCAGTATTGCAAGGCTCTGTATAATGAGTGCAAAGTCAGACCTTAATCCCATCAAAATCAAAAACCTGTTCTGGATGCCTTTACCTGTGTTATTCCACATGAGAAAGGTTCCAAACTTTATGCACTCAGAATACAGTCTTGACATTAAAGTAATTTTTCAGCTTTTTTTAAACAAATATTTTTAATTTTCTGTACAGATTAAAATCCTCCTAATCATTCCAGAATGATTAATTATATTCCAATAAAGTTATTCAATTCATCCGGTGAAAATTCCTATATTTTTCTGAAAAACAAAGTATTGCAATGTCACTTTTTCCAGTATTGTGCAGACCTAGATGATTTAAAGCACATTCTCCTTCTAGCCTGCCAGGCCTGTGTAAAGCAGAGCAAAATCTACTGCCTATTAAAGAAGAACCTGATTTGCCGGACACCGTTTGCACAGAAGCTGCCTTGGATGCTCCCAAACATGTCGAGCAGCAAAAGTCTGCAAATGAAACCCAGCCTCCAACCACACAGTCGCCTGTGGACAAGGAAAGAGAGATGGCTCGCAAAAGGGAGCAAGAACGTCGCAGGCGAGAAGCAGTGAGTACCTTTGTCTGTGTTTTAGTTAAAGTGTGTATCATTTGTTTAGGTATTAGTGTAAATGGTATTTAAACAACTGCTTTTTTTGTCTTTATATAGATGTGTGGTATTGACATGACTATGCAGCGAGACATCATGACTACGTTTGAACTTAACCTGGACTAAAAGTCAACTGAGATTTATTGGGATATTGATGCCTGCTTGTGATCTCTATTAACAACCTGAGCTGTTCTGTCCTGAGCACAAAACAAGCTTCTGTATGCTCTAAAACTAGAAAATAAAATGGATGTTTATTGTGAGAGGAAAAAAAGAGTAAATAAAATAGAAATTAGCATTTGATAAATGTCTGCACTAATGCACTCTTGAATTTGGAATGATTGGGGTGAAGCACTGTCATAAAAACAAACCTGAATGTAATATTTCCTTCTTGTATTTCTGCACTTTTCGAATGTGGATGCGTCGTCGTACAGTTGACAGCTACGTATGACAAGTTAATTCATGCAGTTCCAATGTCACCGTGTTGTGTTGAAATGTGCAGTGTTCAGTTCTTGTCTTCAGTTATCCCATTCAGTGAATTGTTACCACCACTATCAATTAATCCTGAATCAAAAGTACACTAAATATAGACACAGCACTGGTTTATATGTCAATGTTAGATGCGTGCATCCTTTTTTCTTTGAAAACATTCTTTCATAATAGAAAATTTTGAACAAAGGTGAGTAGGTCATCTCCAAAGTTTCAAGTGTTGGATTGACCTCAGTTCCTTATTTGCTTGACGACTTGAAAATTCATTGTGTTAACTGCACATGCACTAACTTCTGCACTTTGTTATTCATGCAGTTCCTGCTGTTCCAGAGTTGTTTTGGGGCATTATCAGCATATTCTGTATGTTACAGTTTGTATATGTTAAAATAAATGAGAATTTCTTTCTTCTTTTTTTTTACTCAAGATAATAAAAGCTATTTTCACTTAAAATTGGCATCACTTTATTATTATAACAAGTTTTATGCAGGTTTTCCCCACAAACCCCCAATAGAAGATGTGTGGATCTGGTTACCAGCATACAGACACTGTTGGTAAGTTTGTTCTTATATTTTCTGTGATCAACCTGTTCACCCTGTAAATCACTTTCATAGTGCAAAACAGCTAACTCCTGTATGGTGGGATCACTATAAAGTGCAGCCTCTTTAATGAGCTCGTATAATTTATTACCTGATCTGTAAGTCTCTTAACTCACCTTCTCTCTACTGACTCCTAGTGGCAGCTCAGGCTCAAGACTCCAGTAGTTCACTTTCACTGCATGCTCCTTTTAATAGCATGAATAAGAGATGTTTTAAAATAAAGAAAGGTTCATATTCATATGGTTTCTTAACTGGAGCGAATGCTATATTGAGATGGAGTTAGTTCCAATATTTTGCAGACCTATGTGTTGTACAAGTGCAACTGAAGCAAGAGGTTTTCATGAGACGCATATGAAAAAGACTAACTTTGCATTTTGCTTTGTAGATGTATTCAATCGTTGTTACTCATTTAAAAAAATCCACTAATCATTGTATGTATCTTGTCTTACAGAAATTTTAAGGAGCAGCAGAATGTAATCATGATGACTTTGCACAGGTAATGAGGACATGCTCTGTTTCTGGGGGTTTTAGTAAGGCTTTACTGTGTTGAAGTGTTTGGGGTTTGTTTTCTGTTGTTATTGTTGCTTGAAATGACACTAGAGTAGTGAGGAAAAGACAGCAAGGCATTGTGTTTTCATTGTTTGATGTTAATGATGCGCTTGAATTATTTTTTATGCTGTTTTTCAATTTTGCTTAAAATGCCATGTCAAGAATTATTCACACCCTTTCTCAGTAGTTAATGACAAAGCCTTATTCCTTCCACATCAATCAAACATTTTGTTACAACTGCTAACAAGGCTCCTGCATGTCACCACTGGGGTTTTGCACAACTGCTCTTTTGTGATGATCTTGAGATCTTTGAGGTTTCTTCCTTGGTCTTTGATTCTGTTTCTTCTGCATTTTGTCTGTATGTTTCAGATCACTGTCTTGTTAGAAGGTCCAGTGCTGCCCAAGACCAAGTTTTCCTGCAGACTGCCTGACGTTTTCCTCCTGAATTTTTTCTCATTTTTGCTTTAACAGAGTTGTCCGACTCTTAGTCTGAAAAACAACCCCAAAGCTTTGTGTGGATGGTGATCTTGAGGCTGAATGCTTCCCCTTTCTTTAATCCTTGTGACCAAACAACTCCATTTTCATCTCATCTGACCACAGAACTGATGATCAAAGGCTTTCTTCCTTGTCCAACTAAGCTTTTTGTGTGTCTGTCTTGGAAAACAATACTCCTCCTTCTTGGTTGATGTTCGTGGAGGCCAGCCTTGTCTCTGCTGGAGTGTCTATCTTGAGATGCTGCAACAAGAACTCATCAGATTCACCAGAGTGGTCTTAGTGGTCGTGATTCTTGGATTCTTCTTGGCCTCAATCATTCTTGTCACCCTGTGGGATTTTTCGCAGGGTAGAACTACTTGTACTTTTTGATGATGCTTTGCACTGTTACCACTGACACCTAAAAACACTTTGATATGACTTTATAGCTTATCTGTCTTGTGAGCAGCCACGGT
Organism: Dascyllus trimaculatus; assembly: GCA_024666655.1. Taxonomy (NCBI): domain Eukaryota; kingdom Metazoa; phylum Chordata; class Actinopteri; family Pomacentridae; genus Dascyllus; species Dascyllus trimaculatus. The sequence goes on from CM045446.1 coordinate 16,268,545, forward strand.
GTCAACTTTGTCTCAGTGATGGACACAAAAAGCAAACTCCCTGAACTCTTTGTTTGAACTAGAGAACTATGCATCAGCTCTTCTATGTTTTAAGTTTATTTAGAGCCATTTAAAATGCTGTAGAAGATGTATTTTCTGTAATAATGTTGAACACTTCACTGGTATGAATAATTTGGGACATGGCATATTAAATAAAAATGTGAAATAAAAAAGTAGAACTAGTTAAAACTCACCATTAACACCTCTAACACAGTGTCTTACTGTCTTTTGTCACTTGTTTGTGCCATTTCCAGCCAGAGGAAACCTATTGGCCAAACAAAAATTCACTATAAATCAAAATTTAGGGATAGGGATGTATAATTGTGGGTCTTACTGTGTGTGTTTTGTGTTGTTTTCCAGCAGAATCAGTGACCTGCTCTGCGTGTTTCCAGTCGCGCACCTGTGACCGCATCACAACTCACTGCGCATCACAGCCGCTAATTAAGTCGCGCAGCCGCCACTTAATGTTCACATCATTCATCCATTGTCTGTACACCGCTTAATCCTCTGTAGGGTCGCGGGTGGAGTGGAGCCTATCCCAGTCGACTCAGGGCGAAGGCAGGGGACACCCTGGACAGGTCGCCAGCCTATCACAGGGCTACATATAGAGACAAACAAGCACACTCTCATTCACACCTATGGACAATTTAGAATAATCAAATAACCTCAGCATGTTTTTGGACTGTGGGAGTAAGCCGGAGTACCTGGTGAAAACCCACACTGCACAGGGAGAACATGCAAACTCCACACAGAAAGATCCCAGGCGTCCTAATGGGGACGCGAACCGGGGATCTTCTAGCTGTGAGGCAACGCTGCTAACCACCACTGTGCAGCCCTCACATCATTCAGATAACTATAATTACATCCCGGTGGGTTTTTTTGTTTTGTTTTGTTTTGTTTTGGTTCTTTTGTTTTTGTGAACGTGCTCGCCGTGTTTTCATTGCAGTCTCGTTGCCATAACAGCAGCGTGGAGCCTCGTTGCTTTGCAGTGATTTTTCTTTCTCTCTTCCCTCTGAACAGCGCCTCTTAGCTGCGCCCAAATCTCTGCAAATCTCTGCACTCAGCGGCTCCTTCTCCCTCGGTTTTTTTCCCCTCTCGGACTTGCCTTGTATAGTCAACAAACACCGTCTCCCGCTAAACAAACCCGTCGCTGTCACACGCAGGCGTGAAAGATCTGACGTGATGCTGCCACCGTCCCATTCAGCCGCTCGTCGGGATCCTCCCTTCACACAGTCGTGCGCCTGGAACCGAACAACGGCGTCGTCGGAGCGACGATCAAACGGGCAATTAACGGGGGGAGATCAATAGGCGACGCGATCCGGGATTTGATTTCCTGCGGCGATGTAAAGATGGCGAGAGTGCTCCACAACTTGCTGTTATTTCTGATCAGACTTGCGCTGAAAATCCGAGTTGTGGGGTATTGGTCGCTGATCTACGGTTATTGTGCGCTGTGCTCCATCGTGGCGCTGCTCAAACTTTGGTGGAACATCGTGCTGAGGCCGACGGCAACCTTCCAATGGGGGATCCGTGAGACTCCCCCGGCTTGTCTGAATGACACGTCCTTGGGAACCCACTGTTATGTTCGGATCAAGGTAAGACACACGCATGCACTTGGACATGAGGGGAAGAAAAAGCCTATTGTGTGTGTGTGTGAGTGTGTGAGGGTGACAGAGAGACTGGTCTTTATTGCTTTAACGCCGTCGTGAAAAAAAAGCCAAACAGGGCCTGATCGGTGAGCAGGCTGTTTATTTATTGTGTTTTTTTCGGTGGAGTCATGGCTCAGGTGGTGCTGAAAGAACAGCTCCTCCGCCTCACGTCTCCACGCAGCCTCCAAACTACCAGCCTACAGTACAGCCTGGGCTCCACATTATGTAATTAAATACCAAAGCATGTCTGTCACCAAAATACAAAACAGTCAGATTCACATCCTTCACTTTAACATAAGCAGCGACACTTCTAATGTCATGCATGCAAAGTCCTGCAGCAGTAGGAGAAGTCAGTATGCAGCAGGGTGGTGCTTTTCACTGTTGTGTTGACAAATCGCGTTTATTTTAACAACCTGAGCTGATCAAAGTGCACATTCAAGACAGGCAGCAAGAAAAATAAGTGCAAAAAAAGTAAAACAGGATAAAGACTTAAAATCAATGGGAAACAAAACATTAAATGTAAAATAAAAAACAAGACAAACAGGGCAACAACTTGTAAGATTATATTTATTAACGTTTTTATAAACCATCAAAAGCAGCTGAAATCAATTAAAGTCATGTGCCTCAATGGAGGAGCAATATTTCATTCAAAGAGAAAGGCTGTTCTGAAGCTCTAGAGCTGCCACTGCAAAGGCTCGATCTGCATCTTTACCCGCCGGCATCACTCACAGCACAGTTGGCTTTATAAATCGATAAAAGAATCTTAAAGTCAATTCTGTATTTAGGAGGTAGTCGGTGAAGGGATGTCAGTGCAGATGTGATCTGTTCTCTCAGTGTAGTTCGGAGTGTTGCAGCAGCTGCAGACAGGATGGAGAGGACTGGCAAAGAGTTGCAGTAATCGAGCTTTGAGGGAATTGATGCAGTGGTCACCATCTTCAGAGAGAGGATGGATTTCAGTTTGTTTCTGATAAGTATCAGCCGTTCAACACAGAGTTATTACGTTCATTACATTTCAGTGCAGAGAGAGAGAGTCAAATATGACACCAACATTCCTGCATGAGCATGAATGATGGCTGTCAGTGGTCAGGCGATAGTTATTATGGATGCTGGGGGCCAAAAACAATCACCTCCATGTTATTGCTATTTAGCTTCACCTTAGATTGGATGTAATGGAGGTGGAGTAGTTGGAATTCAAAGACAGCTATGTTGTTGTGTCACTAGTGTAATAGTGAAAGGAGACACTATCTTTGCAGAAGACAAAGAATAAAATAAAATGGCCCTAAGATGGAACCTTGTGGTACTCCACAAGTGATTGGGGCAGTCGAGGAGGAACAACTTCCGAGAAAGACCTCTATGTAAAGCCGGAGGCAAACCGTTTCACCACAGTGCCCTGGATGTCAACCTCATTCTTTAGACAGTTTATTGTATTATTCTACATTGTATTATTGGACAATTATGCACAAAAATAGCAACTTTATTCATATAGTACCTTTTAAAAACAAAGTTACAAAGTGCTTTACAACAAATATATATCAAATATGCCATCTGTTAAAAGTGAGTCCTAAGAAGGGATTTAAAAGATGACAGTGAGTTTGCCTGAAATCTCCAGACAGGAAATTCTACAGCTGAGGCTCACTCATGTTTAGTGAGAAGTCGAGACTTTAGAACTGTCAGTACGGCCTCACTGGAGGATGAAAGGCTCATAAAGAGTCAGCAGATCACAGATAAAGGCATGAGTCTGACCATTCAAGGTATTATTTAAGCAGTAAGATCCTAAAATCAACTCTATAACTCAGCAGTAACCACTGAAGGTCAGCTAGGATCGAGGTGGTATAGTCACCCTGCTGCAGCATTTCAAAATACCTGCAGTCTTTAGATGTTTCGCTCGCTGATACCAGAATAAAGTGCATCACAGTCGTCAAGTCTGGAGGAAGATGAAAGCCTATATGACCTTTTCTAAATCTGCAATGGGCAGTTTTTGCTTTGCCCAACTGAGGCAGCCGACCTGATCTTGGTTGGCTGCCTCAGTTGGGCAAAGTAAAAACTGCATCTCTTTGGTCAACTGAGCATCAAAAGAGTCTAAAATAACACCTGGACTACAGACTTCTATGATCAGCACTTGGACACAGACCCAGAGAGATTGTTTTTGAATACATATAAAAGAAAAGCAGCTAAAAATCTCAATAAATACAGAAAATCAGACTTTCAAGGAAGGTGGTAGTTTTTTTTATTATCTTAAAGTAACCCCGTAATGTATTTGACTGAATTTATTATGTATCTGCGAAGCTCTACTCCAGAAGATGAGATATTAAACTCAGAAGACTCAATTACAGCAGGCAGCAGACATTAAGTTAAACAGAAGAATATTAAACCCATATCAAATAATCTGTCACTTATCCATAAATAAGCTTCTGTTGTTCTACTCAGAGCCCTGTTCAGGCAGCTGTCTCACACTTCTGAACTCTTAACGCCGTGCATTCATCACTGCCGATCTTATTATTTTGCATCACCTGCAATTTGATCCTAAATTTAGCCGTTAACAAGTCACTGAATACCCGAGCAGAACAAGCATAATCAGAATGACCCTGTATCAGTGACGACACAACATGTTTCTTATCAAAAATGCTTCGTTTTGCACAACAGGAAATTATTACTGCATTGTGATGGTCAACCTTCACTGTGCAGAATGAATAATGTGCAGACTCTCACACTAGAAGGCTGTTTGCTTTAAATCTCTGTTAAATGTGCAAGCAGGATTTTGCGGCATCACAACAACACTGTAAGCCAGTCATTATCCTATATGCAGCTTACATGAGAGAAATGTGGGAACTTGAGGCCTCGAGTGCAAAAAACGCAAAGAGTGGACTTTTTAGTAAAGTAGGAAACATCTGCTGTCTGCAGTTAATATGCAGTTTTCCTCTTTTCTTTCTGCATGAATACATGTAAAATTCTTGAAGTCATCTTTTGCAAGTAATAATGATTCATTGTCAGTAAATCTGCCTGTTATTTTTGCTATTAATCTGTGAGCCAGCAAGAAAAAAATGCTGATCCTAGCAATGCAGAGCTAAAGGAGACGCCTTTAAACATCTTGTTTTGTTCGAAACACAATCCCAAACCGAAAAACATTTAGTTTGTAATGATGCATGATGAAGAAAAGTGGCAAATTCTCTCATTTTAGAGGCTGAGGTCAGAGATTATTTGGCATTTTTTTCACCATTTTTGCTATAACAAACCAATATTTACACAGGAATACACACACTTTAATGCACAATTCGAAAAAAATATTATTGTGGACATCTTGTGCATCATTTTATGTTACTTTCACCAACTTCTAATGTGACATATTGAGCCACTGCTTGTTATGCACTAAAAAGTTGTCTTGCAACTCTGATGATATTCTACAACAGCGGCACATTCACAGGAGAGTTAAAAGTCTGATATACATTATATTCTCATTCGTGTTTACTCTAAAGACAACAATCCACTCTTCCCTTCTTCCCTGCTAACTATATTACTCTGTACTTATTTTCCATGCATCTCCACCCACTAACAGTCATTCAAGAGTGCTGACTTGTGCTGTTGTGTCCACTAAGTGGCTCTGAATAAGGACGACAGTTCAGTGTTTGTGTGTAACTGTGTTTGTGTGTCTTCTCTCCACGCAGGAGTCGGGCCTTCGGTTTCACTATGTTGCAGCTGGAGAGAGAGGAAAGCCACTTATGCTGTTTTTGCACGGCTTCCCCGAGTTCTGGTAGGTCAAAAAGCAAATCAGGGCCACGCTAACAGTGGGAGCACATCTGCGCTCAGCTGCAAACCAGACTGTAATATTGTGCTTTTGTGCAGTCGCTCGGTGTTTATTGCATCAGCTCTAAAATGTCCCTCAACTCTGACAATTCCTCTACTGTAATGTTTCAGCAGCTCTGTTTAAAAAGAAAATCTAGGAGGAGTCCTCATTCACAGGCATGATTTGCCGCCGGCGGGGTGGAAAGCATTCAAGATCTCTTCCTCCTGATATGAAATGAAAAACGATGTCAAGCGTTGTGCCTGGATGGGGGCCAAAGAGGTTGTCAGGAGCTGTAAGCCTGTCCATATCTCTAACATACTATTTAAGCTGTGGACAGGACAAGGATTAATTAACAGTCAACTGGAGCTCTTTCTGCTTCACTTGCCGTATTCTTCACATGAATGATGAACCCTGTTGAGAGTGAGGTGCCTTGAAAGAAGTCTATCTTAAAATGTGCTAATTCCCTCTAAGAGATGAGAAAGAGGAGAGTGCATGTCAGGAGGAGGATGGAGGGGTCCAAGGGGCTTACTGTGCCTCAAGTCTAATCTTTATTCTAAAAATCTGAGGGTTCAGTGCAGGGATCTTATCCTGACTCATCAGAATCACAGGCAGGGCTCTGCATCCTGCCTTCCTCTCGCTCGGCTGAGGAGGAGGTGGAGGAGGAGGAGGAGGAGGGTGGTGGTTTTCAGTCCTGTGGAGGAGCAGCTACAGTGCAGCAGACAAGATCTTCAATTAGGAAGTCATCCCAGACCACGTGATCAGTGGGTGGATTAGAATCTAAAACAGCTTCTATTATCCGGAGGTGACCTTCACTCAGCTGGAAAAAAAGCTGAGTGCTAGCTTTTAAAAAAAAAGTTTGAGCTGTTATTTTGTAACTATCTCCAGTTTGTGCAGACTTCAAAGGGGCACTCCATCAATTTTGCACATCAAATTCAGCTTAATCATCACGAGGAGAACTAGTCGTCCTGTGAAAACAGTTGCATCACGCGTTGTTTGGGTTTGACGGCTCCAAATGTTGAACAGAAAGTCACAAAGTGGGTGACTGGAGTTGAAAAGACATGCAGATCTACCCTGCAGAGAGAAATGAATGAGATGCTATCTCACTGCTTTATGGGAATTGGAGCTTAATTTAATGCAAACAGTGTGTCTTTAGGTATATATGTAACAGATTATCTGCAGGTTTTGAGAGGCACTTTCTATGAAAGCAGGCCTTTTAAGGTGTTAAAAACTACGGAATTTTGTCTACAAAGATCTTGAATGCTATCTCTATCCTGCTGTAGATCTGAGCATCGGTTATGCATTGAATGTGATTGAATGTGGGATTGCCCTACAAGAGGCTCTTAGAGTAGAAGAGTCAAGATTTTGGGTAAAAACAGATAATTATTTTTGAGTTATGCTCCTTTTATCGTGTTCTGGGTAATGTAAACTGATGTATTACATAACTATGAATTACTGTCAATTTCAGCAGGGAAGCACTGACCAAAAATGTCATATAAATGTCAATACATTCACTTAATTAATAAATAATAGTCCCTACTGGTTTGGTGTGAAGCACTAAAAGGGTCTTAAAACATTTACTGTGGCTGCAGTGCAGAAACCCTGAAGTAATTAAAGGAAAAGTCACTTTCTTGTGCTCTGTGTGCCTCAGGTTCTCCTGGCGCTACCAGCTGCGTGAGTTCAAGAGTGAATTCCGTGTGGTGGCCGTCGACATGCGAGGCTACGGGGAGTCTGACCTCCCGCTCTCCTCTGAAAGTTATCGCTTCGACTACCTGGTCACTGATGTCAAGGATATTGTGGAGTATCTAGGTGAGAGGACATGTCTGTGGTTTTAAAACAACATGTGGACAATATTGTGGTGGAGCAGCAAAGAAAAAATAAACTTGTTTATCAGTCTTGAGCTGTAGACAGCTCTCAGGCCTGCAGCACGGCATGACAAACTTCCTATGACTCATTCTTGGTTAACATGGGACATTGTGCAGATACAAATCCTGCAGCCTGCTGACTGCATGCTAATACTAGCAGGGAGCGAGCCCAGGGCACATGCCAGCATCTGCTAATCATTATCTGGCCAGAATTACATTTTCTGCTCTTTTGCTGGCCAACATATTGCAGGTCCTTCTGTCACTGTAGCGCTGCTTCCATACTCTGTAAGGTGATCTGTCCTTGTGCTGAAGTGTCAGGGAAGATTCTCTAATGAATCTAAGTGCAGCAGACAATGTCCAGGAGCTCTTTCTCTGCCCTCTCCTTCACACCCGTCACCTCCTGTTCAGATGTGTGAACGTGGTGGTTTTAGAGCCAGTTGCAAGAAAACAGAGATGATTCAAGTAGTCATGTCTAGATTTTTCTTTGAAGTGTTGTCTTCACTCATTTAGTATTGAACAGAAGTAGGGTCTATTTCAAGTATTGTGTTATTGTTCCCTTTTCCACAAATTAATGGAAGTCCCACATGTCCCCAGAATGTGTCTTTCAGTTTTTTGCTTAAAATACCAAAAAGATGGTTCATTTTACCACGACTCTGATGAATCTCTTGTTTTAGTCCTGTTCTAATCGGGCAGTTTCCAAGTTTTAAATGCAGATGAGCTGCTAACGTTCACACCCCCTTCAGGAAGAAGACTCTCTCTGCCAACAAAACAATTAATATGGCAGCCAACATCGATATGGATGAGTGTGTTGGACTGGGACTTTCTAAACCTTCTTACTTTCTGTCTCTGTTGAAAAACTCACTGAATTCACAGCAAAACCCTTGTTGAGTTTGTCAGACAACAGTGCAGTCGAAAAATCAGTATTTTATCTGTGCAGAGCAGCAGTTTGGAAATGATTCTGAAGTTACTGCTGCCACAGGACATATGGTCTCTGCAACCAGTCATGTTCCCTACATTGGTTCAGGAGCTGCAATCCACACATTACATTGTCACTATATATTTAAAATAGCTTCACTTTGTAGTAAACCGTAAGACTAATACCAAAACATCACAAATAAATGTGTTTTTGCAGACATTCTGAGTAAAATACATAATACTTTTACTTTTTTAGTTCCGTTTTTGTTCTAATTTCAGGGAACCATTTACTCAACCTGTATCATTTAAACATGTAACAACACAGAAGTCCAGGGGAAATTCTGAAAGACTTATTAACTAAGGCTCTATTTCCTTATTTACAAGTTTCTTATGTTGCATTGTCGAAACAAGCTAGTCATTGCTCACAGATTGCATTGTGGTTGTCTTTTTAAGGGATTTTGGAATACGCAGGATTTTCCTGCGACAAATAATCCGCTGACTGATTTGCAAAGCCATGATCCTAACGAAGGTCGAGCACTGAAATGTCACAAAAATCACAATAAAGATACATTTTTATAAGTAAGACAGACAGCAGGAATATTTTTGAAACCTGTTGATATTTTAAAAATGTTGAGTGGTGCAGCTTTAAATGAAGCTATAACAAGTCTCTTGCAATTTGAACCCAGTGAATTCCAGCCCAGAGGCATCATAATGGCTTGTAAATATTCTCAAGTGGTTTCTGAACACATTCCTTATGAAACATTTACATTAACTTACGAAGTGCTTTTTAGAAGGGTCTGTATTTGATGTTTTGTAGCTTCTTGCATTGTTCTAGCTGTCATTGTCAATTACTTAACAGGCTTTCAAGAGCTAAGCGCTCAATAATGCATATGGCTGCACAGATGATTCACTTAATGGTCATTTCAGTGGAAGAAGTCTTGCGCTGATTGTATGATAACTGCTGTGCTTTAATCTGTGATTGTACTGTAGAAACCTCTCAGAGCCCACACAAACCACACTCTCCGTAAACAAGCAGCAACAAACAAACCAGAAGACAGACAGTAGAAACATCCTGTGGCATCCTGGGTTACCTGTATGACTGTTCCCTCTTTACACTCAGTAATATGAGTGTTGAGATGAGGCTTGTTGGGGTGATTCACATTAGCAGGTGTAAATGGTGCTTCCTCAGGTAAGGGGATTAGTTTGTGGGGAACAGTAATCTAATCAGGCTGATGTCCTGACCTTGGTCTGCATTTGGCTGTATGTCATGAAATACATCTATTTGATGGGTGTAAATGTCCTTCGAGGGAGGAAGCTCGCAATAAAGAAGTGAGGACAGTATTGATTTGCAGGCAGTGACATGTTTTTAACGTCAGCACGGCTTCTTTTAGAACCCGCCTTCTGTGACAATAGCAGTTTTATGTGCGGTTTGCTTCTCTTCCAAGGGTACAACAGATGCTGCCTTGTTGGCCATGACTGGGGCGGGACCATAGCGTGGCTGTTTGCCATTCACTACCCCGAGATGGTGACAAAACTCATCGTCCTCAACTGTCCCCATCCGTCTGTGTTCACAGGTAGGATTTTGCCAAATGAACACGTCCTCAGGCCCTCTTCTTTATCTTGTGAAGGAAAACCATTTTTTTTCATTCTAATTAGAGAGGCTCTGGTTTGGATCTTGGATTATTACCATAATTATTATCATTAATTAGCGAGTATTATTACTTCAATTGCATGTTTGCATCCATCTGGCAAATCTTCTCCTGCCTAAAGGGGAAGACGGTGAGACAATAATTACAGGAGGCTAACGTGAAGCTGGAGCAGCTGGTTTAACTGGTGCAGACAGAGAAGCAACGTCACCGAGTGTTACCTCGACCCTTCATTTATTGTTAAAAAACTGAACGTCTCTCTCCTCTTTTCTCCTCCAGATTATGCTTTGCGTCACCCAAGCCAGCTGCTGAAATCCAGTCACTTCTTTTTCTTCCAACTGCCCCGCTTCCCGGAGCTCATGCTCTCCATCAATGATTTCAAGGTGGTCTTGCGTGTGTGTGTGTGTGTGTGTGTGTGTGCGCGCGCTTAAGCGGTTTCAAGGTCAAGGTTGTGTGTGCTCGTGGTACTGTGTGGTGTGCACCTCCATGCGTGTTTATGTGCCTGTGCATTGGTGTATGTTGCACATTATTACAGTGTCGGTCTATTTTTAGCATTTGCATCAGTGGGAAGTCTAAATATAGCCTGCTGGGAATGAGAGAGATTATTGTAGTAAACAAAATGATTATGTCATTATATACTGGCAGCTAATTTTGAGAATGATAAGATGTTATTGCTAAATTTCACGTCTTTGCAGCTTTACTGTATTTATATTGCGTACATTTAGTAATATGATTCATTCTTTATCACCTTTTTCAGAGGTGCACATTATAGATTCACTCATCAGAGCCAGAAACTGTAAAAAATAGAAAGAATTGTTAGATTTTCAACTTTTCCTTAACTACTTGAACTACTCATCAGTGACATGCAGTTGTATTGGAAGTCTCAACTAATTCCAAGCTTAAAATCTTAATTTTTCATCCAAATCGATATATTCTTCAAGACCAGGAACAAAATCATTTGTACTAACGAGATTCTGTAAAACAACAACAACAAAAGCAAAGTAGTGTGTTCACAAAATAACTTTAGTGACTCAGGTGTGAACAACAGTCAAATGACAAAAATTTAAGGAGTATTTGGCTGAACTGCAGGCTGTGTTTACCCGTGGTACAGCGTAGACAAATATGAAAACAAACAAACCAAAAAAGTAAGTAGTACAAATAGCTATAGCATATAGAGTCACTATTTTTCAGGAACTTATTGTACATATTAATTCCAATTTTTGCAAAATATTTTAATAAAATAATAATTTTTTTCATTTTTGTGATGGCATATTATGGCATTCTAACCATGTCATACTGCACAAATTGCAGTTTCGAGTTTCCATAGAGGTGCCAGACTTCATTTTACAGTAAAAAATGAGTTCACACTGTTAGATTAAAACATGACACTCCTCTTATATCTATCCATTAAATATGTAGCAGTTAGCTTAGCTTAAAATGAAGACTGGAAACAAAGGCTAACCAGCCAGCCTGCCTCTGTCTGGCTCTAACAAATAATTAATGCAGAATGTCTCATTTGTTAATTAATAAAAACCTTCCCTGTACGACCACTACTTTTTGTTTTTACGGCATGCAAAAAGGCTGCTGGTCAAAATTTCATATGTATAGAGAGCAAGTTAATATAGTTTCATCAAATGTTTATCTACTTGTTTAATTTTTAAATTTAAATGGCTCCTTTATAAATGATTTAGCCATTGCAATACTTTTTCTTTAAAATAATTCATTTACTCTCTAAAATATCCACCTAGGCTTTTGCTAATTAATTGTAAGAGCGCAGCCATATGCCCGTGCTGGAGTTTTCAGAAGGAGAAGCTCAGCATGCGATGTTGTTGAGCCAGCACTAAGTCAGAGTGCCAGAGCTGCAACTGAAGGTCATCAGAGCTGATTTTACCACTGAGGCACCCTTTCTGACTCATGTTACAGAGACACAGACGTCCTTCAGTAAATGTTGTCTAGATCAAATTGTACCGACCACTCAGACTCACCCAATGTTTGCTGCTGTCTCTGCTGTAGGCACTGAAGGCTTTGTTCACCAGCCGCAACACGGGGATCGGGAGGAAGGGCCGATGGCTCACTGCAGAGGACTTGGAGGCCTATCTGTATGCACTGTCACAGCCCGGAGCTCTGACAGGAGCCCTTAACTACTACAGGAATGTCTTCAGGTGGGAAATCTACTCACACCAAAACAAATTGTGTCATAGAATTCTTTTAAAATTGTATTAAGGGATTTACAAATGATCCGTGGTGGAAGAAACATTCTTTTACGTGAAGTAGAATGTAGTAACTGCATAAACAATGTCTCATAATGTTTAGAGAAATGACCTGTGTATTGGAGTAAAAAGCACACAAAGACACTGGCATGAAATGAAAAAAGTATGTCCAATTTTTACTGATATACAGCACAATCCACCACTGCCTAACAGTTATAAAACATAAAATATTATCCATCAGCTACTGAAGGAAGTTTTCTGTTGCCATGGGAGACCATTTCATTGTCACTGCTGTACTTTTAATTATTTTTTTAGTTAATAACCATTCTTAGTCATGGTTGGTTAATGCAGTGTGATAGCAAAGTCACTTTTAATGTTACATGATGTTTGCTTTCCATGAACTTTGTTATACAATGAGTATTGTGCAGATTATGAATATTACGATCTGCATAAACTACTAGTATAGTCACATTACAGGAGGTGTAATGTGAAGTGCGGCAAATTAACTCATAAATAACACTTTACGCTACAACCTTTTTGCTGCTTGATACAAAAACAAAACTCACATATTTCTCATTTTCTATGACTAATCTGCAAGAGAAGATCTGAATAATATTCAAAGCAACAAACTATTACAGTTACAAAATATGAGAAAGGTTCTAAACAACCTTTTATAAGCTTTTTGATAAATATTTTTTTTATTTTCAATGCAGATGCATTTTCCCACAAAATCTACCCGCCTGGAATGATTAATTATTTTTAAATGGAGTTATACATGTCACCTATTACATAAAAACCAAATATTGCAATGTCAGTTTTTTCCATTACTGTGCAGACCTAATACAGAGATACACAATGTTGTTGCACCTTCTACTGTCAGAGTTCCAGAGTCCTTGTCCACATGTAGCTTTTTCTGTGCGTTTTGGCTGTTCATCCACACAAATGCAGTGTGAGGTCACTGCAAAGAGACTTTTAACTAAATTCCTTTCAGGGTGAAGTGTTTTTAGAAACTCCACTTTCAGTGTTGACATGTTGATAGGGAGAAACAAGTCCTGTGTTCCAAATCACTTACGTTTTCTTTTTCTTTTCAGTATGTACTATAGCTTACCTGAAAAGGACATATGGCACGTATACCATTGGAACACGCTATTCACTTTCACTTACAGCTTTATTCTTAGATGTAAGACTACCGAGTTGGCCAACAGTGATCGGCTCAAATCAAAGGAAATCTCGGGGCTTGCATTTTTGACATGTGAGCTGTACACGCATGGCTGAACGTGCCATCTGCTCCCTTCTCAAGCAACGAGTTATCTCAGGATAGCTTTTATATGCTTACATAAAAGAAATCTCACTGACCCATGGCCAATTAGTCTCTCCACAAGCGCATACTGTACCAAAGCACAAGGGACGCAAAAATAGATAAACACATGGTCAACATCCATCCAACCATCCATCCATTTTATATATATATATATGCACTCATCCTGTCCAGGACCTGGGGCTGGCATCTATCTGAGCCCACACTGGCTGAGATTTAGATACTGTACTGCAGCTGATTTTAGTGACAGCAGAGAGGCCATTTTTAAGAAATGGAAATCAGGGATCACAGAAAAAACTTTAAATGCTCAGCTGACAGAAAAAAGTTGGCAAGTAACAAAAGAGACGACATGCAATATAAATAGAAACTCTGTCTTCAAATGGACCTTGATGTTGCAGTAACTGATATTGCTTCCTCTGCTGTAAATAAGACATTCATGTCACGCTGAAGTCACCATGACATGTCTACACTCCTCCCAACAAACGGAGAATAAAAATAAAAAATAAAAAATACTGTTTATTTGAAGTGTCTTTACTTCAAACAGTGGTGCTTTCGTTGCATCTCAAACATCCTTTCTAGGACCGTATTAGCTAATAACAGCATGAAAAGCTAGATGACAAATTCAAGGAAAAAAATAAACCCATGACCCTACAGGAAAGGGATCTGGTGGCACTGTTGGGGGCATTTGCTGGCAGGGTTTGGGTCCACTGGTTAGGGTCTCTGCAGTTCAATCCAAAGTTGTTCTGAGTGATGAAACATTTGCATCCTGGTGGAAATGGTTTCTTGTAGAATGACAGTGCCCCCTCTTTAGGGCTCGAGGGCTCACGAAATGATCTAAGTATGAAAATTATGTGAAACATGTGCCTTACAATTAAGAAATCTCAACCTAGTTGAACACCTCTGGAAGATTATGTACCCAAGTGTTAGACAACACTCTCCCCACTATCATCAAAACACCAAATGAGGGAAAATCCCTCCAGTAGCATTTTAAAGCCTTAGAGAAGCAATAGGCAGCTTTCCACTGCAGGAACTTGCGCCAAGCCTGAGTTGGCACAAACGTTTACACAAATGGGCCTAATAAGCCCTTTCAGCCTTTCTGTTTCCATCACAGTACAGGATCCAACAGATTTGAGTGCCACGATAACTCCAAGTGTGATAAAACAACAACCAATAGTACTGAACAAAGCCCCAGTTCAATGACCACGTAGTTAAGGTTTGTTATGTTAGCCTGTAAGGTGAACTTTACATTGTTGATGGCCATGTTTGAAAGAAGACTGCAACAGACATTGAGAGGACCAAAGTCAACTAAAGGTACTTATTGTCCTGTTTGAATTTTACCAGTCATCTTCGAATTCTGTAAAGCAGTTTTTCAGGGCTGCTTACAATTACCTACCTAGGAGTAGGTACTTTTTCCTCACCTGGGAAAGACCTGAAAGAGGTTCTACAGGGGTGGTTCCGGCGGTCAAAACATGCAAAAAACGTTTGGGGTGTTCTAAAGTGGCCCGCAAGGTCATGCAGTGGAAAATTTCCCAATGCCAAGACACAATGAAACTGTTCTGGCAGCATGTAGTGGCCTAACAACTTACTAAGACACCTTAGCTGCAGTCAGAATCCCTTTCTTTTTCATTCTACTTTAAATATGTACAATAATTGCCCACACAAAGTTTGTACTGCTTCATGCAGTATGCACACAACTGAGACATACTACTTTGTCAAAATAATGCACCTTAAACTGTTACAGTCATCTGTCTATGTGCTCTTGGGGGCTCAAACCTGTTTCTACCAGCGCAAGATATGTGATATATGTATGTGACAAAACTGCGCAATGGATTGTGGAATGGCCAGAGAAACACCCTGACATTCGGGTATTTAGGGTTATTTTTTTGTACTGTGTATTGGAATTAACTAAATATTTTTCTGGCATACTTCATTGTATGGTAGTATAAATATTGTAATGCACCCTTTATGTTGGTTTTCCTTTAATTTGTCACCTGTCTGTAGATACCATTTTTGGTTGGAATCAGCAAAAGGCAGAAGTTATTAAAGTAAATTAATTTAATGGTAACATAACACCAATTTCTAACTTGAACACATTCTTCTCGGTAGAACTTTACTGATATATGGGCTAGTTGTTTACAGATACATATATAGATATAGATACATGGTTGTTGGCGTATACCATGGTATACATCAATGTGAAACTTTTAAAAATATATATATAAAGCAGAAAAAAATGCTTGGGATAATTTAGAAATGGTGCCATCCCATAGTGCACATGCCGACTCCATTGTTGACAATTCTCTCAGCACAGTCTGCAGCACATGTAGCAGAGTATGAATTACAGTTGATCACACTCGCTGGAGAGTCAAGTGGCGTCTTTATCGCCAACTAGTGAAATACGTTTCAACATTTTGGTTTCTCTGTTTTTAGATATTGACTTTACGGTCCATTATTACAGAACTGGGTGTATTTTCCCTTTTGAAATCTGTCGTACTTTCCTACTTTCTTTCCTCAGCTCCCTCCCCCTAAGCCACAACCACGTCAGGTCTCCGGTGCTGCTGCTGTGGGGCGAGCGGGATGCGTTCCTGGAGCAGGAGATGGCCGAGGCCTGTCGTCTGTACATTAGGAATCACTTCCGTCTGAACATCATTTCTGGTGCCAGTCACTGGCTGCAGCAGGACCAGCCCGACATCGTCAACACCCTCATATGGACCTTCCTCAAGGAGGGAGAGGGACGTAAGAGCTACAGGAACTAAATCCACAGCGAGGCCTCCTCCAGCACTCCCTCCCCCCGCCTCACTTGCCACTCCTAGAAGCCTGGAATATGCCTGTGATACCAAGCGACATAGTGATAATGCAATCATTCTTTAAATCTTCTCACATTTCAGATATTTTTTAAAGACGCCAGCCATAGAGGAAAGAATCAAAGCACACTTCACTGGAGCGGACACTGAACAAAACGCGTGACACATATTCAAGATGTTTTTTGCACATGACATCCGCCTTAAAGTTTGTTGGTTACAGCATAACAATGTGTGGCAGAATCTCCTTGTGACTTGTATTGTGTGGTGCCTTTTAACTTCCGAGTTGTCGCGGTGTATAAAGATGTCCTGAGAGATTGGGATGTGGCGTCGTCTGCTATACTTGTGTGTTTCACTGGGTCGCTCCATGCTACTTTGGGCACAGTCCTTCGGGAGCCACAACTCTCCCGCTCCCTTTATCAGGTAGTGTTGTCAGAAGGAGTTTTCTTTTTTTCTATTTTTTCCTCAAAGATACTTGCTGAAATGTAGAGAATGTTGTTATCTTCCTGTATAGAAATGTCAGTGATGGTTGACTATTGTACTATTTTGTATCTCTTCCTACACACTGCATTTTGAAATTCACTGAGCCAGGTCTACACCATTTGATTTTATAAATAAACTGAGTAAGTGTCAATCTGTCGGACTACACTGCTCTTTAAAAAGATCCATGCGTGTTTTGAGATAATAATAATGCGTTTGAAGCTATAAGCAGAGCAGCTCGTGCCCCCATGTGTTTGGCGCTGTCTCACCGAGCTTTTACACAGAAGAGATGAGAAAACACCAGAAATAGCAGAGGATGTTGTGTTAAATATAGCAGCTGAGCGGAGTGACACAGCAGTTCGTCTGCATCTACAAACATTTAGATGGTTTTAACTTTCATATTTGACAGTGTGGTTCCAGCATGCAAATAGTATAACTTACATAAACAGGTTTTAGTGATGTGTCAGTAAGAGAAGACTTTTAATGTTTTATACCAGAAAAAACTACTTTAGAGGATTTAAAAAATTTTTTTAAAAAGTAAATATCTTTGACAAATGATCTCTAATTTGATTAATTATAATTCAGTAATCCAAATGTTCCCCTTCTAGGCATTGAGTTTGGAGGGAACACAGGGGGTGGGTCATCTTTCTTCAGCATTGGGTATTTTTTTACTCTCAGAATACAAATCATAAGTTCAGCAAACTAAATCTATTCTGGAATTGGGTTCATATATTCCAATCATCCACAGCATTATGACCACTGACAGGTGAAGTGAATAACATTGATCATATTGGTACTATGTGGTGTTCTGATGGAAAACCTTGGATTTTAACATCCATGTTGATGAGACTTACACACCCAAATAAACATTGTTCCACAACAAGCACACTTCCTCATCCAAATGGAAATCCCAAATGTCACTGGCCTACCCCCGCAGGAAAATGCAGCCCACCACATGGAAAAAACATCAAACAATCAGGAACATCTTGAGGAACATGACAATGGACCAAGATGTTGATTTGACCTCCATACTTCTGAGATCCCATTCTGATCCAGCATCAACAGGATGCAGTGGAACAAGTTTGATTGACAGAGGCCCCACTGCACAAGCCAGAGCACCCAAAGGATCCAGTGCCAACACCCTGGTTCCAGACCCCATAGGACACCCTGAGAGTTCCTCTTGTCCATGCCCAACAGTTCAGAGCATTTTGACAACATAAAGGGACCAACACAATTTTAGGCAGGTGGTCATAATGTTAAGCCTGATCAGTGTATATTTTCCATTAGATCTTTAATTGTCACTGATTTTCCTTTACATAAATAAAGACATTTCAAGCAAAAAAATCACAAAATTGGAGCATAAAAAATCTCCACAATGCAGGAAATTAAGTGTTAATGCTCATATTTTAACAGGTTCAAACAAAGCCTACATCTCTGGCTCCCCTCATTGATGACTTATTGTTTAGAATTCATTAACCACCTCATTAGTTTTAATTTAACACAATTATTATTGTATATTTGTACTAATGTTCATCACTGTAGATCTGTTTGTACAAACAGATTTTACATCCCTTGTGTTTGCAGCTCTGATGCTGATTCAGTTACAGTTACATTCACTGTGACATCATAGGATCAGAGAAACAGTGCAGGATGAGACAATGACGTCAACATCCATCTTCTGCTGCCTTCATGGACCCTCGGATATAGACAAAATTAATCAGTTAAAGAACTATAAATGACCTCAGTAGAAACTGGTGCACATTTTTCAAATCAGCAAATAAGGTGATATTTTAGCTCTTTTTTTAAGTTTGAAAAAAAGACACTTAAACAGAAGTTTGTATGATTCTGTGAAAACATAATCCTATTAGGGCCCACTTTTTAGTAGTCTGTTTTCAGTGCAAGTTTCATGCACTTTCTTTTTTCATTATTACGTTATGGCAAAGGCAGAGTTCACTCTGGACAGTCTACCACAGAGGCACACAGAGAGACAGATAACCAAGCACACTCTCATTCACACCTACAGACAATTTAGAGTCACCCGTTAACCTCAGCATGTCTTTGGACTGTGGGAGGAAGCGGAATCATCTGGTGAGAACTCACACAAACACAGGAAGATCCCAGGCCGGGACGTGAACCGGACCTTCCAACTGTGAGGTGACAGTGCTAATTTCAGAGCATAATTAGTGTAGTCCCATGTTTTTATGAAAAAAGACTGCACCAAGTTTGCTCTCATGTTGCCTGTAAAAAATAACAGATACAAGCACGCTGAGATCTGAATGGCATCATCACCACTCTAGCGTAGAACAGCACCACCAGAGGGCATCTAAATCACATCATCTACCTGCCATCACCCAGCAAACCAAATGTGTTGGTTTGTTCTAACAGTGTAGAGGAATTTCAAGGACAAGAGCAACACCTGAAAGCTTCACTTGAAAGAAATGGTAAGTCGGACCTTGAAATGACCTAATTCTTGACCACTGCAGCTTTGATGTACAACATTCAGTTCAATTCAATTCAGTTCAATTCACAATCCTATGTTAGCATTAATATCAGATCAGTAATACTGCTAAAGTATAAAGGATGGTACATTTCAATCATGAAGTGAGAACATTATTTGGGGTTTTGTGTTCTGCACACTTTTTCCTCTCACCAGTACCTGCTTCTCTTCTCTATAAAATCCTGCTTCTAACATACAAAACTGTTAACGAACAAGCTCCATCTTATCTTAAAGACCTTGTTGTACCTTATCATCCTAACAGAGCCCTTCGCTCTGAGACTGCAGGTTTACTTGTGGTCCCAGAGTTTCCAGAAGTAGAATGGGAGGCAGAGCCTTCAGTTATCAGGCTCCTCTCTTGTGGAATCAGCTCCCAGTTTGGGTTCGGGGGGCAGACACCCTCTCTTCTTTTAAGATTAAGCTTAAAACTTTCCTATTTGACAAATCTTATAGTTAGGGCCGCTCAGGACCACCTGAGCTGTCCCTCAGTTAAGCTGCCATAGGTTTAGACTGCTGGGGGACTCACATGATGCACTGGGCTCCTCTCCTCTCCTCTCCTTTCTGTACTGTCATATATCACCATTACATATGACTAACCTATGTTTCCCCCCCGAGGTTCTGTGTCCTGCTTGTTCTCTCCGTGGATGTCCCTGATCTGGAGCTCAACACCCCTGATCTGGAGCTCAACGTCCCTGATCTGCAGCCGCTGGCCTCACCACCTCCCACCCCTACCCCAACCTCTCCTACTATCCCTCCCTCCTCTTCCCCACTCCCAACCCAACCGGTCGAGGCAGATGGCCGCCCTCCCTGAGCCTGGTTCTGTCGGAGGTTTTTTTTCCCCCCTTCCCTACCATGGGGGGTTTTTGGTTCCTTCCCACCGTCGCTGACTGCTTGCTCATAGGGAATCCAAAAGCAACTTTGGATTGTTGGGTTTTTCTGTTTCCTGTTTTACTGTTTCCTGTTCTTTCTTACAATGTTAAGCGCTTTGTGACGACCTGTGTTGTAAATATGCGCTATATAAATAAAACTGAATTGAATTGAATTGAATAAAATTAAAACTATTAAATGGTCTGTCACTTCAAATTACTAATAAATAAGATGAAAAACAGTTTTATCCAGGTACACATTTACATATTATTCTAGCTGTAAATCATCATAAATAGGCCTCTTCAAGGCACACGGTGAGAAAATCACTGCATTGCAATGAACACATAAAAAGTGGGATGACCTCACTTTGCCTAGAGCACTGTGGTTCATATTTCATTTTAGCCTGAAATAACTTGTAAATGGGGCAATTATTTGGTTAAAATCTAAAGATTTCTGGGATGGGCTTCAGCCATCCCAGAAATCAACACATTGAGGGCTGTTTGTAACAGAAACCCTCAAACATAAAATGTGAATATGACTCAAACCTGCCCAAGTTACCAAGACAACAAACTTAGCTTACAGTGCTGAGCATCCAATCTGCCATTTTTTTCTACAATTTGTTGACCTGGAACAGTTCTAGGGCATTCTCAAGAAACCATTAATGGTGTCTGAAACCCACTGAGACTCCATAGCTTTTCTTTTAGTTTTATTTGCATGTAGACCACATTAGATCAGGTCCATATATAAAAGCACTGTATATATAACCAGTCAAATGTGGACTGAATTATACCAGAGAGGCTGTTAAGTCTTTAAAACACAGATGAATGAAACTTCTATCCATTTATGAACATGCAATACATGGAGATTTTACTACTTCTTTTGTTTATAGTCCACATTAGATTGTGTTTAGATTCTAAACTACTTTATATAACTTGTCAGAATTGTACCAAATTGCCCTACAGGGGTTAAAGACTCTTTGAAGCACATTTTTCTGATTTGCTGACGGCTTTTATCCATTTATGAAAACGCAACACTGATTTCCATATGTAGTATATGCATATGTTGCATATGTTTGCATATACTGATTTATATATGTGGTTTTAAATGTGGACCTGGTTTAATTTGAGGAACATGCATGAAAATAAGTGAAAACTTATTATTATTATTATTTATTTTTTTGTTGTATTTTCACAAACAAAATAAAAGTTTCACATATCAGAAGGTGTGTTTTAAAGATTAGCCTCTCTGGCATAACCCAGTCCAGATCTGACCAGTCTATATATAGTGTTTTAAATCTGGACCGTGTCTCATGTGGGCTACATGCAAAAAAGCATGTCCCTTTTTATTTTCACAAATAGAACAAAGCTTTCGTAAATCTGAAAGTGGGTTTCAAGCAACATTTGGGGTTTACCTGCAGTGTCTAACGAGGCTTTGCATTTTTAAAAGGTGGAAATAAACGAAAGACGTCATTCTCCCTTAACTTTTCCCTTAAGTGTCAAGGTTAGGAAGCATAAACTAGCCTCAGCGTCGTGCTGTCGAGTAGGAAATCCGATTTTTGGTGCTGTTTTCTGATATTTTTCCGGGTCAGGCATAAGAAACTTTGAATTCCCAGCTGTAAATGCAGCATTTCGTACCTGTACTGCGCATGTGCAGTGATTTCCAGGCTGTCTCCTCCTCCTCCGTTTGACAAACCGTGTCCTGGTGGGAGGCGAACAGCGTGCAGCAGGGATGTCAACAACATCGGTCAGTGGGTCAGCCCGTTAATTGTTATTCTCTTTTATTACTAATCACTGAGCCTCATACTATCAGACAGCTGTCGGCCGCGGTTAACAGCCACAGGCCTGTTTTTTCCGCTGTAGTCTGAGGTTCAAGAAAATAACTAACTCCTGACGGCAGCTCATCTTAGCTAGCGTTAGCATGCTAGCTGCGAGAGGAAAATGAGAGTTGTTTAGCCTTCAGGACAGAAAAAAGCAAAACGTAAAGAGAGTAAATACGTGTAGCAGCAGAGATACGTTAGTGTGTCTTCGTGTGTTTTGTTTTGGACGAAGGCTGCTTGAGTATACATTGAAGTTATCGTTAAACAGAGAGACCGCTTCTTCTTTGTGATGTTATCAGGCGTGTTTTCTCCTGGAAGCTAACAGATCTTTTTTTTTCCCTCGTCGAATCTTTTACAGCGGTTTTACGCACCAAATTAATTTGATTTCTCTTATCACATGACATAATAAATATGGGTCGTTGTCGGTCACCTCCTTAAATTTTCATTCATTTCAGTCAAATTGGTAAAACAGTGCCTCTCTGTATTCTACTGACAGGTAAACTTAAGTCAGTCAGTGTGGTCAAAGATGGTATTGCACTCATGTCAAGTCATTCAGGGAAGCTACAGTAGGTGAGGTGAGGTTCACAGCATGTCTGAAAACCACAATATTAAGCATTTAACTCCTAAAAGTTAGCTTCTGACTTGGTCGTTGAGAGAACAAGGTCAGGGAAACTTAACTCGTGGCTCTGACTGACCTATTCTCCATGTTAAACTGTGTTAGACATTTTAGGTAAACCTTTAATTCTGTCTGAAATGCACTGTCAAATTTGTGAAACCGTTATTCTAAATGTTTAAATTTACATGTAAGCCACTTTAGACCAGGTCCAAATCTAAAACTGCTATATATAGGTGGGTCAAATCTGGACTATATTGTTCTACAAAGGCTAAAGATTCTTTTTAGCACAGTTTCTAATTTGTGAAACCTTTATTCTGCTTGTGAAAATGCAGGAAAAAAAGGGCATTTCACTTCTTTCGTAAGTAGAAAAAAGGTCTCACACAATGGAATATAGCCTTTGTAGGACAGTATAGTAAAGGTGTGACTAGTGTATATGTAGTGGTTTTATATTTGGTCTAAATGCAAAAAGACTTAGTGAAATCTCCTTTTCACAAATGCAATGGTCCTTTTACAGATTTTTAAAGTAGGTGCCACACAACATTAAGGGTTTACCTAAAATGTGTACCAGGGTTTTATGTTATTAAAATGTGGAAAGACAAAAAATTTGTCACTCAGCTCTGCAATTAAGTTTCCGTTAACTTTTCCCTTAACTACTGATGTTGACCTCAGCATTGTCATACAACTGAATGTGATTTGGCGTGTTGTATTCCAGCACCATTAGTATTTAAAAACAAGATTGCAAAGTGACACTTTCAGGTATGTTTGGCACAATTTGTGTCTCTTGTGATTGTTTAGACAATGTGTTTCACTCTTCTTCCTCTAGATATTCACACAGCATGCCATTGGATGTTATTTAGTCCTCCTGTCTGCTAATTCACATGCTGACATGTCTGTCTTATCTCTGTCTTAGAAAACATAATAAACCATGATTACCACTGAGGCTGCAAGAGAGTTCCAGGCCAAAGAGCGCAAATACAAAGAGCAGTTGAAAAGATGTTTATCATCTGCTTTGTCTGCAGACCTGAGCAGGTAAGACATGTGACAGGAACCACTGATGTGCACAGGCCTGGGTTAAAAGTTGGTCCGTGGAAAAAATGTCAGAAAGAAACACTGTCACTACTCTTACACAATAACACATGCAAATTATCCAAATAATGCAGCAGTAGATCAGCAGCTCTCTTTTTCTGTGAGATAAAATGACTGTTTTTGTCGAAGGAGTCTCGTGGCTTCCTTTAAAGCCGGAGATCCCCATTGGAAAGAGCTGTCTGACAGCAACATAAATCACTGAATATATTCCAAATATAGCATACACTTCCACTGATATTGATTTTTTTAGGTGGTTGAAATACTTTTTGCTGCCCCTGTCAACCACAGTACGTTGTTTAGCTTCCGTTGTGTTGTAGTGGTTGGTTATGTTATCTGGGTAGCCTAGATTTGCCAGGAAAGTAGGCCTGTGAAGGGCAAGCATGTATCTCTGCTCGTCTGGCCTTTTCCAGATTTCTGCCGACCCCAGCTTAAAGTTGCATCATGGGAATTGAAGGATCCAGCTTTTGTTTATCTGTCTGTACTTATCTGTTCTTATCTGTCCACTTTCATGTAAGTGTGATAGTAAATTGCTGGAGAACCTTTTCACCACATGTCAGAGGGTGAAATTTGGTCACTTGTCATTAAAACTACTTAAATGCCCATGTTTAACAGCTGCTCATAAAAAGTTTAGGTTTCCCCCATGAGTTGAAACTGTTTCTGTTTTTTTTAAAGAATTTATAAAATATCCATATCTACATGATCCTGACTAGTCTTCTGAATGTTCTCACACACTTGCAGCCTTTCATCTACTTGCTTGGCCTGCATTGCCGGTTTATTGATAACAGTTTTAATGTCACACTGAGATATTTTTCAGCCCATTGAGTGAAATAGCAGAAAAGTTTTAGTCCTCACTCCTTTGTAATCATGTTTACCAATTATACTGTAGAAGAATGAGGAATGCAGTAAAACCACATTTCACCAAAAGCAAGTTATTGCCCATTTTTCTTTTTTTGGAAGAAGCACAATTATTCAGTAACTAGTAACAGGACAGGAAGAATGGGAGGAACAAACAGGTAAAATACAGGTTTTAGTCACAAAAAAGCTCCTAGAGTTTACATATTAATACCTATAATCAGTATCACTGACTCACATGCAAATCGAAAGACCTGCTGTCCGGCTCTGCCTCGCACTGTAGATAGAAAATGTCACTTTCCTTTCTTAGACTTTATCAAACAGCTGTACAAAATCCATACTGTGTCCAAACTGAGAGAGAGACAGAGTGCAATTTATGCGACGGACACAGCAGCAGTAAAATCATTACAAAGTGTTTATATGCATCGATTGTGTTGTGATAGCACGTCGACTCTTTAACCTTAATGGTTTTTTTTTTTTTTAACAAGCACACTGTTGAATTGTGGTGCACAGATTCACAGTTTCTACAGTGAAATCATTGGAAGAAAGCGATCATGTTCAGAATGAATCTAGGATTTTTTCTGCTTAGATGCAATAATATTTACATTTGTGGTGTTATTTGCAAGCATGAACTGATGTTATTATTGAAGTTAATAAAAATACAAATCATTCAGTCAGTTGAATAACGAAAATAGAGTTAAAGTTATAAGTTACAGCTGATGCTGTCTTGACAGGAATGTCAATGTTCTATGAACCATGAATTAAAAGCAAATAACAGTTATATTTATTAAAAATATAGACATTAAAAAAGTGGTCTGCCATTGCAGTATATTTGGTTAGCGGCCTGTATATTTGAGGTGTTGTTTTATATGCCTTCATGGCTTCACAGAGCCTCACTGAGGAAAACGGTTTTCCCTCAAATTATTAAAAACTTTCTTTATTAGATAGTAAGATTTAATTTGAGATACCCAACTCCTAAATGTTTTATAATATCGTGCAGGTGAAGGGATGGCATTTAGAAAATCTAGCTGCAGCATCTATTTTTGGAAACAGATTAATTGTTATTCTGGATAATACACATGTGTAGGACACAAAGTGTACAGTTTCCTGAGACTACATTCTACTGCAGAAACAGTCCTTATTTTTACTTACTACAGTATGATGTATGAGCACAGCTTCACTGGACAAGGACTGCCCCTCCTCACAAATCCAGATTTAACCAATGCTTATAATAGCATAAGAATACCCAAGGGTGGTGTTTTCCTCAGATAATAGGATCTGGCATATAAATTCAGTAAGCAGCAAAGTTACCTTACATTTCACTGATTACTTGAAACTCATGTGAATCAGCTCACATGGGGTTGAGCAGTTCAAGGATGTGAATATCACTGTTGCACGATCAATTTGTGCACTTCTCATCAGAGGGTTGCAAAAATGGACACGACACCAGCGTTTGAATTCGTAGCGCCCAGTTGGCCTTAAGCCGACTGATTTCTGGGTCACCCACATCAGTCATTGAGGCGGGACGAGATATAATGATTATAAAGAAGAAATGGACCGCCTCAGGACTCTGTATGTGTTATTCTGAAGTGGGAAAATAGGCCATTAAATTAATCTTTGAAGTTCTGGCCTTTGCTTATTGCCTTTATTATATGTTGGATTTTAACCCCTTTGAAGTCCAAGCAGTTTCTTGATATTTTTTGCTTTGGACACATTTTTACTCAATGTGGGCTCATTTTTCACTGCAGTAGGACATGACTAGAAGTAGAGAGAGCTCAAAAATGTCTTATTTGCATTATGACCTATTATAATACCATAAACCTAAACTGAAAGTTTAATTTTTAGGGTTTTTATTTTACACATATCGAAGAAAACCTGGAAACGGCATATACAACATTTTTCTGAGTGCTCAGAGATGTCACCAATAATAGTGACTTGACATGCTATTAATATTTTACGATATACATTTTATTTTGTTTACATGCTTGTTCTCTTTTCTGCTCTGTGTAAACACAGCCTGCAGTTCTGCCAAGTTTAGCTGACGAGGCCCTGAATTTTTTCATTGCTGTTTTGGTCTCAGTTGAGTCACTAATTGTGTCATGGTTTTACGGAGGAGTTCTGAGGGGTTTTTTTGTACAGAATCTGGATATCGCAGATTATTTAGTTTTAGCTGCTGTTTAGTTTTTACAATTACAAGTGTAGAATATTGTGATTTCAATGAAATGTCTCAATTCTAAGTTCAAATTTCAAAGGTTTTCCTAATTGAAGAATAAGTCACAGATGAGTAGTTCAATGACCATTGGAAAGTTGAAGATCTCACAGTTTTTGTTTATACCGTTTCTGATGGTACAAATAAATGGTCCCGTCTGCGAGTTTTGTATTTCAGAGGGTTAAATGTACATTTATTATGAAAACATTTCCATAGTTCATTTTGTCCTGTGGTTTGTATTTCAAGGGAGTAGCCCCTAATAAATTGTTGTAATGTGTTTCCAGGTTGCTGCAGGAGGAACTGGAGGCTGATGTTTCTCTATATGCTACTTCTGGCTCGCTCCGAGCACACAGAGCTGTCCTGCTGGCCAGAGCTCCTCATGTACTTCGTGGACAAACACACAAAGATCCCATCATCATCCATCTTCCTGGCTATGAGCTCTCTGCGCTGAAAGATTTCCTCAGGTAGGCACTGGGTTCTTGTGGATTTGCTGATTTAGGCAACTTCTGTTTGCCCCTTGAGATTAGGCACCATTCGTTAGCTTCACATGAAGCCTTAATTGCACATCTGCTTTCTAGGAGTGGCTATGAAGAGACATCACCTACCCTTATCTGTTAGCATTACAGTTTCAGTGTCTGTCTGACAGAGGGCGCCAAGTACCCCATATTTATTCTGCAGGGTTTACCTGTTTTTGTTTGAAGTAGCACCGTAAATATGATTAAAGAAAAATTGTACATCACATTTTCATGTTAGTGTTGTGGCAGAAATCCCAAATTAAGTGCTTATAATCATCTGCTGTGAGGTTCTTGTGCAGCAGCTGCATAGTTATCATCAAGGCTTTATAGTGTAGTCTTTGATCCACTGATTTGTGTCTCGTTTGCAGCTTCTAATTGGGACTAGAAGAACAAGTTGTCCTTGTTTGCCTAGAGTACCAGTGGGGTTAAAAATCAGCTTCAAGCTCCTTTCACACATGGAGACTGCAACACTGCTAATTCCTCATATCCAGTTGTGTAGGAGGTTCATGAAATTTACTCATCTGCCATAAAAATTAATTGCATATAGAATCTGCTGCTACAGAGTATTTCTGTTTCAGAGAGGTTAGGTCTGCTCTTTTATTCACTATGGAGATAGGCGGGGGAAAAAAGATAGAGGGAAAATAATTTCATACCAGTCAAACAGTGTTATTTAAAAAGTAATGCATTACACATTACTCATTACTTTTTAAAAGCAATGCATTTCTTTATTTGCTCCCTATAGAAAATAAATTTTATATTACTTTTGTGTTTCTCCACAACATTATTCGAGATTCATTGTTACTTAATTGCCAATTAACAGCATAATGTTGAACCTTATATATGGCCATTCACCGACAGAAATCCCTATACTAATAGAGTGTACATACTCAAAATATTTCTTTTATGTGCTTCAGTAAAGTCTTACTCCTGCAAAGTAGGTGAAAACCTGCTCAATATGCTCAATAAAAGTGAGTTTAACTGTGTGCTCTAAAACTACTGTGGTAGTGCAGTTAAAGGTGAGATTCAGAGGAAAGCTTCCAGTTTACTGTTCTGTGCTCATATCAAATTTCTGCCTTTAAGATATTTAGGAAATGACTGCCTGCAGAGCTTTTTGAAGGACTGTCAGCATTTGGGACTCCTAATGGAGCTTATGGAGGAAACTGCTGGGAAAATGGCTGTTTGGTTTGCTCTGCTCACTCTTTTCATACTTTGACTACAAACAACTGATGCATATAAAGTGAGAGGCAGAGCATCCTGGGCAGAGCAAGTACTTTTCTGAAGCAGTTGGGATATATTTCTTATAACTGGTTGCCTTTGATACACTTTATAAATTTGCCAATCATGAGCAGAAACAGAAAATCCTGCACAGTTCAGGCTGACGCTGACTGTGTCACTGAAGTCACTGTGCACCAAATGAAAATGTAATTTAAATATGTATGAAAGGCCCAGTTTTAATTAACTTTTAGAGTCTCCCCCCTGCAGGCGGGTGTACACAGCAGAGCAGAGCATGCGCTCAGTCAAAGTAATCCCAGATGTCGAGGGTTCCCTGTCTGAAAGTACTCTGCCTGTTCCCGACCCAACAGACCTTCATCGTTCCACTGACTCAGGTAAACAGAGTGAAAGGTTTATTCAAGGTTATGTTACCATTCAGCTGTCCGCCTCCCTACACTTTCTTCACATCATGTTATCTCAGCCATAATCCACTTAAGAGCTAATCGCCTTTGCATCCCTGTTGTCGTAGACGCTAATTAAAGCATTGCCATGCTACGATAATTCATGTTTAGCTCTGCTTTATGTATTTTACTGGATTTGTAGTGAAGTGGTTTAATGATGTGTCCTCCACAGATTAACCCTCTGAACCTAAAGCAATTTTTGGTGTTGTATCCTGTCACATTTTTGCTGACTGTGGTCTCACTTTTTATTACAATATTAAGCCCTGCACCTCTATGAAAACAGCACAACTATGGCTAGAAGGAGAGAGAACTTAAAAATCTCTTTGGTGCAGTATGCAATTTTTTTCAAGACAACTTGCCTTTAATTTCAAAGGGTTAATAATGTGTCCTTCATGGATTAATCTTCACCTAAAGTTTTTCTCTTCTTCACTCTCTCTTTCCTGTCCTATTCCATTATCCACCTCATCTACTATCCAGACGCTGTTGTGCTGGAGCCAGCCTCTGGCCTCGGAGCTGACTTACTGGATCTGTACCAAAGAGGAGAACAGTGCGATATCACCATCCAAGTAGCAGAGCAGGTCTTCTCCTGCCACAGGTAGTGAAGCTATTTATTTCTGGCATCTCAGCGCTCTATAGAAACATCTGGAATCTAGTCTGTTTTTTGTGGCATCACTGGCTGCACATCACAGTCACATTTACAAGATGCACAACACCCAAGAAGGTCGCACATATGCTATTGACTCATGCAGAGCAGTGGTGGGTGGTCATTCTGTGATGCAGAGGTAGTAGTAGCAACTGGTAACCATGGAGACAGGTTTCTTTCAGCTACTGCTTAGTGGAGCAGCCAGCCAGCGACAGCTCATCAGACTAGACTGTTTCTTGGTTGCTCCGCAGCACTCATGTACAACGGCAGAGTGTGAGTTGCAGCAGTTTCCAACAAGAAGCTGAGCCAGGGTTTCCCCAGTCTGTCACCCACTCCTCTACTTGATTCATTAATTTCTTTACACCTCCAGAGACACATTATCACTTTACAAAGGAAATATGGTGACAGACTAAAAGTATCGTTTTGTAATTTGTTGTAGTTACACGCAAAAACCAACGCTGTAGCATGTAGCACAATATAACAAGTAACAAGCAGAGAGGTGGTCAATGTCAAACAGTTGCTCATGTCAAATGTGGATGGAATTTGAATGCCAAGTGTGAAGGCCTTGATTCCAGATTCAGTTTGTTGCTACTGAAGTGCAGTTTTGCCAAATGCTGGCGCCATAAAAATGAATCTGTCTTGATAGTCTGTGGAACATAGCCTATCAACATTGAAATAGTTTTTCTTGCTCTAATTGTTTCTCCTGTCCATACAAGATATCTCTTCATAATGTGCTTCCAATTTTAGTGACAGAGGGCAAAATTAGTCCCTGTTCTATGCAAAAATACAGTCATCTGAAGTTAATGTGAGGCTTCAGCAGTCTGATTTAGACAAATCAAGTAGGTGCCTTCCAAAGTTAGAGTATATTAACATAAGATTTTGTGTTGCCAGCCATGTTCCCATATATAAAAGAAAATGCAAATTTTTGTTTTTATTCTGGAAAAATTTGATGAATGCAGACTTCTGAAGCCTCATTCCTTATACTGAACGAGGACTGTGGATTGTGTTCCCCAGTGGAAGCATTTTAGGAGATCTTTTAATGACAAGTAAGAACAGGTGGAATGATTGAAGCTAGCAGTAACTGATCTGCAGAATCAAACTGGTAGCTATTCGAAAAAGGAGAGAGCATCTTAGAAAGGCAGATGGGAAGTTTACTGGAAAGGGCTTTGAAAAATAAAATGCACATAGTTTTTTTCAATAATATTTTAATTAAGGTTCATCCTATTAACATGGTAGTGTGTTTATTTTGCTAAAAATACAAGATGGAGATGAATGGCAGTCAGTAATTAGTAGGTTGGATGTATAGAAATGACAATAACCCACTGCAGACTGTGGCTAATGATTTTTTCTTTTTCTATTAATCTACTGATTATTTTTCAATTTGCTGTTTGTACTATAAAATGTAAGAAAATCTTGTTGATTCCCAAAAGCCCAACATTATGAATTTAGATGTCTTGTTTTGTTCACAACTCAAAGATATTTAGTTTACTGTCATAGGGAAGGAAATAAACCAGATAATTTTCACAATTATGAAGGTGGAATCTGAGAATTTAGACCGTTTAATCAATCATCAGAATAGCTAATAATTAATTTAATAGTAAACAAGTAACTGATTAATCATTACAGCTGTACTGCAGCTAACAGTTTGGACGGAACAATGTCTTTTCTTGCCTCAAAGAAAACACATTTAAAATATTATATAATTTCTGTATCAATGATAGTATAATCAGGCAATTGAGAACAAAAACACAATCTTCAGAGACTAAAGAACACACAGTATATTTTTTGTCCTCTGCCACTTCACTGAAGTGCTCTCAATCCCAGCAGATGACATGTAAAATATTAAACGATGGGTGGATCTGACATGCAACTGTCTGCTTTATTGGGTTTCTAGGGCAATCCTGTGTGCACGGTCTCAGTACTTCCGAGCCATGCTCAGCGGGAGTTGGATGGAGAGCTCCAGACAATGCATCACTCTGCAAGGGTAAGACTGGTACATCAGCATCATCCAGCAGCAGGTCGCAGAGATCAGTGATACACCTCTGCTCCTGTTCTAACACATCATTCCTGAACAGTGCAGCTGATTTACTGCATGCACTGCATTAATTATTCATTCCTTGCCACAGCACTGTACAGTATGGGGTTTCACTCACAATGCCATGTTTTAAATCCACATCCCCAAACACACACACAGCCACCCACTGCTAGTGGATTTTCAAAGAGTTCACTCAGATTTCTACCAATCAAGGTTGCAATGTTTCCTCTACAAGGCACACAAATGTCTTCTTATCCAGTGACTGCCACCCACCCCCTCACTACCACCCGCAGTCTACTTCTTTCAGAGTGGCAGAGGCAAACGAAGCCCTTTTTTCCCTCGGGGGAGAAATGTGTCACTCGCTTCGGCATTACTGATCTGAGGGTAACTGGGGAAGACATGGCTGTCAGAATGGAGAGCGGCTGAGCTAACGTGTCGGTAAAACCTTTGAGGTGGCCTTCAGGCTGCAGCCATGTGGATTTAGTGTTGCGTGATACATGGATTTTGTTTACAGCATTCTCAGTTGTATTTGCAACCCTTATGGAAGAAATACAAACTGTATACTTTGGCAAACTTAGAGAATGTTACAGGGTGGGTTTGGGGACAATTTTGTGTGTTAGCTTTCTGAACCCCAAAACCCCAGGAATGTTTTTGAAAGCAATGTTTTGTTTTTTTAAAAAATGCTTAAATGATGGTATTTATTAGAACCACAACTGTAAACACAAAGAAAACAACTGAGAAGCCAGGACTAACTTAGCTGCAATCAAAGTCATAAATATTTATTGTCTTTTTAACTCAACTGGGTTGAACTACAGGCTGTGTTTACACAGAGCAGATTAGATTCAAGTATAGGAACAACATAAACAGTTAATGTACTGTAAGTAGTAAAACGCATCTATAGTAGGGAAGGTCAGCTTATTTTTATTCAGTATTGGGAAAATGTGTGGACACTTGGAAAAATGTTGCACATGTTGAGTCCAACCTTTTTTTTTTTAACAAAGATTTGTTTTTCAATTCAACCTTCATTTTTTTTATATGTTTTTAAAAAAATGTTTTTATTTATTTATTTTTATGATTTAAGTCATTATAACTGCATCATACTTGAGAGAAGACATTTATTGAGTTCTCTCTACTTTTAGCCATGGTTGTGCTGTTACCATAGAGGTGCATGACTTTATGAAGCAGTAAAAAACGAGCCCATAGGTAGGAAAAGTATGACTGGAGCAAAACACACACAGATACTGCCTGGGGTTTAGAGGGTTCACCTATGATGCATGACTTGTAAACTGTTTATTGTGTTTATCTTTTCAGCTTAGGGCCAGATGAGATGGAAATCTTGCTCCAATTCATGTACGGAGCCATTGTGGATCTGCCCAGCGGAGCCAGTGCCAGGTGCTGTATATGAACAAACAGGATGTTCAAAATTAGAACACAGGACCAGAAAACAAATTGATCTGTTTGTGGTGTACTCCTGTTCCACAGTCAGGTGGTGCTGGCTGCAGACATGTTGGGTTTGGAGGGGCTGAAAGATGTAGTGGAGATGGTTCTGACCCGAGACTACTGCCGTTTCTTTCCCAAGGTCAGCTACAGGATTCCTACTTACCTGCAGTATTTGTTTTTGCATCTTTGAACACAAAATTTTAGAAATTAATACACAGCATCTTTTACATTCATATGCAATGCTGTAAGCATGTAAACAAATCCCTCTTCAAATGTACCCATTTTTTAAAATCAAAATAAGACTTTCTTAATATCCAACCAATATGCCTGCTTTAAATTGTGTAGTCAATTCAAGAAAATCTCTGTCAGCTGAAGTCAAACTCAGCAGCCACCCTCACTACTTTTTGGACTTGGTGTCAATTAGTTTAGAGCTGAGTCGGTGTAAACGTTCATTAAATGTAACATAACTCAGACTTAGCCGTCTCTATTAGTTTGGGCAATTTCAAAGTTGTGTAAATGCAGGAATGTGCAGTTACATTACAGTTAGAGGCTTCATAGGTCGTTTAACTTTTGTTGTTGCATTTTCAGTTGAGTTTGTGAAAGACAAATCAATCAAAGCAGAAACAAATCAATATGCTTGAGACAAGGGCTAATTGTGTCACCTGTCAATAGGAAATGGTACACATAGCGCGCACTTTTAGGATTTACCAGGAAAATGTGAGCTACAGTTATTACTGATGTTGCAGTCAATGTAGGTGTATTTAGCTACTAATTTTTACAGACAGCCACTCATTGCTCTCCCACCTCCTGGACTGTGCTTTTCTGCGTAAAGGAGAGTTAATAGACTCAGTTCTGCAATGGGACTTCTGTGAGGTCACTATGCTTAGAAAATAAACATTGGGATCCTGATTCTAAAGCATCTACTTTGGCTGTGCTCCAATTCCACAAAGAAAAAAAGCTGTTGGAGAAAGTGTATAATGGACAATAATAGTAAGGTTAATACGATAAAAACACTAAAATATGTGAATAAAAATGTTTAGTTGCAGCCTGTACTAAGTGTAATGGTCAGGATCAACTGAAGCTTGATGAACTCCCCGTTGACTGTTTATTTTATGTTACATTATTCCTTATTCATAAATGCTTCATTTTTGTTTCTAATAATGTGATTGTACCTTTGTATATGACTTAATGTAATGCAGGTTTCTTACTCCTGTTACAATTGTCTTTGCAGCTCTTGTGAATTCAGTTTGTGCAATTGATAATCACAGATGGTGTGACCATAAGGAGTCCAGCACAATACTTAGTATCTGGTGTGTCTGCACTTTTGTATTTGTGTGATCTGTCCTCAAATGCGTTTGCACTGAGAGGATCCAAACAATGTACAAATGACATGGAAACTACAACTCCAATCTGCTGCAACTGTTGGATAAATACAGCATGTCTTTGGGTCAGAATGCTACATCTGTGCCTGAAAAGCCTTTGCAAAAGCCTTCATTGCTGTGGCCCAAAGTGTCTGTATTCTATCAAATCAAGCATTGTTGGGTGCCCTGATAGCCTAATGGTTATGTCGCGTGACCCAAGTGCAGAGGCGTAGCGGCAGTCCCGGGTTCGACTCCGACCTCGGGTGTTTACCGCATGTCCTTCCCTACTCTTTCCCATTTCTGATTCTATCCACTGTCCTATCTAATAAAGGCACAAAAGGCCAAAAATAAATCTTTAAAAAAAAATCAAGCATTGTTAATTCCCAAGTCCTAATATGGTTTAAAAGTACTAATTGTTCATTTGTTGTTGAGGAATATCATCCATGGTCAGCATAGTGGACATTCTAAAAGTAAAAACAAAGGTCACATATAGTATCTGATATCACAGTGACATGCAGAAAGAACAAATCCCTTCATTATTCCTGTACATTTACATTTACAAATGTTGCTGCATTACAATGCCATGTGCTAATATGTTTTCAGAGTATTACAACTTATATGCTGCTTTTGCTTTTTTCCCTCATGTGTTTGCAGTCAGTTGATGGAGTTCAGAGAACAGTTCTCGAGTGCCTGTCCCTCACACATGCCTTAGGCCTTCAAAACCTGCACATGCAGTGTAAGAGGTAAGTGTCTGCATTCAGCATTAGTTGGGCAATTAGTTTTTCCACGTTGACCCTTCACAATTTTAGAAACTTGTGTTGCAGCTTGAAAATGTATACCATATTATATACATACCTTTGGAGAAGTTTCTACATTTTAACCAGCTGAACTCCAAAATCAGGAGAATGGCACCATTTATTAAAGCCAGAAAGTTTAAAAAAACAACAACAAAAAAAACCCCAGAAAAAATCATCAGATTTTGAAAAATAGTCAGTCCATGAACTTCTCATGGATGGCTTTTGGTTTCATTGGAAATATTAACCAAATCTAAGCTTAAAATTGTGATATTTTATCAAAAACACTTCATTTACATTTGTCATTAAACAAATGCCAAAAAAACCCATATGTGGCCTAACTGGTAGGAGACAAGTATAGAAACAAATTAAAATAGCTAAGTAGTAAAATATCTATACCTTTAGAGTCTGTATTTATTGGTATCGCCTACGGGAACTTGGAAAATGCTGTTGATTCCAGGCTTTTTAAATTTTTGAAATTATTCAGAGAAATTCAACTTTTCTTTTTACGATACATACCATTATACTTGTGTTGTATTGCACTGAACTCATTTTTAAGTTCTCTCTACTTCTAGCCATGGTTCTGCTGTTTCCATAGAGGTGCAGGACTGTAGTGAAAAATGAGTCCGTAGTGAGTACAAATGTGCCAGAACAACAAAAAGCACTTACAAACAGCATGAGGGCCACAGCGTTAATTACCTGTTCTAGACTTAAAATTTTTCCACACTTGACCCTAAAGATGACGAATGAAATTTGAACACCCCACCTGTCACTGCTTCTGCCACTGCATGTTACAATGATTCAGAAAGTACCACTCCACTTTTTGCACACTGTGCTTCAGCATGTTGTTGCTAGGTGACTCGCACGTGCGATCATACTTACTGTGTTCATAAGTGGCCAAGGGTAAAGGGTTGTGACGCAGTTTGCTCAGGGAAATTTTTTTCAGATTTTGTTTTTGTTTTAACTCGTAAAAGCTGCTTTTAAATCAATGCCGTTCCCCAAGGTTAACTCATCTCTGAAGAAGCAGACATTTCATTGCACACCAGTGTATTGCTTATATTGTGCAGTATGACACCACTAGTGACGATAATTCTGTTTTACATTTATTTCATGTTTAATGCGTTTTTTTTAATTTCACATGCAAATATCATCTCAACCTTCTGAGTAGGAAGTTGAGTCAGTGAAAAATGTGCATGAATTTCATTACCTCTTTGTGTTTGTTTGTCTCCTCTATCTTTAATTACAGCAGCACTTGAGCTGCATGGAATCCACCAGTTTGTTCAGACCTGATTATCCATGTTATCCCAGCATTTTGTACCAAAGACCGGCTTTCTATTCATCCACTGTGAAATGCTGCTCCATCTTAGCTCACCTTAAGCATTCGTCCTCGATTCTCCTCTTGTGAAGTGGTTTTGTGACGCTGCTCGTCCTCTGAGACTTTGTTAGACAGCCTTCTTATGAAAGGACTTCTGTGATTGCTGATTCGTGTTCTTTAGTCAATTCTGTATTCGTGATGAGGCTGCTTTTGTAACTCAGTGAGCAAAGCTTGATGTGTTGATCTTCTAACGGTGTGGTAATTTTGTGCTTTGGATACACCTGATCCATCTTCCACAGAGTGTTTTAGACGTCCGTGCACTCACCACCAAGAAACCTTCAACCCAGCCAGATGTGAAAATGCTCATCTTTGCTCAGAATGACAAACACACTTTCACATCATTCTGATGTCATGTTTCCTATTATCACAGTGTTGCTTATAGGGCAGTGTTGTGTTAGTAACTGGAGGCACAGGTTTATTTCACAGTTTTTATCAGGGGAACAAGCCTCTGATTAAGTGATTAAAAGAGTGCAATTTAAATGCTGCTTCAATGGAATGAAATATAAGCTTAGAAATACTGCAGAATCCTAAATGTGTTTTGTTTTTAAATTTGATTATTTCCTGCATTGCAAAATCATCATTGGAAATATGACTGCACTGCACTGTATATGCAAGGAACATGTCTTTAAACTTCTAAATTCTGCATAGCTTTCATCTCTGTCTATTCATTAGTGTGCACACAAACTCATTTTTTTTCTTTGAAATTTGCTGTAGCTGAAACTGCAAACTAACTATGGAGCTGCACACTGCAGTGAGCGGGCAAGAAGTGTGTGAATGTAGGTCAGCAGAATAGAATGTGTTGAGCGAGACTGTGAGCTGGTTCTGATGGTTCTCATTTGAAGTGGTGAGTGTGAGAGGTTTGTGGATGCGGGGGTGTGTGTGTGTGCCGTGTTGTCTCTGCTGAGTCTGTTGAGTCACGCGACTGTGATGGTGAGCCGAGTAGCGCTGCTCCATGCAGTAGTGCATCACTGAGCTTCTCAGCCTCACTCATTCATTCTGGTGCTCCCTCAAGCAAAGCTCTGCTGGCCACTGCTTGGAGCCTCAGGGTCAGACTGCAGAGACTTCATGACTTAGTCGCACTGATTAGGAAAAAACTGTCAAATTATTTAACTGAACATGAACTGTCATATTATGTTCGGCTCAGACTACAGGAGTTTCAGTACCGTTTACCTCCAATTTACGAATCTATTCCGGGATCTTGGTCTAAGCCACTGTTCTGTTCAGATTGTTTATTAATGTGAGGGGTTTATAAAAATCTTTTCGAAACCTTCCAAATTCCTCGCACACTCATCAGCATTTTTCAAAGTGCTCACAGGTGTTACCAATACTGGAAAACAAATGGTGACAAATATTTTACTGCCTACGTACTTGTCTCGTCTTTGTTCTGTGTAAACTCAACCTTTGCAAACTTTGAAAGCAGACACATTGAATAAAGTTATTTTTGATGAAATATCAACACTTAAGCTTGGATTTTGTTCCATTTTTTAAAGGAACAGCACGTCACAGATGAGTAGTTTACGAAACGTCTTCTTTCTGTCTTTTTTCACAGTTTCTGGCTCTAATTAATGGAGTCATTTTGGCCATATTTTAAAAATATAAAACATACCTTTCTAATACGCAGGCACATTTTGGGGTTTAGATGGTAAGAACTCATTATTAAAATCTTACTGCTAGTTCTCTATGAAGAACAGACAAACTGTATTGACCACATCTTTCCAAACATTTTCCCAGACTCATTTAGCCTTCTGCTTTTGTTTTGTTGTTTTTTGTCTCACTGAAAAGTATTGTAAGTTGTGACACTACAGTCTCCATTCTGTTTACATCTGCTTACCCACAATAACGTTAATATTATTCTGTGTGTGTGAATGTTTTTAAACCTTGTAGTGTGGACATGTCTGAGACTAGAGAGAAGAACATCTGTGTCTCTCCTATGTGCAACTCCATTTCAAAATCTCTTTTTGGATTTTAAAACTTCTGTAGTCTGAGCCCAGTGTTACTTTTCATTGTGTGTTTTCAGGTGGGTTGCTGAACATTTTGTGAAAGCCTGGTGCGAGAGAAACTTTTCCCTCTTGTCCCCTGAGCTCCACAGAGCCTGTCTGACTGCTGTAACTGAAGCCATGGTGAGTTCCTCCCTCCAAGACTCATCAGCTGCACTGTATTCATGTAACAGCACAAATATCATCAACTGGTTCTCCAGTGTTTTTCCACAGGAAGGAAATTTGAGCGTGATCTAATCAAAGATGACCTTTATTAAATTCTTAGTTATTAAAGAGAGGGTAATTTAGGGATGTGATGTGGATGCAGACAGATGGGGAGTGATCCAGGCTTGTAATTGATAATTGAGTCTTGGGCCTGTTTTTTATCTCTCTAAAGGGAGGTGGTGTGCCTTCTGTGAGTAAAGCAAGACAAAACTACTGTTGTTCACTCTTGGCACGCACTGAGATTCAGAGCTGGCCAAGAGCTGTTGCACAACGTGGGGAATCCCTGCATTGATCAATAGGTCCTGGGCAGGAATGAAAGAGTAAAGTGAATAGATATTTACTGAAAGATTGTGCTTATCTGACTTTATTTTGTGTTCTCACGTAGAGTGTTACTTTAGCTGATAGATGTTTCCATTCAGACTGTGCAGAACACAGTGACCATCCTCTGTGGCACTGAGCAGTTGATTGGCAGTCTCCCTGAAGTCAAGTGGGCCCAGCAGGTGAGAAGCCTGGCCACCGAGCTCCAGGAGGAGAGCCTGCGTGTCATCGTCCAGCACTTCCCTAAAATAATTCACACTCAGGCCTTTCATGACCTTCTCAGGGTAAGCTGGAGTCATGCTAAAGTGCTCTAAAGATCTTTGAAAATATCAACCATCGATCTTAATGGTTTTTTCTTGGTGTCTGACATTGCAGAGGGAACAGTTTACCAGAGAGCCAACTTTGTTAAAGAAGCTATGTTCAGCCATCAGGGAAGGTGTGACTGTGGATAACTGCTGTGACCTTTTCACTGCCGTGAACTGCCTTTGCTTAGACGACTCTGAGGAGGATTTTTTTCTGGAGCGGCGAGAGCAAAAACAAGAGGAGGTGAAACGAAGTAGATTTATTTGTTTATTTATCAGGATCCCCATTAGCTACAGCCTTGATTTAAACATAAATCAAAATTGCATTCAATAGAATGTAAGAAAAACAAACAAAAACTATGAAAAACATTATAAGATTCTTATTACATCATACTGTCAGAATTAAAGTTCACACCACATCAGTATTGTGTAGTTGAAATTAAATTAGTATTAATTTACTACATACTAATTACTTTCTCACATAGGTAGGTGGTCCTTTGTTTTAGTTTGACCAGAAAATCTGAAGATAAGGCACCATATTATGATGAACAAATTGCACTAAAGTTAATTTTAAAGGTGCTTAAGAGTTTTCTTGTGAACAAGCAAATATTTACAATTGTCACTTGCAAGTGTTAGCCTGCTGAGACCCATTGAACTATAATAGTCACATTAATGGGAAATACGCCAGGTTGAAATAAACCAGCCGTCTCTTTTTATGTTTATGCCACATACGCCATACTTCTGCCACTCACTAGTGGCACCAAATATGAATCCGCAGCTGAAAGTAATCCCCAACATGGACATCATTTTGTCCTGTTTAACCCTCTGAACCCCAGGCAGTTTCTGATTTAAAAAAAAAAAATCGGTTAAATTTTTACTCACTGTGAGCTCTTTTTTCACTACAATTTAAAGCCCTATACCTCTGTGGAAACATCTCAACCATGGTTAGAATTGGAGAGAGCTCTATTTAATTTATAAAAATTAAAAAAACCTGAAATTAACATGTACTACATTTTTCCAAGTGCCCACA
This sequence comes from Dascyllus trimaculatus, assembly GCA_024666655.1. NCBI lineage: Eukaryota > Metazoa > Chordata > Actinopteri > Pomacentridae > Dascyllus > Dascyllus trimaculatus. The sequence goes on from CM045446.1 coordinate 16,308,870, forward strand.
GTTCTTAAAACAGTGTATCTTTGGGGTACAGTGGGTTAAGAAGCCAATTCTAAAACTACAGTGCCTAGCTGTTTAAGGAAATAATTTTGCTCTTTTATTAAAAATTAAAAGCTGAGAGCAACAGCCCCAAACACAGACTGATGTATTCAGGCTGGGGAAATTTAAAAGCAAGAAACTGACCAGCGTTATGTTAATTGTGGTCTTTCAGTGAAATTGCGTTATATAGTAGTTAAGTGTGTTTCAAGTTGAGGGCTGGAGAATTTATACTAGTCAATCAGTATTCTGTGAAACAGTTATAATGAAGACTAATAAAACTGTCTAAGCCAGTTCAGCCCGTGAGTTGACTTCCAGGAGAAAGTGACCTGGCTGCACATGTTAAAGCGCATAACCCCTGTAAATACTGTACAGCATGGCAGAATGGATTAGGCCGAGGGAGACTGTGACGTGTGCCAGCAGCCTTCACTAATCTGGCTGTGTATCTGCTGCTGAAGGGTGTGTGCGGTTAGTAAGGCGGAAGAGGCTAGCGATAGCTCCTCCCCACCTTCCAGCCCTGTTTTCATAATCAGCCGTGGAAACAGGAGTGTGGGCATCAGCCAGTGACATCACAGACTCTGCTCAAGGCAGCTCAAGGAGATTCTGCAATAGAGACTGAGGGGGAGGGAGGGGCAGAGGCAGGGAGAGACAGGGAGGAGGGAGGGGTATTTGTTGCCATGGTGAAAGGTTCTTCAAGCAGCTGCTGATTCGCTTGTGCTTTAGCGCACCCCTTCCATTCTTCTCCTCCCTCTCTCCTCTGTATTACCGCCAGCCGTTCAGGCAGGAGATTTGTACGCTACGCGGGCGGCTCTGGACCTTCCTGCTCCAGACCTTTTACGCGGTTCGCCACACGCAGGGATGGGAGACTCTGTCGTCCAAACACAGAGAGAGGATACTGGCAGGTAAAGAATGATTTCCTATCCCTTAGCTTTTTTTTCAGTCATACTGCAGTGTGTGTGGATGTGTTTTTTTTTTTCTCCCTAACCCAGCCGTGTGCTGAAGCAGTCGTTCTGCATCATTAGACATGAACCGAAGCCCTTGGAGCATATGCTGTTGACTGATTTAACACATCTTAGATTCCTTTAACACAGCAAACTGCCCACTACTAACCTATTTGTTGTCTGGCCTGAGCTGTGTTTATGCTTTTGTCTGTGTTTCTTAAGCTACATTTGAACTGTCTTTAGTAGATGAGTGCAACATGGTAAATGCACCAGATGCGCCATGCTTGTTTTTAAAGGGTGGGAGGCTGGAGTCCTGTTTTTTTGTGGTCCTGCACATGTTAATAAGCCTCCACAAGAACAAATAATAAGCTACTTTCGTACTGTTGAGCGAGTAATGTGTTGAAATGCACTGCATGAATAATTTATCTGGCTGTGTATCAGTGTGTGCCTGTTACTGGTACATTTCTTGTTATTGTAATCAGATTCCATGTCTCGTATGCAAACATAACAACTGCACTTTGGCAAAAAGAGTAAATTTCAACACATTTATTTTTGATCAGATGAGACAAATCATTATGATGTGAAATTGCTATATTTAAATGGCCATGTTTTGTTTAAAGGAGTGCATACCAGACATGACTGACATATCAATCCATTGATTTATTGTTTGTTTCCTTACGGTCAGGGGGTAAATACTGGGTGTGGAGACGGGAATTTGTGAATGAAAAGAATGGCTGCTCTGGTTCAGATAATGAAGGACCCAGGCAGCGTCTTGAAAAGAATTGGTGCAGCCCTCTTCGTCTACGTTATGCTCAGATTTGAATAATTTGTTTTGCAGGCAAAACTACTAAGTGGCATATTGGTGAGTTCATCCTGCTTTTATCATGTTTTGACAGATGCTATTGATACAGGGGACAATCGGAGACTTGGTAAAAAGCCTGTATTCACTAGCTCACAGGTAAAATTCAACAATTTTATTTTAATGTATTATTTTTTGACTAAAAACAAGAAATCATTTAAGTTTTTTTTCTTTAACTAGGACTGTTTTTGACTTAGCTGATGATGTAAACTTGCAAGGCCGTTTTAGCTCAGAGGAATCCGTGTAAGTTGTAATCCCTGTCAGTCCATGGCCATCAGATGCCATATGTCATAACTGCCCCACCCTCACCGCAAAGAGATACAGTATGAAATGAGCAGCAAGGCCTCTCTAAACAGATGTATAGCTAAGATAAGCCCTGCTGAGGCGATCCAGATAGGGATTGTCAGGATATTAGGCATCAGTGGTTAAGAGGAGTGCGCTCCCACAGAGCTCTCAGGAACTAGTTTGATGCAGTCAAGAGAAATTTATCCTGTCTTTGGACTTTTTGTGATGAATTTTGAACCTGCAGTATACAATTTCATGATGTTAATATGCCATTGACATGAAACAGCCATTAGAGGTTCCCAGTTTGGTCACAAAATGACACGTAAAGCACAACAAGAAGTTTGATTTCTTCTTCTCATCAATAATATCATCTCAATAATATCAAAAAAACATTCAAATAAGAAATTAACTGTTAATCCTCTGAACCCCAAAACACGACAGCAGGTTTTAAAGGCATGCCAAAATGACACAATTTATCAGTCAGAAATTGCAAAAACGGAAACCATCGTCAGATTTTTAACTGTCAGACTTCCATATCCTGGAACTATTCATCTGTGACATGCCGTGATATTTCAGCAAAACCCTTTTATTGTACATTTTGCCTAAAATAAACCATTTGCACTAACCAGATTCTTTAAAAAGAAAAAAATCTGTGCTATTTGACACAGCTTAGTTGTGACCAAGAGTCAGATGACAAAACTTCAGAGATTTTTTTTGCTGAAATGGGCTGAACTGCAGGCAGTGTTTACAGAGAGCAGAGAGGACACAAGCATAGAAGCAAATTAACAGTGCAAGTTGCAAAGTTTTTTCATTTCCAGTGACACCTGTGGCCACTTGGAACAATGCTGTATATGTTGATTGTAATTATTTAAATTATTTTCAAAATGTAAAATCAAAGAAATTCAACTCTAAGTTTTTATAATTTGTGGCATTATAGCTGTCATACTGCACAAAATACATCTTTGATTCCTGTCTACATCTAGCCATAGTTGTTCTGGTTCCATAGAGGTGCAAGACTTTATATTGCAGTGAGTATGGGGTCCACAGTGAGCAGAAATGTGACAGGAGTACAAAAACAGCCAGAAAGGGTTCAGAGGATTGAAGTCGAGAAAAAAACAATATAATAAATATTGAGTTTTGCTGATTAGCACTGACTATAGCAATCAGCAGACTATATAGATCTCAGGCAGCAACATTTTTTGTGATATGCTCCAGTGGTGTGTGGCAAAATGTCTACTGTCACTCATTTTATCATGGCGATGCTTTTTTTTTGCTGTTAAATACACTACAGCAATACAGAAATACAGTTACATGACTCCTGTGTTTTTTTCCCCTGCAGTCAAGAGCTGTAAGATGCTCTTCATCTGCACCTGAGAGTCCTCCTGTTCACAGGACCCAGAAGGTGTCTGACAACAGAAATCCTTCCTCCCGTAGTGCTGCATCAGCCATGAAGTCTGATGGAGTGGGAACAGCTAACAAATCAGGAGATGGTCACGCATCCAAGACAAAGAGCATGAAGAAACCAGGAGACAGGAGTGTGGCAACAAAAGCAAAGACAGCATCATCCAGCACACCAGTTGTCAATGGCACAGGAGCTGCAGGGGCCAGACGGGATGTAGCCAGTGCTAATGGCCCCAGAAGCTCTCATGGGGCTAAAGAGCAAGAGAAGAAGCCAAACCCAGGTGCAAGGCCTAAAACCTCTCCTCCGAGCTGCACATCTACAAGTCAGACAGCAGTAATGAAGGCTCAGAAGAGCTCAGCAGGAAAGGCTGATAACACTGCTGGCACCGTCCAGGCTCAGGCCAGCGCTTCATCCACATCCGGCAGCGCATCGCCAGAGAACGGTGCCAGCAGCCCTCGCAATGACACCCACTCCATTCCAGGTTTACGCTCTTTATTGACTTCTTTACATTTCATCATTGCGACTGACACCAATTACTGTGTTGTACATCACTGCAGCCAAGCTGAAGTGTCAGCAAGTGAGCTCCAGGGATAGTGCTGTAGCTGAAATATGAAAGGACCTACAGACTAATTAGTATGATGCATGTTGCGCTATGGCCTGGAGGGATTTTTAGAAGACAAGGGCAGTGTCATGTATGAATGTTGATTTATCAGGAAACAAAACACATGTGGCTGTCCTTGGCAGCCTGCTGGTATCAGACTAACAGCAAAACAGCAGAGGTCAAAGCCCTTTACAGCTGTCACACAGTGTGGTGTGACTGATCACTTTGAGCCTTTGTGGTTACTTAGAGAGGTGCAGTAATCCCAACTGATATTGGTGCTCACAGCTCAAGTGGGCCTCAGCTGTCTGTCCTGCTGCTACAAGCACAGCATGTGTCCCTGTACTCCACCCTGAAAGAGACTACATGTGTGTAATGTGAGCTCACACATTAAATGCACAGCACATCCTATCAGACTGTGTATCCCTGCTACTCTGAAGATGATTTGTTTCAGATAGAAAGATTTGGGACTTGGTGGAAAAGATATATGCGTAGCCTTAAGTGATAGTTCCTAAAACTATCTGCCATTTTTACAGCATTTGTGATTGTGGTTCATGTTCTGTGTTTTAGGTGCAAAACCCAAACACCAGGCCAAGGCAGTGAACAAATCCCCACTGACAAAACCTCCTCAGAGGTCAGATACAACAAAGACCAGCAGGTGAGATTTATTTGTACCATCACAGTGTCTATCAAATAATTTACCCAGTCAAATGCTATCAAAAGATGAACTACGGCAGCAGAGGGCAGCTTTGTATTGCAGTGACAAATGAGTCTGTAGTGAGTATAAAGGTAACAGAACACCCCCCAAAAATGGCCAGAAACTGCTTGAGGTTTAGAAGGCTAAACTCTGAGTCAGACTCACTGCAGAACATATATCATAAATTTCAACCTTTGTGATTTGCCAATTGCATTGTTTCAAATGACTATTTCAATCTGAAGTCGATAAATTGTTCGGCCCAATGTACAAGCACCATTCTACCTCCCAAGGCCTTACAAATGCAAAACATTTTGGTTAATATTAAATTACTTGTACACAAGCCAACATTAAAAAAGCATTATACAATTGAACTTAAAATTAACTCAGTTTTTCTCAACACTTAGTCTATAATTGCTATTCTGCAAATATATATTTGTTAGATGTGTCTTACAACAGCCCTGTTTCCATAACACATTTATATGCATTTTAAAGTATGGCATTATACAAGATAATGGAGGCAAAAAAGTTTTAACGCTTGCTTAAGGTGGTTTTTGACTTTGTATAAAAAGAGATGTGCTTCTTGGGAAAGGAAGTATCGTTTTTGACTAAGTTCTTACTTTGTGAACTTTTAACTCGTATGACAGATCAGCAGTTTCTGCCTCTTCAGCTGTCTTTGCCTCTGTTCAGCATGAAACATGGCCGATAGCAGCTGACATGAAAAAACAGTTACAACTTTCCTGATAGTAGACAATTCCTGAAGAGCTTTTTCTCTTGTAGAAAAGTTTTGTTTCTTCTTTTTTAAGGTTTTTAGGTGATTGCCAAACAAGTGGTTTTGTTTCCAGTGGTTTCTACTCTTTTTCTGATGACACTATGCAGCCTAGTTAGTTTGTTGCAAAAAAAGTTAATGGAAACAAACCTAATTTACATGTTCTTTGTTTACATTTTTGGGACATTTCAAAAGCTCACATTCACTTTACAGTTATATAGAAACATGACTAACAACTCCTCATACGAAGGCTTAGTGTAAAAATTACATTAAATGGCAAACTCATAAGACTAAGAAGACTGTAAATGAGTTGCATCTTGCAGAATATGGATTTATTTGAAGAACAAAACCAGCTGAGTAACCCAAACAGGGATCATGGGAATCCAAACCCAGACACACTGTAGAACTTAAATGAGCCTATAACACACATACAGTGAATTAAGCAAATCAGTTAAACATTCAGGCAAGAAAAAAATGACTTGTTTTATGTTACATTGCATTCAGGGCCTAGAAAACAAAACAAACATGCATCAGACTGTCTGTTTAGTCATGTAAATGTAGGGCAAAAGATGGGAGCTGCAGCAGAATATCACCTGTTTTTTTTTAGGTCGCACGTAGTCAGGAGGATAAAAGCAGCTGTGTAGCGTATTCTGACAAGCCTCTTATCTGTCCTTCAAAGTTGTTAAAAATATCTGTTTCACAGTCAGCATCATCCAAACGCTGTCTATCCAGGGAGCGCATGAATATTTAATCGTCTCCCTAGAAAGCAGCCATGTAAGATCGCCAATATTTTGCTGATTGCTTGATGAGACATAACTGTGTTGCATTACTGAGTTGGCTTCTTTTGCAAAGAAACACATGGTGTGAATAACAATTCATCCATGCATTTGCCAAATTTAATTTCTCTGGATTTGTGTGCTTTGGCCCACTAAAGTTAGGTGTATGTTCTGGGCAGACAGTTTGTATTTTATTTTATTTGTACATTATATGTTTATAACCTGAGCAGTAATATTATCAACAATCGGAAAAATCTTAAGTACATCCTGTGAAACTCTACTGGGTGAATTCCTTCAATGTCAGATATTGAAGAGATTTTGAAAACCCACCGATCTTGAGCACACAACAAATCTCAAACTGTACAAATGTGCTTTCTATGTTCCTGAAATCAGACTTTGTTGTAAGCCAGGAAGGAACATCCTTCACAAGGACACAACTTGAAATTCTTTGCATTGATAATCAACTCATGTCTCAGAAGCTTGCCCTTGAGAAAATGGTAGAAAAAAAACATTGCTGCCCCCCACTGGTGTTAAATATTCATTCATGATTTACTTTCCCCGCAGCTCTTCTCATAAATAATTTTATGATATGAACCAGAGCTATTAATTAAATGGAATATGGTGGTAAATTAATTTGTGGTCACTTTGTTGTTTTATGGTTTGGCCCGCCTCTGTCATCAGCCCCACCAATAAGTCAAGTGTGAGAGAAAAAGCCAAGACAGCTGCAGCAGAGAAAGTGTCTGCAGGAGTGACCGCAGGAAGAGCAGACACCAGGGGAAGAAGCACACCAGACCACCATGGTGAGATGTTCAAAGTCTGCATAATTTAACTCTGGGTCAATAAACTGGCAAAGTACTAATGCTCTGTTCTATTTTTACTCTGGTTTAGTTGCCAAACATGGGTCCTCTATGAAAAAGCCAGCTTCCCCCAGGAAAGAAGACAGCAAGGATGGGATGAAAACCTCAGCAGGAGAAAAAGCACCCACTGAAGCCCCTAAAAAGAAGATCACGAAACCTGCTTCAGGGAATGGTGCAACAGCTAAATCTAGTGCTAAACCAGTAAAAGCTTCTTCAGGCCCCACCAAGCAATCCTCAGTAGCAGCTGCCAAGTCTGGACCAAAGCCGAAAAGTAGTACTGAATTATCTTCAGAGAAAGCTTCACCAAAAACTGGAGGAACCTCCAAAACTTCTGCTGCTGCTGCCTCCAAAACTAAAACTAAAGGAAAAGAAGCAGTGACCAGTAAAAAATCAGACGATAAAACTGGTCCAACTGAAAACTCTGGAGACGCTGCAGAGCAAAAACATATCACAGAGCTGATGCCCTCTGATCAGGCTGCAGCACACAGTACTCAGCCAACAAGTCAAGGTGGAGGGGAGTCACTAAATGTAGAATCAAGTGCTAACCAGAGTCTGCAGAAGCCTGAAATACAGTCTGGAGATGCTGTTGGTGCAGGAGGTGAGACCAAACTTACACCAGCAGCTAAAAACACCCCCCAAGTCAAACCTGCTCAGGCAGACGCTTGCAAACAGAGTGGAGGGAGTAAAGTGAAACAGTCTCAAAGCAGTGTCATCCCTACTCATATCAGTGGAGGACAAGTCCATGAGGTCAGCTCACCAAATTCCCCAAGAGACACTGAACGCCCCATAGACACCCCCTGCAGCATGGGGAGCACTGACACTCCATTAGAGGACTCCTGGAGTGGCATCCACCAACAGGTCAGCCCAGAATCAGAGACTGGCAGCACACACACCACCTCCTCTGACGACATCAAGCCCCGATCAGAGGACTACGATGCAGGAGGCTCACAAGACGATGACTGCTCTAACGACAGAGGCGTGTCCAAGTGCGGCACCATGCGCTGTCACGACTTCTTGGGTCGCAGTAGCAGCGACACTAGCACCCCAGAGGAGTTAAAGATGTATGAAGGTGGCGCTGGGCTGCGAGTGGAGGTGCGGCTGCGTGGGAAAGACGCAGAGACCACAAGTGAAGAGGAGGCAGGAAGACGACGCCCTCGTTCCTGGTTGCAAAGAGACGAGGTTCCAGTGGAGGAGGAGCACTCAGAAGTTGAGGCCACTGTGACGGTAAAAAGTGTCCCTGACCCCCAGCTCTTCTCCTCTGAAGAGGAGGAAGAAGATGACGACGAAGAGGAGACAGAAGATGAGAGGTCGGAAGTCGAGGTGATTCAAGGTCAGGCTCCGCTACCGCCAACTGAACCTTCACCACACTTTCAGGGGATCGTCAACCTAGCTTTTGATGATGACGGCGTGGAACAGGAGAATGATCAGCCCGACTACCAGTCGACTTCTAACTTCCGACGGTCTGTGTTGCTCTCTGTTGACGAGTGTGAAGAGTTGGGCTCAGAAGAAGGCGGCGTCCAAACTCCTCCTCAGCAGTCGGATGATGCTTTGACTCCCTGTGATGTTTTTGAGTCTGACTCTACAGCTCCACAATTTAACTACATCCCTTCCAGTGACCTACAGAACCACTTGCCACACCATGCTGAAAATACAGGCACAAAGCACAAAAAACATGAAGAAGAACAGGAAGAAAAATCCTCTGTGTTCCTTACAGAGCTCCAGGACCCGGTGCAGGAGGAGAGTAACCACATCCAGGTGGAGGGAGTGAAGTCCAGCTGTCCTCTTCTGGATTCTGACACTAGAGACCTGCCTCCCCAGGAGCGTCCATGCCACCTGGATCTGCGGCACACTGAACAGTACAATGGAGGGATGAGCAAAAATCACACCAATCCCTCAGAAAACAAGAAAGCTGATTTACATCTAGACTTAAATGAGCCTCAGCTGACAGGGGACTCTCCTGTACATGCTGCACAGTCTCCAGCAGGTAATGTATGATCTACGGACCCTTCCTAGACCCCAAATCCAAACCCATCTTCTCTTCCCAAACTCCATCAGTGAAGGTGTAGTTTATCCCCGCAAGATTCATTCTCCTTTGCTCTGGTTCCTAGTCCTTACCTATTTCCAGTAGATACCTTATCCCACCTTCAGAAAAAGGATATTATTGAGAATACTAGTTTAGTTACTAGTTACAATATACAAGTTCAAATTCAAATGAAATCTGTGGTCATCATACTTTCATAGGTAAAAGCTTGCTCCCATCTCAACCCATTGATTGTGTAGCTGTTGTAAATTTGAATTTGCAACATCAATATCCTTTTAAAGATGGAAATTGGTCTCATCAAAACAATAAACCTAAACTGTACATTTTAAACAACTGAACTACCTTTAGTCAGAGGCACTTAGGCCGTGGTAACTCAGTTTACACACAATAAAGGGAAAAGCAGTGTACATTTCACTCAGACTGATCATAGAATTGTATTTGTCAAAAAGAATCTGCCTTGTGACAAGGCCTGTGACATAGTTATACCAATGCACTTTTATGTACATAAAAATAAGATTTTTTGATTATTTTTGTCATTTCTTTTATGCAGTGGAAGAGTCTTTGGCCTTTTTAAGCCACAGATAATTTGACATAGTTGAAGGTGCTACAAACAGCGTTTTAACATCAGTATATCTTTGATAAATTAATCTTGATTTGTTGGTATAATCACAAGTATAATTCGACCATTGTAGGGAGATTTTTTCTGTCGTGCCACAGACAGTGATACACCTTCTGTCTCAGAAGGTGCTGCTATATCTCTTCTTTCTGATGCCCCATCGTGTCGCTTTCTGTTTTGATTTATTTTAAAAAATACATTTGTTTGGCTTTTCATTCCCTGCGTCACTGCTGTTTTGAAAAACCCAGACTCCTAGCAAATCAGTAGTGTTGTAGTGAGCTAAAGAAAATCTTGCGGGACTGAAATCATACCTGCTCTTCAACCAATCGATTGGTTGCGGGGAAAAACAATCTGCTTGTTTGGTTGTTAGGGAATGACATGCAAACTGCCATTCACAAAACGCAGCTGTACCAACAACTTCTTTGGCACGGTGTCAGTTAATTTGGAGTCGACTCTGAGTAAACATTCAGTAAAGGTTAAATAAGTTAGACTCTCTGTTAGGCTAATTCAAAGCTTTGAAAACCGGTAGTCTGTCCCTCTGTTTGACAAAAACTCCAGCCCTACAAATCAGGACCTTGTAGTTCATCGTGTGAATTGCACTATAGCATTGCTGGACGCAACTCAGCTTCTCAGTTACGTTTTTGTTTACACCAACATCTGAAAATTATTTTTCAAAGATTTGTTGATGTCAAAATGCTACGTGTAGCGCCTTTAAAAATTGTGATCAGGTAAATTACAAACAAGCAATGATTTTTTTTCAAACTTCTGGAAAGTGACTACCTGACATAAAAGTCCAAATATACAGAATGTTTGTACAAAATATAAGACACTAAACTGCCACTGCTTCTCAGAAAAGATTGTTACTCCGGGAAACTTTTCCCTTGCATCTCCTTGCGGTTTCTCTTTATTTATATTCAAGAATGTACCTGTTCCTGAGTTTTTTTTTTTTATTTTATTTTGCACTGCATACATGCATGCTATTTTTGAAATTACTTTGTCATTCCCCTATATCATCCTTTATTTATGTGTATGTTTTCATTTGATTTTTCCATCACCTCCTGTCACACCCAGTAGACCTGTGTCTAGATAGATGTCCATCTTTTAAGAAAACAGTGTTTTGTTGTCTATAAGCTTTTGTTTAGTAGATTTTGTGTAGTGTCAGTAGCTTCCTCTGTAAAGTATGTGACGTTTGTCTAGGGCAGCTGTCATGGTTCTGCCATGTCTCTCTTTTTTCACTATCATACTCAGAAAAAGAAATCCTGCTGCACCATTACCAATGCAAACATGTGAATTCTTTTGTTTTCAGCATCAAACAGTGATTAGTTACGTCATTGTTTGCCATTTTTGAATTGTTCAAAATAGATAACACAAAGAATGTCAAAAGAAACATGGTGGTTGTGCCATCTTCTGTTGCTACTAAGTAAAGCTTGCACTTAGGTTTTTTTGTAACAGTATTTAAGTCTGTTCATGAGGTCTGCCTGTTCAAAGACCTGCACGTAAATCTCAAAACATATCGCTGTTACTTCCTTACAAATGCAAAGTTCACTGGTGCTGGCAATGCATGGCTTACTTTGTTTGAACAGGTGGATAAAGAGATGCATTCAGAAAAGAATTCCTCTGTGCATTACCTTTAACGCAACTGTCTACCCTTTGACATACATATTTAAAGTGATGGGTGAGTTTTGATTTATTAAATTTGAAATTGGTGTTGGTATATCCATTTTCTTGACCATCATCAGTGTCACTGCTCCCCTCTGTTGTCTTCACCTGACATCACTATGGGATGTTTTTAAAGGGCACAGCTGCATTAAGGGTAAACTTCTAGTTATCTGTGTTTTATTTTACTAGGCAGTCTCTGAAATGAAAAAAGAACTGTGGAGGAGTGATTCAGTTTGTCATTTTGCAGTATTGTCAATTGTTTTTAGGGGAGAATGGTTGTGACAGATTGGATCAAACCTGCAAACATGACCGCCGACCGTCCAAAGCCCTCTCTCCCATTTACGAGATGGATGTGGGAGAAGCCTTTGAGCACTGTTCGGACAAGGACAGGAATGTTAAGCAACAGGCGGAGGAAGAAAAGCAAAGAGGGGACGGGGACAAAAGCAGTGAGTTTGCAGAGCGGGACTGGAGTCTGCTCAGGCAGCTCCTCTCAGATCACGAGTCCAATCTGGGCGTCATAAACCCGGTGCCTGAGGAGCTCAACCTGGCCCAGTACCTTATCAAGCAGACACTGTCCCTGTCGCGTGACTGCCTGGACTCGCAGGCCTTCCTGTCGCCAGAGAAGGAGACCTTCAAGCGCTGGGCAGAGCTCATCTCGCCCATGGAGGACTCCTCCACCAGCATCACTGTGACCAGCTTCTCCCCAGAAGACGCTGCATCTCCACAAGGGGAGTGGACCATCGTGGAACTGGAAACGCATCACTGACCACACAGAGGAGAGCCTGCCAGACAGTCAACGCCTTCTGTTGGAACTCATTACATTGATTTTGTCTTAATTTATTATATTTTATAACCCATCGCTCTCTTTCTGTCTTTTTTCTCCTGGACTTTACAGACCTCTAGACTTTGCAGCAGTTTATTTGCGTTCCCCATTACGCCCATAGTGGACTGTTCCTCAACACAAATGGGCTGTTATGCATGCTGACACTTTTGTATGTTTGACTGTTTAATTGGTGTTGCTTCTGAAGCTCTAGAAAAGAATAAGACTCAGAAAAAAATCATTTCGTTCTCAGAAATTTTATTTCTCAAAAGTCTTCTAATAATACGGTTGACTAAAGTTTCTTAAAGAAAAGTAATATTGGCCGATTGGCTTGCATTTAGTGTCATACTGAAAATAAAGATTTGTGTTTCTGAAAAAAAGAAACGTGTTTGTCACTGTCCTGTTACAGACATATCGTACACTGACTTAGAGCAGAAGTGTGGGTTTTTAATTTTCATTCATTTATTTTTGTAGTACAAATACAAATATTAGTTTGTATTGTTTAAAAATGTTTAGTTCTGTTCAGTATAGTAATAGAGGTTTAGTTAAGTTTGTTAATGTGCCATCTTGTCTAGTTTTTATTTTTATTTTGGATAACAAGTATTTTTTCACACCTAGTTTTTAGATTCAGTTTTAGTTAACTGTGGTTCAGTACTTTTTAAGATAATTTTGTTAACTTTTCGTTTTGGCTTTTTATACAGCTCACAATAAACTGTTTACTTGGCAACCCTACATGACACAGTGGGAAAAACAAAAGGTTCTATTACTGCTTACTGGGAGTGGAGCCTCTATTAATGTTATTACTTACACAAGTGCTTATCCTGATATGACAAGTTAAAATGAATGCCCCGTAAATGGATTATACATTCACCGATCACTTTATTAGATACACTTGTGAAGTTTAATGCAATCCAGTACAACAGCTGCTATAAATTCTACTTCGATGAAGCTTCCACATTTTCTGTTTTCACTAATGTTGTAAAAAGAAAAAAAAAACAGGAAAACACTGATGCTACTGTATTTGGACCTAAACACTATTGACACACACTATCTAACCCTATACTTACTCTGCTTGGCATTGCATCAGCCTCCAGCACTATTGTGAGGAACCTTGGAGATATTTTTGACCAGGACAAGTCCTTTGACATAAATAAAACAAGTCTCCATGATGACCTTCTCTCACCTGCACAAAATTGTTGAAATCAGGAAAATCCTGTCTCAGAGTGATTCTAAAAAAACTATTTAATGCATTTGTTACTTTTAGAAAGGAATATTATATATCCTTACAATCCGGATGTCGCATTAATTCTCTAAATAATGTCCCTCCCACATAGGCTTCTCTTCACTGGCTGTAAAATCCAGAATAAAACTTAAAATCCTTTTCCAAACATATAAAGCACTTAATGACAAAGCTCTATCATAGCTTAAAAACCATATTGCACCATATTATCCAGAGCTCTCAGACTGCAGGTTTACATGGGATTTGTAGAGTTTTCAGATGCAGAACAAGAGGCAGCGCCTGCAGCTAATCAGGCCCTCTCTAGTTTTAAGACTTGGCATGTAATATTTCTTTTTGATAAAGCTTATTTTGAAAAATGACCCTGACCCTTTTTGATAAAGCTTATTTCGAAAAAATGACCTGACCCTGAACCACCCCTTAGTTATGCTGCTATAGGCCCAGACACTGAAGGACTTCCCATGATGCACTGAGCACCTCACCTCTCCTCTTGTATTTTGGGAAGAACAAACATTTATAACATTTATAAGTACATGGACAGAAAATATTATTTTTGGTGGGAAAAAAACCTTTATAAGTAAAATTTTGGGTGGAATACACCTTTAAAACTATAAGTACTTTGACAGAAAGTACTAAGTGGGTGAAACAAACCAAACAAACTCAAAGTAGTATTTTGGGTAGAATAAACCTTGAAAACTATACCTCAGTGGTATATAAGCACTTGGACAGAAAGTAGTTTTGGGGTGGAATAAACCTATGAAACTAAAGGCTGTATTTTGGGTGGAATAAAGCTTTAAAATTGTAACCACCTTGAGGCAAAGTCGTGTTGTACTGAATGTAGTTAAATTGAATAGAACCAATGTAGACACAAAAATACCTGTATTATTTCAACCAATCCGCCTGTCTAACAATATATGATAAGTTTCAGGGTTTTACAATAATTTTATCCTTTGTGCTTTTGTTTTTTGTTTTTTGAAATTTTAAGCCACAAAAACTAACCTTTTATATGATAAAACCACCAACATAATAAGACAGCGACCTCTAGCGACCAAACATAGGTGGTGCTGCATTCAGGGTCCAGCGGTGTTTTAACTGACGGTTATCAGTTAATCAGAACCTTTAAGTCACCTTTAACCAGCCGGGGATGGAGACACACAAAGAAACTCCTCCTCAGTGGAAAACAACAATAATAATCAGTACATCTCTGCAGGTAATAACACGGTTTAACTCCTGAACTGTCAGACATTTTGACGGCTTGTTTTCTGGCGGCGGTTCCTTAAATTAACGTCAACAAATATAGCTTTTGATAGCTTTTTAGCTAGCGCACTACTAACAGCCAGAAAAAAGAGCAAACCAAGCTTATAAAAGTTGGTCAAATGTTATTTATTAGGTCACATCTGATTTTTAACAAAAAGGTTAGTGTTATTACTTTCACCAGAGAAGTTTATTTAACTCTCTTTTGTTTGTTTCTCCAGAACCATGATGCTAGCGGGATGCTAATAGCACAGCAGCACCGAATCAGGTTCTCGGACAATGTTCAGTCCGGAGCTTTTATTTTTCCTCTGTCAGGTAAAGTAACAGCAACTACATACTTGTTCTGACTGGTGAAAGACCTCACAGTCCGAAAGAGACACGAAACGAGTACTAATGAAGTTTTGTGGTTATTTAGCGTCTCTTTGTGGTCCTTTTGTGTCACTTTACTATTGTTTTGGCTGTTTGTGTCATTTCTTTCAATGAATTGTACCACTTTCTGGTTTTTATCAATCTATTTGTGGTTGTTTGCCTCTTGTAGCTCTTTTGTGTTGTTTTGAAGCTTTTGGGTGTTTTTTTTATCATCTCTTTGTGGTCCTTTACCATTGTTGCATGTCTTTCTAGTCATTTTGTAAGCCTTTGCAGTTGTTTTACATTTGTTTGTGTTCATTTTGCATCATCAGTGTTGGTTTGCACGTCTTTCTAGTCTTTTTAATTCTCCTAGTAGTTGTTTACCTCTCTTTCTTACCATTTTATGCCTATTTGCGGTCATTTTGTCTCTCTTTAATGTGGATTTTAACCCTTCTTGTATTTATTTGTACATCTCTTTGTCTTTCTGAGTGTCTATTTACTTAATTTAAATATATAGGTTAGGTTTTTAGTTAGTTCTGTCTCCCTGTGGTCCAATTGTATTGCTTCCTGGTCTTTGAGTATGTCTTTGCTGTACTTTCACATTTATTTTTGTTCATTTTGCATCCTGTTTTACTGGTTTGCACTTATTTCTGGTCTTTTTTATTCTCTTTGTTGCCATTTTGTGGCTCTGTGGATTGTCTTGAGTGTTTTAGTGTTGCTCAACATCTCTGCGTGGTTCCTTTGTATCCCTTTACCATTGTTTTGTTTCTGTTAAATAGTTTTTGCATCCATTTGTGTTCATTTCTCTTTTTTCAAATCAAGTCACTGTTTTCTATGTAGCATGTTTAAAACAGCAGACATTTAGACAAAGTGCTTTCATATTTATTGTGCATGATGAATATTAAGATTAAGACCCTTTAATAAAATTTATTATCTAACTTTACATGACTGATTTAAATATTCAGGTTAGGTTTATAATTGGTTCTGTCTCTCTGTGGTCAATATGCATTGCTTTATGGTCTTTTTTGTTTGTCTTTGCAGTAATTTTTCTTTTTTTGTGCTTATGTTGCACATTTTTTTTCACTGGTTTGCATCCATTTCTCTTCTTGATTCTCGTTGAAGCTGTTTCCTTCTCTTTTTTTCACCGTTGTGTGGATTTTGAGTAATTTTGGTGTTGTTTTGCGTGCATTTGCAGTTGTTTGATTCACGCCCAAGAAATGTTAACCATCACTTAAAACAGAGTCCCTGGATCAGGGCCCACTGACTCTTTGGGTGCGTGGGCCTGTAATTTTTTTTTGTAATTCAACCACACCAGCAGAGCCCTCAGGACAGTTGGTTCTTTCAGACACTTGCTTTACATTTTTAAACCCACCTTAACTTAACAGAAGTACTTTAAGAGGCTGCTACTGAGTCCTCAGACATTTTACACAGTTACTTATGGCCAAAGTAATCCATTTTGTGCTGAGCTGAATTGTGGGATGTGACATTTCTGACTTGTGGCCCTAGGTACTGCATTTCTGCTGGTGGATCCTCAAGACCTCACACAGCCTTCTGAGGAATCAGGACTCATTGAGAAGATAAAAAAGTTTGTGCAAGTCCACCGGAACTGCTTTCTACTCCTACATTCCCCCTTTCATGGTAAAAGGGAACTGGAAATACTGACTCTGATACAGAACAGGTAGAATTTCTCAATTACTCACTTCCCCAAATTGTAATCTGGATGAGTATGTAACCCCCTTTTTTCTTTTTGCTTGAGTGACACTAAGGTAGCTCGGTTTCTTTTTTCATTGACGTTGGAGTTCTAAGATTTAGATTTATAACTAATTAAGAATATCTTTGTCTCCATCAGGTTCTTTGCCAGTAATCTCAGGATCCTGCCTGTTCGAAACAATGCTGAAATTGTCAAAGGGATGTTGACAATCGCCAAGGTAAAGTTATGTGGTAACACTGGACCACACATTAGATATCCTGTTGTTCCCTTGTGATACCTTAAAGTGAACCAAGGCTCATTTCTTTATGCAGGCCACCAGCAAGCCTCATATGGAAAGTATCCGGGACCGGATGTCTCTGGCTCGGGCCCACATCATTGAAAGCAGTCCTGTGTGGGAGATGCTAAGAGACACATTGTAAAGCTCAACAGGTGACCCAGCAGTATGCTATTTTATTTGATGCAAACCCACACAAGCCTTACTAGTTGAATATACAAAAGCAGAGATAAAAAATGTGTTTTAATGTACAGTAGTAACACTGTTTGTGTTTATTTAATTTAAACTATTTGGCGTAAGAAAAATCACACTTTGTTTCCATAAATCAATTAAACAGTGAAAATTTAATAAAACTGTACTTGTAAAAATTAGGTAGTTTTCTGAAGTGACACAAGTGGCCTCAGTTTAGTTTGGTCAGGTTTTCCTCTGTGATTTCTTTAATGCGGACTATAAGACTCTCCATCAGGTCAAATGTCACCAGTGCACTCTGCAACACCTGAAAAACGTGAGAGTAGTTAGCTTGTTGTTTATACGTAGTCCAAAACCAAAATGAACAATTTTAGGAAAGTAAATTTTCTGTACCTGGTGCTGGACCTCCGGGGACATATGGGACATTTTCTCATGCTTCACTCTTATGCTTTTGACTAATCTGGTGGATCTAGCAGCGTCTCTGGCTTCTATATGAGAGGACAATAGAAAGTTGACGGCATGAAATCCACTTATTGTACCATTTGTCCAAGGCTATTTCAGTGTCATTTTGTCACCCAGATTAGCAGCCAATTCCTACCTTTTGCTTTCAGCTTTTGATCCTCCTTCAGTGCCTTCACTTCAGAGGAATAATACGCTCTTGATATGCTGATGCACACACGCAGCATTTTGAGGTATTCGTCTTTGATCCTGCACAGGTCTTCCCACACATCTGCCTGAAAGTAGGAAGAGGAGATGATCAGCGTTCTGCATTAACAGCTGGCAAACATGCTGTGAAAGTGCTTAATTAGACTGACTTACTATGTTTCTCAGTTCTTTGTCTCTAATAAGCACATAGCGTAGAAGATTCAGACTCTCCATTATCCTGGATAAACAAAGACAGAGCATTTCATAGAGGCTCAGTGTGGATGAAGTGTCCCAGTTCTCACACTGATAGACTTTTATCTTTGAATCTCAGACTGCAAGTCTTCACAGAGGTCTGTCTCTTTATAAGATCTGAGCTTCTTTGCTCTAGTAATGTTTTTCTTCATCTAAATTTACATTGTTTAATTAAATGTCAGCTTAGTTTAGCTGTGGATATGGTTTTCCATGTATTTTACACAGGCTGAAATACACTAGCGGTAGATATAAAGAACTTTCGTTGTGTGTATACATCGATCAGTCACAACATTAAAGTGGATTTCAAGCTATGTTCTAATAGTTGTTAATGTCTTATGTCTAGTGTAGACCTAAATGTAACAAATGAGCAGGCCCGTCTGGACATTAAGCCCTTGTTCTTCATACTTACTTATCCATACTGTTGAGCAAATCTGTCTCAGCACCTTGTGGCAAACATAGCACCAGTCCCAACAGCAAGAGAAGCTCTGTTCCCAAGAACCACTTATTGGCATTTCCTGGCTAGAAAGAAGGTTGTCATAGATTGAACACGTTCAGATATAATCCTCACATCAAATTGTGTAAGAACCATAAAGATCCAGGTCAAATATATAAGTGGAATTTTTCAAATTCATATAAAACTAGTAATGTGACTTCAGTAAGCCAACATCTTTTATCTCACCTTCATGGAAAATTCTATTTGGTTCCTGATGTTCTTGACTATGTAACTTTCCACTCCTGCATGGTTACTGGTTTTTAACATGCACCTGCAAATAAAATTATCAAAAAAATATTATCAGCAGTAGTAAATGCCAGGAAGTTACAGAATACAGGACTGAGATTGGAATATAGATGGATGACAAATTAAGTGGGAACTGAATTGAAAACAGTTGTGGTATGTTAAAAGAAAAATAAACCAAAATCTGAAAGTATTTATTCCGATAGATATACAAAATGTGCAAAGATTTCACACTTGAGAAGTTTCTCAATATATATTTAGTTTTTTAAAATAACAAATCTCACCTGAAGAACTTGTGCTTTGCTTCAGCATCTAATTTATCGATGAATAGTTGGAAAATCTGCAGTGCTGATTCTCTCTGAAAAAAATACAATTCAATGATATCAGGCCTTTTACACTGATATCTCAAATAAATGATATCTTCCTTTAATCAAGCGTAATTGTGCACTCACCAGATGTTGCATTGGGCAGTCAGTGAGAATTTGCCGCAGGTTCTGTGAATTTGAGCAGAAACAATTCATTGATTAGTCAGAAATACTCTGATAGTTCAGTAGTTTGAGTCAACTCCATGTGTAGATCACAGTATTGGCTGTCTCACAGGGTTCACTGATGCTTTGGTCACAATAATTGTAGTCGTAGTAGTTACCAGTAGAGATTTAGTGCTTTACATTCATTGAAAAATAGTTTTCAAAATGTTTATCCCTCTGAACACTAAGCCGTTTCTGGTCGTTTGTTGCTCCTGTGACACTTTTACTCACTGCAAGCTAATTTTTAGCCGCAAAATAAACACCTGCACCTTAATGGAAATAGCACAACCACAACTAGAAGTAGAGAAAACTCAAAATCTTATACTTTGTGCAAAATAACAAAGTTAAATAATTAAGGAAATTCAACTTTAGTTTTTTCTTTTTTTTAAATGATTTATGTCATTGTGTTTTACAAAAATTGAATCAACAGGTGCAACATTTTTCCAAGTGCCCACAGGTGTACTACTATTCTGTGTAAACACAGCCTGCAGTTCATCCTAGCTGAGCCAATAAAGCAAAAAAAAAAAAATCTAAGCCAAAAGCTTAAATGTGGTTAGGTTTTCCAGTGGAATGGCATATCTCAGATGAGTAGTCAGTGGACTATCAAAAAAAGGTGAAAATCTGTTAATTGTTTCAGTTTTTACCATTGCAGGCTCTAAAAAAATGATTTAATTTTGGCAATAAAAATATGTCTTCCAAACCTATCAGCAGGTTCTGGGATTCTCATACAAAAGTTACCTTTTTATGTATCCAGCAGTTATGATTAAACATAATTTACTTGGAAGTATTGTTTTATCCTTTTTTGAGGCAAAATATTAGGCTGTGTTGTTGCTAAATGCTCCACTACAGATCCAGCTGGTGGCTAACTACTGTCTACCTGCTGTTTGGTGCCGTGCAGGATGTGCTCTATTGTTTCAGAGCTTTTCACTGAAACATCTGCCTGCTACAGCTGAAAATAACAGTAAACCTGCTGGCTGCGGAGCTAAACAATGAGCTGAAACTCAATATAATGCTCTGTAAAGCCGAGTGAAGCTGCAGATTTGGCTCATAATTCTCTGTTGGCTCATCGCTACGAACAGCTCCTCTCCTATTATTTTCACATTGTTGTTTAAGAAGTAGTTATAGCTGCTTTAATGAAGCTTTTAAGACTGTAAAGCTAAATTAATGACCAGCCTGTCTTACCTGTGATACACTATAGAAGCTCTTCTGCTCCAGTAAACTCACTGGAAGGCAGTTGTCCTGTATACTTTCCAAGCTTTTTGAAAACAGCGCCTGAGTGAAAATACACAAAATAACCTCAGTTTTCCACTTTCACACTTAGTATAATGTATTTTCTGAGATTTTTATCCATACTGATGGGGCCTTACTAGTCCTTTGAGCAAGTAAGACTCCTTTTTGCTGTCAAAAAAAAGACAAAATGATACTGTAGGAAATCAGTCATTTTAAAGCCAGTAACTTGTTAGTTTCATGTTGTGTTGACAGCGTACCTACTGAGCAGGTGATTGATGTATTCCATGTTGCGCTGAAGAACAAATACAGGACTAGAACAACATAAAGAGTAAATAATTTGTTGCTGTAGAGTCATATACAGCTTATGTCAGTGAATATGTATCATCAGGATGAGTAGGTTGTGGCTTCTTATCTCACCTGAACACTGCTGGGAAGCTGTCTATGGTTATGAGCTGGACAAACAGCAGATAGGCCAGACATGCTTTTGACTTGTTGGACTGCCTGCTGTCCATCAGGCTGCTTTTCCTCTGAGAGCTGAAGAACAGGAGCTCCGAAAGAGGCTCTTTGATGGCAGGCAGCGTGACCTGCAGTGTGACATTTAAGAACTGAAACATCATACACTCGTTGGCTCTCTGTTATGAAAAAGTAGAACTGAAGACTTTGCTCTTACCATTATCTCTACTGCAAAGATCCACAGCGGTGATTTTCTGTCTCCATTCAGTTGGGCCTCAAGCAAAGGTTCTCTCAAGCTCCTCATGCAGCTGAATAGAGAAAGCAGGTATTAAGTCATTTACAGCCTTTTATTATTAGTGGTTCAACTTCTTTATCTGCTTGTAAAACTAAAATAACACGTTTTAAAGCTTTATTATTTCACACTATTGAAAAAATAAAAAATGAGAAATTAATATTCAGGAGCTGGGATTCCAAAAAAAAAAAACCTGTAGAAAAATGGAAACTAGATTTCCTAAAAATACATAAACCTTCTGTAATTAAAATGCACATTCTGGCCTTCATTTTTTCATCAAGTCTTGCCTATAGATGTTATACACTGATGAAAATACATTTATTCAACATTTTTTTTCGTGGAAACTTCTGAAGTTATACCAGGTAACTCACTTAACAAACAAATCTAAGTAAAATGTTAGCAACAATACTTCTTCTGTTATTTGTCACTACATAATAATAATAATAATAATAATAATAATACATTTTATTTGTAATGCACTTTACTTTTCGAAACAAAATCTCAAAGTGCTGCAGATTCAAAAGCATACCAAAAAAGTACGACATGTATCTAATTTTAGAAATATATTTCCATTGTTAAACCTGAATTTAAGTTTCATCTAATAGATGAAATGGAAATATTTGTAAAATTATAGTAAATGAATTATGACAGTCTTTACATGTAAAAATGTAATAATTTTAAAAACTATTGTTTATATTATCATTATTTATATGAGGTATGCAGTTACAGGTTTTTAATGTTATTTTACATTAAGCATGTATATTCAGACTATTTTTGTAGGTACTGATTTTCATGGATTGTAAAAATACAGAAAAAAATCTATAAAATCAAATGGAAAAGTTCTGTAAAATTAGCTTTTTTTTAACAGCACAAATTTAATCTAATTAATGATATATTTGAGTGTGTTAATAGTCTAAATACTGTAACTAGAGAAAAGAAAAGAAATCACAGTAAAACAGAGTCAGCACAGATTGCTATTTTTTATGGGGTATGTGGAAAACGTCAGAAGGAGAATCTTTCAATTATAATAGTTTCAGTTTCAATAGACCTAAAGGTCCTAAAAGTAAATACCTATATGTATTACACTCTAATAACATCTTGTACTCCACCTTAAACATCACCAAACATGAGGACAAAAACTTACAACTTCAGAATCTCAGTCTTCAGCTCCTCGTCTTCCGCTGTGCTGGCACAGTTTCCATCTTTCCTCTTCACCTCCTCTATGAAAGGCTTCGTAAACGCTGCCAAGGCGGTGCAGCAGCGACACAGACCGAACTCATCCGCCTCCACCTGCTGCTGGGTGTAAGGCACAGGCAGACGGGACACCTGCTTCTGTAGCGCCGAGAGAGCCAAGCCCACGCTAGTTGCCTTCCTCTCATCCAGGCGGAGCAGAACTTTACAATAAACAGTTAGCGTTAATGTACAGCAGGGGGAGCCAAGTAGCATTTTTTGAAATACTGCATTTGCTTGATCACCAGAAAACCTTCCACAAACACATGTAGAAGCAGTGTGTGCAGTCAGTTTCCAATTTCTTATGTAGACTGAGCTACTCTTAATGCAGAGTAATTTACTACAGTCCTGCAATAAATCCTGCTTTCATGAAGGTTACATTGGGTGCTATTCTTTATGCTAATTTTTACTTCCTCACGTCTTCTCTCCACCTGTGAACTGGTGGTTTCCCCTCTACCATCATGGAGCACTGTAGTGCACCTTAAGAATGTGAGGAGAGAGGAGGCTTCTGGAGGACTGTTTGATCAAATGACATGAAGTATGAGAGTTTGAAAAGACAGGATTCAATTATTCTTTATTCAAACATTGGATTCACTCACAGTTTGTGTTGTAGTGATGCTACACTATGCCCTGTCACCCTGTGTGTGAAAAATCTAACACTTTAGACTATATACTATAATATTGTTGTGAAGTTTGGCAGAATTACACAAAGCAGTGGTTTGCTTGTTTTTAATTTCACAATATAAAATTACGCAACTGTGTGGTTTATTACTGTGCAGATAACAATATTGTTAGTAGTTTAATGGAATGTTAAATGGGGATTACATCAACAACATTAATAATACTAACAAGGGGCTATGGAAACTATACATACAAGTCAAAGTTAATAAAGGCCTCTTTATATGTGAGACTTTTATAGACTTGTGAGAGATTTTTATCTCTTTCTATCAAAGATATTGTGAGGTGTTGAAATTATTCTTAAATAAAAGATTTTTAAAAATTCTTCCAGTGGGTTTGACATCTGATACAGCTGCGCAGCACATTATTGTTAACTGACATTGCTTAAGACTGACACTATGGAAGGAAGGATTTCTAATTTGGCAGCTTTGTAGTTCTTCCTACTGTATGCCTCTGTCCTCGCATCTCTCTCTCTCATTCTCACTGGGCAGAGTGAAGATGTGAGGAAAGCAGAGACACATCAGCTTAATGAAAAGCACTCATTGTTTAGCGTTTGCTGAAACTGTTGTAGGGTGGTGTTAATTTAACCGTGTTGTTTGATTTTAGGTAATGTGGTGCTTTTGAATTATATTTTACTGACAGCTGTGGCTTTTCTATTTGCCGTTGCATTTATGTCAGTGAGCGGAGGCTGATGAACTGGCAGCTGTATATATACAGTATATATATTTTACCACTGACATTTTTAGTTTGTAGCAGTACTTGTCTCTGCTCTTTGCAAACACAGCCTGCAGTACAGCTGAAAAATCCCAGAGTTTTTGTCACATGACTGTCACAGATGTGTCACTAATGGTTTCAGGGTTACGGAGAGAATAGCAGAATTTTTTTTGTTTTTACGGATCGGTTTTGTGCTAATAGTTGTTGTTGTTTTTTTTAATCTTTAAATGAGACATGTAGAATAATGGGATTTTGATGAAATATCATTATTTTGATTCTGGATTTGGTTAAGTTTTCTGACTGAATGTCGTATCACAAATGAGGAGTTTAGAGGTTGTCAAAAAGTTGAAAAACTTAAAGATGAATTCTTTTTTCCCTGTTTCTGACACCAGTAAATGGTTTAACTTTGGTAATTAAAGCAACAACAACATACCTTTCAAACCTGTCGGCAGGTTTTGGGGTTCCGAGGGTTATGTGGTTTTTGCATTGATGTCGAATCACAAATCATGGACATAATGAGTGAATATAACATCTGACCTTGCCATTGGATATAAAAGCTTTTTAGAGGCTCCTCAACTCATTTCATAAATTGTAAAAGGGTTATAGCTGACATAGAGAGTGTTACTGCTGTGCCTCTCTGTAGGTTCATAATGTGTGAGTAAGTAACAGGCATGAAGAGTTGTGCTACCTGTTTGAAGATGTGGAATCAGAGCTAGGATGGTCTCAGAAATTGCTCCTGGATCAATGTCTTCAATTAGTTCAAGGAAGCTGTGCAGGAGATCATTTGGGCTGCAGGTCTAGACAACAGAACAGACATTTAGGCTCTTGCAAATGAAGGATGCGTCACTGTACAGATAAATTGTCTGCAACTACCTTAATCAGATGTGTGATGGCAGCCTGGCAGTGGTTTAGATTCTTCTTTTTTTTAACTGCTTCGTTGACAAGAGGTGCCAAGAGAACATGACCCATAGACTTCACAATCGCCTACGTGCAGAAGAAAACATCATCGGTAAACATAGAACGAGACCATGATGGTGTGAATTTGACGGGCCGTTCCCTTCCATTTGCGTGCATCACTGCATAAACAGGTGCATGCAACAACAAGTGCAGTTTCACACTTGCTTCGAACTGCAGCTTAAAGTGTGATCTGCCAAACTAAAAGACAATGGATGGCTCAGTCCACGCTGACGTCTGATACTAGTTTACTTGCTTCTGGTGTAATCGTGGGTAACACTTTATTTTCATTTTCATTTTTTGAAAAAAGTTTTCCTGGAAAAAAATATGCACTTTGGTACTTTAGAGAGAAAATATGTCTTTTAAAGAAAAGCTTAAGTAAAAATTCATTCATCACACATTTATTATTGGAAAAATATGTATTATATAGGTCCCTACACTGCTGAGTGAGAACTGACTCTGTTTTCCCTGTTATGAGTACAAAAAATGTGTCTTTTTAGGAGATATTTTTTAATTTTTTTTGAAGCTTGTCATATATTAACTACATTAATGAAATTACAGATGTCTTTCCTTTATGCTGCTTACATAAAAGACAAATAATTTAAAGCATAAATAATCAAGTGATAAAAACAAAGCATCTTTTGTGTTAAACTGTGGAGGATGAATAATTATGGGGCCTGGTAGTTTGGTAGTAGACCTTTGGTTGCCAGACTGCAGCAACGCAACCATCATGAATGTAACTGCAGTTTGCATTAGGTGACGATTATTCTAAGACACATTTCTAAATCAAAATTGCTCTAACTTTAAAATGTTTGAAGAGGCTTTCAAAAGATTCCTTGTCTTTTTTAACAAAAATAAGTCCCATTATTATCAACACGTCATATATAGATTGTTTCTCAGCATGTCTGTCTCTGTTGAAAGTCAGGGGATTTCTCATTTGATAATCAATCGAAGCCCTTGAAACAGTTTTAGCCTCAGAAAGAGGAAAGAGTGGGAGACACATGCTTCTAAAAGTACGCTACATACAAGCGTGAAGCGTGGAGAGATGGGACAACCAAGGGCACTTAGAGGAGCGCCGTACTGAAGAGGGTTATCAGTGGAGCGAGAAATCTGACTAAATATCTGCTTGTTTTCTCTCCACACCTCCAGGTCAGGTGGCCAGCGGGCACCGAGTAGCGGCTGCATCTTAATGTTTAGCATAGCAGGCTAGCAGGGAAACGGCTGCTGCTGTCCGCTTCAGTAGGTATGTCACCGTTGCACAGTGTGAGTGTTTGTGCTTTTAGTGCTGTATGACAGATTAACACAGTCAATCTGCTGTCACCTCAGTGAAGTTTAACTACTGCAGTGCTAGTGAGGATGGAGCTGGTCGGCCTTTTTCAGTGGCAGAATAGAAATACCTGGTTTTCCTCATCTTGAACGAATTTAAGGAGTTGTTCACCGTCACCATCAGCGAGACTGGCAGATCCCAAATTCTTGAACAACTGGTAGTCATCAGGCTTCAGGTCTTCTTCTTGAGTGTTTCGCTAAACACAGAATGGAGGATTATCACATATTATGTTCTTCTTTTACTGTGTGTTTGTTAAACAGTAATAATTAACCCTCTGAACTCCCAGCAGTTTCTGGATGTTTTTTTTTTTTTTGCTCCTGTCACATTTTGAATAACTGTGGGCTCATTTTCACTGCAATATAAACAGCACAACCATGGCTAGAAGCAGAGAGAACTGGAAAATGTGTTAAGTGAAGCATGACACCGTTAAAATTCCATAAATCATGAGAAAGAGAGGGAAAAAGAGACAAAGTGAAGAACAAGTTAGAATTCTGGATTATTTATTTTTCACAACATTGAAAAAAGAATGGAATGAACACATGGAACATTTTCCAAGTGCCCACACTTGAGAAAAATAGTGACTCTACATACTCTAGATATTTTACTACTTTCCTTATAAATTTGTTTTCACATTTATCTCCTATGTGCTATAAGTAAACACATACTACAGTTCAGCCTAAAAGTCCCTGAATTTTTGTCACGCAACTGTGGCTCACTGCTGATTCACTAATGGCTTCAATTTTGCAGCAAGTAGGCCAGAGTTTTCAGTTTTTCACAGTTTCTGGTTATTGTAAAGGATTTAGTTTTGGTACATTTTAGAGCGTAGTGTATTTGATTAAATATCTCAATGTTAGGGTTAGATTTGGTTAAGGTGTCAGGTTGAACAACATGTTACAGACAAATAGTTGAAGGGCTGTCAGACAGTTTAAAATCCAGTGATTTTGTCTGTTTTTACAGCTTCTGGCTCTGCAAATAGTGTAATTTTGCCCGTTTGTTTTTGGGGTTCAGAGGATTAATTAAGCATCAACATGATTTTTCAGTTTTACCATATTAGATAACATAAAATGAGACACAACAACCTGTTATCGCTGGATGTCAGCATATTCTCTTTATATTCTCAGCCTAAACCATAAGATATATTGATTTATTTTAATAAACTTTTTATGACATGTGTTCTGTATAGGGAGTGAGGACGGCATGAGATTCATTGCCGACTGAGCCACCACTGGCAAAGAAGCAACTAATTTATTAAAGCAACATTCCCCTCAATTAAAGGCTGTATCTCATGCTGTCAGTAGGACAGATGGTCATGAGTACGACTGCCTCAGCTAAACTGTAATATAGTGATAAAATATTTGTTGACTTACCCATCTCTGGATTATGTCATTCACCTGATCTTCATTCATCGTCAGCATCTCCTCAGCCCTCACAGTCAATCCTATTATTAATATGCCTTTGTTTCCCAGTGCACCACAATAGACACTGTGGCTGCTATAAGAACCAGTGTCAGCACTGGAATAAAAACAGCCAAATGAGTAGCTCTCCCGATGTCTCAAGGGACAGAGAGAGATTCAGTCTGTAGAGAACCCAAACGTAAACCTCTTATCTCCGTTTGTGCTTGACATGTAATAGGATTAAACCAGAGCGCTTGTATGTGGTTGCAGAAAATGTGGAACTGTCTGGAAGGATCCGGGCGAATGAGGCTCTCAGTTAGGTAAAATAATTAGTGCAGAAGTTGTCACTGTTGGGAATGATTCCAAATCAGACATTTAATATGTCAGACCACAACACCCACTGTGAATTGTTTGTAATACAGTGAAAGTTTGTGCTAATCATTTGTTCACACATGCACTCGCTGAAGTGCTGGTCTTATTTCCTGCAGTGTAGGTGGGGATATGCCACTAGTGCACACTCTGACCAAAATAGAAATTAATACGAATTTACATAAAGGAAAATACAATTTCTCTTTTTTTTGTATTTGAGCACAAATCTGGAAACCGTTAAATGACTGTTAACCGTTCGTCAAAGCAGACTATGGTTATTCTATTACTGAATGATGTTTTCTCTGCCTTTCCAGCAGCTTTTGGTTTTCATTCATCTTTACTGGGGCGTTTAAATCATGTTATATAGATTTAAAAGTAGCTTGTCTTTGGTAGTCTGGTTCTAATTTCGTGGCTCAGAATGGGCCAATGGGAGTGAATACTTTTTATCTTTTTTATTGTCAATCCTTTTCATTTTGACCCCAGTAAAGTCTTTTTGAGGTGCGTAAAAGCTCATCTATACAGGAAAAATCCTGTTTTTTCATTTGACATTCTGTCTGCTTGTATTATTGCAGATCAACTATGACAGAAAGATCAGTTAACTGTTACAAAAACACAAGTAGAAGTGGTTTTCACTCATGTATCTCAAGCAAGACTGTCTGAGCTTAATGTAATAGTTTGCAGAAATTGCAGCTAAATATTAGCTCGCTGTAACATATAAGAAAAGTCTAAAAATGTACACTCAGATTGAGCTGCAATGACTAATTGATAAGTAGTCTACTGTGAAGGTAACATGTCTTTCAAACCTTCTGGTGGGTTGGGGTTTAAGGAGAAAGAGTCATTGTGATTTGACAGCATGTTGGATAAATAAATCCATCTGTGACACATGCTGCTGCTCCAGACTTGTCTGTATGGTTAAAAGTAAAAGTCTGCTGTACACAGAAGCACAGGGATTAAGAATGCCTCTCCATGATTGCATGCTGATAACATATTGCTCTTCTGTGCAAACACAAAGGCCTCAGAGGCTCAGATGCTCTTTTGCCCCCAGCGTTCGTGTGCAATATAATAAAGGTACAATCACTGACTTCCTGCTCCGGTCCGACAGCTTCGGCAAAGGAGAAGCTCAAGTCCTGATTTTAGATGAATAGGCGGAGAAGCGTGTTTGAACGGTGGGATTTAGCTGACATCTGCCGCTCAGGTTTGCTCTCTGTATTGCCGTGTGATGAAAGCCTTAGACAAAAGCCACAAAGCAAATACGGCACACACACTGCAGCTCACTCCGTGTTTGTCCCTGATTTTGTCGTTCTTAATTGCTGGCTGATGAGGTTTTGTTGTGATAGTGCTCCAGGGTGCAGGAAATGCTAAAGTAAATAACATTTAGGATCCTGATCAGCATGTGTTTGTGTGATATTAACATCTTTCTATAGTCTCTGGTTTATGTTTTCAGATGCAGCGACTCAAGTAAATGATTTTGTAATTTAATTCAATTAAAGTGAAAGCCATTTTCAATTACATTTTGTATATAGAGCCTTCTGAACAAATGGTGTGGAGGAAGACTGTGAAATGCTTTTTAAAGTTTCAGCAAAGTATATTAGATTATTATTATATTTATTACACATGTTTGTCAAAGAGTTCATCCAAACTAATTTCTAAATGACTACTTCAGCCTCAAAGTATTTACACTGGAAAATAAAAAATGGATTTTACATGGAAATTCACTGGTCTATAGAACGTGAACATCCACTGTCTCTCTGATTCACAGGCTTTTTATCTTCAGTGCAAAGAATTTGATGAGTGAGTCAAAGCAGTGATGCCTCTCTGACTCAGGAGGGCACTGTTTGTCTTGGGGGGGGGCACATCCCTGAATGTAGAGTGAATCTGGATGCTTTTGGGCAGCAGTGAACAAGTGTTTAGATTTTCTCCTTAAATAAAAGTACAAACACCACAATGTAAATGTATTTCATTAAAAGTAAAAGTCCTGTATTGAATACTTAATAAAAGCAAGTCCGTGAAATGTTCGTTTACATTTTTACAGTCCTATCCATAGTTCAGTAATAATCATTTAAACATAGTTGGAATCATAAAAACATGTTAAAGTGTTATTCATTAAGAATTTTAATGCTCCAAATTTCAGTTAATCACTGTGGTTTGATCAGATTTGATTGGCAGAGACTGAACCATTTTCCAATCCTGATTGGTCTGTAAAAATATATGATATCACCCCCTTTAACCCGGTAAGAAAAGCACAGAAAAAAAGAAAGAAATCCAATACTGTCCATTTAATAGTTGACCAGTGTCTTTAACTTTTAAATAAATGGAATGGATTAAAAAGTGGAAAAATTAGTGGATCAGAAGTATGAAGTAGTATGAAAACTTGTTTTCCTAAACAAGATATCCATTCATCAAAAACGCAATCCCCATGTTATTCTGAAAATATTCATTATTTCTAGCCATAGTTCTACCACTGTGGCCATTAATGTGTATTGCTACCTGTATCATTGTGTCAGGAGATCAAATGCAGTGAAATGTGACTCACAATCTGCAGCTTTACACCTGCAACGTATTTTAGAGCCACAAGTGAATTTATTTGGATGCCTCAACTGAAGTATCCACTTTCCTGAATGCATATCCTGAGCAATCATTCGATCAGGTGTCGATCCTGTATGACAGTCTGTGAGCTGTGTCGGCATGTGTGGAGCGTTCAGAGGCATATCTCAGGTCACTGATATCACATATCCATTTATATTTAATTTGCTGGACAACAACAACACAGTTGAGGAGCAAGATGTAGACAGAATCTCCAACTCCAGTAGATCAGTTGAGGATCATAGCTTTGTTCAGTTGTTTTTGCTGAAATTAAATTTGAAGCTACAGTGTGTGCTTTCGAGGACTGGATAAGTAGTTAGTTCTTAGATTGAACGAATGAACAAGATTGACTGTATCATTTCAGTCATGCAGCAGATGCGTGCAGTATTTATGGAGCAGTCTAGTATACAAACAGGCAGCAATCCTATGAGAGCAAGATAAAGCCTCTCCATTTTCTCTTTCCATTCCATATTTCCTTGGTGACCTCTTAGAGAGCAAGAGGTTCTAAGTGAACTATTTATCCAGTTGGCTTCCCCTGGAGGCCTCTGCAGTCTGCTGCAAGCTCTCCTGTCTGCCCAAAACCTCCCCAGGCCCTGCTGTGCTTGTCAAGAAAAACTGCCATGTTTCGGGCCTCTCCCGCGGGTCCCACCTCAACTACACTGCTGCTTTCTGAGCCACAAAGATGAATTTGATTTTAAGGTATTTTTTTTATATAGTCCAGATTTGATCTCTGCTTTACCATTTGATCCACTATAGTGAATTTAAGTGGAATCTGAAGGGTCAGTCTACCCAAATTATACACACAAAAAAAGAATATTTCCTCTTTTACACCAAACAATGTAGCCAGAGGCAAGGAGATGCTCATTAAAAAATAACAGCTTCAATGTAGAGGTCAAAATTGTAGAAAAAACACTAGTAAACTTTATGGATGTTGAGTTCTAAGAGCATACAGAATATTCAGAGGCAGTAGTAAAGGAATTAAAATGGTGAAAGTTTTAAAACCTCTTATTAAATCATGTAATATTATGTATAACTCTGATTATTGAATATTATAGCTGATTTTAATTATATTGCCTGCTATTTCATATTTTATAAGTTGACTGCATTTTTTGCTGGCCAAATTTGGATTTGAAAAATAGTTTTTAGTAAGTATCAACTAATGCTGTGTTTTACATTTAATGGAGTAAAAGGTGTAATATTTCTCTAGATTAAGTAGAGTCTTATAATCTACATCTTGACATACAGGACACAGATACATTGTTTTACTTTGAAAGATGCTCTGTACTTTTTCCATAGCTGAACTTTATATAGATTTCTATACACATCTATATGGAGATTTTAATGGATGTTGCTCAAACATAAGGAAATATCGTATTAGCTAGAAACTGTTTTCAATTCAATTCAATTTTATTTATATAGCGCATATTTACAACGTAAGTTGTCACATAGTGCTAAACATTTTAAGAAAGAACAGGAAACAGAAAAACAGGAAACAGAAAACCCAACAATCCAAAGTTGCTTTTGGATTCCCTATGAGCAAGCAGTCAGTGACAGTGGGAAGGAACCAAAAACCCCCTACGGCAGGGAAGGGGAAAAAAAACCTCCGACAGAACCAGGCTCAGGGAGGGCGGCCATCTGCCTCGACCGGTTGGGTTGGGAGTGGGGAAGAGGAGGGAGGGAGGGATAGTAGGAGAGATTGGGGTGGGGATGGGAGGTGGTGAGGCCAGCAGCTGCAGATCAGGGATGTTGGGCTCCAGATCCAGAGACATCCACGGATGTTTTTGAGCCACTGAGTTACTCACATTTGGTCTTCAGGGTTTTGGCAGCAAGACTTGTGCGTGGGATTCATTAAAATAAACTAAATTGCATGTCTTGTATGTGTTTCAGCCAGTTCAACAGCCTGGCTTTCTGTTTTTAATTGTTTTTGGACAACAACAGAAACAAATGTGTTTGCATTGACAATACATGTTTGGCAAGTTCCATTTGTAGATAATATTATATTATTTCTAATACAGTTCCATTCACCTCAATTTGTATTCATATGACATCTGAAATCTAAGGCAGACGTATCACTAGTTCTCTATAAACTATTTGTATGGTTGGATATTTGATGTCATTTGTTCAGACCCAGAAGTCCTTAGTCTTTTTAAGGTGGAGGTGTGTTTATATTAGCATTTTCCTTCAATTTTCTTATTCTCTCACCAGTGCTCTGGAAGTGGAGTGTGGAAGTCGAATATCTGTGGGGGAAAGGGATACCCCAGTGAACTGAGAGCTAATGGAGATGATGGTCTCACCAGGGAAAATCTTGACCTTGGCCCCTTTTTGTAAAAGCTTTGCCCCTGTAGCAAACAATTGCAGGGAGGGGCTGTGCGGGTGCCGTCTGAGTGTGTTTAGTGAACATCTGTTTGTGCTCTGGCAAAGGCTGTTGTGGTAATGTTGTCCAGTCTTTCACATCTTTCAACATGCCGTAAAGCGGCTTTATCTAGCAGTGTGCCGTGAGTTGAAAGCTCCCAAGGTGAGACAAAGGCCCAGGCCGGACGCCTCAGTCTTTCCTGAGCTGCAGCATGTGTCTAGTATCGAGCGGCGCTGGGGAACTGCCTCAACAAATCCATACCGCCTGGACCGCGCATGCAGACTTCATCATCGCCTGCTCAACCTTTTGTAAATCGGCATTTTGATGACAATTCCCAGTGTCGAGTTGTTCCCAATCAATACACACAGAGCGGACGCCTTAATAGACACAGATAACTGCTGCTTGTCTGCTGTATCTCTGGGCTGTGGAGACTGACACCCTGTCTGACTCTGATCAATAAGTGCTGCGTGCTCGGCCCTGCCCACTCTGCTACAACACACGGGGCTGGTTTCCCCCAGCAGCAGGGTAAAACTGCCCCAGCAACTCCCCAAGGTGGATGAATCGGAGATGTTACATGTGAACTGGCTGTCAAAATGATTTTGTCATCTCCTCTTCTCTCTGGTGTTTAAAGATGCTGACACACTGTGTTTTGGTACCAATGCCTTGTTGGAAGTGATGGAGGCTTTTAGCCTTTTTTTCAAACTCCCTTTATCCATTTAAGTGTTCACTCAAGTGTTAGAATTTCTATTTCACCTGCCACAGATGTCTCCTGGCACTTTCTGCCCACTCACAGTGTCCTTTCAGGTCACCTGATCTCGACCCTCCTTTGAATTTACCAGCTTTACATCTTTTACAATTAGTTTTGAAGTTCAAGTTTTTTTGTAATGACTTGATGAACCTACTGTCATTTCTTTATATGTTTATTCAAAGAATTACAGCAAATTTTGACAAAGTTAATCAATAGTTACTTTATGTGTATCCCAGACAGGTTGGGTGAATATTATTTGCAGGTAGACAGTTTGGAGTAAAGATAAAACCCTGAGTAAAGAAGGCCAGATCAGATTCAGCTTGAGGTCATTAATGTTTTAGAGGATGCCAGAGGGAGAATGGGAGAGTCACTGCACTGCCGGGATCCATTTCCTTTGACTGCGGCTTTGTCATTTTGGATCAATCCCACCACACGCAGTCCTATTGTAAAGTGGCTTCTCTCTAATGGAGTGATTGGCAACACATTGGCACGATATAAAAGAATTAGTGATATTAGGGCGGCTGTGGCTCAGGTGGTAGAGCAGGCTTTCCACTGATCGCAAGGTTGGCGGTTTGATCCCCGGCCCCTTCGCATGTCGAAGTGTCCTTGGGCAAGACACTGAACCCGAAGTTGCTCCCAATGGCAGATTAGCGCCTTGCATGGCAGCTCTGTTGCCATTGGTGTGTGAATGTGTGTGTGAAGGGGTGAATGAGAAACACATTGTAAAGCGCTTTGGATACCACTAAGGTAGAGGAAAGCGCTATGTAAGTGCAGACCATTTACCATTGGGTTGATGGTAAGCTTTAAAGGCAGGTGGGCAAATGATTCAGTGTTGTTTCATTTTGATTCATTAACATTTAATTAATGGATGAAAACACTAAAATCCTGTTTAAAAACATATTTTCTCCTGCAGGATTTTTCACCAGAGACATATTAATATAGTTAAAATTCCTCCTCCTCTTCTCACTTCGTCCTCCCTGCCATGGCCCAGTGTAGACCTCAGGGCCTGTGCAAGTACTTACCATCCTACTCCTCTATGCTGTGATCCCCACAATGGCGTTACTCCTGCTTTGATCCTGCTGCAGTCTGACACATGACCACACAGACCCCTGAATGGGCATTAGTGCAGGCTTCAGCAAACCCAACATCTGTGCCTCCCAGCACTGCCACTGCTCAAATCATTCATTAAATCAGAACACAAAAAGTAACTTTACTTGAATGCCTCAGCATAAATATTTGATCAAGGCTGAGAATAAATCTTTGTCATTTTGTAGTCCTTCCTCTGGCTGTGGGCTCCTCTTATAGATCTTCCTCGCCTCGCTCTCTCTTTGCTGTTTAGATACAGGCACATGCTTGGCTTGGTCATTTGTGAAATGGATCTTATGAATTTTTTAGAAAGATTCATAGCTACAATCAGGCCTGGTTAAGGGGACTAAGTAACATCTTGTGCTGCCATGCTCGCTCACAAATCGTATTGTGTTTGCATAGATAATATAAACTGAAAGCGGTCTGTGTGTTATTTTGACATATGCACTAAACTTTCTCGTATTATAACACATCTTACTTTTGAAATTACAATTTTCCCAACACAGTAGTTGGTTCTGGTATTTACTTGTTCATTTCAAAGGTTTTTTTCTTTCCATTGTTTTTTCTTGTTTTGAATCATTGAGTTAATGTGGCTTTTTGTCATAGGTTAATATAAAATGTCAATGTAAAAACAGGTTTTTACAAAGTGATTTAACCGTCTGAACCCCAAAACCCACCAGTGTGTTATTTTTTTCAAATCACAAAAAAATTGTGACATTTATTAGAGACAGAAAATATAAAAACAGAAAGAACCTCCAGATTTTCAACTTTCTGATGGTCCTTGCAGAGTTCTGTCACGAAAATGATCCAAATCTTAGCTTACAATTGTGACATTTCTTCACAATACCTTATTCTACATTTCTCATTTAAGGATAAACTATTTCAGTAACCAGAGTCACTGGTTTATGTTCAGATTCAGAAGAAAAACAAAAATTCTTCTCGGTGCAACCAAGAAGCCACGAGTGATTACGTTTTGACCAACATATACATGAAAAAAATTCAGGCGTTATTTGGCTGGACTGCAGGCTGCGTTTACACAGAGCAGAGAGGGAACGATGTGAAAACATGAAATAAAAACGCAAATAGTAAAATACATACAGCATGTGGAGCCCCCCTATTTTCACTATTGGTAATCCCTCTGGGTGATTGGAAAAATGTTGTGGGCCTGCAAAGTTTTTGAAATCTTTGTAATGTAAAAAAAATAAATAAACAAATTCAACTTTCATTTTTACTTTTGTTGTGATTTATGCAATTAAGTCTTTGTTATATTACACAAAATATATTTTCAAGTTCACTGTTCCTGTTAAGCTGGCAAATTTCAGGCAACACAGGCAGAGCTATTAAAGAAAAAACAGGTGATTTTCCCCCATTCTTCTGTACAAAACTTCTCATTCTTATCATGAGGATAGTCAGTAAGCAGCCTTGTTTTTTCTCCAAAACATCAGTGTTGCTTCTAAGTCAGTTGTGCAGTTTAGTTTTTAAGGACAGTCTTCTGTTGATTTCATACTCATCTGGCTGATAATTAGTCGGCCCCTTATCCTGAATCCATCCTTGTACTTTTCAATCATCTTTGCATTGAGTCACTTGAAGTTCTCTTTTAACATATTGGTGCAATTTTTGTCACAGTGCTGACTCACTAAAATCAGCCTAAACACTGGGCTTCCCCTCTTTAATGTTTGGGTCCTTTGCTTTCCAGCAAGACATCTCAGACCCTCCTAAACAGGGACTCCACAGGACCTCTGAAGGAAACCTGTGGTATCTCATAACCAGACATTAGCAGCAGAGCCTTTAAATCACCATTTGGAGCTGTGACTTGTACAAACACATCCTTAAACAGCCTGTTGCTGGTTGCTAGTTTGTCCCTCCACTGTTAACTGGGAGCATCCCACAAACTTTTCTGTTTCGGAGGTGCTCCAACCAATTGTCAGACTGTAACTATGCACTCTTTATCAAAGTTGCTCAGGGTTTACACCTGCCTATCTCTCCTACGTTAACACTATCAACGTAGTGATTCCTAAACCAAACCAGCTGCACCACTGGGGATCCAGATGTGTCCTATTAAAGGCCTAAATGCCTAACTTAACTGAAGACACAACCCCCAAGCAACTTTTTATAGACACTTAATTGTCCAACTAATGAGAATTTGGTCAGATGAGAGCATATTGACCAACCAATCCACCAGTTACCCTGAACACTACAGCCGTACTCTAGATATTTTCAGTACCAATATTATTTATTCAGCATGGTGCAAATTTGTACAAAACCCTTTTTCGTTTAAAAGAGGCCACATTTACCAATTTTTGAAATTAATCTTCTGAACACAAGCGTTTGTACTTTTCTTAAATACAATACAGTCTGTAGTTGATAAGCTTCTGAGAATAATTATTTAGTAAGCAACCAGAAAAATCTGTAAAACCCTTGGTATTTGACGGTTTCTTTAATACTCTGTAAAATGGACATGTTTCCATCGGTACTGAAAAAGGACTGAGGTTCAGTCCTCAGCCCTGAGTGTATTTTACTGCTCAATTTAAAGCACAGTGTTGTTCTCACATTAACTCTGTAGTATGAAAGGATTTGTGCATGTATCTTTCAGCTTTACATTCTGCACTTCATCTCATCTTAAATTCTCAGCATTGTAAAACCTTTTATGAGCGAACATGAATATCATCCGCACACTAAAAGGCTGCGCAGTTTTCTGTCTCCCCCCACCCCACCCCAAAGAGAAGAGAATCTTTTGTTATCGGGCCTTTTAACTGGAGCGGATCCTTTTACTGTCACCTTCAGGATTCATATGTTATTAGACATGGCTTCAGATAAAAGACAAAACCAGGCCAGCAAAGCAGAAGTATGGTGTAGGAGCAGATACACTACAAGGATTAAACAGGTTCTATTTGCACAGGTACAGAATATAATATCAGATGTGTAAAACTGCCCAGAGAGGAGGGGGCTTGTGACTGAGCAGCCTTTTAGTTCCTGAGTGACAGCTCACATCCAAATAGTCCAATGATATGTGATGCTTAATGAACCGGGTAAACATGTCTTTAAATGAGTGGACAGCCTCACCAATCCTCCTGCCCTTTCATCAAGCTTGTGGGTCCCCATCCTGGCTTCACACCCCCGCACAGCCTCCTACCCCCACCCCGACCAGCCCTCCCCCCCTCATGGACTCACGCTGTTCAGGGCCGCAGACCCTCAGAACAGAGGCCAGCTAATGGAAAGCTTTCAGGGCGGCCGGAGAAAGATGTCGGCTCTCATTTGGCCTCCACCATTTTCTGATGTCAGTGGCGTGCGTGTGTGTGTGTGTGCGTGTGTGTGTGTGTGTGGTCCAAGCTTCAGCATCACACAAACACCTCGGGAGATGCCATTATAAACAGACTGGAGGCTGAAAACAACAACACTGCCCACACCCTCCACACACACACACACACACACACATCCCTGTATGGGACTCAATGAATGTGTGATATTATATTGGGCCTAAAATCAGTTTGTAAATGTACTGCATATAAAGATTAATCAGTTACATTACTATTATTGTCATTATTATTATTATTGTAATGACTGTTGACTGTTTTTTTATGTAGCTAGGTGCCATTTGATATGTTTAAAATATAAGCTATCCAATTTTTTTTATTCATTTCTAACATTAATGGGGGAAAAACAGGTGTACGGTATACAACAGAAGTGGGTACATCCCTGTGCAATATCACCATAATGTCAAATGATTCAAAATTGTATCACCTCTCTTAGCTGAATTATTTTTTAAGTTGAACGAAAAGGCCTTTCCTCTAACTAACAAAGACTTTAATGAAGATACAGGCCTTAAAGTCAAAAGTCAGAGCAACAAAAGTGAATACGCCTGTGATTACTGACACACAGGTCAGGAAAAATGTGATTGCAGAAACTAAGCTGACGACACCTGAGATTTCCAGTCAGACAAACTGCATGAACATGGTTCTAAAATGACCTGTCAGCACTAAAACTTTCTCTATTTTGGAACTATGATTTGTGTGTATCTATATCACGGTTCTACAGAGAAAAGAACTGACAGAGGAGTTTTAAAAATCTGATTGTGAGACTTCATAAAGATGAAGAACGATAAAGGAAGACCAACTAGAATATAGTGGAAACAGTATTAATGAGGTATTAAACAAGCCTTACTACCACTAGTCAGAGCTAAAATGACACCATTGGCTGTGCACTATTTTTACAATCCAGCTCTGAAAAACAGTCAAGTGTTTTAGACTTGGCACATGGCTTATCAGTGAAAATTGGAGTTTCTCTAACAGTGCAAACAGTGTGAAGGACAGTGCATAATGTAAACCTCTGTAGACAGCATCCAAGAACAAACTGCTGCTTCTCTGCTTTCTTTCCTCCTCTGACAGTAAAATGAATATCTTTGGATTGCTGATAAAACAAGACATTTGAGAACGTCATCCTGGGCTTTGGAAACACTGATTGTCTTTTTAAAAACATTTCCTGACCCTTTATAGACCAAACAACTAATTAATTAATCCGGAAAATAATCCACAGGTTACTTGACAATGAAAATAATAATCATTAGCCTTGCTATTGACTTCAGCGTATCGAGGTATAAGTGTGTGTCATCAACATACAGATTCTTAGGAGGTTGGTACTTTAAGACAAGTTGTAAACACAAAATACAAAACTAACCCTTGTAAACTTTTAATTGGTGTAAAATTCACTAAAAGAATATAGAAACCATAAGCAAAGTCTCCTAGTCCACTGCCACACTGTGAACGTCTTCATAGTGTGTCAGAGTGGTGTTGGTAGAAGTGTGGTGCAGCCGCAGTCGGCGCTCCGGGAGGAAGCTTGTTAGCCTGAAGAGTCCAGCTCTGCTGCACGTGTTCAGCCTGTCAGCTGCCTCGCTGATGTCTCTTGTTATTATTTTCCTCTCATTCTGCTGCCTTTTCTTTTGCAGAGTCATGAATAATTTGTGTCTACGCCTTGTTGCTTGATGACAGCTGTGCAGTTGGTTTGCAGTCTGTTTTTCAGATCAGGTGAATAATGAATAAGCCTGTGCAACAAAAGAGCTGTGTCCTATATGAGCCCTGCCTCTGCCGGTCTGTCCCAGCTTAGTTGGCGTGTCAACCGCCGGGGAGGGGACAGGTGAGCAGCAAAAAGTCTCTCTGATGCAGAAACTTTCCTAAATTAAAGGTGTAAACAGAAGATATGAAAACACTTAAATTTCTCTTCATCTCAGAGAATTTTCTGCCGTTTCCTGCATCCAAGCATATTATTGAGTGCTTTTTTCCTTGGCTTGCCATTAGAAATCCTGCGTCTCTATCTGATTATCTCACTTTGCAACCCGCCAAACCTGTGTGAAATCTGCTGAACAGAGCATGAGAGCAAATACCACATTGTTATTACAATATACACAACAGGTCTGCTCAGCCTCAGGGAAATAATCACATTTGCTCTCTCTGTCTATCTTCTCTTTCATAGCAGCACCGGTCACCAGATGTTTTCTAGATATTGACGCCTGTCAGCTGCGTGGGTGTGATCTTGATCTTCATGTTGTGTTTAATCTATGAGCTGTTGCATGTGAAGCATTAATTATCATTTCCTTTGATGCATCAGGCCACATACAGTATCACCGTTGTAAATCTGATGAGGTCTGGGTTGAAGAGCTGTTGATCACGTCTCTTGTGTCTTTTTTTCAAGCCTCAGTTTTCTGTTCAACGAAAGAAAATTTAGAAGGCTGCTTTATTGAAGTATTTCTACATTTATCCAAATCTTTTGACACAATCTGTCCCATCACAAGAATCTGACAGTAAACCTCCCAACAGTGGAGTTCATAAAGGTTATTATTTTGCTGCAAAAAGAAATCAAAACCAAGCTCCAAAGTGTGCCTCTAAAGTCTCTCTTTTATAATTCATGTTTAATTTTCAATGAATAATAGATCATCCGGAAACCACAAAACCCGAACTCTGAACTTTGTAATTGCACAACTATGTCTGTCAGGAAAAATTAATCCGCTCATACCTCTGCATGTGCAGTATGCATGTGTGGTCGTGTGCACAGATGAGTGTGTTGTGCATGTTTCCTGACCGTGTGCACTTACAGACCAGGATGCAGGCCTGGATTTGAGCCTCAGACTGCAATGCTCTGATTACTCACCCACTCAAATCGATCGGGCCATATTCTATCCATATTTGATAGGCTATGCCTCGGGGCAGTGGGGTAATGCTTTAAAAAAAAAAAATCCACCCATGCCCTTGGAGGAAATCTGGTCAGCCTAATGGCTCGTTTGAAGATTTTTGCTTGAAAAGATTCTCTCTGAGATTGAAGGGCTCCTCTTGGAAGGGATAACTCAGGAGATGCAACAACAAATGATTTGATTTGTGCATAAAACCCTGCCATTCAGCTGCTCAAACAAAAGCTATGAGAGGGCTTTGATGTCACAAGTTGAGCTGCAGTCTACCTGCGTCACACCTGAAGTAACCTACTTGCTTCAGAGGGTCGAGCTCAGGCTGGTGGCTGGAGGCTGCCTCAGAGTGTTAAAGGCACTTAATGGCAAACTCAGCTTCATTCCAACTGGAAGAAATTCCCCAGTGACCACATTCTGCTTCACTCACTCTGAATGGAGCGTGAGTCCTTCTCAGATCAGCTTCTCTCTCAGTAATGTATCTAAAGCTTAGTAATGTCATTCATATACAGCCACTCTAATTTTAATCTGGGATGTGGGCTCGTAGCACACAACCTTTATTTTATTTAAAGAGAATGAACGCTGTGACTCACTGCACCGAGGCTCCGGTAAATCCTGCTTTAAATGAGCCTTTCCCTGTTCTCCTTTAGTCTGTTCATCTTGGGGTTTAAAATATTCAGTGTTTTCGCAGGCCTGGATGTTGTACAATTTTGGAGGAAGTGAGGCGTAAAAAATCCTTGTGAGTCAGTGATTTCAATCAATGTCGAGAGAAGACGATTAAGTGATTGTTCCTCATTTCTTCCTCTTTTACTTAGTTGGAGATGAG
Source organism: Dascyllus trimaculatus (assembly GCA_024666655.1). Taxonomy (NCBI): domain Eukaryota; kingdom Metazoa; phylum Chordata; class Actinopteri; family Pomacentridae; genus Dascyllus; species Dascyllus trimaculatus. Next base: position 16,350,799 of record CM045446.1, read on the forward strand.
ACAGTGAAAGAATCAGGTTATTAATAAGGCAGTTGTTTAGGTGTGTAGATGAGGGATGTGGTGTCACCTAACCAGTTTTAACTACAATATCAGTCATTCTACAGTGGAAAGAGATGTTTTCTAAAATAAGCGTGCCTCCTCTCTTTTAAATGTATTGTTTTGAAGATCATTTTTTGTTAATCATTTAAGTGGCAGTTAAGAAACACAGACTACAGTATGTCAGGGTGAATCCCAGCACTAATCCTTCCCAGGATCACAGCTGCCTTTACTCCCAAAACTTGCCCCCTCCTCCCCTCCAAAATAACAGCCATGAGGGTAGAAGGCATTAAGTTAACGGTTAAATCTGCTCAGATTGTTTAAGGTCCAAACAAACGGCTGCAGTGGTCAAAACAAACAGTCGCCTCTGGGCAATCACAATCACGGCAGCAAGATGGTTAAAAGCCTTTTGTTTGCCTGTTAACACTCTGGAAATCAAAGCTGTCATTAGGTTTTAGTTTTGCTTTTAGGTGGATTATCAAAGCACTTAAACAAGAGAAATGTGAACAAACCTAAGATGATAATGCCATTAAATCTGCTACTAATTATAAGAAGATTTTTGCTGTAATTTGGTAACTTAAATGATCAGTATGAGGTTTCAAATTTGGGCTACCTGTCCATTATTTATTTATTTTCTTCTGAAAAAGTCCACTTTTTTTTATTTTATTCCAGTTTCAGTTCCAATAAAATAAACCAGAAGCTCAAATGCAGTGGGAAAAAAAGTTATATTTATTTTGTAAACGACAAAAACAAATTTATTTTGACAAGAAAATGTGCAAAATGGACAAAGGGAAGATAAGAGTGAGGCCCTCCTGTTGGTTCAATCACACTGTTTTGCCAGCATCGCTGCGAGCTGAAAACAAAAACACCTTCTGTTCTTTGGAGGAGCGCAGATTTTCATCTCTTTCCAGCCAAGAGATGCGAGTACAAATATTTTGGGTTGAAGACATACACATGATAAATAAATGTTTATCATGCTTCATCAAATCACATCTGCATGTTTTTTTTTTGTAAAAATCCTTTACAGTTCAAAGCTTATCTCTGGTTTTCTGGGCCTTCAGATCAACCTGCAGGAGGTTTAGTGTTGCTGATGTCTTCACACTGCAGGATCGTTCGTTTACTCTTTTTCCTTAATAAAAATAAATTAAAAAAACACATCTGCTGTCGTTAAATATATTTTCAATTCACTTGTACAAACTGGATCAAACTGGAATTTGATCCAAAACAATGTCCTCAAGCTGGACGATCGGAGGGAGAAAGGCATTGAAGCGTCTTTGTCAGATTTTTCTCACTCATTTAATTTAAATATTTTAAAATCGGACATAGGAGATGTTTCTTTGCGAGTAGTTCTGCTTCATTTCAGTCCGTGCTGCGTCTCTTTGTGTCTCCTCAGATCCACCTTTCTTTGGAAACCTTTGCCGCAGAGGTCGCAGCCGAACGGTTTGTATCCGGTGTGTTTCCTGCTATGCGTGATGAGGTTGGAGCTCTGGCTGAACGCTTTTCCACACACCTGGCATTTGTGCGGCTTCTCGCCTGTAAAAAAAATCATAGATTTTTAATCATGTTTAATAATAATTTTTAAAAAATCGTTGTTTTTTTTATTAAACACTTGCTTAATCATTTTCACCACGTGCGTAAAAATCTGACTTTTACGCACAGGTGCGCGCTTTGACGCACAGATCCTTTACCTCCAGTGAGGATCAACAACAATTTATTTCTACCAAGTTATTTTTTTAAAGTTTTTCTCCACTTGCCTGTGTGAATAAAGGTGTGTTTCTTCATGTCTGACTTCTGGTGGAACCTTTTACCGCAGTACTGGCAGGGGTAGGGCCGCGTGTCGGAGTGAATGAGCAGATGAGTCGACAGCGTGGATGACCGCTTGAAACTTTTACCGCATATTTTGCAGTCGAAGCTTCTTTCCTGAAACGTGAGCAGAGGCCGCTTTAGTCATGATTTCTAGTCAGAGCAGTCACCCTGACAGGAAGGCGAGCTGACAACATCATCCAGAAAAAAAAGCGCACACACAGAGGTGCGAACAGCAGAACGCGGTTTGTGAACCTACCTGAGAGTGCACGGCTTTGTGTTGCTCTAAGCTCACTGCGTGTCCGAAGGTTTTGCCGCAGATTTCGCACGCAAACGGCCTCGTGCCGCTGTGCGATCTGCGGACGTGGACTTCTAAACCGTGCGGGGTGGAGAACACCTGATGAACAGGCAAGAAAATGAATGTTAAGAAAGATTTGGAATAAACTTGTGAATAAAATAGATCCTGTTTAAGTGGAAAGTTAATTGAGTAAAATATTTCTGGTCCTCAGGGAGGTCAGAGGTCAACCACAGAGCAGCAGTAGAGTGTATTAGAGTAGAGTGTAGTAGAGTTTATCAGAACCACATCAACCATTTGCGCTACCATTTTTCAGATCATGAAAATATGATTAAGTTTATATAAGCTGATTCCATGCAGGCCTCTCCATCCTCACCTTACTGCACTTGACACACTTGTAAGCCCCATTGAGGATGAGACTAGAGCACAGCAGGTCAGACTGGGCCTTCACGTCGTGGGTTTTTCCGTGCAGACCTGCTTCAGGAAACAGCAGAGCAGCAGCAGCCGCAGCAGCAGCGTGTCTCCGGTAGTCCCCATAAGCCTCCTCTCCCCGAGCCCGGTCCGCATACAGAGCCGGATGGGCCACTCTGTCCCCGTAGAAGGCCATGGCCGCCGCCGCCGGACCTCTGTCCACCTCCATGCCTCCATGATGGAGGCTCTGCTGCACCAGGGGCCTCAGCCCGGGCCCCGAGTAGCTGCTCCAGGCATACGGCCGGAAGGGGACGGTGAAGGGCTGCGTCTCATCCACCAGAGGAGAGAGGGACTTCTCAGAATCAACTGTGGAGAGGAGCGGATGAAATTTTAATGGAAGCAGTGACACGGCTGAAGGGGGGCAATTCCAAACCTCACAGGGCCTCAGAGGGCTGATACAAGGAGTCATGCAATGTTCTCTCAGAGAATTCCCAGGTGATGATTGTTGGAGTGAAAGACGGAGTATCAGATGAAAAAAGAGGTGATGTATATTATATTAAATCAATAATTAATCATTTAGCTTCAGGTTATTTCAAACCTCAAAAACATCTTTGACAAAAAGTATCATAAACAACCATGGGTGGATGAAGTAGACTGTGACGAAATCATATAAAAGCAACAAAACATGTAAATTCATGACAATCTGCTAGAGAGGCCTCATGATTTTAGGATCATTTTAATTCACCAAAATGTTTTATGGTTTCCAAAATATGCTGAAAAGTAAAAAATCATTTTAAACAGACATGATGTAAATATATAATAATATTCCTACTACTGTGTATCATGACTGGAAGTTTCACTGTTTTGCCCTTTAATCAGTGCTTTTTATGAAATGCTCTGCAGGATCATTAGATGCTGTGTTTTGTTGTTCCTACCCGGAGACGCAGAGGGGGACGGAGGACTCCAGAAGTCCTCGTATTCTGGGGAGCGGCCGCACAGACTGCCGGCGCAGCTCAGCGGAGACTTGGGGGAGAAATCAGCGGCGTCGCCCAGGTGGGAGTCCGGGGAGAGGCCGTAGGTGTCCACCGACAGGTCGGTGTCTTCTTCTGGGAGCTTATCTGGTTCTGAGTGGAGACACGGAGGATAATCAGCGTCTGGGGCTCAAGTAAGGTCAGTCTGGTGTTGTTTTAAAAGAATATTTCTAATAATAATAATAATAATAATTATGAATTTAGGTATAAAACTATAGACGAATCACCAAAAATATTTCTGAATCTTAGATGCGCAAAAATACAAATTTATTTTACTAATAGAAATGTGAATCAAATGTAACAATAGAAGTAAAGATTTTTTGAAAAAACGTGCCCCTATAAATATCATATTTAAATGTAGCTGTTTTGGAAGTTATTTTTCGTTGCTGTGAAATCTGGCCTTTTTAAATCTCTTTCCAGCCTTTTAAAATTACACAATCAAACAACTGAAGTTTCTCTTTGCGTTTTATAATTTGTAAGTGTTTAACATATTATTACTCCTCTGAAGTGTGGATCAAAAATGAATTTAAGACTTATAAAAACCTAATTCTTCCTCAAATCGGATGCAAGTGTATCAGTTAAGGGTGAATTTTACGCGCGGAGGAATCCGTGTTAAAAACAGGATTCTTGTATATCATTACCTGAACATATGTGCGCCAGGATCGTGTCCAGTCTGCTGTAGTCATCCTCAAAACTCCGGGGCTGGTGGTAACTGTGCGCCTTCTTACTCTTCACCAAGAAGGATCGGGGCATCTCTGCAGTGAGAGCAGGGAAGTGAGTGATGATAGTAATAATCCAGCCGCGGAGACGGAGTCCTCCTGCGCTCTCTCCAAGACCTGACCCCCACTGCTGCTGGAGATGTGGCTCCCAAGTGCTTTTACAGATTGAAACCTGACCACGGAGCATGCGCACACCGTCCGTCCCGCCTGCCAGGTGTCACCCGGACAGGTGTCACAGCATCTCCATCTCCTCCTCCTCCTCCTCCTCCTCCTCCCGCTCACTCACAAAAAAATATCCGCCTGCAGCGTTTTAGTCTGCGCGTAATGCAGACAGATGACAGGTGATTGGAAAGCCGTCTGCAGCGATGGAGACTTCTGGTCTCAATAACTTACTCATTTCAGGACTTTACTTGATATAGTCTAATGACGGTGTGTTTTACCTTTGCTCTGCTTTTTGTTACGAGAAACACCCGTGCAGTGAGCAGCAGATGAGCGTATATTCAGTAACTTTGGTGTGTGTGTGTGTGTGTTTGGGGGGGCACGACCTTTTTTTCTTGCGCACTATAGAGGAAAACTATACTGCGCAAGAAAAGTGTGGTCTTTCAGCGCCTGGAGCTGCTCCTCCTGGTCAGGATGCAGCTCGTGTCTCCAGAGGAGCCCGTGGCAATCAGGAGAAATGATACACGCTTTATCTGCACCTTTCTTAATCTCTGAGAGAGGGGAGAGGAAACGTGGAGGCGCACCCCGGGGTGTCTCCAGCTGAGAGGTTCAAGTAGCATGAAGTGGTAAAACAGAGGGGCGCTGCATCTAACGAGTCCCCTTATTCTAGATGATATAGTAAATGTAATTTTAAAAATCATCAGAAGAAATTAAGTAGAAATCCTCTCAGTTCACTTTAATTTCCTGCTGATTCAAAGCTCATTCGTGCAGCTTTGTTAGCTCTGGCGGTCAGCTGGAGCCACACATTGTTATTATGCGACAGACACTAGCCGTCCTCACGCCTGCGGTACCAGTTTCAGATTTCTCTGCGCTTTTATTCTCCAAAGGAAGAAGCACAATTTGTTTTCTGTTCACTCAGGACTCAGATTAGAGCCACCGTTTGTCTTTTTGTTCGATGCGTAATGACGCCAGAGGGCTGCGTCGTGCAGGTGCAGCGAATCAGTCCCCAAAACTTGAACAAAGTGACTGGATGCGCTTTGATTATCAACGATTTCAATTAATTAAATCTATTTGATTTGACAGCAACTTTTTGTGTGATTTTTTTTAAAATATTTTTTTTAAAGGTCTTGGGTCTCAGACAAATCACAGATTTGTTTACGCACGCTGAATGAGTTGAACCTTTTTTACGCAGGCATTTATTTGTCAGTAAACATTAAGGAGAAATTTAGAGTGCGGTTTTCTGGTGGGCGCAGTCACGGTACTACAGCTCTACAATGTATCTGTGCTGTCAGTTACAAATTGGGCAAATTCTTATCAGTAAATGAAGGGCAGGAAATCAAAGGGCCATATGTCCCGGCTCGATTAGACGCACCACGGCATCCAGACTCCGTTTTTGGTGAAGATATGAAGCCCGAACAGATAAAGGCTGCAGCAGCTGCAGGCCAAGACAGAGAGTTTCAACCAACTGTAGCATCCTGCCATCACAATACACACACCCAGCATAATAATAATTATTATGATAATGCAAATCTCTTTAATTTGTTCATAATCACCCGCAGCTCTGCAGATGTGTAATTATGAAAACAGTCTTTTTTTTTAAAGTCCATTTTAATGCCCACATTTTTCCCCTGTGGTTGTTGTCTTTGATCATGCGCACTTGTTTTGCGCCGCAATTAATTCCCGAATTATTTCTGCAGAACTTATAGATATTTTTTGCTCTCCGGCGAAATTCAGCCTTAAAAACGCCTCTACGTGTGAAACCAAATGATTCATGCCTCCTACACGGCACCGCAGTCTCCGATTCAACGTGCTCTGGCCATAGTAAACATTAGGGGACAAAGCGCGCAGGAGGTCAGCTGAACAGAGATCTAATTTATTTATACAACTGGGTGATGCAATATTCCTCTATACTGCGCAATATCTGTTTAAGTGAGAAACTTTCAAAATCGGATTCATGAGAGAACCGCACAAAGTAATTCAAGTTTGTTCTCGCCAGCAGCATTTAAAACAGTTGGCTAAACCGACTTTCACTGCGCCACGATACGCATGTTCAAAAATATCCGCAAACAGCATCAGTCTATGCAAAATAAAAGCCAACATCACACAGAGATGTCCATCTCTGCTACAATGCCTCAATGTCCAATAAAAACGCAGCCTAATGAGCATGTTATTACCAACCTGCTTAATGTCTCAGTGGCCGAGGAGAGATGCTCGTTTGAAATGTGGTTTTCTGCATGAAATGATTAGTAGTTGAGGCTCGGCTCTGAAAACCGCGAGAAATCACTTCCTGAAAGCAGTCAATCTTAGCAAGAATCTTCAGAGGAAGGCAGCGCTCAGACTAATCATCCCACATGTGCTCACAGTCATCTGAACACATTTCAGGCTGGTTGAAGCTCTGCAGGCAACATGAACACAGAAACCAGGAGAAGAGTTTCTCAAACATTTTATTGTGAACTCATCTCTCTCACACACAAACACACACAACAATCTCATTTAGTTTCCAGAGTGTGCTCCATAGTGTTGCCATGTGTGTCCTTACTGCACTGCAGACTCAAAAAAAAAAAGTGCGATAACGTGTTCCTCTCCCATTAAACAATACAGAGTGTCTTCATCAGAGAGACATTTGTCGTCCTCCTCCTCAGCTCCGAGTCTGGATCTTGTGTCTCCTGGACACCGCGGCTGCGTTCAGTGTTAGTGTTTAATACAGACATTCAGAGAAATTCAGCTCCAGGTTGCTGCGTGTGAAATGGAGTGGAACTGGCTTGTGGACGAGCACCACGCTGCTGAACACAGTGCTTGCTTTGGTAACACTCGGCAACTCCTGATTCATCTCCAGATTGTGTCATCTGTTATCTCAGCTTCATCTCCCAGTCGAAGTTCCCTCGGTCTGTCATTCGTGCAAGTTTTTGACACACAAAACAGATGATAGACGTTACTCATGTTTGACTCAACAGCAAGTGTTCAGTTGACTCTCTGCTTTCTTCTCATCGTGAAGTCAAGATGCTTTCAGAGAACTCGGTGCAACAGTAGCTAAGTAATAAATCTGTCCCCTTTCTGATATTTCTTGTTATTCATGTTAACTGCTCTGAAGACGGCAATCTGAAGGCTTCTAATGAATGGAGACTGCTAACAGGAGGTCACCCTGTTCATCTCAAAAGCAGGATTTGTCATTAATAAACTAAGTTATATGTCCCTTTTTCTCAATTGTACAATATATTCTAAACATCAGATATGCAATAGATACATATGTTCAAGTTCAAAGTGAACTGCAGAAAAAAAAACATAATACACATTTACATATCTACATGTATGCAGACGTCACGCTCACCTCGCAGTGAGAGGTGTGTGACACGTACTTAAGGCCATCGCTGGCTGATAGAAGCGGCTTTGATACCAGGCTCTGACCAAGCTCATCAACACAATAGATATATGTACACACAGTCACACACGCAAACAGCACTCATACGATTCTGCCTCTGCAGGACAGACACTTAGTAGTAACGGCATCAATACATTTCTGATGTTCATTTATAAAATGCTTTAAAAATATAAAAACGCGTCGGATGAAGTGTGTAATGTAGCATAAAATGTTTTATTGCACAGTCTCTTTCTCTGTGTTGTACCTACGGGAGGCGTCAGAGGAGTGACAGACAGACGGACAGACCACCGACTCCCTCCACTTACTGTCTCAGTGGTCCGGTATAGTTTGATAAGCTCCACATTTTTAATTCTCTGCTGAGGGTCAGACTGGCTTCTGTCAGTTGCTGCTCAAACAGACAACAGCTTGCTGCCCCCAGGAAAAAAAAAACTACAAAAGGGAGGTAAACAAAAAAACTACATCTTTAAGTGTGATTCTCATGATATGAAATGATGGTGCATTTCCTCTCTGAAGCACAGAGCTCCAGATCCAGACATCTCCTCTGAAATGGCTGCTGCAGACACCCTCCTCGTCCTCGGTGGGTGCTGACAGCCTCGATCTTGACGGTGGCGGCCGCCCGGTGATGCTCACACGGTGGTGGACTTGTGGCTGCTGCTCTGAGGCACTGAGAGCCGCAGGGCCTCCCCGTCGTCCCCCTCGTCGTCCTCATCGCTGTCGGTGTCCGCCAGGTTGGGACGCAGTCTGATTCGGCCACCGCTCCTCTGCTGGGGATCCTGGAGGGTGGGGTCCTTGACTCCGTCTTCATCTGAAGACTGGTAAGACTCATCATCCCCCACATAGTGATTGACGATGTGAATCCCATCATAGGTGGGCTGGCTGGCCAAGCCCCTCGACCCTTTTAAGCAGCAAATCTGTGAAAGTGAGCACAGTGAGTGTTAGGAGCAGCACAGGAGGAAACAATGAGCCAAAATCATATGGAACTTGTAGGTTTGTGCTGAGTGACAGTCAGATCCACTATTGAAGGTTAAAGCATTATTGTTGATTGTATTATAGAACAGTAGCCATGTTTCTACATCACTGTTAGCTGAATTGGAAGCAAACTTTCAAAATGTGTCAAATTTTAAAAAAGGAAATATAAATTAGGCTTGTTTGTTATTGTTCTGTGTCCTGTCTGCATTAACATGGACAACATTAATACAGTGATATTTCTGTACGGAACATCTAGAGGGTGACTTAGATGGAAGACGTTTCAAGGAGATGAAGTCTTCACCAAACTCTAAGCATCCTTATAAGAACATCCCTGAATCAAAGCTCCAAATGTTTATGGAACACCCTTCTCAATTCCACATAATTGTAAAGCAACTTTGACAATGAAATTCTTTTACAATGTAAACACTGTCCAATAAAATGAGCAAAAATGCAGGCTAATGGCAGCAGCTGTGCTCTGAGACTGCCCATTATCACATTTAAAATGAGCGAAGACAGAAAGCCACCTGGATCTGCAATCTCCAGTAATGACAGCACAATGATGTAAAATGATATTTTATCAGCATTACTAGCACAAATATAAGGAGATGTCTTTCACAAATGTAACATGCAGGCAGCAATTCAACCAGAAAACATGAAGCAACAATGCCATAAGATGTGAACCTGTTTCATATTGCACACCCACAGTATCTTGTTTTAGTACTTACTATATGTGAGTTCAATATGATTGACAATTCTGTACAGGGAGCATAAACAAACTGTGAATCTGGGATGAAACTGAAAGAGAAAACAAAATGGTTTTATAAAGTTTCAGCACTATTTTGTTTTCCGACATTTCTTTGGAGCCGCTTCACCGACATCCACAGTTAGTTTAACAGTCTGCAACGTGGATTCTACATGCAAACTTTAAGACCAGTTTGATGTGTATACTGCCTTCTTTGGTCACTTTTCCAATGTGAATGCTCAACAGTCAGTGTGCAGTATGGTTGTGGTACAGAGCTAATGTATAATGCTGTTCACATATGACAGTTAGCTCCATGTCAGACTGTGTAGGAGACAGTTCCGATTGACAAGTTCAGGGAAGTGGCTGTTTATCAGAGGTGAAAGAAAATAATTTATTTATTGTCACTACACAATAGTACAATGGAATTTAAATTGCTATTACTGCATGGTGACACTGTAAAAAAACAGGTGGGGAGTTGACCCAACTAATATTTGCTAGATGAGCACCTTCATCCCAAGGCTGCATCCACATGAACACATTTCCATTTTAAATGTCGAACTCCAGATACGTTAACAAGTAGCGTTGCCACTACTCAGGCGTTGTTGGCAACTAAACGAAGACTTTTGGAAACGCTGCTGAACCCGTTTAGTTTGACAACTGCACAGTTGTGTTTAAGTCCGGACAGGCAGGATGTTTTCTTTCTGAATAACTGAACATGAATCCCAGGTGTTGTTCACCTTGTTGTCTTTCCTAGCACCTGTTCAGGAAATCTCTGCTCTTCCTTTTTACCATTGCTGTTCTTCCTCCATAAGCAAGCAAATACAAATAAGCAACAGCCCACTGCTTCATGTTTACAACAGCACTTAATGCTCAGAATGCATGAATGGTCACGAGTGATATGTGTGTTCAGGCATGTCCGTACGTACAGAGAAGGTTTCTGAAACTGAGCTAAAATACTTGTCTGGTTGGAAACAGTGTAGAAAGAGGCAGGGAAGGAAGCAACGGGGTTGTTTTAGCTAAGCCATCCTAAGGCATGGAAAGCTCTTCTACATAGGCAATTTTGAGAAACAGAGAAAAGTTTTAGGGGTTAAATCAATGGCCAGAGGGGGAGTCTAAGGTCTGGGTATTCGTAAATCATTTGCAATTCAGTAATGAAAAAACATCGTCTTTTTTGTTTGTTTGTTTCAAAACCAAACACAGGAAAACAGTTTTAGGTGTCAGATTAAAAAACCAACATTAAACAGTCCATTTTTGTTTATTTAGTAATTCCACTTTTCCTTTTTCATTTGGAAACCAAAATACAAAGTCTTGTGGTAATTTAGTTTTTAAGAGTTAAAGATTTACGCTTTGTTGGACGATAGCCACGCCTTTAAAATGAATGTGAATGTGACCGAGGTCTTTTCTCTTGAAAGAAGCAAAACACTTTGGATAAAACATGAATCACATGTTTATGTGGCTTGTCCAAGTATGGAGTAAAACCCAACTGTAGCTGGTCAGTTTTTTTATTCTTACTTTTTTTTGCTTCGTTTACTTTTTTGTTAGTTACCAACAGCCACAAGAGGGAGCAGTGAGGTCAATCCGAACACAATCAAAACAAAATTTAACAAACCACATGACAAGACTTGCACTTTGTCTCCAGTATTTTCCGACAGTGTTTTAACTTTACAAACTTTAGTTGATTTGATCAGTCCGCGTCAGTTTAATTTCTCAACCTCTAATTTATAACTTATAACAATGTATTATGTCTATAATATAAGTGTAGAGCCGCTTCCCTGAGCTTTTTTACGGAAGCATTCAGAACCGTCTCTGACACCACGACTTAAACAAGCCCAAACTGGGCCCGGATGAAGAGTACACAGTCATTGAGGTGAGGGTCAACACGAGGTCGGGTTTGAAACACTGGAGGTTACATGGCACATCTGAAACAACTCACCTGGGGCGGCCTGCCATGCAACAGACAGACATGTAGAAAAAGACGCATTCAGAGGCAAGTTCAGAGTACAAAACACAGAAAACACATTAATAGAAACAAGCCTGCGTTTACCTGCACCTGTCTAAACTACGAATATAAGCTAGTCTGCCTTCCTGTTGTTGCCATGCAAAAGGAAACTGTGATCTAGTCAACGTCTGACTGGCTGCAGTCAGAATTTCCAGCAACATGATGCAGGTTTTAGCTCAAATTGTGAGGGAGGAAGAGGATGGTGGGCTTTGTTTTTTTTAGGTACTCTTATTTTAGGTTTGCTCAGCAGACATTTTCGTTAACACAATTTGTAGGAGGCCACTGGTAAAGCTTAAAAATGACCACAAGGCGAAACTGATTCTGACTGTGTGACTTCACTGCCGTTTGTTTCCACCACATGACGCTGGTCAACAAGCAGGATGGGACTCAACCATGAATAAAGGTAAACATCTCAGCCAGGGACAATAAGAGGAAACACTTGCACTTCTCTGACATCAGTTGGATTCATCATGTTATTCATTATGTAATTTTTGCACTCTGAATATACGTCCATCTTTATATCTTGGCTCTACGCTGTGGGGAGCTTTTCTTCTTTGTACATCTGTGGTGTATGTTTGTGAAGGTATCTGCAAGAGGTGCGCAACTCCACACAGGAAGTCTCTGGGTGTAGTTAACACTTCTACTAATCTGTTGGCCTCAAAGTAAAACCATATATGAGGGAATGTTGTGAAATCTTGTAAAACGCTCGATCAAAGGGTTAGTAACACCAAATTTGTAATCTCCAAAAACAAAAAAAAAAAACAAAAAAAAACCCCACAAAGCTGCAAGCCAAGGTAGTGTGATTAGGGGAGGACCTGCTAGTTTTCAGTGTTAGTCTCACCTCATGTTTCAACTCTGCTATCTGGTCTTTGAGGTCGCGGATGTACTGACTCGAATCTGTGTGATTCAGCTGGCCTTGGACCTTTCCTTCTTCTTTCTGTTGGGGCAAGAAACATGACTTTAAAACAGCTACAACAGTAAGAGGCACAAATGATGTATTTTACAATCACGTAAACCATCTGCAGAGACAGTTCAACCCTCTGAACTCCCAGCAGCTTCTGGCCGTTTTTGGTGCCGTTACATTTTTACTCGCTGTGGGTTCACTTTTTTTATTGTAAATATAAAGTCCTGCATCTCTACGGAAACAACAAAACCATAGTGAGAAGTAGAGAGAACTCACAAATGTCTTCTGTGCAGGATGACACAGTTATAATGCTATAAATCGTAAAAAGTTACATTTCTTTGATTTTTTTATCGAGCAAAAAAGAACCTGGAAAAAAACCTTGAACCTGGAATCAACATGTTCAACATTTACATAACTTTTCCAACTGCCCCCAAGTGTTACTGAGTAAAAAGTATTGATGATAAATACTATAGATATTTTACTACATTAAAATTTTGAAAATTAGATATGTAGAATAAAATGAATAAATATGATTTAAAACTTAAATTTGGTTGATTTTTCACACGTGTTGTAGGGTTGCAGATTTGGGCGTGAACAGGGTTCAATAAATGAGTCTGTGGAAATCGAAACCATAAGTTTTGTTATGTTTATGAAAACCTCTGCAGGCAGGACAAACAGCAGCAGATTTTAGAGGCTCAACCCTAAAAAAGCAGCCTCACAAAGTGCCCTGCATGTGTGGCGGGTGACCAAAGTGACAGATGTCTGGGGAAACATAAAACAGTGTCATTTGTGCTTGATTTCCTCCTGGGCCCTGGGGATGAGGCTGGTTGTCAGCTCTAACAGTTAAACAGCCCATGTGATGTTTACCTTCCTCAGTAAGGACATCTGCAGGCATAGGGGACAAACGCATATTCTTTTTTAAACTTCAATCACAACCTTGAGCCGGCCAGGTTCACAGAGAGACCAGTGAAGGCACACAGAGGAGTTCAAAACACGTGCTGCAGCACAGCAAGGGGTGGGGTGTTGAGGTAAAGAGGTCAGACCATGTTTTCACCAACACCCCAAAATAAACATACACTTTTTGATTCCTGTGGTTGAATTTGGTGGGTCCCTGTAGGCTTTTTTTTTCACAAGGAGAGGTCTAAACAAGTGAGAATCCAGGAATCTGTTGTTTTTGAGGTTTTGCTGCTCCAAAACACTGCAACGCTAAGAGCAGGCAGTTAATAAGACTTCCTCGTGTTCAGCTGGGTGAATCACCAGGTGTCAGGCTGAGGCCGAGGACGTCAAACGTCTCACAGAAGCGTGCTCCTGACATCCCTTCACCCCCAGACTGTTGCTTTGTTTAGTTCTGACAGCGGGTCATAGAAGGAAGGAGGGAGAACTTTCTGTTTCAAAGACAACACTATTTTTGATTATAAAAATCTGATAATCTGAGCAAGTGGGAAAAAACACAGCTCATCAAAGGTGTTCATCTAAAATGCAGTAGATTTTTATCTGACAGTATTTTTACACTTGCTGTGACAGTGATGTACACCTTATTCTGAATCTGCGTAGACTCCTATGAAGGATGTGTGAAACTTCACCGCTGTCGTGCAAGAATGTATGGTAAAAGTTACATTTTTGCTCTGACCAAACTTGCAACTGCTTTTGTCATTTAGCTGCCTCTCAGTATGAACAGGGTGCCATGACAACATCTTACACTGTGTATCACATTAGAGCGATGATACTGATTCATTTCCCTCATTAGCACGTCACATACGGAGGAAACATCAATGTGTTTTACAGGACAAAGTATTTAGTATAAATCTCTGAGCATCGCATAGAAACCTCAAAATAAACCATGCATGTCACCTTTGGTAGAGTTTCTGCTTCAAGATGAGAAACCACTTCCTATCAGCCCAGAGACACTGGAGCTGTGGCATTAAACAGAGGCTGTGACTGTGATAGTGAAAGAGTCCTACACATAAACCTTTCTAGACATCTTAGTTTCATTGGCAGTGTTTTCCATCATTACTTAGTGTCTGTTATCATTATTTTGCATCAGTCCATCAGGACTGCAGGATTATCTGGGTTGATACTTAACACAGTGTTGCTAAGTTAACTCAACTATTTATGTTTACTGTTAACGGTAACTTCATCTAAATTTTTACTTTGACAGTCCATTAATTGTGCATCTGCTATGTGAATTTTGTGTCGACCAAATCTAAGCTTAAAACTTTGATATTTAATCAACATCACTTTATTGTACATGTTTCATTTCAAAATTCAACAAAAATATATCACTTTCTCTAATTCAGATTATTTGAAAAGTTAAAAGTTTTGCACTCCTCAGTGTAACTGGGAGGCCATTAGTGACTCAGCTGTGACTAACAATCATGTGACAAAAACTCAGGTACTATTCAGCTGAACTGCAGGCTGTGTAGTGTAAAGCTACCATTTCACTGCAGCTTTAGTAACACTTGTGACCTGTGTTGTAAATTCTGATATCAGTATTTTTTATATATATATATATATCAGCACCAAACACATTTTGAGTTCTCTCCCCTTCCTAGCCATGGTTGTACTGTTTCCATAAAAGTACAGGACTTTATATTGCAGTAAAAAATGATTTCACAGTGAGCTTAAATCTAATAAAAATTCACTGTACCTGCTTGGGGATCAGAGGGTTAAACTGCATGTCCCTCAGTTTTTGCCTCATAAGTTAATATAAATTTAATCCCATTAATTTATTAATAGCAATTAATTGATTTACAGTTAAAGTTTACCATCCCTCATCCGTACATAGGTCAATGTCTGAATGTCCACATTTAAGCAACAGCCCTGTTAATCTGACGTAAACATTACATAGAGCTTCTAAGACACATTTCTCCTGGCTTTAGTTAATGCAGACACACACACACCTCTCCAAAATCATAAAAACACCTTTTACATATGTTAAGTTTTGCTTCATGCACTTTACAATTTTATATCTTATACAGATTGAAATTACAGACAGTAGACTGCTAAACAGCATCATCTTCAAAGTAGCAGATCCTACGTCAATATGTGCAACAGCTCTGATTAAGTATCGAAAGTCAAAGTTAATCTGATCGCAGGCTGATCTCTCACATGAAAACTGAACTGCAAACTGTTGCCAACATGCGTCACCATCTCTGATGAGGAAGCCGAGAAACAGATTTTTTTTAAAAACATTTGTTTTACATTTGAAACAAATTTTTCACCCACAAGTTGTACAGCAGGCAACCAAACCACAGACCAAAAGCCAGAACTGACAGTGATTTAATTCCCTGCTCCCAACAGAAAAAACTTTTTACAAAATTGCAAAAACCTTCTGCAGTGCGACATGGATTACTTAAAAAAAAGGGAAAGTATGGTGCAAATGTGCATGCTATTGACATACTCGGAGTTCATTATGCAGATTCTAAAAAGCACGAAGGCGGTAGCGGTAACTTCATGGTGTTGCATGTTTTTGCTCTATCACTTAGTAACCAAACCTCAGACCACACTGTGTGATTGTGTGCCTGCCGAGGGGAAGAGGGGGAGGTTTTTGTAGGTGTCATACTTATAAATAGCTTGAGCCTTCAACTTAGACTATCTGAAACACTTTAAAGTCAGGAATAAATTTACAAAAGTACTATACTGTTTCCATATTTGCTACCAGATTTTTTTTACATCTATTAAAGCATTCAAAAAGCTGATATTTACTGCACATTATTAAAACTTAATCTAACTCCTCAATTTAACATTTATAGGATGTACATAAACACTAAGGACATTTAAAGTGTTTAATAATGTGCAGTATATTACATATTTTGCTGACACCTATTGGGAAATAAAAAGTAAATACAACCCTTGTTGAACACACTTTAAAATAAGCTTTTTTCCAAAAGTTAATGTGTTACTATTTTTTCTTCATCAATATCAGAAAAAAATGACCCTTTCATGGCACCCTTGTCAGAAATTTATTAACTCATTAGGGTTTGTGAGTCATGTAAAGAATTGTCATTAGGAACCATCACATGACAACACTTCCGGTTACTGTAGATCTGAAAAACATAAAGTTGATGCAAACAGTATAGGAGGGTTAAAAAAAAAAGTCAAAGCCCTTCCAGCTTGCATTTTCCACTGTCTGCTACGTCATTTAAGAAATGGCAGCTAAAGGAAACTTTTACATTAAACTGGGCAGGAATGCAAAGCAAACCCCCACATGACTGTCTGACGCAGGAGTGCTTCTGCATCGTTCCACTGATGCACAAACAGGGTCTACATGGTAGAGTTACCTCTTCTGCAACTCATCACAGAATAAAACATCTGATGTCAACGTAGCATCTGGATAAGCTAGACTGGTTTTGGAAACAATTACTGTGGACAAATGAAGTCCAAGTGAACCTTTGGCCAAAAGCATCAAAGTTATGTGGAAGCTAAAAAAAAACAACATATCCTTAGATCTGTACCTATACTTGAGAAGCTTTCCGGAGGCATTCAATTCATAAAAGAGCCTGAGCATAGAAAGCCTCGTTTCTCCTTTCAAGTTCTTAGAAGCCTATTTGCAACTTGTGCACCTGTGATCAATAATTATCAAATTAACTTAAACAGAGGACACCCCTCATTAAATGCTAGCACACACAAAGGTTCAGTCAGGAATATCCATAGAGCAAAAGAGAAAAACAAGATATTATTCTGTTACTGACTAAGCCAAACGTGCACCTTAGGAGTTGGTCGCTTCTGCAACTAACATCATGGGGTAGAAAGACACAGCTGTAGATGTTAAAAAGAAATGATCTGACCTTTAACTACAAGGGGAAAAAAATGAAAGCCATAGTTAGTTCTTAGTACAACATTGTACTACAGTTTCAGTCTGAATCACTCGTTTTACCACCCCTGACAGTGGGAGGACAAAACTAATCTTTAATCTTAATTGATGTTCAGGCCAGATTATTTGGAAATGTGAGGGCTTTGCAGGTCTAGTCTGAAACCGCCTAAACTGCTCACAGAGTCATGTTTGACATTTGTTATTAAAAATCTGGACGGCTACAATGATCACACTAGCACCCGATTCTTCAGACACTATTTCTGAACAATGTTAATCACTCTAGACCCTGGATCGAACGTTCGCCAAAGACATTAAAACTGATGGCTTAAAATAAACTTTCGATTGAGTTTACAGAGGTTTAATTTTTCCTACTCATTGGTACTGATAAGTCAATAAACTTACTGAGTTAGTGAACTTGCAAGTTACAATAAACCATAAATAATTCCAAAATGCTCACACACTATAAGCATGTATGTGGGTTTAGCACCAAGAGGACAGTGCCAGACGCTTACTCATTTGTGACAAGACAAAAAAGTCTAGAAACATTCATGTGTCCAACTATTCCAAATAAGGCTATGTAAAGTAAAATGAAAACATTGCTGACAACATACAATATTAATAGCCTGGGAAAAATGTGAATACGCCAGTTACCACAGAAGTTACTACAATTTAAAGCCAACCAAACAAATATCAGGATTGCAAGAAATCACAGCAGACTTGAATCTAATCTTTGAAACACAAAGAAGGCTGCAAGATTTTAAAATCATTCCACCCCCACCGAAGCATCTTCCCACAAACTCACATGCCGCTCCATTTTAAAGCATATGAAGGTTTCACATCCATCTTCTATAGCTTGTTTACACGCAACAACTCTATCTGCCAGCTGCCACAAACCTGCTTTACTCATATGAAAAGCGTGGTGTGAAAAGTGTTGAGCCCACAAACAAGCCCAAACCAAACCCAGATTGGTTTTTCGATCGCTGTCGGTGTTCAGCACTGCGAGTGTTGGCGCTATAACAACAAGCCAGTATTTGTTTCAGTCACCCCTGTTGTTGGTTAGCATGTTACATTTGTTTGGGGATAAATACTGCTGACTTCAGTGCTGCCTGTTGAGGGAGCAAATTTTGTTCAATTGCTTTTATATTTAGTGTTTGCACAAAAAACACAAAAATCATTTCCATTTTTCAAACACAATGATGTCATTCTTTGTCGAGCAGCAGACATCCTCCCCGTAGGAAATCGCCGATTTGCATTTACATTTCGGTTAAGTTCTGAAACAAGTGTTGCATATCCATGACTAAAGTCAGAATAACAGTAAAAATGTCAGTCAGCATGCTTCACCAGGACTGGAGGAGGGTGCGGTTTAACCAGATTTGATTGACGCTGGTGTCTCCTTGGCAACGTAGGCAAACAATACATCAACTGTGATTAAATTCTGATTATTATATCTGCGAAGTGCTGATTGGTAAGAGGAAATGCATGACTTCTTTTTCCCCATCAGGGTCATGCCTGTTTCAAATCAGTTAAAACAGCGGCAAATGCAGAAATCTTACTTAAACTTCGGCAGATAACCGTGTCCATATAGAAGCTAGTAGTAAGATGTTAACTGAGAAACAATGTTTAAAAAATGTAGCTTAGTTTTGTCACTATAATATACATCCCTGTATGGGACTTTTCCCTCTATGGCTGAAGGATGTGTAATGTGGTTTGCGTGGGAGTCGAGAAAAATTGACGCTTGCTGCAGCAGCAGGAGTGTGAATCTGGACTTTACCTGAATCTCAAGCTCTGAGATCTGTTGCTGGAGTTCAGCCATAGCAGCAATGTTGTCAGCTTCCCTCAGCCTCACTGCCATCACCTCCTCTTTACTCTGCAGAAAACAAATCAGAGAACAACTCAGGAGTTCAATTCTCTAACTTTAAATCTTAACCTGAACTCTGAGTTAACATTTTTTTATAGGTTTTGGAGTTGTATTTCACAGATTAAGCCACAACAGAGCCGTATGGTTTCCCCCTACAGTCGCAGTGCTAGGAGTTGCAGAGTTTGTACCTTGCATTCAATCTCAGCTTGTCTCCTCTTGATCTCCTGCAGCTGCACATTCAGATCTTTATTTTGTGTCGTCAGTGTTTGCACACGATCCTGCAGGCAGCGGCTCTCCTGCTCCGCCCGTCGCAGCTGGTTACTGTGGATCTGATTCTGAATGTGCACAAGTTTGACATTATGTTAAAAATATATATTTTTTCTTTTTAAATTAAGCCAAAAGAAACTGAAAAAATCTTGGTGGTAAGACTGCCAACACTGCTTTACACTGAAGTTTCTGAGTTGTATAAAACAGATGACTGCTGCCCTCTGAAGGCAGCTATATGACAATACAGTTTCCTTCTTTTCCAGCTCAGCTTTACGGTTTATTACTCATACTGTACATCCACCCTACTTACTAATGTGTTCACACTATAGTATCCCTTTCATCTCACATGATTAATTGCATAATAGAACACAATAGATGCAAGCGTGGGACAAACAAAAGAATAAAAGAGCAGGTTCATGCTGCAAGAATGATAACTGACCTGCGTTTCCATCTCCAGCATCCTCTGCCTCGTCTCTCGGAGCTCCGCCTGGGCCTCAGCCTCACGCAGCCTCACACTCATCAGCTCGTCCTGTAGCTCACTCAGCGCATTTTTCTTGGGGCTGTCTTTCCAACGGCCAGCAGTGCGGGCCAAGTGACGCTGAGGTTTACATGAGAAATGTTGAATTAACTGTTTACAATTACCTGATCCAGTAAAAAGCAACAAGTTCTGCACTCCTGAGCACAACCGGGAAGTCAAGAGTGACTCAGCAGTGACCAACAAACACATGACAATTTCTTTTTCCCTGTATTGGTAACACCTGTGGGCACTCTATCAAATGTTGTACATGTTGATTTCAGGTTTTTCCAAATTTTGCAACGTACATTATCCAGACTTTTCTTTTTCACGATTCATGGCATTAAAACTTTGTCATACTGCATTGATGTTTAGAGCTTGCTCTACTTCTAGCCATGGTTGTGTTGTTTCCATAGAGGTGCAGGACTATATTGCAGTGAAAATAGGCCCACTGAGAGTAAGAATGTGAGTAACCAAAAAACAGTCAGAAACTACTTTGAGTTCAGAGGCTTAACCTGCAAAAGTCTAATTGAGATTAAGAATCTCCTTTATAAGAGTGTCTTGGCCGAGACAGTCAGCAGTACAAATTAACAAGTTTGACATATAGACATTAAACAGTTTAAATAGCATTTACATAAAGATTTAAAGTACATTAAAGTATTGTAAAACTGCAAAAGGATGTCATGAGTCATCAATAGCAATGCTCATGCAGAATGTATCTGTCTCAAAGTCACATCAAGTTGTTTTGAATTCATTTTGTGAAATTATCTTTTTAAGATTCCGGCAATTTTGCAACTGTGATTTTACTTTAATAAAGATGAGTTTTGTTGTGTCAGCATTCTGAACAAGTCTCATCAGGTACGCTATACAACACTGAATGCCAGTAACAGCTGACAAAAAGAATGGTTTGTCGATTAGGTTTCTGAGATTTTGTCTAACATTTGTCTACCTGCTGAAATATTGTTGCTCACCTGCCAGTGCTCCTCCAGACCTCTGACCTGCTGCCTCAGTTCCTTCAGTCCAGTCAGAGCCTCGGCTTCCCTCAGCTTCACCCCAATCAGCTCCTCCTGCAGTCGCGCCACATTGGTGTCATCTGGTAGCGACGTGTTTCTCTATAAAAGGTGTGTAAGAAAGGTATGTTTTTAAAGCCAGTACAAAGGTAAGATGTGGTGGAGCTTGATCACAATTAGTGGTCAACTGATATGGGTTTTTCGGTGTCTGCTGAAAATATTAAGAAACGTGAGCAGCTGATGACTGATACATAACGAAGACAGAATTGTTGTTTTTTGCTTTCAATAATAATAATAACAACAAATGAGACACAAATTTGCTGAACTGGCCAAGAGATTAATTGGTGTGTTACTAAACATAATAGGTGGTGGCTAAGACTTAGCTAACTCACCTTCTCCATATCGAGGATCTTGTCTTGCATTTCCTTGAGAGCACACTGGGACTCTGCCTCCTTCAGCCGAGCCTGAACGAGCTCCCTCTCCAGCTGCAGGACGGACTCCTCAGAGAACCGAGGGGGTCCCTTCTACAACCAATATCACAGTAGGTGAGCAGAGATGGCAAAGCATGGCAGCAGATATCTGTGTGTACTCACTGCAAACAAATATTCAAGCTCCACAGTCTCAACTAATTCTATATATATATTGACAAAGCCTTTCCACACTCCACCACAAAGAAATTAACCTTAATTTCAACTGACATCAACCACTTTGCCTTTCAGTTTCACATAAATAATTCATGGGCAGTCATTGTAAAGCAAGATAGCAAATTATGTAAAACATGGCAACACGTGCACATTATCATCTGGAATCCAACCATCAATAATTAAAGCTGTTGGATCAACAAATATGCAAGGAGAGGGGGCGAAGTGTGAAATCTACCAGCTTGAGAGACAACTGCTTATAAATTCATGAATGCATTTCAGAGAATGCAGGAGACTGTAAATAACGACAGAACTCTGCAGTACTCCGTGTCCTAATTTGAATTCATGCATGCCAAAACAGATGATTGCCCAAAGCCGATGTGCAAAGTGAGAGAAGCCCTGCTCTGCCACTGCTTGGATTTTGTTGCTAGGTAGTAATATGCCTACTGGGCTAAAGGAGACAGATGCCCATGACACATCCGAAATCTAGTCCAAACACATTTTTACTGACCAAAGTGTCAATTGTAGCCCACCACATAATCCTAAAATGGTCATCCTGAGGTTGTAAGCACTGCACATCACAAACAGATCTGGGAAACAGCCCAGTCTCAAAGTCACAGCTCTTGTCACACGATGTGAGGCGGTGCAACCTGTCAGCCAGGGACTCTGTGGCCCTCCTTACCGCTTGTGGCTGCTGCTGGAGCTGCCTGATGGTGCTCTTGGCCTGCTCCAGCTGAGCACTGGCCTCCTCGCTCTGCTGTTTGACTGTGGCAAGCTCCCGCTTGACTAGGTAGTTTTCCTCCGCCTCTTGCGCTCGAGTCACTTGTCCCTTTGGACATAACCAACCGAGGAGGGGTGGAGTGAGCACGACAAGAAGTTAAACCAAAGAGCGGAATGGGTGGGCAAATCAGAGAAGATGAGGGATTGGGTTTTCTAAAGGACATGCTTGTTTTACTATAGCAACATGTGATTTTTATTATAATTCCTTAGCTTTTCTCAGCATGATTTGTGATGCTCTTACTTTGTTTAACATTCCACAGTGTGGTATTCCATGCACGTGTTAAATAATGTAATCAGCTACCATAATCTGGTTTAGTTCTTGATTTATTAAATTCTGCATGATTACTGTCCTTTCTTGTGCTAATCAGGAGCATGCAATGCTAAAGACAGAGTAAAGGAAGAAGGAAGGTGCAACATAAGTAATAACGTTAAAGTGAAAATAAGGAATATACCTGGATCAATCTATCTGCCAAGGAAGCACTTTCCTACAAAACAGAAATATCAACAAGAGACAGCAGAGAGAGAGAGACAATCCAGAGGACAGTTAAAAGCACACAAAAGAACAACTGATTGTTTAAAAGAAGAAATGCAATGTTCATTTTCCCTCCAAAAACAGTTGTTTAAAGACTGTACAATGACATTTAGAGGAAGAAAAGGAACATCACATGCAGGTGTGGTAAAAAAGGTGCAAATAAGCTGGTGACAAAGTGAAGAATGAGGCGGTGCTGATAACACAGAAAGGTTTCAGACAGGAAAAAGCACAAGACGGCTCTAGTTAAAGCTCAGAGTGAAGTGCACTACAACAACAGTGTTAAGGAGCTACAGTTAAGCACCACATTGATGCATACCCATGATACAATTTGACTTAAAGTGAATTTGTATTTGACCACAGGGTTTCACTGGAATGAAATTGCATAAATAAATAAAAAAACACTGGAATGCACGGTGTTAGATGTTAATAAGACATCTGAAATATTTCTGTTTTTTTTTTTAATATAAATGCTTTGTCCAAAATTCTAAGCAATCCATATCAAAACCTTTATTTGCTACCACATCAATCAAACATTTCCTATAATTGCTAACAAGCTTTTTGAATGTCTCCACTAGGATTTGGACCACTCCTCTTTTGTGACCATCACAAGGTCTTGGAGATTTAAACCTTTCTTCCACGGATTCTCAGGTCAGGACTCTGGCTGGGCCGCTCCAAACACTGGAGTAAAACTGATAATTTTCTTCTGACCATTTCTTGACTACTTTGGCCTTACCTTTCAGATCACTCTCTTCTCACTAAAAGGTCCAATGCTGCCCAAGGCCAAGTTTTTTTTGCATCTATGGAGACCAGCCTTGTTCAGTGCCTGGCTTTAGTGGCGATCCTTGGATTCTTGGATTCGTCTTGGCAATGCTAATACCTGCTAGTGTCACTTTTGCCTTCCTACCACGTCCTATGAGATTGTTCACATTGTAGAACTTCTTGTACATTTTGATTATTCTTTGCACGTTGGCCACAGGCACTTGAAAAGACTTGGACATGGCTTCAAGGTTTCCAGTTTTCTCTCAGTGATGGACACAAACAGCAAGCTCACTAAACTTATTGGTTTCAGACATGACTTCCAACTAGCTATTAACTGAGCAACTGCTACATTAGATGGTTTGAATTTATAGTTTAATAACATGCTGTTGAATATGGTAGAGATTACCAGAAACATTAAGAATCTGCATTGTCTCAAACATTTGAGACAGTTTTGGACATAATGTCAACACAGACAGTTATAACTCATCATTAATACAGTGTCTTATGATTGATTTTCACTTATATATTTTCCAGCCAGAAGAAACCTGTTGGTCAAATAAAAATTCAGTATAAATCAAAATTTGCCATGGGTAATGACAATTCGGTGTTTAATTGTGTGTGTTTTACGGAACAGAAGCTCTGGGCTTGAAAGTGGTTCATTCCAGCTTTTTAATGATTTGAGTTAGGGAAGAGTTAAAAAGGTCCTGGGAGTTACGTGACAGAGAGCAGCAGCCTCGAGCTGGTTGTAAATAACGGACTCGTTAGACCACAGTGTTCCTCCCTGCAGGCAAACACAGCGAAGCGGACACCCTCACTATCCATGGCAGACCTCATGCATGGTGCCTTTACCTGGCAGCAGTAGTGCCCGTTCAGAGAGATAAAACACGGTGCAGGATGATACAAACAGTGCAACCTGGCATGCAGTGCTTTGTATCGAGTTCAAGCATCAAGCAGCCTCGTTCACATTCCAAACAGGCTCACTTACAGTTTCTGCTTCAGTTAGAAGCGTCAGGTGAGTTTTTAAGTTCGATGCATGAAAGCATTCGAGCCACAAAGACGGTCACCATGACAACCGGACGTATAAATCCAGCAGAGTCTAGCAATGTGTCTGACTTCATCTACAATCAGAACATTCACCACACCAGTCAACGATGGTTTATTATCGAAGCCAGCGACTTTCAACTAACACAGCCCAGTTAGTGAAAGACAAGACTCCATCATTAGGAGAGATGCATGATGAATGGGTAAACACAGCCGGATCGGATGGGTTAATGTAAAGTTGATGAGCAGGGAGCAGTGTCTGATTGGTTTGTCTGGTGACAGAGCACCTGTGACACTCACTTTCTCTAGTGTGTCTATCCTCTGCTTCAGAAGCCTGTTCTCGGTCCGCAACCTCTGCAAAACAACAAATTACAAAATCGCATAAGACAAAAATACAAATCTTGGAGCCTTTGGAACTTTTCTTTTAAGTATGTCCACATACCTTTATCTCCACCTGTTCCTCCATCTCTTTTGTTTTGATTGTAGTGTATTCTTTCTCTAACCTGGAAAAATATCACAGCGAGGTAGTGAAGACAAAAATATTAGTGTGGCCTGGAGTACTCAATTGAAAAAAAGAAATAATAAAAAAAAAAAATACATGAGCAATTTATTCACTCAACGTCACACCAAAATACCTTTCATTCAGAGCTTTTTTTTAACATAGTTCTTGACTATAAATGGAGATCCTCTTAGATTTTTTCTTTCAGTCTTGGATTAGATGTAATCCATGGCTAAGAAACTGGCTGACAAAGTTTTCAATAATATTTACATTTATTTTTTTAATTGAAATTTAACTGAATATTTTTTTCTATAATGGGGAATTTACAGATCTAAACTACGTAATAAAAAGCGTTCTAACCAATAGAAATTAAAAATAATAACATGATAATGTTCACAAAAGATGCCTTAATTAAACAATTATAGTATCTGAAAATTCCAACAAAGCCAAGTACACTAATCTTACAAATCTAAAACTCATTCCAAATTTTGAATTTTCAGTAAACGTTGCCACACAATTTACTGGTGTCACAGCTGAAGGTTTAGTCTAAAGGTATGGTTTAATTACAGAAAAGTTTAAAAGTTTGATTGTAAAGTAAACATAGAAACCTGGTCAATTAATAATAAAAAATTAAAATGAGATGTGCATTTTAAGGGTTATGTAAAAAACAAAAAAAAGAGAATGACGAGGTTCGTAGGTTATGAAAAACCAGCTCTGCTTACTTTTTCATCTTCTTGGCATTGTATTTAACTTGATATGCAGCCTGAATGACCTTATCTGGTCCACTGTCCAGCTGGTGTGGGATGACCTTCTGAAAGTGCTGAAACAGAGAAAGGATAAGTGCTACACAACTATGCACACCGTTGTTTTATTCAATTGTTTCTCTGACCTCAAAGCATGTCAGTATATTTGCAGGTACGAGCTGGGAGGACACATGCAACAATTAGCTGGGTGTGGTGGAGGTTCCTCCCTTGAGGGTGCTGCAGATTTCTGGTACAAAGTGCAAAATGTACCAGAAATCTGAGCCACCTGAATGGCAACCTACGTGGAGTTTAAGGTGATATACCTGTAACATTCCCTCCATGTCGAGCTGGATGAGTTCAGTCTGGTTCATCTGAAGGATGGCCATACCCACACGGAAAACGATCTCCAGGCCCTGAAGAACAAAATCACAAGATATCACAGTGCTGTAAAGTGTGTTTTAAAGTGGACTGAGAATGGAAAAACCAGCTACAACGGGGTCTTAGCAGAGTGACAAACAACTCAAGCTTTTATTTATATTATTTTTCCTTTCCTTCAGTGTGTTTTAGCTTTTGTGTGCATGCAAATGGTCTGCAAACTTACAAAGTCCATATCAAAGGAAGCTATTTTCCCCCAAAGTGCTCCTTATGTGCTTGAAATGCTTAGTTTGAAGTCCAGGCTTTTCTTCCGTTACTTATCTATGTCACCATGTAACACATTTGCATAACTCTTGTCTAGTGGATAACTGGCCCTCAACCAAAGAATGTGCAGTTGCCTGAAAGTTCGACTTCACTTCATCACTTGAGCAACCTGTACTAGACTTACATTTCAAAGATCTGGGGTTATGGTACGTAACCAATGTGACCTCGTTTTGTCAGGTCAGACTGAGCTTTTCAGGAGGGGGCATAAAGAGGTAAGAGCTAAAATCGAGCGTTACAGATAGACGGCGAGAAGAGGTGCTGTGGCAGTGCTACGGTATCAGAAAAACAATGTGTTTACTGAAAATTTTACATGCAAACATGTTCTAGTTGACCAACCCCCCACCCCCCAAAAAATAATTAGGAACCTGTAAATCAACATAATATGAGCCCTTTAAGAGCTTACTGCAATGCTTCTTTTCTCCAACAGGTGGCACACATGGATAACCTTTCCTTAAAAGTTAACTTAATTTAACCTGCATTTTATTCATATGCAAAGCAACAGAAGAAATGCTAACATTAAATCTTGTCTACAAGACAACACATGGCATCTATGTAAAAACTTACTCTTCCTGTTTACAGGCTTCACATCGGTATTCTAGACCTGTTTGACTATTAGTCACAGTGACATTAAGTAAGTGCAACAGCAGAGTAACGTCTAGTCATGGGCCTTTTTTTCACAGCAGAAATGTTGACTTGTCACAGCAGGGAAAGTACAGGTGGAATTAATGATAGCTCAGTCCCACTAAGTATTCCAACAAACTGTGACAATGAACCAGGATGCACAAAAGCAGAACTTTCCCTAAGTGGAGTGCAGCCATAATTATTACACCTACAGCTTTAAAGGGGTGATTATGCTCAACAATAAGCATGATAGGTCACATACAGTAAAGGCAATAAGCATCTGTTATTATATTCGACAGAAATCTATTCAATTTTGTTATTTCTGATCATTTGATTTAAAAAAATATATTATGCTTGAGTAAATTAAATCCCTAAATTTATAAAACTGGTTGATTTTTTTTTGGTAATTTTCCTTTGTGTTGGCTTTAAAACCTCTTTGAGGGCACCAAATATTAGACAGAGAAAAAAGTTAAAGCCAGAGCTGTGAGAATATTTTCTCTATTGTATGAACACAGGAGTACAATGCAAGATCAGTAAATATAAAGACAGATATGAAAATAAAACTCCTTGATAGTTTTGTGAATGTAAGTCAAAAATGTTTCTCATTTAAAGCAGGAAATAGCTGCCGCAATCCTTTAAACTGACCTCACACATGAAGATATCAAAGATCCTTGTGGCAACAGGCAAAGGGAAGGAGGTGAGAAAGATGGTGAGGAACCAAGAGGAGGCGTACATAGAGGTGTGAAAGCTCTGAGCCTGGAAATGTATGTGCAGCTCTGGAAGCTGCTCCTGTAAGGCAAGAAAAACCACGCAGAATCAGACCATTACTACTGAACACGACAACATTTTGACAGTGTATTCTGTGCGTATGAGGTGTCTACCTGGATCATGAACTCAAACTGATACATGCAGAGTCCCAGCTCAGCCATGCTGGGTTTGAACAGCTCTCGTAATCTGTAATCTTGCATCAGTTTCACAAACACACAGAATGCTTCTTCCTCTGGCATCTATAAAACAACAGAATACATCACAGCTTAAAATTTGCATGTTGTTTAATCATACTTGTAACACTATTTGCTGGAAGCTGGTGAATCAGTGTTTGTGGGCATGTGTGGTGAATGGCATCATTACCTGCATGAGTAGCAGTCCTACAATGAACGCACTTCCCTGGCAATAGCCAACCTCACGGTCCACCAGAGAGTATGCCTGATATAACACAGATTAGCTTTACATGAGTCTCACTCATGGTGAAGAGGACAAGTTTCTCTCAGGCTACACACTGGATTTACTCAAATCAGCTGACATTTTTTTACCTTAAAACCACTAAATCCAAAGACCAGCTTTTGTTATCTGTACACAAGACTATCAGTAACATTTGCACACACACAAGTTCCTCCAAGAAAAAAGGAAATGTACCTTCATGACATTGAAGAGCACTTCCTGCCCCAAACTGTCCTTCTCCTTAAAGAACTCGTGCTCAGGGTAAGTGCGAGCGATGTCTCTGCGAATCAGCTTCTCGCAGGGTGATGTCATCTTCAGGAGCTCAGAGTACTGATCCTTGATGGGCATGTTCTGGGCATTGCACAACAGCTGCCATACTATAGCCCGAAAGTGGTGAGGAATCCCTTTTCTGACGAGATCCTGTGGAAACAGAAAAGAAAAGTTTTGTTGAGGGATGTGAATAGGGGCTGTGGTTAATGCTATTTTACGAAAAAAAACCTGAATCAGAACCACAAAATTTATCGAAAATCATCACATCAGCAGCATAAAGTGCTACATATTATATATATTTTCTAGAGTGGTGTCACTGTGCACCATACAAAGTAACACCGGTAAACCAAGGCTTATAATGAATAGATTTGAACCACCATTCCACTACGTCAGGGTTAGTAATAAGACAAAACAGACTGAAATTCAGCAAATCAATACAATAATGTTTGACCAAATTACCAAATCGGGAATAAGACAGTTCTATCTTGTCTTAAATTCCAACACATTATCTATTTCAAGATTCCAGACTTTTCCAGACTCAAATTTCCAGACTTCTTGATCGAATTTTTTAAGGACCATATTTGACTTCCAAGTTCAAATAGCTGGATGTTAATTATGTAAATGAACTGCTTTAAAACACAGATGTTACATTCTGGTTATGTATGTCATTATACTGCCACTCAAGAAGACTGCAGCTCTAGATTCTGTAGGTTATACCAGTCAATTAACATCACATTAACAAGTTAAAGCACACCATTTTATTAAGGCTGAGACAATATCTCCGCCCAAATAGGACATCTGCTATCCATATTCATTTTATTTTTCGTAACATATTGAATAAATTACAGCTCCATAAAAGTTTTTTGTCTCTTTTGTAAATAGAAACTAAACATGAAGAGAAAAATTTAACTAATTAAATTTTTCATGGTATTTGTACAGCCTTTGTTTAGTTACTGAGTCCATGGAAACCATGATGAATGCAGTCCTAAAGGTGCTTTTTCCCCCAGAAAAGCAAACTACAACAAAACTAATTTGTAAACTAATTTGTTGATGGATGTCAGGATTCGGTGTGGTGATGAGGCACTTTCTGCAGAGCTAGTTTGCAGGCTGTGGCACACAGGCACCAATTCAGGTCTTTGTAGGAGTCTGCGTTCAGTCCGTGTTCACTCGTCTTGCTTTCAACTACATGAAGCTCGCTCTGATCTGTGCTCTCTTACACAGTGTTAAACATTTAGGCTGCACTGGCTGCCTGCTCCAATCACAATGAGAAACCCTCTTCTTGTATGATCAATATACAGAAAAGAGAACAGGGGCAACAGTTTTCCCATAATCTCTCTTTTTTTCTGTATATTCAACCTGCTTTGTAATTAAAAAAAACATTTTATAGTATTGCTATTAAAACTACACATAGTCATGTAAACTAAATATTTTGTTATAGACTGACTAAGCTCATTCTTCTCTTACACAAGTCATGCAGCAGAATCCCACTGAGAGGAATCTATCTCAGTGTTGCTACCCCTGCAGTGGGCGCTTTGAACACCGAATGTTTTCCCACTGCACTGTTTATTATTGAAACCTTTCTCAGCAGAGTAGTCGAGGACTCTATTCATTCGGCTTGGGTATTTGCTTTAGCAACACTTTGGCAGTGCACATAAATGTAGTTTTAGATAAAACTCTAACTTTGGACAACTGATATTAACCTATCTTTATTTTATAGACACCACCGAGGCATTTAAATGCATATTTCAGGGATGACCGTTTTCTCACTTCTGAATGTGCATAACAGAAAGTGTGAGAAAACATAAATCTTTTGGTGGATAACAAGAGCAGACACTAGCATTTCGTACAACAAAATAAAGAGATAAATAAATAAACAAATATTCTGCCATTTCAGCACATTGTGCACCTCACAATAATACAGTTTCCACAGCCAAATATAATCTTGTCAGTGAGGCACTTTGCAGAGTGATTTGTTTCCATGTATTACTGCTGATACAATTTGATTAAGCCACTTCCTGTGCTGACAGGGAACACTGGTCTTTCCTGCTGTGGTGTGTGTGTGTGTGTGTGTGTGTGTGTGTGTGTGCGCATCTGGTGAGTCCAGGGTGCATCTGGAGCAGAGGTCCACCCACACAAGCTTTCAGCAGGGGATCCCTTTTCCCTCTCAGAGGTTAGACAAGACAAACCGTGCTTTGTTCTGTACTGGAACAATGTACTATCTCACATCTCAACTGTTGAACTAACTGCTTTCTGAGCCACACCACTTCTTCTTTATTCACTTTTATTTTCTATTCCTACTCTCCAACATAAACAAAATGTGTATCATACATCTAAGATTCAATCAAATGCTTCACTGACCTAAACACATTTCTAAATAATAAAACAGGAGAACTTTCTGTATTAAGTATTTCATATGAAGTATTGAAAAGATGAACACATCAGGGGTTTTGCTGACAAGCACAGAAAAAAATTCAAGGTTCCTCCCTTCGTGCAACAGAAACTGGGTTTCACTGCAAGCCAAGGGGAAGAAAACATCAATTTTGTGGAGGTCTCAGCAGTTATGATTCACATCCCAGACAAGCTGCACCCATCTGGTCATTACTACTTCTGTTAAATTACATAATAATACCATGCATGTTCACAGGTCCCTCGCAACACTTCCTCATTTACGCACGCAGTGACAAGAACAACAGTATCTCCACCCATGCAGAGGACATCAGTCTGTCAGTGCCATTTTATTATGAGTATCATCTCCAACAGCAACTCCCCATCCACACATGGTTTTGTACGTTATCCTTAAACAAAGACACAGGCTTTAACAGTGTGACTAAAGGGTGACTGGCTATGGGAAAGGCATGATGACGTGTCGACTGATAGAGCTGCAATGGTTAATTGTGTAGCTGTCAGCATTTAAATTAATGGCATCAAATTAATTGGTTTGAGTATATTTTTCAAAACGTCACGGAAGTAAAAATCCTGATTTTAGCTTCTTAACTCTCTGAATCTTATTTTATCTTTACACAATAAAAAAAAATTTAAACCACCAAAATGACACCAATTATCAGTGCCAGAAACTGGACAAAGACAAAAATAATTGGAATTTCCATCAGTCCATGATCTACTCATCTGTGACCTGCTGTTCCATCTGACAAGTTAACCAAACACTTTCTACAAAGTGTAGTAAGTAGAGCCCACACTATTTTCCAGTACTGATAACACCTATTAGCACTTGGAAAAAAGTACATTGAAGTTTTTTTTCCTTCTTTTTGAATTATGTCAAACTACCAGTCATTCTGCACAGAGGACATTTTTAGTCCTCTCTACTTCTAGTCATGGTTGTGTTGTTTTCATAGAGGGGCTGGACTTTATGTTGCAGTGAAAATGAGTCACTACTATGACCTGTTGCTGTTACCAGGTGGTCGAACACAGCACTGACACAGCATTAAACAGACACTGTGTTTACACAAATCTCTACTGTATATGTGCAGTTTAAACCAGACCATCATTGATAGTGACTCGGCGTAGGGTTATCGCAAGACTTCAGAGTAACTGTAGAAACAAGCAACCTAAAATTAGCTTCAAATGTCAAGAACGAAAATAACAAGTACAAGGACAACACACAGGGTCACCTAGGACAAAGATAGCCTTAGAAATTATTACTAGACCAAGTAAACATTCAAACAGATAGAGCCATTGTAGCATTCTGGCCAGAGCTTGATATAAATGCCCGTTAAATGCATGTGTATCACAAGAGAGATCATGTAGCTTCAATCTGAACTGTTCTCTAAGGTTTAATGTAATTTTACCGCATAAACAGTGTCACGGCAGCTCCTGTCTCCTAGACTATTGCACACTGAATATAACTCTTGTTAAAAAGGAGAAATAGACACAAAAATTCATGTTTAAATTGAACTTAAAAAGCAGCTGTACAGACACCCTATCCTTGTCTTCAGCAGACAAGTCAAATGTGTCTCAGTAAGCCTGGGATGCTGTTGCACTTGGGTAATCTCTTAAGCAGGTCTGCACGAGACTCAACGGTCAATTTTCAGGTAGTCATGTGCACTAGTCTCACCTTAAGCTGCTTCTCCTTCTTCTTGCGCACCTCCTCCCACTCATTGACAATCCGTCCCCACAGTATCCAGGAGTCCTCCTCCAGGTGGGAGAGGTTGGAGGAGGCGGAGGAGCTGGACACCAGGGAGGAGCCGCTGTTTCTCCTTGAGCCATTCATGGAGCGCAGCGACTTGCTGTCTGTTTCCAGCAGCCTGTAGTGAAGGTAAAAGGTGAGATATATTTTCACATTTCATTAACACGCTATTATTGTGAATTTGTGAAAGTCGGTTGCAATTATTTAATAAAAACTGAAAATGTGTTAAATCTTTGCTGAAATGGCACCATGTTAGAACACACCGAAATGAGCAATAATATATTTAGATCCTTTGCAAACATGAATAAAACTCATCAGCATAATTTGTTAGAGACTGCTTGTTTTCAAAGATACAGACACAGTAAAGTCTTAACACTAAGGCACACAATACCTGTCACTGTTAGTGCTGCGAAATGTCAGTGTCACAACAGTAAAATTAATCCCCTGCAGGGTCGGGAAGACCACACATTCTGAAGATCAGTATGCCAATGAACATATGTATAAAAAAGCATATGCATCCATGATGGTAAGTCTCTCAATAAAACAAATCCTGCCTACCCAGGACTATAATGGCACGATCTCTCAAACCTCTTTGCAATGGCAATACTTGCCAGCCTCCAGGTTGACCGGTTGGTCGCTGTGCTCTCATTTGACTGAATTCTTATTAGTGGGAAAATATCTGATGTTACTTTCATAAAGAGAAAAGCCCTACATTTACAACTGTTCAGAATTAATCTGTTACTTTTGGTGGCAGAAGGAACATCTGAATGTTTTCACAAATTTCAGCTCACCTAACCTATTTTACATTTACTGAATGTTTATTCGGAGTTGGCACCAAACTAACTGACACCATGACAAAGAAGTCAACTGTGTGGCTGCATTTTTTTCAAAGGAATGGCCAAAAAGTCAAGCGTAATTTTGCAAACAGCAATTTGCATAACACAGCTCAACAACCACAATGGCAGATCATCGTAAAACAGTAGGCCAACTTGTCTGTGGTATATTCCTAAACAGCTCTTGTGCTTTGATCACCAGTCAATATAGTTATGATAATGTGCTGATGCATGCTGGTCTGCTTGAGTTTGTTTCATTTCAGTATAAAATAACCAGGTTCAAATCATTTACTATGCTGCACACACAAGCTTTTTATGCTGATTCAGAATATATTTAGGCTAGTAATGCTAACTCAGAGTACTTTGGCCCATCCGTTTCGTTAATGTAGCGATAATGTGCAGATTTTTTTCTTGATAGGATGAAGAGGTGGTATGGTTTCAGTTAACCAAATATTTTTTGATTAACTACCCCACTAGGCAAGATACATCAAAATGTATACTTAAAGTTTAAAATACCAACCAGATTGATGAACAGGTGCAACGGGTTTCATAAGTGGTTAATGTGAAAGTCGCAAATGACTGTAAGCAAGTGGACATATTTAGCTACACTCTGACACAGGTCAGGAGTTGAGTCAGCAGGAGGACAATGAGTATAAATGTGCATCAAGGTTGTCGCAGTGTTACTTGGTGTCCAAAGAAGAGAAAGAAGTGCTGCCATGTATTACTTTTTCCTAAGCAACCATCAAATCTCAACCACTGTGAGTAAAAACATATTGCAGCATCACAAACACTACAAAGGTGCCAATATAAGTCATCAAATTCTGCTAAATCTAGTGTCAGTACCAGATGACTTGCAAGCCGTAACTCATGCGAACAAACTATATCTTGTGTTTGAATCAAACTTGTCCAAATTTCCATATCAGTGCTAAAAGAAATAACTTATTTGAAAAAGCCACTTATTTTAAAAACCTGAGAATGAGCAATTAATCTCTCTAACAAAGTCAACAAGTTCAATAATTGTTCGGACAAAGAATAAAAAGGATTATCACTGGTAAAACTGTCAAACAGGTGGACTACTCATCTTGCGTTTTCTTACTGGCAATCAGTCACTATGTGATTATAAACTGGGGGTGGGCTTGTTCAAGTTCTTACAATAGCTCGCAGGTTAATACTGAGCAGATTGAAAGATCAAACAAAAAAGTACCTAAAACACTTCCATTAAAAGGAGAGCCGGCATTCATTTAAATTCTGTTGGTAGCAGCTGTAAGAGGCTGAAAAAAGCCCATCTAGTAAAGGTCAGTAAAACATTTTCATCCATGTTTCACATCTAAAGAGGCTTTCTGCAGACAAAAAGCTCGAGCTACGTGTTTTTCAGCCAGTTAATCTTGCACTGCATCACTCTTATCGGTTTGTCACTGGAGTTGCTGACAGCGACCTGATCAAGGATCAGCATGCAGAGAAAAGAAGCCGTGACTCCTAACCTGAGTGACACAGAGAAGCTCATGAGACACAAACAAAGGCTCAGACACCTGATCTCGGAAAAAGGCCGGAGCCTCTCCAGTGGAGCCCATGACGTTGCTGAGCGTGCTCCCAGAAAGGCTAGGGTTACAGCCAAATTTGGGTTATGTGGGAGGGAGTGTGGACGGCCTGAAAGAACAGCCTGCAAGAGAGCTTCTTCACTCATAGTTAGTCTTGACATGGAACTAAAAAGTTATTAAAGGTACATCTTAAAGCCAGAGTTTGGCAGGATTTACCAGTTTTTCAAGCATTTCAGTTAGTCAAATGACAAATGGTCATACACATTACAGTACCAGGCTGTGTTACACATGAACCTGAGCATACTTAGAGCTCTGCTAATAATTCACCAGTAGTCAAACAAAGGTATGAAGTTTTAAGAAAAAATACAGAAGAACAAAAGAAAAAGTACTGTTGTTTAAGAAATATTTACAGTAATTAAAATTACATTTTGATAAATTTTGGGATTGGGATAAAAAGAAAAACCATTTAACGCTACACTGTCTTTTGAAAATTCAAAGTCCTCAATTTGTAATTTATATAGTAAACTAACAAGTCAAGCATTACTACCACCTTACCAAGATAAACTCATGATGAACTCCACATGTTGTTGGTTTCTAGGAAATCTGGATCGCTGGCATGTCTGAGTTACAGATTGTAGCAGTCAAAGCAGGACTGGCTCGTCTGTGTGACACTAACGAATGCTGATGCCTTTTATCAGCTCTGTAGGGTACAAAGGCCTCTCCAAACACACATACACTTGGTAAGCAACTGCAGGATGTGCCACAGTATCTGTAATATGCACATGAATATCAAAGTCCTCCCCCCTGTTGGTGCACCTCGACAAAATATGATAAGATTTGCGCGTTAGGTAAGTGTCAGTATGTTGCTACAGCAAAGCTCAGAAAAACTGAAAGGGCAAAGCTGTGGTTCAGAGAGAAAGCAGGGTCAAAGGGTGGCTGAACTATGACGCTGGAGACACATAAACGTCTGTTCACCAGATGTAGGTGTGCTGAGAGCTACAAACAACACCAACTGTTGTTGCATCACAGGCTTACTTAGACACATATAATTATTATTGATCATCGATACTAATTATTAGTAATCAAGGAGACCGATAACCAAAATTTGGAACTGATATGCAATGTGGTAAAAAATAAAATTTTGGTGTTAAAAGTTAGAATAACACAAAGTCAAACACAAACCTGTGTTGAAAAGTCTTAATTTATTTATGGTTTAAATATGTTTTACTGACCTTCTGAACCCCAAAACCTGCAGTGGTTTAAAAGCAGGACGTCATTAATAATAAATAAATAAAATGACATAAAACATTGCCAAAATTATACAATTTCTCAAGTTTCCAATGATTCTTGAATGAATCATGTGTCATGTGCAGTTCCATTTGAAAAAATAACCAAATCCAAGCTTGAAAATATATTTCATAAAAATCATTTTATTTTACATGTTGCATTTATACATTTGCCAAAAATGAATTTTGTGCATTAACCAGATTCTGTAAAACCTAAAAATTCTCCGGCCATTAT
This sequence comes from Dascyllus trimaculatus, assembly GCA_024666655.1. Classification (NCBI taxonomy): domain Eukaryota; kingdom Metazoa; phylum Chordata; class Actinopteri; family Pomacentridae; genus Dascyllus; species Dascyllus trimaculatus. The sequence continues at coordinate 16,387,550 of CM045446.1, forward strand.
CTCAACCAAGAAACCATGACAGACTCTGCTGTGACCAACAGCAGTGCGATAAAAATGCTGAAAAGTATATTTCAAAGTTTTAATACAAATTAAAAATGTAAGTACTTAAATATTTAGTACGTAGTTTTTTCACCAAAAACAAACTGTCTGTACCAGATCCTGTAAAAACTAAAAATTCTGCACTTCTCAGCTCAACTGAAGAGGACTTTATATGGTAGGGAAAAATAGGCCAACAGTGACAGGAGAAAAAAGTGCTCAGAAATTGCTTGGGGTTCACAGGGTTAAAGACAACCTTTCAAACTTCAGTGTTGATAGGCGCGTGACCAATTAGAAAGTGCTGTGGGCGGGACACTGCATGCGAACTGAGTGTGACTCCAGATGGAGAGAGGCAGCCAAAGCAGAGCATATATAAATATAATTACTTTATAGGCAGTCATATAAAGGAATCCAATAATAGTCCAGGTCAATAATCAGTGGACCCCTAATTGCAACAATTTCACTTGGCATTCTGGAGCAGTTGCTGCAATGGGCGTACCGATGAGTCAACGACCTCTGCATTCAACAGCGCTTCTTCACTGGAGTCAACCGCGACACAATCCCCAACTCTGAGCTGCCTGTTTGGTTTCTATGCTGACACAGAGCACACTAGCCATGGGAGAGAGCCGCAACAGAGAAAGAATTCACAAAGTTGGCAGTAGAGTTGTGTTGCGTCATCCTCTAACAGTACTTTAATCTGATGTGAACACTGAGCACCTCAGGGACAGCACACACTGAATTCTTCTCAATTTACAACACTCTCCCTCACTGATCCAATATTCAGATAAACCCTTCTACAACTAGGCATGTGACTTTTTGGAGTAAACTGCTGAAGCCTTCAACAGGCTTTAAGTCTTGTTGCAAGAAGGAGCTTTGCTGAGTTGTATGATCAACTCTGATGATGAACCAGCCCAAAAAATCTGCATTGCAAATGCATACCTCAGTTTAATGTTTAATTTTTTAAATAACAGCCCAGATACTTTGGAATGCCTTTCCAATGAAAATAAGGCAGGCTGAATCAGTGCCTTCTTTTAGATTTTAGTTTAAAATGTACTTTAGATATTTTTAATTGTAAAATAGTTTCTTTAGTATTGTTAGTTATCTTGTTTGTGTTATTTTATGTGATCTTTGCATGCTCTGGGTTTTGTAATCTGTAACATTAGTTTTACTTGTTTTAGATACTTTACTGTGTTTTATATGATCATATGACATTTTACAATAGCTTGCTATCTGAAGCCCTATGTAACTTGTAACTATGTTTTGATAAGTGCTATTCAAATAAAGATATTATTACTAATGAACATCAGTTCAGCCATGTGTGCACTGCCATTTAAACCAGTCGATGAGTCAGTCCTAAACAGGTTTATGGCTTGTGTGCAGATCATACACACAGAGGTACAATTTTTTAGTCTGAGCTATTTCTTATTCAAACTGCATTCAGCCTGCCAAAGATGAAGTCAAACAAAACACCAAACCAGCACAGAGATGACTGACAAACAAACAAACACTAATTTGTCTTTATGTGAGGACACAATGAGAAATCCTAAAAGAACAAAAAGTCCTTTTCTTAACCAACTAGCTAAAGAGTTCTTAGGTACCCTACAAACTGCTGACTGTGAACTGTCTTCCATCTATAGTTTAGGGTGTGCAAGTCGCGACCTGTTGGACGCCACTCACATGTCTGTGTGTGTGCAGATCAGGAGGGGGATGGTGAGGATTTGCAAAATTATTCTGTTCCAGTTGGAGTAGCGTAGGTGTGTCAAGGCCAGCACAAACCCTCAAGCAAAAACTAACAATGATAAGATCAAGATCAAGGTTTAATTAATTTTAATTATTTATTTATCTATTATTGTAGTCATATTACAGTCAATAAGAATTAATAATCACTTGTGTGACCTGAAAAATAGGCCAGCAGCCACTGTATGTCCTGAACTTGTTTGAGGTGAGCAGGCAGCTGATGATACCATACAACTTTTTCACATTTCTGAACATTTTGATGTGTCTAGTGCTGACAAGTACATGCTGTATAGAATATGAAGTGTCCAGTTATATCACAGACCCTGCCTCCCATTTTTAAGCAGAAGGGTCCGTATTTGCTCCACTCAATACAATCTGAGCTTCTTCCATCAGGACTTGAATTAAGGCCATCATGAGCCACACCACACCAAATGCCAATACCAAACTGGGTCAAACTCTAATTTCCTGTGCCATTAGCTTGATAAATTCTCTTCAACTAAATACTGCTACATGTAAAGCAAGGTTTAACTTTCGCACTAATGGTGAAGTAGGTGGTCGTGCTGAGTGGTGCTGTGTTAACTGTAAATGATGGGCCGCAGCAGCAGGCCACAATCTTTCATTTTTCAGATTTTTATATTAAACCAGTTGCTGACAGGTACACTGAATTTCATTTTCTGGATTTGTGTAACAGAATTAACATTAATACCCATCTGCAAGAAGAATTTTACTTCAGGAGAAACTGTATGACTGTGTTGAAAAGACATTTGATGGAAAGAAATCGCACACTGTTGTAGCTCAAGGTGGTAACTAATAACTAGAGGAAGTATGCTATATTGTCCTCATACTAAGGGTGCAGTCAACCACAGAAGATCTTGGTGGACCGAAATCACACCTACTCTTCAATCACTCAATTGGTGACAGGAAGAAAAAATCTGCATGTTATCCCTAGATGAACTAAACGAGCCACAGGGCACTGAGCCTCCCTGCTTGCCCTATTAGCCTAAATGAAAGATAAATCACAAAAAAGGCTTTTTTGGTGCCAAGTAAATGTTCAGTAACTTAATACGTTGGACCTGGCAGCCTCCATCAGATTGCGCTAGTTCAAAGTTGTGAAAATGTGGGGTATTCAAAGGTAGTCTGTTCCTTCTGCCACTAAAAACAATAGAATGATCACTGAACGTAGGTTGATGTAGCACTTTTCTATTTATGAGGGTAACAGCAGAGATTGTCGCACTAATGAGAATTTGCTTGGATTAGAGCATATTGACCAGCCGATTGACCAGTCGACCTGGAGACGAGAGCCACATTGAGTGGAAATTAACTTTTTGTACCTTTATAAGGTTTGAAAGTCCTAAAACCTGATCTTGTGAATGCCTGCCAACCAGTCAGGCTTTTTTCTACTCCTATGTAACAACACTGCTTGTGGTATTAAACCGCGCTTTGAAGAAAGTCTTCCCTGTACCACATAATCTTAAATCAAACTCTGTTAAGTTGATGGGCAAGAGAAGCTTCAAAGATAGACTGCTTACCTGTTTTGCTCCTCGAGCTTGGCAAGCAGCTCCACATCATCAGGACTGAGCTGCGCCGGCGAGGACGGCGAGAGGGCAGGCGAGGACAGAGAGGTGGAGGAAGAGGTAGCAGTGGTCTGCAGGGATGTGGGCGTGGCCACCTGGCTAGCCATCTGACTGACCGTGTGGGACACCGAGTTCTTCACCCATGAGAGAGTAGAACTCAGCTTACCAGCAACCTTGTCTGTCGCCACCTGCAGAAGATGGCAAAGAAGCACATATGAAATTCAGCACTGAATACAATGTCATTCATTTACAATATCAGCTACTGAACAGTCCTCCTCCACTCTCCTGACATGATTTAGACTCATTCTTAACATCTCTTGCTTATTCAGTGAATAAATTATTTATCAAAGCGTCTAGTTCCTGCTAGAACATCAATAAATCCCAACACCCTTGTAAGTGCTACATTACCGATTTCGTTAGAGCAGCAGCAGTCAGTCAGATCAATACTGCTGCTTAGTTCCCAAAGTCAGCACGGACAAATGAATTTGTCTCTTTCTGATACAACGATCAATGCTTCAAATGGGTTGCTCTTATTCCAGTAAAAGTGTGTTGAGTAAGGACTGAATCATGACAATCAATGTTTTTTCTGACAATTCATTTCATTTAAAAAGAGACACATTTCTATCACTAAGACTTTTACCAATGCACTGCGTAAGTATAGGCCACTTGCTTTCGGTCTTATCTGACATTTCAGCTTTATTGAGGAAGAGATTCCTGTGCGTAACATGTCACAACATTAGGAAAAAGTGCTACTCATGGGATACTACTAACAACAGCATAAAGAATGACTAACAAGTACTAAGACTGGCACTCAGAAATGGACAATCTACTAACGTTTAGAGAGATTATAGAGCCAGAAATAATGAAGGACCATGTGAAAAACGAGCTGAATGCAGGACATCTTCTACACATTCCTACCTGCTATTCCAAATTATCCAAACTCGCTGGTTTTCAGCTGCTCCCAGTGAGAAATTCCAGTGTGCATTCATTAAAAGACCACTTTAAAATATATACCGGTATGTATTACATTACAAACTCAGTCTGATATATTCCTCTCTGCTGAACCTTCGACCAATTTTACAACACACTGGCCTCAAGTCATACGACGATCATATTCTCGGGACGGGTCAAAGTGCTCCACAAAAGATAGGCTTTCTTTAAGTCTCTTGCTGAAATAAGTGTACAGCAGGAAGTGTAACTCCGTACTCAGCAGAAACAAATTCACTCAACACCTGAGAAAAAGACTTGCCTTCAGTTTCACCCCAACAGGAAGCCTGGATACTGCTATAAGGCAGGAAACTAATCATTTCATGCAGTACACTAAATAAAATGATGAGTCATTTCTCTGTGTTAGATCTACAAAGGAACAAAGAAATACAGCAGAAGGAGAGAAGACAAAGGAGGAGGAGTAAAACATTGTGGTAAATGTGGTGATCGGAATGAGCTACAGTACAGAATGAAAATATGTTAAACTAAGCATTTTTCCCCACTGTACACAGAGAAAGTGACATTACAGTTCACACAGTCTACATATATAGTACCATAGTAAAATAATGTGAGGTCATGGCACTTTAAAAAACTGATCACGGAAAGCAAAGGTGTGATGAAATCTCACAAGAAAGTAGTTTTCAGACCACTTCACTGCAAACTTTTTAACTATGAAGCTCACTGTAATGAATATCATTTTATTATACAAGTGTAGGATTTTCATCATATTGACAGACATCATAACATTATCTCAACACCTATATTTTTATTTTTAAAAAGAATCAGAACAACACTGCTTTCATTCATTTAGGTCTACACCCCTCCAGCTAGAAGCATTTAAGTTCTGTTTGTTTGTTTTACCAAATATTACATTAAAATAAGTATAGAAAGCATTGCATATTGTGCTTTTCGGTGGTTTATCACAAATAGGCTTAATTTATACTTTATATTGAATTTACGCAGAGCTGACGTCATAGCCTATGCAAGTGGCTGACACAACTGTGAGCATTTATGTTTGCACTCTGGTGGGTTTGTGCAGCGCTGCAATTACACCACCAAAACAGTGGTACATTCATACCACTGTGTTGAGTGTCTTCATGTAATTTAAACAGAACAACAGTTACTAAATTGTATAAAAAATAACTGATAGCATGTTGGAAAGAGATAATAAGTTGCAACCAACCGATTCTATACACGGACTGGTAGAGCTATGAAAACAACAAAAAAAAAGCCCATGGTTACACTGGTATAATAATGGGTGCTGCAGCTACATCATGAGCAAGCCAGATACAATCACAGCCTTACATATTACATTTTCTTTCAAAGAAGCATTATCTTTGTGCAGATCAATATGTCATTTAAATACAGCATATTACTACCAAACGGACCAAGCAGCCCAATAACAGTTGTTGTGGTTTGCGTCGCTGAAACATGCCGTTACATTTCTGGGAAGGTTCATGTCAAGCTACAATTTAGTACAGAAGTATAAATCAAGCTTCAGAGTAGGCATAATAATATGTTCCACTACAGGAGAGACCTGATGTTCTCTGCAATTAGGTGGAAAAAAAAATATATATATATCAGTGTCTGCATTGGCAATAAGCCAAAATGAGATGGATACTATATGTATATCCAATATCGACAAAAATCCAACATCATGCATCCCTACTATTAAACATCTGTCCATTTATGCATCATAAAAGATATGGTATTGATTATTATCAGGGTCTGTGACAAGTAATATTACAAAGAGCATCTATGTAATATACATGATATTAACAGGGGCTATTAGAGGTTTCAGGGACCTCTGCCAAGTGTATTCTGGGATGGACAGAAATAGAGAGTTGGCAGACTAAGGTTTATTTTCATTACAACACCCAGCTCCTGACCGGTCACTGTGGGGGACATATTTAATGGTCATTATCAACAATACAACATGAGAGCTAAACTAACAGATGCTCATCCTGTAGACCTCGAGCTTGGCTGCATTAAATCAACATGGATGGATATCCAGTGGTGTGAGCACTGAAAACTCTTACTCACAACTAACAATTATTTTTATTGTCAATTATTCTGTTGACTATTTTCTCGATTAATAAATTAGTTTTTGGTCTGTACAATGTCCGAAAATGGTGAAAAATGCCAATCGGTGTTTCCCAAACTCTAAGAAAGTATCTGAAAAGTCTTGTTTAGTCCGCAACCCCAAGATATTCAGCGTACTGTCTAAATTGAGAAATTGAAAAAAAAATGTTGATTCCAATAACTTGCACTCCCTAATTGTATCTCCTGTAGACATTTCTTTTCAACATACCACAAGCTTTGTGCAGCACTGAACCAGGCTAGCATTGTGTCCATATTCTATTCCTTTGAAAGCAAAAGAACAGAATGTAAGGGCATGTAGTTTCTTCAAAGATGGACTTCCAATGCGAGCTGCCATGCAGAACTAAGTGAGGAGTGAAAAGATGAACATGTACAGAAAACATGTGAACCCATGTGAAGTAATGCTTGCCATGACTACAAGAGCTTTGAAAAAATCTGATAAATGATGAACATCACAGATTTTTATATTTAGTAAACCCTGAAAAAACAAATCCTGAAGTGTCATATTGTAGAATGTTTTGGCTGACTAAAACTGCCCTGAGTACCACATTAAAGAAGCAACATATGAGAGACTCTAAAATTTAATCAACTCAGGACCGGAGACAGTCATGCTTTGACAGATGCCAACGACCAGGTGGCCTGAGCAGACATTCCTTCTAGCAAGCCAAGCCAACTGAAGCAAGGCTTCCCTGTAAATCCTGGACACAGAGATTGTTGCTGCTTTTGTTTGCCAAAAAACTCAAAGGGGCCCTGAGATGCAGTGTGCATGGCTAATGAAGGCCACAGCGAGGCAAGACGAAAGCCTCAGTGAAAAACTTCAAGGCGACTGGGTAACTGAGAGAGACCAAAGACAGAACAGAGAAGTATTTCCTTTCTGCTAACTCCAAATGCACAGCACCTAACAGACACCTCTGAAACCAGGTAAAAGGCATGTCACAAACTTTTCAGCCAAGGCAAATGCAAAACTTCAAGTTTCAGTTCAGAAGATGCTTATAGTCACCATCTGAGTAGTGTATTTTGTCTTTCTCCATGTCAGTCGTCTTCCATGTTCCATTTCTGGGCAGTGAATAAGAACAAACTAGTCCGGCCCAGCAGGAGAGACCATGGTCATCTTCAGGGAACCACAATGTCCATATGCAGTATTAGGGCATTAAAACACAGGCCTAACTTACAATAACACATGCATACTGAGGTGGAAAGGCCTTTTACTCCACACACTAAGAACCCCAGATTTTTTCCAGTGTACGATGAGGATTTAAATGGTCTTTCTGAAGACTCTTCATCAGCATGCAACCACATAATGACAGCTATAAATGTTAAATTTGATCCACATAAATTTTGTTTGAATTTATTTCTACTTTTATTTTAGACTCAAAAAGACTTTAAAAATCCTATTTTTTCCACTCCTTTAATTCAACTTTAAATGATTTTTCTTACTTTTTAAACATTTCAATGCATTATGTAGCATACTTGGAATTGCTTTTACTTCTAAAATGAGCTATATAAATGAACATACCTTGCCTTATAGTAGTATAGGAAATTAAATGGTAATATTCCTTTCATATTCACACGTCACTTATTGCTGTATCTATTGTATATTTTAAATGTTTCTTTATAGTAGATTGTTTATTTTCTTTTTTCTGTATAGGGTATGTTGTGTGTTTTTCTGCTTTTTGTCTATGCTGCTGTAACAAGGAAATTTCCCCGTTGTGGGATTAATAAAGTATAATCTAATCTAATCTAATCTAATCTAAATGTGCTGGACTATTTTCAGGCAATAATGACAGCACTTAAACCTCAGCCTACTACTACAGGCTACTTTTCTTCTGAGTGAGAGACAGCTATAGTTGATCTCAGCATGTATAATCAATGTCTACATTAGCGAGTGGCATATGGTCTCCAGCAGACTCCTTCTAGATCCTAAATACAGTCTTCTATTGATTAATTTCTTCATATGCAGGAGCTACAGCCAGAGCATGTCTGATGTTGCTATTCTACTGTGTAACAGGGTGATGCTGACAGAAAACTGCTCCACAACAAGCGTCTCTCACAGAAGATAGTTTGACATCTTCTGTGAGAGAATCACAGGTAAAATTAGTAACGTTAACAATGGCAGCAATTAATGTAGGTGTTACAGTTGTACATAGGCTTAACAAGAAAACAGCTGATTCACTGTCTATTTTGATTGTGTCTGTGGTTTACCTGCTATGACAAAATTAAATGTGTCTGTACAGAAAAATCTGCAATGACACTTTGTGTGACTTTTTGCTTTAAATAGTAGGCAAGAAGAAAACCACAGTAATTAAAATATAATGTCCAATAACAGAGGAAGCATTTACTATTTATCTTGGTCAGCTGACACGTGAAGAAATTCAAATTATTGTTTCACAAAACTGTAATGTCTGGAGCCCTCAAAATCACACTCACTACTGTCTATTTTCTGTGTAATAAAGACATTTGGCCTACTAACTACAACAGTAAAAGCAGGTAATACAAACCCCTGCAAATCTTTTGCTGTTCTTACTGACATGAGATTTCTTCTAACTCCTTGATGTACTGTGTGTTCCTCAGCATCTCTAGACTTTTACTAAAGCCAGAAGGCTTGAGTAAAGCTTGTGAAGCTTTCTGTCTAAACAGCAACAAGTACTGACAAGTATTTTCTCTGATATCTCTTGTCTCACAGGTACAATTTACTGTCTTACAAAATAAAGAAGTGAAAAGTTGTTTTAATACTGTCGCATCTGGCCCTGACATCCACGAAACCATTCGAGAAGTAAAGGCAACATTGAGCCAAGTGCTAGTAAAGGTTCTAATTTCGGCAGTGTGACTGAATTCACACCTGCAAAAATGCCAGGTTTAAACAGATTAAAATTGCAACTACTGATCGATTAGCTATAATCTATTTAAATAATTGTTTAGTATTTTGACAATGGATTAATCAGTTTGAGTAATTTTTGCAGAATGAGATCCATCTGAAATCAGAAATATTTTTGGCTTCTTTTCCCTTCTATTCAAATAGTGAAATGAACAGTTAGCTGAACAAATAATCAAATTCAAACCAAAATCATGATTTAAAACAATGCAATTTGCAAATCACAAATGCAGCAGTTCAGCATGCAAGCCTTTCATTGCAGAGCCATCCAGCTAGCTTCTACTGTAGCCTGCACATGAGGCATTTTAGAACACTGGCAGATTGTTATGTCTATCAATAAGCAGGTGTTCACACAGCGATAAGTTTTGGGTACAACTTTATTTATTGTTTTACTGTAGGAGATGCACTGAATTCATTTGAAGATTATTTTAAGTCTTTTTTTACTACAGATTTGAATATTAGTAGAAATGCAGCACTGCATGGCAGTGAAAGCAGTACCCTGTTTGCTTTAATGTGAAAGAGCAATTAAACAATTTTGTCTCGAATATCAATGAACAATTGTTATAATTAGGCTCATTATGATCTCAATGCTGATCAAAAACAAATCACTATTAGATTTTTGGCCATAATAATAAAGCTCTAGTCAGCTGCATGGAAATTTTTCTGCTACGGAAAGGATGGTGTTTTCCAAAAATAGGTATTCCATCAGCAATGTCTTATAATAGTTGCCACTACATTAGCCAACACGGCCAATTTGTTCGACCATTTAAATCAGCACTGAAAAGCTCCATATGATGAGTGCCAAGCTAGATCTGGATGTCTGAAAGCAAAAAACTATTCTGGATGACTTCACCAGTGTTACACCATTTGAGAAGGTTTCAAACTGTTCAAAAGAAGCCTTTAAAGTAAATATTCAAGATTTATTTTTTTTTAATTTCTATACAGATGCACCTACAAAGGTGCATTTGTAAAGAAAATGCAGTAAGAAAAAGGCTTCGTTTTTTTTCTGTATAAAGCCAAAAGTGCTACTGAATCAAGTCGTTTCCATTTAAAGTGGCGCTCTGGTCAACATCACTCTTAAAACTCAAGAGAGTTTTCATTAAAACCCCATGGAATCTGAGGCCATCTCTATAATTCTTCTCACAGAACCCTTTAATTTTATACTTATTGAATGGCTTTTTATATTAGGATTAAGGTAGATGTGCATGAAGAAGTGAGAAAGAGCGAAAAAGTGAAAACCCGTAATTTGACTGACATCTGATTAAAAAAAAACGCCTGTATTTTTACATGTTGCAACACATACTACAGAAAAACAAAATGTCCCAATGTCCGTTTTTTCCAGTATCATGCAGCTCCACTGTGTGGTACAGTATGGAGTTATGATAATCAAAAACCTACTTACTTCCACCGCAACATGATCCAACAATAAGCTTGGCTCTATTAAAAGCTTATCCTCACATCTATTAAATTAAATTGGTGTTTCCTCTTGCTTCAACAGTGTGTCAGTCAAAGTTTTACAGGTGTTTTTATCGTCCACTACATCTCCGGTCACAGAGCTGCTCCAACTTGCAAGTCACCTCTCTGTACTTGGAGTTAAAGATATCCTTGGCTTCAACACAGCCGACGCTGAGCGGTTTAAATCCTGTGGTGAGGCAACACAACATGCTCTCACCTATCAGGAGCACTTCAGTCTACTCTCAGTAAACACAAGACCGATGCAGAAGTGCCTGCTCCTTTTATGGCTTGCTGGTGTTGTTGGCTGAAATGGAGATCTAGCATCAAATGCAACAGTGTGCAGTGTACTGTACGTCTCCCACAAAGCTCCGACGTCGACGCGTTGTCTGGCTTACTATAGGTTTTAACCGCCAACGTTAAATTGATATGCTAATTCGACATTTCTCAAGCACTCAGACACAACATCTCAGACTGTGTGGTGTTTTCGTTCCAGGATATAGCCGGAGTCCTTTAGACGCCAATTACTAGTTCTTCAGTTAAAACTAAACGGAAACACCGCGTTAAAAAAACTGGAATATAAGCTAATATTGCGACTAACCGAGTGTATCAGCGAAGTGGTGCCATTTCGACTCACTTAGACATAATGTCATATCGTCTACTTGAACAGACACAGAGTGATAACTAGGAGTCGTTTTGTGAGTTCCAGCAATTAGACAGGGCCCGTAAAAAAGAACAGCAAGAACATCTCTTACCTTGAAGCGTTGTTAGCCAGCCGCTGCAAGCGTCGCCTGCTTCCCATGCACGAAAGTATAGTCCCGCTACTACTCAAAGAAAAAAGCCGGTTTTCAAACACTTTACCCGCGTACACAGATAAATATTACCCCCTGATAGCCTAGCTAGGTTTCCACTTGAAGGCTAGCCAGCGTTAAGTTAGCTTGTTCCCATTGACTCTTCGGTCCAGCCCATGCAGCCGCAGCCTGTAATACGTGTACACTGATGTCTGCAGCTAGACAGACGGCGGCGGCCTAGCTAAATGTTTACATCGCACAGAGCATGCGCAAACCCGAAACAATACCACCACCTAGTGTTTACTGTCTGCAACTGCACCCCCCACCCCCGGAGTTTGTATGACAGTGTCTTTGAGTTCATTCAGAAAAAAGGAGTAAGTTAGTATATATATTAGGGTAAATAAAATGCATAATTGTACAATCATACATTTAAAAAAACATCTTGGAAGAGTTTAATATTTTATATCAGTTATTTAAGAAAGTGAAAACTTAATATACTCTGCAGTCATTATACTTAAAGTGAAATATTTATCTTATTATTACTACTATTTTTAAATCTTTTTTGTTTTTATTTTAGATGATTATGGCTTATAGCTCATGAAAATCCAGTCTCTAAAACCTTTAGTATATTTCACTTTGAAAAGTTGGTTTTACTTTAATTTAGTAAAAATTAAAAATAAAAACACTTGATTATTTCACATGTAATAAGTCTAGAATATATTCAGCTTTAACGTTCTTAAATAACTGATAGAAAATGTTAAACTTTTTAATGATGTTCTAGTTTGTATATACACCAATCAGGCATAACATTATGACCACCTGCCTAATGTGTTGGTCCCCTTATGTGCTCAAAAATGCTCTGAACCATTGGACATGGACAAGAGGACCTCTCAGGGTGTCCTATGGGGTCTGGCACCAGGATGTTGACACTGGATCCTTTGGGTACTCTGGCTTGTGCAGTGGGGCCTCTGTCAATCAAACTTGTTCCACTGCATCCTGTTGATGCTTGATCAGAATGGGGTGTAGGAAGTTTGGAGGTCAAATCAACATCCTGGGCCACTGTAATGTTCCTCAACATGTTCCTGATTGTTTGATGTTTTTTCCAAGTGCTGGGGTGCATTTTACTGCAGGGGTAGGCCAGTGACATTTGGGTTTTCCATTTGCATGAGGGAGTGTGCTTGTTCAGGGGCAATGTTTATTTGGGTGTCTAAGTCTCATCAACATGGATGCCAAAATCCAAAATTTTCCAGCAGAACACCACATAGTACCAATTTGATCAATGTTATTCACTTCACCTGTCAGTGGTCATAATGATGTGGCTGATCAGTGTATTGAACATCAATACAATATGTATGCAAGAAGTAAGCTTAAGTAATCAAATCATAACAGATGGCAACTTTATAAAGCTTTATTATAAAGCTAATTGTAAATATAATCATGGTGGTTCAGGGTCTTTCTCCTTCTCTTATGCTTTCACATATTACAAAAAATGTGTTATTTTTTCAGGTGAATGGATAATCCTCCATATGACTCTCATGTAAACAGTCCAAAAAAGTTTTTAAATGTATATTCTTGTATAAAAAGGAAAACACAGAGGCTTTCTTTGTCCTTTTCCGATCAAAATGTTACATCAACACACTAAAAACCACTCTTACCTCGGGGTAACAATGGTAATGATACACATTGATCATTATCATTTTTAAAAAATACATTTCCATCTTGGTTGCATCTCAATTTGAGCCCCAAAGACACAATCAGATCTCTGGTGCTACAAACCCAAGAGCTGGACTGCCAACAAAATCTCTTCTTTTAGGTGATCTCAAGTCTTACTGATAACATTTAACACTGATCCACCTCAAACGTGCACTGCTGTCCAACCACTATTCACAGTAAAAACAATTATTACATTAACAGAAGATGCTGATCTGGAATACTGTAGAAATCAAAGCAAAACTCAAAACAAACACTGTAGCTATCTGCCCTTAAACCATGAATATAAACTGGGAGAATATCTCTACTGTCAGAGATGCAAAGCAGAGACAGATCCAGACTAAATACAGACTCAGTGACCACAACTGAACCACAAAGAAAGGACAACACAAGAATCCTGGCTACTAACCGAAGAAAGTTCTCAGCAGGTGAGATAGAGACATAGACAAAATTATATAAAGCATCAATACTTTGAAAGGTCTGACTCATTAATCCCAAACCTTATAGAGCTACACAACAAAGAAAAGTAACAGAATCAAACTGTATCAAACTGTACAGGGACACATAATTATAACTTCACTGAATATGATAATTATCTTGGCGTAGCCTGTCATACATGTGGCACACACTAACACAAAACACATATTTCCTGGTTGTCTTCTTTTTTTCAGTTGCCTCATTCATTTCATTTCTACTTGAAGTGCTACAGAAAAGCCCTGGCCATTAAATCCCAGATGCAAATCAACATGCTTGTTTGGCAGTAAAAATCGCATTCTCATTTTTCAATTTTTGTCAGTGGAGAAGAAATACCAAAATTACCATTACCACTAAAAACGTCACTCACATTGCAATTTCAATATTTGTCAAAATATTCTGAATGACATCTTTTTGCATATCGCTCAGCCAAATTAACAACCTCTGCAAGGCTCCAAGTAGGAACAACCACCTGCAATAACTTCTCTCTTTGCTACTGCTCTCAGCAGCAACACATGTCAGGATATTTAAAAGTATTATGAAAAAAACAAGATAATAAATAAAAAACAGGCCACCAGGAGTTAGAAATTGTGGCCTTCCTTAAAAATATGGATAAAACATTTTCAGGAACATAATACTTTTGTTTAAATATTTAGATTTTAAAGGAATCAGAATCAGTATATCATGTTAATGCTGTTAACAAGTACTTAAAGTTATTTTAATCTAATTTGGAATTCTTAGTTATTTCATTATGTTATTCTAGTCCAAAGTTTGGCACAAGTGGAAGAATGTATACGACAAGGTGTTCAGGAAACAAGATGAAAGAAAACCCGGCATCTTACCCACAAAAGAATTCTGCTAATTTATTCTTTTACCAAGTAAATAACTAGATATCACTTCAATTAGTAACAGTTTAGTCTCACAATGTAAAGACAGTCTGTGTTTCAGCCCAGCACAGTATGGGTGGTGCTTATCTAATCAATATGTGATCCACAGAACAACTTACCTGAAGTTCATTGCTGAGAAAAAAAAACCTTCTTTTAGAGCAGACTGGAGGTTTGAATTCCTGCAGTTAATTCATGTTGTCTTCACTGTAAAAACAGAAAGTGTCGTAAATTGATTATGAAAAATGTTGTCATAAGCCTCAGCCAAAAAGATCAATGAACCAAATTTAAACTGTAACAAAATAAGTAGTTAATAATATCCATAACACTCAGGTAACTCACTAAAAGAGTCCTCGCTATGCCGGCTTTCATTGAGTGAAAAACATCAATAGAAACTCATAATGAGGTGAGCAGAGCTGAAGTGCTCTGATGAAAATGTAACTAAGCTGACTCTCTCGATTCACATACCAAACACTCAGAGAACCTACTTTTCTGGTTTTACATGAGAGCAATGACGCATGTCTTTTGTTGGCTGCTTCGACACTCCTCTGTTCATAGGAGACGCTCAAAAGCTGGTGACGTTGTCAGCAACACTGTGGAGACTGCAGGCCTCTGAGTCTGATACACTGTCACAACAATCACATGTCAGTCTGTCAGACTAAAATAATTAGACAGCAATGAACACAAGGCCAAATAGTAATATTTAGGCAGTATATGAAGAAACATGTGAGTCACTGAGGCCTTAAAAGAAGACACAAATAGGTAGGGAAAGTGAGTTGTCTTTTTAGGAACAGCTCCATCTTGATGTGTTCGGTTACAGTAGCTGTTCGTGTCGTGAGCTGCCAAAAGTCCAAATCTGTGTCCAGCAGGAGCATCAGATATCAAATCAAATATATCAAGTGAATAATATAGCACATTTTGTAGCAAGTGCTGTACGTGCTATAAGAGAGGCAACAACAAAAATATGTGCACTAAAGCATGACAAAAACAGGATGAGTTTGTAAATTCAGTTTGTAATACAAAATAAAATAACATAAAAATTCTAAAAAACAAACAAACAAACAAACAAAAGCTCAACAGAGAGCAGGGGAAATATATACATTTCAAAATTCTTCTTAAAAGCATCATATAAACTTGACCTCTTATCACTTAGTCAGCTGTGCTAGTATTGTTTTGCATTTCTACAGTTATATCTTACTGAGTGTCCTGCAACACTTCAGCAGTTTGTTATATGTATATAATACTTTGTTTGAATTCTTTTTATTTTTAAGAGTACTTTTTATTTATCTTTTTATCTATTTTTATTCTTATTTGCAAAGCTGCTAATTGTTGTGTCCTTCCATACAAATTTCGTTGTACTTCTGCACAATGACAATAAAATCTCTTTATCTTTATGTGTCTGCAACTTTAATCTCTACTAATTAAAGACTAAGTGCTCTGTAGCAGGACTAATTTACTTCTACTGCTGCATTATTTTGTATTCAACGACATTTCTAAGTTAACTGTCAAAGACCTGGACAGATACAGAAAAACAACATATGCTCACACTTAGAGCTATTATTACTTCTCCAAGATAGTTTTATTTGCAATTCTGCACACTGAGACCTCCTACCACCATAGCAAAAACTGATTCCTGTTCAAAAGATGCAGAAACAGTTTTAAATACTTTGATCTGGATCAGTGTTTGCCTAAATAATAAAACTGTAGACTACCTAAAAAAAAGTACAGATCTCAGCTGCCAGGCTCTTAACCAGAATAAACATATTTAAACACATCTCCCCAAGGTTTCCCTCTTTACACTGGCTTCCAGTATGTTCTGGAATCATTTTGAAGGTCCTTTTAATTACTCACAAGGCACTACACTGTCTGACTCCCCAGTATCTCTTTCATTTCAATACAGCCCTAATGCATTGTGAGATCCTTGGACAGGGTCCTTGTATCTGTTCCAGACTCTCAGCTGAACACTCAGCTTTTGAAATAACAGCCCTGAGGCTCTGGAATACCCTACTGAGGAAATACAGCAGAGTGAGTCCGTGGCTTCTTTTACCTCTAAGCTCAAAACTTGCTGTTTTTTGTAACACCTTTCCTTTCAACTGATTCTAGTTGTTATTCTGTTCTTGGTTGTTGTCATTGTTTTACTTGTTTTACTATATATTTATTATAATATATTTATATTATATTTGTTTGATATCTAATGCACTTTGCAGCTTTGCTTTGATATGTGCTATATAAATAAAGATACAATTATTAATGTTATTACTCACAGCATTGAAATATTACATGTTGTCCTTCTACAAAAAATACTCAGAACATTCCACTGAATTTGCTATTGACAAATCACTGTACTGAAAACAGGGAACAATTTGATGTATGGATTATTCTGACGAACAAGGACAGTGTGTCTTAAAAGGAGCATTGTGTATATGTGTGTGTGTGTGTGTGTGTGTGTGTGTGTGTGTGTGTGTGTGTGTGTGTGTGTGTGTGTGTGTGTGTGTGTGTGTTTGTATAAAATATTAATTTTCAGTGCTGACAGCACCACACATGAAATCTCTGTTTTGTATTAAAATCAGTAAAATTAGTGGAAGATATATTTAAACACAGTCAATAAAGCTTTCTGTCAGACCACACTAGAAAGAAGGCACTGCTAGTAGACGGGGACAATGTGTTTCCTTTGCAAATGAGCAAAAGGGACCAAGATTTCTTCCTCACAGAACAACATAATAGTTTAGTTCTGGGGACATAAAACCAACACTTAACATTATGACACATACAAATTGCAGGATAGCAGGAAATGAAGTCTTTGATGCTCAAAATTCCAATGCAACCTACGCCTATGCATGGCAGAGTGACAGTGAGCCAGTGTGCACAGTACCCGGAGGCTAGCCTGAGACTGAAGCAGCTAAATGCAATGTAACCCTCAATTATTTTATCATTTCCACCTGTGCTTTCCTACACTGATATGTATTCATAAAATGCCTTTCTGAAGATGTTTTTTTTAAATGTTATGTATGTAGACACAATTGTACAAAAGAGGGTAAAAAAACAACAGATTTTTGAACTTTGGTTTTGAGAAGCTAACTGCTCTATAATCCAGTGATAGTCTTTAAAAGCAGCAAAATGTGAAATTATTATTTATGAAAAACATGATTAAATGGATGTACAAGCTCAGAGGTTGGCATTTTCTCATTTTTTGAAAATATTTTTTTTCACAGCATACATTTTTACTTGTCAAAGTAGAAAAAGTGCAGCATGTGTTGATAAAAACATTAATAATGGCTCTGTTCTATTTCTGTTTACCAGAAGGAGATAGATAGATAGATAGATAGATAGATAGATAGATAGATAGATAGATAGATAGATAGATAGATAGATAGATAGATGGATGGATTGATAGACAGATAGATAAAAGAGATTTATTCTTCCATCTTCCATTTTCCATCATGTTAAGCAGTTTGTACAACAACCCTCTCTCAACATCCAACACCAGGGGCTCCAATGCAGCACAGAACAAGCCATTATTATCAGCTTTAGTGTCACTGTCTCTGCTGCTGCCCCAACAGATGACTGCAAAGAAAACTGCACTTGCTTGCACTTGTTTTTCTGATTACTGTACACAGAGAGCTTAGATTCCTTGTTTGTGAGTTCAAACTTGGCCAATAAAGTTGATTCTAATTCTGATATTTATCGTTTTGAGGAAATGTGTTCATGCTAGCAAGCTGCTAAAATGCTAGCAAATGCTAATAATACAATAAAAAATGGCTTGAAAAAATACTGAAAGGAGTTGGGGAAGATTTGAATCGTTTACCTGGTTCAATCAAAGTGGATTTAAGTGCAGTAGTGTGGGTAAATGTCGGCCCCAGCTCGACAGGGGGCAGAGTGGTGAATCCACGACAGCATGGCGTCTCTGCGCTCATCCTGTCACACTCTATTTACTGCGCATGCGCACGGCAATCTTCCTTTTTCCAGTGCAGCGGAGTCAAGCCCCAGTCTTTGGCTCCGGGCTCCTTCATAAGGAGACAAAAAGACTGCAAAATGGTTGGTAATCTGTCCAAATATGTGCATACATGTGTACCTAAGACATACATTTAGTGCTGTGTGGTGTCAGATGTTTAAAAACACATTGCTGGTGTTCAGATGAAGGTAGATTCTATCCAGCTAGTGCCTACCCGGTCTGCTTAAACGTGGCCTAACTGCTGTCTCCACTAAGTTACTGCTTCCTGTTGCGTGTAAACTGATTTACTGTGATGTTTTCATTAGTTTGTTGCCAGTCAGTCCACGAAGCTCACATCCCCTCAATTTCCATTTTAAACAACTTCGCATTGGTCCCGTTAACATGTCGTCAGATCTCATTAGCAGCTGTGCTAACTCCTCGTTCATTTCCATTGGCTCAGATTGCTAATGTTAGCCGAGTGCTACGTTTCTTTCTGACAGTGACAGCCCATTTACTGCACACACAGCAAACTACTGCAGAATTAACTTGTGTTGTTGTTGTATTTGATGCTAAGGCCGTGCTTATTACTTTGCAGGGTTTTGTTAAAGTAGTGAAGAACAAGGCCTACTTCAAGAGGTACCAGGTCAAATTCAGGAGGAGGAGAGGTAAACCACACTAACAGTCACCTCATCGTCAGATTAATTTGAGTGTCTTTCTTTAATAAACTGATGTTTGTGTCCTTTTACAGAGGGAAAGACTGACTTCTTTGCTCGTAAGCGCCTGGTCGTTCAAGATAAGAACAAGTACAACACACCCAAGTACCGCATGATTGTCCGCTTCTCCAACAGGGACATCATCTGCCAGGTAAGCTCACACTGAGATTCACCTGTATGCATCTGAAGGGGAAACAGCCAGGCGTTATATTAGGTCACATCTTTGGCTGGTCAGTAGAGCTGAACAATTCATTGAAATCACAATATGACAAGGTGCCACGTCCAAATCACAGTAGTTGAAAGATTTTGATAAAAGCAAAATGTGTCAGGACTAGGGGTAGGTACCCAAATCTGGTATTTAACAGGCCTTGGGGTTAGATTTTTGAACAGTAGAGGATCAATCAGTCCGAGACACAAAGAACACATGTTCTATTAACTTTTGCTACATAAACTTTATCTTGCACATGCTATCTCACCAGCTCCATTTCTGTTTCATCTAAAATGTATTTTCGCTTTTCCAAATTCAGAAGAGTTCTTTGTCTGAGTCTGTGTGCGTGGCAGGGCCACCTCTCATCACTGTGCAGCACACACTCACTTAGACTGTACGAGTAAACAGTCAGAAATGTCATTTCACTTCACTTGTATCAATGCTGGCAAAGCTCGTTGCCGCAAGTGCGATATGTCTTATGCATGTAAGAGCTGAAACCTGATTAATCTCTGTAAACATCCAGTGAAAGTTCATCATAGACGAGCAGAGAATTGCAGCTTCCACTGTTTAGCTTGTAGTTTAGCTCTTGTTGCTCTGAATATGCTATCTATGCTAGCAGCGTAGAGCCCTCACTTAGAGTTAACAATATTATACACACATAAGTTAATGCTTAAAAGTAGCAATTAGCCAGCTGAAGGTTTGAGAGCATCATCTAAACTTTTTAGTGATTTGGGGGCTGCAGACTGTCTTGCTTTATTTTCAGCCTTTTTTTTAGCACAATGTTAGCATTAGCAGTGATTAAGAACTCAGTGAAACAGTAAAAATGCTATCAAAGAAATAGTTCTGTATTAAATTTTCTGCTTAAAAGTGATGAGCGACAGAGAGGAAATTAAATAGACAAATTCAAGCCATGCTATGTCTTTTCTTAATTTTCGTTTTTCCTCTTTGCTGTATCTGAGCGAAATTTATCCGTAGTCACAACATGCTCTTAGTGTGACTCACCGGATGTAGTCGGCCATTTCCACTGCACATTCATGTGGAATTCGCCTCCCCTTCTGCTAACTGCGTGTAAATATACTCAAAATCCCGTTTACTATGGGAATCAACAGCAACAATCTGAGCAGCAGCTTAAATGCTGGAAAAAGAAGGAAAAAGTTTTGCTGATAATTTGGATCATGTAATGAGACAGGTTTCATTGGTTCTTTCAGTGAATCATCTATTATAACTACTGTGCATGCAGATATTCCACCAAAATAGTTCACCCTTCACTATTTTGCAGGAACATAGTCAGAGTGTCCTGGGCTTAGCACAGCCTGAGATGATGATGATGAAGCAGTACAGTGCTACAGAAATCCCTTTGCTTACGAATCAGATTCTCCAGATGCTGGAGAATGTGGTTGTTTTGTTCATGCCACAGCAAAAATCACTTTGTATTGACATTTGTTTTAATGCGAAAGAAATGCAAAATCACCATTCCCACTAAAATCATGACTCGTATTGCAGTATTTGTCAAAATATTTAGAATATTATTACTTTTGCATATTGTTCATCCTAGAGGAAGAGTTATGGCTTTGTCAACTGCAATACTCCAATATTAAGTGAATAATGTGAAAGAAATGGTCGTTCATTTTAGAACTTTAACAAAGTAAACATGGTCAGATAACTTAAAATTGTAGCTGGATCATCATGCCAGGCTGCAAGGAATTTTACAAAACATGTAAGCAATAGAAATACTGTCAGCGGTGAACACTGATATTAACATACTGTGGTTTTGTTTTGTAATTGTGTTGCAGATCGCCTATGCCAAGATTGAGGGTGATATGATCGTGTGTGCCGCCTACTCACACGAGCTGCCAAAGTACGGAATCTCCGTGGGCTTGACGAACTACGCAGCAGCTTACTGCACTGGTCTGCTGCTGGCCCGCAGAGTACGTATAAACCAGAAAGTGATTTTCCTATGCTAGCTTGTTGAAACCATCATAAATAATGCAATTTTCTTTCCTCAGCTTCTGAACAAGTTTGGCCTGGATAAGGTGTACGAGGGCCAGGTGGAGGTGACGGGCGACGAGTTCAACGTGGAGAGCATTGATGGTCAGCCAAGCGCTTTCACCTGCTACCTGGATGCTGGGCTCGCTAGAACCACCACAGGCAACAAGGTGTTCGGTGCTCTGAAGGGAGCTGTGGATGGAGGCCTGTCCATCCCACACAGGTAACCTCACACCTCCTGCTCACAGACATGCCTGGATGTGATGAAGTGCTGTGTGAGAATGTGTGAGTCTTCAAGCCTTTCAAGTAACACTATTATAGAAAATACGACAAGACAGGGCCGAGTCCAAAAGTTTCTGAAATGCGACTAAAACCAATTCTGTCATTGCCATAGATGACAAAGAAACATGGTGTTTACATTTAATCCTCCAAACACATTTTTACTAACTGTGGGCTAATTTTGGACTGTAATATAAAGTGTTGCACCTCTATGGATATAGCACAGCCATGACTAGAAGTAGAGAACACTGGAAAAAAAAGTCATCTGTTCAATACGATGCCATTAGAATGCCATAAATCATTAGGAAAAAATTAAAGTTGAGTTTCTTTTATTTATTTATTTATTCTTTTTATTTATTTATTATTTCAGGGTTCAGAAGGTTCAAAATCTAGAAAAACATTCAGGTTTCTTTGTGCTTTTTTGTTCTGTTGACGGTGAACCATTTGCCTTTTTCGTGGAAGGCGTTTTGACAACTCGGCACTGTTGCGGCTATTGATTAGAGCTTATAGGACATCGCAATTATTAATGTTATTAGTAACGCCGGGGCTTTTCCCTCTATGACAAGTGCGCTCTGAAAAAGGCCAATTCATGCAGACTAACCCTCAGTAAGTCTTCTTTGTTTTTTTCATGGATTTGGGCTATTTTCCAGTTGACTAGCACTAAAAGGCTTTTCAACAGATGTGTGCAGATACCCTGTTGTAATCAAAGTCATTACAGAAATACAACTGAGCCAGTAAGGATGGCTGTAGTGAGCACAATTTTGGAATGAAATGGTCCAGTTGTATTGTTTTTATCAAGGGGATTCTAATTATTTTAATGGAAGTGCTGAGGATGCGCTGTCAATTAACAAACTATGATTTCCAGCCCTCTTTTTTCCCCCTATACACACACAATTGTCAGCTGAATTGGACATATTTCAGGAATGCTAAATTCAGGAAGTCCTCGTAATGATTTTCATTCACTGGTGCATTTTGCACAAAAACAGGCTAAACGCTTCCAAAGTCATCACTGCTGTTAGTCAGGTCTTGCTGCATTTTGACAACGAAGGTACAGGAATTGCAAAATTATATGTAAATTATTTATGCAGATTTTTTTTTTTTTTAAAGAAAAACAAACATTCGAAAGACAAAAGCTCTCATTTTTACTGACTTCAAAGGCTGTACTGTTCTCTATGTCATCTCCAGCTTTTGACAAATGAGAAGATACAGCCATTTTTATTTTGGTATGTTATGTTAGGCCTTTTTGCTGCTGAAGGTCTGGAAGAAAAAAAACTCCAATAATAAAATCACAGCTGATCAGTAATCAGAATCACCTTTAATGGCCAAATTTGTTCACACAATCAAGGAATTTGACGCTGGAGTATATTGTATAGTTTTAACTCAGTCAGAAAGACGGGGTCAGAACTGCAGCTGTCTTACCTGAATGCGTAAATATGTCACCTGACCAGGTAGTCCAGGTAAAGATGCTGACTATCTTGAGTGAACAGCCATTGCTTTTATGAATATAAATAATTATACTGCTGCTTAAGTCTTACTTTCAGAGGGTCTGAATAAGGAGGAAGCTATGTGAATACAGGTTGGAAACCTGTTTATTGTGTTTATCTTATAATTTGCTTACCACCTGGCAGTCTACCTGTGAATTGCTTGTTGATGCAAAGGAAGGCTGTGAATTTGATTAATCAGCCTGTCAGATGAGTCTTCTTAGCCTTCGTAACGGTGGAAGTTAGAAGACGGACACAAAGCTGGCATATTTGTCGCTTGGCCCAGCTGTGCAAAGCAAACATCTGGTGTTGGATTTAATCACGCATTTGACATACACAGATGTGAATTGTACACATAAAGTACTGACATGAAAGTAAATCTGTTGCGAATATGTGTCGTTAAATAGTGACGAAGAAATAGTGGGACACCATTTTTGACATTTAACCCTCGTTCTAGGCATTCTTGCTTCGATCATGTTTTTCCTCACTGCAGGCTCATTTTTCACTGCAGTGGAAAGTCCTGATCCTCCATGGAAACGACACAACTATGGCTAAAAGTAGAGAGAATTCACAAGTATTTTGTGCAAATCAAAGTCGGACTGCAGTAAATCATAGAAGAAAAAAATTAAAGTCACAGATGAGTCGTTCTACAGAAGATCTTCAAGGAGTTGAAAATCTAATTTTTCTTTCTTTTTTATGTTTGATAAATGGTGTAATTTTGGCTTTTTAAAAACATATTTGGAGTGGATTTGGGGTTTAGATGATTAAATGCATTAATACCTCTTGGTTAAAAAAAAAAAATCCTTTAGCATGTTCATTTTCCAGTAGTTCATCTTGCACCTAGCATTCAAATGTGACCTGTAATTGGTTACATCATGCATTTTAGGTGCATTGTAATGAATCTGCCTGAGGAGACATGTTTTATTTTTTAAGTATTGGCCAGCTTCAAATGCTGTCTGCTTAGTGTGTCTCCATTCATGAGGTTTGGGGAAAACGGCAGCCAACATCTGTCACCCTCCTTACCTACTGAGCGTTTCCATATGCTAAAATACAGTTTGTTCAGAGTAGATTTGACAAGAACAAATTAATAGACAGTGTAAGTGCAAAGAGTGTGATGTTGTAACAGTAGGTGTGAATTTGCCTCATGTGAAAATGAAAGTGTCAGTGGATCTGAAAATTTCTATTTAAATGCTGTTAATGTCGGTGCAGAACAGATTCATTCACTGAACCTCCATTGGATCTTTTTTTCCTCCAGCACCAAGCGCTTCCCTGGGTATGATACAGAGAGCAAGGAGTTCAACGCTGAGGTCCACCGCAAGCACATCATGGGCGTCAACGTGTCTGAGTACATGAGCTACCTGATGGAGGAGGATGAGGATGCTTACAAGAAGCAATTCTCCCGTTTCATCAAGAATGGAGTCACCCCTGATTCGGTGAGTTCTCCTGTGTGCATCATTAAGACATTTTCAGTCTGTACTACATGACACAGAAACTGTTAGTAGGTAGATGGCATTCTTGAGTTGTTTGAATTGATCTGGCCAGGGTCAAATATTTTTTTTGTTTGTTTTTTAACTAGTTTTGTTAATTGTGGCTTCATTTATGAGGACATTATAGACATTTCTGTTCATTGAATTTTGCAAAATAACAGGAAAATGCACAGATTTCTAACAAATGAGGTATCGGACTAATTGACTTTTACTTTCAGCGGGATCGATAATGCTCACAGTTGTGCATATTCACCAACCAAGACCCATTATGCCAGGAAAAATCTTGATTTAATGTCTGTATGTGGTGTTTTTTTTTAAAGAACTTCCTTTTAGTCACAGTTGTTTGTTCAAAATAAAAGCACCAAATCTGTCCGAATTCAATCTAGACGGTATTTGGTACAGATGAAGTGTTCTCCTGCCTTTCCAAATAGAGCTTTAGACTCAGTAATTCAGCCATAGCATATCTTCTTTTTGTCCAAATAATTGATATTTGTTCATTTGAACAGCATAATCCCCGTGACAGAGTGGTGTTGAGCTTTTGAAATGCCAAATAACAGTTTGAGATGCAGTTCTGAGCCCTTCTCTCAGCCACTCGCAAATTTCGTGTCAATTTTTCAGACCAAGTTGTGTAAATCTCAGCATACATTTGCCCAGACAATCCATCAGTCAAATTGGAGTTTGTGATTTGCTACGACACAAGCTACAGGAGCAGGATTTAGATGGCTTCTGGGCTGAAGGCAGAAATAATTGCTTCACGGTTTACCCGTGGCAGTCAAACATGGAGAAACGGCGTCTAGGAGGGCTTTATGAATAAATACATAATCTGTGAACAATAAAGCTGATGTAGTTCAGGGAGAAAATGATTCAAGCCTGTAAACTTACAAACTATAAAACAAAGTGTTGAAGCTTGTTGATAGTTATATTTTTATATTTTTAGTTGCATTTCCAAAATTGTTTGAACCCACTGTAAATGGTACACCTCTATTTGTACACATGAACAATTTGATTTTTTCATGTGTAGAAAAGAATGCATTGTAGAGACAGGAATCCGTTTTTTGAACACAAGACTGACGAGCTGCGTTTGTTTCAGATTGAGGAAATGTACAAAAAGGCTCATGCTTCCATCCGTGAGAACCCAGTTCATGAAAAGAAGCCTCCCAAAGAAGTCAAGAAGAAGAGGTGAGAACTGGCACTTGCTGTTATTTTGATTTATTCTTGTGGTTTATTATAAGAACTCAGGAATTCTTGTTAAAACCTGGAGGAAAAATAATTAGTCCGACCTCTTGACTGTTGAGGTGAAATGTGGTGACTCTCATTGACACACCTGTCTTTTACAACTAGGTTTTCCACAGTTAATCTGACATGGTTAATTGACACTTCACATGCTAATTGTGTGTGCTTCTCTGACAGGTGGAACCGTGCCAAGCTCTCTTTGGCCCAGAGGAAAGACCGCGTCGCCCAGAAGAAAGCCAGCTTCCTCCGGGCTCAGGAACAGGAGGATGCAGACTGAGGTGTTGGTCTGCTGTGTTCCTAAAACAGAAATTTGTTCTAATAAATCTATCAAAAAGAGTCAATGATCTCGTGTGCTTTTTCCACATTGCCCTTAATGATTTTAGCAGGGGCTTCTTGATGCCATTTTGAATTATTAAAAAGAGTTTTTTATTTTTATAAGGTGGAATCTAGTGTGCATCAGTTCTGCAGTGAAGTCTAACCATTGCTGCAAACAGACATCATACCACGCACAAGTTTCTATTTGTTGCTCGGGTCAGTTTTGTATTAGCAGTGCCAAAGTCGGCCATGATGGAAGATGAAATCAGAAGTATGTAAGAATGTAGACGGTGCAGGTATGTAAGTCAAATTTATTCATTTATCTTTGTCCTGGTTGGAAAAAATTGCACTTTCTCAGTTTACTGCAGTGACCCTAACAAAATTGATTTATTACATGATTTAATATTAAAGGTACATACCTGGTAGGAGTAGAACTAACTTAAAATACATCAGTTATACATGTAAAGTTTGATAAAAGGGAACTGTTATAGCGGTTTCCACGGTGAAAAGGATTGTCAATTTGAAAAAAAAATAAATAAAAAAGCATCAGGCGACAGGAATCGGTCTGTGTGCCAGAGTACAATGCTTGCTTATTTATTAGGAATCTTTTGTATGCGAGATTTTCTTCCATAGCAAAGTCTTGAGGTTGTTCAGAATGAGTGAGTGCTCGATTTCCATCTGCTCTGCTGAACCTTTCAGCGCGATGCAGGCGTACAGCTGCTTCTCGAGCTCCTCGCTCACGTCAGACGGTGCTCCCCTCAGGATGTAGTCCTTTAGTGCTTCACAGGCTTTGGCTAAGTTTGGCCTGGTGACCTCTGGTGTGCAGCGATGCTTGGTGAGGTCACAGGAAGTGAGGCAGTCGGCCCCGTAAAGACAGTCCTCGTCCACATCACAGCGCTGCTGCCTGATGTCCTCTTGGAAAATGGCCTCGGGAACAATGTAGCGCGCGTCCATCACCTTCAGGTCATGGCGGTCGTTGTAGCCGAAGTTCGTGGCGCTCACATCGCACATGAGGAAACTGCCGAAAGTGCCATGGAAAATGTCCTCGACCAGCTCCAGCAGTCCGATGGAGATCTTGGCCTTGTGTGGCCAGGAGGGGGTGAACCACTGGTCCATACTGCGGCGCAGACCAGCAGGAATCCACACCTCGATGATCCAAGGTAGGCTAATCCCATACAGGGGAGAGTGCGGCACCTTCTCCAT
The DNA here is from genome assembly GCA_024666655.1 of Dascyllus trimaculatus. Lineage (NCBI taxonomy): Eukaryota > Metazoa > Chordata > Actinopteri > Pomacentridae > Dascyllus > Dascyllus trimaculatus. The sequence goes on from CM045446.1 coordinate 16,415,003, forward strand.
CATATACAGGTCTCCACAGAAGCCCAGCAACTTGGGCGTGTGCTCTCTGTCTTGCAGGACTAATGCTAACAGGAACTCATTAAGCTGCAGCAGGGCCCAGGTGGAGCGAGCCTCTGGCAGTGAGATATGGCCGTCCTTATTGGCATCTGCCATGGACAATACTTGGGCTGCCAGGTCTGCAAGGTTGGCTTGATCCCCCACTTTGGTCTATAAAGAAATGAAAAAGTTTCAAGACAAAGCAAGTTTTAATTTAAGCTGAGTTTATCTGGTATGTAAAGGTCTCATATTGAGCCCCCTTTTCAACAAATTAATGAAAATATTACATGGACCCAGAATGTGTCTTTCTACTTTTCAGCTCAGAACACTGGTTCATGGCTCTAAAGTGACTGCAGGTTAACATGTGGACTTAATGTGCTGTGTTTCAATCACTATGTCATACTGTTGCCCGACAACAGCAAGAGAAAAATATGTAAATGAGTACAGCTTTACTGGGAATTTGCATGTTTTAAAACAATAGTATATGTGAGCATAGAGAGCAGGAGAGAAGTAAACTGTGTTTCGGTTAAGGCTGCACTGAAGCACAACATTCAACATGGAAACGCAGATATCAACCCAATTCTTGTATTTTGGTCTCAAATCGATTGAAAAGGGCCTATATGGTGAAAATCCATACATAATTGTTGCTTTGTTATTGTTATAATCTTAGTTGTATAGTAAAAGCTGTTAAGTAATGTAGATATTTACTTCTGCCATTCCTCAAGCCCCTCCACAACTAGACAGTCTCCGAGCTTTACAAGCCACTAAAAATGTGGCCCAGGTGCTACCTCACACCCAACAAACCAATAGTTCTCCAGTTCAAACTTTGAATTATCCTACTCTTCCGCTGCCTGCTGCTTCCAGGTGAATTATTAGAAATGAGCAGCTGCCTCACAGTCCACAAGCTGCATTTGCTTCCTAGAGCTGCTTCTGCTAAATCTAAAACGTTTGAGCCATGGGCAAAACACACCAAATGTCCTGCTGTTCGCTGCAAGGCTGAACAGAAGTGTTTTAATGCACTCCCAGCATTTGAGAAAGTGAACACCCAGTGGAAACGTTTCATTAATGGTGCCAATTTCACCCCAAACCCGGTTTTAATTGTGTCCCCACAGGTCAGAGGTCTCTAGAAATTCTATTGCTGAGAGACATTCAAAGATGGGGAAAATTTTAAAGGTCTCATTATGTGCACATTTTTAGCTTGACAGTTATTGGTTCTTCAGTTCCTACATAGAAACTGAATAATTCTTACTGGTTTGTAAAGCTTACAGGCCCTGTAGTTGAGGCAGGATAAATAAATTGTCTTCATATTCTCACAGCTTTTACTTGACACCTCCAAGTTTATAACGAAACACAAATCACAATAAAAATGGATTTTCACCACATGGGACCTCTAATGAAGTTTTCCTGACCTTTAGGTGGTTTAAGATCATCTCTCTGAACTTCTCCACAGACGTTCCCTTGGTGGGCTTGCTGAAGGTCGCAGCCTCCTTCCTGGGCTCCATGTCACCTCCCAGATCATAATGAGGAGCCTCCTTCATCTGGCACTTAATGACCCCCTCTAGGTCTCCCCAGCTCCCCGAGTAAACCTAAAATAAACAAAGGCAGGCCTGAAGTGTAGCTGGATTAATAAAAAGCAGACCGGAGGGGAGTGTTTGATCTAAAAAGGACTGACCTGACTGTTGGGCTTGGCAGTGAAGCACTTTCCCAGGTAAAGTGTGTCTTTCTCACATAGGCTGCTGCAGGCTGAGCCGTCGATGACTCCTTTTCTGTATTTGTCACACTGAAAAACACAATGGAAATGGGTAGACGTCACAAAAGGAAGAGAAATATGACCGCAGTAGTATTAAGAATATAGATTTTCTAGGATTTTCTGATTGGATGGGTACATATGGGAAATAAAAAACTCACTATTGAATTTTTGCAGTCGTGCCCACGACACAGCTCTGTGTAGGACGAATACTCCACATACACAATCCAGCTCCCTACGAACACTGCCAGCCAGGAGAAGAAGAGGTACTTCATGTGTAGGTAGGAGAATCTGGCCTGTTGGCAACACATTTTGAATGTTTAAATTACTGTTAGAGTGAACATCGACTTGAAAATCACGCTCAAATGCTTTCAGTCAGCCTTTATTCAGTGAATAATTTGCAGCTCACTCTGTTATCCCTGCATGTTCCTCTGCATTAAAATGGCAAACCTGGTGAGATGGATTTTTTTTGGATGTCATACATCATAATGGAGATTAATGAGAGGATGAGACTCATGTTTGTAGCTGGAGGCCGGTTCATCAGTCTTTCATGCAATGAGCACACAGCATGTCCCTGTCAGGATATGTGTTCCAGCAAAGCAGTGACTTTAAAGTGTGAAAGTAAAACCATAGCATATAACCTGGAGATGGCCCCACACACTGCTGTTGTTCAATATTTAAAGAGGTGCTCCACTCATTTTATACATCAATCCGTTTAGTAAGCATGAGCCTGCGAAAACATTTGTATCATATCTTCTGCTACTCTAAAGGATCTCTGCCATGTCTGGAGACACTACTGAAATGCCACTGCATGAATAGTATTTCTTCAGCCTTAGAGTGTGCAGGTTTTGAACCGAGTTTTCACAGATTGGAGGCTTGAGTTTGAAAGCGATAGGTGTTTGCCTGACAGAGACACTAACTAGTTGCATTATGGAAATTGATGGATCTAGTGTTAAAGGAGTTTCACCCATATTAGGAAATGAAAGCAGTGGCACCTCTACTTTTCCTGCTTTGCTTCAGACCATTACCAAAAATAATTTTGGTCTTTTGCAAATCTCTCGACCTATTGGAAGTGCAAGACTAATTAAGCCTGTAGTTTTCACATTGAGCATACAGTATATTCCATTCCATTCATGTTGAATAGATTCTAGATCAAACAAACAAAAAACTGAAACTGAAAACACTGAAAAACTGGTTAAACTGAAATATGGTGGCACACACCATAAATAATGAAAAATAAAGCCAAACTAAATGGGAGATGATACCTGAGCTCATGTAATTTCATAATGCAAACCCTGATTTATCCCGAATTGTGTGTGCAAGTAGGTAAGGGTTTCCTTTATTTGTCTGAAAAAACAGAAAGTGAATATGTTGATGCATTGAGGAAATACAGCACTACAGTAACACAGAATCACAAGGAGAAGAAATATAAAAAAAGAAGGTCTGTGATGTATAAGGTATTCATTTACTTTAAGGCAGCTTTGACTGTGATAGTCCCAGGAGCGCCAGCCAGGGTTTGCTGGAAAAGCAATATATGAACTATAAGTGCAGATACAGTCAGCGGTTTAAAAAATGTATGATGTGTTCCAAGCAAAATGAAATAGGCCTAAAAGGCCAGGTGATCTAGAGACTAAAAATACACTTCAGTCAGGGAGAAATTCAAACAGACCCGACATTGAGAGTTTTGTCTCCGCTTTAAGGAGTAAATAAACGTTCTTGATGCAAAGGTAATGCAAGTACACTTATCTGTAATTGTATAACACGCATATAAGCAAGTGTTTTTTTTGTGTTTTCTTGCTTTTTCTATCATTTTTGTGCAGTATGTTACTTTGTTTGGGCTGCAGGAAAGAGGCTGAAGCAAAACTCGGTATTTGTGAATCGCACTAATAATAATCTAGGTTAAATCTAGGGGGAGAATATTTATGTCACATGGAGACAATGTGAGAATAAATTATGCGATAGTTGAACTGATTAATGTTAACAGCTTGATCTTTTAAAACACAATCACGTGTTTAGGCACATTTTAATAAATCATACTGTTTTAAAGAATTTCATTAAGTTTTTGTCTGAGTAACTCGACTATCAGTCCTGATGGTCAGTGCAGCACCTTGCATGGTATCCTAACGACATCCATCTTTGTAAACAGATGAATCAAAGTCAAATAGTAAAGTGTTTTGGAAAAATGCAGCCATTACCATTCTATGTTCGACCAGTTGGGGGCAGCAGATCAACTTGTAAATGCAACATTACACAGCCTGTTATCCCCTCGAAGACATAATACAGCCAAGGTGTTAGCAAACGGGAGCGTTAGCCATCATGTTTCTGCCAACTTGATAACTTTAATTCCTTCACCTTTCAATTTCCACTGGTGTTTTTGCATTACTTTTGGTCTCCACCAACTCCTGAGGGAAATCATTTATACACTGCCTTTGAAATGCAAAGCCACAAGGTGCTGCACAAAGCAAATATTAAGATACAAAGGATGAAACCAAGCAGACAAAAACACTAAATTTAAAGAAGAACAAAATGAAGAATGTTTCAGTAATACTTTCAAAAAGGACTGACTTAGTCAATTGCAGATCTTCTAGGAGGGATTTCCATAATTTAGGGGCATCAATGCCTAATGACCTCTGATCATGAGGTGAGACTCAGGAACTGTCAGATGTCAAAAAGTCCCTGCCAAAGGATTTCAAATAGCGATCAGTTTCATAAGGAAATGAAAGGTCACAAATGTAAGCGTGTGGGAGGCCATATAAGGCTTTAAAAAATAGTAGTATAATCCTAAAATCTGATAACTGTTTTGCTTTCAAATTGATAAAACTAAAATCTTGCTGACATAGCAAACCAGTCTGGCTGTCAAGTGAACGGAAGAATAACAGTCATCACGATGAAAATGTAATATAGCTTGATACTAAACTATTTAATGATGTAAAATCACAGGTTTATCTCAATGGCAGAGTAGTGAAAGGTGCATTTCAGAAAGTCCATCAGTCTTAAAATGTCTATTTTCAAATGCTAGTCTGATAAAAGTCAATAAAGCAATCTTTCCCTTTATTTGGTCTGCCAGTAACTAAGTGACATACAAATGAGCTCCAAACTGAGCTGTATTGCATCATTAATACAAATGCTTCTAAATAGGTGCTCAGTAATTAACAGTAAATGCTGTTTGTGGAGCATTTAGAGCACCTGCGGACTCATTACCTTGTCTTTTGATTTTCTTTCTAATTCCCCAGCTGATAAAATATACAGTCTGCTCGGATCCATAATGGCATCCGTCCAACTGGAGAACATTAGTGTAAAATAACAGACTTTGTAGAGGCCCTGCTTCCCCGTCTATTAATGATTCTTGCACTCAGTGCCTGACAGTGATGGACTCCCCCTGCTGCCACCCTCTGCCCCTTTCACTGCCAATTTATTTATTGCCACAAGTCTCTCCATCTCCTCTCCGTGACACTCGGCACTCCATCTTCTTCTTTTGACCCAGCAGCAGTTTTAAAACAGTTTAACACCATGTAGGACAACTTAACAATGTCAGAACAGGCAAATATGTGAGATTGTTTTCAGCTATGAAAAGTAGATGACACTATATTTGTCTTTTTTTAAAATCTCTCTCTAAATGGAACTTCCATCTATTTTCTGCTTTCATCACCACAGATAATGCAGAAATCAGCTTTCAGGCAGCTTCTACATGTCACTCTCTAATCTAGTTTCTCTCCATGCTGTGACCTTTAATATCATGTTTTTTATATTATCCAGTGTTTCAGGAAAAAGCACCTAATGTATTTTTCTGATATTGCTATGAGACCATTTCTGTGCATTTGGCCACTGGTGTGCAGAGCATCACCATATATACAGCACTGGCATTATTATGTTATGAATTTGCTACGGCAAAGACGATACCACACAGTTTACGACATGGAACAACATTAGCATTCGTTTGTATTTCTGGCCAGCTGACAACTGCAAGTCCAATATTCACTCTGATTTTAACTGTTTTGTTTTCCACTCCTGAGAGAAATATCTAGTTCTAAATTTTCTATTGTGTTCACCAAACCGTGTCTTTTGCTTTTTGGTGTTTATAGGTTACTTTTTCACTGAAAACAGCTGTATGGTGTGACTGAAAAAAGATACATATGAGGATAGTGGGACTGAATTTTAACAAGTTGAGGGCCACAAAACCAAAACACTGAAGTGAAAAACATTAAAAAACTACTTAACTGCATTTCCCTTTACTACACACCAATCAGCCACAACATTAAAACCACCTGCCTAATATTGTGTAGACAACAAGCAAACATCTCTGATCCACTGAGTAATGGATACTGTGGTATCCGGCACCAAGACATTAGCAGTACATTTTTTAATTTCTGGAAGGTCTCCATGGATGTTTTTCCAGCACATCCAACAGATGCTTGATTGGACAGGGATCTGGGGAAGTCAACACCTTCAACTTGGTCATGTTTCACAAACCATTTCTGAAAAATGTTTGCAGTGCAGCAGGGAGCATTATCCTGCTGAAAGAGGCCACTGCCATCAGGGAATACTGCTGCCATGAGGCGGCCTATGTGGACTGAAACATTTTTCCCTAAGATGCTAACAATACTGCAAAAGAAAAATGGGGACTCTACATATATAGGTATGTTAGTACTGGCATTTTAATTTGTTTTCACAAATTACAAACACAGCCTGCGGTTCAGCTGAAAAGTCCCTGAATTTTTGTTGCGTGACTGTTGATCACTGCTGAACCATGCATGGGTTGGCAATGGCACTGATTAGCACATGATCTTTTTTGCTTTTTAAAGAATCTGTAAGGAAAATGCTTTATTTTTTTGACAATTTTTAAAATTAATACCTGTAGAATAAACAGATTTTAGTGAAATATCATGATTTTAAGCTTAGATTTGGTTGATTTTCCCGAAAGAACTGCACCTCACACATGATTTGTCCAAGAACTGTCCAAAAGTTGAAAATATGACAAATTTTAAATAAATAATTTGGGTGATTACTTTCAAAGATAACATGTCTTTCAAACCTGCTGATGGATTTTGGGATACAGAGGGTTAATATGAAAATACTGATTAGTGCAGCTTTAATTTTATTCAGGAATAATGTTCAGTAAGTTGAAATCAAAGGAAGAATGTCGTGCATTCACAGAAATATTTTTAAAAGAATCGTCATTAAATCATACAAGTGCTATGTGTTCTCAGTCCCTTTTAAAATTGCCTTTTGATTGGTGACTTCCATTATGATCCAATTATCAGATACTAATATTACAGTAAACACATAACATAAATAGAAAGTGATCTCATTATCAGTGACCAGCTATTTAACTCTTGCTATTTGCTTCCACTGATTGGTTTCCTAACCAATCTGACCATGCAGACCCACAGCAAACTTAATAGCAGCGGCCACACAAGTAAGTGCTGCTTGTACGCCACATCAATTTTTCTGCAGGTGTAATGCATCAACAGCAAAAACATTATGGAAAAAACGCTCTATGGGGAAACAAATGTATGGTTGGCCTTTTTCTGATCAATAGCTTGTGGCTTTTATTTCAAGTCTGGCCAATGCATTTCTATCAGCGGGATTATCTATTGACCCTTTGTGAGCAGAGAGAGTTACACAAACATGGCTAATGAGGCGATATTGATTGTGGCTGCTGTGACAGCTATTAATTAGAGACTGACTGGGAGCTGTGGCCAGATGCTGAGGTGAGTGGAAAGAAACGCTCCGTCTTTAACTGGTTGAACTCCTTCCTCTACACAGCCCTGTTAGAGAGCGCCTCTATTCAAACCGTGTTAACCCTGAAGGTTCTGTGACTGCTCGCAGAGGATCGAGGACATGCTGTACTGCTAGGGAGCGTCACCTGATGTTGAGCTACCAAGGCAGAGAGGAGATTAAAGCTGATCACGAGCAGCACATTACTGTTCTGACACTTGGTTTTTGCAGCCTGCACACCATTCATCCATTATGTATGATTATAAAGCTATCCCTCAGAGGTTGCCGTTTAATGGGCTGCTGTGCAGAGCCGAGAAAGACATGAAAACAGGGAAACAAAAGAGGCAGAGGGCTGCAGGAGCAAGAGCCTGTCTGCTATCACTGACAGATGTAAAAAGAGGTTATGCACATAAAAAGTGATCCAGGTAAAGTGTTGGTGGGAAGGACCTCCTGAGGGAGTCCGGCAGGCTTCTCCACTTCTTTCCTCAGACTCTCTGAAGAGAAAAATGATGCCACAGTGTCTGCAAGACACTACAAAGATCTGACTCATCACAGTCCAGACAGCAGGCAACCCACCCGTCACAAACACATACACACACACACCACCTCCACTCCCACACACATACAAAGCACGCATTTCCATGCTGACTCAATACTGCGACAATAACACACAAGAACATTACTTTATCAGCAGCTGTCAAGGAGCTAGAAATCTACAGCATCAGGTGCTGAGAGCTCAACAATCCCCACAGTAAATGAGTGCATGGGGGTATTCCTCCATGGACTGCAGCTTCCTGTCAGGGGAAGCCCCCTCCCACAGCAGATTTGTGTAATTTGCAAAGATATCAGAGCAGAACTACTGAAAGTTGTGGTTACGGATAACAGGCTACATGTGTGTTCACACTGTAAAGCGTCACTGAAATCGAACAGCAGAGTAACTGAATTTTAATTTCCACACAAAAGCACGAGCAGTGTACTTACTTTCACTCTCTCCATTACTTGCACCGCTGTCTCTGTGGAGAATGCATGCCAGTGCTTTTTGCAGAATCAGTCACAATGTGGCCAATAAAAATGCCAACAGTTGGCAGTTTCTGTAACTTATTTATGATCAGGAAGGAACGGTAAAAAATGCTGCACACTCAAGTGTATAGAGAATATGCTTAATTTAATCTCAGTGTCTGAATGATGAAATGTTCCAGTTTGGAGACAAAATCCTTCATTGCTGATGGATTTCTGTTGAAAAAAAAATGTTAAGATTGAACAAATCCTATCAAATGCAGGTGGTTGTAAATGTAAAATTTACATGCACATTATAAACGTGCAGGTGCCAAGTCCAACAACAGCAGCATGTCTTACACTCAGGATGCTACTGTTGAATTTGTGCGTGTATGTTAATATGTATGTGTAAATACAATATATAACAAGGTTGTTATTCAAGTTATATTTAACGATTGAAAAGGATAGGACCAAATTAGAGTGCACTTCTTCCTGCTCTGTTGTGGACATGTTTGTACATGGATATATATTTAATTTATTGTTTGACAATTTGCTCTGTGTGCTTACTTTTTATTTCATTGGCTAGTCTTGCTGGGTTTTTTTTTACTAATTGAAATAGCATTTTTCTAAATGTCTATCTGTGATTCAAAGAAATCGAAGACAAAAATAAATGGTAGCAGTTCTAAAATTGCTTGTTAAAATGTTGAATTGCTGTCAAAAACTCTTAATGTAAATGTCAGCATCTTATTAAGTTCTGAAATGGCACAAAACGTTTTGAATCACTTAACCTTGACACTGTGTTAAAAGCTTCTCTGAACTGAAAAACACAAGTTATCTTCTTTTGCTGTTACTTTTATATAATAAAATCTTAATTTCAGAATCTACAGATGAAAAACTAAGCAGAATCTACATGTTGTTAAGTACAACATTTTTGGCCTCACAGGTCTGATCAGTTTTTCTGCATGGAAATAGCTTCTCTCCCAGGATCACTGAATGACACTTCTTCAGCTGTCACTGGAAGGCTGAGGTGGCCTAGAAAACTAAGCAATGCTGGGGGCTCTCCCTGGAGACCGGCTGTCTCTTCCTCCTTTCACTGCACTTGACAGTTTTTATCTCTTACATGCATGGGAATGGACAGGGAGCGAGCAGCAGCAACTCAGATAAAATCCAAAATTAGAAGAAGCAAATGGCTCCAGCTGAATGTCTCAAATTAGAAAAATCACCAGTTACAGCAGTCTGATGATGGAGATAGAGGTGGGCTTCTTTTAAGCTTATGTTCAAGCTGACTTTCCACCAGTGATTTAAGTCCTGCATCTGGGTTCCTGAGACCTCCACTTGTCCTTGAGGGGCTTCCCCAGCAGTTTAATTTTACTTATGAAGAACGCCACTGTGGACTCCACCTAATTTCACTCACATCAAACTGTTACATAATGTTCTTCAACAGCTTCCCAGATGAGCAAGATCAGGGCATATCAGACACAGGGCTAGAACTCCTACTGAATAATGGCAAAAGCAGCCCATAATTCACAAATACTCCATATGCTGTGGCGACTCCTCCTCACATGAAACAGTGGAGCCATGGAGACACCAAATATGTAATAAGAGGTGATAGTAAACTTTTGCAGCCTCAGAAACAGACCCCTTTTTTAAATGTATGACTGTACCAGTTAGATGCAGCATGGAAGCGGTTGCTACAGCAACCAGGATCCGGACGGTGGTTGATTCCTTTCAACTCGTCGGGCATCAAGTGAATCATGCTGACAAACCTACAGCCACAGGATCCTGCAAATGACCACCACTTCAAATGCAACACATGAAGGTGAAGCGATGAAACGGATGGAGCAGTGATGAGTCGCATCTCCGCTGGCGGGATTTACCTGTAACACTGACTCCGTGCAGACACACACACACACACGGAGATATCCAATTGGACTTTACAGCAGAGTGAAGAGGGATTTCCCAGAAGCTTACCTGGATGTACAGAGGCTTTCTGAAGAACCCCCATGGAAACAGACCTCTGGCCATGGCAAACGCAGAACATCTCACAACAGCTGCTGAAGGAATAAATTCGGCGCTCGTATCAGGCAACGCCTATCGGAGTGAGCCTGGAAAATGTCCAGGTATCGTGGAAAGCATTAGTAATTCTGCCGGCAGCACCGTGGATGGATGGATGATGGATGGAAGGATGGATGTGCGTTTGGACGCAGCGAGGCGGCAGACCGAGCTGCGCCGCCGACTGCAGCGAAGTCAGACTCACACTGGGCCATGCTCACTTCTAGGGGGGCGTTTGGACCAATTACAGAGGGAGGATGGAGACCAGTTCACTTTGAGTCTCCTCAAACATTGCTTACATGCAGCCAATCTGCTTACGTTTTGCACACAGACAATAGGTAATCAATACCATAATACAGAATATGCATCTAATGTGCAGAATGTTGCATGTGAAGATTACTGGAGGATAAATTATTGATCAGTCTTAATTGGTGTTTCCTGGGACAAATTTAAATGTGCTCTAGTATTTTATAAGAGTAGCTCCTTTTACAGAATTTGCATGGCCCACTTCTTTAGTTGACTCTGCTAATGTTTTGCATATATAAGGTTTTGCTGCTTTCATTTTCTCTTTTTGTCCATACAGTAAAAAAAAACCCAGCAGAATAGCGAGGCTTCATATAGTTTTGGATGACATCAGTGGTGGTTTTTCAGGCAATCAAATTTCAAATTTGGCCAGATTTTAGTCATATTATAACACAAATAATATTTACTTTAAATTTCTAACCTTGAACCATAATTGAGGGTTAGTATTGTATAATAGTAAGTATTGTATTTGGGGTAAATGTTACACTGTTAGCAATCATGTTTTGAGAAGAAATAAGTTAGTATTTTGCTATGAAAGCTGTTTTAAATAATAGTTATTCTTGGTCTCTCCAGGGACCCAGAGATGAGGGATGTTGTTGAGAAATTATTTGTCTCAGCTGCTGTTTGCTGAAGGGGTTGTGTTGTTCTTTCTCTCTCTTTCAAACACACTGAAGGGGTTCTGTTGGATCTATGCCAGATGTCACACTTGGCCAGGCCACAGTTTTCACGTTGTGCTAAATTCTTGTGTGGTTTAGACAGTGTCCTTTTAACTATCATTCTCTTCAGACTAGGAGTTGTTTTGTCAGCCAGTGTTTTGGTATATCCACAGGCATTCATGGTGCTCATCTATAAATGTCATCTCTCCAACACCTTTTGCACTCATGCAGCCCCAGATCATCACTCCCACCTCCGTGCTTGCTTCACTGTCAAGACTATGCATTCACTGTGGTAGTCCTGGTCATGTTCACCCCAAACATACTGGACTCTACCTGAGCCAAACAAAATGTCTTTTTTGGTCTCATCTGACCAAAGAATGTTTCATTTATCCATCAGGCTTCTTTTCGTGACCTTTTGGAAAGTTTCATCTGGCAGTTTTGTGCCAAAGAACAAGGAAGTGTTTTCTTGGACGCCTTCCAAGAAGTTGATGTTATGAACCTTCACACTGTCTGAGCTTACACAGAAGGTCTGATTTCCATTTGTAACCACTGTGCCAAGCACCTGTCAATCTGTTTTTAGCAGCACGTGAACCGGTTTGTCATGCATTGCTAATGCAGGTCTGATTAGTGGTACTATGGTGATTTCTATGCTTCCTGTTTACTGTTTCAGTTATGCTTCGACTGATTTTCTACCGTTGTGAATTATCACAGTATCAGAGATTTTTTCAATTCCTCTGGCAAATGTTTTCTTTGTGGGGCCATGATGCAGCCAGCTCTGGTGTTCACAGGTCATTTTATAACCGTGTTCATGCATTAGGCTTATTGGAAACCACAGCTGAACTCAATTTTGTTTCCGTGATCACAGTTATTCTCACATGTGTCAGTGATAATAAGTGTTTTGATTTTGCTGCGCTGAATTCCTTCTTTGGGGTCTGTATTTTCAATATAGTCATTCTAAAGTTTTCAGTTATGATTGTTCATAAGAGGAAATACTATAAAGTTTACTGACGATTCTTTCATTGTGTCTCTTCTTGGCAGTAATCGCCCTGATCGTTGCCCTGTAGTAGAGTTTCACAGACGTCCTTCTTGGACTTTGATGTGTCCAAAACTAAAGAGATGATGATCGATTTTACAAAGGGTCATCTCTGCTGTGGTGATTAAAGAGCAGGTTGTTAAGTTTGTGCAGCTCTATAAATATCTTGGAACTTTAATCAATAATAAGCTGACCTCTGAGCCTCTTGTGGATGCTGTGTCTTGGAAAGCCCATCGGCGCTTTTAATTTATGTTTCGAAGTTTTAATGTTGACAACACCTTAATGAGAATGTTTTATATTTGTTTTATCGAATCAGTCCTCAGGTTCTATTTTGTCAGCTGGTAGAGGTCACTTACCTTCAAAATAACCAGTAGATTGCAGGGTAACCTCAAAGTGTGCAGCAAAATTGCAGGCAAGACCTTGGGTGACCTTTCTCATCTGAACAAAGATGGGAATTTGGGAAAAGGTCCAGTCTTTCCTGGCTGATCCGTTCAAAGTGTTATCCGTCTGACTGCTGATACAATTTGCCGACATGCAGGACAAATAGACGGAAAAACTCATTTGTCCTCTCCCATTGGCCCTGTAAACAACTCAGTGTGAGTTTGTAATATCATATGTATTTTCTATTTATTATTGTTTGGATAATGTGACTACTGCTGGCTGTACAATGATTTGACCCTCAAGATGTAATATATCCTTGATATCCACTACTAACGTAAAGCACACAAACTTACATCCACTGAAAACATTCAGAAACAAAGGTTTCTTCTTAAACTCTTATGCAGATTGAGAACAATCAGCTATGAATGTGGTTATTTTTAGGCAGCAAACAATATATAATTACCCTTTTGTTGGGTTAAACAAGTCAAAGTACCACTTTGGGTTGGTTCGACAGCCTAGCTAGTTAAGTCAACATAATGCAGTGTTTCTGGTGTGTATGTGAAGCAGGGGAGGAGAGAAAATCTTGTAGGAACTTTTGGCCATGCTACATTTTAAAGTCCCTCTCCAGTCATTGATACAACCCCTAAAAACTCATCCCTGTGTATCAAAGTTACATATATAGAGTTTTCTTATCTGAAAATAATGCATTCCTACTTTAAAATATCTTAGGTGTAACGCTACACTGTTGCTTCTTCTAGAATATGCAGATCTGTGAAGTTCCTGTCTCACTCATGGCCGCTTGAGCACACCAGCTCACCCACATCTCTGCTCAGACACTGTTAAACGACTCTGTGCTACACAATTGAATCAACACAGCCACACATGTGCGAACCAGAAACCGATTCTGAAGAAGTACATTAGACAGAAAGTTCCACCCTGCAAACAGACAGGATCGGCTCCTTAGGTTTGTTTCTATGAAACCCCAGCAATCTGAATCTGTGTTTTCGAGGCTGTCATCCTTAGACTGCACTCTCAAGGTGGAAATAATGCTCTTTTCACTCATGATGCATCTTCTATCATATGAAACACTGTGTGAACAAGTTAACAAGGTCAAAAAAACTGCTTTACAACAAAGTCTGCAACAAATGACCTCCATGAGTTACATCAGTACCAAGGCTTCTGGGGAGGTTTTTTTTACGCCTTGCTGGCTTAAAAACACAACAGCAAAAGCCCACTAAAACTAAGAAGGCATTTCAGGCCGACTATGACAGTGCTGCTGGAGGATGAGATGGCTCTCCTGAGGAGTTCCTTGGGGACAAATCTCACAGCTTAGAAGGAGGCTTGTGTCAGCAAAGGAGGATGAACAAGAAGAAGTGGGATCATGAATCACATTTTACTGTATATTTTATATGGTTGTGCCTACAGCTGCACTACATATCTAAGTTTACCATGTTTCCACTTCAGTACTTTTTACAGAGAAATATTGTACTTTCTACTGCATGAGACAGCTTTCTTAGAATAAAGATTTCACACAGTTGGTAATATAGTAAGTTTTTTTTTTTTTTTTTTTTAAATACAACATATGGTTCAAGGTTAAACACTTGGTTTTCAAACTTTTTGGCTTCTTCCAAACAGCAGTGTGTAGTCAGGCACATGTTTCAGACGTCTGAGTTGTTAACAGCTCCACCAAATAGTTATTTTTCCCTCTAAATGTCTCTCATGGTCGCATTTCAATAAATGTACCAATGATTATGGTCTTTGCCAAAATCAAAGACTGAAAACAGAAAAATCTGTATAGAAGTCTGGATTGAAATCTGATTTTTTTCCTCTTTTCTCTCCCATCATTCATCTGACAAGCCGTCAGATTCATCATGTATTTAAAAATGTCTATGGAGTTGTTGAAACTAACTCCAACTGCAGCTACAACAGTAGCATGCTGCTGACACATTGATGCTTCACTATGAATAATCTGATGATGTATTAAAATAATATGTCAGTCAGAGGGTCCAAACCAGGACTTTTACTTCAGTACTTTAACTATATTTTGTAACAGAGTGTTTTTAGATCACTGTTTTGGTACTTTCATTTAAGTAAAGAACAAAGTGTCCTCTTATTTCTGGCTTTAGATGGCATAGTTTTTCATATTTTAATAGAAAACATGAATATTGTATTTTTTTGTGATACTACAGTGACAGTTCCTGAAGTTTATCTGAGTTCTAACTCATATTCTGGCATTTTTAAAGAGGTTGTTCTGTACTTTATTTTGTTGTCAGATGTGAGCCCTCATGCTGGTATCTTACAAATGCAGAGATGCAGTCTGCATCTCAGGGGAGTGGACCAGCAAAAAGGCAATGGGCACTCAGTTATACAGCACATTAGCAGGAGAAGCACAGGCATTATCATCCATCAAAACAGACAACAGTCTTAACTTTCTGTGATTGTATTTCATGGAAAAGTATTGCCGAGCGTGAAAGGGCAGCAGAGCTTTTTGTCTTTACAGTTAGACCCGGCAGATTTAATTGCACAAGAATGAAGAATTCATGCTGCACTCAGAGATGTGTGATCTGTGATAGCTGCACTGTGAAATCCTTTACAGAGACAACTTGAGAAAAGACAAGCAAAGCTGGTATCGCTGGCTGCAATATTGGATTTGTCAGAGGGACAGTTTATACAGAAAGTGGATGCAGATAAAGTATTTCCTGCGATTATGTAAGGTTGATTACCTTGAGGCGCTTTAAGTGGGCAGATGAAAAAAAAAATCTGCTTCCATAAATGAGCAAGCAAACAACAACTGTGTTGCTAGAGAGATGAAGGCACCACTGGAGTGCACAGAGAAAATGGCAGAGGAAAACAGGAATTGATGGGCTTTTTCAGTCGAATGTCAAGCTCTTCAAGTGGCTGATTATGATAAGTAGAGATAATTACGGGCAGAATCTAATATAATGAAAGCATTCTCCACAAACATAACCTTTCAGATTTAATTCCCTCTTTGGAAAACATCTGCATTACAAACCTAAATTAAATTTACCATTCATTAACAACAATAATCCCTGTTACAGTCTTACAACCCACACCTGCTCATTACCCCGTCATTCCACTAACATCCTTCAAAACCCAATAAGCTGTCTGCACAGGAAGAGTCTGTCACACAGCTCACCAGAAATAATTCTCCACAGCAACATTCAGTGATTTTGGGATATTTTGTTCCGGTTTTCATTAATATAATTTAAGTTTGCTTTAAATTCTGGCATGGATGCTGAAAGTAAAAGTGATTTACAGTAGTGAAATACTGCATTAGCAGCAACTGCACCACTGAGAGTGAACAGACACACTCATAGGAAATAACTTTAGTGAGTCCTCCCCCTCATGGTCAGAGTTCTGTATTACAGATTTGCAGCCAACTTTTTATTTTGTTGCTCTGAATCCAAAAGACTGGAACATTAAGAATGTGTCAGAGTGGTTTAATTCTGGAAATGTCACAAGCTTGAAGTATTTTTTTTCAAAATCACACCAAGAAGATGTTGTTCTTAATTTCTTCTACTTATTTTAAATATATTTTCTTCCCCCCTATTTCGCAGTCAGTGTCTTGATCAGGGGGTTTTGACATTATTCTACGTTTCTCTTAATGTAAACAAACCTAATAATTAAATCTAAATCAGCAGTGGTCATGTCCTACTAACAAGTATTATGGGCATAGGCGCAGGTTTCATTTGAATATTGGAGACGTGGGCTAGGGGTCTTGGAATGTCAAACACTTAATTTCCTGCCTTTCTGCAGTTTTTATGCACCAGTTTGTTCTTTTTCTGCATCCCTTTATGGTAGAAACGTCTTTACTTCTGTAAAAGAAAACACAAAATTCAGGCACCAAGTGACAGTTTGGTATATGACAGAATATATATGCATCTAATAATGTTTTCCAACATAGATTCAGTGGTTGTACAGGTTCATATTTCACAGATCAAAAACAGAGAAAAGAAAAAAGATACTCCCCTGTCTAAGGCATACTTGCATCTGTCTTACTTTTTCAAAACAAAAGCATTCTGCCGCTTTCATGCTTTTTGGGAGGAGAAAAAATGCACATGTTCAGAATATTGAGGGGGATGTATCTGCCGTGTCCCACGCGAAGTCTACGCCTACGATTAAGGGTAGAGCAGAGCTCCTTTGTTGTCTAACAACTTCCAAAAGCATCAGTGAGCCACACTGCTGCACCGGGTGACAGGTGCCTTTGTAACTATGAAGACAAACACTGCAGTTTATTTCCAGTTAATCCCACATTCACCATCCTGCTGCAGTAACTACTCAGTAGAGCTACTAATGTTTTTTAGTCTCCAGCAAACATTGTTTCTTCTTGTTTGATTAGAGAATGCATGCCAAGCTAATTTAGGAAGTTATATAACATTGTATCCAGATATATAAAGAATGATAACTATATTTACATTGTGTTGCACTTCAGAGTTTGTCTCTTATTCACAGCGAGCAGCAATAAGAAGCAACGTGGAGTTCAGTGTCTTACCAAGGACGCTTTAACAGATAGGCAAGTGGAGTTGATTATTGGGGAATTAATAATTAGCAGGTTATCCACTAATCAGGGGTTTCAGGTTCAGTCCCCTGCTTCTTTTGTCCATGTGCTTTAGTGTCTTTGGCCAAGACATTGAACCCCAGGTTGCTTCCTACTGCACATGAGAAATTCATCGACAGTTTAAGCTCTTGATCGGGTTCCTCGAGCCATTATTCAGCAGTTTTTTTCAGTGTGGTTCTGTGCATTGTCCAACTGAGGGAGGCTGCTGCCGTCAAGGGATGTTGTGAGGGACTAAGCCGCAAAGCAAGAAGACTCACAGGTGGATTCTTAACGGGGTATTTATTTCACCCCAAAAATGAAAGTTTCAAAAACCAATACTAAATTGTGAGGCCATTAAAGAGGTCAAATGAACAGAACTTAACTAATGCTATAACAACAAAATAACCCAGTAAACCAACTGCACTACACAAAACTCATAACTGACTATATATCCTGGCTGATCAGACCGAATAAACGCAATAGGGGAAAAATAAAACACCTACACCTAAACCTACAACAAAGATCACAAAACAGCACAATTAGTTTACTTAATCAAAAAGAACAACATTAAGCAAACCTAAAATATATCTACATACCCAACACAAGTCAAATAAATAATGTAATATTTAAGTAAAACAAAACTGGTTCACCCCTAGAAATTTGTGGCACTTGGTATGGTCTGATTGGCAGCTCTGGTATAAAAGCCTTACTTTAAAAACTTAAAAAACATTAAGTTGATCATACAAAAGTTAACTAAATGTGTGTGCTACAAATAGAAATTAAGTATTTTAACAAAGGCTAAATAAAATTTAAGCATGTTTGAAATGATAAATGATGTGTTATTTATGCATCGTTGTTTGGGTGTTTTGTGTGAGCGTAACATCCACATAAATACCAGGTACCAGTGTTTCGCAGCAGAACATTGATTTTTCTAACAAGCTGATCAGCGTTATTCACTTGACCCTTCATTGTTGTTGGCAATCTGTGCTTATTGTAATTACAGTTTCAGGATATTCTGCGCAAATACTGAGAAAGAGCCATTACATCCTCTGCAGGCTGCACACTTGACTTCGTCGCACTGTCACTGATGAACATTTTTCATGTTCCTGCTCTGTCTTATGCACAGATGCACTTATCTCTGTGGCTTCAAGCAGAGTTAATCAGCAGCTACTGATTGCAGTGATTAGAGATAAATTTAGGTCACTCCATAATCAATATGATCTTCTGGTTTAATGAGCGATTCAAGTTTTCATCAGCCTGTGCTATTGTTGCTTCTCCACGTGTCTCTGCATGGATTCACTTTTGTTGTTGTGCTGTGTTACTTGCACTTTTTCTTTGACACCTTCTTCTCCACATGTGGAAATACAATCTGTTTTATTTTTTAAAAAACATAAACCCAAACCTTATGAAACAGGGAGTTATATAATTTATCATCCGCATATGCAGAGAATCGGAATCAGACACGCTTGCTGTGTTTACCGACTGAAGTTTAGATGCAACACAAAAACATTGCTGACAACTAATCTAATACTTGAGACTGAATTTAAAATGACTTATTGTCTTGCTTAGAGGCATTTGTTTCATCTTTTTCTTCACACACACCAACTGAAACTTTCCCACAGTTCCCATGTGGTTCCATTAGAAAATAATAAAATGTCACATAATAGTCTATTAATAACACTTTGATTTGTCACAAGCACAATTTTGCTTATTTGAACAAGAAAGCAGCGTCATTCAAAAACAGGAAAGAAAGGAAAATGAAAAGTTTATTGAATTAAAAGGGATGTTTTTCAGAAATTATACATCTCTTGCTTCAGGCAAGAGACAAGCAACAGACAAGCAACAATAAAAGACAGCTGTGTTAAAATGAGGAGGCAAATTTAATTTACTTTGATCAACAATGAAGCAGTTGTGTTCCTAAAAGTCCACATGCATTGATGCAAGAAAATATGCATATAGAATTAATGATCGCATACTGATATGATCCTGATAAAACAGCTCAAACCTGATCATGTGGCTTCTGCAGTGTTTCTTGTCGTGTTTTTATGTGACTGGAGCGACTGCTGACTTCTGCATCCAGTAAATCCATCTGACCACCAGGTAAAGACAACAACTTAACACACTGAATCTGGGTGTTTTCGCAAAAATTAAATTTGATCTCAGTTTTGTTGTGGCAGTTAAAGAGTAAGAAGCTGCACAGTTTAATTGAATTTGTGTCTGGAGTTGTTAACCCAATTAATTACTGGCTAAAGAGGCCAGTCTCACTGTAGCTGTCTAAATCTGCCCTCAACAACTCCATTTAGCTGCCAGGAAAGCTCCCTGAGTTAGGCATCACTATGTAGGCGCAGGTCACCAGCAGCGATCGTGAGTTCGAGTCCGGCTCATGACCCTTTGCTACATGTCTCTCTCCTCTCTCTAACCCCATTCACATTGTCTCTTCCCTATCATTAAAACTGCAAAAATTCCCCAATAAAAATATATTTTTTAAAAACAACTCCATTCGTCACAAGCCTCCAAAATCCACATCAGTGGGACATAAATAGGTCACTCTTAGTAATATTTTACTGTCTCCCTCCACAGGCTCCTCATGAAAACATTAGTCATTGCATTTACATAAAACACTCTCAAAGTGATGCGCACCATCTGTTATGTAATTTTAAGCCAGAACAGCATATTTCCAGAAACCCTCCTCCATAAATAAGTTTCCATATGTGCTGTATAAAATATTCTGAGGCAGCTCTCTGCTTGCAGAAGATCAAATACATCAGACTGGATAGCACTGAATCATTTACACCATGTGTGAGGACTAGAAGTACAGCCTGCAGATTCTGTATGCTGAGGTTCTGTATAGGACAATGGATAGCAGTTTAAGTGAAATCATTCAGGTTCGTGTCATGTTTACTTGGGATCACTGTGTCACAGATGCATCAGGGGCTTTACTGTGTAATTCACACAGCGTATGAGAAGGATTTCATGCTGTGAACTAAATTTAGACGAGGCAGCAGCCCTCCCACACAATGTGACTGCCTGTCGCTGACGGACAGACATTTCACAAGCAGCACTCGACGCTAGAATAATCTGTCAGGCTATTTAAAGTATAAAACCGGTCATTCAGTTCTATTTTTGTGCGTTTTTGTTAATTTCACCAAATCCCAAGAAAAAAAAACAGTATGTTCATCTTGCAAAACTTCCTGACTCCTCCACCCTGCATGTGGCAGCCCCGAGCCCAAATATAAAAGATCCAACTTGTGAAAAATTTGTTAATATACAGTTTTATTTTTATCGTTTTTCATAGAAATGCAGAGCTGGTTGACCACTTAAAAGGTAAATGGATGAAGCTTATATATTGGACACCTTTTTACTTTAGCAGTTTACAAAGCAATTTTTTTTGCCTTTCATTCGCCCATTCAGGTTCAAGTTTCTATCCAGTTAAAAATGTGTAGTTATGCATTCAAATGTATAGAAATGCCCCTGCCCTTACTCCCTCTCAGCTCTTTAAATGATATATAAGGGTACTTCAAAATGTTCTCACCCTCACCAGGAAGGGTCGTAGCTCCCATTTTGTTGCATAACTATCCTATAAAGCCTTATATTACTGTCCACAAAAACTTTGGGCTGTCATGCTCGAGAACAATACACCACACAGCACAGGTGGCAGAAGCAGCCAAATGTGGCTTTGAACTGTTGCCCCATGAACCTTACTCACTTGATCTGCACCATCTGACTTCTGTTTCCCAAACTGAAATTTTTCAGAGTGATGAAAAGGTCGTGTATGCTGTTAAGGAGTATCTAAAGGCTCAAGATGTGACCTTCTTCTGGAAGGGATAGTGAAGGTTTATTATCAGCTGACCAAGTACATTGAAGTTAAAGAAGACTGTGTGGTAAATAGCGCAAGAAATGTAACTTTGTGCCTGTTCATACGGGCACAAAGTCAGGCCAGTCACAAGGTCTGCGCCGTCCAGTCGTACTCATAGTCAGTCCACACCTCCCATTTAGTGTGCCTTATAACTGAGACAGCATTCATTCATTCGGACCGCTCTGTACTCACCACATCGCTGCCGCAGAGCTGGCCCTGCCCAATGTGGCGCCCGAGGTCAGATTTTATATGGCGCCCCACCTCTGTTGGTGATTTACATACACTTACAAAAGAAATCGAATAGCATTGTTTTGTAATAATATTAATTGGGCATTTCTTTACATTTGAAGCAATGCGAGCTTTCCACTTTAAGAGTTAATAGTAATAGCTAGTTTTAATATAATTACATTGAGGGTGAATTTTTTCCCGATTTTGTGGTGCCCCCTGGAGGCCATGGTGCACTTAGCATTTGCCTATATTTCCTAATGGGTGAGCCAGCTCTACACTGCTGCATCAGCCTTCACGATTGTCAGCAACCTCCTCCTCCTCCTCCCCAGCTTCCTTCTTGTGATAAAAAAAGATCTGTGCATGTACAGATTTGCTGCATATTCAGACTGTTCCATTCTGTGTTCTTTTAAACACTGCCAATATCAGGCTCTGTTTGTGATCCCAGGGACTGTCTGTGTCATGCTTATGCAGATCGTTCCAGAGCATCACTGGAGCAGAGTCACTGCCAAACACAAAATGCATGTCAGTCTGAAATAAATGGTTAAAATCTGACGAAGTCTCCTGTCTTAACAATCTTTCTCCTGTGACATTTTTTGGTCAGGCCGAGAACTTTTTGAAGTACCCTCCTAAATATGATATTCCTATATATGAATAAGAATCACAACAAATATAACATCAAAACCAACAACAATAACTACAAATCCCACAAAAAATAGATAAATTATTGTGATTATGTAAAATATATATTGTTTGGACTATACTGTTAAGATATCTTACTACCGAGAGTTAAAAACTGTCTTATGTGGCTGAACTGAGCTCTGACTATGTTTTGGGTAGCTGGAAAATGTGAATATCCTGAATTTGTGGCAGAGGTGTTCCTATGTTTCATGTTTGTAGTCTTGTTTAGTCAGGCTGCCAAACTGCAGCAGTATACCTCCAGTAAGGATAATGAGTGAGACTGAGCAAGGCTTTTTTTTTATTTTTTAAAAAGGCCCTCTACTGTCATTAATTTAACTTCTAAAAACTGCATCAAAGTTACATATTTAGACTTTTTTCTATTTAAATAATCCCTTCCTACCTTAAAATAGCTTAGATATAAATCTGCACTGTTGCTTCTTCTGGAATGAAATGAACTTTTGGACCAAATTACACACCAGAGGACCTCCATTCAAGCTCTATACTGTAACTACACCCCTACCCCAGATAGTAAGAACCCAAAGAGCAAAGACAAGCTGCCAAGAAAGTGGAGTCAGAGGGGTTGTGAGACACTTAGGAACCTGAGAAAGACTGGAAGAATACAGTGTAAGAGGAACAGACTGTGAATGTGCAATTAAACGCATCATGTCAGACAAATTCTCAAAAGAACCACACTATATACAATACTCTGAGTCAATCCAAAATGTTTCTGTGCCTCAAACCTGGAAAAACAAAGAAAAAATATGAGGAATATGCAATTGTGCACAATTATTACAAAATTATCAGGCAACTAAATTACAAAAAGATTTCTTTCCAGCTCACCTGTTTATTCTGTTATTCTAAGCAAGTCTAAGAAATAAGTAACACAAACATCACTGCCCAATATGGCCACCCTTCTTTTTGTCGTTACCCTTTAATCCATGCAGTCTGTCAGGTTCTTCATCTGTTCAGCAGCAATGACAACCTTCCAAATACTGTTCAAACAGCTGTATTGTCTCTCCTGATTGCAACTTTCACATTTGAGTAGTCTCTCCTTTTTTCTTTTCTTTTTTCTACCAGAACCAGTAGTCTCCTGTTTTAGCCTCTTGACACCAGCTCCTAGCATGTTTTAGGAGAGATTTAAATATTTTACTGGTTGCTTTTAAGGCTCTTCATGGCATCTGTCAGCTGTCTCTGACTTTTTTGTCCTGATCCTGAGGCAGATGTCTCTTGTCTTGTCAACTGAAAACTAAAGGGGACAGAGTGTTTACAGTCAAGGCCCCGAGGCTCTGGATTGATCTGACCGAGGAAATCAGGTCAGCATAATCACTGACCTCATACAAGTCTCTTCTTAAAACTTTGAACTTCCTTTGAATCATCTTTTATCTCTTGCAATAATGTTTTTACCATTTCCAGCACTGTAGTGATTTTTATCCACCAGATTGTCTTCATCTGTCATTTTATACTTTGTTGTTGTTTTGCTGCCTTGTGAAACACTTTGTTACCTGGATTTTTAAAAGTGCTCCTGAAACAAATATTATTATCCTTAATCTGTGTCTTTCCTTCTCTCTGTCTTGTTTGCATCACTGTTAAATATTAGCAACAAAACATTTGATGGTCTGGTGCTCAAGACCTGCATCTGTATAGATGACATTTTACTATTTTTGACTTTTCTGTGTCAGTTCAATCTGTTTTTCAGCCCATGAGGTAAAACAGCTACTGAATAATTATGCACATCTTAAAATATACGGTTAATAAAAAACACATCGCCTGAAAATGTGCCTAGAAATAATGATGGGATCAGAATACTGTACACTGTGTACTTATTTCTATTGAAGTATCCATATCAACTGAAATCATTTTCTCCTGGCAGCATGAGCATTTTCATGTCTTGGGGTAATAAGTGTGACTTTTGAAGATCATTCACACGGAGCTGAATAGTTCTTTATTTATTATTTAAGTCGGTTCCTGACACACGTGCTGACTACTTATTTTTCGCATGTAATGTGGTATAAAATGAAATTACATGGACTGATGTGTGGAGACGTCGCTGTAAAGGTACTGTTACTTTGTAAACAGTCAGTAACAAAACATGGATATGCATGTTTTGAATGCATATCCAAACTATGAAGTATGGAATGTAATATTATGGGGAGCACATTGTTGTCATATAAAGTTAACAGTTTTTTAAGGTCTTTAGTACAGACGGGTGTTTTAGTCGATTTAAATCCTACAAAAGGACAACATCTTCCCAAGAACTTGGTGACAAGTTAGTAAGTGGGGAAATGCTCTGTTTTTCTCGAGGGCTTCATGAAACTAGTCTTATGACTTTCTAACTGTAATGGTGCACACTGAGAGATGGCTGTTTTCCAATGACTTCCGGGCATGTGCTGAGGTTTTGGCCTATAAACAGCCAAATATCAACAACAGTGCAGCTGATTTGTGCTTCATTCGCTACCGCAGCAGAAAGAGAGGTCTATGTTGGTCAGACGCTTCAAGTGTGAAGCCTCATTGGATGTTGAGGTTAGCTTTGGAGACATTGTCCTTCTGTCTTGTGTTCGCTGAGGCTGCCAGCTGTTGTGTTGCAGGACATTCAGTTTCTCAGCGTTGGGCTTCAGGTTGTGACGTTCAGATTTTCAATAGTCGACATGAGCAAATTTCACGGTGAGCTGACGCAGAGGGAGCAGGAGTTGCTTAAAATTCGCCGAGACAGCGACACGAAAGCTGCTCAACTGGTGAAGATGGAAAAGATGCTGCAGCAGACCAAGAACCTGCTGGACAAGAAGACAGAGTCTGGTTCGGAGAGTATGGGCTACCAGGAGAACATGGGTCAGTATTACGAAGACAGCCTTCTAATTTTACGTATTTAATCTTTGTTGCTGTTGTTTGTCTGTGAACTTTCTTGTTGCTTGCTGCAGTGGAGGACCTGGAGGAAAAGGTTCGCTCCAGCAGACGATACAGGAGAAACTCCCTCCATCACACGCAGATGCTGGAAAGCCAGATGAAGACGGTGAAGGGCGAGCTGGTGGGGACGCTGGACCACCTGCAGGAGTTGAGGAATGTCCTGCGGCGTTCACAGCAGAAGGCAGAAGAACGCAAAGCCGCGATGGAGAAGCTGGCTGCAGGGCTCAGGTGAATGACCTTTTCATTCACAACCAGCTGTTGACCTTTTCCAGCTCCGGCACACATAACGTCCGACATCCTTCCTACAAGGCCACGCTGAAAATACATCAAAGAAGATCCATACACTGGTGAGAAGAAAACCTGCTTTCACTGCTCTCTTTCATCAGTGAGGCCTTGAATTCTCAGTATTTGGACTTTATTGATGGTTAGAAATAGTCTCTTCTTCCCCCTCCTCCTCATTCATGCTTTAATCTCTAAAGGCCTTAAGCTGATACATTGAATCTGACATCACCTGCTTTTTTGTGTCTTCTGGAAATAATCTAGAAAAGATTATAAATCACTGTTGCTTGTATGGGACCAACAGTTTGAGCCTGTGTTAAATGATACATTGAGTTTTGCATATTTCAGTGATGTTCTTTTACTTTTTCCTGCCTGAAAAATGGAGCTTATCCCGTATCATCTCAGAAGCAATACCAGATCATCTTTCATAAATGTTCCCTCTGGGTTTTTGGTGACTTCCACTCATTTATATATGCTACTCTGTTCATTTAAAGAGAATTTCTCGATGAAATAAACTTTAATTGGACATTTTTCATCTGCAACCTCTTGGATCAGCCCATCCTTGCCCATAAATTATGTATTTTATTTTACAGCTCTGTATGTTTATCCACTGCTTCTGTCGTTATTAAATTCCTACAAGCTGATTCTCATGTACGAGTTGATCATTTTGCTTTAATCTCTTTGTCGGAGTGGTATATCGCAAAAAAAAACCCCAAACTGTTGTTTGTCTGTTTAATTTATTTCCATGAGTGCACAAATATCACATTCAGCAGTGTGAACATTACAAATTGTACTACAGACAGAGCTGGAGAGTTATGTGTGGAGAAAAAAACACAATTGTATTGCTTTCTGTGTTGTTTTCTTTTTTGTTGTTCTTGTAATGTATTATTTCCCAGATGACAGAAAAGTATGCTGAGTGCAGCGCAGAAGCTCTCAGTGTTTGGACTCCCTCTGGGATCAATAGGCTGTTGTCTGCGGTGAGTCATCTGAAAGCTGTATTTTGTGCCTTCCCTGTGGCTGAGATGTGATCCCAATTTAGTACAGCTTGTTTCATGCAGTGTCACATGCTGGGAAGCTGTGGGGGGATTTTCATTCTCTGACCCTGACCTTCATGCTAAACTGTAATTACAACAGCATTCATATAGACTGATTGTTGTGTACATTTACTTCCTCTGCCTTTGATTTACTGTTCGCTTAAGACATATTTCCTACTTTTGTCCAATCTAAGTAATGATCGTTGTACTATGAATGTTTTATGTTTGTGTCTATATTTAGCTAAAAAAAAAACTGGCGAACTGGAGCTGATTTGTGATGGTGTGGAGCTGTAATAAATACACAAACATTCATCTTCACATGCTCTTCCTGACAGATTCACTCAGAAATGTTGTGGATTCTCAACAGCTAATGAGCCCACAGGGGGCACTGGAGACTCTCAGAAAGCAATCTAGGAAAGAAAACAAGCAGCAGCTTCTTACTATCTTCCTTTTTAAGACCACATATTAGGATTCAGATGATTTTATTTCCCAATCATAAGGAGGTGTGTGCTATTTAGAACTGCTTAAATAAGCTTTGGCCTGTCTCTCTATATATCTTTGAAACATTACTCATTGGCTTTAGGAAGATAATATGAAGAACGATTATTTATATGGGAGTAGCAATACTTCACAGGGTCATCACAAGTGTTTTTGAACAATGAACTAAAGTTTCCTTCACTAGACACACTGTAGAAAATAGGACATTTTACCAAACTTTTCCTATATTTTACAGAATTTCTACGTATTTTTAAAATAGACGAAACATCAATCATTTACAAAAACAAACAATGAACTTTCCTGTCTCTGTATGTCTTGTTGCATAATAAAATAACATTAAAAACCTATAACTGTGAATAACCATTAACTTTTTTATTGGAATTTCACAAATATTTATTTATTTATTTATTTTTTACATCAAACTGCTAAATTCAAATTCACTTTTGTAAACGTATTTTGAGAATTTGATACAATAGTGACAGTTAACAGAAAAAAAATGATGAAGTAATTTTATGCTGGTTTCATAAATAAAAGCATTATAACAGAGGTTTTTTTAGACACAAAAAATGCTGATTTATCTATCTATTTATTTATATATCCATGTAAATAATTTTTATTAAACATTAGAAAAAGAAGCAATTACTGTATTTAAATGAGATGGTTAGTTTTTGTTGCTTTACTTCCTACTATTATATTATTGTTATTTGCTTTTTTTTAAAGTGCAGACCAGTGCCTTTAGGTGTGATGGGTGAATGAGGGGCAAATTGTAAACTGCCTAAATAAAAATGTTGTATAAATGCAGTCAAATTACAGTTATATACAATTATATTTGGCTATTCACTTTAAAAAAAAAAACGTTAAGAATGTAATATTCTACTTATATTGTAAAATGACTTATCATTTGCAAGTAGTGAGTTGAAACCCACTACTTACAGTTTAAAATGTATTACTTGTTTGCTGCTCTGCAAGTAGTGAGTTGAAACCCACTACTTACAGTTTAAAATATATTACTTGTTTGCTGCTCTATTTTGAGTATCTACACTATTCTGGAAGAATTTCAATCCACTGCGACACATTCAGGTCTTGAAATGCCATCTTGGACAGATGCAGCCCCTGAATTGAGATTCATCTTTTGTGTTGAGCTAAGCTAACTGTCTGCTAGCTGGTCAGAATTTTTTAGCGGTCATTTTAGCTAAACAGGGATTTATCAGCCTGATTTCCTGCTTTGTACACAGTGTTTTCTCCCTTTCACTTCAGCTTTGCGTAGCTGGAGTTCATGTGGCTAATAACTGCTATACGCTGAGTTTCCTGGCAGTACATTTGTGCTGGAAGGAGAAGAGAGAGCAAACAGGTTATCCTACCTGCAAACAATATTCTTTGTTCAAGCATAATAATGTTACGGAAAACTTTTGGAAGGATGCTTTCAGGTACGATGACACCACCCACATTCATTCACCACTGTCTTATGTACTCAGTGACACTCCTCACACCCTATAATATTATATCATGTGTTGCATAATGAACTCTCTGTCAGATTGGGCAAGCAGCGGTGAAACAACAGCAGCCAATTTAATAAGTGGCTTGGAATTGTTTGTGCGAGTTGGTGATGAGTTTATTGTTTGAGCAGGAAGACAAACACACTGTCTGCCAGAGCGATGACAAATGTCCTTGTTGTGACGGTTCTGCAACATTCACTAAAACCAGAAAGCATCAGAACAATGTATGTGGCGATCACAGCTTTCTCTAAATAATCCACAGAACACACTGTCAACAGTTTTAGAATCACCATGACAGTAGTTATTCATATGGGTCTTGAAAATTTAACTTTCTGACGCTGTGACCTCAGTGTCTCAACAAATAAAATAAAAACTATCGACACAGCAAGATAAATGTACATCTTTTCATCTAGCAGAAGTCGTGCAAAATTAAATGAGAAGTTACTTTTTGTTTTTTGGGTCAAGCAGACCTTTAAAGGCCATAAACTACTGAGGCTCACAATAAAAAGATTTTGAAAGAATAAGTGGCATTTAAAGCTGAGATTCACTGACTTTCATATATCTGCTGCATTGGGGAGTTACTTATGTCATGCATACAAAACTAGCACAGCAGCTACCAGTTCTGTAGGTGAATGTGATAAAACTGATGGGAGCTCACACAGGGAGGACATGTTCTGATGTGCTGTTCTGCTCAGTATTACTCAAAAATGTGTTTTAGAACCTGTGCCAACATCCTTTATGTATCGATGTGGATCAACCTGTGGGAGGCAGATGTTCATGCACAAGATTGGAGTTATTCACTTTTTGTCAACCAAGTCCTAGCCCTGGTTTAGTGACCTAACCATGAATAATAATTTATACGCCATAATCGTGATGCTGTAGAAAGTGAGGAAACACTGGCAATGCAAATCAATGCATAAAAAACTCAGAAAGTTCTATATTGAATTGAACTACTTTATCATTTATCTTTTTGGTTTTAAGCTAACCTTGGTGGGACATCACTCCCTGCTATATTGAACACTATTGTTGGATGTTTGGCAGGTGATACTTTGCAGCACTTTTACCTTGAACCTAGCACACCTTACAGAAGACAGTTTAAAATAGTTTACTTTTGATTAAGTTTAGTCTACAAAATGGTGTTGTTCTCTGTGCTCTTGCTGTCAGGGGGGACAGGAGCTAACTTTAAAGCCAACAGTTTGCTCCAGTCCCCTGCTCCATTGGCCCACATTTCTTTTCACTACAACTATTTAATAAAGTGTGTGCATCTAAAAAAGTTTTTCAATCAACCTGTTTGAAAAAGTTTTCCAGTTCGCTTCTTTTTATTTGACCCTTCCTGACTTTGAAATGCACAAACTCTCATAGTTTGTACACAGGGTTTCTGTTAAAACTTTGCTGTATGCAGGCCCAAATGAGATATTCTAAGAAAGCTACTCCACAGCTACAGAAGCTGCAAAGTACAGGATTTACTGTGTGGTACTCCCACGATTAGTAAACTGTAAGTAACAGCTTCAATAAATGTACGTTACGGCAGCAGCAGATGCAGTAATACAGGTCCAGACCTGCCCTTCAGCTGCACTCCTCAGGTGAACCCACATCCTGAAGCTCAAATACCTTGTCCCTTGCAGTATTATGCAATATTCTAGTCAGTTTATTGCCCTTCTTCTCCGTATCCTGTGTAAATCTAAAGTAAACTTTGTTAAATGAAGGGCAGGCTCCACGGGAATTGTATATAACCCACCAATATTGCATAGCAGTGTTCATCTAAATGCATAATAAAAGGAAAACTTGCTGCCGTTTTATTTCTTATGTAAGCCAAAGGGTGGAGCTCCGTGACTGCACTGACGGTTGTGACTTTTTTTGCTATCTGCAGAGAAATGTGTGAAAGAAATGTTTTAGAAAAGAAGCTCGTCTTCTTTTTTGCAACGAGTTGGATGAGAATTTTGATACCAAGCTAATATCTCCGTGCTACCTGTATATATGAAGCTACAGCAACAACTGGGTTAGCTTAGCTCAGGTTGACAGGTAGCAGGAGGAAACAGCGATCTATAAAAAGGCGAACCTGACTGTTCACTAGATTTGCTGCAACCTCCTGCCCTCAGTCTTTATATGAAGCTAAGCTAACAGGCTATATGTGGCTTTATATTGCTTCACACAAACATGAGAGTGGTATCAATCGCTTCACCTCACTCTTGGATGGAAAGCAAATCCACAACTGTGAAACTATTCCTTTGACTGTATTGAGCAGATTAAGGCCTGTCTTGATTAAAATAGCAGTGATTCTGATCCTTTCAGGGCTGCAAAATCTCTTCTACACAAGCAAGTTCTGCTGCAGAAAATTAAAACTGAGATGCACCTGCAGGCAATTTTGACTCACTGAATCATGTATCTGTATATACCCCCTGTTGAACCGGGACAAAGCCCTGCTATCAGACTGTGCCATATGCTTCACAGCAGTGTTCCAGCAAAATGCTGCTGACGGCTGTTTGTGCCTTTGTGCGGAAGTTTGCAGCCCCGTCGATTATGACACCGTGCAGCTCTTGACAGTTATGCAACATGAACTCAAGTCAGTACAAGTAACCTGTAGTTGGCAGCCATTGTGCTCAGTCATCGTGCATGATTGTGTATGTGTTTTGTCTTGTGCAGGCTGGGCGGTATGTCCCAGACACTGACTGTGTGTGTTGTGTGTACACTGCACAACGAGGCAGAATGTGCTGATGCAGCTCCGACAGCAGGGGCGATGGAGCCAGCCCTAACCTGAGGTGACTGCCGGAGCTCAGGGGAGAGATTTGTGCCTTCACTTTCTGTCAAGCTGCCACATGGGAGTCAGAGTGGTCACAAACTGGGGCTGCTGGCAGGCCTGTGCCAGACAATCACGCTCTGAACTCAAACGCTTCCACAGCTAATTTGTAATTGCCAAATCACTGTCTCAGGGCGAACGGACTAATGACCTCTGAGAGATGGCCAGTTGTTCTTGCTATTACACATCCACTGCTGGGAACTCAGACAACTCAATGCCCCATATTGAATCCTGTTTTTCCCCTGCATTACAGAAATTAAATCATTAATGTGTCAGCTTTTGGTCCGACTAATTACTCCCTGTAATGGTTACTGACAACCATGTTGAATTTCTCTGAAGCACTATGTCTGGTATGTTCTACTGAAACTGAATATGGCTCCACTTCTGCACCATGATTTGAATATCAAACTGAGCATTTCTTCCTTCCTTCTTACTCTGGCTTCCCTTTACTTTGCAGGAGAAACTGCAAACTAATATGACAAAAACGTGCTCTTTCAAGTGTAAATGCTCTTCAACATGATGTTATTTTGTGTCAGATTTATTTGCATCAGCATTTAAGCTCAGAAGTCCCTATTTTCAAAATACTTAGTTACAAGTTAAAACTCAGCATTCAAAATCCTACTTGAGTAAACGTATTATCAGCAAAATGTACTGAGAGTACCATAAATAAAGGTACTTATGTCCTTAATGTGCAGCTTAGCAGTTTTAATAGCCTAGCTTGTCTGCTATGTGCATGTGCATTCGTGTGTGTGTGTGTGCTTATGTGTGTGTATGTGTACGTGTACCACATAATGTAAATCAAGTAATGTACAAGTATGTCAAAGTTATACTAAAGTATCTGTCTTTGTTTAAGAGTCTTTGCAGTATGAATAGAGCTGTGTGTATTGTCTTTGCAGAGGCTGGTCGGGGTGTGATGCAGCTGGACACGCCTCTCCAGCCTATAAAGCAGGTCTGATCGCAGGCAGCCTGGGCGGATCACTGGAAGAGCAGCATTGCAACTTCAGACCTCTGTCCTCATAAGGTAACAGAAAATGTCTTGTATCCTGATTGTTGTTTTGTTGCACCTTTATGTATAGTGTTGGTAATACTTGCTGTAGCTTTTTACATTTTTGCGTTTAAGAAGCTGCAACAAGTCCCTACAAGATTAATGACACTTACAATGGCATGAGATATTTCTGATTTTGCATTAAATTAATTAAGTTTTTGTATTTAGGACAAGGACAAAATGCACAAATAAACCTGCTTCTTTTTGATTGTTGCCAGAAACTTTGTCAGTTTATTGATGTGGAAAAGGGGGGAAATGGTTGGTTCTTGCACTATATTCATATTTCCTAGAGTTGTGTGAAAACTGCACAGGGTAATAGATATATATTACATAACCATAAGATGCATGGGTTTTGTCTTTGTCTGTGGAGAGGCTCTTCATTCTCCTAAACACCTATTGGCATAAGTCGAGAGGACACACCCTGGCACAGCAGAGTTCCATAATTCAATACTTGTATTACAGGTTAAGCAAAAGATGGTGAAGGATTAGTAATATATAATAAATAGTATGAAGCGAAATGATAAAAGATGTGGTAAAACTGCTACAATCAACTTTTTATTGCTTTGTAATGTGCACAACCCCAGATCTCACAACGATTAAAAGTAGGGATTAGCATCTTTACTTCAACCTGCAATAAAAAGGGCTGCAACAATTGATTTTTTTTTTATCACTGGGTAACTGCTTATTGCCTAATAAGATAGTGAGAAATAAAATTTATGAAAGTCTAAAGTGGTGCTCTCCTATCACCCAGCCAATCAGCTTATGATTAGACCTGCAACAATTTGTCAGTGAATTGATTCATTGTCAACTATTTCATCAGTTTGAGCAAATTTTTTTTAGGGAAAACAAGTCCAAATCCTCAAATTTTTCCTTCCTAAATGTGAATATTTTCTGTTTTCTTTCCTCCGCTGTGACAGTAGACTGAATATCTGCAGGTTGTGGACAAAACAAGACCCTTTAGGAAACAATTGGGAAACACTGATCAACATTTTCACTACGGTCCAACATTATCTAAAGCAAATAAATAATCAACAGTGGAAATAATTGTTAGCTGCACCTCTGTTTATTATCACAAGATAAAGAAATACAATGAATCCTTTAATGTGAGAAGCTGGGACTAGAAAATGTTGCTTGAAAAGTGAACCTATCATCCTTGCAGTGATCTTAGTGTGTGTGTTAATGAAGACATGTCTCATCTTAGAACCTGAGCACCATGGTACACAAGGAGTTCGAGACTGCAGGGAAGAAGCCCGGCCTGCAGGTGTGGCGGGTGGAGAATATGGATTTGAAACCCGTTCCTCCTCAATTATATGGAGACTTCTTCTCCGGAGACGCCTACATATTGCTTCACACCACCCCGGCCCCCTCTTACAACGCTCATTCGTGGATTGGTATTGGATCATTTTTAACAGGCAGAAAGCAAACTCAGGCTCAGATTTAAATTCCCTCCTTTTGTCTGTTTTATTCACTGTTATCTGTTATCCTGCAGGCAGTGACGCTTCTCCGGATGAGAAAGGGGCTGCTGTCATTTTCCTAACTCAGCTGGATAACTTCCTGGGTGGAGCTGCTGTACAGTACAATGAGTTTGAAAATGTAGAGTCACGCACCTTCATGGGCTACTTCAAGGCTGGCGTCAAATACAAGGTGAAATATGCTTGTATGCAAACTGTTTTCCTTGGGGTGTAAATTATTTGAAACATAGCAAAAGCACAAAAGCTGGGACCTTGTTACCAAGAGAGAGGAAATAATTTCATAGCAGCAGATGAAGCAGTTTAACGACCACACCTAAACGGGTTGTTTAAGTATTTGTGAAATGTCCTTGCTGCAGTGCTATTTAGAAGCCGTGTGGAGTTGTGGTCGGTTGCTCCCTTCGGTTTGCCGCCAAAGGTTTCCATCGAGAGTTTGAACCTGCAAACAAGGCAAGCTGGAACATGTTCTGAGAATGCCAAAACACCAAATAGTTGCAAGTGTCATGATCTCAAGCAGGCCTCTGGAAAACAGAGTAGCCAGATGATGCAAATCTGTTGAAATAAGCTACTAATCTTTGCATCTTTAAAGTGGCCATAACCAATATTTTTGCAATAAGAATGCATAAAATGACAATGTGACACCCGAGGAACTCTATACGTAGCTTCGTAGTGAGTTCCAGCTCAGTGTTTAGTTGTCCGAGTCGTTAAATATATTGTTATGGCTGCTCTGAAACCCTACTGTTTCTATGGGATTATGTTTTGCATGTGGCCAGAAACATGACTCCAAATAAATATGCCCCATCAATTAAGCAACAGTTTGCTCATAAACATAAGTTTCATCTGAATATTGGCAGTGGCACCTCTGGGGAGGGATGTTAGGGTCATCGCTGGGAAATTATCTCTGTCAGACACTTCATTTCCTGCATTCTGGTTGATTTATGTGCACCAATTTGGACATTTTCTGCATGATTTTATGATTGAAACATCTTTAATTACATAAAGGAAAACACAAAACTAGTAACCAGGTGACAATTCCGAATAGATTATGCAAATATTACAACTTGCACATTCTGTAGTGTAGAGTAGTTTTATAGTGTTTTAGCAGAGTTATAGGTGAGCTGGTGTGCTTAAGCTGCAGCTGGCAGCAGAGAATGGAGAGAGAGGACCAACAGGAGTGGTGGAGTTATATTCAAGCCACTTTTAGGCACGAAGGGCTTATATTCATGGAACTTTGATAGAGAGAGAGATGAATTGTTAGGGGTTTGATTAATGTTGGCATGTTCATCTTTATTATAAAGTCTGTGATTCACAATATATTTCTGCTGCCCTCAAATGGCCAAAGATATTATTGCAGGTTCAAAAGAGGAATCAATCTCTTGCACAGAAAAGATTCTGCTGTTTGTCACTTATAATGGAACAACAAGCGTTATTTGTTCCCTTAGTTTGTCCTCAAGGGAAGAGCAGTTCCATCCAAGACACTCAGAGATGTGTGGTGACTTTGATGTCATGGTCGGTGTTTATGCATTTTGATGCACACTCGCCCAAAAAAACTTCCATGCATAATCTTAGCCGACGAAGCCACTGGAAAACAGTTTTTTAAAAAGTTTCTGATGATGAAAAATATCTAAGTGCATTTTTTTTCTGACAGATATTGCACTTTGATTTGCATTTGATTATTTAAAATCCAACTTCAGGTACTCACTGCATGACATATATCTTAAATTGCAGCCTTTGTACTTTGCTATTTGGGTGGTTCAGCCCTTCTGTATATCATTTATAAACTGATCCATTAAGTCCAACAAACAAGTTGAAAAGAGCTGTAACAATAGTTTTTTTTTTTTTATCTCAATAATGTCTGCAGGGAGCCAACAGATAGTCAGACAGGTTGGTTGGAAAAGTCATGCATGCTCTGCACTGATAAGGGTGCCATGTGGGCCCAAAATTGTAGAAGCATGCCCAACATCCAGCTTCCTCACCAAGGGAGGATGGAGATATTTTCTGATGTTGAGCAACTTTTTAAATGAAACAATCTGAATGGATGATGCTTCATTTTTGGTCTTGCAAGAGTATTTATGCACAGTGCAGTGATGGTTCAGCATTGTGTTGAATCTACTGTAGTTATGAACTTCTGCTATTGGTAACACAACTTTTATAGCAGGTATAGTCTGACTAGCTTCCGCTACCTGCATGCAGCCAATTTCAAAATATCCTTAGCTGTGTGAAACAACAACAACCTCTGAACAGCAACCAACAAGAAACTGATATGTTTTGCACAAGATTTGGATCTTGTAATAAGACAGGCCTGCTTGGTTCTTTCAGTTAGCTATTTTAAAGACAGTACTCGAATCCCCGCATGTAAATATTCCACTGACACAGTTCCTCGTCACTATTTTTTAGAGGCACTGCCACTTCACACCACCCAAAATGAGTGTTATTACTTTTAAAAAAATGTAAACAAGCCAGAGCGGTTTTTTTTTTTTTTATCACTGTAGCAGAATGATACAGAATGATAGCATGGTGGAGACAGATCTGGCAATGCTAGATTAAAGCACCTATGACAAAACATTAAAATAGTAGTACAGCTGTATATATATCCATGGCATTATAGACTCAATCACAAATGTCCTTGCAATCACCATTTTCAGTCATCGCCTGAGCAGTGCAGCTGTTCTCACCACCAGTGGCCAGATACTGTTCCGAGATCAGGCTTTTAAAATGAATAATGAGCACTAAAAGCATCATATGAGGTGTCACATCACCTGTCATTCCTGTAGCATCTTATGAGCATTGCTATGAACTAGCAGTGTATTGTAATTTCACATCACCCCTACAGCAACTGTTCAAGTCGATCAGAAGGAATACAAAAATTATTGCAAGGAAATGTACAAATAGTTCAGAAACAAATTTCCCGCCACGACCCTTCAGGGCCTCTGTAGCGAACCTTCTTCTGGTGTATTTAGCATACACACATGGGATTGGTGTCAGTTTTCTATTTTACTGTATCTTTAGAAAGTATCCCGATAATATTACTTTGTACGTGTAGGACTAACATGCAGGTTTGAATGCTTTGTTACAGAAAGGGGGAGTAGCCTCAGGCTTCAAGCATGCGGTGACCAATGACACTACGTGCAGGCGCATCCTACATGTTAAAGGTCGTCGGACGGTCAGAGCCAAAGAGGTGGATTTTGAATGGTTAAGCTTTAACAAAGGAGACTGCTTCATCATTGACCTGGGAAAGGTGACCTAGAATCATGACTAGATACCTAAAAATGTTTGACAGAAGTTTTGGTTGTTGCAGTGATTTACCACAACTTTATTTTCATCTTCTTTCACTCGGCTCCTCTCTGCGAAACCACAGTCCATCTACCTCTGGCGTGGTTCTGAGAGCAATTTCACAGAGCGTCGCAGAGCAATTCAGATTGCCCTTAGTATCCGTGACAATGAGCGAAATGGCCGCGCTAAAGTTGATGTAATCGATGAAGGCTCTGAGCCAGAAGAGGTCCTTAAGGTGAGCGATCGTTCTTTTTTTTTTACTTTACATTTTTACATTTTTAGGAAACCTTTTGTGAAATGGTTGTGACAAAGTTTTTATCTGACTCATTTGCATGCCAGAAAAGATGTTAAGTAAAATGTGTTAATTTACAGGAACTTGGACCCAAGCCTGAGCTCTCATCAGGAACCTGTGATACTTCTACTGAACAGAACAAGAATGTGGCATCCCTTTACTTGGTAAATCCACACTTACGTTAGACTACAAACATCTGAGACTGCCAGTAAAGACATATTTATCCATCAAATGATATTGATGTCAGCATTACAATTTGACTGCTGCACCTTTTCATTTTTCATTTTACGGTGGAAGTCTCATGTGGGCCTGAAAAATGTCCATGAATACAGAATCTCTCGGTATTTGTATGCGTCTGGTTAAGAGACAGCAGCACTTGAGCTACACGGACTCAACCAGCTTGTTCAAAACCGTTTACCATGTATGAAAGACCTTAATGTCATGTCATAAATGTTTGCTTTAGTACTACAAATGTTATAGTTTCAGAGATTCAGACGATAAATGTAGATTTTTGATCATCTCTCTTCTTTCTAGATTTCAGATGCTACCGGCTCCATGAAAATGACTTTGGTGGCTGATAAAAATCCATTCAAACAAGAAATCCTGTCCCAGGGCGAATGCTACATCTTAGACAATGGAGGGGGAAAAAGGATATTTGTCTGGAAAGGTATTAGACTTTTGGTATCTATTCAGTGAACCTTCTCTATATACACTGTTTAGTATATTTATCAATGCTGAGTTTGTTCCTAGCAACAGCTTGTTAATCAGCGCTCTGTGGTTCTTCACTAGCTGATTCATTTATAGATTTTTCCAGTGTTTGATTGACATTTCTAACCACTGCACCACACCCCAAACTGCAGGGAAGAGTGCATCTCAAGACGAGCGCAAAGTAGCATTGCAGTGTGCAGCAAAGTTCATCAAAGACCAAAATTACTCCCCGAGAACTCAGGTAATGTATTTTTGTTGTGAAGGTCTGCTGGCAGAACTTCCTCCTTCCTGACACGTCAACATACTTGTTCTTCTGTCTATTCATGCCATTGACAGATCCAGGTTTTCCCAGCCGGGAGTGAGAACACCCTGTTCAAGCAGTTCTTCTTCAGTTGGCTAGAAGGGGACATCACAGGCCCACATGAGACTTCCACCGTTGGTAGCATCGCCAAGGTGCAGCAGATTCCCTTCGACGCCTCCAAACTCCACAGCAACAAAGAGATGGCTGCCCAGCACAGCATGGTGGATGATGGCTCTGGAAAAGTCCAGGTACAGTCCTTCACTTGATTGTGATCATGCTGTGTATTCACTTCTCCAATAACAGTGTTTACAAATGACAATGGTGGATGTTTGTAGATTTGGCGCGTGGAAGGAAGTGATAAAGTACCTGTGGACGCATCCACCCATGGACAGTTCTTTGGAGGAGACTGTTACCTGGTGCAGTACTCCTACACCGAAGGCAGACAGAAGCATATCATCTACATCTGGTGGGTGCAACCTTTTCAGATTGGTAGACTGACTGGTTTGGTCAGTCTGGTTTGGTTGACTGGTTTCAAAGAAATTCAACTTTCATTCTGTTTTTTGTTTGTTTGTTTTCTATGGTTATGGCATTATAACTGAATCATAATGCACACAAGACATTTGTGAAATCTGCCTACTTTTAGACATGGTTGTGCTGTTTCCATAAAGGTGCAAGACTTCATATGGCAGTGAAAATGAGGCCACACTGAGGAAATATGTGGATAAATGCCCAGAAACTGTTTGGGATGAGTTAAACCATTCACACAACAGAAGCATATGTGAAAAACTAAGTGGGAAAATGTTGTTTTTTGACATATTTGGACAAGCAAACATTGGATCCTCTCTGAAACAGTGCACACTAGTGATGTACTTGAGCAACATCACAAGAGAAATAAAGTTTTTCAATCATTTATTCAACAACGACAACAAAAAAAAATCAATAGATGTACTATTCTTCAGTGGCCTCGGAATTAAGTATTGCCCCTCTTAGCAGAAAAACCTTTTGGTCCGTTTCTGACATTGGATGGCTGTAATTTGTGCCCACTCTTATATTAAAGTGTCCTTCAGTTGCAAGATGTTTGAGGGTTTTCTTGGACTGAAACTCCACTGCAGCATTTCTGTCAGCTTCAGATGTGGGCTTCGACATGTTCCCAGTCATAGTTTAGCAAGATAACATGCTAATATTTTGCACACACAAGTAAAACTAATGAGAATGTTAGTTTTGCAGGTTTTTACCAAAGTAATGCAAAATGTCAATGTTCTCCTGATAATGTCACGAGAATCAGAGTACCACTGGAATTATTAGCTTATGCTGAGGGATGCACAAATGTCTTTACCTAAATGATTCCTAATGATTCATCCAGTAGTTGAGGCATGTCACTCAAAAATGTCTGGTGGCACTAAGAGAAACTCCTGAGGACAATGAATGTCCATCCATCAAATAGTTCCTGAGATATTTCAGTCTGGGCCAAAGTGATATCTGGACACTGTCACAATACTGGATATACTGTTGGTTTCAAGTGGGCTTTTTTCTATCGAGAATATTTTGCTTGAAAACTGAACAAATTCTGAATGCTCTGTTTCTTTTCTGTAGGCAAGGGCTGAAGTGCACTCAGGATGAACTGGCTGCTTCAGCTTTTCTTGCTGTCAACCTGGACGATTCCATGGGTGGAGTAGCTACACAGGTAAGAAAAAGAAAAACTTACAGTGTCACTCTGGTTTGTCTCTAAAGGAACAGTTCAAC
Source organism: Dascyllus trimaculatus (assembly GCA_024666655.1). Lineage (NCBI taxonomy): Eukaryota > Metazoa > Chordata > Actinopteri > Pomacentridae > Dascyllus > Dascyllus trimaculatus. The sequence continues at coordinate 16,455,081 of CM045446.1, forward strand.
ATTTTAGATAATGTGTGTACTTGGCAAGAGTCAGAGACAAGAATAATGCTACTTTCATATCCATCTGTCAATATAATAATAAATATGAGTCTGCAGCTGGTTAGCTTAGTTCCTCCTGTTAGTCAGTCATGAACTGGATGCCTCTGATCACCCATGACTTCAACAAACATGCAGACTGAGCTGCTGTTCTGTTTCTGCAGGTCCGGGTCACTCAGGGCCAAGAACCCCCACATTTTGTGAGCATTTTCAAAGGAAAGCTCATCATCCACCTGGGCGGGACGTCCCGCTGTGGTGGCGAGAGCGCGCCCAGCAGCACACGCCTGTTCCACATCCGCAAGAGCTCCACCAATGCCACACGAGCTGTTGAGGTCAGCCTTGTTTATCCTTGTTTATCAGCCTTGTTTTTGAATAAACTCATGTTTCATAATGACTGTCTGATGTCATTTCCGCCTCTCTTTGTGCCTCCCTGACCCAGGTGGAGCCCAGTGCCCCATCACTGAACACCAACGATGTGTTTGTGCTGAAGTCAAGCGATGCCCAGTTTATGTGGAAGGGAAAAGGAGCCACAAAGGAGGAGATGGAAACAGCTAAGTACCTCACCGGCCTCCTTGGAGGAACTGCCAGTGAGGTGGAGGAGAAAAACGAGCCACGTGAGTGCCACAAATGGAACGTTTTCTCTGCAGGATAGCAACAGTAAATTATTACCTGTAGAAAAACTGTGATTTCCTCCTTGTTTCTAGCGACTTTCTGGGCCTTACTGGGTGGGAAGAAGGACTACCAGACCTCCGAGGCCCTGCAGAGAACCATCAGACCTCCACGGCTGTTTGGCTGCTCAAACAAGAGTGGCAATCTGATTGTGAGTATTCAGGTTTTCATCAGCTATCGTCTGTATTTTCATATGAAGGATTGTAGTTTTTTGCCAGATATTTTGATTGTTTTATAGAGGCACTGTGTAAACATATGCTACTCAACATACAGGCGGAGGAGGTGCCCGGTGACTTCACACAGGTCGATCTGGCGACTGATGATGTCATGATTCTGGATATCTGGAATCAGGTAAGCCACCACTTTTTGGTTTTCAATTTCAGCTCCTGCACATCTCCTCTTTGTTGCTTCGTTAGCTCTAAATCTGTTTGGTTGATTCTCTCTCCAGATCTACGTTTGGATCGGTAAAGATGCCAATGAGACAGAGAAAGCTGGATCATCCGACATTGGTAAGATGAATGAAAGCCGTCTGACATAAGGGACAAATTACCCAGGAGGAATAAGTTCACAAATGTATTCTTGTTTTCTACTCAGCCAAAGACTACTTGAACTCAGACCCGGCTGGCCGCCGTGGTATCCCCATCTGCACCATTAAGCAAGGGGAGGAGCCTCTCTCATTCACTGGCTGGTTCCAGGCTTGGGACCCCAGTCTGTGGGAGAAAGATCTTCTGCAGTGCAACTAACAACAAATGAAAAAGTAGAAGAAAAATAACCTACAAGAATCAGCATCAGCAAAGCATGGGGAAAGTGTCAATGCTGTGTTCAACTTTAAAGCATAATCAGCATGAAAGGTACTGGGAGCTTAGCAAACTTCAACACAGGTGGACGGTAGCTTTGGTGCACTGAATATCCAATTTTATATCACAATTTCCAACTCTGCTAGTTTTTATTTGCTTATAATAACAAAATGACAGGATGTAATCCACTTTAAAATCCATGTCCTCCAGATTAACTGTGGCCTTAGAATTATTTTGAATATGTTTTATAGATGGGGAATTTTAAAAGTTTATTTCTGTATGTTTGATTGCAAAGAATTTTTTTGAGGAATTCTGAATTTTAATTAAAAAAAACATACAACAAAATTTTCTGATTGCATTTTTTATTTTAACAAGAACATGTGCTTTTGCTGTCATCTCTGTTCACATCCTACAATCACAGCCACAGTGGGCTTGTTATCATGAGCCTAAATCCTCACTGTGCTGCAGGACCAGGTGTAGGCCACGCTTGATGGTAATCTTCAGGCCATGTGCACGGGGCTTCTGCTGAGTTGCAGACCTGTGGATTAAGGAGCAGGCTTTAAAAGTGGCTCCACGTCCCCCCTGCTACCTCCCTTCCTTTGTCCTCATTCATTCTCTGCTGCTGGAACTGCAAAAACAAACACCAACCAGGCACAATGAACCAGAAGGTGGTACTCATCACGGGCTGCTCCTCCGGGATTGGCCTCGCTTTGGCTGCCCGCATCGCAAAAGATGAGAAGAAGAGATTCATGGGTAATTTTTTAAAAACTTGCTGTGGTTGCATGTTTGAATCATGAGAAATGACAGAAAGCTCAGACGTTTAGAGTTTCTGTGTTGCACATAACACTGTGGCTGCTGAAGAGCATTTTAAAAATATGGAATGATAATTAAACAATTTAGGGTCTGTATGAGAAAAGTTGGAAGTGGAGAGCTGATGGAAAATAGAAGAGGGTGTATACATGATCTGTTTGCTGAAAGGAGGGACTTTTAAAATGTTATCCCACATTTATATTTTCTTTCTCCCATCTATTGAGCTACACAGAGCTGCAGAATACTGTAAAAATGAATGTGCAATTTATATATTATGCTTATAATATAACACATTTTTAATCGTTGATGCACCTAAGTACATATAAATTTATCATTAAACCAGATTGTAATTCAACATTATTTTGAGTGTGTTGTAGTGTTTTCAGGGTTCACTGACAATGCTAAATCCAGTTTTAGAATGATATATATTTGAGTTTGTGGAAATACAAGGGACTTCTTGTAAAATTATTAGTGGTAATACGACAGCAAAACTGTGTTGGACAGCAAAAACCGATGATCGCAAAACTCCAGTTAGTCTAAATGTATAAATGGAATGTCTAGCTCTATTTAAAGATGATCCTTTGACCTTCAAGAAATTTGGCTTTCGACTGTTTTTAAAACTTCTTTTGCGTTTGTCTTTTTGACCTTATTTTAAGATTTAAAATGCTTTCCACATTGTCAGCTAAAATTTGCTCACTGCACTGGCAGTCAAATTAGGTTGTTATAAGTGGCAGCATGTTTACATCTAGCATGTTCGCACTTGAATTAGAATTTTTGTAGTGTGAAGTCATTGGCGAGTGCTTTTGACTGCTTTGGAGATGAATCCTTCAAAGATAACAGTAGTTACTTCGTAAATAAAGTAACATTTGACAAGAAATGTATTATATTCCTATCACAGAGGTCACAAAAGCTTTTTTTCTAAGCAATGTAGATTTTTTTTGAGGTTTTATGTGCAAACTTTAAAGGCTTTTGTCTGTTAAATTTGTAACTGAACGGCAACATCTCTTTCTAGAAACAACATCCTGGTCACTCTTGTTAATCCACAGACCTCATGTCATGAACTACTCTCCATACAAGAAATAGTCCTCAAGGTCTGTGGCTTATCTTGAGTAGCTCTGACATTAACAGCTTTTCAATGCTTCAAACATATATTTTTTTTAAAAATCCATTACTGTAAAAAAAAAATCTGTAATTTAAAAAAGTTCTTCCTTTTAATTTTACAAATTTTCTGCTATTTTTGCAGAAAACATTTAAATATCATGCAAGTATCATTAACACTACAAAAACATTAAATGGGAATGTCAAATAATATTCAAAAACTTCTAACTGTGAATTAATTTCCATATTTTCACAAATATTCCCTTTTATGTAATAGATTAAACTTTTACATTTAAATTTAATACTGTAAATATAGTTATATTTATCCTAATATATTTTCAAGTTAGATTCAATTAGTGACAATTAACAGACAAGCATTGGTTCTGTAATTTCACATAGATTTGCTTGTTAAATCAGAGATATCCTGTATAATAAAGAAGTTTTTAAACCTGTAAATATCCTTCAGTAAACATTAAAAAGCAAAAAATAAGGGTACAAAATTTATTTTAAAGTTTTTTTTTATTAGGTTGTTGTTTCTTTTCCTCCATTGCATTGGCTTGGCAGCAGAAGTTTCAGAAAATTAAAGTCAAAATTATTTTTTTGCAATGATTGGAGCGCTTACCCTTTCTGGTGTATTTTGTCAGCCTTATATTCCACCAGCTGCTTCAGACTGATTGTGTTTGTTTCAGTCTATGCCACCATGAGGAACCTGAGTAAAGGTGAGGCGCTGGTTGAGGCAGCAGGTCGGACTCTGGGCAGGACTTTGGAGATCAAGCAGCTGGACGTTTGCGACGAAGCCTCCATCAAAGCCTGTGTGGACAGTCTGCCTGAGCGCAGGGTCGACATCCTCAGTAAGTCATTTATTTCAAAGCAGTCTGCAAAAGATTTTTTTTTACAGGTGCAGCTTTTCCAGAACATTGTTTTTTCCAGTGTATCACAATTATACTGATAACACTCCTTACTATTCTTGGCTTCTTCTCACAGTAAGTAATGCTGGGATGGGCCTGATTGGACCCATCGAGTGTCAATCTATTGATGAGATGAAGACGGTCATGGACACCAACTTCTTTGGGCTTGTGCGACTGCTGAAGGAACTTCTGCCTGACATGAAGCGAAGGAAAAAAGGCCATATTGTGGTCATCAGCAGTGTGATGGGCATTCAGGGTGAAGACCTCAACGTCTGTTCATCATGAAAATGTTTGTATTGGATGCAGTGCTTTAAGTGTCTTTCTCTGTTTCAGGAATTCTATTCAACGACGTCTATGCAGCATCCAAGTTTGCAGTGGAAGGCTTTTGTGAGAGCTTAGCAGTACAGGCTCTGAGGTTCAATCTGAAGTAAGATACTGATTCTCTTATGCTGCAGAACACAGAGACTCCTGCACATTTCGCACACTTCATTTGATTCACAAAGCTGGGATCACTGAGGCAAACATCATTCCTCTTTAGAGCTAACATGAAAATACCTGCAAAGCTGCTTGTGACTGAAACATTTGTGCAACCACATTACACAACAACACCCACAACTGTTTCAACAGACACAGGAAAATATTCCACTCAAAGTATGTAGGTTGTAGACAAGTTCTAACACAGCATCACCCAGTCACTGTAAATGAAAAGGAACAACTATGCAGGGAGGTTTCAGACAGGCGTGGGAGGATAATGAACCACAAAAGGTTCAGTTACAGCCTATTAAACTTAATATTAGGTTTGCTTGAGGACAAACACTTAATTTCCTGCAATCTGGTGAACTTTTCTGCATCAATCTCTGCCTTTTCTGCATCCATTTATGGTGGAAATATCTAAGAAAAATACAAAATCCAGGGACCAGGTGACAATACAAAATATAGAGGAATATATTGCAGTAAGGCTCTCAGGAATTCTTCACAGCTTTTAAATATTCATTCCTCTGTAGATCAGCTTTTCTTTTCAATAGTATCCCTGCAGAGTGAGCACAGGCATGATTTTTACTCTTCTGTCCTCAGTTGTGCCTTTTATTTTGTGAAATAGCCTCTTGATTGTGCAAGAATGTGGCAAATTTTCACATTAATGATAAATTAGAGCACTGTGTTCATATATATCACCGGATATTAATAGCTCATGTTTGCAACTTTCTGCACATCCAAAACATTTTATACATGTCTGTGTTTTGGGTTGATTTTTAGGAATCCTGCACATCTCAGCTATGCTACCGAGGCTGACTGAAAACAGGAGTACAGCACACTTTGGCTTTAACTGATTAAATCATCAAATCTTTTATCAAACTGCTGTTTGAGGCATTGCTGCTTCTATAAGTAACATTAGAGCTGTTTTTTTTCCAAATAAACATCATCTGCTTCTTTTATGTTTTTATTGTGGTGGACAAATGCACCTGTTCTAAATATTAAGTGGGATTTATCACCTCTATGACTATGTTTTCATTTCACTTCTCTTCTGTTCCTTCTGCAGCATCAGCCTGATAGAGCCAGGTCCAGTGATAACAGAGTTTGAACGTAAGGTCTATGAGGAAGGCCTGAAGACTGATCTGAGCAAAGCAGACAAAGTGACGGCAGACATGTTCACAAACATCTACTTAAAGAACTACAATCAAATCTTTGAGACCCTCGGCCAGACAGCTGAGGATATAGCAGAGGTATCGTATTATTCAACCCCGAACACGTTTCACCTCATCACGTGCCATGAAAACACTGCAACAGAGATAAATTATAGTGCGCACTGCTTGTTAATCTGATTTGTCCTGTGTTTTTCCTTCCTAGCATACCTTCAAGATCATCACCATGGAGGATCCTCCTTTCCGTCATCAGACAAACACTCTCTACACTCCCATGACCACACTCAAGTATGCTGATCCCAATGGTGACCTTCCAATTGACACATTTTACAAAATGGTCTTTGAACACGACAAAGTCTTCAACGCCAGCCTGAACTTCCTCAAGCTTTTGCGCTGGAGAAGTCGAAAGAGTTTCACTTTGGACAAGGACAAGGACAAGGACAAGAGTAACTGAGTTGTTCTTGTTGTTTTTTGTGAGACACATTTAAAATGTATAGTTTTCTAGCATTTGTCCTTTGATTTATTTTAGCTGTAAGACTTTTCTGATTAAAGTTGAAACAAATAAAAAAATGAAAAGCCATGAGTGGTGCAAACAATGCAGTCTGTTTTCACTTGTGTCTATAAGCTGCTGCTGCAGGTTTTAAACCACAACCTATTGTCTTAGCCAGTAAGCCCCCAAGCCCCATAATATACAATTTTCAAGTAGTAAGCAAAACCATAGAGGACAGTGACACATCAGATGAAGCATTTCAGACAGTGATACAGCCTTATTGGGGGCTTTTCTGTGTTTGTAAAGACATTTGAATATAACATTTAAAAGCAACTCTTTAAATACGTTTATTACTTTGTTAATTTCTTCTAGCAACATATTGCGCTTACGACGCAGGATTATAAGCTGTTTACACGTGGCCTAATCTGGGATACAGCTGTTTTACTCTGAGCCTCTGAGTGGTGAAGGTAGTATTCACATCCTTTCTGTCAGTAAAAGTACTAATAAAACAATGTTTGTGTACCTTGTTACACGTACATGCATCAAAAATGTTTCTCATGTATGTAATTATAATCAAGACAGAGTACTTTAAGTATTAAGTAAAACTGCTTGATGCAGAAAAACTTCTCATGTGACTGTCACATTAAATATTACATAATTTGATTATTATTATTGTTCATGCAATAATATAGAACAACTGATGATTACTTTCTCAGTGTTACCTATAGTAAAATATTAGGGATTAAAGCCTAACAATATATATACACACACACACACACACACACATAATACAACTTTACCTGACTATAATAAAGATTAAGGCTAAGACCTTGCAGCATTATCAGTTATGTAGATTAGGCTAACAAATGTAACCATTTTAAACACTATGTTATGCAAAATTAAGTGAGTGAAATAACAGAAATCTGTCATCTAATAGGTATATATAGGTAGAGCAAAATTAACAACCTAGGCAGTATTTTGAGCTGGAACTTTAAATGCACATTCTGGGGGCTTGTTAAACTTACATTTACTTGTTAGAAATGGGAAAAATATGGGATCTTTATGGCTTATACTATACAATTATGGAGATAAACCTGGCTAATATTAGATCTACAAAATAAACACAAAAATAAAATGAATTCCCTGGATTCCCTATGAGCAAGCTTTTGTTTTATTTACATAGCTCTAATGGGACAGATATACAGTAAAAATAAAGAATAAAAAAGCCATACAATAATAGAAACATGCAGTTCTCTACGTGGCTGGTAGATGGCGGTACTCACTAGCTAGGCGACTTACAACACCTCCTGGTGACACACCGAATCCGGCTCTTTGTTTGACGCTATATCCGGACAAATTTAGGCTAATGTTGCACATAGTATAAAAATATAAAACAACTTTTTCCAGCTTTAAGTTTGTTTAAAATGTTTTGTTCGTTTGTCGGTCCAAGGTAGAGCAGCCGGCCGTGCTGTGGCGGTTTTACCCCGTTAGTCGTCTCTGTAAAGCGAACTATTTCGCTTTATATGCAGGCGGCACTTCATTGTTAACCTAGCTTTAGCCATGCTCTCTGCTTTCACTTGTCTTCTGCGTTTTGACAGGGACTACGGCTACTTGTTAGCTTGGTAGCTAGCTAGCTAGCTAAGAATTTCCACCCTACTATAAACGGTTTTGTGCTGTCCTGCAAAGTTTCTTGGACCTTAAATCTTCTGTCACATTCCGTGTGAGAGCGCTGGTCTGCTGAAACGGCACCTCGTTTGTTAAAACACCTACAGTTAGCGTTTAGCTTAGTTAGCAAGCTAACTTAGCAGCCGGTTAAGTTTGAGGAAACGTCTGATTGCTTCATGACATTTAACTTAGTATTGACGCTATCCTGATCTGGATGGTGTACATTAACTCCACTGACTCAAGAAGACATTTCTGGTAACGCTTTTCTCCACTCAGCCAAGAACCGGAGTTTCAGTTTCTTTTTTAGTTGGTCGTCATTTGCCTGCCACGATGGCTTCTTCCTCTGGAAACGACGACGACCTCACCATTCCGAGAGCAGCTATCAACAAGATGATAAAAGAAACCCTCCCCAACGTACGAGTGGCCAACGACGCCAGGGAGCTTGTGGTTAACTGCTGCACAGAGTTCATCCATCTCATATCCTCAGAGGCCAATGAAATATGCAACAAGTCTGACAAGAAGACCATATCTCCCGAGCATGTCATCAATGGTGAGTCCTGCTCTAAAATGTATTGGGGAGTACAGCATGTTAGAGGGGTGTGTCTCTCGGCCTGTAGGGAGTTTTAAACCACTGAAAGTAATTATTACACTTTCGCCTCACAGCCCTAGAGAGCCTTGGTTTCGCATCTTACATCACGGAGGTGAAAGACGTCCTGCAGGAGTGTAAAACTGTTGCCCTGAAGAGAAGGAAGGCCAGCTCTCGGCTGGAGAACCTGGGCATCCCAGAGGAAGAGCTCCTCAGACAACAACAGGAATTGTTTGCCAAGGTATGATTCACAAAGATAAGTCATTAACAAAATCTGCTAGTCTTTATGTACTTATGTTGTGAATGAGAATACCCAAGTTACAGTAGAAATCAGGAGCTGGGCCCTGGATTCGCTTTATCATAGTTGTACTGTAGAGAATGTACCACACAAGTTCACAGCTGGTTTTTGTGCACAAGCAGCAAACTAATATGCAGAGCTGTGAAGTAAATTGTGATAACTTTACACTTTACACAGTTCTCTGCTGAAGGACATGCTTCTGCTTTCATATTTGTCTAGAAAATGAGATGTGCATGCAGACATCCTTCATGGATCATTAGAAATGTGTTACGAAAGACTTTATTGTCAATATTTTCTTGTGCACAATACATGCAGTGTAATGCATGATATCATTCATTCATTCGTTCATTCATTATTTAAATGCAGAGTACACTGAGGTATATATTTACTTGTCTGTCTGGATTGAGAACTAATTTATCCTCACTGAGTTCAACGTGTAACTTATCAAAGGAGTGTTGAAGGGCTTTGAGAGCAGAATGTACAGTGTCCCCACTACAGCATATCACTGTGTCGTCAACATAAAGATGTTACTAAGCCAACACTGTTGCAGCTTTTATGATTGTTATTATTGCACACTGATCTTTGGTACATACTCCAATGCCAACCTCATTTTTTATTGCATATATTAAGATATATGTGACATCCTTGAACCTTGCTGTGAATTAAGACAATCATAAATGGACAGGACATGTCATTACTATGGATGCACCCCTACCACAGTGTCCCAGCTGCACATGTTGAAGCATCCTTGTCCATGTGCCGGGGCTGTGTATGTAGCAATGTAGAGGTTTTCTCTGAGGTGTGGTGCATCTCTTCAAACTGTGATTAGTCTTGGTTGTTTTGTATTAACTTCTGCAGAAAATCCCTAATGCTTAAAAAAGATTTTTATGTTATGATCTAGCCAAAACATTTCCAATGCAAACCAAATCCTTGCTTTTTTCAGTTGCTGATCTGACTGAATTAGACACTGTAAACATGATTACCTTCGGCATTTTATGTGCAGATGCTCACCACTGTTAACTAATTTATAGAACAGCTATCTAACTGACTTGCAGCAGTACTGTGCTCATAAAAAAAAATCAGTACCATAGTGTTGTAGTTCAGAGCCCTAAACCAAAACCAAGTGATAACCAAAACCAGAGTCATGAGACCAGTCTAAAACCCACACTGCAAGACACTCCTCGAATGATAAGATACTGTATTCCTGAAGAGTTTTGTTACAGAGATACATTGCTAATGTTTGCTATCTAGCATTGATAATGCCATTTACAAGTAGCTTACCTTTCTTTGTGCTTCCTTTCTAAGTTCTAACAAATATTTGATGTAGTTGCGTATTGTTTTGAAAATAGTCTCTTTGTGGTTTCGACGGCAACGTTTTATTCCTCAGGATGCAACTGATAGCAACTCCCAGACAGCTACAGCTTCTTTTCCTGTCTCCCAAATTCACTGTTGGAGTGGATGTAAAGAGGGGTGCAGAGAAACAAAAATTTCAAATCTTAAATGAGTCAATTTTTTGGTTGCATTTGAAGCAATAAATGAATGCTGTCTCAAAAATGATGTAACAGATTGGTCAGACAATGCACAGGAAACTGAATGGTATCCCTGCAGTTGTGATCTTGAAAGGAAAAGTTCTCTTATTGTGAGTCAAAGACAATACAGAGTAAAAATGCAGTAAATTCTGAAAATAGACCTTCAAAAAGCGCTCTTGAGACCAACACAAATCTTGAGTACTGCAACACCACAATCTTATCACACCATGTAAACAAATAATATACTTAAGCTTCCGTAATGTGTTAGAAAAGACTTTATTGTGAATATTTTCTTAGGCATAATACATACAGTGTAATGCATGATATCATACATTCATTCATTATTTAGATGCGGAGCACACTGAGGTATGTAGTTACTTATTTATTTGGACTGAGAATTAATTTATCCTCACTGAGTACAACTTGTACTGCTGTACTGTGCTGAAGGGCTTTGACAGCAGAATGTACAGTATCTATACTACAGCATAACACTGTGTCGTCAGCATAAAGATGTACATGTTTTACAACCAGATCCAGACAAGACAACGTCATCTATATAAAATGTGAACATCACAGGTCTCCGGATTGAGCCCTGTAGGACCTTTTGCTACTTTCCTGAAATCTGATTTAACATTTCCAAAGAACTATTTGTGTGAATTAAAAGAACTATGATAGTTGACTTCTAATTAGACATCAAATCGCTATCACGATCCCCTCTAATTGCTTATTAAACTCTTCATTCGCTTCTCTTGTCTCATATCTCTCTTTTCTCTGTTTCTGCAGGCGCGACAGCAGCAGGCGGAGCTCGCTCAGCAGGAGTGGTTGCAGATGCAGCAGGCTGCCCAGCAGGCACAGATGGCAGCAGCATCTGCCAGCGCCGCCCAGCAGGCCGGTTCCTCTCAGGATGAAGACGAAGAGGATGACATGTGATCCCAGGACACCATTCAACTTGTCCGAATCCCTTCCTGGGACTGTGTTGCCGCGCAAATCTCCCAGTGCTGTCATCGGCAGAGACGTGATATATGTTTGACTGCTGATATACATCAGTGAAACATGGAAAATGCACATTTGGAAAGGACAGTGAAGAGAAACATGAAGGGGGATTTCAAGAAAGCCACACGTTCAGATACCAGTACCTGAAAATGATTTGGATTGAAAGACTGTTATTGAAGTTTTTGATTAATCTCATCTCCCCCCTTTTTTAGTTGCTTCTGTTTACCTATGTCTTGATATTCTGTTGTGAGTAATTTGTAGATTTTCTGGATGTGTTGTGGACACACTGAAGGCAGATGCCATTTGGCACATGTCAGTGAATTTCGGGGATAATGCAGCAAGTGTTTGCTCCTTCGGGTACTGCAAAAGCTTGTTTTTGTCATATGTAGTGCAAGATCACATTCAGTGGTTTAGGAGAGCTGCTCTTGAATGACTCCAGAGCATCTGATTCTTCCTTTTTTGGTGTTCGATAGTCGTTTTTACAGAAAGGGTTTTCTTTACCCCCCTCTTGGTATATTTGTTCAACAGTGGATCATTTGAGGGGTTGTGAATATTGAATTTGTTCTGTTAAGTAAAGAAATAAATGGATATTTTGTTTAATTTTAGCTCATTCAGATACTTTCTGTTGCTTTTTCCATCTACCTTGAACCACCCACAGTATTGATAATTAGCTACACCTTTGAGAAACTGAATATTTTTGTCTCATAGAACCAAAGATAGATGACAGACTAACAGCCCAGAGTTTGTGTTTTTTAAAGGTGTAGGTGCTACTGTGATTCTCATTGCTGACTCCAGATCAGTGTAACCAATGTCGAGGAATATTAACCTATAACTTTGTAAGATGCTTTGATATCCAGGCAGAATTTGTTATTTCCTTTCTCCTCGGGTGCAGTATCAAACATTTGCATTGTGACTGTGGTCAATCCTCAGTGTAAAGACAAGTAACCTAGTTGTGATACACATTCACTTGCCTATTCTACAAAGTTGTATTCTTTAAGCAATAAAGGAATCACGTTTTATAGACACTTGCTCTGTGTTCTTTTCCCACCCCCTTCTGCACATGTGCTGTTTTACCCTGATGTCTTGATGTTCGCCTGAGGAGTGTCAGATGTCTGTGAGCAGGTCGACCAGCTGCAGCAGAGCACTTCGCTTGTCGTTTTCCCTCATATTGTCTTTTCGAAATGACAGGAGCAATCATAGAAAACATGAGCACTAAAAAGTTGGTTTTATTTGGTTTCTTTATTCTTGTTTTCCAGGTTGTTTCCATCTTGGTTGGAGCTTTAATTGGTAAGTAGAATTTTTTTTTTTACATTAAATCCAATTGCAAGTGATACTATTTGTAGACAACTATAATCCGGCTGGAAGTGCAACAAAAACCAGCTTTTCACCACCCTTACTCTAACTTGTCTCATATATTATTTTCCTTTGCCCTAGCTCCCAGTCCCACCAGTGCCATCCGCTACTTGGCCACCAAATGCATTAACCGCAACAGGACACGTGTCTGGCTCATGCCGTGGGGTACAAACCGGTGCCAGCAGGTCCACAGTTTTGATGAGCCTTTGGCAAAAATGCTGGATGCCAACGACATTGTTTTTGCTGTGCACATACCTCTACCCAACAAGGAGATGAGCCCCTGGTTTCAGTACATGCTGGCTGTACTGCAGTTTGACATTGCGTTCAAAATGATCAATCAGATCGGTAAGATGTGTGACAGAAATGTACATAATTTCCCATCTGTTTTTTGTCTTTATGATGGATGTCTATTAAACTGTATTATTTTCCTGTTTGTGCAGAGGATGATGTTACCGTCACTATTGATGTTCATCTGGCTTACAGGGATGATCTGAAGTCTGAGTGGACCACAAAGTTTCACTCAGTGGAGCAAAGGCCGCTCAAGTGCACATTTGCAGTCCCTAAGGTGAGCGTGCATGATATTGGGGGAAAACTGACATTGTGATATTTTGTAATCTGAAAACTGCATTAGACAGACTTCTCTTGTAGATTAGATATTGAAATGAGAACCGTGGGAGTTTTGTTTTTGTATAAAACAAGCAAAAAAAGTTGTAGCATGACGTTATATTGTGTAGCCCTACATTTAATACATGCAAATAATTTGTAATCTCATTTATTAGTCTGCTTAGTAACCTCCATGCTTTTGCAGACATATGAAAATGAAGGTCGCTTTTATCACTGTGACCCCGTACCATTAATGGAAATGGGAAGCGTCACCCACAAATATTTTTTAATTAACCTGCGCTTGCCAGTAAATGACACAGTGAACGCTGGCATTGGAGAAATAAAAGACATCCATATAGTGGTGAGTTTAACTCTTATGCTTCAACTTCCATTCTATGTTCCAGAGACTGCATGTGTCACAACATTTGATGTCCCTCTTCTCTCAGGGCATCCACCAGAACGGAGGCTTCACTAAAGTGTGGATGTGCATGAAGACGGTGTTCACTCCCTGGATATTTGCAGCAACAGCTTGGTACTGTCACCGGATAAGCATTATGGCGAGACCCCCAGTCCTTTTAGAAAAGTACGTCCCTGTAAGGAAGAAGTGTGCTTACTAAACCAACTGCTTTACCTTAAAAGAAAAACATGTATGACAACATGTACCAACATTTTTAATAAATAGATTGTTTTCCAATTTGAAAAACGAGACATGTAGAATAGGGTGAGTTTGATGAAATATAGAGACTGTAAGCTTAGCTTTTGTTGATTTCTTCCAGCTGAACTGACATCATTACAATGTATTATTACATATTAGGGTCAAGAACTATGGGAAATTCCACAGTTCTTTATACTTTTGCTGTTCCTGATAAATGGTGCAATTTTGGAAATTTTAAAAAGATGTCGTGCCTTTGAAGTCCACTGGCAGGACTGGGGGTTCTGAGGGTTATATCAGCTTTTAAAAAACTGTGATTTAGTTCACAATAACTCATTTATTAACATTTTGGGCCTTCAAACAATTCCTGCATCTGTGCAGCTTTACAGGATGAACACACAATTATCTTTTTTGAAAGATAGAGTGAAGTTATACAACACAGTTTTGTTGCTCTTACATTTGAGTGCATCCTTTGGTCTTTCTGCCTCTCAGTGAGAACTTTAAGCCACAGGTAAACCTTCTGGCATACTTTTAAGAGGTATAAAATGCTACAGGGCTGCATGTGGCGAGCAGAGGAAATGAAATGCGCTTGAGTGCATGATTGCCTAGAACTAGGTCATTATTCTGCCTGCAGCAAAACAAAATGAGTTACTTGTCTTTTTTAGAGCAGATTTAAGTGCTGCCCTGAGTAGTTTGGCTGTTTATTGAATGTATTTGCCTTATTCAGGGTGATTTTTGCTCTGGGCATCTCGATGACCTTCCTGAACGTGCCAGTGGAGTGGCTATCTCTGGGGTTTGAGTGGACGTGGATGCTGCTGTTTGAGGACGCCAAGCAGGGTGCTTTCTACTCCGCACTCTTCTGTTTCTGGATCATCTTCTGTGGTGAACACCTCATGGTTAGCATCTCTTTCCTGTTCTCAGCTTCTCTGCACTTTTCTGCCTAGCTGATGCTCGTTCTGTCAACAACAAATCCTTTAGGACCAAAGTCAGAGGAACCGACTCTCGGCATACTGGTGGCAAGTTGGGCTTGTGGTTTTTGGCTCGTCTATTCTCCTCATATTTGACCTGAGTGAAAGGTAAATAATTTTTAAATGGCTTGCTTGTCACTGTTTTATGTTTCGTTTTTTGGAATAATAGTGTTCTTCCTCTCTTATGCAGGGGGGTTCATTTGAGCAATCCTTTCTACAGTGTGTGGGGGTCAGACTTTGGGACGAATGTTGCAGTATCCTTTATAAATTTATTCTGTTTTATGAAAAGTCACGTTGACGTGGGTAACTCAGGGGCAAGCAAGATTTTTCTTTAACCGTCACCACTGTTTACATTCATTATTGTGGCAGCTATTTCCGTTTGTCTTTATTTCTTCTCCCTGTGTCGCATGGTGTGTTGTGTGTTCAGGAACATTGGTTGGAAAATGCAACAACTTCCTGCAATGCCAGAGGCGAGGAGGCTGCGCTATAAGGTTTGATTTAATATCCGAGGCACAAATGCACAGAACAAATAGTAAAAAAACTATGCATAAAATAGATTTAACAATATTCTGCTTGTTTTTTCCACTCTTGCTGACTTTGGCAGGGTATAATCTTCAGGTTTAAGTTTTTGATGCTGCTAACTCTCGCGTGTGCAGCCATGACTGTCATCTTCTTCATCTTAAATCAAGTAAATATCAATCTTATAACTGTTAACAGAAGTCACAACTGATGTTTGGGGTCCTAAAGTAACTCTAAATGTTCCACCAGGTCAGTGAAGGTCATTGGCACTGGGGAGACTGCACTCTCCAAGTCCACAGTGCTTTTCTCACAGGGATTTACGGCATGTGGAACCTGTACGTCTTCACCATCATCTTCCTCTATGCCCCCTCACATAAGCACAGGAGAAACAAGTTGAGAGACAGTCAACACACAGGTGTGGAACGGCTCTACTGTTTAGTTAGCTCTTTAAACACATGACAAGAGATGTTTGCTTTGCAAATACGTCAGACGTGTTCCTTCACAAGAGCTATTTGTCCAAGATTGCGTTACAGATATGACAGAGAAGCCGGAAAGCCAAGAAACACAGCTGACATGTGGAGAGCAGGGACCGACCGAGGCCTACAGGATCACTGGGAAGGTGGCTGAGGAGTAATGGCAGATTAAGAAACCATTTTTTCTTGTGTTTTTTCCTCATTCTAAAATCATTTCTTGAATGTTTTGCCTTTGTTGTCCACACTAAATACTGTTAAAGTTAATGTAGAATACTGTGCCATTTAATTAGCAGAAATGAGCACAGTAGGGAAAATAGGAGCTACAGTAAGATACAGTGTGAGTAAATGTGAAGAAAGCTTGACACAAAGCTGATCTGTTAAAGGGTTGAGACATAATAAACTGGTTCATTGCAAGTTTGTTTAGGAATATGGGAAAACGTATTATTAATTAAAGCACCATATTAAGTTAAGTTGGATGCCATCCAACAGGCATCCTCAACAGAACTTGACAGCATTTTTTAACTTTAAGATAACCGAGGTGCAGCTGAGCTTCAACCAGGATCATATTTATTTAAGCAAAAGTGGGCAAACAGCAGTATCTCATAGCAGCTTGTTAAATGCATCTCTGGCAGACTTTTGCACTGGTGTTTATAGTACAGTGAAATACCAAACAACAGGAAATAACATTTTACTGTCAAAATGTTAACTTGCAATATTTACTCTTCTCATCACATTAAGTATCCTAACATAATCAGACTGCATCGGGTTGTCCTCCAGGTTTGCCCCATAATTTGTTCCATTCATTTTACCCTTTAAATTCTAAGCCTTCCTGGGCCTGCTGTCCCGAAGCATCCCCACATCATGATGCTGCCACCACCATGCTTCACAGTGAGGATGTTGTGTTTGTGATGATGTGCAGTATTTAGTATCCAGTCTCCTGAATATTTATTTTTTTCTTTTGCATTTGTACAATAAAAACATGAGAGAGACAGAGGCAGACTTATATTTGGATAATTTAAGTTAATGGGCCTATAAATGAATTAAAAGGAATGAATTTCTTATTGCTGTGAAATGGTGCCACGAGAGCCTTTTATAAAAGTTGCTTCTGCAAGCAAAACGCACAAGAAAACTGAGGACTAAATCATGTCTATGTGTGTAATATTAAAGAGGAAGATATGCTTTATAGGAAAATAAACATTTGAAAGCAATGGAGAATATATGAGAGGCTTACTGCATTTTGTTTGACCTGGCTGCATTAGGTTCTCCCAGGATTTCCCTATAATTTGCTGCATTTGTTTTATCCTTAATGTGCATAAGCTTTCCATGGCCTGCTGCCAGGAAGCATCCCCACACCATGATGCTGTTACCACCCTGCTTCACGGTGGTGGTGGTGTATTTGTGATGACATGCAGTATTTGGTATCTGACCCTCTTAATATTTAGGGTTTTTTGCATTTATCAATAAAAACAAGTGAGGCATAGGCAGACTTGTAGTTGTATAATTTAAGTCAGTGGGCCTATAAATGATTTAACAAGAATATCTTTCTTATGCAGGTGTTTTAGGTTCTTTTTTCAGACATATGGTGCAAATAAATATGTTGATTTTTTACCTCACAGTTTTGGCGATGAGCTCTCGCCTTCTTCAGAGTGTCTCTTTCTTTCTTATTGATGTGAAAAGGTGTGGTATGTACATTCAATGAAATTGATTCCCCAAACAAAATACACAAGAGGACAGAAAACTAAATCATGTCTACATGTGTGTAATATTAAATGGGAAGAGATCATTTCTAAGAAAGTAAACGTTTGAAAGCAATAGAAAATATATGAGAGCCTTACTGCATTTTGTTTGACTATACTTGAATTGTTACCTGACTGCATCAAGTTGTCCTCCCAGGATTTCCCTATAATTTGCTGCATTCATTTTACCCTTTACCTGTAAAAGTTTTCCATAGCCTGCTTCCA
The DNA here is from genome assembly GCA_024666655.1 of Dascyllus trimaculatus. Lineage (NCBI taxonomy): Eukaryota > Metazoa > Chordata > Actinopteri > Pomacentridae > Dascyllus > Dascyllus trimaculatus. The sequence continues at coordinate 16,473,129 of CM045446.1, forward strand.
GGAAGCATCTCCACATCATCATGATGCTGCCACCACCATGCTCCATGGATACATAAGCAAAGCCATTTCCACCCTAAACTGACAGAAAAAACAGAAACTTGCAGGACGTTGAGTGTTAAATGTGTCCTCTCTAATGTTTAAATAAAGCCTCCACCCTATTATGAAGTGATGTCCAGAGCAGCCGTCAGAGGGCGCTGTTGTTCCTCCAAACTAGTGGCAGCAGATAGTCCAGCCCATAGACTGGCGCTCCACAGCCGCCAGCAGCAGATGACGGACCGTCACTGAGCTTCTCCCCGAGTCGGTTCATCAATTCGCCGTAAAACTTTTCAGACGACGCCTTATTCAACCGAAGGAGCTCCATTGCTGGATTGTTTCATGACTCGCCTTTGAAGAAGCCTGCTGCGGATCAGAGAGGACAGGTGAGTATCAGCACACAGATTACACCAATAATCTTTCTCCACAGCGGTGGATGCACGCTAATGCTGCGGTTCAATGACGCCAGCTGGTAAACTGTGACTTCCACTCCATTAACTAACAGTAACCAGAGGAAACAAGAGCCGAACAGGCCGTGTAGGGGTCAAACCCTATAAACGTAGTGTTTTCCATCAAGTTGTTGCGTGTTTGATTTGCTGTGCGAGCTCTACATAGTGGGAAATTATTATTCTACTACTGCACTGGTGTTTATAACAGCACAGGTGACAGGTGGTTGGACAGAAGAGAAGTCAAAACAACAACCTGTTTCTCAGTCATATAATTACAGGTGTTTCTGAGAAGCTTAAGGATGTTAAATTCTCTGGGAAAGTGTTGAATATCTGAGGGATTTACAAATATTAGTACATATTATGGTACAAGGAAAGCTCTAAACACTGTAAGAAAAAAGTATTTTTCTTAATAGTTGACTTTTATTTTACAGATGAGTCTTTTTTGTTTTTGAAAATCACAACAAATGTGAAAACAAAAAAAAAATTGTATGTTAACCCTAAAAACAAGGTGAAACTGTGAATAATGTCCACATCAAAAACCTGTATTTTGTAATTATGTAATTGTGCTTTGTATTGTTTCATTTTTTCCCAATGTTTTGACCATAAAGTCGATCTTTTACTGTATAAATTACAGTATTGTTGAATTACAAATAATAACCAGTCACAGAAGTGACAGGAAAAAGATATACATAAAACTGTACATAATGTTAGCATCAAAAATCCATATTTTTTAACAATTATTCATTCTTTTACAATGTATAACTATAGAATTACACATTCACTGCATTAAAATGACTTTAAAATTCATTATTTACAGTGTTTTCACATTTTTTACAGTTTTTAAATGTTTTAGTATTTGTCTTTGTCTTTGTTTTTTAACATATTTTTTCTTGCATTATTGCTGCCTGGTTTTCTACTTTAAAAAAAAAACATTTTGCAGTTAATAAGTTAAAGCTTTATATCATACAACAGAGGAAAATTTCGCAATTCATCCTCCAGAGTCTGAGATATCATTTTCAATCCCCTATTGGAGTCTTTTCAATTGTTTCAAACACCAAAGATATTTAGTTTTCAATAACAAAAATGTAGAAAAAGCAGCACCGGAGAAGCTGGAACCAGTCAGTGTGTGAAATTTTGGTTTCGAGAACCAGCTGATTAATTTTCTGTTGATTCGCCAGTTGTTAGCTGTACAGGAGAGTTTAGTGAAGCCAAAGCAACTACATGTATTTTGTCCTTTTTTATTTGTCATTTAACACTTGAAACTGGATGTACCCAAATTGTCTACATATAAATAGCTGTCCACTTCCTGTATGAGATTCAGTCAAAATTGGAAAAATGTAAATTTAACCGTCTGAACTTCAAAACCTGCTGATGGGTTTGAAAGATATGTAATCTTTTTTAGAAATCACCAAAGTTTGTCCATATATCAGTCAGAAACTGTAAAAACAGAAAGCATTGCCAAATATTTAACCTTCTGACAGTCCTTGGACTAATTATGTAAGACCTGTGGTTACTAGGGGTGGGGATCGCAGGGTACCTCATGATATGATATGCGATAAATGGCTCACGATACCAATACTATCACGATACTGCGATAATCGACATATATTGCAAGACAATCACATAATGATACATTACGATATCTATAACTAGGATATATTCATACCTTGGTTCCAGTGTGTAGCATTTTTCGAAACTCTTCATTTTCGACCACACTGTGTGGGTGGAGGTCCTTGCAAAAAACCCAGCGATGGACACTGTAATGATAGCAGCCCTCGGGGACAAGCTGACTTGAAACGTTAGCTGCATCTGCTGCTTTCTCGGCGAGGAGTTCAGGCTGGTGGCATTGCAGATGGGTTTGCTTGTTGGTGATGTTGCCTCGTTTCATACCTCAATTTATCTCAGTTCATTTACGCTCAAGTCTCCCTCATTTATGTGATTACCGCCACCGTGTGGAGACATTAAGTAGTGACGCTGGGGAGATGGCAGCTGGCAGGGGAATCTGGCAGGGTTTAGAGCGCCTTTTTAAGAGCGCCTTATTATATTAATTAAAGTATCGATATTTGGCGCCAGCATATCGATACTCATATCACACGAGGACGGAAGACGATATATTGCTGTATCGATATTTTGTCCCATCCCTAGTGGTTACATTGTAAAAATGACCAAATCTAAGTGTAAAATTATGATATTTAATCAAAATCCCTTCATTCAGCTTTTTTCATTTAAATATTTGTCAGAAATAAGCCAGTTGCACCATATTCTGTAAAACTGTAAAAGTTTCATGCTCTTAAGTGCAGCCGAGAGGCTATTAGTGTCTTTTTCAGTTGAACTGCAGGCAGTGTTTACACAGAGCAGATAGGAGACAAATATGGAAAGAAATTAAAAATGTAACTAGTAAAATATTTATAGTGTGTAGAGCCACTATTTTTTTCCCCCAGTATTGGTAACACCTGTTGGCACGTGGAACAACGTTGTACGTGTTGATTAGCCAATAATCAACAAACTCAACTTTTTATTTTTCTTATGAAATATGTCATTATAGCTTTGTTATGATGCACAAAATACGTTCCTGAGTTCTCTCTACTTTTAGCCACGGTTGTGCTGGTTCCAAAAAAGTGCAGGACTTTATATTTGAGAGAAGCATGAGTTCAGAAAGAGAAGAAATATGTGACAGAAAAAAAACTGTCAAAGACTGCTTGGAGTTCAGAGGGTTAAATCTGAACCTTCTGATCAAAGAATAAGTAAACAAGGCCTGACCCAACATATGAGCCACATTTGAGGTTACTGAGGTTCAATACTGAATAGATAGGCTCCAAGTTGTGACAACAGTGATTTATTCGGCTGGATGTGGTGTTTTACTGTTGGTACACAGCACAGATGTTTAATTAGAGAACCAATTGTTTAGAGAATGGCGCATTTCAGCCATAAGATGTGGAAAAGCCAAATATTTAGGTAGCCTATAACAGATTATTAGGTTAATTACATGAGCAGAATATATATGGAGTTCATGCTGTGAATCTGGTGTAACTGTGAAGTTTTTATGACACATTTTTTAAGCTTTTAGGGGAGTCTTTTCTTCATGGCCTCTGGCAGCTGAGCGTGACTCTACCTGAGTGGGTTTTTGGTGCTGACGTGGGTTTGGCCATGTTGCCTGGTTACCCCACCATTGCTGGTGCAGACCTTCGAGTGGTTTAATCTCGTGAGAGCGTCACCCCTCCTCCCTCTGCCTCCCCTTCTATCCCTCGACTCAAATTCCACGCTCGGCCTCCGGGGAGTTCGTCCGTGCGTCACCGCTCTGCTCACAAAGACATTCAGAGAATGCTTGTAGTCAACACAGCGGAGCTGCCGCTGTCACCCTGCAGCTCTGTTAGTCCACAGCAACATGTGAAATATGTCCTCCTGCTCTGGCACACGTCACAACCCTCTCAGCCTCCTCACTAGAGCGTGTCACACTGATGAAGGTATTATGCACTCACTGACTGTGAAGAGAGCATGTCGCACATAGGATGGCTGCGTAGTGCACAAAGCATTAACTGCTTATCAGCGGGTGATGAAAGGTTTTCACAGTGGGCTCTATGGCTTTTCCTCACAGATGTTTCTTATTTTTAAACATGAATTCTGTCATCCTAGTTGTGACTTTGTCTTTAAACAAACTACATCTAGTCTGTCTCTTGTGTGGTGGCACCAGGCAGGGACCAACATTTTGCCATGTCTTCTTTTGTTGCATTTAAAAGTTGCTGGATCAGATTAGAGCAAATGTCTAATTGTGTTAGCTTAATATTCACTGTGTAACAGATGATAAACATGTGATGGAGCGTCACACCATGTGATACAAATGAAAAACGTGACTGTCACACAAGCAGGACGGCAGGAGGTTGTAAAACCACTGACAACAGTTTAAACTCTGCGTCGGATGTGCTGCATAAATTTCAGCTTTTGTGATTTGAAACAGATTAATTGTTCAGCCCAGGATCAGATTAGAGCTTTTGTCATCCTTTGTGACAGTGCAATAGTAGCTGTGTCCCAATTCAGGGGCTGCATCCTTCGAAGGACCCAGCCTACCCGTCCTTCGAAGGCTGGGTCCTTCAAAGGACGGCTAGGCTGCATGAGAAGGCTGCATGAGCGTTTGTTAAATGAGATGGTCTAGCCTACGATGAACTTCCTGCTTGCGTCATGACGTCCCGTAGCGCCGCTCCTGTTGCCTAGCAACCCTGACAAACAAATTTTCATCCCGATGATCAGGATGAGACGACGGTGTAATTTTACCTAATTTTTGACTGAATTTGATCCCCAAATTGTAATTTTTGTTTTCAATATGTTTTATATCCTTGAAGACTTCAGGGTCTTGTACTGTCCGGTGGTTCGGGACTAAACTGTCTGAGAAACAAGAAGCGTTCACAGCTGGTTTAAATCTGTTAACATCCATGCCGATATGAACTTCAAATATTATAAACCTCCACAATCTCTGGGCTGAGTGTTTCTGATGAGGATCACTAAATACATGCTGTCTGAACAGAAACCAAATATAATTGATGCTTAACATGTTATCAGATAACTTGGTGGAAGTAAACCAAGAAAAGCGGGGATAGTCATGTTTTCACTAGTTTTCACAGAGAATTACCACCAATAGAAGCTCCAGCAGGATTTATTAACCTAGTAATCATTTTACTTCTTCTCCATATGGTAATTTAAATAAGGATTAAATATGTGAATATTTATGAATGAATAAGTCGTTTATATGGTGGCCGCAGTCAGAAAAAATCGCCACAGTCTTGGTAAAACAAAGTTTAAACACTGAAGCTGTACAACTGGAAAGTAAACGTTTTAAACTGCAGCAGCTCACATATATAATGTAAGTTAATCGATTTTTTTTAAACAAATTTTAATGTCCTCAACATTTGTACTATTGGAGTGAGCTGTAACACAATACTCATATTTAATGCAGCCTTGAAGGATGCAGCCCCTGAATTGGGACATAGCTAGTGTGTCTTTACATTGTAGAGCAGGAAGTCAATGTAGTCACATTAATTAATTAATATATAAGCAGATTTTAACACCAGTTTCTAGTTGAAAAGTCTGTAATACTCACAGAACACAAATTTGTTTAATGATTTTGATAATTTGTTAAGCTTTAGATTAAAAGGGAGACAATATTTATTAGTGTGACGGAATTTCTCCTAAGTCATATTTCACTGGAAGACAAAATGTAGTCGCAGTCTCAACTCATTTGATGTTTCTCATAAACTGTATTAAATACTAAACTACGTATGCTGTCTGCTGCCAATAGGAAGCTTCCAGGACATTGTGACAGGAGCAGTTGTACACATTAACACAACTGAAGAAACTGAGTCTACTGCTTTAATCTGCAAGGATTCAAGAGATGCTTCAACTGCTCAGATGGTAAATTGTGCTCATCACCCTTCCAGTATGAGCAATATAAGCCTGTGATGTGTGTTTCTTGTAATATCCTGTTAGCTCAGGATGTGGATTAGCAATAGCAAGGTTGCGTACAATCCCACTTGGACCGTTGTTTTTCCTATTGCTCCACTTTACTAGATCTCTCTTCTGTTGTTGGGTTGGCTATGAAATGACAGTAGGCTGTTATTTGCACAATAAATGATGAAAAATATTACTTTTGCAAATCCTGGTGAAAGACGGTCATCAATAGCTGATAAAGAAGCATTCACTTTTATTTATTTATTTTTTTTTACCAGTTGGCATGATCGTTTTTTAAATAAATCAGAAACAGTTCCAATATTTTATGTCATTTATCAAGTAAAACAGCTAAAAAATGTCTGTTTCTAGCTCCTCAACTGTGAGGATTCTCTGCTTTTCCCTGTTTCATATCTTTGTACATAAAGGTTTTAAGTTTTTTTTATACCATTGTTCTCTGAGAACTTGTGATAGTGCATTTTTTTAAACTAACGTCATGTTTTTCCAAACGAGACCCAAAGCCATTTCTGGGCATTTTTGTTCCTGTCTTAAAATTCTGCACCTCTATGGAAACGGCACAACCCTGGCTCAGAGTAGAGTAACACAATAACACTAAAACAGAATCGACAAGTACAACTGTGGGGCAGTGGTGGCCTAGTGGTTTGCGAAGTGAACTTGTAACCGGTGGGTCACCTGCTCGAGCCCCCAGACTGGCAAGATGCTGAGGTGGGAAAGTGAGAGCGACAGCCTGTCCCAGTCACCACCACTGTGGGCCCTTGAGCAAGGCTCCCTACCTCTGACTGTCCCCCACCAGGGCAGCCCACTGCTCCTAGTATGTATCGTTAAGGGTAACTATGAATAGGATGGGTCATATGCAGAGAAGGAATCTCCCCAGGGGCATCAATAAAGGTCAGATTATAATATATTATATACAATATTGGAAAATTTTTGGATAATTTATTATTTACATTTTTAACTTGTTTCCATACTCGTCTCCTCTCTGCTCTGGGTAAACACAGCCTGCAGAAAAGTCCGAGATTTTTTTGTCACATGACTGTAGATTGCAACTGTGTCGCTAATAGCCTTTTGGTTGTGGACAGGAACGCAGAATTGTTTGTTTATTGCAAAATCTGGTTAGAGAAAACAGTTTATTTGTGTTGTTCTTCATACCGTTAAAGCTTAGACTTGTTAATTTTCTTTCAAGCCCATCAGTAGACTTTAATTGTGTGGATTTGTCTCGAGGGAGGGAGCATGGAGATGAGGACACTGCTACATTTCATTTTTGGAGAGAATAAAAGCAGTTTGACTGAGAATGGATGCTGATGTCAAATAGGTGAGTGTTACCACAGCAACCTGGCAGCAGCATAGATGAAATTAGGCTTCCTCATCAATTGTACCCGGTTAGCTGCCACACGTACATCAGAAACTGACTGCAGGCTGATGCTTTATTCTTACTTTTAGTCTCACGTGCAGCTCTGATCTTTGACCAGAAAGTCTGACCAGAGTCTGACTTTCAGACTCTTTACTTCATCTTAGCAAATGAGTTTTTCTACATAAATAATAAAATGTAAAAATGAATGTATTTTCAACCATAACTGAAAGAAAAAATGCTATCCCAATGCTAGCTTGTAGAGTTATAATGTCAGGTCTGAAGCCTGAGGGGGCCAAGCAACCTTTAAATTACACATGTAAATGTGTTTGAATAAAGAAAACTTGCTCATTATTTCAGATGCATGCATGAAGAACACAAGAACACATTATTATCTGCAGATACTGTGTTTACCCTTTTGACTGAGAATTATTAGTAATCAGTATTCTTTTACACATTATACATCTGTTAACCAATTTAGCTTTAAACTTTTAAACCTCAACTAAACAGTTTGTGTAGTTAATGAAATTTTCCTTAAACTCTTTGAACCCTGAGCATTGAGGGTGTTTTTTTCCACTGTGGGCTCATTTTCACTGCAATATAAAGCCCTGCACCTCTATGGAAACAGCACAGTCATGGCTAGAAATAGAGAGAACTCAATGGCTGTTGGGGTTCAGAAGGTTAAAGGCAGCATTGCAACAGGAAGGAATGTGTTTGCTTCTTCATTCTTCAGTATTTTGAGTGATTTACAATAGAACTCCTGATATTTGATCAAAAATCATTAGCAGGAAGTGCTGCCTCACTGTTGCTCTTCTGTCCTTGCACAGTGACACTCAGGTTCTCTGTGACAGTAGTCAGGTCACGCTGGTGTCACCCTGAGTCTGATCTTTATGACATTGTGGGGTCTGTCATATTGCTGCTACAGGGTATTTATAGAGATCTTATTTGTTGTGCAGTCTGGCATGATGTGCAGTTCAACTGACACAGTGACAGAAACCAGCTCTGGGTCTCTGCGGTGCAGCGTCTGTGTAGCATCAGGGGACTGAGTCTCCTAATAAAGCCTCTCCCATTAAATTTAATTACCTTCTCTTTATGCCTCCACTGGTTCCTGTGGGTGAGCTATGCACTGATGTGAAAGTACTCAGTTGGGTTGCACTTTACCAATACAGCTGTGCGTTTTAATTAACGCTGTGAACCCCAAGCAGTAGCAAACGCTCATTTTGGAATGTTTTAAGGTCACTGTATTGGTAGTTGTTCATGTCATGTGGAAATGTGAAACTTCCAGGTGATGCAGTTTCTTTAAACACCAGTGATTGCGACCATAAAAATAAATCCAAGTCACACATTTATAGGGATCATTTGTGTGTGTCTCAGAATAGGTTCTTGCAGTTCAATCTTACATACCTTTTTCTGCCATTATAACAGGATATGATATGATTTATCTACTTGACTGGGTCTGTTTTCGATGTTAATTATTAGTAGAGATACCAACACCACATAACGAGGAAGTAAAACAGCCATTGTTGCTGACACCTGTGTTGTTTCTTCATGTGACTGTTACCTGAGATTAGAGGTGACTCTTTCGTTAACGCTGGGTTATATGTTCTTGCAGGTGCAGCACAGATTTATAAATACTCATTAGGTAAAGCTCAGAGATCCTTTCCATCAGGCAGCGTTTTTGTTTATACTGATGTGAAGCAGCAGTTCACCACCCCTCACTGACAGAGGACAGGGCCGTAAATTATAAACTAGACAGGGAAGTAAGTGGTTGCTTGGCAACAGGAGCACAGCAGGTAATAAAACATCTTTGGTTTCAGCTTTGAGCAATAACAGATCGGAGTGTGGATTTAAGGAATTAACCATTTTTCTTAGGTTATTTTAGGTGATTTGCAGTCTTTTATCGAATATATCGAAACGTAGTATATTGCTTTGATCTCTTTACTGTACAACAGCAAAACTCCTCTTTGTTCTTTTTTTAATTTTCAGAAATTAAAATTGCAAATATGACTTCAACAGTAATGTTATTAAATGACATCTTTATTGTGAAGACCCAGTCAATCAATGTTTTAAAACTAAAGCTGAAAATATAACTTATGTGAAGGTAATATTATGTCAGATTTATTACAATTCAATGAGAATTGGCTGTTAAAGTCCCTGATTGAATTAAACAAACATGTGCCTTATAACATCATATAGCATTAATAATTTAACTATATTTCATCAACTGTTGCATTAATTTGAATGATAGCATTTTCATAGCATGCTTCTATGTTTCCAATCTTTTTCAAAGCTACTTTTTACACTTATTATCACAGATTGTACCTTCACTCTGCTGTTCGTCTTGGCTTTATGACGCATTTTAGCTTCTTTCAGGTCATCACTTTGTTTTTTACAGCCCACATTACTGTTTTGGCTCACTTTTCCTGCCACAGGCATTTTATTTATGTCTGCAAAAAAATCTCAGATAAGCCCAATGTGCTCGACTAAATGTCAGACAGACAAAGTTCTGCATGGAGGATTTTGGCCGCTAAAGAGCAGATAGTTTCCTCAGTATTTGTTGGAGGACAAAAGACTGTGTGCATATTATAAGTACATTTGTTTGGTTACCAGAGACGCAACTCTAAATGATTGCCAACGTGTCTGCTATACATGTAAGAGGCAGCTGCTTGCTAACATATTAAACAGGTTATGTTTATAGTTTGTTTAGCTGCTCCTGGGTGGTTAACAAAGATTTATTGCTAATTTAATAAATGTCAGTCTACAGTATGAAGAACAGCTTGTTGACCCTGAGGTGAGGAAACTCTGCAGCATAAAATTCAGCAATTATTTTTTAACCCTCTAAATCCCAGAGCTCTTAGCTTGTTGTTATTTAAAAAAGACAAAATCCCACTATCAGAGCTAGAAACTCTCCGATTTTCAGCTTTTAGACAGTCTTTGAACGAATCAGGCATGACATGCAGTTCCATCTGGAAAATTTACAAATCTAAGCTTAAAATCAAAGTATTACTTCAAAACACTTTATTCTACATGTCTCATTAAAAAGAATATGCAGCAACTAAATTATGTAAAATTAACAAATTTCTGTGCTCCTTAGTGCAACTGAGAAGCTGTGACTGACTCAGCTGTGACCAACAGTCGCATGATAAAAATTTCAAGGACTTTTCAGCTGAACTTGGCGGAATCTGGCTCAACTGCAGGTAGTGTAAACACAGAGTAGACTAGAGAAAAGTACGGAAACAAATAGCAAAACATCTAAAGTATGACTGCATACCTGTGTTATACTGCACAGAAGACCTTTCAGAGTTCTCTCTACTTCTAGTCATGGTTGTGCTGCTTTCATGGAAGTATAGGACTTTATGTTGCGGTGAAAAATGAATCCACAGTGACTAAAAGTGTGACAGGAGCAAAACTCTGCCCAGAAACTGTTTGGAGTTCAGAGGATTTTGTGTTTCAGGTTTGAATGACACGTATCCTGCAATAATTCTCATTTATATATTTAGGTGTGTAATAGACAAGGCCTTAGTTGGGAGAGAATCATGAGCAGTGAGCAAGTGCACGGTGGAAAGTATCAGTATTTTGTACTGTCTGCCCTCCACTTTGTTGTGTACAGACACACAGAAAGCCCTCAGACCAAAGGACTGGTCATCTAACTGGTTTCACTGGAATGTGGTAATGAATGCAAATGGAGCGGGGGGCAGTGGATACCCCACCCACCACAGATCTGGGCTGCCAGGGCTCCACATTTTGCCTAAATGATGAGGAAACTGGCGTCAGTGGACTGGCATTCATCTCACAGTGGGAGCTCCTGCTTTGTTGGCCCTCTGCTGGATAAATAAACATTCACCTATACTCATGCTCCATCAGTGATCCATCAGTGTTTCTGATTGTCTGGCAATTTATTTTAGTGTTGTTGTTAATGTCAACACATCTCTTTTGCTTTTCTTTTCCAGATTTATGTGGGCGACACACACCAGAAAAGCAAATACATGCTCCTTGAGAACTTCTCCCTCGCAGGTCAGTATGTTTGTCTGCAGACTGGTTCCCATTTGAAACAGCTGTTGCCGCTGGCGTCTCCAGCCTTTGCTGTAATTGAGAGGTGGCTCAGGTTGCAAACATTGCTTCAGCAGTCCATCCATTATTAATTAGAGCCAGCCCCTTAAGTCTTTCATATCTGTAGTTATTGGTTGTCTGTGAGCTGCTGCCCTCTTGTGATAGAAACAGAGTTTACAGTGCGGCTGGGAAACCACCAAATTTTCTTCTTGTATGTTTTAAAGAGCAATCTGTAATTGGAAGGAGATGGATGTTTTCATCACTTGTGTACTATTTCATGATAAATAATATTCCGATGTGAACTTTGAAAAGTACATAGAAATGCTACTGGCTGCATAATGAAAACTGTAAACTGCATTGTTGAGTTTCACTCATATTCAGGTCTAACATTTAGAATCTCTCAGCCTCTATTACATGAAAATGCAATACTAAAGTTCTGGAATACTAATTTGATGCAATATGCATTCATATAACCTGCTTTATATGCAAAACTTTCTATGCTTTTACTTTCAGGTTCACAGTTATAGCTGGAAGATGATTTAGATAACACACGTTTTATAACTGACATTTTTTTTTATAAGCACCATTAATTATTCTTTGTATTATTCAACATTATTTATGTGTTTTTATATTTGTTTTTTCCTTTTTCTTTTTTTTCTGAAAAAACTGCCCTGGTGCTGCCATTACTGGGAAAGAAATTGTGATTCTACATATTATAGATGTTTTTCTACTGATTCATGCTTAGATTTGGTTAGTTTTCTGGTTAAATGGCACATCACAGATGGTTAGTTTAAGGAATGTCAGAAAGTTCAGAATATTTTCTTTTGTTTTACCTACTTTTTCCAGATTTGGATTCTGATTAATGGTACAGTTTTTGTGATTTTTAAAAGACAACATGCCTTTCAAACACACTTGTGGGTTTTGTGGTTTGGAGGGTTAATATAAAGTAAACTTACACTTTACAATCTTACCTAGACTAATATTCTGCTCTAGTGACATTAGGACAGTAAGTAAAAAGTCATTCATTTCAAACTGCATTTAGTGAGCTTCACCAATAGGGTAGGGCAGCTTGTAGGCAACCTGTGAGGCAACGCTTAGCAGGAGATGGATTTAGTTCGGAAATTCTGTCTGAAACAGTATAGGTGAGAGGGACAAAATTTAGATCTTGAAAGGCAAGGAGGGCATATAAAATATAGTAAGCAATGGTATCGGTTTATTTTTAAAGCCCCTCTTAGAAATTCTTGATCATACATCACATGCATGTTGCAGTGGAATCTTGCTCCACTTTTAATTCACAAGATTGACTGGCCTGATCTTCATCGCAGAAGGACTGTTTTTAATATTTGTGCAGCAAACTCCTAGAATCACCACTCCTATACATCTTGTACATGTTACAAATGTGCTTAATAATCATTCATTACCCTCCTGTAGCTGTTTTAACTGATTTGATGTCTTGATTTTGTATGATGTCGTTTCTGCATTATTAACTGAGGTTCATCACTGATGGTGTCACCAACAATCTAGGAGCCTTGAATGGAATCATACCTTTCCTCCACATGATGGCAGTACTGGACAGTCTACCAGTTTGTCTCTGTGCTTTAGGCCTGAGATAACCCTGCATTGCTGCAGCGCAATAAACGGTGCACAAACTCTTTGTCCTTATTTGGTTACGCTATTGCAACACTGTGAATAACAGAGTCTATGACTAAACATGTACATCTGCTCATTTTTGCAGTTGTGTCGGGATTTTCATGTGTTGGTTGCATTAATCTGTAGTGACACAGTGACTTGTTACTGAGTTTCATGATCTTAAAGAAGTGTACATTTATTAATTAACAGCACATGGACAGTTTTTCAAACAATGATTTTCTATATATTCCTGTATAAGTACAGTTCAGTAGAACTGCTTTTTATTGGGGAAACAGGAGCAGGATGGTGAAATTAAACAAGTCTGAATAAGGTAGAATACAGTGTTATTTGTAGAGTAGCTGCTTAACAAAACATTTTAAATTGAAGTTTTAGGTCAAACTGTTTCAAAATGTCAAAGTGCATTTATATGACTTCTGTTTAAATATAGCATGAGAGTAAAAAAGTGACCCAGTCGATATGCAGGTGTTAAACAAAGGCTCTTTTTTGCTGGAGTGCAGGTGTGTTGCTAATTGGCTGCAGGGCCTCTGTCTGTCTATTGTGCATAGCTGGCAGAAACAGAAACCTGCTTGGTCGACAGCGTGCATTTAGCGGAAATAATTAATATTCTCATTCATCTCTATAATTTCTAACACCTGTTTGTAGTGATAATCATGCAACAGGCAGGTTTCAGGTAGGTTTCAGGTAGGGTGTTTGCTGAACATGGCAGACCAGCAGCAGAAGTGCCAGGATGAATCAAAGTCTTGGACTCGGTGCAGCTCGAGCGTTTGGGTGCCAGGATGTGTGTTTAGATGTGTAGGAGGACGTTTACACATTTTCAGCATTATTGTTGCACCCAAGGGAGATCCCAGGCCTTCTCAGGCATGTTTTCCATCCTGTTTCATAAGCATCTGCTCATATATGGGCATCTTCCTTCCCTTGCTCGGTTGCACTGAGTCCGCTTCCTGCCCCCTTCCCCCTACCTATCACACACGCACTCCTACTCATGTTGGTTAGCTCTGGGCAGAGGCGGGAGTGGCTGTTCCTTGTGCAGGAAGTAATGTGGTTAATACTCATTTGATCGCCGGTTCCGATGGCTTGCCTCCATGACCAGTGAGCCAGCACTGCTTGTTTGCCGCTTTTTTTGTTGTTTTTGATGGGAGCAGGATCAATCTGCGACCATATGTTAAGACTGATATAAATAGCCCAAAAGTCTGCACGTGAAGCCGTTGCTCTTTCGTGCCACACATGCCACGCTTCAAGTTTTTCATGGAAGCGGAGAGAAAAAAAACCTGTTTGATCTGTTTGATTGAGACAGGACCTTCCGCTCTTTCGCTGTTCTCAGGAAGTGCAATGTATTCTTTGTTGCTTATGCAAATAAATCTTAGATCTAACAGAGATTCTTAATGTTATTTATGTACGTCTAATTATGGGAGTTCAAACCAGGACCGCTGTGCACTGGGTGGCCTCCAAGTGTCCTGGATGCATGCAGATACCACTTGAAATTAGCGGTCCTTTCTGCACGGCTATACCATAGACACATGGTGGCTTTGAAGTAGGACAAAACAGCTTCATCAAGTTTTTTGCCTCAGGGTGCAGAGAGCGTGCAGCTGGGGCTCCCTCAGCTGCTGGATTCTACATTTTTTCTTGTTCACCTGTAAAAGTATTGGCAATGGGAACCATATGCAATTGAATAATACTATAAATGTCTTGTGTAGCCTATTAGTACAGAAACAATTCCCGTGGGATGCTTTATGGGAAGAAAACCGTTTCCACTCTATAGCCAACATTGTGCCTACCTAAAACCATTAGCGTGAATGAATTACGGCTGCAGTTTCAGTTGTGTAATTACCATGCCCCCACCCCACCCCCCACCCCACCCTCTCTCACTTGTTGCCCCCTTGTGACATATTATCAGCCCACTCAACAACTAGGTCACAGCAGATCCTGTTTCAGTGTTTTGGATTTTCACACAACTGCCTGCCAGGCGCTGACTTCCCCACTGTCTGTGGAGGGAATTGCAAGGAAGGTTATTTGTGTGTATTTTTTTTATTCTCAGACAGTTGCTCCACTTTCTTGTTTTAGACTGAAATATCTTGAAAGTTATTGGGTGTAACACACACTCATGATTCTGACACGAGGAATCCTGCTGACGCTGACATCATTTGACTTTTCCTCTGGTAGCGTTTTTGTCTGGTAATGAAATCGTTGAAATTGAATGAAAGGAGAAGTGCACTGATTTTGTGCATCAAAGTCTGCATGCGCATCTGAGGGAGCAGCACAGTCTGATCAAAGTAGAGACTCAAAAGTTTAAAGATGATGCTCCTTATCCTTGTTTGTAGCCAGAAGCTGCATCTGCCGCTACTAGTGTAACACATCTGTATAGCTGACCAAACAATCTGATGTGAAATAGGGTTGTGGAAAATTTACAAACTACCAAAAACAAAACATTACTGCATTGACTCTGATCATTTTTTGTAACTGTAAACAAGTGGAGTTTTCACGCCAACGACTGGATACAGTGTCACATTTGTGACAAACATAGGTTGGGTGCATCTATCTTTTTCATTTTTCATTTTCTCACCACATTATGCAAATGCGCATGTTTTGCACTTGTAATCTTTTTCATAAGGACAATATCAGCCTTAACCAAAGGCAGATGGCCTGCTCTGCCGGCCATTCACCTGTCACCTTTCTGAGGATAACTTTCTTCAATCAGGAAAGTTGATACTCTGACAGCAGAACCTGCTTTGGCTGCACTCTTTGCACTAAATGCAATGCATAATGTGGCTATTTTATCATATCTCAGTGTTTCTCACAGACTGTGAAGTTACTCATGATGGTGTGTTCATGCACTGACCGAGCAGCATGACCGATGTGCATGTAGAGACTCAGTTAAAGTGGGGAGATTGCAACCCCAGGTTGTTTTCTAGAGCTATAATTTACAGATGTCCCCGTAATGCCTCACATGCATCTGTAGAAACTGCTAAGCAGCTGTACACAGAGAAGCCTCATGTCTCCACTCAGTTACTGCAAAACTAGTTTGAAAAGAGTGAAATGAGGTCTTCCAAAGTCATATTTGCTTAACTTGCAACCGAGTAGATTTGTCTCTCTGGGCGGGCCCCACAGAGACACACACAGACAACCTGCTTCATGTCAGGTGCATCGGTGCGACCAATTAAAATGTTTAGTCGCACTTGACAGATTTTCGGCTACATCGCTGCACTCTGGAGCCATGGATAATTGATAACAGGATTTTATCAGGCCTCTGCTATTTCTTTGAGCACCCAAGCAGGTAGAAGTCCTCGCTTATCAACGGCACAAATTTTTATAGTATGCTAATCTTGTTTCACTTTCATCCTGCATCGTCATGCGGTTGACTTTTGTAGTTTTCAGTGAAATTTTCTTGACAATTATTGAAAGAAATGAACACAAAATCAAATCAGGATGAACTGTAAGAACCTTTCCAACTTTTTTTGGCGTCAATAAACAAACACATGCAAACATGTTTGCAAATAATTATCTCATGCACAGAGATGGTTGTCACAGGCAGGTCTGCATGCTTACTTACCCCAAAGCTCCACTGTGGATATGTCCAGGCCCACAGAGGTGAAGGAAGGAAGTGTTTCAGTCACGTTTTTCTCTTGTCAACAGAACAGATTTCCTCCTGCATTAATCACTGCAGCTGTTTACAGGGGCTGCTAAGAGCTTGAGTTTGAACCTTGCTATGAGTACAACTCAAGGTCAGCTTCAGTTCAGTTTTCCTGCTTTCCGTATGCACATAACAACAATCATTGTGTAATAGCCGCTGAGAGCCACTATCTACAGCTCAGTACTTGTTTAGTACATTTCTGCCATTGTGCATGCCTGTTGTTCAGATAGTGGTAGAAAGTGCTTCTGCATAGCAACAGTGTTTGCTGTTAAAACCCCTGTAATCATGACTGCAGGACGCTGACAATAAACAGTCCACACAGCCTGCTCTATCTGTGCATGAGCTGTTGTGTCCACTTTGAGACGCTCCTGTGCCACGTGTCTGCCAGACAGGAATTCCAGCCACCCTCATCTCTCCCGTCCAGGGAATGTCGGCCCTCACTTAACAAACATAAGAGTCTGGCAGTTAAGAGAGGAAGACCGAGCAGCAGTCGGGATGTCACCCTGCCCAGAAAATCTGCCCGGCCACTGGTTACATGCCTAGGATTCTTTTCTACAAGCTGCTCTTTCCTGCTTTGATTTTTTCTCTCAAACATTTTCCTCCACCAGACAGTGGCAAGGGAAATATTTTCCAGTCCAGAAATAAGTTGCTTTTAATTGCTTTGCCTTGCGAGCGTACACTTGGTGGTCTGTGCTGCTGTAAAAATGTGCCTTTGATTGATGTTCATTAGGGGCGAAGCAGGGTGGTATGCTGCTCGGCATTGCAGCCGCGTTCCATTGGAGTTACACTGTTCTGAAAACAAACCGCTCCAACCGGCCTGCACATACTTTCCCTGTGAGATCCTGCCCGGTGCTTTTGAATGAATATGGCATTATAATGCTCCAATGGGCTCAGTCTTCATGTGAACTTTCTGCACCAGACTAGGTTTGAATATCATACAATGTAGGTCATGTAGGTTGTCTGAGGTAATGCAGAGCTTTGCTTTGGAAGACAAGTTTCTCATTTTGGATAATAAGCAGGTTAGCGATGCATTAAACTACAAATTTGCACCACTTTGAAAAAGCAGACTCGTCTAGGTCTTTGTGACCTCATGAAGCCCCGACTTGTAAATGATTTACTGCTACATGACAGCATGTATTCAAAAGGGCTCTGTTTAACTTTCATTGTCGAATGAATGTCATATTCTGCAAGCTGGAGAAAAGCTATTTTACTTTTAGACAGCGACACAGCAGGTCCGAACATGTGGCACTTGAACAATGGAAACAGACCCGCTGACATTAAAGTTCTACATCTTGCAAATCCTGCGACTGTGGCAGTTGTTGTGCTTGCAGGCACGCCTCTGCATCGTAATGAATGCAAATATAACGTGCAGCATTCCTTCTCTGTCAGACTCCTTCTTCTGTGTGCATTTTTTTCATCTGCCATTTTAACAGTAACAGTAACTGCCAGTCTCACGTACTGACACACATCTGTTGCTGAGCATCCTGCAGCTATGAGCTAAACATGTGCCTGTATGCATGAGTGACTCCACCACAGAAGACATGCAGTCCTGATTCCTGCACCACAGCGTCACACCCTGTTCATGGTGGAGTCAGTCCTGGCGCAGTGGTCTAGACTGAACATAGACACATGGTCTCAAGGAAGTCAGATGCTCCCAGAGCTGCACCGCGCTGCATTGTGCACAAATGCCACATATTCATATAGGAACTCAGTTGACCTCTGGAGTCAGATGGGCTTGTCACAAGATTAAAGACCTTTTTGCTTGTGCAGTTTGAGTAACTTTTATTTTCAGTTTCATAAGAATGAAACTTTGCAAATTCTCAGCAATAAAAGAAGCAGTCATACTGTACTTACAGTTGCTATGATTCAAATTATTGTGTTAGTTATGCATCAAATGACAATGTAAGAGTTTTATAGTGAGTTTCAGTCATTGTTTGGCTCTCCAACCTGTAGCTTTTAAAAGTGGATTCTGCAGTACTTGGGAAAGACACAATATTTAGCAAGCTTGCATATTAAAATAGTTAGCATGCACCAGATTTAGCATCAGTCTCTTTCCCACTTCTCCCTTTCCCCCCATCATCCATTCACCATGCACAATCACACAAGGATATAATCAGTGTGAGGCACTTTGTTTGTTATCCATTAACAGATTTAGGACTGTGCACATTTTTTGTCAGTGTACACAGACACACACCAGACATCTAGCAGACTGTGAGAAGATAATCGCAAGTGACAAAAAGTGCATTTCATTAGACGTGCCTAATTCACCTTTAAACCTCTGAATTCAAACAGTTTGTGGATGTGTTTTGCTCCTGTCACTTTTTACTGACTGTGGGGTTTTTCCTTCATTTCTGTGGAAACAGCACAGTCATGGCTAGAAGTGGAGAAAATTTTAAAATGTATTTTGTGCAGTATAACAGTTATAATCTCAAAAATCATAATAACAGATAAAATTCGGAGGTGACGAAAGGTTGGATCAACACATACAATGTCTTTGCTCACAGATGTTGCCAATACTGGAAAAAATGTTGGCTCTACATACTGTAGGTATTTTCCTCCTTTTTTTGTTTGTGTTTTTTTTAAATACTTGACTCCTATCTGCTGTATCTGCTGTATCTGCCTCTCTGCGGTGCCTAAAATGGCATGCATTTTTATGTTGCATATAATCTTGTGAGAGCAAACTGTTTATTTTTAGTAAATTTTTAAATGAGATGTATAGAATGAAGATATTTTGATGCAAATAATGATTTTCAGTTCAAAATCTGATCTTCTCCCTGTTTTCACAAATTCTGGATCTGATAAGTGGTGTAATTTTGGTGATTTTTTGAAGATAACATGCCTTTAAAACCCACTGGTGAGTTTTGAGGTTTAGAGGCCAAGCTATTCCCTCATGTCTGTCTGCAAAGATTTGCATAGAAACCTCTGCAGACATCCACATCCAGCCCTAAATTTGCAACTGCACAGAGACTGTATGTACTGCTAGAGAGCCAACTGTGAATGTGCACAGACAACATAAAATACATGTTTGTTTTGAGGAGAAGCTGTGTGGGTAGATTCTATATTGTAGCTTTGTGGAGACAGTAAACATTCAGATACTTAGTGTATGTTATTTAGATTTTTTTTTTATTTATTTATTTTTTTTACATATTTTTAAAAATGTAATTTCAGGTTCACACAAAAATTCCTGTGAGATTCCTGCTGTTGTTTAGACCAGTTGAACTTGCATTGCGTCCAGCAAACTGAAAACAAGTGATTGCATTCAGCTGAAAAGCACATGAAACTTTCCCGTGTGCAAAAGTGAACTTTGCCTGTGACTCTTGTACAGAGTTGGGTGAGGTGGATGTTTGGGATTCTTTCTCAGTTAATAATACCTGGTTCATTGCTCTGAATCTCACTCTGTATGCAAGTTCCAGTAATAACGTGTAAGGCCAAAGGGCAGATTACTAATGTGTCAAGACTGCAGGCTTACAATCAGGTGGCTTCCAGAAAGATGTCATGAGACAAAAGCTGTAACCACTTGTGGAGCCTCCCTGTAAGAACACTTTGGGCATGGCGTCCGCCCAGATCTCCCTTTACGTCCGCAGCCTTCTCCTCTGCCTCCCCGACGGCTGCTCATTATGTGCAGTTTAGTGCTCGCTCAGCTCTGGGGTACTCCAAAGTTCACAGGAAGGAGAAGAGGGAGGTGTGGGGTGGGAGAGTCATTCCTGTTACTGAGGTCAGAAGGCTGTGTTTTTTTCCCATCCATCCCCCCCTTTTCTGTCTCTCTTTCTGTCTTTTGTTCGTCGTGATAAGCAGTCAGGTGGCAGGGGGGGAGAAGTCTCCCTATCACCTACTGCCACCTTCTCTCACTACTAGGCATGTGCTGATTAAATCAACCTCTTAAACTTCACAAGCCACAAGCCTGCTTTCATTTTCCTACTATTCAAACTCTGATTTTGCTGACGCAGTCTGTCCTGTGTTTGCATGCTACAAGTCTGTCATGCAACATTTTGTGCACATGTAGATACTTTTGGAGCCCTTTGCTTTGGGCTTTATTTGGGGTAAAACTATAAAATCATAGAACTTTTCTTAGAATGTGACATGCATCCGTCTTCCCTCATAGCATTACAACAAGGGCTGCACAACTGGTTAATCTACAATGATTCTTTGTAGGGGAGTGCATCAACATTGAAAATAAGAAATAATTATTTAAAAAAGCAGATAAAACCAAAACTGTGTTTTTGCCTTTGATTGCATTCAGATCAGGTTTCTTCATACAGAGCTTTGAGGTAATTATTTAAATGATCAAATTACTGATGTTACACTTCTTTTTACAACCAACTTCTTGCAATGTGACTATTGCGTATACGCACCAAATCAAACAACACCAATGTCTATTGGGTGGTGCAGTTGTCTATTTCTATTTTTCCACTCCATGGTAGAAAACACAGCAACGCTATTGGTATTTCCGTTTAAGCAAACATCTTGGCGGTTGCTCAGAACCTGAATTAAAGTGGAAAGCATTCAGTTTGAGTTGTGATAAAAGTGATGTCAAGTGGCCATTTTTATCAGCTTGCATTAAAACAGCAAGTAGTTCAATACATATGCACACATGTAATATTATTTATAACACTGTAATGTTACATAATACGTAGTCTCTGTCTAAATTCTCAGTGATCAGATAATCACCAAGTTTCTATCAAACCCCTTAACAAAGGGAAAAAGTGTATTATACAAATATGGGGGCATTATTGTAGCAAAATTATTTGTCAATTCGAATGGAGAGTTGTCTATCTGTATTTCAATCCGTGTGTCCGAAGAGAGATTTGTCAATGTGTAAAAGAATTTGTCTATGCGAACTGAGATTTGTCTGTCTGTAATTAGGTTTTCAAATGTGTAAAAAAAATGCTAATCTGTATTAAAAGTTGTACATGTAATAAGATTTGTCCATACGTACAAAGAGTTGTCAATGCGTACAAAGATATTCGTAGCTGAAAAGTTTCTATTCGGCTTCACATCTGCAGGAAATACAGACAAATCCCCAGTTACGAGTCGTTCGGCTTCACAATTGGCTCTCATTTTTACACGTGATTTTTGCTACACTTCTGCCGTGAGAGAGATTCGTATCTGAAAAACATCAGGGTTTCGGCTCCCTGACCTCAGGCTCACAGGCTCACAGGCTCGTTCATGCTGGCTGCGTTCGGCTCTGCTGCCCTGTACCCAGCAGTTCCCGTCTGCAGGCCATCAGGGGGCCGCGATCCCCCTGAGTCTTGGAGCGTTCGTGACATTGTGAGGCAGGGTGTGGACAAGATGGAGCCCCGATCGCAGACGGTGAGTACATGTTAATGTTTTGAGAGACACCTGGCTGCAGACCTCCACTGTGAGGACACCTCCACTGTCAGGACGGGACGTAACGGGTAAAAACAGAAAAGTACATTTAAGGCGTCCAGTCCGGTAGGTGGCGGTGACGCATGTGAAGTTGGTTTGGTAACCGCTAATTAAATCTAAAGAAGAAGCAGCCATTTAACGCCAGTGTTTGTGACTGTTTCTCAATATACGCACTTGTCCACGGTACTACCTTGACTGTGACACAAAATGTAGTTTTAAGATTACTTGAGGCAATAAAGTGGTTGTATAAACATCAAATCTGTGGTCAATTTATCAGGATAAATTCTGCTTAAAAATTTACTCCAACGATGTCGGAGATGTGAGTCTCCCCATTTGACAGCTACTACCGGGCGGTCAGCGCTCACAGCTCCCCGCTGACAGCAGCCTTAGCTCGGTTAGACTTTCTGAAATCTGCCGCTGGCTCTGACGGTTCTGTAACGGGATATCAGTACTTTTACGGGAATCTAACGGTTACACTTTTGTTATTTAATGTCCCCGGTCGCCGACTTTGTCATTATATTAGTAATTATTGTGTTGTCTTCATCACCTGTAGCACGTCTTTGTTCTATTCTTATGACTGTAACTGTGCATTAAAAATAACATTTAAGGATTATTCTGTTAGCAGGCATAAAAACTCACAATGGGGCTCATTATCAGAATAATCACAAGTTTAATATATAAATTAAAACTATATATACTATAGACATTGGTCGAGTAGATTATACGTTGTTTACTACGCGATTTTATTTTGAAATGCATCCCATGCAAATTTTTAAGCAGAATTTATCCTGATAAATTGACCACAGATTTGATGTTTATACAACCACTTTATTGCCTGAAATAATCTTAAAACTACATTTTGTGTCACAGTCAAGGTAGTACCGTGGACAAGTGCGTATATTGAGAAACAGTCACAAACACTGGCGTTAAATGGCTGCTTCTTCTTTAGATTTAATTAGCGGTTACCAAACCAACTTCACATGCGTCACCGCCACCTACCGGACTGGACGCCTTAAATGTACTTTTCTGTTTTTTACCCGTTACGTCCTGTCCTGACAGTGGAGGTGTCCTCACAGTGGAGGTCTGCAGCCAGGTGTCTCTCAAAACATTAACATGTACTCACCGTCTGCGATCGGGGCTCCATCTTGTCCACACCCTGCCTCACAATGTCACGAACGCTCCAAGACTCTGGCGGATCGCGGCCCCCTGATGGCCTGCAGACGGGAACTGCTGGGTACAGGGCAGCAGAGCCGAACGCAGCCAGCATGAACGAGCCTGTGAGCCTGTGAGCCTGAGGTCAGGGAGCCGAAACCCTGATGTTTTTCAGATACGAATCTCTCTCACGGCAGAAGTGTAGCAAAAATCACGTGTAAAAATGAGAGCCAATTGTGAAGCCGAACGACTCGTAACTGGGGATTTGTCTGTATTTCCTGCAGATGTGAAGCCGAATAGAAACTTTTCAGCTACGAATATCTTTGTACGCATTGACAACTCTTTGTACGTATGGACAAATCTTATTACATGTACAACTTTTAATACAGATTAGCATTTTTTTTACACATTTGAAAACCTAATTACAGACAGACAAATCTCAGTTCGCATAGACAAATTTTTTTACACATTGACAAATCTCTCTTCGGACACATGGATTGAAATACAGATAGACAACTCTCCATTCGAATTGACAAATAATTTTGCTACAATAATGCCCTCATATACAAAGTGCAGTAATGACAGTTTGGAGATTTTCAAACACATAGTAGCTAAAGAAACTTTTTCTCTTCATACTGTGTAATTGTTCCCTGACTTTGGTCGCAGCTTTGAATTCTATGAAAATACAACCAAATTCACATCACAGTCTGTAGCCTATGCATATGGGGAGTTTGACAATCTCAGTGAGTTACATTTCAGGAACTATTTCACTTTTTGATGGCAGAAACAGAAAAATATGCCAACAAAAGCATTGCTATTAAGAAATCAGCTGTTTTACAATACAGTATATGAGTACAGAGCGCAGGACAGAAGCAAACACATATAAAGTGCCTCCTGTGTGTTTCTAGTAGTCCATTGTGCTGCTGCGATCTGCCGTCCAAACTCTACACAGTTTACAAACCATGTTTTTGTTCTGTGATCATTTGAAGTAATTCCAGACTTTTGAAACCTTGGGTCTTTGGAAACTTTTACACTGAACCAAGACTCTGCTGCTGCTGCTGCTTTTGTGTAAAGCTGTATCACTGAGTGCAGCTGACCAGTGAGTGGAGCCACTGATGTCATGACACAACAATTACACAGTGATACTGAAGAAAAACATTTGTTAATGAACTGAAGTTAAAAATGTGTTGAATAACTGTTGATGTGGACACATTTTTAGCATCAATATCATTGATTATGTTGACAAACTGCAGCAGCTCTCCATACTTGCTTTTTATGTTTCTTTAGAATTCATTAAGGCTCATAAGGCTGGCAGGAAGAGTGCATTCAGTGTGTTGTGGCCCATTTAGGCGATCCAGAGATGATGTGCAGATTTTTTTCTTCCATGATACTAATCAACTGATTGAGGAGTCGGCACCAGCTCAGTCAAAAGAGGTTTTTCTTTGGTTAAGTACAGGCCTACTCAGGAGATTTCCTGGAGACGTGCATGAAAAGCCTGTTAAAATTATGTCTGTGAAGACCACAGTGTTGTAAGAGGAGGTGCACGATAAGGGATTTTATGGTAAAAGTACTAGAATTTGTAGAAAAACTTCACACTAACGCCAGCAGTCACTGACTTGTTGAGTGAAGCCTCCCTTTAGGCAAAATCAATGAAAAAAAACTTTAGATGAGAAACTTTAGCATGCCTGTAAAGTTATGTGTGTGCTGGGAGGTGGGGTGGGGGTCAGTTAGGCATGTGAGTGTGGGGAAGTGGGGAAGAGGTGAGAGCATTCTCTGCAAATAACCTTGGAGGAAAGGCATGAAAACATCATCTGTATGTGTGATGGTAAAACCGGGGAGGAAGAGTTCCTGATGTTTATCCTGCAGCAATGGACCATGTCAAAAAAAGCACGTTGGCCTCATTGACTGACACGTTGTTGAGCTCTTGTTGCCCTTCACGCAGCACAGTTTGTAGCTTAGTGTGAAGCGAGCAGAATGCGATGAGCTGATGAGGGCGTGCTGCAGTCAGACGTGGAATGAGAGGAATTTTCTTCAGCCAGTTTAAAATTTAAAAAGGTGGGTTTTCATGCACAGAAAGAACCCTGTGTAGCCAAACGCACCAATTTCTGCTCTGCTCCTGAATGACAGGGTGGTGCAGTTAGTTAGGAGTGTAAATGCTGGATTATTGCAACAATGAGAGCTGTGACTTGGTTGTTTGGCTCCATGTGAGAGCAGCAGGCTAAAGGTGGTGTGAGAATGAGGGGCTGTGGGTTTACTGAATTCCTATCCGGTGAGCAGAGCATTGGTTTCTGTCTAGACAAAGCTCAGTTGTCGGGGAGACCCATGCAGATCCAGGACTGCCCCGGGCTCCAGGAAGTATTGGTGGGAGAGGAGAGTGGGCTTTTTTTTCCATCCTGCTCACTGTTCCCTCTTTGGGGGATTTCAACAAATGCAGTCTATTGCTTAGAGTGGGATTTTTTTGTGTGTGTGTTGGTTGTGGGAGTTTTTCTCCCATGATAGGGTGGAGACAGCTTGGTGCATTTGTGCAGTGATATCAACAGCATAAAAAATCTCACCGCTTTCATGTCTCCCACTCGGCAGGAAATAGCAGCCTGGCCCACCTTGCAAGCAGAACAATCACAGATGCACACCCTGCCACACACACTCACTCACTCCCTTGTGTAGGATACGGTGTAGAATCCATCACACTTTTTTTTTTTACCTCCAGACGCCAAACCGCAAAAGCAGATTTGTACCCTCTGCTCGTGGAGCCACTTTGTTTGACTCTATTGTCTTTGAGTGATTGTGTGCAGCCAGATAAGGAGAAACAAGCAGCGCGACGGTTCACACAGCGTCGGATCAGGGAGCAGACGGGGCTGACTAAGGGTTCATTAACTGTTACACTCAGCCATGCCCTGAGGGCTCTTTCTTGGAACGGTGTATGCTGTTCCACTGGAATCAAGACAGTTCCTTGTCTTTAGAGGATTTGTAGTGTTGACAGCAGAGTTATTAGGTGTTTCCAGTATCTAAGTGTCTGGAAAAAGACAGAAATAACCCCGAGGAACCCCCATCTCAAACTGCATTTCTTCCAACGGTCTGCACCCTTGTTCATTGTAACATGAGGCCACACCTTGTACCACAATCTGTCCTACAGTTTGACAGCAAGGAGTTTAATAGTGACTGTTAATGATGTTCAAAAACTAATAGTTACTAATGTGTACACAAGATGGGCAACTGATTTCAAAAACCTTAAAACAAGGTTGGATTTTCTTAAAGGAAAAATATGATGTTTGCCAAAGTCGTTCGGGCTCATCTTCTGGGAACCATGAATGTATGTACAACATCTGATGACAATACATAGTAAAGTTGTTGAGATATTTCAGTCTCGGCCAAAGTGGTGGAAAAATATGAGCAAAAATTGATAACAAAAAGAAACGCTTTCTATAAGAAAGCTGCCTCCAAAGCTCCTTGTATTTGTCATGCAACAGGTTTGCGTGATCACCCCTACCCACATTCATCAGTATGACAGCATTACTGTATTAATAGAAGCAGCTGGTGGGACATCGCATTGCATCTGGCCGTCCACATTTAGCTCCAGACATGGTGGAGCAGATTCTTTGTATCCGTCATTTCCCCTGTATGTGTCAAATAAAAAGCAATTCCTCCCAAAGCCAAATGTAGAAGTTTCTTTGGAAAACAATCAAAGCAGAGCAGGGAGGAAACCGAGCACATGCATGATGATGTGTAGCAGAAGAGAGAGGCACCTGGTTGTAGGGTTTTTTTGGCTGCTTGTCTTCCACTGAATTGTGAGCGCTTGAAGGAAAAGTCGCCCAAAACTTCAAAGAAAGCCCTAATCCATTCATGTTATTCACTGTACCTCTCTGCAGGGAGTGGACGGAGGGCTGTAGATGAACTTATTTCTAAGGGAATCAGAAGCACATTACTCACAGCTTTGAACTTTTTTAACGGCTGTGACTGTCTGCAGGCTGTGTGACCGGACACACACACACACACACCACACACACACACAAAACAACACGCTTCTCTCAAAGGAACCTGTTTCTCTGCACATGGGGCCCAGGTGGGAATAAAAGGACTGGATCACAGAAACCGGACTGAGAATCTGTTGTCCCACAGCTGACCTCACCTTCGGCAAAGGTGTTGCATGCTGCTACAGCTCAGGGGAAAGGCGTACAGTGAGAGGAACTCACAGCCTGACCTCTCAGTTGTGCTGAGAAGTGCAGAGCTTTTTGTTTTTAATATAATTTGGGTTTGAGCAGATGTTTACTTTTAAACAATACGTCTAGAATAAAATGATTTGATGAAATATAGTGGTTTTAAGCTTAGATTTGGCACATCACAGATGAATAGTTCAAGGATAGTTGGATGGATGAAAATGATTCTTTGTGTTCTTACAATTTACAGCTCTGATGAATGATGAAATTTTGCTGTGATAGTTCTTTTTTTTAAAGACAACATGCCTTTAAAACCCACTGACAGGTTTTGGGGTTCCAATGGTAAGTAATAGTTATGCTACTATAGGCTACTAACAGAATAAGCAGAATAATATGATAACAGAATACACTGCATTTGGAAGTGTTACAGTTTTTTGTAATTGTCTAAATGTACCTACCGTTCATGCTCGTATAATGTTCTGTATAGGACGTCTGGCTCAGTGTGTT
Source organism: Dascyllus trimaculatus (assembly GCA_024666655.1). Lineage (NCBI taxonomy): Eukaryota > Metazoa > Chordata > Actinopteri > Pomacentridae > Dascyllus > Dascyllus trimaculatus. The sequence goes on from CM045446.1 coordinate 16,500,924, forward strand.
TGAAACGCCCTGTGATCTAAACAGCTACCATCAGAAGTCTGTTTATGTTGATGCATTCCCAGACTGAAAATTCTAGACGTGAGTTTCGGAAACATTGAGGTAGGGCACTAAGTTGTCTGTGAACTGTAACGGTTGCAGCAGAATAGGCTTTAAAAGCTGGCAGACGCTGCTGCTGCAAGCAAGGAATTCTCTTTAGATGTCATCCTCCAAGGTTGACATAATGCATTGTCCTTCACACTGTCTAAAACTCTGATTTCCACTGATAACTCCTGTGCCAAGTCTGAAGCAGCGCACTGTCTGTTAGAGCGAGATGCACAAATACCGCACTGTCTGTGATGTCAGTTTTAAAGAACCGACCCGGCAGCTCTGATTAATGGTATGAGTTTCTCTGTACCTCCTGATTGCTCCTGCAGTCGTGAAGCTTCACAAGCAGATTCTAATATCCTGCAGTACAGAAAACTCAAAACCATTCTTTCCCATGTGGATTTGATTAGTTAGTCATTTTGACAAGCAGACATGTCAGTTCCAAAATTAGACATTTTATTCTGCACTGTGTCAACATGCAGTTGCAGTTGGAATTGTTGCACATGACTGATGTACTGACCTCTCAGTTGTGCTGAGATAGAGCTTTTTTTTTTAATATAATTTGGGTTTGAGCAGATGTTTACTTTTAAACAATACGTGTAGAATAAAATGATTTGATGAAATATAGTGATTTTAAGCTTAGATTTGGCACATCACAGATGAATAGTTCAAGGATAGTTGGATGGATGAAAATGATTCTTTGTGTTCTTACAATTTACAGCTCTGATGAATGATGAAATTTTGCTGTGATAGTTCTTTTTTTTAAAGACAACATGCCTTTAAAACCCACTGACAGGTTTTGGGGTTCCGATGGTAAGTAATAGTTAGGCTACTATAGGCTACTAACAGAATAAGCAGAATAATATGATAACAGAATACACTGCATTTGGAAGTGTTACAGTTTTTTGTAATTGTCTAAATGTACCTACCGTTCATGCTCGTATAATGTTCTGTATAGGACGTCTGGCTCAGTGTGTTTGAAACGCCCTGTGATCTAAACAGCTACCATCAGAAGTCTGTTTATGTTGATGCATTCCCAGACTGAAAATTCTAGACTGTGAGTTTCTCGAAACATTGAGGTAGGGCACTAAGTTGTCTGTGAACTGTAACGTTGCAGCAGAATAGGCTTTAAAAGCTGGCAGACGCTGCGCTGCAAGCAAGGAATTCTCTCTTAGATGTCATCCTCCAAGGTTGACATAATGCATTGTCCTTCACACTGTCTAAAACTCTGATTTCCACTGATAACTCCTGTGCCAAGTCTGAAGCAGCGCACTGTCTGTTAGAGCGAGATGCACAAATACCGCACTGTCTGTGATGTCAGTTTTAAAGAACCGACCCGGCAGCTCTGATTAATGGTATGAGTTTCTCTGTACCTCCTGATTGCTCCTGCAGTCGTGAAGCTTCACAAGCAGATTCTAATATCCTGCGGCCATTCTTTCCCATGTGGAGCCATGATGCAGACATAGTTCCAAAATCATTTTATACATGTTCATGCAGTTGGAAGTTGCAGGTGTACTTGATTTTGTTTCAGTGATTAATTTGTGCGTCAGTGATTGCAGGTGTTGTCACTTTTTGCATTGAGTTTCTACTTTTTTCTTACTGAAGTAGGAAGAACTACTCAACTTATCAACCTACAAATAGTGCAGTTATTGAGAGCTGATACAATTTTGAATCATTTAACATTTAGGTGATATTGCACTGTGACATACTTTAAATCTGTTGTCAACTGTATGGGCATTCAATAATTGTTTAAAGGCAGACTTGAGACCTGAACTTAAATCTGATTAATTGATAAGTCATTTAATCTTTAATCCGTTAGAAAATACTTCAGCAATGCTTCATATTGTTTGTTTTGGCCAACAAATGACAATTCAGTTCTGTGTACTGCAAGTACATCCAGTGTCGGTAAGTTATTAGGGTGTTTGCTCAGGCAGCAGATCTAAGCAGTGTGTTGTGTTACATGCTGCGGGGCAAAAACTGCTGTTATAAACTCTGCAGAACCTCCCTGCTGGCACTGCGAGAGGCCACCTGTGCAAAGCCCTGCAGCCACATCAAAGGAGCATCTCCACTGTAAGACTTCAAATGTATTTTTATCAATGCTTTCAGTGTGCCACATGTTTACATTTACCACACATTAGTCCGCACGCTAGATGCAGACAGGCGTACCGCAGCTGAAGACATTGCAGACATTCTTTTGGCTAGAAGGATTTTAAAGGCTCAGTCCGCGTACTAAGACTTACACACCCTGCAGTGATAAATGCACCCTGCTTGTTTGTGTTTGTTTTACTGGAGTCTGGTCTCTTTTCACTCATGCATTTGTTAGACTGAGGTTTTAAAAATTAAAAAAAAAAATGCAACTAAGTCGCAGCTTAAAATGTATTTTTATGTTTTCCTTAAGCAGCTTCAGGTTTTGTTCATTCAGTGTTTCCTGCAGAATATATTGCAGCAGTGGTTTTAGCTTATTAACGGCATAGTTCAACATGTTGGGAAATGGATTTCTTTGCCTGCAAATACCGCTCTCATGTCTGTTTGTTAAATATGAAGTGACAACCAGTAGACTGTTAGCTTAGCTTAGCCTGGCTCATGAAAACCTTGTAAAACATGCTGGGAAGTGGATTCTTTGACACTTGAACACTGACCATCACTTCATATTTAATGCACTGAGATGAGAGCGGTAACAATCTCCCAACTCTCAGCAAAGAAATGAAAAATGTGAGTGACTGCTGCTTCCATGGAAGGATACAACTCATAGAAACGTGATCTTTCGAATAAAGGAGTTACACGGTCACTAATTAATGTGGTCAGATTATCACATAGAAACAGTGCAGAGTGTGATTTGTCTCTTTTTCATTTCACACCTCAGGGGTTCTTTTAAATGCTTCTAAATCCTCAACATTTCTGATTATTTCAGAGTTTACTTGAACTGTACATACTTTATGTTTGGCATTTTGAAGATCACAGTAGAGAGTTGACAAGAAATTAGGGGAGAGACCGATGTGGAATAACATGCATCAGAGGTCACAAGTTGGGTGCAAACCAATGGGCGTCCAGTAAACTTGGCAACTAAGTCTGCAGCTAGTAACTGTAGGTGAAAGTTGATGTCACGAAATGCCTTGTTTATCCAACCAACAGGCAAAATGCAGAAATATTCAGTTTACCATCAAGTAAGACAAAAAAAAGTAGGACGCTAAAAGTGGAGATTTTTTTCAGGATTGTCATTTTGAAGTTGCTTCAACGGTTTATGGGTGGTCCGTGGGTTGAACAATTTGGGGAAAATATGTAACTATGATTTTTCTCACAAATGTCTTGAATTGATTTGCATTATCGTGAAGCTTCGGTTCAATATTCACAGTTTAATCAATTCACAGCATGTATTAGAGCAGTACCACACGAGATAAATTAACACCCTGACTGTTACACAAGGAAGCTGGCATGAATTTGCCAAAAAAGTGACTCAGCAATTCAGACTCTGAGTCAAACAACTGCGCGACCTCTGTCCCAAATGACAACCTTTGAAGTTTCCTAGTTGCATTGTTTTAGATCACAATTTTGATTTGAAAAGTTCTTTTTTTGAACCCTGTTTATAAAAACTTTGAATCAGTATCAGTGTCATGATAGCAGGTTGTGGTGACATAGTTCCCTTTGCTCTACTAAGCATGCAGGTCAACTTTCACTACTGCTTTTATCTTGATATTAGACATACCAGGACAGGTATAGAGACACTCTGGTTTGCACACAGTGCCTCGGATTCTTGCAAGTTTGGGGCAAGACGAATGTCAGCTTTTTCCAACTTAATTTGAATATTGATACATTAGGGCAAAACACTCGAATCAAATTTTTCAATGCTTTATTCTTACACAACATGTCTACTAGTGGAAAGAAAATGTCCAGAATACACATGTAGGTGGTGATTTTACTTTATTTTTCTATAGGGCATTATTGCAAATGAGTCCATAATTAATAAGATAGTACCTCATTTGCATATTTATTTTCACGGAAAATGGTGGGATCTATTAGCAGTAAATTGTGATTTCCAATGAAATATAATGATTTTTTGAAAATGTATCTTTAAAGGCTCTTTTTTCTCCTACTTTGAGTCAGAAATCTCCACTTCTTTTTTTCAAAGAAACATGGCAAAAAAATACTGTTTTCTTTTTTCTGGCTTCTCTTGCTTTTGAGTTTTGGAGAAAAAAGCCCTTCTGCAAACACATTTGACTCGTTTGTCAACAACAACAACAAAAAACAATTTTGAACTTGAATGTGTGTCATGTTCAAATATCTGTAATGAAAATTAGTTCAAATTAGTGCACACTTAATTAGATAATAACACGTTTGCAAACTTTAACAGACGAAAATCTGGAAACATGCAGTGCAAACAGATGCTGTTTTATTTAAGTAACCACTTGGGAAAGTTTCATGGTGATACCTAATAGTTTTTTTTCCTTTTCATCTCTATTGTTATTCCTTAAATACCCTAAAAGATGATCTTTTGAATTACAAATATGTAATGGTTCGACAAGGCATCTTCTATGATCAAGTGCTTTGAGGTTTGAAGTCTGCAAAAGTACCACTTTCAAGGCTCCATTGTAGCAGCCGGCGTCACTCAGAGCAGATGTGAGGGAGGGAGATCACTGACTAACCCTGCTGTGACGCAGCTCTGCCGTTTTTCAATGTCTACTCCTGCCTGGCCAGTGCTGCTGTGGACTTAAAACTACAGCTGTGTTGAAAAGAAACACACGACATGAAGTGTTGTGTTCCCTGGAACAATGAGTGCACAGGTCAAGTAAGCAAAACCTACGAAAGCACATTGCGTACACCGGCCTGACAGTAAAGACATTGCTTGTGGTTTTAATGCCAGCGTGCAGTCTTTAGGAAAGCTACCTTAACAAATTTGTTGCACAAGTCTTGCACTGCTGTTATAGCAGAGGTTCTTTCTGTTTCCTTGGTGACTCTCGTCTCTGTGTGTGAAGCTTCTATTTTTAAAGCTTTTACCCCATATTTAATCATTTATACTTGGGAGGATATCTGGCGATTCTGCTTCCTATGGAGGAAGCAGAAGGGAGTGGGTAGGGGGATCAGAGGGATGCATGGTGTCGTCTCCTTTCTGAGGTCAGTTCTGCAGTTGCCCATGTTTCATCTCCCTTCCGTTCCAGCATGTTTCCCTCCTCCATAATATCCTGCACCCAAGCATCACAATATGCTGCATCACATGCCAAAGATTATTTTTTGTCAATCCCATAGAGACACTTTTTGCTGTGTTTTCTTCATATGTTCTCTCAGCAAGATCTGAAAATGATCACAGCTGAACAGTTGTTTATTGTTCAGTTATTGCTCAGCAGTGTAAGTACTGTGCACTACTATAAACTTGAATACAAGATGTTCTGTTACTCTTGCATTAGAGGCTGTTCCTCGTTCTTCCAGGAAATTATGTCTATGCTGAAGACAGATAGGAGACATCAGGTTCTGCTGCAATACTGCTTCCCCTTTGCGTTCTGCACAGCAGTTGGCCAGAGTGAGAGGGAGAAAATAGCAACTGTGCAGCCTCTCCTTCAAGTAGTTCAGCGAGTGACGTAATGAACCGGTAAAAGCAAACCATTGTATCCTGGAAGTGGGAATTGTGAAACAGCAGTCTGTTAGGTTGGGTCACAGCTTTTACGCAGATGGACTCAACTCCAGATAAGTCAACTGTCATTTCTGAGAAGTTGCACAGCTATGAAGATTGGAAATTTCTGCTTCAAGATCTTCACATTTTAATTCCTGTCATGTTGTGCAAAGCTGTTGCACACTCATGCTACAAAAAGAAAAGAAAAGATGAAACTTTGATTTTTTTTCTTGCTATTTTTATTTTTATTATCTGTCAGTCTGCCACCCACTGACTGGAATATCTGAACATGTTAGATTGAATTCTGTGGTATTTTGTGCAGACACATGTAGTGAAAACAACTTCACATCCATTGGTGAGTTCCTGACATTTCCTCTAGAGCCACCAGCAGGTCAAAATTTCCACTTATCCTCTGAAATTTCTCAGCATCTAACAGATAGATTGCAACAAAAAGAACATTTTATGATTTCCACATGATGAATCCTGATGACTTTGGTGATTACTTAACTTTTCCTCATGTGCCAACATGAAGTGGACTTTTGTGGTTCGGAGTAAAATACCTAACAATCTAGTGACATTTCATTTTTAGTGTTATGTAGCAAATACTAGCATGTTATGAAACTGAACTGACACAGGGACATTGTTAAACAATACCTGTTGAATATTAACCCATTAGCATTGTCATTGTGAGCATGATTCATACTTGTTGTTCAAAGCACTGCTATGAGAAAGTAAAACATCACAGATTTACGAGCTGGCTGTAGAATCTTGATGGCAATTAATGGTTTTTATATGACGGAGCAGACTTCGAAAGCAGACAGTGGGTCTACACCCAGTTCTATTCATACTGCAGTAGGTGCACGCTGTTGCGCAGACGATCTGAATCACAATTCTTCAACAGATTTAGTGGGACGTGTGATCACATGATTAGTTGTGCATATGGTTGCCTGAATGCAGATCTTGTCATTTTAACTGATGGCCCAGCTCACAAATCTCTGCTTCCTGTTTTTGCTCTTATTTTGTTGTAAAAGTTCTGACATGGTGGTTTGTACGTCTACCGCTGCAATGTTTTTTTTACAGCAGTTAAAAAAGTTTAGTTTCTGCTAACCAGCTAGCAGTGACAGCCCTCAGTGTCATTCAGCTGCCTTTCCAGTGAAATATTAGTTCATCAGATTACTCAGCCTTATAATTGGGTATTACATTCCTTGGGCCCAAAACTGTCTACATTATATTTCCCAGTCAGCATTTCAGTGTTCATTTATATGCAGATGATATATTTATGTATGCTCATGGTACGACTTCAAGCAAGATATAGTTTCTCAGTGACATTCTGTTTGGCCTCTCCTGTTTTTCATCTGTTTCTACTATCAAAGCTTTCGAATTATCTCACATCACTCATAAATATCATGCATTTTATATTTCAATAATAACTTTGATGTTGTATATCTAACCTTCACAGAAAAGCACATGGGATACAGGAAGCACTGCAAACAAGTGACTCTGATCTCTAACTAAATTTACTTATTTTAACTTTATTACTATTTAAAGTAAATAACAGCATCAAATCTAAGTTAATTGCTTAGGTTTATGGTGTACAATCAGTACTAGCTGCACTCATATTGTTAAAGCAGCCTGACTTTTATGTTCTTCTTCTTTAATCCCAGAGGAACATCTTGTTCCCAGCCAGCAATTGAATATTTTAATTACACTGTGGTTTTGTTGGTTTTGGTTGTGCAAATACCAACGGCATCTCTGCATGCATTAATCAATGCACATGCAGTAATTGTACATTTGCTCCTTACCCAGGTTAAAGCACAGCTGTCCGAGAACTGCAATGTCATCGAAAATGCACAGCTCCAGTAGCATCGCTCAGGCCAGGCGGACGGTGCAGCAGCTGAGGATAGAGGCAAGCATTGAGAGGATAAAGGTGTGTCTGCATTCACAGTCACTCTCCACCAAGAGTGTACTTCTTTTTCTGTTTTCTACACAGGTATTAAGGTAGATCAGTCTGTCGACTGCTTCCTTTGTAGGTATCCAAGGCTTCGTCAGACCTGATGCGCTACTGTGGAGAACACGCCAAGAATGACCCGCTGCTCATGGGCATCCCAGCGTCAGAAAACCCTTTCAAGGACAAGAAGCCCTGCACTGTTTTGTAGAGGAACACCTGAACTCTTGCCGATTTTGATTTTGATTCTAATGTGTAAAAGCGGTGATAGTAATGCTGTTCACGACTTGCCTTAAGGCCAGTGCACCCGTTAAATTTTTCACATGCCTGCTGCAGTTTGACAAAGAAAGCAGTCCCCTCTGTCTTTCAGTCAGATGGCAGTGACACCAAAGAACAGGCAGAAATCTGAAGCTCGGATCAAAGCTTTAGCTCAAACAAGGATGACTAATATTTTGCACGAGGGCTCGTTGGTGACTTTTGTTTCTCTGCACTGTAATCTGATAAGATCTCGAACCGCATAGAGGTCGGCCTGAAAGAAGCTGTGCCATCAGCGCGGAAGATGATGACTCTGTAATTATCACAGCATGCATAAACATGCTCCCTCAATCATCAGTCCAATCAGATTTCGGCTTTCACCTCTTACTTTCATCAGGCTCGTTTAAGGAAATGCTTGTAGTTTGTGTCCTACTGATAATGAGCACCGAGATAATGACATCCTGTCGTTCGACGGGTAAACTGTGCCGTCCATCACAGGAGGACAGATGGGAAGAGTGGAGGTACACTGGCACTGATGCACAGCTCCTGCTTTATCTTGTCGCCTGCAGTAAGAAGTAATAGTTTTTAAAAGTGTTCATCAAACAGTTTCTCACTTTCTCTTTGCACTGCACAGACACGTAGGTTCAGATTGTCCTGACATATTCTGCTGAACCCTTCCAGAGACAAACAGTTCAGTTCAAACAGTGACTGGATCTTTTAAGGTACTAAGACACAATGATAAGATTTGGGGATGATAATTTTTTACATTTTGTAGCGTTCCTTGGAGCTCACTGCACTCTCGCAAGGCAGCAACTTCATCTGAATTCAGTGCAAATTTTTTTTAAATACCATGAATGTGGCGTTCACAAGTTTTAATGCCTGATAAGTGATTTTCCTCATCAAAATATAAATACAGGATATTTCTTTTTAAAAACATAAATATACGAAACATGGCCTCAGACCACCATACACTGTACTTTGTAGACAATACTTTTACATGGGGTACGATCAAAAAGTTCTGGGACTGTTTGCGGTGCATGCACACGGACCATGTCAGGGTCATTTACACTGCCCCAGCAGCAACTGTCACAGGTCAGCATGTTGCATGACATTACGTCATCAAGAGCAAGACCTGTGGTACACATGTTTTTGTGACCACGAGTAGGTGTGTATTTGCGTAAAGGAGGATGATCCAACCTCCATGCGAAAATAATCACTGTTGATAAAAAAGGAGGTCTGTGGCTCCGACCCAAAGAGCAAACAACAGTGAAGAGCTGCAGTCTCCAAGACCAGAGAAGGTGCATCAGGTCAAGAGCACCAGGAGTATCTTTGCCATTTTCTTAAACATTTGGCACCGTAAATTGAGTTTTGCTATGGCAGACTGAAGCATCTAAATGAAAAAACAAACCTGAACTGTGGAGTGATGGCCTTTAGGTGCTCTAATGAACTATGTGTCTGCTCTTAATGTGGTGATTGTGCATGTTTTTTTGGCCACACCAACACAATCATAGCTGCCTACCTGCTCTGCTTACCAGATTTGGCTCCTTTGACCTCTACCTTTCACCCAAACTGAATTTCAAGTTGAAGGTTTGCTGTTTTGTCATATTTGAGTAGATTCAGTGCCCATCACAGATGATGCTTGATACTTAACGGGACTTTCAGGGAGGGTTACAAACCAGGCTGCAGCTCCAGGAGAAGGGTTTGGCTGCACATGTGGACTACTTTAACGGTGACATTTAAATACAGTTTTGATTTTAGAATCACAGTCTTGAAACATTTTGGTCACATCTCATATTCCTTGTTCTTCAATTATCTCACAAATAATTCACCATCATTGCAGAAGAAAATATTCAACACCAATCTGTGCCATCTGATCAGATAGTTTCTTAGCCCCCGCCTGCAGACCTGAGGCTTCTTGCTGCACTATTTAGGCACTGTGAAACTTGCAAACACCAAATGACTGTTAGGAGTTTGAAACATTCCGTGTTTACAGCTGCTCGAAAACGTACTCTGATTTGTCATGTTGACATAGCTGTAACTTTTTGTCATTTGTATGTTGTGCTCATGGAAAAAAGCATGAGCAACTAATTTTGCAATTTTACCAGCCGCAGCCTTAATGATGAAGTGATCCTGCTTCAACCTCTAAACTACCTTTTAGTCACATAAGTGCTGTTGTCTAATACTGTGAATAATAAAGGCCCTTTAGGTGAGTTAAGGGAGTGTATCTTAATATATTCACCCTTTTAACTTCATGTATGTGTATGGCATGTTTCAAGATGACTCACGCTCACTAATTAATTGCATTAAGATGCATCTCATATGTGTTGTAGCTCAGTATGGATGTTCATGTACCACAGTTTGTGCTTGCTTGTTACTGTTTAACATACTGATTCAGTCCAACCTCACTTTTGCAAAATGAAGTCAACTTTTTGAATTTCAAACTGAATGTGTTGTTTGGGTTAATGGTGTATTTGGTTGATTTTTACTGGTGATTTTGTGCTTTTCTTAGAAAAACACACATTTACAGTATCTGTGGTTTTTCCGAGAGTGCAGGTAACATCTTACTGTTATGTTCTGCCTTTACCTGTTTGTGGTAAATGCGAATAAACTTTAAAAACAAATAATTTACAGTCTTTTCTTACTAATTAATACCTTTCAGGAGTATCAGATATCATATTTATGCATTTTTATAACCTCAACAGATTTTAGATAACAGTGTGTTGGAGTCTTGTGTGAAGTAACATATTTTTCAATGATAGACGACCAGCTTAAAGTGTCATTTATATCAGTTAAAGCTGCACTTGTTTATGTTTTATGTAAAATGGTCCAAATGGGTCATGCATAATGTCAAACCCACAGAAAATAATCTTCTGATTCTGTATTTCCTGCAGCACTGTGGAGCATTTCAACATCTTTTATGACATTGTTTTGGTTTATCCATGTTCAGCTTTAATGTTCTTGTACGATCTCACTGCTCTCACCAGCAGTTGTTTTGAGCTCAATGAAATCCCCTCTAAGCTACCTGAAAAGGTCAACCGGTTAGCTGGTAAATATAGTGGAGTTTCTAGCTGCTTGAAAAACACAATTTACTCACTACATAGAACCAAAACAAAGGTAAATGGTTTAAAAGAATACAAGTTAAAATTCAACTTGATCATTAATCTTTCTCCTTGTCTGCTGGAGCAGACAATTGTTTGCTAACATGTTAGTTTTATCACATTTATAAAGCAATAATATGTAAATGTTTGGTTTACAGCCTGTTTCATTGTCACCAGGGGTAAGGAAATTGATTAATGCTGCCTTAAAGGATTGCTGCTCACTTGATGTCTTCAATTTATTTAGATGATCCTACATGCCAGGAGGCTGGTATCTGTTCCCTGTGACTTGACATCCTTTTCGTGTCTGTTTACAAAGTACTTGAAAATATATTGGGTTAATCTGTCTGTCATTTCTTGGATGTTATTATCCAACAATATGAATAATATTCCCTTGAATTGCAGGTTGCATGTTCAAGCAGGTGGATGAGAGCATCAGGTCAGACTCACAGTTTGGTCTAATTTCTCAGTTTTCTCAGTTTTCTCAGTTTTTGTTTGGTCTAATTTCTCAGTGAAGGTGTTTATGTGCCCTCAGGCAATGATGAGCCTGTTATGCAATAACTCTGGACCTGTGAGCAGCCCTGTCTTCCTTTCTCAGTCTGCTCAGGTGTGATGTTACATCCACAATCAGGTCAGGCCATATTTGTTGGCCCACATTGATGTAATCCTCGCTCCAGTCAGATGATGGATAGGACTGGCTTTGTAGCAGCTTCATTCTGCGCTGATTGTGTTACCTTTCCGTACAGTGAAGAAGCCCCAGGATAAGCTAATAATCCACAGTATCTCCAGTATCTTACCTACTTTTAGTGACCCCCTCCCCCATGTGACAGGAAGGCTTCTCTCTTTTAATGATCAAATTGGCCATTGGGTGTTGTTTTACACTCTTCCCTTCTCTGGTATTTCTTGTATTATTGCTCCACTTCCTAAGTAAGAAACCAAATCTCAGACCTCAGTGGGCGTTTCATACGAAAAAGGTTATAGTTCTGCTGATTGGCAAATTCCCTAGAAAAAAGACAGCAGTGAAACTGTGGACGAGTCTGCATGTTTTTGGCCTCATTTGCTCATTTTATAACATTTGCAAACTCAGTCAATTTAACCTCAAACCATCCAGCCACTGTCACATCTCACATTCCTTTCCAGTCTTCCAGTCAGCCCTGCATTTTGACCCAGTTCTCCTCCCCATCTGCTCTCCTGCACTGGATAGCAGTACCAGAGAGGCATGTTGTCTTCTTAATATCCCTCAACTGCAAACTGACGTCTGTGCAGCAGGTCGGCCTCTGTGCGTACGCTGCCTGTTAATTACGAGTGCTGCTATTGTTAGCGTGTCAGCAGCCAGGGGGGAGCGCCTCTATTCATGGAGCTATTTTTAGCTGTGAAGCTAAAGTACTGTACAGCTCTAGCAATAGAGACCTGAATAGCCCTGACTCATGCGTCCATTGTCTCATGACTCTCTGTGTGGAAAGCTTTGTCCCTCCCCACTCTGCGCAAGCACCAATAAGTTCTGGTTTTCTCTTTTTGCAGCCTGAAAGGGGTCTTCGGCTGTTTTTTTCTTGCCTCTCTGCTATTTTTAATCCGCTCAGCAGTAAATTTAGCTCAGATTGCGTAAATGCAGTCTGTTGTGAAGAATGAGCTGCCATGATGAGCCCCGTCCCACTCAGATCCAACTACAATGGGAATTCTCCTCCCCTCACTGTAACAAGATCTCCAAAATGTGCAAAAGGTCAAATTTTACAAGAGTTCCCATGCAGGAGTAAAGTTGATTTCAAGGAATTCGATGCCTGCAGCAGATTTAGCAGACAACAGATTGCCATTTTTGTTGCAAATAACAGTATTTTGACTCTCTGCTGAGGTCTGTGAAATGCAAGCTGCGGAAAAACTGAGAAATACTTGTTTGGTGACGTGCCAAAACATAATCCAAACCCAACATGTTTAGTTTCATGCAGGCTGACGGTCACAAAAGGCACCATGTGACTTCCTACAATCACGCTAAACCTGTAGCAACTGGAAATCATCAAGGCGAAACCATCCTGAGGACTGTTGGTTGTTTGTTTATTTCATTCAACTTAACAAGGCAGAATCCTGTGAACTACTCACAATAAATATAATTCATTAAATTAATAACACATAAAAACATCAGTTAGTGGACAAGTCTCAACATTGCATTGCCCTTAAAATAATAATAATATTAATAATAAAGTCTGAAAACTTTCCCTTTTGAGTTACCAAAGTGACAAGTCTTAAATACTATTAAATAAATGTGCTGTTAAAGAAATGCTCGGATTTGGTCAAATTTTCATGAGGAATTCTTCAAGCTGAGAGATGACTGATCCACTCCAGTGTGGTCCAGTTGTTGGAGTCTTATCCACTGAGGCGCTCTCTGTCAGCTTTCCCTCAGTCCCTGCGTTTCTGCTCGCCATCACGTGTGCTCCTCTGCTTACATGATTCAGTTTCCCCTGAAGGACTCCTTCTCGGCAGAGAAAGGCGCAGTCATACGTTGGAAATCCTGGAAACCCAGACTGCTGAGTCACTCTTCCTTGGCCCACAAGTTCACCCTGACCGGGGAGATTTGCTGGAACGTCTCTCCCCTCCTTGTGTTCTTTTTTTTCCTGACTCTCCCGCCGCTCCCACTCTCTTTCTCGGGCGATTTCCAAATGAGTCCAACACAGACATTAACACAGGCCTTGTGCAATTACTTTTCCCCCAATGCACACAATACATTAATATTCCAAGCAGTTTCATCGGTCGGGAAGGTTGATAACAGGCACCCACTGATCCAGACAGCGACTGTCTCTGCAGAATCTGTTCACTTTGCTCAGCGCTGGGTCCTTCCACAGGGATGACTGAGGATTCTGCAGAAGGAGGAACAAAGCAGTTACCACCTGCTGACTTACAAAATGTGCAAACAGACTACAATTACTCAGAGTGTGTGCACTTCTCAGAAATTAGGAGCTATAAAGATCCGACAATCCTGATTGCTCATAGGAAGTGAGCAACTCACAACAGGTCTACATGAGTAACAACTCTTACCGTAACTAGAACACAGTGTAGGTCCATGGGTTCTCCTCCAGGCTTCACCCCACCGAGGATTTCTGACAGACGCCTCATGTTGCTAACCCGCAGGATGTTGATGTCATTCTCGCAGCAGAAAGCCTGGATCAAGGTGAAGTGAATCTGCAGAGCCACATCCTCCTCGTCATCCGTGGCCAGTAGACACAACACCACATTGTCTGGATCTCTAAAAGCAACAAAGGGAGGGGAAAAAAGCAGGAGTGAGGACAAGAAGAGGGAGATATCTCACACTTACACCTGCTGGACTTTCTAGAGCTATACTAGTGACCTTAATATGTAGTAACTTACGCATTTAGTGCCTTTGCTGCCTCATAGACTCCGACAGTGATGCAACCCTGAGGCAATGCAGAGCTCAGGACCTCCTCTAATGCTTTAGCCACCGATTCCATCCTAAAGAAAAAAAAAACGAAGTTTAGAAAAACACAATCAATGACAGAGCTGGCTGTTATTTTAGACTTTGGTGTCTAGTTTTCCTGTAATGTCATTCATTAAGACACGACTAATGTAACGTTGCATGTAATATATAATATATTATCGCTGCGTGATAATATATAATAATATGTAGCGTTAATGTTAGCAAAAAAAGCTAACTAGCGTCATGTAGCTAAGGCTAAAAAGACGTTAGCTGAATATAATAATGTGAATTACAGCAAAAGCTGACAGTATGACAGAAAGCTCTGTTTACATATTAAGTAAAATTGTTGAGAAGTTCGTATCAAAAACAAGCTAAAGCTAATTCGAGACAAAACATGCAACATGCAACGCAAGCTAGTTTACCTTTCTGTTGAATTATCTCCACTGGTGTCTTCAAAAGTCATATTGCACATCCAGGCGGTTCGGTGTCCTGTAATATCCAGAGCGGAGAACTGCTGCGTGTCCTGAGATTCTCACTGAGTGCAGACTTCAGTGTTTCCAGCAGCAGTAAAAAAGACTCAGTGCTCAGACACGACTTATTAGCATAAACGCTCCTTATTGGAGGATGACTGATCACGTGGATACACTAAGCGCAGCCTAGATTGGTCCTTTTGAAAACAGCGACATCCAGCGGCCAATACCGGCTGTGTATGACTGTTAAAGGAAAAAAACTGAAGTGCTTCTAGGAGTAAAAACACAGAAGCTGCCACGAAAAAGAGACAAATAGATCAGAGTGTTTTGTTACAACATGATGTTTTCACGTTGGTACGACATGCAAACTTAACACATTATAACAAAATAAAAGAAAAAAATCTTTTACGTGAGAATAAATGCTGTACCTAATAGAAAGTAATAAGCGACAAGTATAAAATATTACTGAAAATATAATCAAGCTAAAATAATGCTAGAATAGAAAAGTACGAGGTGATACTGGCAATTCTTCTGAGGTAGTAAAGAAATGTTAAGATAGGATAAACTTTACTGATCCCTCACTTGGGAAATTTACATGTTACAGCAGCGAGATACAAATGAGGCATGGAAAAAGCAACACTTGAAATACAAAAGTACAAAAAGCCTAAAAAATATATATATAATTTTATATATTCTTTGTACACCTTTGACATATACAGATGTGGCATGATAGTTATACATATAGATATCTACAGATATGACATAATAAATTTACATATAGATATATAAAGATATGTCCTGATGGATAATGTACACAATTGAAGGACACACGATGTGTCAGATTTAACTTACCTTTGTACAAAGATAGTAGTGCTATATTTCTGGTATTGCACACAGAAAGTTGTTGAGAGAAAAGATGATGTTATTGTGCATGAAGAACTATACGACAACATGTGATATGTCAACAGTACCAACAAAGTATTTGATAATGAAATAGTGCACATAAAAAACAAATTATTACGCATAAAACCAAATCTTTCACATTAACTGAAATATTACACACGATGAAGAAATATTGCACATAAAACTGAAGTTTTACACATGATAAAGAAATTAAAGTATTGCACCTAAATAATAAAATATTTCACATTACATTGCCATAATGTACACAAAAATGAAATATTGCACATGAAAGTGAGATAATACACATGAAGCTAAAGCTGATATTACAGATGACTTTGATATTATTGTTTAGATGTAAGATATTTCAGCTACAGACCTCCTGTAGAATGATGTGTTCCACCTCAGTAGTCTCAGAGTAGCTTGTAACTTTTAAGATAAGATAAGCCTTCATTGGTCCCACAGCTGGGAAATTTGCAGTGTTATAGCAGAAAAAGAGAAAGTGTAAAACTCTAGGAAAAGAAAAAAGGAATCTAATATGAAGTACTAAGCACTGTTGACATTGTACAGATTCTTCCATATGTAGAAATTCAGATATTGCATAGATTCCTCTGAATGTTGCATTTGTAAAATTAATTGATATTGTACAGAGTCTTTTAAATTTGCAAACTATTCACAACACACAGGTTTGAATGCACTGATGTTGCACTGCAGTGAAACATGAACATTTTTCAGTGCAGGTTGTGAAATCTGACAGCAGCAGGAAGGAAGGACCTGCACTATCTCTCTGTTACACACTGTGGGTGAAGCAGCCTGTCACTGAAGAGCTGCTGTCAGAGTCTCCTGTAGAGGCTGGGACGTGTTCTCCAACAGGGCTAAAAGCATAGCCGTCATCCTTATGTCTGCCGCCACCTCCACTGGGTCTAAAGGGGGCATCCCAGGACAGAGCTGGCCCTCTTTATCAGCATGGTAAATCCCTCTCTGTCTGTCCCAGCATACCACTGAACAGAAGATGGTAGTCGTGTTTCACATTATAATGAAAAAAACAGCAACAAGATATAGAAAACTGAGATATAAGACAAGATATTGTTTTAGCAAGGAGCTTTTTTGTTTCAACAATATGCTTACTTGTTTTTATAATCACAAGTGGATTTGCAGCCAGTAGTACGCATCGCTGAACCTTCGGTTAAGGGTACTTCTTTTTGAAGTATTGCAGAGAAATGCATAAATTTTTAACCCTTAAGCCTTAAACTCATCAAAGTTCTGGTTGTCAGAATGCTTTTTAAAGGCAGGATAATGTTCTCTAAAGACACATTGAGTCCTAACATTCTTGAAAAGTTCTCCAAATGTTTATTTGTCATCATGTAACATTGTGGGAAGGGAAATAGAAGAACTGCAGGCTAACTGTTCCACCTTTGTTATTATATAACATTAATGAACATATTATAAAGACCCCTCTGTCATCTCGGCCTCCATAACATCTGGAAAACATTTTTTGAATGTTGCTTGAAGAACATCATTTGTTTGTTATCTTGGAACAGGAACAGGAAACAGCTGATTGTTGTAAAGTTCTCTATTGGTTCACTTTCATCTTTGCAGGAACAATTTTTCAAAATATTCCTGAAATGTCCTGAGAACATTTTGTAGAATTCTAGTAATGTTTTAATCAGGACATTTTTTAGTTCCCACTGGAAATATTATTAAAACTTTGCAGAACTTTACAGAACTTTCTCAGAACGTTATTAGAACAAAAACTATCCAGCTGGGAACATGCAAAAAGAAAATGAAGGTAAATACAACAGCTGATATGAGCAGATGTGCACGCTCAGCTTTGTTCTAAAGATGTTCTGTGAAAGTTCTGCAAACTTCTGAAAAGTTCTGCAAAGCTCTAGTAATATTTTTAGTGGAAAGTTTAATTTTAGTTCCCAGAATGTTTCTTTCAAAGGCAACGTTATTAAAACAATTTCTGAATGTTGCTCTGAGATCAACCTTTCTTTCTTTCTTGTCATGCAACTTTGTTTTATAGAGGAAGTTTAAAACTACAGCCAAAATGTCCCACCTTTGTTAATATGTCACTTTACAGGAACGCGTTATCCAAAACATTCCATCACCTGAGGTCTTAAGACAATCTTGAAAACATTTTTTAATGTTGTTTCTTGTTTTGCTGTCATGTAAAAATAATCTGACAACATCCTCCAAACATCCTCTGAATGTTGAAGTAAAAAAACATCTTTACAACTTTCTTTGAACATTAGATTAAAACTTTTTCTTGTATTTAATGTTACCCAAATGTTGGTAACATCCCCTGTTTGCTGTGCAGAAATGAGTTTTCATGTATGTTACAGCGCCTCTAGTGGACAAGTAGGTAAGAGGAACCTTCTTTTCCCTGCAATAAAGCTCCCTTGTCTTCACTGACTCGAGATCAGTTTCCGTTCTCTTCTGCGCCCAGAAACAGCCGTAAACCTGACCGGGAATCTGCTGCTGTGTCTCCGTCCTCTACATCCTCCCCACAGCCGGCAACGTGGCAACACTCAACTCTTCAAAGTTTCTCTTATTTTCCAGATGTGACCTGCAATCCGAGGAGACGGTTATTTCTGTCGAACTGACACAGACGAGATTGTCAGTGATTTGTTTTTTTTAATTTTGTTCTCATTATCCTGAGGATGGACGTGGTTTCCTCTTTTGCTGCCTTGTGAGGCTGCAGCTGTCAGTGTTCAGGGCGTGCTCCTCTGTTTACTCTCAGCTCTCTGTGCAAACACAGCGGACATGAAGGAGCACACACACACCCAGTAGTAAGACTCTGATTCCTTTTTTAAATTAAATAGTGTATTTTTTTCTCGCACTGGGATCATTTACAGTTTTTTCCCTAGTAGTATCTGCACACTGTTATGTGGGTCACAGTATTGGTGAACTTTATCCTCCTGTTATCATGTTGACTGGTTATCAGTTCCTGCTGTGAGTTTCCCATGAAATGATGTGGCAGCTGTGGATGCACTTTGACTGGCATGTGTGAGCTGTAAGTACCCGAAAAGACATATTTCTTTCTGTTCGCTTTCCGTTTCTTATCATTTACCTCATTTACCTTCAGGTGTTGAGGGGTCACCATGGATCACAGAGGTCACCACGGGCCCAACTCTGGCCGCCACAGATCTAAAGGCAGAGAAGGCAAGTCCCGGCGTTTGCAGCAGGAAAGGGAGCAGAACTACCCAGCGACAGACCCCAGAGGGAGGGACAGGCACTGGGGCCATCCTGATGCCCGCTACAGGACCCATTTCAACAGCCCTCCTCCTTCCAGACCTGAGCAGTATCCTTACAACCCTCAGCAGTACTCGTATGGCTATGGGCCACCAGAACACCAAAGACCCCAGTCCAGGTGTGTGCAGTTACAGTATTTTAAAAGGGAAACTGAAATTAAGGACAAAGTGTATGCAATCACAAAATGCAAAGACAAAGGTTATGACACTTTATGGTATGATTTATTGATAAGGAGTGACTGTTATGTTTTTTTCAGGGCTGGTTATTAGCAACAGATATTTGGAACAGATGTACCTTTGCAGTAAATATGAAAATCTTAATGCCATATTTACAATAAGACAAACTCTCACCACAATGCTTTGTTGAAATGTCTACAAGGGGTTTTCGACATTTAGCCTTAGATACTGCTGCAAATGTGACATTGCTTAAGATCATAGAGGGGTAACTATAGACAAAAAGAGGCATCACGGACAAAGTAGTGCATCCTTTATTCAACGTATTGTATCAGGAATTGGTTGGAAAAAAAGGAAACAATACCAACAGTCGTCAAAATGTGAATGTTGGATCCCATAATATTGAGGCTGATAATTGGTCGACTTCTAGTATCCAGAACAAGCTACTGATAATTGTTTTGTATGTAATCACAAAATGCAATGCAAAGTTCATGGCACTGCATAGGAGACGTCCCCCTAAGCATTCAGAATATGAGCATTTGTCCACCCCGATTAAAACATGAAAGAAGCAGAGAACTTTTATTTTGAAAAACAGCCATACCATAACTCATAGATGAAACAATACATGCAGAGAAGGCACAAATTGGTGCTTAAAAATCCATGAAAATGCAGGAAATCTCCTGGAGAAGGATGTCCAGATGTTTAAAGTAGGTGTTGCAAAAGGGTTCGCCCCACTGAAAATGAGTGCATGTTTCTCCTCGAGCTGGCAAGGCATCACAGCTGAAGAAGATGCGCAAGTGTGTTGAGTTAACCAGGATTCTTCTTTAATTCTCAGGCATGGGTACGACTATTCCCCCCACAGCCACTGGGACTACAGAGACAGCTACGATTACTATGACTACTATAGAGGAAAGCACGGACAACCAGGTGCAGTGATACAAAACAAGCTTATATAAGTCATCTCCAAAGCTCCGTATAGTGAGATAATGCATTACTTTGTTTATTAAGATGGTGGTCAGTGGGGTGTCCAAGACTCATGGAGAACTGACCAGTACCATGAAAGAACACCCAAGCAGGAGCATCCAGGGAGCCTCTATACAGAAGAGTATAGGTGAGTCAAAAGTCGGAAGTCGAAACAAGAACCTAAACAAGCCATTAATTCTTCAATTAATTTATTCTCAGAAAATGAATGTATAGAATAGATAAATACACATATATAAAATTGTCAGAAATGTAGTTGTCCTCTAAGGTATTTTGAGTTTTGAAAATTACTTTCTTTTATTCAGTTTTCTGAGTAAAACGTATTTGTGTTGATATTACAAGCCAACAAAATGTAGGACTTCAGTGGTGAATTGTTACCATTGATGTAAACTAATAAATTAGATTTTTGTGTGACTTATGTTTAATCAGTCTATTGTTCAGGATAAAGATCAAACTCTTTATTTATTCCAGCCACACTGTGCTGCCAAAGCTTCCTGCATCATAATCTCTGTGCTCAATCTCTGTAATCACAAGTCCATTTGGACAGGAAAAGCTGAATTTGTATGCGTAGTTGCAGTAACAGGGAAAAGCAGAGAGGTTATACATTCACACGGAAATTACTGTTGAACAATGTTGCGATGCTTAAAAAGTTAAAGCTAAATTTCCATTTCACCTTTCCAGTACTGCTAATACCTTTCAAGTGCTGCAATACTGTGCTGTCAAAAACAGTGACTTAACTTTTTTTTTTTTTAGCATCGGTACTGAAAGCATGACAACAGTTTAATAGAAACAGTGTTTTTTGTGAGTTGTGTTGATGTGAGTCAGCAGGGCACATACTGTTAGGACTGTGAACTTTGACCTTAGCTCTAAATCACAGCAGCTCAACACTGTCTCAATGTAAATATATGTTTAACCGAGATATGTAAACACACGTACACAGACAGTACATGCTCTTATGCATAAACATCACATAGACACACACACAACTGCAACTTTTGCACAGTGTATGCTGCACTTCAGTCCACAACCTCTTCCCCCTGCACTATTTGTGGCCATTTTTCTGCTCATTGAAGGAATGTTGGTATTGCACAGCGTCTTGGAACAGGCACTTTGGATTTCATGTATGAGCATCTGATAGAACAGAAAATCTTGAATCTTGTGTGTGCAGCACTCTGCTGCCAACTGCTGTTTAGTTCTTTCATAAACACACTGCAGCTTTAATGGTGACAACATGCAGGCTGCAAATGCAAGCAAAAGTGCTCTTGCTGACCACTCACGGATTGTCTGTAAACTAGACGTGCAAAGCAGAAAGTCAGAGGTTACAGTCTGCCAGCTGTAATTATTCACTGAATATCTGCAGAAAGTGAAAGTGTGCTGCTGCACTTATCTCTGCAAAGATTTGTCTTTTTATAAGCAGCAGTGTGAAGGTAGAGAGATGTGAACGTGTAAACAGCTGATGTTAATAGAGAATTCCCCCAATTCTGGTTTGATATGAAAATGCACGAACACACTGTGATGCAATAATTCACTCCTGCTGTCTTACGGCTTTATTTCACATTTTTGATTTGACAGCATCATCAATGTTTTCACATTTTCTCTTTAAAATAATAAAAAATAGTGGCTTTAAGTCCCATGTTCCACTGTATACTATCACATTACTTTTCCGAATGTTTTAGGATTCTGCTGTTGTGTTGTTTTAGTATCACTATTGATATATTTAGGCAGTTGTCATATTGAAGTCAGAAGTGTGATATCAACACTAATGAAAATGTTATTTTTTCAGGTATGACCAAGGGAGAGACACCTCCCAGCATTACCTCAATGACTACGGGGAGCCTCCCTCCAGAGACAATGAAGAGGTTTCCTCTTATTATCTTGGGACATTAGAAAGTTCCAAAAACTCAGGGTTATCTTCCAGCAGCTATGAGCTGAGTCAGTACATGAATGGAGGTGAACACAGTAACTCCATATCGCAGCCCAATCACACGTCTGAAGGAGGTGAGAGCACAGTTCAACCTGTTTTCGCTCACATCCACTTCACTTAGTGTTTAACCCCATCTTCCCTAATGCTTCTTATGTCCTCAGAGCCTGTGAATCAGATGTCAGCTCCTCTGAAGTACTCGATCCCTCATGCCGTTGTCAGCTTTGGGCCTGCAGGTCAGCTGATACGGGTCAGTCCAGGCTTGTCAGCACAGGAGAACGTCAGCCAGCTGGAAATCCACAGTCTGGAAGTAGGTTCAAAATTAGCCTGCGTTGAAAAGTAAAGGATAGTAATTGAGATTTATTAAGATGTTTTTTTCTGCAATTTTAGAGTTGGATCTCAGAAGGATTACTTGTTTGCTACCTGATGCAACAAACACATTATAGCATAGTGATATATTTTAGTCAGTGTGGCTCTAGCCAGTGTCCATGGGTTCGTCAGGGTTTCTGGCAAGAAAATGTACTTGGAATGGCTTAAAAATGCTGCTCCATACTTTCCTCTAAACTCAAAGTTAAAGCTGGAGTGCAGAATTTTTTACATATGAACGTCTGTTACATTCAGACCAACTCAAACGATGCTGATTAAACTTGTCAACTTTGGTAAATCTCTCAATATTTCACAGTATACAAGAGTTTTAAATCTGGTATCTGTGGAGACATGACTGCACCAGTGGCAATGGGTTTTATGGCAACCAGTAATGATTTGTTTGCAAGAGCTGATGAGGTAACCGTGGCAACAGAGCTGCAGTAGGCCACAGCATCTAGGTGGATGGCAGAAAACCTGAGGAAGATACGTTTCTGACATTGCGGATGCAGAAACAAACTCTGTAATCAGACTAATTATTACAGGCTAAAAGGAAAACGATTGATAACGATCTGTGCGCCATAAGTATGTGTCTGCAGTGTTTATTTAATTACTTTTGACTGCCAGAAGGGGAAGACAATAATTGTGCACTGCAGATTTAACAAATGTTTCCGTTTATGAGTATTTGGAAGCCACTTCTGAGATAATTGGTAAACCTCAGAACCCCAGTACCTGCCAGCAGGTCTGAAAGACATGTCTTGTTTTAAAAAACTGCCAGAATTCTAAAATTGAGCCAAAAATGGTATAAAAAAATTGACAGATTTTATTATTAGAGTTTATTATATGGTTCCAACAGGATAATTAATTAAGTCTAAACTAGAAATTGTAATATCGGAATTATCCTAGGATGCAGTCACATCATTTTTAGCTGAACTGGACTGAACTGCAGGTCGTGTTTATACAGAGGAGATAGGAGACAGGCATGGAAACAAATTAAGCATTTAAATAGTTAAATATCTATAGTATATGGAGTCACTTTCTTTCCAGTATAGGTAGCACCGACCTTGGGAAAATTCTGTACGTAATGATGGCACGTTGTCAAAAATGTTCAATAAATGAATAATCAAAGAAGTCACATTTTTATTTGGATCTAGATCTGTGAAAGAAAGCTATTCAGTGTGGCAGATTTTTCTGTCACATTTTTCTCTTTCTCTTTTTATAAAACTCTGATGGATATTAACGTCAATTTATGAACACATTTTTTCTTCACTCGTACATAGCCTTGAAAAAAGTTAGCTACTTGCACTGCTACTTTTCTGTTTCTATTAGATTTAGTATCAGATCATGCAGACATTTCTGGAAATATCATTTTAATTTACAACTAAGTACCAGTTCAGTTTTAGAAAATTATGAAGAAAGTTGGGCACATAAAATAAATAATTAACAGTGTGTTTTCAGGATGGATGTGAGATGTTATTTTTGTTTTTCTCTTTGCACAGGTCATTCTGAGTGAGACACAAGAACAGCAAGAGATAAGAAACTTTCCGGGGCCCTTAGCCAGGTACTGATCTGTTATATGATGTGTAGCTCTGAAAGTAATCTTAACTAAAGGATTGTATTAGATTGCATTCAGCTGTTCATAAAAAATATTGTTGAGTCTTAAAAAGATTATATTTAAAATTTTGTGTTTGAATGTTGTAGCCATTGGATGTAACATTTTTATGTTTTTGAAGGGAAGATTTGCACAAAGTAGATGCTATAGAGTTTGCCCACCAGAGGGCAGGAGGCTGCATGCGAGACGACAAGCTGCAGGATAAGAGCTCTGCTGAACTCTTGTGGAATCTATTGATACTGCTCTGCAGACAGAACGGAGTAAGTGTCATGTTAAAGCACAGACTGTGGAGATATCCAGTTGTCATTTAACAGCCATTACAGCAATTATGATGATTTGTCGGATTACCATATTTCCAATGTTTCAGCAAATAGTTGGGTCAGATATTGCAGAGCTGCTGATGCAGGGCTCAAACTCAGATGGGAGCTGGGATTCAGAATCTCCTACACTCATTGACTTTAATGAGGACTCGACCACTGAAGCACCGCCTCGCAAAGGTGATGACCTGCTAACAGGAAACTGGACCAGCTTCAGCTCTGAGAACTCAGAAAAGGCCCTGCAGAGCTACACTCAGCTGCTGCTGGCTGGAAGGAAGAAGGTTTCTACATTTTTACTTCTCTAATCATCTGTTTGGTTTGTTTCTACTGATAATCTCCTGTTTTTACCTCCAGTGGTTTCCAACCTGAGTTCAGGCTCTTTCTAAAGAGTCGGCAGATAAATTACTGAGGTAGAGAAGAAGAAAATCAAAGTTCTGCTACTCACATGTACATTTATTTCTCTGCTTTTCTCTAATATTAGCTTTTTTGTGATTTTTTTAGACTTCAAAATGTTTTTTAATTTGACACCCTGAATATTATAAAGCTGCATAAAATGTAAAAACACTGAGTAAAGTACCTGTAATTGGTAACTTTTCACACATGGTAATATTTGTGTTCCCTCAAATGCCAAAACATTAATTGCTCAACCAGGATATAATAGTCAAACAGTAATCAGACTGTGTTGGGATTTAAGTGTTTGTCCTCTCTCTTTTTCCCATATGCTTTGCAGGAGGCCCTGGAGGCGGCTATGACCAGCGGCCTGTGGGGTCACGCACTTTTTCTGGCTAGCAAAATGGACAACAGGTCCTACACCACTGTGCTGAACAGGTGAGAAAAACCAAGGCATCTGAGACACGACAGCTGAAAGAAATCATTGTACAACTCTACGCACGAGTGGTAATTTGTGAAGAAATGCTGCCTCTGACTAAACTTAGACGCTTGCAGCCTGCTTTAAGCCTGTGCTACAACTACAAAGCGATGTGGGCAATATGTCCAGACTAAAATAAACTATTGGACAGATTGCTTTGAAATTAAGTGCAGATATTCATGGTTCTCAGAGGATGAATCCCTGTGACTATAGTGATTCTTTGGTTGTTCCTGTATCGCCACAGTGAGGTTTACATTTGTGGTTTTGCGTAAATCGTCTCACAACTACCGGATGGATTCTTATAAAATTAGGTACAGACATTCATGGCTTCCCGTGGATGAATTGTAATCACTTGATCCTTTGACTTTTCAGTGCAAAAAAATGTCCTAAAAGCAAGACCAAAGCATATTATACTTGTGGATGAATTTTCATGTCGCAGTGTGACAACTCTGCCTCTGACTGGATCACTGTGACACTCTTATCCTTACCTTAAACCGTCCCACTTCTTACATCCTTATTCACTGGCCAATCAGGTAGCACTTTCCTCATGAATATTAATGAGTTGTCCCCTATCACCCTACACGAAGATGTATCAGCATGTAGCTGTGAACTTGTTGACTTATATAGCCAACTGGAGCTGCCAGCAATTTTGGGACCTGAAATAATCCCTAACATGGGGCTGTAATTCACTGATTACAGCTGCAAATCACCTCGCTCATCAGTATTTCCATGTACTGAGCAGGCTCCAGAATTAAATAACAGCTTTTGACTGCAGTCAGAACCAAGAGACAAAGAATCAAACAAGCACATACTTGTGAACTGTGGAAACTTTTACTTTTTGCAACAAATTTTTATGGCTTTCCCATGGCCCTGTGTCTAAAAATGACACGCTTTATTTAGAATTTGTTGAAAGTATATTTATGCAAACAAGAAGGCAACAGGACTTCCTGCTCTATAGTACAAAAACTCATCTTTTTATAGGGTATGTAGGATGCTTGAAAATTCTAAGGTCTTTTTTCTGTGTGAGAGCCACTTTGTTTTCAAAGTTTTTATTAGCTGGATTTATTTAGAATTTGCAGAGCGTAGTCTTATGAGAGTACATAACAGAGATCATTAACACTTTCCAGTAGACTGTAAATCATCTGGAGTGACACATAATGAGTCCAGTTAAGTCTTTTAATTTGTGCCCATCAGTCACAGAGCTGTCGTCCCTTCAGATCGAGCCAAATAAGGCGCGTAACAAGTGAGGTATCTGTCTTAAATACAGAGAAATGCATGTACTGTATCGCTATACTGCAGTTTCTGTGAACTATTTATCATGTAACCCAATCCAATTTTTGCAGACTATTTTGGAATCAGCGTTATGTCGCACCACAGCATATGTCAGGTTGACAGTGGAGAAATATCTGTGGAGAGGGCTGGCAGATAGCCAGGGTGATTATTTGTGATTGACAGGAGGAGCAGGAGTTTGAGCTATCAGTTCTATACAGACTTACAGCAGGGAGCTCTTTAAATGGGATGGTTTCTGTTTTAGTACAGTAGTTCTGCGGCTAGCTTGTAATAAGCCTTGGTTAAGATGTGTAATGATACAAACTGTTCTGTTGGCAGGTTTACAGGCCAGCTAACGGCCAGTGATCCTCTCCAGACTCTCTTCCAGCTGCTGTCTGGAAGAATTCCTTCTGTAGCTGCGGTAAAATATCCAGAATATAATAAAACTCTTACATGAACGCATTATAAAGAATCTTGTATTATTAGCCAATGTGAGTTTTAACAGTGCAAGTTTGTTCCCAGTGCTGTGGAAATGAAAAATGGGGAGACTGGAGGCCCCATCTGGCTGTGATGCTCTCCAATGAGACGGGAGATGCAGCCGTCCAACAAAAGGCCATCGTCACCATGGGAGACACACTCGGTATAGATACACTGACTGACTGACAGGTTGTCATGCACAAACATGTGAGGTGATGCTTTGTGTTTCTCTTTTCCGCGCAGCCTCCAGAAGCCTCATACATGCCGCCCATGTGTGCTACCTGACAGCCAGTGTTCCCTTTGGGGTGTTTACGCAGAAGGCAGAGAGATGGGTGCTTCTGGGCAGCAGCCACAGGTGAGCTGAGCTTCCAACTTACTGTCATTCACCAGTCGAACTGTAGGTTAGCTGGTCATAGGAGGGTCGAGCAAAAAGTTCCCATGCTGTGCCTATAAAAATCAAACATCTTCCTTGTGGAGTCAGTCTCCCAGTGCACCACTTGCAACACTCCCTAAAAGTCCTATTATTTTAATATGTCATGCACTATCTACTGTGAGCAATAAATCTCTTCAACAGTGTAAAACCTGGCAACCCTTGAACTTGAATTTCATTTTAGAGAAAAGTAAAGAGTCACAGGAAGCCAAATCTAGTAAGTAGGGTGTGTGGAGAGCGACGATTCTGCTGTTGTGGCCAAAAAACTTCTGTAAAATTGCTGCACTGTGACCAGACACACTCACATGTCATCATGGCACAGCTCAGCTCATTGATGTTGACTGCTCCCACTCAGACACCTCAGGACTCTACAGTGGAACCTTGCTTTTACAGTCTAATTCTAGGGAACAAATTCATTTTGCAAAACTACATGAATTTTGAAGAAAACAATAAGCTTTCTCCTGTTGCTCCTGACCTGATGCACTTATTTGGAGACTGCAGCTCTTCCACTGTGAAAACTGCTGTTTTTTCTTTTTGTGGTGGCTGCAGATCCTCCTCTTGTTACCTTGAGCTCCATTGAGAAATTGAAAAAGCACCTACCAGTGGTCACAAAAACATGTGTAACAGTTCATGATGTAATGAACAGTCCCGAAACTCTTTAATCAACCCTTATGTTTAGAGTAACGCCCTAATTTTCTACTAAAACACATGCACGTCTCCTCATGCTCCATCTTTCAATCTTAATCTCTACCCTCCTTTCCTTTTCTTTCCTTTCCTCCAGGCAATCGCTCAAAGACTTTGCGACCAACTCTGCCATTCAGTGCACTGAATTATACGAGTACTGCCAGACACTTGTGGACAAAAGCTTTTCAATCCCATCCTTTCAGGTAGCTCCCACGCACATCAGATTTCATTGCAGCAGCACTGCTCACTCTATGACTACAGCAGTCAATGCATTTAATCTCTGATCTGTGGTCAGGTGTATAAGTTCCTGTATGCCACTCGGCTGCTGGACTGTGGGCTTTCGTCTCAGGCCTTCCATTACTGTGAAGTGGTGGGTCAGGCCATCCTCAGGCAGAAAGAGCCTTTCTTTGTGCTGACTGAAGAGGTTATTAAGGTATACATATCTGACCAGTCTTCTCACAGTGGTCTGTCTCATAAAGTCTACATGGATGTACTGCAAGACTTTACTTCTCCTGCAGCTATCAGACAGACTGAGATTCTCGGAGGGTCAGTTCAGTGAAGGAGGCCTCAGTGGAGCCGAGCAGGAACCTGTCTGGCTGAGACACCTGAGGGCCCGGCACCACAGTTTCCAGGTGATCAGCTTCTTTAGGTCTTTCATTTCACACAGTGTTTAACTATATCAGAGATATATATATATATATATATATATATATATATATATATATATATATAATATATATAAAAGCAATCATAAGTTTTTGGAAAGAAGTTGTTCCCAGAAGCAACTTTTTGATGTCCTTCTTGCCTGACAAACTGCTTTACTTCCCTCTAAAGTAGCTTGAATTGGGCCAGTATTTTTACTGTTGCTTCTATCTGTGGTATTTATTTGACTATGTGTGCAAATTACTGCTAGTATTTAGTATATCAAGGATAATACAAATTAGTAATTTGTAGTTGCATATGCTTTATGCACTAAAATGTTCATTTCCATGGTTTTTGTCTGCTGGTTTAAAATTGCTAAAACTTTCTAAAAAAGAAATAAAAAAGTGCTTAAAGAACTGACTTTACACACAAAAGATATTTTACCACTTAATTTTTATATTTGTTTCCATACTTTCCCACATTTTTTTCTGTTATTACAATTTTTTGCTCTGATTTTTGTTAAACATATGCTAGTTTTGGGGTTCAAACTATGCAACTAATCAGATGTTTAAACTTATTTTTGCTCAGATGGGGAGTTACGATCATACTGAAACATCCCAGACAGCTCCTGAGAGCAGTGCCTATGGGGACAGCAATGTATACTCAGGTAATTTTAGTACCCACTTGCTTCATGTGATGCACTATGCAGTCTGACTCCTACTAAAGAGCAGTGACTTCTTTCTGTTATATTAAGTTTACATACACTTGTAAAAACTCTGTATATTGTGGCAGTCTTGAGTGTCCAATTACTCCTTTATCTCCTTATTTCCTGTAATGAAATCTTTGAAACGCATGCAACTTTGTCACAAAAAACTATCACCATCATGGGCTGAGAGGCTGCAAAAAGGAAGCTTTTTCTCTAGAAGTGGCACCTTAGGGCTCGACTGAAGTTTGCTGGTGATAGCATGGACAAAGAAAATGACTTCTGAAGGAAATTTCTGTGGTCAGATGAAATAAAAATCGAGCCATTTGGCAGCCTTGAACATAAATATGTTTACAAGAGAGAAAGCGAGGCCCTTAACCCTCAGAACAACAAACAAGCATGGTGGTGGCAGTATTATACTCTGGACCTTTATACAAAGTGAATGGAATAATGAAGAAGAATTGCATCCACATTCTTTAGAAAAACCTAAAATCATCATCCACAAAGTTGGATCTTGGATGCAGCTGGGTGTTTCAATAAGACAACAACTCTATCGCGTATTGTAAGTGGTAAAAAAATAGTTAAATCAGTCTAGAATCAAGGTCTTAAACTTACCATTCCAAAGTCCTCATTTAAACCCCATCAAGAACCTGTGGACTGTGATGAAGAAACAAGTCTGCGTCAGAAAGTCAATACATTTAGTTAAACTGGGTCAGTTCTGTCAAGAGGACTGGTCAAAGATACTAAAAAGTGCCTAGGTGAAAATGACAAATGGACCTTTTGCCAAATATTAGTGTTGCTGTGTGTATATTTTTGATCAGAGTTTTTTTCATATTTCCGGAAGACCTATAATATATTTATGAGCTTACCGCAATGCATGACTTTTTTTGTGACAAAGACACGTGGTTTCAATGGCTTCATTATAGGAAATTAAGTAATAGGAGTCATTGGAATCTCAAGACTGCCATGCTATAAATGGTCTTTGTAAACTTTGGCCACAACTGTATGTCTACTAATGAAGTGACTTCTTTTTTCTCTACAGAACCTGATTCAGATGATCTAAGACATGACATTAAGAGTCCTGAGCCTGAATTACTTTATTACACTGAGGACCAAGAAAGCATTGTTCATCAAACTGAGATGTTGTTGGGCATCGGAGGAGCTCAGGACTGGTACAAAACATGCCTTATTCACTCCTGTCAGTCACACAGATGTGAACTCTTACTTAATATGTGAAACCCAGTCCTCACACACCCTGTTATGTCACTCTTCTCTCCCTCTTGTTCTGACTAGGCCAAACGCCAGTTCTCCCTCTATGCCAGTAATGGTGGTCTCCGCTCCCCCACCGCCTACTGTGGCTGCAGGCCAAAACTTCAATTATCATAACACAGATAGTGCTGAAGTCAGAAGTGCCTCGCCACACTGTTCTCCAAGTAATCTGCCATCAGTAGCACAGGGTGAGACTCTAATGTTAGGCAGCATGCATTGTGATATTTTCTATAGCCTGCGAGGAATCAGCTTCTGTGTGATGTTTTGATTTTATTACTTTTACAGGCGCTGAGTTGTCCTCAGGAGCAGGGACGGTGAGAGATGTTATTTAACATTCTCCTCATAGAAAAACAAGTAGCTCAAAGATGTTGAACACTTGGTTTTGATGTGATGATAGAAGAATAATTTCAGTATATAGAACTTTGATAAATGGATGTCTGTCGTTGTCTCTACTTGCCTTTGAAGATGGAGGTCGTTTTCAGTCAGAATGGGCAAAGCCAGCCGAGCATCCCTCAAGGTTTAGAGGCCCCAGAGCATAACAATGAGCCTCCTCAACCGGTGGGTGGAATCCCTGCCATACTGATACTTGTTAAACCACATTAGAATCATTTTACAGGCATCACACTTTCTTCTATGCAGGCCACAAAGACAGGATGGTTCAGTGGTTGGTTCAAATCAAAACCCAAAAACGCCCAAAAGGAGAATTCGGAGCCAAGTGGCCAAGCTCAGACAGTAAGTTTCAAGCACACACCCTGCTCAGTTATAATCAAAGTTATAATTTTTTGATATATTATTTATTAGTGTATGTTTTCTTATAAGGCACCACCGACTAATGGGCCCTGGCCTTCTCCACCACCTGCCAGTGCCCCTCCTAGCATGTTTCCCTCTCAGCCTCCCCCTGCTGGAGTAAACCCCTATTCAAGGAAACCAGGTGAGGCATGTGTTAAATTACATAATACTCTGACTCAGTGTTAATTGGTTATCGCTATTTTAAAATAGATTTCAACAATGCAGGCCATAAACGTGTTGCCATTTTATGTCATGTTCTGAGGCCGCTGACCCTCCCAGGAGAGTTGCCATTAACTCATTTGGCGACCAGCGTGTCCCATTTCAGATTTCACCTGAAGCGCAGTCATGATGCATATGCTGCTTGCATTTTTCATTACTGAAATTTAAAAATGGTTTGTCTCCTGCTGAGGATATTTTACTTTAATTAAACTTTGCAGATGTGATAATTTTCTGTAAATTTCCCTGTTTGTAGGCCAGCAGCTGAGGTAAAAAAAAATCACTGGCACTCGCCTCAGTCTCAGGTGAGTTAAAGAGGAACATATCTGTGTTGTATTACATTTTTAAAAAGCATTTTTTTAAATTAAATTAACTCTCCCATGTTGCATTTGCAGGATCACTGATGCCACTGAAACTTTTTATGGTGCCTATATATTGAATGATCACTTCACCTGAGCTTGGAAGTTCGATCTACGCGGGTTCTGTGCCTGCATTTCTTTTTTGGGAGTGCCCTTTCAAACACCTACAACTTGACCACCATCATGTTGCATGTTAGATACAGAAATACTCTGGACGGACTGGCATACTGTCGCAACTCATATTGCAGTGTCTGAAACAGCTGAGGTGATCTTTCTGAAAGCTGACGGTGGGGAAACCAGCAGTGGATGCAGAACATAGTTGGGGAAGGGGATCATTTAACTGTCTGAACCTCTAAACCCGGTCACAGGTTTAAAAGGCACATTTGTTTCTTAAATCAAACCATTGATCAAAAGGCAGAAGCTGTAAAAATAGAAAGAAAATCTGGATTTTCAACTTTCTTATTGTCCTTGAACTACTCACCAGTGACATGACATTCTGTTGGAAGACCAAAACTAAACTTAAAATGGTGATATGCTGTCAAAACCATCTTCTGCAGTTCTTATTTAAAAACTAGTCAAAATAAACTGACTTCACCAGATTCTGTAAAATAATAACAATATTTCTGCACTTCTGGCAAACAACCAGTAAGCTATTAGCAACTCCACTGTGATAAACAGTCCCATGACAAAACTTCAGGAACGTTTGGCTGAACTGCAGGATGTGTTAAGTAAGAGCAGATAGGAAACAAGAATGGAAACAAATAAAAAAAATGTAAATAGCAAAATATCTATAGGTAGAGTCACATTTTTTTTCCAATATTGGTCAGTCATGGTTGTGCTGTTTCCACAGAGGTGCATAACTTTATAATGCAGTGAAAATAATAAGCACACAGTGAGTGAAAACGAGACATTAGCAAAAACCCTTATAGCATTAATTAAATTTGAGTAGTTCTTATGTGAAAAAGTAAACTGTTCCCGAGATTAGAAGCGTTCACTGCGAAGGTTACTTCTATTTTTGAGCATGGATCTCTGAACATCCAAGAGCATCTGGTTGGTTGATCTCAGAGCTCTCACCTCAGTGCTCTCAGTGCTGTAGTGATGCAAGAGTTCTGCTAAATAAGGTGGTGCCACCCATTTAAAACTTTTAGAACCATCCAGCGTATCTTAAAATTAGCCATTACTTTTTTGTACCATCTACAGATGCTGAAGAAACAACTGTTCTATAGCCACATACAAAAAGTTACAAAAGCCTGAGTGAGTGCTAATAAAGGCTTTGATTACTTTTTCAAAGTCTTTAGAACAGAGATTGACGTTCCCCTGAATATCAATCAGCAAAATGGAAGATATATTTAGACAGAGAATTTAGCCAACCACATTGCATCATCTTTTCTGATAAAATATCTGTGCACTAGCGTTTGTCTGCTAAAGTGGTTATCACATGAGCACACAGTAGCAAAATTTAAAAAAAAACACATATACTTTATGTTGCTGTGCTTCCTGACACAGGCTGATCACAGAAATCAACAGACCTGGTTACAGGAAACTATAAAGATTACAATAATTAAATCTCTATAATGCGGGGACTAGCATTTATATATATATATATATATATATATATATATATATATATATCAAAAAATACATTAATTGAATAAATGCTAAAATAAAGGCCATTTAGCCCCACAGAAGCTACCTTTAATCTTCCAAACTAAGTAAGTCTAGTACATTTTATCATAGTGAAGGCAATGCTTGATTATTTTTTACCATCTGTAAAGTGCAGTAGTGGTAGTTGTAATTATATATGAGACATGTACAGAAAAATAATCCCAACATAGTGTGCTCTCCTGTTGTCAGGCTGCTAAGATAGATGATACCACATGGTGGGAGAAAGAGGGGGACTGGGAAAGACCTCTGCTAGCCCCCCTCCAGCCAGCTGTTTATGTGCTGATGGGTTTTGCAGTGCCTTTATATGAGAAAGATTTTTTTTTATTATTACCACTAGTATGTAAAGGTTTGTCTGCTCACAAGGCTCTTCAGAAATGTATATAAAGACATAGTAATATATACTCAGGCAATGAATTTTGGAACCACCTTTTTATCAATGTGTCACCTTGTAAACATATTTGGATGTAAATGAGATGTTTTTCCTTCTGTCACATGACTTTGGAGTATTAGTATACATGTCAGTGCTTTTTGTACCTGCACATGAGATGCACTCATTTCCAGATTATCAGTTAATTTTTGCCTCTAAGTAAAGCTTTATAAAATGTTAAAAGCTGTATCCACACTCTTTTTGCGGTTGTTTAATTATTGCATATTTGATTACCTTCCACAGAGGATTAATACTCGCATATTGAAAACATACTTCTTGCCAAGACATTGCTGTGATTCCAAGCAGGGCCTCTCACTTAATGTGGCACAAGCGACAACACGGCAGGTGCCATCTCCTTTTACGATTAGTCTGCAGTTGCCAAGTGTGAGTGGGACACATTGGTAGGGAATTCAACACACACACACACACACACACAGAGTGACAACCAGTATGTGAGTCAATGCTGACTGTCTGCCAACAATGTGTCATAGTACAAACACATGGAGAATTTATAGATTTATGAAAGTCAGTTTCAGATGACATACCATGCCAGACAGTCACTCGAAACAAACTCATTTTTGACACCTTGTCAAGCCGTTCTCCTAAATGTTTGAAATTTTGTAGTTTCTTATATGGATGGCAGTATGCACAAGTGGGCTAACCCACTATTTTTTTCTACCTATTCCTCTTTTTTAGTGCATATGGCATTTCTACTGCATCATCCTATCAGGAACTACAAACACCTAACACACCATGCTAAACTACAAGCATTCTAAACCTGACAGATTTAATGGTAACACAAAGATCCATTTCACGTCATCATTACAAATCAGCAAAATGTGAGTTAGCCCACTTATGCATACTGCCATCCATATTTGATGTGTCCTGGCTGTTTCAGCGGGTGTTTGGTAAAAACAAAACTTTTACTCATGGTAAAATGGTCACACTACAGGTTTAAATGCCAGTGTGCTTTCATTTGCTCTATGCTGTATGGGTAAAAAGACCTGAAGTTTAGCAAATGACATAAGCAGGCAGAACAATTTTAGAATGACTTTAGATGTAACATATATTCATTTGACATACAGTACATCAGTCTGTCTTTAGTGTGCCTAGAAATTTAAAACAGTCCTTTCATTTTGACTTTGACACTCAAAAATTTTCCACTTTTCAGGTGTCAGTTTTCCATATCAGTGTAAACTGCTTTATTCTCACTATTTCTATTGCTATGTGTAAGATGCGAATGAAATTACAACATCCAGCATGATAATAGCTTTATTGTCAAACACAGTAATTAATAAAAAGCACCATGAATACAAAACAATGGCATACTAATTGGTAAAAAAAGCTTCAACTGATAAGCTAGTTTCCCTGAACCATTAGAAAAACTGGACTGGTCTGTTAGCATAGTGTGGTCACAGTAATGTGCCTCAGAAGCAGTGGTGGAAGGTACATCTACTCATATACTGTACCAAAGTACAGTTTTAATGATGTACTTTCTGTTTTCTGCTGCTTTATACTTCCATTCCACAACATATATCCGACAACTTCACTTGTTATTTGGAAGATTCAGATTAATGATGCAATATGTAGTGACACATTATTACAGATTTTCTATTTACACTTTCACCAGCTGCAACATCAAAATGATGAACTCATTAATGCCACTATAATTATAATGCAATAAAAATATTTACAATATTGTGATTCAGGCCCTTCTACAGAACAAGTACTTCTACTTTTCATATCTGAAGTATATTTTTATCTGAATAATTTTCACATTTCAAGCAGCATTCTCCTCCTCTTCTGATATCTGCATATTATGACTACAAGGTAACAGCAACCTCCAAGCTGCAACTTACAAGCTGAAAATACTAAGTTTTGCTGAACATTTGGATCAAGCAGTTGGTTTTTCTTGTGAATTAGCCATTTTGATCACAGTGCTCACCTTGTTGTATGCAAATTGTTCCACTAAGTCAACACCCCCAACACTTTTGTGCAGGGGCACATTTTTTCACCAAGGTGCAGTCAGACCATTCTCCACAGTGCTGACATTAGCACTGTGGAGAGGTCTGGCTATGTGAGACTGTGACTTGCTTCTGACTGATTTTGTTTGAAATATTTTTGGAGTATAACTAAATATTTGGGACTAATGCTAAAGTGGGGTATTTAAATCTTTGTGTATTCATAAATTGAGGATCACACTCATAGTAAAGTGGGGTATTTACATCTTTATGTGTCTATAAATTCAGGATTAGGATGTGATGGGCTCTTTGAAGAAGGGATGCCATACTTTTAATGAGTGCCCCACCATGGCCCCTAGTTTCGAAACGACTGGTCGTGTTGTGCAGTTTACGAGTTGCATTCATATTCTCACTTTTAAAAGGGTATCCTGCTCTTGTAACCAGTTTCATATCACACCATTAAACTGTCAGCTCCAGTGTCGATGCTGTGCTAGTAGCAATTTTTATCCCACAACATTCTAATGGGAACCCAGCACCATGGGGAAAGAGGATGCGCATTTTACAATTCATGACGTGCAATTAATATAAATACATACATTAATATCTATATATAAACTGGTGCCCATTGACCTTGAATGAGTCCTACATGTCTGGAAGTGTATATCTGAAGTTAAAAAAATCTTAGAGCATTTAGATTGTAAATAAACACTTCTAGCACAGGGGTGGATGTGTACGGTACCTGTGTTTAAACAGGCTCAGACACTCTTGTCCCTGTGCTTCAGCACATGCTCTGAAAGCTTCGTGGCACACTGGAAAGATTTGTCGCATTCCACACAGACAAAGATCCTTCCAGCGCATGTTTGCTCCTGGTGCACCTGCAGCTTTGCCAAGTGGCTGAAGTTCCTGCTGCAGCCTGTGCAGCTGTGTGGTTTCTCTTTATTGTGAATGAACTGGTGACGAACAAGGCGGGAGACCATGGCGAATGCAACGCCACACTCTTCACACTTATGGGGCCGCACTCCGCTGTGAATGGCCTCGTGCTCGGTCAGGTTGGAGGACTTTGTGAAACACTTGGAGCACACAGAGCAGACGTACGGACGTACTCCTGTGTGGATTTTCTGGTGCTCCGCCATTCGGCTGGCCAGGGCAAACGCCTTCCCACAGTCAGGGCAGGTGAAGGGTCTTTCTCCCAGGTGCTTACGCTCATGGCGCTTCAGTGAGAGGGGTTTATTGAAAGTCTTGCCACAGTGTGTGCACGGGAAGGGCTTGTCATTGGTGTGCATGTTGCGCTCATGCTTCCGCAGGTCAGAGGACCGAATGAAATCCTTGCCGCAAGTGTCACATATGTAGGGCTTCTCACCAGTGTGTGTGCGGATATGCTTTCGGTAATCTGAGGACCAGATATAGGTTTTGACACAGAAGGGGCAGTGATACGGTCTTTCGCCTGTGTGCAGACGCTTGTGCTGCTGCAGTGTGCCCTGGTGAGAGTAAGCCTTGCCACATATGTCGCACACGTGTGGCTTGAGGCCAGTGTGCGTCTGTAAGTGACTCTGCAGGTTGCACAGCTTCTTGAATGCCCAGTGGCAGTGCGAGCATTTGAAGGGGCGGTGCTCTGTGTCAACTTCACTGCGTTTTTTCATTGCCACGAGAAGTCTAGGGATCTTGTCGTCTTCACACTTTTTAACTAACTTCTTCACAGAAACAGTCTCCTTTTTGGTCTTTTTCTCACCTCTGCTTGGAGAATTATCCTCAACATTTAGCTCTTTGAGCTTCGATGTCCTCTGTTTGGCTGAGACATCACTTTGGTGTATGAGACCATTTTTTCCCTTCTTATTCACAGCATCCAAGAGCACTTCATTAGGTTCACACATGGTGTTGGTCTCAGTGTATTTAGTGCATTGTAACAATTCTCTGTCGTCCTCTTGGTCATTGTTTGTCTCTGTCTCTTCTGGTGAAAGCTCAGCAAACTTCTCCACGAGAGACCAGTTGGGTGTTTGAGGGTTCAGATAAAGGATTCCAGTGTCACTGCTCTCTGTAAGTGAGCCCATACTTACACAAATGCTGCCAAATGAAGACTCAGGCTTCATGTTATGAGTGCTACTGATGAGATGTCCATCTGGAGAAAAATGAGTGACACTGCGTCTTACTTGACGTTTCCTTTTACTTCCTTTTTCATCAGCCATGTTACACGTTTGCAGGGACACTTCTTCAGCCATGGTCACTTTGGCAAGGAATCATCTGCAGGCGTCTCCTGTCACAACCCTCTTTAAAATAACCTAAAAAATAACATACACAAAACATCTTACTCTCAAATGCCTCTTTAGTTTGAGTGTAACTTGACAGACCTCCTTGCAGCTCCTCTGCTGTTGCATGCACCAGTTATCTAGGGAATATCCTATACATGACTTTGCACCTCGCAGACATTTGACACCCAAATTCCTAAACTTCAACATATGTTCCTCCAAAGTTATTGCCCAACTTTCCATAAAAATATAACATGATTTTGTACCTCCACAAACATTTTAAAGAGCGACTCACCCTGCAGTCTCCCTCCGAGGAGGTCAGGTCCAGGAGATGCCACAGAGATCCTGTAGCTCAGAGTTTAGTTTAACTCTACAAGATGTTCAGTGGTGTTACCGGGCGGAGCTTGGCAGCAGCCGTCTCTGGGTCAGCATCTATCCTGCATGTCAGCAGCAGTAATGATATCTTCGCGGCTGGGCTCAGCTTTCCCCCCTCTGACATGGCTTACCACCCGTTTGCATATAGGCAGTGGAGTAACATTCAGTACTGCCAAAGAGACGAGACCTTCAGACTCAAGTGAGGTTAGACATGATTATAAACACTTACATAAACTTTTAGGTGACTTTCGGTAGCTTTTAAGCGAGTTTGTTGACAGCTATTCAATTAGTAGGGCAGGCTAACAAAACTAACATTTTTAAAACAAACACTAAACTGGGGAAGCTGGTATTCATTTTTTGGGAACATGTAACCTTTAGTTTAGCTGCACAGTGATATTTTAATTAAGTATTAGGCTATGAGGTCAATAAAGTAACTGAATCAATAGACCTTTTGACATGAAGTAGTGCGTATACACAGTCAAAGGTATACATTTCAGGTAAAGAAGTGCAGAATGCCTGAGTCTTATTGCATTATATTCCATTATATCTTAAGTGTTATTTGTAAATTGGTGTATAAAAATTCTCCAAAGTCCTACTTAATGTGTGCTGGAACAATGGAACAAGTATTCAGATCCTTTACTGACGTATTAATACACACTGTAAATATCCAAGCTGTCTTCACAGCTTTACTTAACCCTGTAAAGCTCACACTTGCTAAATTACATACATTACTTGCTTTTAGCTGTACTAAAAACAAACTGCAAATGTATGTGTGTGCATGCGTGCGTGTGTGTGTGTGTGAGTGTGTGTGTGTGTGTGTGTGTGTGTGTGTGTGTGTGTGTGTGTGTGTGTGTGTGCATGCGTGCGTGTGTGTGTGAGTGAGTGTGTGTGTGTGTGTTTCGAAGACCTCGTTTACAGGGGGTCCTATTCTTTGTGATTCACACGTGATTGTGATCTATTGCTTGTGAAGGTCAGTTGTGACAATGGGAGATATTCCAAATTCTCCAAAGTCCTACTTAATGTGTGCTGGAACAATGGAACAAGTATTCAGATCCTTTACTGACGTATTAATACACACTGTAAATATCCAAGCTGTCTTCACAGCTTTACTTAACCCTGTAAAGCTCACACTTGCTAAATTACATACATTACTTGCTTTTAGCTGTACTAAAAACAAACTGCAAATGTATGTGTGTGCATGCGTGCGTGTGTGTGTGTGTGAGTGTGTGTGTGTGTGTGTGTGTGTGTGTGTGTGTGTGTGTGTGTGTGTGTGCATGCGTGCGTGTGTGTGTGAGTGAGTGTGTGTGTGTGTGTTTCGAAGACCTCGTTTACAGGGGGTCCTATTCTTTGTGATTCACACGTGATTGTGATCTATTGCTTGTGAAGGTCAGTTGTGACAATGGGAGATATTCCATCCTGTACTTGAATTCAGTGTAATTATACTGTAATTACTCATGCTAAAAAACAGAAAACTATAATCTAATTTTAAACTAATTTATAAAAGACACACTTATTCTCAAGCATGCACATACAAAAGACACAGTAAGACATCTCCAGAACATGCCTCTTAAACCTTTTCCACAACATTTCTTTCTTTCTTTTTATGTTCCAAGTGAAAAATCAAAGGAACACTTCAAAAAAGAAATCTAAAGGAATGTTTGTCAGTGACTGTTGAGGCAAACAGTCCTGTGAAGCAAATGTTGCCAAAGGCTTGTGACTCTCATCTGCGTTAATCCAGCAATCCCTAATTATTAGTCCATAAATATCAGACTGGAATGTTACAGAAAGGGAGGTGTGCTGTTAACGAAACTCTACATAATGTTGTCCAGTGGCAGACAAATAACGTTTCCTTCTGACAGAAAAAAAAAAACTGTCCACTTGTGTCTTCTGTGCTGTTTGGATTTATATTTCTGGGGCAGCAGAGATAAAAAATGTACCATTAGAAGTTACACCATTCACCAGTGTTGGCCACCAGCTGAAAGAGATCAGTACAGGCTTATTTATAGGTAATACATCACTATTTGGTAGAGCTGTTAACAACCCACAGACATCTGAAATGTGAACCCTACTACACAATTCTTTTTGTAAGAAGCTGAAAAAGCTGGAAATCACTGGTTTATTTCTTTACCTGTGTGTTTTTATATTATCAAATGTGTAAAAAAAAAACAACAACAACCTATTAAGAGAAACTGAAGTTGTCATATAAATGCAGTGGAGTAGAAAACACCATATTTCCCTCTGAAATGCAGATTGGAAGAGTAAAGTAGTCTAAATAAATGCTTGAGTAAATATACTTAGTTACTTTCCAGCACTGATTTAAACGTAATGAGTGATGAAATTCAGTATCACTCTAATAGTGCATTTCAGATCACACCAAAGCTCTGGGAATTTTCATTTTATTTTAAATTCTCAGGTACTTTCAGATATTGGCCTCAAGATGTCACTGTTCACCAAAAATATTAAGAGCTCAGGAAGCACAAACTGTGGAAAATCACCAGCTCCACTAAGAAAAAAATAAGGAAATCCTATCTTAGAGTACATCTCATTGAGGACCAGAACAAAATGTTCTCAATTTAATCTTTGAATAAGAAAGTTATAAAGGGTCAATGAGCAAAAGGAAAAAGAGTTTGGTTTGAATTAGAAAAAAATAAGGAATAGTTTTCCAGAAAAGAGGGGAAGGGAATGGATTTAATTTAGTGTGACTAATCTTGAGAACATGGTGTGCTTTTAGATGATGAATAAGATGTGATTCAGATTGTTATCCGTACATGATTATGTATCCAAATCATATAATTGATCATTTGGGAAGCATGTTGGAAGAATTCAATCAGAGCGATGGAATCAATATATAGTATAATGCTTTCATACACATAACAGGCCATATGTTTGTAAGTTTCAGAAACTCATAGTTTTGCAATAATTTTGAAATGAGGACCACTAATTGGACATAAATCTGTCAGTCTCAGCAGAGAGGGAGCTGATTCCCTTCCCCTCATAGAACAGAGGCTCTCTCTTTTACACTGTAAAGACAGACAGGTTTCCAGCAGTCAGCCTGCTTGCATTAAGTAACTGAAAGGTTAATTAAATGGACAGTGCTGCTGTGCACTCTGAGCACTTTCCCTGGAGAGCGGATTGAAACCAGATCCTCAACAAATCACCTTTACAAGGTTGCATTTTAAACCCACTTGTGCCTTGTTCGTCCACACATATCAAGTTTTGGTCTCTGTGGAGTTCCTGCTCTTCGCTGTTTCCCACACTGCAAGAATACTGGTGCTTTTCCTTATTCAAGTTTTTAGGTATAATAAACAATGGCGTCTTTGTTGCCCAATGGAAGATCCTCTAATTTAAGAAGATGTCACGCAAATAAGTAATGCATATCACAAGAAAAAGACAAAAGAAGCACAGTTGTGGGTTAGCGTAAGTGTGCAACATTCAAGTGAAACATCCAGAGTTCTCTTTTTACATGAATCACATACGGTGACATAAAAAAGTAAAAATCTATCAAAGAAAAAGCTGGTCAGCGGGAGCTGGATTGTTCACGTCTCAGCATCTTTGTGTTTGTCAACTGGAAGCTGTCACAACAAAGCTGTGGTGGACGTTGCGTAAGCACCTCGCAGTGACGTCATGCTTGAACCCGGATGGCGAAGCTGTACTAACAAACAGCTTCATCAGAGCGTCACCCAGGAAGTCCC
The DNA here is from genome assembly GCA_024666655.1 of Dascyllus trimaculatus. NCBI lineage: Eukaryota > Metazoa > Chordata > Actinopteri > Pomacentridae > Dascyllus > Dascyllus trimaculatus. Next base: position 16,543,390 of record CM045446.1, read on the forward strand.
TGTTGGGATTAAAGCTGCTGTGGTTGTTACTTTGCTTTGTGTTTGTGTTTCTTCCAGACCCCCAGTCAGGAAAGTTTCTTCAGAACAACAAAGAAGAAGACATGTGCGTGCTTTCTCACACTAAAAAACTAAGTGTCAACTTCGGTCAAATGCAGAGTATTATTTAATTTTACTTAAGAGGATCTATTTGGACCATAAATAGATCTAAAGAGCATGAGTTAAACATGCTTTGATCCAAAGTTAGACATGAATGAACATTTCATTGATTCACATTGGCGCTGTGCTCAAAAAAGGTGCCGAGTCATTCTTGGGGGTGGTTCTCCATCCTCTCAGTGCAGTGGATGGCCTTAATTGAGAACATACCCAGTCTGGGAATTTTCCACAGACCTCCACTCTCCGGCTGTGGAAAGGGTTGGATTCGCTTCGCTTTTCATCCAGTTACATAAGTTGCACTCTAAAGGACATCGACCCACATTGTACCACTTACTTCAGACTTGAAGTAGTTCTGCTTCTCAGTGGATTTTTTGGTCTTTTTGTGCCAACTTCCTGAAACAATGTAGCCTGATTTAAAATATATATATATATATATACATGAAAAATTAAACTTATATCTTAAATTTAGACTCTACATTGTTCAGAGGCACAGAAGGTGGAAAAATTAACATGTTCTTATAGACTGCAACTCGACACAGCAACACTCCAAGGTTGAATTTGCACCTCTATGACATCAAAGAACAGACTGTATTGAAATGTAAATACTGTTTTAATGATCAGGTTTAATTACTGGTTATCTCCTCACATAAACCCCCTGCAGCTTTTTTTCGCCTTACTGCTCATGTCCACAGTGAGCTGCTCAGTATGTTCAGGTCCTGGAGAGAACTAACAAGCTTGGCACTGTCGATGGCATGCAGAACTGACAACTTTAATGTGCGTCTAAATATGGGAACAGTTGTACTGAAGAACTAAGAAGAACTAAGTCTAAAAACATGCCGGGAAAGATAAGTGTGACTTTAGTGTGTTGTGCTAAGTTTGCTCCGCAAAGTGCCAACTTACTTACTGCCTTTGGAAATAAAGTCACTGGTGATGGGACACTGAGCTTATGCAATTCTTAAAATTAATCATGAGAGTACAGATTTTCTCTTTGGTCTATTGTGAGGCCATAAACTGCCCTCTTTGTTCTCAGTCCTGTGAAAGCAGCAGTTGGACTGGTTGTACCTAAAGCTCCTGTCACACCTGTAGATTCTCAGGGCTTTTCATTGTTTGATGCCATTGTGACTATTAAATTTGAGCCTTATTGAGAGTTTAATAAGAGCAAGGCGGAACTTGCTGACATCAAATTACACCGCTGTTGGTTTTTATAATCTGCCATTGGCAATGGAATTTGACAGACACTTGATTGTGGTGGAGCTTTGATGACATAACTCAGATTTACTGTTATTGAAGGCGTAAAATCAGTTCACTTAACTAATCCACTTGGTGTGACAAACTCAATCTTTTTTTTTCTTGTGCAAGGTACAGTCTGTGACTCTGGAAAAAGATTCTTGACATCTGTCAAGTTAGCATATTAACATAGTTAGCATTGGCCAGATTGGCCGCCCCTCTGGCTTCCAATGCCACCTTTTCCCCGATCTTCCCTTCCTCTTTCATTTGCATGAAGCAATACGTGCATGAGCATCAATGTGCACAGGACACACTGGAATAGTGTTGTGTGGATCAGTCCAATCCACTTGGTCTCTCTTTTACAGAGGCAGGACTGTGCAAAAACACCAGATATTTACTGAATTTGACAAAAAGCATACTGGATTAGAATCACTGACTACACCTTTAATTCAAGGCCTATTTGCATGCATTGTTTAACTGAGTTTGGTAGTTTGTTTGTTTGTTAACTTCCCGTACAGAAACTTAGATTTTGCTCTTGTGTAGTTATAACTGATATTAAAAACCTTTTCTGATCATGGGAGTGATCAGACTGAGTCTACACCCAGGGCACGATTTGTTCAGCTTAACAGGGTTAGCAGCAAACTAAAGCTCATTCTTAAACATGTTGTATCTGGTTTGGTTAATTCATACAAAATCCAGTGGAAGGTTAATGCAGGGCTACAGTATGTGCAGGATTGTTTCTTGGCTGAATGCAGGGATGGTGGCCATTTTCACACCTGCATTAACATGCATCCTGGGTGATCTGATCACACCTAGACAGTTGTAAGTTCACACCTATCATTAGAATGAATCTCCATATGGATCGTAAGTGACCACTTGTGATTGCATCTCACTTCCTCACTCTGCATGCAAATAAACACGAACATCATTTCCGTTTGTAAAGACCAAATGTGTTGTTGTTTTAAGTCAATGGGTTGCCTGTTGTCTCAAGACGCCTTTAGTGAACTAATGAAGTTCTTCTGCTCCTGCAGAGGACATCTATTGCAAGCTGTTTTAACATCTATTAGCTGAGTTTGACTATCCAGAATTAAAATGATGGATATTAACACGGTCATTTTGACAAACGCATTCTGACTAGTGGCTACAAACATCTCCAACACCTTTTATCCTAGTTCCAAACTCTAATTCAAGATATCTCTAATTACATTTTGACAAAGTCAAATTCCAGTTTGAGATACTGACAACATCATTCACACTAGTTCAGACTTATTTTAAGATATCTAAAAAGGACAATGTCTATATCTTGAATGGAGGAAAATAAAGATATCTTAAACTAGAATTATCACTAGTCAGAATTAAACTGTAGATTTCTGGAACTAGAGTTAATACTAGTTTTAATTAGGCTGAAAATATCTGCAGTTCACATTGCAGAGTTGCAAATTTCTGTAATGAGAAACACACAAATGGTATAAACGCAATATCATTTGTCCTGGAGAAATAGAATAGAAAAGAAATACTTCATTAATTCCTGTGGGGAATTTGGTTGTTACAGCAGAAAGAGCAAAGTTACCACATCCATAAATACAGATAAATAAGCAAAAATATGCAGTAAGTAAAAATAAACAATAAGAAAAATATAAAATGCCAAATACACAACAAGTGTGATATACACTCTAAGTAAAAATGCACTATATGAAATAAGAAAGTACACATGTTAAAGTGCTGTATGAGTAGAGCAATGAAAATGTGGATATCTGAAATATTCTTTTGACTGGAAAGAATATTTACAGATATCTGAAATACATATCCAGTCTTGCTAGTAAATATGAAAATAGCTCAGGACACACATGAACTGAGGTATCGTGCGACCTAAATTCCCCTCGAGTTTGATCTGAGTTATGTGGTCCCAGTGAATCCCTAATACGTCTCATGTGCATTCATGCGTAGTGTCCACTTGAGATCAGATCACTTATTACACATGTTAATGCCAGTGGGGGGAATTTGTTCCATTTGGATCAAGCCACACCAGCTGTTGGCCCTGCTTCAGTTTTAATGCTACGCTAAGTGGCCCCTGGTAGTAGGTTAAGGTTTTATATGTAAAGGGCCGGTCTGTATATTTCTTTGGACAAAATTAGAACATTTTGCCTTTTCTGAAAAACTTAAAAACACAAAGCCACACTAAAACCTGCAAAAGTTGACAAAACCAAAAGAAGTGTTAAAGCATGAAGTCAGCTGAAGGCAGGATGATTTAGGGCAAACAGGAACATCCTACATTTGTCCCAGGCTACTTCTGTCTTAGCAGTGGACAGCATGTGGTCCACTGCAGCTCACCATGTAGAGTGTTCCCATGCTCTAACAAGAACAAAATTTTCAGACCACTGAATGCTAAAAACAAATCGTGCAATTTTCAATACACCAAATATAACAAAGTTTCTCTTTAGTTTCTCAGAAAAGTTCAGAGAAGAAACTTTAAAGGTGCAGTTGTAGCATTTCATTTTCCCTGAATGAGGTTTTGTTTATATCATCATCCTGCTCACATCAGGCCCAGCTCTGTCTGCTTGTTGCTAACCCGTGCTTCCATGTGTGACCTTTGTAAAATTCCATTATCATCGACGCTGGGTTGGGGGTAGTGTTGCTCTTAGCGGTTCCTAAAGGTCTTAGAATGGGGCATTGTAAACGGCAAGATGGGGTTTTACAGGGTGTGGGGGGAGAAAACGCAATGAGACGACCAGAGACTTCAGAAAGCAAGTCCAAGTAAACAAATCAATCAAGGCAACAATTCGCTTTTGGCTACTTTTATCTAAAACTTATCAATTCTCTTCATGTCAGTGATTGATTCACTGATTGGCACTTTTTTCATTATATTCAAATAGATGGTCAAACAGAGATAGTTTTTGCTGATTACTTTTGACTCTTTTGTTTTGTCAAGTCAGAAGAAAAAACAGAAAAGGTCGAGATTCTCAGCACTATATTGCAAATTTTAAAAATACTTTTAAAGAACATCATGCACTTTGGTTGCACACACATGCACAAAAAAGAACGTTTTGTTCCAGCTGTGTATTTGCAACTTGACACCAGCGAGTTCAGCAAAACAGGATAAGAGGGGGGAAAAAAAACTTTGAGGGAAGAAGTGTCTAGCCTGGTCTTGTCAGCTGAACCCTGAGGAGAAAAACAGGTGAAGCTCTGACCGTGTTTACAACCTCTCATGTTTGCAGTGACTTTGCAGTGCGGGTCGGCTTACTGTGCTGATCATGCTACTGAAACAAACATGTCTACGTTCTTATTGACATGAAACTTCCCAGCACATGGGCAAGGAGTCTGGAAGATGTCTGTCTGTTGACATGGTGTTTTGCATGCTGCCCTGCACTGAGCTTATTCTTAGGTCTGTCACCTACTTTTCTGCTGTCTCATGTTTCTGGTCAGCTGTGGTGCACGTGCAGCAGGACAACAAAACTTATGAGGACGTGTTCACAAAAAAACAAAGAATGTCTTTGTACAAAGATCGTTGACTTTTTGTCCTGAATTTGGATGAACTGAACCCTGTTGTGTGTCATTATTCAGCTGGTCAAAGTATTTCAGCTAGTCACAGAAAAAGATCTGCGCCTCAAGGCCAGATTGAATCAAGACACTCAGGATGGTTCTCATCGCGAATCTTCCACATGTTTGTTTGAAAATGGTGATGACGTTTGTCACGACTGGTGGTGGTCTGATCTCTGTCCGTTCAGGCTTCTTCAACCTCTCATGCTCACTGCATGTGCAGCTCTGCTTTTACAGCTGCGCAAGTTTCCGAACCATCAGGCCAGCCGAGCCACAACGGCTTTCTCTGCATGTCCCTGAACCCAACACCACAGGGGAGGAAGGGAGGCAGTCAATGTGTCCTCTCTATTAACAGTACTGATAGCTGAACCTAAAAGGCCTCCGAAGCAGAGGAGATTGCACTCATGTGATGAGATTTGAACTAACGCAGCCAAGGATGGTGCTTCATTTGCTGTTTTAGGCTCCAGATATCTGATTAGTCTAGAGCCTCAGTCTATGAGTTTACAGTGACCAGTCTGTATGAGATTATGTAGCGTGTCTTGTTACATGATACTGAACTGGCTTTTTTTTCTATACAGAAAGCACAGTTGCGGTTTGTAAACTATGTTCTTTGTTCTGTGTACTATACATTTCTTGGCCTGCCTGTTCTTATGTAACAGGCTGGTATGGAGCCCCACCCCCGCCTCTCTTCCACACACCAGATTGCTTGAGCTTAGACTCCAGCTGCCATGGCAACAAGGCTGGAGGCATTATGCTTTCCTCCATGAGACCTCTTCTCTGTCCAGGTTATCTAATCTCAAATATCTTTGTTTGTCTTCATATTGTTGGTAAAGAGCTGCATTCTGACACTTTTACACCCCTCTGTTCACACACCACAAAAGTGTCAAATAACGTAGAAGAAACTGAGGAGGGGCCCCACTTACAGTGCAGTTGGAGCATTTGAGTAGGTTGTGCAACAGTATATATGCAGTAGGATACATGTATGTGAAAGAAAATGCATTTTAATTGGAGGCCTACCGCTTCATAGTATGTCCTAAAAGCCTCAGGCAGTAAAACTTGCTTCTTCTTGCTTTTCTCTAAAAAAAGTGACAAAATACCCTGCGTATCTGTGATTTTGTCCTGAATGCCTCTTTGCAAGTCCCGGAACATTTCCTGAGACTGGCTGCTGGATGTGATTTAAGGAGACCAGTGCGGTGTGATTTGGATTTCTTTGTTTGGCAGACAAAATTGAATTTGGTGCATTCTTAGACTCCTGGCAAGCAAATACCTCTACAAGCAGTATGACTCGAGTTTATTTAAAGGCATCTATACTAAATCAAGAACATATAAAGCCATACTAGAATTGCTGCTCACTGCATTTGAAAATGCATAAAAATAAGTGTGGTTGACCCAAAACTGCTGAGGCCTTGAATTTGCAACACATAATAGTTTGCAAGACATAAGACTTACGTGTTATGTGTGAATCTCCCAAGTGCTTGCACCAGATCCTGTAAAAAACAAAACAAAACAAAAAATCTGTGTTCCTCAGCACAACTGAGAATCAATGACTGACTCAGCTGTGACTAACGGTCACATGATAAAAAGAATTTGGGAGCTATTTGGCTGAACTGCAGGCTGTGTTTACACAGAGCAGAAAGGAGCCAAAAAGAGAAACTTGGTGGTGGGGGGGACATACATAATAAAAGAAAACAGCACGTACACAGATTAGTGAGTTGTCTGCAAGTTGTTGGAAGATACATTCCATGGTGAAATATCATTCTGGATTGGTATGCAGATTAGTGTGAAAAAATGTAAATATGTGGAATCCCTATTTTGATTCATTATTGGTAATACATGTAGGCACTTTTACAGTAGTTGTACGTGCTGATTAAGAGTTTGATGATTGTTATTATGACTGTCATATATCACATTTTTTGATTCGCTGTACTTCTACCCATAGTTGTGCTGTTTCCACACATGTGCAGGACTTTATATTGCAGTGGGAAATGTCTATGGTGAGTAAAAATGTAACAGGAGCAAAAAAGGCCCAGAAACTGCTTGGAGTTCAGAGGGTTAGCGCAGCACCTAAAGTTTCTGGGTCAAGGTAAGATTTCATACAGGTCAAGTAAAGCACGAAATGAAACTAATGCTAAACCATGCCTGCCAGTCTGCCCATTACATCTAGTTTTTGTGGGTCAGGGTTGAATGTCTCACTCAAGGACACTTGGAAGGGACATGACAAACGAGAACGTGAGACACAACTTTTCCCGAGCATCTCCGTCAACCAGTGACACTGGTGACCCTAATTCACGGCCCCTGGACTGACATAAACGCACACATGGTCAGCCATGTTAAATTTAGTCTGAATTCCCAAATGATAAGGATAATTCACTCAGACATACACTTATTTAAGATACATTATCATTTGTTATCAGCAGTAAAATGGACATCATGCCTGCTTTCATTCCTGGCATTTAAATCTGCTCTTACAGCGAGAACACAGCCTTATGAACAGTGAACGCAGGCATGATTCTTCTGTGATCAAAACCAAAACATGCTTCAAATCTTTGCAAATTGATTTCCATGGGGTCTGGCATGACTGGCTACCAGTGGCTGCTGTGACTAAAATCAAATGTATTCCAGCACGTTTTTAGGAAAAGATGAGCAGCCCTACAAAAAAGAATTAAAATAATGTGTAGTAAACATGGAGGAGGTGGAGGATGACCTAGATTGTCAGCAACAAAACATTTGGAGTTAAATCCTCAGCAAAGATCAGGTTGTCTGATTTTGGCAAGAAAACACATTGTGTGTGGAGATATGACTCACTCTCGTAAGAACATACTGTATTTACTGTTGTCAACCGATCAGGTTTGTTGCAGTGTTTATGAAATGAGAGGCAGCGTGTGACATGCACAACACGATGGACATCCAGTGAAACCAGAGGCAGGAACAAAGCTGAATCAGATAGTGCACGTGCAGGCTTCACAGGAATTTCCAGCACAGCATGCGTGTGTCTTTTAATTTGAGGATGGAGGTTAATAATCAGCCTGCTTATTGGTTAAAGTTGTGTAACCATTACAAATTTTTACTCTAATCACTGAATCATATTAGTTACCTAAACTTGTTTATGTTAAATCACACATTACACACAAGTAACTGCTCAAAATATGGTACCATCCCTTTTCCATTGAGTCTCAGGTCTTCAGACAGGTTTTAGTGCAGACTTCTCATCCACCCTTTACTTTCACTGCACTTTTTGACCTATTTTTGGATTGACCCATGTCAAAGAAGAGCACAATCTGAGTTCACGTGCACTCTCACATGTGCTCACATGCACAGTGTCACCACCTTTAAAGTAAAGTCAATATGACTCTTGTGTGTTTGAATAAGTAGAAGAATGTGGCTCTAAATTAACCACCATTTGCTTAACATTACAGCGCATGTTCCCATAACGCCAGTCACATTTCAGAGATTTGTATCAGCTGACAGTCTGGCCGCAACAAACTGGTTTCTGTCAGGACTCAGCTCCAGGTAGAACATGACGGGATTAAACTGCGAACGAAAGTCAGATGTAAAAATGTTAGCTGTTTATTAAAGACAATTACAAGTGAAAAAAAGAGACGAAACAAACATGCATCATTAAAAAAGAAAAAAAAAACATACAAAAGTAGATTGGCTTACATATGTCCGTACCGATTCACAACATGATAAAGTCATCACTGTGACAGAGGCAGAGACAGCTAAAACATTCAAATGCCTTTGGGATCCTTTGAGTAGGAGTAAGAAGAGCTGCACCAAAATGCTGCGGCACTTAGACAGTTTCCATTAGTACAAGTTTAATACATTATAATATTGTACGTCTATACAAATGATTAACTACCATGACACTACAACAAAATGCTGTGTTGACAAAAAGGCAGTATTTGCGTCAGTTGCTCCATACGGCTGAATGCACGAGGAATACTGCAATTGTTATTTCATCTGTCAGGTAGAAAAGTCAAAAAAATAAACATCAGTCTGTGGAGTCTTGAAACAGACACGAGGGTAAATACAGTACTGGTAATGACACTTCATCTTAGAATTCATTTGCTGTAATCTGTGGGCTCCTCTCCCTCTTCTTTGAGCAAACACGTGCGAACCAGTGCTTCTGTGACAATGTACGGGTCGCAGTTGGCAGACGGACGGCGGTCCTCGAAGTAGCCCTTCTTCTCCTGCCCCACCGACCGTGGGATGCGGATGCTGGCACCGCGGTTGGCCACGCCAGCCGAGAACTCGTCGATGTTGGAGGTTTCATGATGACCTGTCAGGCGTCGGGCATTGTCGAGCCCGCCTTTGGGATCGTAGGCTCGGATGTGATACCTGTGTCGCTTCGATAGCCTTTCAATGGACTCCTCGATGACTCTGTGGAGAAAAGACAGAGTTAACAACGTGCCAAAACCCACATTTTGATTATTACAGTTGAATAAATTTATACTTACTTGAGGCCTCCGTCATCTCGCATCTCCTTTGTGCTGAAGTTGGTGTGGCAGCCGGCGCCGTTCCAGTTTCCTGAGATGGGTTTGGGGTCAAAGGACACCACTATGCCGAAATCCTCACAGACTCTGTGAAGGATGAAGCGAGCGATCCACAGATGGTCCCCCATGTTGATACCTTCACAAGGCCCAACCTGGAACTCCCACTGAAACACAACAAAGCCGGTGTTATCATTTTACCTTGTTATTAACTATAATAATAACCATTTTATTACATACTGTGTCTTGGGCAACTACCTGTGCTGGCATGACTTCAGCATTGGTTCCACAGATCTGAACCCCAGCATATAGACAGGCTCTGTAGTGCGACTCCACTACGTCTCGTCCATATGCTTTATCTGCTCCCACTCCACAGTAATAAGGCCCTAACCAGGTGCAAAGAAACCAAATATTAACACTCAGCTGGCCATTCGGATGTCTGATCAATCAGTAAACAACAAGTTCAGCTAAAAAAATCACCTTGTGGACCTGGGAAGCCGTTGGAAGGCCAGCCAAAGGGATGTCCATCGGTGCCCAACAGAGTGTATTCCTGCTCCATACCGAACCACGGATGGTTGTTTTCCACCATACTCATGACCTGCTTACAGCTGCGGCGCAGATTGGTTTCTGTTGGAACAGCATCAGAAATGAGCTGCAACCAGAAACAGCTTAAACCACAGTGACACCCGGGTTTGTACTCTACCACTCACCTGCTGGTTTGCGGTTGTACTTGAGCACCTCACAGAGCACGAGCTTGTTGGGGTCTTTTCTGAAGGGGTCCCTGAACATAGCGGCAGGGATCAGGTACATGTCACTGTTGGAGCCCTCGGACTGGTAGGTGCTGGAGCCATCGAAGTTCCACTCAGGTAGATCTGACAGAAGAAATAAAATAAAATAAAAACCTGACTTCAAAGTCTTATAACCTCGCCTGCAGACGTTATTGACCAGCCGGATCTTACCCTCAATCGTCTTGGGTTCAGAATCCAGTGTTCTGGTCTTGCATCGAAGTCCCTCTCCAGTCCCATCTATCCAAATGTACATGGCTTGGACCTTGTCCCCCTGAGGGAGATCCATGTACTGCTGCTTAACAGCTTTGCTCAGTTTTGAACTCGCTGAGGTGGCCATTGTCTTGACCCCAACACCTACAGAATGAAGACAACACATGATTAGAGCTAAGTCAATTCACAGATTAACCAACCAGCTATTCACTATCAAATTATTAACAGTGGACTATTCTGGTGATGATCAATCAGTTAATCACTATTTTCTTGAAAGAAAAAAAAGTAAAAAATGTCTGATTTCAGCTTGTATAATATCTTCTAATTTCTGTCTTCCTTTATGACAGAAAGGACTATAACTGAATATCTTTTGGTTGTGGATGAAACTATACATTTAAACACGTCATCTTGGGTTTTATGACATACTGATCGACATTTTCCAGCATTTTTGACATTTCATAGATCACACAACGAATCGATTAATCGAGAAAATAATCAACAATGAAAATAATCGTTAGTTGCTAGCATACACGATCAGCCTCACTACATCTCAATGCATGAGTGAAATGGAGGAAAGGATGTGAAGTGATATCCAGCCAGAAAAGAGGTTAACTTGAATGCATCATGACAGATTATACAACAGTCAACCAGCCTAATCAGCTCTGATTTAATCGACTGTTTACTCGGACCTCATGGAAGAGAATAACAATTAAAAAGACAACAGCACGGTACTAATAACCAGCATATATTAGAGGAAAGTTGCCATAAAGGGTTTCTGCAGCAGCAGCAGAAAACAAACGACCCCGGCAGCACATGGCTGTAAATAAAAATGCAACTCACCTTATGTTAAGTGTAGAAAAATATCAAGAGATCAGCAGAATCTGTGTCGCTGTGACGCCTGTGTAGGTTTCTATTGTTGTTCATTCCTGCTGCTCCCACCGCTTCCACGTTAGATTTATAGAGCAACCGAGAATCAGCGGCGCCTCTGATTGGCCGGAGAGGAGCGTGACGAGGAGCTGGAGGCCGGACTCAGACAGTGTCACTGAGGCGCTGAATAACAAAAGGAGGAACCCCCTTCAGCGACACATGCAGGCAGACACACCGTGGAGCAGAGGAGGCAAAAAAACAAGCCGGTGTTTATAAAGTGGCACTGAGATAGAGACACAGTTTGACCGGTTTCCATCACACAGGAGAGATAAACAAGCAGAGCGCCCTCTAGCGGCGATGTGATGAGGGGAATAGTTTGTTCAAAGAAGTTCAAATGATCAGTTGTGATCAATATGTGATATACAGATTCATATAGCAGGGTGGAATTGTAGAGAAGAGGGTCCTGTATTTGCTATATATTTATTTTAGGGGAAATTCAGGTATGGGAATATAATAATAATGATAATAATAATAATGATGATAATAATAATAACAACAACAACAACAATAATAACAATAATAACAATAATAATAATGAAACACCACCAACACCACGACAGACTGCATCACAGAATACATCAAATTGTTTGGACTTTATGCTGCTCCCCGAACAACAAGCCCTGGATTACCAGTGACCTGAAGGTACTTCTTAACAAGAAGAAAGTTTCAGACCTGGGGACAGAGAGGAGTTGAAGAGGGTGCAGAGTGAACTCAAGGTGAAGCTGAGAGAGTGCTGGGATTCCTATAGGAGGAAGCTGGAGGCCAATCTCCAGCAGAACAACTCGAGGGAGGTGTGAACCGGGTTCAAGGTGAAGGGCAGAGTACCACCTGGCAGCGTGGAGAGGGCAAATGAGCTGAACTGTTTCTTCAACAAGTTTAGTTCACAGCCTGCTACCTCCTCCTCCTCACACACTGGCCTCCAGTGATGCTTCCCCCCTACCATCCCTGCTGCTAAGCTTCACAGACCCAACCCCCCATCACAGACGACCCTCCCTCATTTGGCTGTGACTGCTGACCAGGTGAGGAGACAGCTTGAGAGACTCCATCTTCCATCAAGGCTGCGGACCCTAATCAACCCCAGGATTCTCAGGACCTGTGCCAGTCAGCTGTCTCTAGTCCTGTGTCATCTCTTCAACCTGAGCCTAGACCAGGAGAAAGTACTAATGCTGTGGAAGGCCTCCTGCCTAGTCCTGGTGCCTAAGAAGTCATCTCCATCGGATCCGAATGACAACCGACCCGTTGCCCTGACCTCTCATGTGATGAAGGTGCTGGAGAGGCTGGTCTTGATCCAACTGAGACCGCAGGTGAAACCATCACTGGACCCTTGGCAGTTCGCCTACCAGCCTCATCTTGATGTGGATGTTGCAATCATTTACCTGCTGCAGAGCACTCTCTCACATCTGGATGGTGTTGGGTGCACTGAGAGTCACATTCTTTGATTTCTCCATTGCATTCAGCACCATCCAGCCATTTCTGCTAAGAGAGAAGCTGCAGGTGATGAGTGTAGACACGCCCACCATCTCCTGGATGACTAATTACCTGACAGACAGACTGCAGTGTGACTGTCTCGGCAGCTTTTTGTCTGATGTGGTGGTTAGTGGTACAGGATCTCCACAGGGCACTATACTGTCCCCTTTTCTGTTCACCTTTTACGCTTCTGACTTCCAGTACAATTCCGGGAACTTGCAGAAGTTCTCTGATGACTCGACAGTTGTAGGGTGTATAAGAGATGGACAGGAGGAAGAGTACGGGGCTCTGGTGGGTGATTTTGTGGAGTGGTCCAGTAGGAATCATCTGCATCTCAATGCGGCCAAGACCAAGGAGATGGTGATCAACTTCCAGAAGAAGAGGAAAGCTACACAACCTCTACACATCCTGGGTGAGGACATTGCCATGGTGGAGGAGTGTAAGTACCTAGGTGTCTACCTCGACAGCGGACTAAACTGGAGGAACGACACCGACGCTGTGTACAAGAAGGGGATATTTTCTGAGGAAGCTGAGATCCTTCAAAATCCTTCATATGCAGCAGGATGTTAGAGGCCTTCTCCCAGTCAGCTGTGGCCAGCACCCTGTACTTTGCAGTGGTCTTGCTGGGGGAGCAGCATCTGAACCGGACAAACAAACTTATCAGGAAAGCTGGCTTTGTGACTGGCTGCAAACCGGACTGTTTTGAAGCTGTGGTGGAAAGGAGAACTTTGATTAAACTGTTGTCCATCCTGAATAACCCTGACCACCTGCTTCACCCCCTGTTGGACAGGCAGCGGAGCAGCTTTTCCAACAGGCTGGTCCAGCTCCGCTGCCACAAGGACAGATACAGGAAATCTTTCCTGCCACAACCAATAACTCTTTTCAACACATCACCCCTGGCTGGCAGAGAGCTCTCAGCTCTCTCTGCCTTGTAGCAATATTCTTGCACTTTTGCACGTTATTGCACTATTTTTTGCATGGAGTGTATATTTTTAACTTAGAGTGTATATTACTCTTATTGTGCATTTTATATTTTTTCCTATAGTTTTTTTACTTGCATATTATTGCTTATTTATACTTATGTATGGTGGTGGTAACTTTACACTTTCTACTGTAATGGCCAAATTTCCCCTTGGGATTAATAAAGCATTTTTATTCTATTCTATTCTATTCTAAATAATAACATGTTTTTTACACAATGATGCTTCACTATCAATAATTTAACTGATGTCATGTAACATAATAAGACAGCCACTAACCACTATTTTTCTGTTGATTAAACTATCAACTATTTTATAAATTAGTCAGTTCATCCGAATGATTATTATTATTATTATTATTTTTACAAGCATAAAACATCTGAAGCAACTCATTTTCTCTTTATTGTCTTGTCGTCCTGACCTTGGTAGTAGCTTCAAATACTATCTTTAAATTCACAGCACAGCAGTCATCTCTAACTCACATGTTTGGTGAGTTTGTCAGATGACGTAATTTTAAAATCAGGATTTTAGTGGTGTAGAGCAGCAACTTAGAAGTGACAGCTGGACAACATGTAGTCTTGATGAGCCATGTTTCAGTCACTATTTCATACTTGTTTCATTGTCTGACAACAGAAATAGAAAAATATATAAATGAGAACAGCTTTACTGGGAATTCAGATGTTTTTAATACAATACAAGTGAGCACAGAGAGCAGGAGAGAAGTAAACAGATGTAAAGTTTCTCCTGTGTGTTTTGTCTTCAAGTGTCAGTACATTGTGCTGCTGTCGTCTGCCATCCAAACCCTGAACTTTATTCTGTGATTATTTGTTCTCACAGACTTTCAAAACTGTGTGTCCTTGAAAACTTTTACATTGAATCGAGTTGGACTGCAACTGTAGTACTGACAACCATTGACTGCGTCTGTCACAAATACTGATGTCGGCACATTTTTTAGTGTCAACGTCATTAATTATGGTGACTAATCCTGGTGTCTCTCATAATATATCAGTCAGAGGAACAAAACCATTACTTGTAGCTACTGTTAAATGCTAACACTTAAGTAGATTTTAGGAGCTTTTTCCGGTTAATTTCACATTGCTGTATTGGTACTTTCAGTTAAGTAAAGGATCTGAATTCTTCTTCCACCACTGGCCATCCCAAAGTGTCGCTTAAAACCTTAGTAAACATGTATAGATTTGTCCTGATATGGCCAACAAAGTGATCAATCCCCTTGTTAAATGTGTAAAAGATTTAGATATGTGCCTGTGTAGCTCCATGCGAGTGGTGAACTGTCAGAATTTCAAGGTAAAGGTGCTTAAAACAGGAATATCACACTCCTACACAAACCTGTTTCTCATCAGCTCTGTCTGAGAGCGATTTAATCCTCATAAAATAAGATATTGTCTTTCTAACTGTATATGTACACACAGTAATGCATGTACATAAAATACAGGCATGTAATAAACAGATAGGTAGACCACATAGAACAACAACAATGTTGCTCTACTCCCCACTGCAGTCTGCTACGCCCCAGAAAATGATTAGTGATTACATCCACTTCTTAAACTTAGGCCCTGGATTCAGTATGCTATATCCTGTGTTGTTCGTAACCTTATATAATCATGTATTTTTCATACTGTGGTCGAAAGAAAAGACTTGCAGGGCTTCATATTGTGGCCGGCCAGTGGTTTGGTCATTGCAAATGTATGCTGTGCACCCAAAACCTTGTTGAAACCCACAGAAAAATTTGAGCACAGAGCTGAAAGATCCCAAATACCTCAAGCTGAATGTGGACAAAATGTATATAAAATGATATGTAGAATATTTCCATTTTAAAAAAGACTCGGAAAAAAGACTAAATGAATGAGTGAAAAAACAAAACGAATGCTGATGCTTTCAATATTATTTTGACTGTTTCTCTCTTTCTTTTGTTCACTAACACTTTGTGTTACGTTCTATTTGTATGAAAAATGCTTTACAAAGAAAGTCCTATTGATTGATTGATTGATTGAAGTTGACCTTTATGAGGAGGGATCCTTCACAGCTAACATTCAGCAATGGAAACTTGCAATTAATCAAATGAACAAAATAAAATCATTGGGACCCATATAGTATGTACTAAATCTGGCTTTTGGGGCCTCTCAGCAGTTGAACCTGTCATTGTATCTGGCACAAAAACAACAATAACAAGTAGGACTATGGGAGAAAACCTGGCTGAGCTCAAAGTCTTTATACCAGCAAGCAGGAAACAAATCTGTCTACTCAGAGCTGCTTCAACAACTGAGCCAACAAAATGTTCGTTTCCAGTAAACACACGTAAGCCTGTCATTTTCAGCCTTGCACAGCAACAGTGAGAGATTAAGAAAAGACGTCACATGACGTGTCAAATATGTTTTCACTTGTCAACCTGGAAGAAACTAGGGGATTTATCTGCTGCTCAGAGACACTTAAGAAGAACAGGTTTGAGGTTTGAACTTACTCAGAGGTTAATGTTGTTGTGTTTCGCAGTGGTTTTCTGTCAGGAGTGATGATGTTGACACAGATACTGTACATGTGAGGAGGCAAAGAAAGACCTTTAGAATAGTGATATTGCAACTTCACAGAATGTTTTGTGTTGAAAATGAATCAACAGTGAATGTCTTTACTTGGAAGTTATTGAAATGAATGTGGTTTGCGTCAAGCTGCGACATTTTAGATACTTATTTTTCTTTTTAAGGTTCACATATTCCAACAGAATAATCTCATTCAGCAGATAATTTTTAAACCTAAAATTTCAAGGTGGAAAGTAGCTCAGACAGAACTGTTGAAATTTAAATGTCATATTTTAATACCCAAAATTGAAACTTTGAGAGGTTTCATTTTTTGTCATGAAACTTACATTGAATCAGTCACGTCTCTGAGTTTAAAGCAATCTAAGGAAAAAAAAAATTGGATTCACTCAAATTTTCTTTTGGAATTTGTGTTTTAAAAAGCAACATTTAGGATCAGTTTTTAAATAAATCTAAGATACTAATATATCAAGTCCACTAAGAGCAACCAAAAGCTATTGAAAAAAACAGTAGGCACATACAAATCTATACCTTCAAAATAAAAGCATATCAAAACATTGCAGTGAGACTAAATACTGGCCTTTGCTGTTAAGGTTGAAGTCAGAGCCATGGAACACTGACAATGAAACAATAGTTGGCAGAAAACATGACCTGTTATTCTTGCCATTGTTTTTTTAACTGTCAGACTGAGGGGTGACAGTTTTGGGTGGTGGAAGACTGTGCAGTGATTTATACTAGTGCAGGTGTTAATGACAGTGGCAAGACATTGGAATATTGAAATAATTGTGGGTTTAACGTAACACAGAGCAGCAATGTTTGTACATCATATTTTGAATAAAAAGCATGTGTACAAAATCTGGCCTAGTTGTTTATTTATTTGGTGCTTTGGGGAGGGCCGCCTGATTACAGAGTACTTTGCTGAATTAAATAAACTCACATTCAGAGACAGATTTAGGCTCTGAGAAGAGGATTGGGATTCCTGGTAGTGCCACAGAGCTCCAAAATAACTTCCAGTCTGAGGAAACTGGATCAGAATGTCCAGAGGCTGAGAGTGACAAACAGCTCAACTTTAAACAGCTAACGTGGGCTGCAGTTGAAAGGAAAGGATTAACAGTAGGACTGATTTGAAAACTACTGCATGCAAATCTGTGGTCAGACTGCAACATCTAGTGGCTGAAATACAGAACAGCAGTTGACTGTCCAGTGTTCCTCTGCTGGTCTGCCTCTTAAAAAGTGTCCACTGACCTGTTTGAAATTGTTCAGGGTGATGTGGCTGTGCTGGGTGGCAGGTGCAGAAGTCCTTACATGACAATAAACAATGACCCTTAACATGTATCCAACAGATTCAAAGGATTCAGAATAAAATCTGAAGACATTCATTGGACTGTGTGTCTCAAATGTAAAAAAGTTTATTAAAAAGCATAAGGCAGTGGATGGATACAACAGAATTCTCAATCATCCATTGGAGTGTAGTTAAATCTATCATTAGGAAATGGAAGGAATGTAGGGGGAAAAGCTTTTGTATTAAACTGCAACTAGAATTTGCCAGAAGAGAACAAGAGACTGAAGTCTGGAAGAAGCTTCTTTGGTCTCATGGACCAAAAGAGCTGAGCTTTTTGGCTATCAGACTGGATGTTATGTTTGGTGAACACCGAACACCTCACACTATCACAAACACACAATCCTCACTATGAAGCATGGTGGTGGCAACATCATGATGTAAGGTTTGGGGTAAAATGAATGCAGAAATGTATAGGCAAATCCTGGTTGATATTTTGATACAGTCAGCAGGAGAACTGCAAATTGGGAGAAGATTTGTTTTACAGCAAGACAATGAACCAAAGCCTATATTTTAAACTAAGTAGAAAAATTTAAAGACAACAAGGTGAACGGTCTGGAGTGTCCCAGTCAGAGGCAGACCTCAGTCCAGTTAAGAATTAGTGGCAAGACCTAAACAGGGGTGTTCACTCATGATCCATGGCAACTTGACAGAGCTTGAGCAGTTTTGCCAAGAAAAATGAGGTAAAAATGCAGTGTCCAGATGTGCAAGGCTGACTGACTCTGTGAGGGGCCAAGCTGCAAAACATGAGGACTAGCGGGTGAATTCAAGACAGGGTTTTTATTTCACCCAGAAAATGACAAAGTTATAAAAAACAATACTAAATTCGAGTAGAGGTCAAAAGACCAGAACTTAACTAAGGCAATACGCAACAAAATCACAGTGATCTTTGATGCACTGGTCAAAGAAACTCATAACAAACCTGAAAAACACTGAATAAAAGAGGCTATATACATACTGGCTGATCAGATCAGTCACCCACAATAGGGAAAATATAAAAGATCTACACCTAAACTAACAACAAAAAGCACAAAACAGTACAACTGGTCTACTTAATCAATAATAATAATAATAAAGAAACTCAAAATATATCTAATTACCCAACACACATCAAATTAATAAAGTAATATTTAAATCAAATAAACCAAATAAACCTGATCCACCCCTTGAAGTTTCAGGCACTTGGTGTGGTCTGATTGGCAGCTCTGTTACATAAAATCCTGGGTCTCCCTGGCAGCCATCTTTGGCCTAAAACCAGCCAGATGACCTCAGCAACAGAAGACCAGATACCCCAGAACCGGTAAGACAAAGAAAAGTTTAGTACCTAATAAACACACAATGCACATACAAAGTCGACTAAATTATGTGTTGTTATTTGTTTTTGTATGTGCAATATGAGTGTAAAGTGTTTCAGTTTAAAATAAAGTGGTTACTGGGATTACCAACATTCTTGGTCAGATAACTGCAAATGCAGTAAATACAGCTTGTGGTGCATCTACATACTGAAATAAATAAATACTGACTTGAAGGAAGTGAATACTTGTGCAACCACTGCACACAACACATGATTCATCTTAGTTGCTGGATGGGTTTTGTTGTTCTGCCTTCCAGTATTTAAATTTAAAACACTCCAAAGCTGTTTACTGGGTCCAAGTCAGGTCATATATTTGGCCAGATTGGACTCATTTCATGTTGTTCCTCCAGAGACCAAGAGTCATCTTTTCATTCAGTATCAGAGTATACAAACTTATTTTTATTGGTTTCATCTGACCAAAGAATGAAGAATTTACTGCCAGTTTTCATCAGGCCTGATTTCAAGGTCTTTGACAGAAGTTTCATGTTGCAGTTTTGTGTCATTATTTTCTTCCTGGAAACTCTCCATAGAAGATAATTTCATGCAATGTCCTTCAAAATGTCTGTTTCGCTTTTCCCTTTTGTTGCATTGAAGTTGGTCCTTGTATACTTTATATTACATAATACATTAGTTGTAAGTTGAAAAGATGGAGGTGGAGCTGAGAGAAGAATGTCATGGGGTCTTTAAAGAGAGACAAAATAAAGAATTATCCATCACCTGCCAAGCTTGTGCATAATCTTAAGATTGACTTGCAGTACAATATGTAAACAAGGTCTCCAAATGATTTTTTTTGTAAGAGATGTACAGAATCACAGTCATCTCTTGTATAGCTAACATTTATGCTCTTCACTATCTGTAATTGGCCTATTTGTAGAAATAACACAAAGCAGTTTTATCATGCAGATATGGTTTATGATTTAACATGTAAGAAAGAAGGCCCTGTATCCTGGTAAACCATTGTGTGCGTCACTTTCTGTCTAATTTCAAGGCAGAAGGATGTCATATTGGAGGAGCAGTTTCAATTTTTTCAACAGTCTGGCCTTTTCTGAGTCTTATTAGCAACTGAGAGTACTTGGAAAAAGTTATTCATTATTCTCCAATAGTGAAGACATATGCATGACCAAAACATGTCAGAGACGGACCACATCTGCTCCATTCTGCATTAAAGCTGAAAAAGACACAAAATGTCCACCAAGAGAGACAAAGCAACAGCAAAGAGTCACAACAATAAAGACAAACTATTGCCCTAACAAGTAGGCAAAAAATAACTGAGGGTGATCAAATCAACAGCAAATAAGAGACAAAAAGCAATTCCAAAGAGATATAAAAGAACAGAAAAGGAAGGCAGATTACTTGTAAAGGAATAAACAGTAACTGCTAATGACTCAAATCAACAAAGACACAAGAAACTAATGGGAAAGTCACACAAATCAACAACAAAGAGACAAAACAAATGTTTGCAAAGACTCTCAAGACATCTCCAATGAGATGCCAACAGGCCACAAAGAGACAGAGCCAGCAAAATAGCGATGCAAAATGAACACAAATAGACAGAAAATGACTGCAAAGAGAGACAAAAGAACCAGTATGAGATTCAAAATGACCATGAAGCGTGGCAGGTGTCATTTGTAGTCATTTAATGCCTTTAAATTTGTCTGACTCTGCTGGATAGGTAAGGTACCTTTTAGATGTCTGTACCCAGGGACCTGCTGCCTCATCCATGTCCATGAACAGGAGAGAGCAACCCAGCTGAACTGCAAGTAAAAGTAAAGATGTGACTGTTTGGAAGAGGAAATATTGATGGTAATTGCTGATGTCATGCGAATGTCTTGTTGAAACTCCATGTGAGTAAATACTGGGTTGAAAGCTGTTGGAAAGCTGCAAACAATTTTACATTTTGAAAGCAAAGTTCTGTCCCAGAAGAGTCCTTGCAGTTCTTTGGACATTAAGCAGGTTGTATATTCTTTGCTTCTTTATAAGTAGCAAATAAAATAATGAGTGCATCAATATGTATAGATTCAAAGTCCAATCACAGCACTGCTGAGCTGAACTTTGCCAACAACTGCAGTAATATTGCTCCTTTATAATATGTATGATGCCGGTGACAATGACATGACAATCTATTACTAATACGAAGAAAATTTTGCATTGAAAGTGCATAACAATGTTAATCGATTGAGTAAAATGGAAGTTTTTGCCAGTTAGACTCCAACAATATGAAGCATCTGCATTAAGGCCCAAATTAAAACATGATACAGAATATTGGGTGAGACACCAATAAAATATAACTAGTCTCATCACAAGCTTATAAAGACAGTACAACTTTATGCCAATTGTCCTCCTATTTTCAGCAGTAGTTTGCTACAAGTTTTGCTATAGTGCTGTAAAAATCCTACCACTAAATCTACCTTAGGGGTGCGCACACATTTTTCAGAAAGAACACTGATAACTTACAAGTCTGTTTAACTACTGAACTTTAGTCTTCCAAAAGATATTCCCTGGTGGTGGATAATGCTGTCCGAAACGTCACTCCAAAACCTCCTGCTGTACTGACACGAGATGAATGTAAAGGTTAATAATTATTCTGTAGATAAGAGTTTCTTTTTTAATATCATCCCAGATGTGGACACAACACATACGGGCAGGACCTACTCTTCTGTCCTCTTTTGTGTCAATTGCATGGGAAAGTTGAATATAGCACCTTTTCACATTAGTGATAAATTATATCATTTTAATTCATTGAGGAAGCCCGGGACTTTAATAACTTGTGTGTTTCAGCAAGATTTCTGACTTATAGTCAAAACTTTGTGCACATACAGAACATATGTGTTTGATATGCTGAAGAAAAAAGAGCACCTGCAGTATTTTCTGCATCTAAGAAAATGTTATAATGGTTTCTAAAGATAAGTTCTTTATTTATTTCATGTTTTTACTGGGAAGGACAAATGCACGTGTCCCATGAAATCTACACCAGTGATGATTTTAGTCATTATAACGATGATCATTGTTTGAGCAGAATTGTAGGTGAGCTGGTGTGCTCAAGCTGCAGTGACTGTTGAGGGGTTGGCAGAGAGAGCAGCAGGGACTTCATAGATCAACTCATTCTAGAGGAAGCAACAGTGTAGAGTTCCATCTTTACCTTTTTAAGGCTGGATGGCATTATGGTAATAGAAAAACCTTCAAAATATGTAACTTTGATACAGAGATGAATTTTTAGGGGTTAAATAATTGACCAAAAAAGGACTTTATTGTGTCACCAATTCATATACCTCACCGTATATGGTCGATGCTGCACCAGGCCTCATAATGTTGATTTATATAGTTGCTTGACATCCTCATGGATCCTATACATCACATAATTACAATCTATGGTTTTGTCATCTTGACTGTGCATACTGTAAACCTTGGGTCTTGGTTTTCTGAAAACACATATATTGCATGTGAGGTTCTCTTTCTGAGGTTCTTTACGTTTTAAGGACAGAGGAGTGTGTTTGAAGTGTAATAGTGAACTACATAAATAAAAATGGCTTCACACATGGTGGTAGTACAGAGTTAATCTTGACCTGCGAGTGAAGGACAGAACTACTGCATTTTGCTAGATGAGGTTTCCTTCTATAAATGCAACATTTACTTCATCCACTGGGTGGCGCAATCACTCCTCCTACAGTATATTTATTCTCCAAAAAGGCTGATGGGAACTGACAACATCGAGCTTTGTCTTTTATTATATGCAATAAATTTTATACTCATGGGTAATGAGTGTTTTAAATCTGAAGCTGATTTAAAACTTGATTTTATTGTGGTTGTCGGTCTGAATGTGCAAAGAGCTTTCAAAGCAACAATACGTCCGACAACGAGAAGATAAATAAGTCTGTCATGAGCTGAAAATCATAAAGGGTTATAGATGTTATTTCACTTACAATTTGTCAGCAAATACATAAAAGCAAGCTCTGCACTCACGACACACACACATTTTGGAAATTAGACAATATTCACTTTGGATTTGTTGTGTTTTACAGTTGGAGGACAGATATATGGGCCTGGTAATTTGCTCTGTACTCTCTCTTTTGGCTCAGAATACTAAATATTTGGGTGAGGGTGTGTGTGGCAGGGTAAAAACCATTAAGTGGGACACATAAAAGAGTGCCAGGCGCAGTGATGGTCATTTCACCTCTCAAACAGAAATGGTAATTGGCTAATTTCTGTTCTAACGTGCGCCATAAAAGCCTCGCCAGCCCTTTTAATTACGCCTCCATGAAAAGACTTGCTTTGCACAATAAAAAACAGTGTCAATTAGTATGCAGAACAATGTTTAACATATCAGAAAATTAATCTACACAGCACTTTGAATTAAAAGTTTCTTTCTGGAATAACTAGGGCAGGCCAGCTGAGAACGCTATTGTATGTGGTCTAAATTACTCCTTTGTTACCACTGTTGAAAAGCAATTAAAACAGGGATTCGAGTGTGGTCGTATTCTCCACAAACCTGTCACTGTTATATACTGGATATAAAAAAAGAACCCTCTATGTCTGCTATCTGCTCGAACTACAGCTCAGCCTCATTTACGTCGTGCATTGAAGTGAATTGGATTCTGAAAGAATAAAGTAGGCAGAAATTGGACGCTCTAACAGAGAGTCCTGGATCATTCTTGCCAAAGGAAATCCTGTTTACTCGTGTTATTGTTATGGAAGAGCTGAGCTTATCTGATACCACACTCATATTAATGATGGACTGCATGGCTTGAATTTAAAAGCTGCCTTAGGCCATGTTTTTATGCAGCGAGTCCATATCCACACATCAACCACCCATCCTTCAGCTGATACGTGGCTGTTTTATAGTGTCACGTTCTCCTGTTCAAGATCGCTCCATCGTTAAAATGATTTTATTGATTTGATTTTATTATTTAGCATTATTTTTGTTACATGTAACTACTTTTATTGTCCACATTTGCACATTTAAATGATCAGATGATCAAATAAGGCAAACAGTGAGGCCAGAAACTATATAATTCTCCAGCAGGTCTCGGGACTGACGGCCAGCTTCTCCGTCTAAATGCCAGCAACCTGCTTCCTGGTGGGAACCACCCCAGAGGCAGCTGACAGCAGCTCATTTCCCTAAAACACACTCCTTTAATTAAACAAACGAGCATAATAAAGGAGAGAAAAAGGAAAAGGAGATGCTCCTGTTATTCCCGTGTGAGGCAGAGGTTCATTAATATTTAGAAACCCTGTGGGCTTCCATACATTTTCTGCCACTCTGCTCGGCCTTTGCCAGTAATAAGGCGAAGAGGTGCAGGCAGCATGCTGGTGCTGCAGTGTTTAAATGACTGTACACTGAGCTCTGGTTAGAGGAAAAATTACAGTGCACATGATGAAAAACAAAGGAAACAGGCACTTTCACTATGCCCAACTTCAACTGGCAACCTCACAGTGATAGTTTATTTTAGTAAATATTATTAAAGAGTAAGTTAATCTTAGTATCACATCCTGATTTAGATCATATTCATGATGCGGCGTTTACATGGAACCTGGTTCTCTATGTCCCATCTTACATGCTCATCACGGTGCCAAGGTGCCATTTGTGTCTAATTCTCACCATCTCAGCTGCTATGTCCTTTACCAGCAGAGAATGTTCACAAACCTGGATTAGGTGTTTATCTGAAGCAGTATCCCAGTTTCAATAGGATTACTCAGGTCCAATTCACAAAGCAAGTTTACCAAAAAAGCCAGGCTGTTGCTACTTCCCTTGTTAGCCTGACTTACTTTCAGGTTACACTTATTCCATAAAGCAAATTCATCAAGGTTCAAGCTGAGTTATTCTGGCAACCTATGCTGGATAACTAACCTGGTCCAGATCAGGCTAACTGTCAGACTAAGCCTAAGTTTCTGCTTTACCAGAGTCACTGATGTGAAAGGAAAGCCACAATTTTACTACTGATCTTTTGGTGTGCTTTCAAATTATCTGACTTTATTAACCAGTGTCACTTTTGAGTTTACAGAAAACTGACTTAAAAATATTGTGCACGTGCAACTATCATGACTATCTGAACCTGCGTAAACATGAACTGAATGGAACTACTTAAGCCCTGGATGATTTGTTCAGAGTTCATTCAAGTCATGTGTTAGACTTTAATCCCAACTTTTCCTGGTACATTTTATTGAACAGGTCCCAGGAGAGCACGTCCATATATATCTATATCTACATCTATATCCATATATATATCTATAGATACACACACACACACACACACACACACAGACACACATAACATTTTGATTGATTAGCCCCTCTCTAATGACATTTTTTTTACCTTGTTAACATGATTTTTTACATTCTAGAAGGCATTAAAAATGAAAGAATCAGTCAATACCATCGCTAAGAACTATAAAAGTCTCAAAAGCACAGATTTGCGGGTTTCATACTTTACAAATCAAAGGAACCAGTCCTGTCATGATTCCTATTTGTGGTTCCTGGATTTTTTTTTCTTTTTGTGATCAGATTTCAGTTATAATGTGTAGCTGAATTAATTTAATATTACCTGCATGCAATTTGTTGTGTAATTTAGAGTAGTTTTAGTGTCTGGGCAGAGATGTGGGTAAGCTGATGTGCCTGAGCTGCAGTAAATGACAGAGGGGTGAGTAGAGAGAGACAGGGACATCCTAGACGCATAAATCAAGCTTAGCTGTACACTCAGCAAAAGAGATGGAATGCTAACAAGTCAGATCTAGTGGTGCTGGTAGGCTGATTCTTTACCTTTGGACAGGACCAGGCTGTTTCCCACTGTTTTCAGTGTTTGTGCTAAGCTAAGCTAACCTTCTTCTTGCTTTGCTCCATATTTAATTGACAGACATGACAGTGGTGTTAATGTTTCAATCTTTAATCCATCCTTCTGCAAGAGTAAGATTTGTTCAGAGAGCAAGTACTGGATTTAACTCAGGATTGACACACAACTCAAACATGTGCATCTGCTCACAATGTAAATAGGCAACTGTTTGGTAGAAAGTTTTAAGATATTTTCAGCATTTCTCACATTTTGGGAGCTATTTTGGGAAGTTCACTCAAACTAAAGCAGGTTCAGAGGTTAGTGATACCATTTTACCATTTACAAAACACTCTTCTTCTTTATTGTGTGTTTTATTAGCACAACATATCTGGGGAAGGTTACTCAAAATAACACTGCCATTTCAGCTGCTTGAGAATAAATTTGATAACTGTTTTTCTTCCTCCTTTGGGGCTCAATGCAACTTTTGAAATGCTCCGCAGTAAACCTGACTTTGATATCAAAGGAAACTGCTGGGCGTGTTGGGCTGCTGTTCCATACTGTAGGCTTGTTGTTGCCTTTGTAGTCATCTTGTTGCTTGTCTCTTAATTGACAGAGAAAGTAGACCACAATGTTATGGATTGTGGGTGTTATCTGCAGTCTACCATCCCTTGAGCGCAGCACACAACTCATTTCTCACTTTGGTTGCAGGGGCTCGGAGCGCATCTCTTTCTTACAGCCCTCAGAAGTCAGGTGGCCCTCAGCCATTCCAGCTGTCTGTCGGGTGTCATTGCGAATCAGCATCATGCAGGGGTGTAAAAGACAATCACACAGCTTTACATGCTACATTTGCCTTTAATCGAAGGGAAATCGTGCGCAGAGCTGAGCCCCAAATAGAAATCTCCAGCAACACTTCTGTGCATGTGTAATTAGCGCAGTAAATCTCCTAATTAGCTTGTTGCGTTGTCAGTGGTTATAGTAGCATCCGGATGGTGGGGAGGGTAGCAGAGGGTCTGGGGTGTGGTACTGCTGATGGGGGTGTGTAGGGGGTGGGGGGTAGACCCAGCAGATGGCTGTGTGCTGTCTTGCAGGCACACAGTCGTGGAGCTGAGAGGCTGATTCTGTGTCAGACGTTCCTCTGTCAGGCCACCGCCAGGAGCCTGCCGACCCCACGCCCCGCTCCCCTCCACCTCCAGCAGCCGCAGAAGTTAAGAATAGAGGAAGTCTTGTCACATTGCATGTAAAGGCATCCTGTGTTCTGAGGGGTGATGCACGCTGGGAACAAACAAGCGCCGCTTGGCTGTGCAACCCTGATGTTTGTTTCTTTCCCCTAGTTATTAGTCCCTTTTGGTCAGATACTGTCACAGATCTTCACCGATTACAGTTGAGTTTTAGCCTTAAGTTGACATAATCTAGCATGGACCCTACTGCTGGCTCTGAGTCTGAATATGCCACTAGACTGCAGGACTTATGCTGATATCATTAAAGACTTTATGCTGTCAGATCATCTTTTTACAGGTTTTTGCATGTCAGGGGAGTGTGGATGAAAATGTTTTAATGAGATGTCGGCTGACTGTGACTTATCTCCAAACTAAGATCTGGATGTGCTAAGGTGTAGGATAGAAAGCTGTAAAAGTCTTTCCCAGTTGGTCACTGTATCTAAAATTCACCCTATTTAGGGCAAATCATTACAGCCGCCCTCTGTCGAGCCTTAGCCAGCCTGAAATCTGTTCTGACGCAGAGAACAAAAGCAGTTTCGGGGACTTCTTCCTCCTCCAGATGTTGAATTTGATTTGAAAGGAAAAGGTGATTTTGAGGGGGTTGGGGAAGAAACGGAGGGAGGAGGGAAGTGGGGGGGGAGCAACAACGGCAGCTGCTGCAAGAAAGAGAGCAGACTGGGATGGAGCGTTACAGTGCAATGCCGAAAGGTGACACAAAAAACACAAAAACATTCCAGGGCAACAACAGCAGTGGGCAAGGTGCGCAGTTTGTTTGTCAGATGTTGTTGGGGTTGATGGATTTCTTACTGCGCCTTCTTGTTTTTCTCTCTTAAAATCACATTTCATCCTGACATATGGGGCAGCCCACACATGTACAGTAATCTGCAAAGACTCCTGCTTATTGTTTCATGCTGGAAACTTAATACAAGATTTCTGTTTTGTTATTTCTCCTTACATCCTTTGCTATTTTTTTTAATTTTAATTCATTCTGTCACAGCTCTACAGCTGTAAGGTCAAAGTGAACAAACTTCAAATATGATAAGACTGTGTCCCTATTACAAGACCAGAACGCGATTTGAAAAATTTACATTTTCCAAGAACCTTATCGATACTGGATTTTTGAGACTGATGCCAGTTTTAGGGATTAAGAAATTCCGGTATCAATACATCAGATGAATATGTTACAAGTAAATATCCTAGCATTACATTGAAAATGGCAAAGGCCAAGGTTATTTTTTAATTACTTTCCAGCAATGTATTTCACAAACTGGTTGACATCATGAACAAAAGCTTCACTCAGCACCATCGTCTGTTCCGCACTAATACATACTCTGCTACATGTGCTGCAGACATTGCTAACAATGTTGTAAACAACGGAGTCAAAGCTGCTCTGCTGGAAAAAAAACAAGTGATGACACAGTTTTTAAGTTACCCCAAGCATTTTTTTCTGTATTAAGTTCTGTAAAAGAAAGTTTTCATACTGATGCATATCATACTGTGATATGAGGCCAATATCAACCTGCCGATTGGACGATGCCAAAATGGCATTAAGTTGCATTTAGTAAAAGATACGGCATCATCCAGTACAGAGACCTCAAGACAGGAAATGGGTACTGTGTTAACTTTGGTTTCAGAGAATGATGATTATTTTGGTATTGCTATTTTCTGTCATTTAGTAAAATGAACAATCCAATAATTAAATAATTGTCAGATTTATTAAGAGTGAAAGTAATTGTTGGTTGCAGTCTTCTGTTATGGAATAATACTACCTTGTCCAGGGTTCTCTGAGTGTTAGAAGACAGAAAAAAGTCAAAGCAATTCGGCAACACTTTACAATGATCAGGCTCAAAACTACACTTTGACACAGGGTCCTTCTACAAGAGCAAATCAACCAAATGCAACTGACATAGTTGATAGTGCATTTTAATGTGCAGATTTTCAGTTAAGTTACTGTAAAATTAAATCATCACATTAGATCAAATCATCACATAAGATGTAGATCCCTAAATCTGAGATTTTTGGAACCCTTGGGGTCGAGGCCCCCTGAGAAGTTACACACTTTGCTCAGTTACATGGTTTACAAAGGAGGACCTAAAACTGATCCAGGAGGAACCTCACAGGCAACAGTGGACTTGGTTTTCTGGAACGAAAGCTAGACTGGAATTTTTCATGAGTACTTTCAGATTGACTGAGCTGTGTCTGTTATTAAACACAGCTTACTGGTATTTTGTAATTTGTACATACATTAAAGAGGCTACTTAGTATTACTTTGACTAAAATGGATGCAGCATTGCTGGGCTTCAGATCTGTTGAGCTGCATTTAAACATTTTTAAAATGGATTCAATAACTTCAGTGTGACTGATTCATCCTTATGGGGCTGGGTTTAAAAAAACAAACACACAATTTACAGTTTTGACTGGAAGTAAAAATGCCAAATTTTCAGATTTCACTCTGCCTCACTGATGGAGACAAAACAACTTATTTTGTTTCCAAATTTTCCCAAGTGTCTCTGATTCATAGAACTCAAGGTTGAGCTCGAGAGGTTTGGCCTGACAGATGTAGAGCTGCCACTGAAAGCTCAGGGCTTAATCCTCTGAACTTCCAGCAGTTTCTGGACTTTCTTTGCTCCTGTCACATTTTCACCTGGCTCATTTTCACTGCAATAAAAAAAGTCCTGCACCTTAATGGAAACAGCACAATGATAACTAAAAGTAGAAAGAATTCAGAAATGTCTTCTGTGCAGTATGACACAGTTAAAATGGCATAAATCACAAAACAGACAAAACTGAATTTGAATTTCTTTTAATATTTATTTTACAAAAATGTGTCTGTTTTGATATGTGATATATGGCATGATTTTGATATTTTTTAAAAGAAATCATGCCTTTCAAACCTGCCAGTAGGGATTCAGAGAATTAAAGTCTGTTATCTTTTTTGAATGTACAATACTTTATCAGCTAATCATTTCAGTTGTAGAGCTGTGGCTGGTTTGTGTATGTCTTTACAAACAATGAAACTGTGTAATGGGAGTCAGCAGAGGCCCAACAACACATTTCTGCCACTGGGCGTCTCAGGATGTTAATCTGCTCTGGCGGCCACAGGGCCACACATTTTACAAAGCCAACATTAAATTTCATCGTATGCTGATGATGCACGACTGTGTGTATAATTAAGTCCAGATTTATGTGGGATGGATTTTTTCCTAATTTATTTAAAAACCTGTCACTTTGTTAGTATAAGCTCTTCCTGTGTCTAATCAAAACTCAGATCAATTCTTTTTGCCTTTTAAATGTCTACATTTCTGATAAGCCTGCAATGGTAATACTGTATAAATAATATTATAATGTAACCGGAGATTTACTGTAACATCCCCATTTTACTACAATTAATATCAATGACAAGATGATGTGAATATTATTTTGTCAGACGTCAGTTTGCCAAAGGCACAAATACTCAGAAAGAGTTAGGTGTCAAAAAAAACGAACAATTTGAGAAGCAGCGTGTCCTATATATCTCACATACAGTTTAATTAAATGACATCCAGTGATTGAAAAAGATATAGTTTCAATTAAAGAGCTTTAATTGAAAAAGGTCATTTCAAAAACTAAATGTTCTATTAGAAATTCAATTACCTCCCAGAGAAAAGGAATATAATATAATTCTTCATAATGGACTCTGGAATGTAATAAGTCGGCCAATTAACTATTTTTTATTTGATTTAGGTAGATTTTATGATCTTTGTTCACAATATCAATTACATGGAGAGCTTTGTGAAGGCAGTGCTCATAATGGCTGCAAATAGCAGAGGAGGAGAGAACCCTTGACTAATTAATGCATCCCTAACCAGCTTTCAATTATAACACAAATCATGCACTAACACACATGTAGGTCAGGATTCTCAGCCTTTGTTCAACATGCAGTTTATTGCAGAAAACTTGTCTTTCCCCTATGAAAGCTGACATTTATGCAGAAACATCAACCTTATAACATAATATATTGTTAAAATTTAGAATACTGCGTGTGTATGTGTGTGTTGTGTTGGGTTTCTAAAGGTCTGAGAGGTGCTTTTAACGCTGTCAGGTGAATCTTTGCTCCGTCTGGCTGCTTTTCCACTTTTGACAGATATCAATCAATCCAACAGATGAGGTCAGCTGTTTTAATTTGCTCACGCTGCGTCCGGGGAAATGAATATTCAGCACTTTGATGATAGAGCTTTGCTGTTTATGCACACTGAAGACATTAATTTGCTGGCACCATTACTTTTTTCTCTCAGTGCATTTACTACAGCACGCAGGCCGTAACAGGGAAAAGTTGCGCCGAAAAACATTTTTCAAAAAGCATTAAAAATGAATATTTAGTGATGCCTTGCAAGCCGTTTTGCTTATTAATTCAGGGTGGGCTTCTCCTCTTTTCAGCAGATCCATACTAAATGAGGGAAAGCAAGGCAACAATGAAAGATGGTAACAGTTTAACTTCAGTGACAGAAACACAATAGAGCCCATATAGCATATATGATTAGATTACACTCAGATAGAATATGAAAACTGCTCGTTTGATTGCTAATCCAAACGCAGATTTGTGCCTCACATTACATGTTTTCAGTATAGAACATACAATAAATATAAAAGAAATTTGAAAGAAATGTGAGAAATGTGAGAAATGTGACTGTAGTGAAATGTAAGTGTAAGTATGCAACTTTAATTCACCTACATGTTAATCACATTCATTTAACTACATTTTAAAGCCATCATCAAGCATCTTGGAACACAGTGAAAAAAAGTAATGTTACAGATTTCTGTATATGTATTTTTAGCACCCCAATGCTAAAATTAATAGTTTTTTACCATTTGTTTTCTTTCTTCATTTGTTTTCTAGAGTATAAAGTGTTAGGCCACCATTTGCCACTAGATTAGCTTCAGTGGTCTTTTCCATTGATTCTCCATGTCTCTGAAATTCTACCGGAGGGATGAACAGATTTTCCCTCATTCGTTGTTTTGATGATTGTGGAAAAGAGCTCTGTCTATCTGCTTGATCATATCTTCCGTTGGTGTTCAACTAGGTTGAGATCCGGTGACTGTAAAGGCCATAATACATGATTGACATCATTTTTATGCTCATCAAACCATTCAGTGACCTCTTGTGCCCTTTGGATGGAGGCTCTGTCATCCTGGAAAAGCCCATCAGGATGGAAATGTTTCATCATAGGATAAAGGCGATCGCTCAGAACAACTCTGTATTGATTTGCAGTGATCTTTTCCTGTAAAGGGACAAGCGGGCTTAAACCATGTCAGCCATACACCAGACATTCATATAGGCATGAACCAGGTCAGATGAGCTCAGAGTAACTTCCTACTTGCTCCTCAGACTTAAATGAACATGGATCCTCCCATATGGGTGGGAGGCATGACCTTTGTCTCTAACTTTCTTTCTCCCCTTTTAACACATTATCTCCTGTACAGACCATTGTATTTGTATATATATACAGCTCTCTCATTTTCTATTGTTTTAAAGAACTGTTCTTTTTATATTGTCTTGTTATTGCACAGCCTTGAGAACACTCACTTTGCGTTTCACTGCACATACTGTATGAGCATGGGACAAATAAAAACTCTAACCTCAATCTTGAACTAACTTAACAGCATAAAACTGTGGTGTAAAAATACTGAATTGTTTTTTTGCTTTATGTGGTATTGTAAAAGCAGTGTCTTTAAATACTATAATCATCTTAATCATCAATACAATCCTGTATACATTTCTAATTGTGAAATATCAACTCCCAAAGTGTAAGTAGAGTAAGTAAGTCTTTATTTGTATAGTGCTTTTTAAAACGCATGGTTACAAAGTGCTTCACAAGAGAAACACATACGAACAAATAAGTGTAAACAAGAAGAAACAATCTCAACATGCAGATAGAAAACTTTCTGACACAAATGGCACACACATAACACACATGTATCACAACAACCCCTTAGACAGACACATAACCAGCACTTTGGTACCAATCGTACACACACTGCACATTCCTGTTTTAGCTAAAGGCTTGTCTGTATAGGTGAGGAAAGTGCTTAAACCTTCAAAACTATCAGAAAGTATAGAACTGACATGACGTCAGTGGCTTTGTTTGTTTTTTGCATGAACGCTTTTGCTTTTGACATTTTGTACATAATATATATCTATACTTATATATATTGTTTAATTCATTTACATTTTGGTTGCTGATCTTTTTACATAGTGGCATTAGGCCTACTACTAAAAGAAAACATGCTTAAAACATCTGACACTGCGCACGCTTATCACTACTGTCACAAAGCAATTTAATTTAGGAGATGCCAGAGGAAAATATTATTGCATTCTGAAATCCAAGAGTTGATCAGAGGCTTAATTTTCATTTTTCTTTGTCTCTCCTGGATTTAATCCTCACCCAAACTCCCTAATCCTCACTCAGATAAAGTTAATCAACAGTCATGTTTAGCCTCCGCAATGTAACGTTAATCGATTTTACTTAGAAATTGAACAATTACTTGTGCAATCAGTAATCTTAAAATCTATTTTGGTAATCAGTTAATTGTTTAAATCCTTATGCTCCAGCTGCCTCATTGTGAGGATTTGCTGCTTTTGTATTGTGTTACTGGGTTTGAAGTGTGGCTGAATAAATCTAGCAACTTCTTATGTCTATTGATCTGGTGATCGTTGATTTCCTGACATTTTATTTGAACTTTGCATTGATCAGAACAGTTGATAAAGGAGACAAAACTCCTTTAGAGCCAACATATGACAATGCCGTTGGTGTTCCAGCAGGGGGCAATATTACCCAGGGAGGGAGGAGAAGCTCATGTTAACTTGAATTTAAGAGAGGATTTGTTACTACAAACCAAAACAGTGGAATAAAATTAGATGTTGCATTATTTTATTAAACTCCTCTCCAAAAGAAGCAGGTAAACTATGATTTGGTGAGTCGACAGCCTGCGAGCATTAATGATTCCCGACTGCAACACGCAGAAATGTTCACAATAAGCTGTCCCTTCATGTTGAAGATACTCCTCAAATGTGCAACGGCTGCTGCAGAGTGACGGCTGCTTGAAATGATCAGATCCCTTTTTGTAAAATTTACAAAGTAAACAAACACCTGATTCACAGGCGAGAGGCGCTTTGATAGCAGATAAACTGACTGATGCTTCACACAAACTGACTTTATTACACATTTAGTCTCAAATCCCTAAAGTGAAAACGTGTGCTGTTATAACAATAACACACACACACACACACACACACACACACACACACACACACCATGTAACATTACAAGCTGCATAATTTCATTCCGCTTCCACTTGAGCAGTGGATTATTATCACTGCATAATGTATTTTCACCTCAGTAGGTGAACTGAATGTGTTGTGCAGTTTTTCCAGAATTGTTACCAAAAACAGAGCAGAAATGCAAACCATTAGATGTAATTACATGCAGATGAAGGAGATGATACAGGCTGGTGACTCAGAAATAACTCACTGTTACTGTCCTATCTTTAGCCTCTCATACACTGTAACGGTCTTGCTGGTGAAAGTACAGTTACTACATTTACTCAAGTACAGTTTTGAGATTGGTACCCTATATGTTACATTTAAATTGTAATTTTGACTCTGCTGCATTAATCTGACAGCTCAGTTCTTTGGCGAACTAAAATGTTCATACAAAACAATCACTGTCCTGTATAATATGGTGCATTTTTGTACAGAGAAATTCACAGCACTGTATCAAGTGCGCAAAATTCACTCCAGGTTGACCAACTGTAATTGCGTGTGAATTCTTCTTGCATATTTTGAGGCTATATGAGAGTTTAAATGCAATGAATTTGAATTAAATGTATTTATTATTTATCTGTTTAAACTTATACTTACTCTGGAATTGCATTGTGTTGTTGTGTCTTGTGTTTATCTCTGTGCTGATGAGGTATTATTAAGCTAAACTGAAATCTAAAATGCCACTTAAATATTAATGCATTAATAATGATAATAACCTTATACTATAATATTTGTAATATAACAATTTAAAGGAATCGTTCTGCATAATTAAGCTTGTACTTTGATGACTTGAGTGTAATTTGCAGGTAAATTTAGTTACTCGTAATTGAACGCCTTTAAACTGTTGTGTTGCCTTTTGCACAACTGCTTCCAACAAATTTAAAAACTAACTTTAACAAACATTAGCTAAATGTGAGAAATCTAATTACTAAATTTAAATATTAATAATAATACTAAGTGGATAACCTTTTTTCCAAATGAGTTATTAAATATGAAAACAGTATGATCTTATGATGTGTGGCATTTTTTTCTATTGTTTCTTCTTTTTTGTGTAGCCTCTGAAGCCTGTGCATTGTAGCCGGGCCATGGGGTGTCTGTCAGAGTTATGTTGTGGAGGGAAATTAAGCTTATATGTGTGTGTGTACGCACGTGTACACTACGTATTTGTGTACGTGTGCACGCGCGTACATGAGTGAAGGGTTGGGGCGGCAGCTGGCTGAGGCTTTTTTTCAGTGCACTCGCCTTGGGGAGCCCCCACTCCAGCTGTGATTGATGCGCTCCTGTTGCTGACCGTGCAGAGGCCAGAGCACAGGGACCCGCTGAGGCTGATGTTTATTTGTGGTCAGAAACCGCCTCGGTCAGGGGGCCCCGGTCGTCAAACATCTTAATCCTCACAAACACAGCTCTGGGTCTGATTTTCTCCTCAGGCAGGACACATCAGGTTCTCTTTTTGCTGTTGTGCACTGAGCTAAATCTGATTGTGGTTGCTGTTTAGCACTATTATGCAAAATATGCTCAAAATGGGTAAAAAGGGCTTCAAATATCACTACTGCGTTCATGGTTTTTGCATTTTGGGAAAGAATATTTCCACATTTTCTATTAGCTTGGAGACCCCTTGAGTGTTTTCTGCTCTGACACAGCCAAATATAGCAGCAGACAGTGGAATCTAAACACTCAGGACTTATGTTTCTGTGTGAGAGTGGGAGAGTGCCAGATACACTCATGTCTCTTTGATCACAGTGGACGTTGGTTTCTCGGTGCTGAATGAAGAATGCTTTTTGTATGTGACATTCTGGAGCACTTCAAGGAAATGATCGGTCAAAGTGCAATCAACAGGCGAAGCTGGGGCTTCATACCTAACTCCCAGCGGGGCCATGAAGGTAAAACCGCGGAGGCCTGAACTCACGAAGGGGAGGGGAGGGGAGGCGAGGGGAGGCGAAGGAGCTCAGGCGGAAGAGCCCGGCAGTTTTTCTTTTTTTTTGTTGTTGTTTGTTTGACTCGTGTTCCTTATTATTCTCGCAAAAAGCTGTTACTTAAAAATTGTAATTATTCACTTGATTGCTTGTGGCTCGTAATGGAAAATAATCTAATTGCCGTCTCAGACAATGAGTAAACAGACTTTATTGTTATGAACACTCACTATATGGCTTGTTTGGCTTTGTGTTAATCACACAAAAACACAAAGAAATGTGCAAGCCCTCCAACTCTTGAGCAGTAAATCAACCAATCAGACATTATTAATATTATTTTTACAGACAGGATCGTGCATGAAGAGCTGTCTGTGCTAAGGTATTCACACTCTGAGTTTTATTTTATTATAATATTTAGGATCTCCTGTGCCATCCAATACAACAACTAAATTCTGCTTTCTGAGATTTTTTATAATTCCTCTTCATGTCTATTATTAAAGTGGGTGGTGCACAGAACTGCATTATATTAAGTGTTGCTAATATTTTGACCACCTCACGTAGGGCAGAGCAGTTGTATTAGATTGCTTTAGATTGCACATGTGTTCCTAATAAAGTGCACTTTGAGTTTGCTTCATAAATCTACTCCAAATGTTGTGTTTGTCGCACATTTTGGTGAAAGGGGACATTCTTGAAACATCTACTTTAGTGAAAATTGTAGCATTTCATCACAAAGTCACATACTGAAAATGTAAAAATCATTAGTAAAATGAACCAAATGTATAAAAAATAGAAAAAATAAAAGCCTGTTTCAGTGTTTTAGTGTAATATATGGTATTTTTTACTTATATTACTGATGCATTAGTGTGTAAGTAGCATTTTGTTCTCGTAGATGGTCTAAATTTTTATATTAACTACTTTGTATATTTAACATATGGCATCGTATTTTACACGCTCAAGTGTTAAATAAATGCAGTGAAGTAAAAAGTACAATAAAGTGCAACGTTTGTGCACTTAACATTCCACCACAGGCTATAGTTACTTTGCAGATTTAATTAGTTTGATTAATTATGCATTAATTCTATTAGCATTGTTGCAGATTAAACCACCCAGCACTGCGTAAAGAAGTTGAAGTTAGCTCCATCCAGACTAGCAGCATCATTAAATTAACAATAAAATCTATATCAAACAGTCTAAAAAGAGATTATTCTATATAACAAGTGCTTGGATTGCAGGACTTTTACTTGTAATTCCTCCACTGTGGTGCAGTTTTAAAAGCGTCCCATCTGCAGTGTGTTTTTATCGAAGCTCTGCTTTCCTACCTCTCTCTTCCCACATTACACTGCAGGTTAATGGTTGACTTTTAAAATTAACTGCCCCTAAAGATATACAAGCACTTGAGGTTAAAGGCACGACACCCCTCCGTGTCATCGCTGGGCACAATTTTTTCAGGGTTTGTTACTTGTTATCACGTGTTGTAACACGGATGGGAAATTCACTGCGCTTAGTTTGTGGTTTAAAGGCAAGATTAATATGCACGGGCTCGCCTTTTTGCCTTTGATTTCCACAGTTGTTATCTAAATTGACTCAATTCTTCAGAAGTGAAGGCGCAGTGTGATGGCTGAATAAATACAAAGTGATTTTAGCAGTATTTTATTGATTAAGATCCGGCTGCGGTGGTGACAACAGATGCTATACATCCTTCTAGGTTAAAATTAAGCATCCCCCCTCTTCGCATGCCAGAGAGTGACAGTGATGCTCTCGCTACAGTGTCCAAAACATTCAGTGGATTACCAGGAATAATAAAAGCAACACCCAGCACTTTAAACGGGATGTGCCTATCTGATGCAAGAGGGGGAGATTGATCTCCCATAATGCTTTGTCTTGATGAGACAATGAAAAATGGGCCTAGCTGGCGACATGTCAATATCAGGGCTGGAGATGCACCGACGGTCCTGGGTTCTTATTTAATCCGGTTTCCTTTAAGATGATAGCTCTTGTTACATTTTCACTGCCTGTCTGTCAGCTTGACATCGCAATATTCCCCCTCTCCTCACTTTCCTGCTCGGTTTCATTTATTTTAAAACGCCATTTCACACACGGCTGACTTTAACAAGGCATTATACAGCACTGAGGGAAGGTCTGGGAGATAGAATTGTGACAGATACAACATTTTTTATGGTGGAAATACAGAATATTGTAAACAGCGGAGTGTATAAATGTGGCAGAGTTCAGAGAGAGAAGCTGCTCATGTATGTATAGATGTCATTCAGTCTCCTCTTCCCTGTGGAAATTACACCCACTGTCAAAACTCCATTCATTTAGGGGCTCATGAGTGAAAGCAGCGGCGATTTTTCTGGATTTATTTATCAAAATAAAACATTATAATTCAGAGATTAATGATTACCGAGTATTGATTATGTGTCATTTAGCTACAAGGTGTTATTGGAAAAGCATAAGCTATGCAGCACATATGCAAATAGGCAATTTCAGCAGCAGATATTCTATGACATGAAATCTTTTTCCTGCTAAAATGCAGCCAATTTACGATAGTGTGCCTTGGCGTGCATAAATTGGGCATTTTACATTATGCAGTATGTGCTATTAAAGCAGTTGACCCTGCAGAGACACAGAGGCACAAACTGTATATTTTTTTCCCAATGATGTAGCAGGTCCTGACAGAATCCCCTTGAAATTCTCAGTAAAAAAAAAAAAGAAAAGCTCCATCCTGATATTAAGGGTTTAGTATTTTTCCCCGTCTCATCTGGATGTAACCACTGTGGTGTTTTACTGTGAGAGTGCAGTGACAGTAGGGGTGTAGTTGCTCGCTGCACCCTCCACGATGCAGCTGTGGGTGAAACATGCCGTGGCTGACATATCAGTGATGTTTATTAAGAGACGAGTCTATCAGGTCTCATAAGCCAGTTCTCGCAGGCGGCAGATCTTTTGTTTCTTCCGGAGGGTGTCATCAATCTTGCGTGTCTGCGCTCTCCTGAGCGCTTGATGGGAGATCACGGATTCCTCCCTCCCATTGCAATGGGTTCAGTGGTGGAGGCAGGTAGACGGCACACACGCACACACACACACACACACACACACACAGAGAGAGAGAGCAGACTACATGCTCTGCAGAGCACCTCCATTCTGGGATGGAAAACACAGAGGGAGGCTCAGTAGTAGACATGACACTGTAATTCTCGGTGTTACTAAGAGGGATGAACTTGCAGTTAAAAAGCAGTAAAAACAACGCAGTATTTTCATTTTTGTTTTGACAACAACCACAAGGCTCCGTTTTAGTGTGTTTCATTTTCAGAGCTCTAACCTGTGCCGGAGATTTATTTCTAAATATATGACTTTCATTTCTTTAGCTGCTGTGTATCTGGATGACTTTGCTTCAGTCGAGCAGCCTCCTCGAATTTTTATTTTATGGTTGCCAGTTTGGGCAACCATCTTCAACTGATCTGGACCCCTCCAGACCTGTCAGAATCATGAATAACTGTGGAAACCTTTTTAGGTTCGTGCTGAATTTTTTTGTCCTTAATGCCTTTGGAAGTTAGTTGAGGTGTCACTAAGCAATTAAAATGAAACACTGACATCATGTTAATAACACACATGGTAATATTGCAAATAATTCTTCTGAGTGTAATTCATTTACCATAAAAGAGACAAAACACACAATAAACAAAGTTAAAGATGAAGTGTTTCATTAAAATTCAGTAATATCATTATTGGGAATTCTTCTGGCCATCATGCTCAATTAAAAATCAAGCAAAAATCTGATATTGTGACTTCAAAGCTCACTCTTGACCTTTGAAGAAGCAGCTCTCACTCCAAAGTGCCACAGGATCTTCCTCAGCACACTAGTTATCAGCTTGACTTTCTGTTAACATGCAGGAGTCGCCAAGCCTAGATCAGATCCTGGCAGTGGCTTGACTTGTCCAATTTATCTGTTGTTTTAAAAAACATATACAGTCAAGGCCAAAATTATTCGTACCCCCGGCAAATTTTGACATGTCACTTTTTGTTCAAATGTAAATAAAAGCTGAGAAATCATCATCTTATTATCTTCTGGGAGACGCCTGTGCAATTTCCAATCAGGAAAAAACTTGCTGGTTGAATAAAAGTGACATTAAGCCAAAATTTGCCAGGGGTATGAATAATTTCGGGCTTGACTATATATATATGAAATACATGCTGGAAGCAGTTGATATCTTTAGACTATAGAGCAGTTTATATTTTGAAGGTGTCTCATGAAGTAATGCCCCATTAGGTGTGTTAAATATCTTAACAGTAAATATTGAACTGAAGCTTGACTTTAAAAACTGTTATCACGAATTAAACCACAAATCTGTTAGAAAAATCACAATTACATATTTACTCGTAATGATTCAGCCTAAAGCCCACACACAGTTAAGAACTGACCTGTAGTCATCAAAAAACAACTTTATAATCAATGAATAAAGCCTAAATTTGGGGTTTATGTTGCTTTTGTTTGCATTAATGAGTCAATATTTGATTTTCGTGTCCAGTCACTTTCATTAACCCAAACCTCATGGGATTACTCAGACACGTTAACTAACGATAAACCACCATCATCTAACATCGGCATCTTCTGGACAGACATAAAACAAAAACATCATCCAAACATAAACCGTAAACCTTCCAAGAACAACACTGCAAGACATGTTTCATGCTGGAAATATAACAACTATATAAACACAGTCCCCCAGACCCAAACACAATATACAAACCCAAACATCTGCATCCATTAGGAAGGATATTTACATGTGTAAAAACAATGAAATCGCCTATAATATATTATACACTGTAAATTATTAGAACGATAGATAGAGACACAAACTACTTTGACGGATGATCAGTTCTTATGGATGTTATGCACAGATGAAAACACATTACTTTAACATTTCCGTTGTGAACACTTCTGTAATTATACATATATCATTTAACAAACCAAAAATTTGAGAACCAAAATGTCCTGATTATCTTCAAATCGAATCGCACTTTAGAAATGTATTCCCAGTATTGAACTTAAATTTTAAAAAGTAAATTAAAGTAAAATTAATTTTTCTTAAAAAGCTAAAACTGAAAGCATATGTTTCAAAGTAATAGTTTAAGTGGTTTTGAATGAACATTTTAGAACTTAACACAGTTATTGGCCTGAGAAATGAGCTCTTAAACAACAAAAACCTGAAGAGAATTTAAAATACACTTTTTAATAAATGTCACATATTTTGTTAACACATGAATGACAACTAACATTTAAGCCCATTAATGTGTGCAAAAAATGTGTCGGTGCGACAGTAGAAGTGCACCCTAAAGAAGGTAAATACCTATTGAATGGTTTTTATGGTGTGATCTCGCAGCGAGTGTCTCTTGCCTGTAATATGAAATTGATATACTTGGCATGTAGGGACTTGGATAGAAACTGCCCTCTGCACCAGCTAAAACCAAATGAAAGTAGATAACGGCATCGACTCGGAGCCTTCTGCAGTGTCATAACTTGTATGTAAATCTCCGAGGCCGGGATCGTGGACCTTCATTAAGTGCGCTTTAGTAGATTTATGAAGTGATCTGTGCAGGAGTCGTTTGTAGACGCTGTTCGCTTTAGACCTGGACATGATGAATATACTCCACTTGGCTCTGGCTGGACTGCTGAATCTGAAATTGGTGCTGTCCAGGGAACGCCGCTTGTTTCCAGAGCTGGATGGAGCGCTCCTGTTTATTCTCACACTCTACCGTGTTGACCTTTAACAAAATATTCCACCACTCCTGCAAAGGGCATTCATGGCTTTAAGTATTTTTTGCCATTATGATTCTCTTACCTTCTCT
The DNA here is from genome assembly GCA_024666655.1 of Dascyllus trimaculatus. Classification (NCBI taxonomy): domain Eukaryota; kingdom Metazoa; phylum Chordata; class Actinopteri; family Pomacentridae; genus Dascyllus; species Dascyllus trimaculatus. Next base: position 16,585,449 of record CM045446.1, read on the forward strand.
GCTGCTGTTGCTTCTGCAACACGGTTACCTTTGTCAAGATTATTAACTGTGTAACATTAAGCAGCTCTGAGTGCTTCAGTTCGTATTACGAGTGGTATTCAAACCGCATAGAAAGGTTAGCGTGGTCGGCCCCGATTCCTCATCTCTCTCCCAATAGTAATGAATTGAAGGGATCATTTCATACTAATTGCTTTTTCAGGATGATAATCCAAGCAATAAACTGCAGAGAGGCGTTGGCTGTCTGCAGGGAAATACGCCCAAATGAAATAAACACCCGTCTGCTTTTGACTTGAATCTGTTCAGCCGCAGACCAGAACACACGCCGGCGCCTGAGCAGAAACAAGGCGAGGAAGTTTGAATCAATATTTCCTATTAGAGACGCTGATGCTTAAGCCAACAATGACCCGCTCTGAATGAGGTCCAGAGTATTGTGTGTTCAGGTGCGTAGAGTAATTGAATTCTCTATTGAAAAGGCTCCTCTGATTAAACTGAAGAATAAAAGGAAAATGCAATCAAAGAGACGGTTGCTTGGGACAAAGAGTTACCTTCAAAGTTTGTCATTGGAGTTGTTTTGATTAATGTTGGACTCAGTTCCTCACACAGAACATACTGGATCAAATTATTCTGCGAGCGCGACTGTTTGTGACTCTTTTTTTTTTTACACGACGCGCATTCTTGTTTTCGTACAAGTTTGTTCTTTGGATGAATTTCGTACAACATGCACACACACAGCATGTTCTTATTCATGTGTGTTTATAGCTGCCAGGTGGTGTATTGTGTTAATAGACAGATAAAAATCAGCGAGGAAATGGCCCTCCCAGCGCTGACCCTTCCACCACCCCGACTCTATCTGTCAAGCTGTCCTCCCTCTGACTTTTCACCCTCTGATCCCCATCTCCTGCTATGGAGTAAGGGAAAACAGACCAGCACTCCCAGAGCACATTGCAATCCACTTGAAGGCTGCTGCAGAAATGCCTTGAAAACGCAGGCAAAGTCAGAAAAATGTGCTCATCTAGGAGTGGACAAAAGAAGGCAGCATTATAAAGAGAGCTCAAGTGCACTAAAAATAAAAGAAGGGTCCCTCGTTTTAAAGAATTTATCTCTTTTGCGTCACTTTTCGTAAAGTGCTACAGAAATAGTTAGGCTATTGTGCATGTTTTTCTGCTTTCAAATGCCGTTTCTGGACATATTTATGGATATGGTGTCTAAAATTGAAGACTATGTGTGGGTTTTTCTCACCACAACAGCGACTGACTGACATCTGACAGCTGCTGGAGGGACACACTGTCAACCGCCACAGTGCCACTGAGTGGAGACGCCCTGCACAGCCCACAGACCTCCAAACAAGACGTTTTTGTCCTTTTTTAACAAGTTCACAGACCACTGCTTTCCGATGCAGTTTAAGGCCCATCACAAGATTCAATATGAATACCCACTGATTGGTTAACCTTCCACTCAAAAAGTGTAAGCTAGCACGCTAGGATAACTAGTTTCCACTCACAAAAATGGGAGCAGAGGTTGCTGATGTTAGCATTGATTTGACTGAATCATGACTCATAGTAGTATGCAGATAATGGAAATCATAGACTAGACCAAGCAATGTCAGGCAGCAAGGGCCTATGGGTATATTAAAGAGAAGTGGACACCAAACTCTAAAATAGTTCCTGCTCATTTGATTAAAAATTGCAACCCGATTCGAAAGTTGTCATACCGTTAAATAGCTGTGATCATCGCATGTCATTCACATACACATGGGTCAGTAGTAGGACTGCATGATGGTTTATTCCAGCATCCACATTTTGATGTTTTTATTTCCAATGGTATCACTGCAGGGTGTGAATAAAGCAAATTCTCAAACTTGGCATGCTTTGTACAATTTTTTTACTCTTCATGACTAATCCATGAGATAAGTTTGTCTGATACTTTACTTGGATTTAGGGGTTTTTGGATACCCCATTTCTTTTTTCTTTATTTACAAGACATGGAGTTTGTTGACATGCAGATTCCACATGTGCACAGCAAAATGAAAGACAGAATGAGATAAATGATTAAAAGAAACATATGGTTGCAAAAAGAAACGCAGCACCAGTTGTGTGGAAATTTTTCGGTTACAGAAAGGATGATGTGGATCAAAACAAATATTCTGTTGTCGGTGTCTTGCAGTCGTTGCCACCACAGGAGGCAGTTTGACCATTTAAAGACTAGCACCACAGAGCTCTATGATGAGTGCAAAGCCAGATCTGAAAGCTATTCCGAACAAAAAAAAAATGTCTGGATCCCTTCATCAGAGTTACACCATATGAGAAAGATTCCAAATAGCAGAGAGAAATCATTAACGCGTTAACTTTTCACTTGCCAAAGATGTGATACCAATTAACACAGTTACCAGAGAAGGTTTAAAACACACGATCCAGTCAGATGCAGTATGTAACACCATCACACACATGCTTTCCTTAAGTTGCCATCAGAGACGCTGCATGAAAAATAAAAGGCAGGAGTTGAAACAGAGCTGTCACATGTGGAATATTTTGCAGCTACAGCGGACTTGTGGTCCAGCTGGACAACAGAGTCATACATAAGTCTTGACAGTTTGCTTTATTAATGAGGACTAACAACAGAAATGTTGCTGTTTGCATTTTTCCAGAATGATCATACCAGTGAGAACATTACAGCGGGAATGAGGGAAGCGTTGGCTGCGTGGGGACGTGATGAGAGACGTCAGGTCTGCATAACAACAGACAAAGTAGTGAACATGATGAAGGCTGCTGGCCTGAAGAAGTGGAACAGGCTGCAGTGTGTCAGTATGTTTCTTTATTTACTAAGTTTTTTTCAGATCACAAAATATAATAAAATATCACAAATACAAAATATTGCAATGCCAATTTTTACCAATGTCATGCAGTCCTCACTGCCAGGGACTTCCTCCGTAGTCTAGTCGGCCAAAAGGCACCTTATCATCCATTAGGATCACTGATGAAGGGAGAGTAATGATTGCCAACATTTTGCAGACATGTAAGTAAGTGTATGTAGAATCACCTGTGGAATTGTCACCCTGGAAACATGCAAAGTAGAGATGTGATGAACGTAGTGACAGGGTGTATTTTAACCTAAATCATGAGGTGATAACTGCCTACGGAGCCTTCTGGAAGGGGTCCTTACTATGCTATATGTATGGAAATAATCTGCAATGGTCATGCTTATTAAATGGCATGGCAGCCTTTTTAAAATTGGTGAAACCACTCTTCTGACACCATGAGCCAAAAAAAAAAAAAATCTAGCTGGTGGGTTTGTTTCTGCTTCGTGCAACTTGTGCATAAACAGCGGATATACATTGAGACCGCATCACCCAAGAAAAATTCACTTCTTTCTGGGGGAATGCCCTGACAACAGTTTTCCGGATGACTACAGAAAGACTCAGTTATTTCCTTAAACTGCTGGGCACTGTGATTTTTAGAAAACATTACTCAAACTGAACCAAACTGCATATTTTCGGGGGACTATTTCCAGTGGCGGATTGATACACATTCGATTCTTTATTGTATATTTACAATGGCTGGGATTGATTTGGAAATGTCCACATTTATTCGAATAAAGGAGCCTTTTAACCAGTGCAATGATGCTGTCACTCAACGAACGAACGACACTCGAATCAGCCACTACCTGATGTAAGTTGTGTGTTTGGAAAAAATTTACAGCAAGGTTGAGTTTTGGTGACATGTCCTGTTCTCTTAATACAAACATTAGAAGCAAAAACACGAATGTAGGGATGCTACTGCTGAAGAAAACAAATCTACATAAATACTTCCATACATCCATATTTCAGTTGCACTTTCAATGAGTTCCAGTCTCAGAACTGGACTCCTACGACAGCTGTTTTTCATACGGAGCATCATGTGTAGGTAGTATCTGATTTGATCCAGGTTGTATATTTTTACTAATCTCCCCTCTCATGTCCTCAGCTCTCTGGGTATCTCAGTATCAGTTGCAGATATAATTTGCTGTGATAAAATGCTGGTGCAGGAGAAAAGTAAGAATTGGTTGCTGTGCTGATTGCTTTCCCCTGTCTGTGTGTCAGATAGTGATCAGCAAGAAACTCTTGAGTGTGCTTCATCCTGTCTCCACCTGCCCCGCTACTGTCCGTCTGTCCGTCTGCAGCCTCTCATTCTGTTGGCCTGGCAGAGGAGCAGGACTGAATGGATGTCTTGAAGGCTCAAGAAGACCTCTCTTTTTAAACTCCCATCTGATAGGACAAGCACAAAGGAGCCAATCACGGTTCTGCTGAAGTCGGTATATTGGAGACACATACATTACAGGGTTAGAAAGTAAAGGTGAGAAACAGAGAAATTAGACAGGCTCCTTTGTAGCCCTTTCCGGTTGATTTCGCCTCTGCAGTCGCCGCAAACTGAAAGTGATAGGCAGATAGAATTTGATTATTTTCCTCTTCCCGGCTCTCGATGAGGCAGCGACAGCAACATTCTTTGGAGTTTTTTTTCACCCTGATGAAAAGTAGCATCTTCATTTCCTGTCTCAGAATTTCTTTTTTCCAATATAGTTAGTTATGGTCTGACGTTGTCTGTTCCATGCTACAGACAGCCTCTAGTGGCTCATTAGGAATACTGTAGTGTTGGCTTACTGGCAGTTCGGCTTCTGTGTAACATAAGGTTGGCATAAAACTTACCTGCTTTACTTTATTAGGTGAGCCAAAAACTGTGATTTTGGCTTAAGTGATTTGGTTTGTATAACAGTTTCTGAGCTATATTATTTTATGTAAAGGACTTATTTATAAGATGTTAATTCCTTGTTGTATTCAACTAAAACCAGCAATACAACTGACAGTCTTGGCAGATTCATACTTCTCTACCTTATGTGACCTTAGTGAATACGTAGATCGTCTTCAAAGGCATTTGTAAGTGCACAGTTTGAGTTTTAGAAAAGGGAATCAGTAATTTAAAACACATGAGTTTTTGGGATTTTTAGCAAATATTAATCAAATAGGAGCAACGTCTGTATTTTTTTAGGACTACTCCTAGTGCCAAATTAATACACACTGGATTCTTTGTTGTATTTTCAATGGTCTGATTAAAAAGGAGCTGCAGACCTCATGTTACACAATATCATAACAAAGGAACCAGTCAATCAGTGCAGTGATGCTAGATGATGTCACTAATTGATGTGTCGAACACGAATGTTTAAAACAAAATGCTGTAAAACATTTGACATCAGGTCGAATTCAGAGTCCTTGAAAGAGACGTCTACTGCAATTTCTGATACCCAAGTTTATCATATTATGAATGAAAACAGATTATTATTTTTGGTTAATCCAGTGTTTCTCCAGTTGTTCTGTGCTGAGCTCAGCCATGAACTTGGTCTTCTGACAGTGTCCATCTCCGGACTGAGAGAAGGTGATCTGGACTTTTTCTAATCCAGTACAGTTGGCAGACCTTACACGCCACAAACTCACAGACTCACATTAGGGCTGGACACATATCTGGTAGTGTCGAGCTCATTGGTGGGCTTTTTGTCCAACTGAAGGGTTCTCGTAAATTATGAAAGTACCTCCAGTGGTATTTAGCCATGCAGAAAGTTTTGGTATAGTATATTTCGGAAAAACTTTCCTCTAGATTTTACTGTCACCTTTGCATAATGTGAGTGAATGGTGGGAATTTGGTTTCATTGTGCTCAACATATTAAAAAGTGATGTTAAAAAATTAAATAATTATGTATCCATAAAGAAACAATGTCCTAAACACTCTGTGAACAGCTTTTATTGGAACCTTTTTGTGCTGGTGAAATATCATCTACAAAAAATGGCAGTGACTGTTTTTTTTTGGTGCCATATTCATATTAATGAATATGAATATACATTTCAATTTAATTCCATTTTATTGCACCAGTGCACTCATAGTAGAGTGCATTTTAAAAAGAGTATCACTGTTTCTGGAACACATTACTGTTTTATTTTACTAATACATGTAAAATATTTACATTTAAATATTTTTAAAATATATTTATTATTTGGGCCAATATTAAATTCTGCCCACCTGCATTGTACTCAGGTGGAGGCAGACATGTCAAACTATCTGCAGGGCAAGATACCATTTAGATGTTCATTATTTAGCAGAACTAACCCTTTAATGATCACTTATTATTATGACTGTTGTATTACATTTATGTTATTAGTGGTAATGATAAGATCAGCTTACTTTTTACACTGCAGAAACCATAGAACATGTTTTTAAGTTATAATTCAAATGTAGTAAAAAACTAGATCTGAATTTTCCTGCACACTGTCGTGACTGAACACTCCAACAGACAGTCAGCCGGCGTTCACTTCCAGCTACATCCACGCCGCCTCTGAGAGGAAATATTAGGCCGAAACATCTCAGGCGTGATGTGCCTATTAGATTATTCCAGAGACCAAACAACAGAGCTGGGAGAGGAGGCAGTGGAGAGGGTGGCAGACTGGGAGTAAAGCCTCTCTGAGCGCTGGCAATCAGGTGGTATTAGGCTCTACCAGTTAGAAGCCGCAGTGAGGCAGACACAGTTCAGTGTTATCCGTACATGTTTACATACTCTCAGCCATCATCCCAGACACAATAATGGAAAAGCAGATACCTTATCAAGCTCAACTGTCAGGCTGGAGGCCGAGCCGTGGAGATTAAGTGTGGGATATGTGTGACGGTGCGATGCATGTGGTCGGGAATTGGGCCTGGAGGAAGCGTGTGTGAATGTGAGTGAGGGGATAGAGGGGTTAGTTGCAACTTTCTGAGGTTTGGTTGCAGAAGAGTCCCAACTGTATTATATCTGCTTTGTTACGGAGACAGTGCAATGTGGTTTTGTTCTCTTTATTCTACTGGGAGATCCTTAGAGTGTTTCTTGATTGACGCTGGAGATCCACCCACTCTGGGCTGCTAATGAGAAAAGCCCTGAGGACACAGGAATTCAGCAAACATTACTCCCTGACCTTTGTGAGGTTTTGTTGGGGACGCCGCGGCGAGGCGCTCATGCAGCCGCCGCATCGGCCTCACGTCAGGCTCCTCGGGGCTCCGCTCAGGGACAGGGAGTAACACTAGGGAGCCTCGTTATGTGCGCAACATCAAAACGAATCAGGCTCCGTCCGCCACCCCTCATCTCAGGCCCCCACTGCGGGCTGCAGGGTGAGCATGTGGAGGTAATGAGACCATGGCGCTCTTCGGCCCCCACCACCACCTCCACTACGCGACACTAACAACTACTGGTGCCCCGGGGATGTCCATGGGATAGGCAGTGAGAAAAAGAGTGAAACGGGGGAGAAAAAAAGAGTGTGAGAGAGAAAGAGAGACCAGGCAGGCCACCTAACCAGCTGAAGTGGAAGTTATCCTCATGAAGTGTGTGCGCGTATGTATGTGACTCATGCACTGCCAGGGGTTTTCAGAGGTCTTGAAGGAGCTGTGCCAAGTTGTGTGGAAGTTTCTCTTGTTGCCAACAGGCGCTGAGCAGTTAAACCTCCCTGCAGTCACACAGAAAGCAGGCTCGAATCTTTGGTAATGATTAATCCATGTGCACATATAATCGTATATTTTTCTGTGTTTTGTTTTGAGCTGTGGTCGGGCTGCACGATTAGTTCAATATAAATGCAGATGTTGATTTTAGCTTCTTACAGTTAAAAGCAAATTTGGCCAATATACTGATGTTTGGAGACAAGAAGCTTCTCTGTGCAGGGCCACCTAGCTAGCATCTATAGTAGCCTACCTATGAAGCTTTCAAGGGACATTCATTTAATTTGATAAGCAGATATTTAGCAAGTGAAGTGTTTTAGGTGAAATTTAATATATGTTTTGCTGAATTCAGGTCAAGAAGATACCTGTTTTAAGACTTATTTCCATGCAATTATTTAGCAGGAATGTAGCACAACATGAAAGCAAACGCAAAGCTCTGTTTATTTAAATGTAAAAGTGCAATAAAAATCTATAAAATCAATGAATAATTGTGATAAATAATCATTATCTCAATATTGATCAAAATAATTATGATTATCTTCTTGGGAATAATGGTGCAGCTCTAAACTGTTTAAAATTGAGCATCAGATCAGTCAAACTCATGTCCTTCTTCGCCATCTCTCTCTGAGCACTGATAATTTCGGCTCACAAAGCAGTCCGCAGCTGGGCAAAAAAAAGACAGATGTTTTACTTACTGGAGCAAATATCAGCACACAAATCTCTGGCAAAAACATCAAACCTCAAACCTGTTTTTCTCCCAGACAGATAATGCAGCTTGTGCCAGTAGCAGGGTTGTTTACTTCAAGGCTCTTCCTTCTGGTCTACCCACCAAAGTGACCTGCAGATCAGCCAAAAATGCTGCAGCTTGTTTGCTAACCAAGACCACGTGAGAACAGACTTCAGACTTCTTGTTAGAAATATATGTCAATATGATTTCTTTTTTTTTAGTTGATGGCAAACTTATACCAACACAAGCAAGGTTTTTCCCTGCATAGACAGACATTAATTTTGAAAAATTTAGGAATGCCGAAATGATAAGAATTGAGACTAAAAACACACAAATATCATTTTTATCCAGCTTTGTTTTTTGGATTTCATTTCATTCAAGCATATTTGATATTTGTGTTCATCAAATAGTCAGAAATAACAGGAAAATACATAGATGTTTGTCAAATAAGGTGCTTTTGCGCACAAAGAATTTAAAAAGTCATAACATGGCTAGGATTATCAAGTTCTTCTGCAAGCTTCTATAAATCTAATTTAGTTTAGCTAGAAAGCTAAATCTCTATTTGACGCTTCTGAAATTCAAGATCATCAATATTGGATGATTCTGCAAAACTTTTTGCTTTCTACTGTATGTGCACGATGCTGCTATATTTTGCCGAACTATGCATCCAGTGTAGAAATAACCCAGACAGTCACTATCTTCAGTTGACCAATGACATGTGTCTGAACTATGGGAATCTTCTTTATTGCTAACAGCCGTCCCACATAAAGTGAATGCAGTGCAGGCACTCACATAATTAAAAGGTTGGTTCACCCAAGTCCCAAAAAAAATGCTTATTTTCTCAGTGCACCGTACAGATAGTTTGGGTATTTTTGCTCAGGTTTTGAGATATCCTCTGCCTCCTCCCCGTACAGTTGAGGAGATGGAATTTTGTTTATGTTTCTCATTTTGTTTGAGCTGAATTTTTCAGCTGCAGTGTGTTTTCCACAGTGTCCCAGTTAGTCTGGATACTGCAAAGACCTCCATGTCAACAAAGCTACTTTCTACCTGAGAAATCTAATTGTTCTCATGAAAAGTGTTGTCAGCAAACCTGCCAATCATTAGAGTCTTGAGAAAGTCACAAAGTTTGGTTTCTCTTGATTCCCTCTTTTGCTTATTGTTACTCTTTTCAAAGAGCAAAAGCCGGCTTCACCCCCGATGACTAAGTCTTGGCTCACTTTACAAACGGTTCTTTTGTTTATGTCATAATTAGTGGGCAAGTGTCTGAGAGGCAGAGAAAGGCATCTTTTGAAAAATCTTCCCACACATGGTGTGTCATGTGTTTTCCTAGGATAGAACTCTGCTCATCTGACAAGGCATTACATTTATAAACCATTTAATTGCATTTATTATTGTGTTCATGACAGTCAAATGATTCTGTCCGTGTACGATGATGGAACAGACATCACATTGTGTCACGAATATCATGAAATCACACAGCATTACATTTCATGTTATATCCACTATTAAACAGTTAATAAGTTTGACATATTAGACTGTAACTGATTACACTTTGCACATTCAAGTGAAGGATATACTCTGTGCTGCCCTCCATAGTTTGTTCTCAGAGATGTGACTTACAGTAAGGTCACCTCACGGTTTCCTCCTCAGACAGATGCAGACTTAAACTCGGAGAAGTGGACTTGCATGCACCTCTATAAATACCACAATTGGGGGTATGATGCCACATTCCACACATGCGCACCACAAAGGATGATGAGGACCTCCTGACGGCAAAAAGAAGAGCTGCTTTGTGTGCCACGTTTGTCAAGACAACATAAAAAAGTCAAACGCAGAAAATTGTGCAGGAAACCGCATGACAAGAACAGAAAACAGCAGAAACATAAAAATCTCAGAGTCACTGCATGAGTATCCAATTTACAGTCAAGGTCCTTGCTGAGCCCACAGGCTCATATTTTGATGCTCTTCTGTGGATGCCTACTTGTGGTCACGTGGAAACCATTAATTGTTCAATACTGAGAAATACTATATTTAACGAACACTTTTTTGTAGCACTGAAGTGTTAAAGATGAACAGATACGGCTGCCATATAGCTCGCTGAGTCATGAGTTCGAGTCTGGCTTATCACCCTTTGCTGTATGTCTCTCTCTCCTCTCTCCACTGTCTTTCACCCTGTCTCTCCCCCTATCATTAAAAATGGAAACCCCAAAAAAGATCAACAAATATAAAACATTAACGATGAAAAACACTTTTTAAAATTGCCAGAAATAACACAGTTTATCAGGAATCATTAATATTTAACTTTTAACTTCAGCATGTCATGTGTGGCATGGGGTTTTGTCAGGGAAAATGACAAAATTTAGGTTTGAAATCATCATATTTCTTTGAAACTACTTTATTCTTCTTGTCTCAATTTAAAAAATGGCCAGGAGCCAACCATTTGCTCCAGATTCTCTAAAAAAACAGAAAAGCACTCAGAGAGCGCAGACCTCCGCCAATCCCCACCAAAGAATCCTTCAAAAAACTCCTCAATTCAGATGATAATCTTGAACATCACCAAAATCTAATCATCTGTTCCTTGTCCCATTATCAACATTTCCTGACAATTCCATTGAGATCCGTTTATAACTTTTCCAGTTATCTTGCTAACAGATTATCGGACATACAGATAAACACCGGCAAAAACATAACCTCCTGTCTCCTGTCGGAGGTGGAGGTAATAAAATAACAATTTTCACTCATCAGCACAACTGAGAAACCATCAGTGACACAGCTGCGATTAATAGTCAAGTGACAAAAATTCATGGAGTTTTCGGCTGAACTGCAGGCTGTGTTTACTCAGAGCAAAGAGGAGAAGCCAAGAGTGAATGAAGGGATTGAAAAAACATACTAGATCAGTGAAACAAAAGCAGCTTGGCTCAAAAACATCATACGAAGAAACAAAATGTCGACAAGATTTCAGAACATCCATTCTGCATGGCCGATGTGCAGAATAGTGTAAAAATGCCTAGTTTGTAGAGGTTGTAAAAATGTAAGTAGTAGAATTTCTATAGAATGTAGAGCCACCATTTTTTTCAGTATTGGTAATGTCTGTGGGCACTTGGGAAAATGTTGTACTTGTACTTACTTTATCAGTTCAGTATCAATTGTTGATGTGCACAGTTAGTTCCCAGCATGTTCAGCTCTACATTTTTGGTTTTGACATCTCCCCAGCCAAAGACCAACATTCATCATTATCCGGTGAAACAAATGGTGTCCAGCACTATCCACAGTTTTATTAATATTAAGTCCTCACCTGTATTTACAGTGGGATGTATAGTTACAGAACCAGTGTTGGCTGTATGAAGTGAGGCAGTGCTGCTTAGCTGAACTAAATGTGGCTTTTGATGAACCCATGTTGAGCTGCATAACGATAACCTTCATTCCTCAGAAGTTTCTTCTAGATCCATTATTTAGTTTCATCTCTGTCCGCAAACTAGCTTCTCTTCGTGTCTCACAGTGAGCAGTGCAGGGCGATGACAACTTTAAAATATCATAAAATATCAGGACTCAAAGGATCACTACTGTTGGCAGATTTTAAATGTATATATGTAGAAGCTTTAATTGAATGATCTAGTAAAATACTACTAAAATTAATAGCATCAACATAAAAGAACTACACAGTATATGTTGTCTTTGAAGTAATAGTCAGATTAACAAGTGTCTAAATTTACCCACAAATTCTGGTAGTGTGAGTCATGAGGTTTGTTGGAAAAATCACCTGGATAGGCTAACAGGAGTATGTTTAGGTACACTTTGATCAGCTTGTCGTTAAGCACATTTTCAGCCATTGCTTGAAAATTTGTACTTCAAAACTCAAAATAGTTTTTGAGTGTAATGTCCTAGGTTGAAAATTTGCACTATCATGAAAATGTGACAGTGGAAACAGATTCTTTGTGGTGTGTCTCGCCGCTTTTTATTGAAATGCTCTTATGGAACCACCAGTGGGTCTCAGTGCTCAGGTGGAGTAAAACTAGTATGATTCCTTATGATAAAATTGAAAACACCAGTTGGATTTAAGGAGGATTTAACACATAAAGAGTCAAGTTTGGCATAAATAAAGCCGTCCAGTCAAAGTCTGTTTTTCCTCCTCAAAGGAAAAAACCTATTGTGGAGTTTGCTCCATCCTCATAATCACATAACTGCTTATTTTATACCAACTAAAAGATGAAAACATATGAAACAGGATATTTGAAAAATGCATGCAAACCACATTTAGATACAGTTTCAGTTCAAAAGTTTGATTCCAGTCAGATTCCTGCAGATACATCTCAGTGTGGACACTTTAGATGTTTAAATCGGATTGCAAAGTGTGTTTGGCATTACTCACAATGTGACACATAGCAGTAGCTTCAAATCCAGAGAACCGGAGTGATGGAAGTGCACAGCAGATTTAATGTTGCCACTCGTAGAACAGTATGAAGGACAATGGTGAGAATAACAATCCATGGACTGACACCAAAATAAAATGTCTGCTGGCACTTCATAGGTTTTTGCAAAAGCAAAGCTGGAAAGAAAATACTGGAACAAGACAAATTTTCAAGATAGTGTTGAAAAGCTATGTCACTAGCAAAACTACTGACAGAAGCCCATGTAGATACTTTGATGATGATCCCTTTTGATCACTTCAAAATATCAATGTGAACTGTCTGAAAGATCTGGTTTGAGAAACAAATCTGATTTCTTTCAGTCTGAACTTAACTGAAATGTTCCTCACTTGCTTGAGCCCCCCAAAATTCTATGTTCTATATCTATAGTTATCGCTACCAAATGAGGTGAATGAACGTCTTATGGAGATACTTGAGAGCAGTATTTGCTTCCATGCAGTGAATTCACACACACTGATTTGTTTTTTTAGCTTTCAGTTTCCAATCTGTGCTGTGTGCAGTACAAAATATTTTAACGGCAATTGTGATTCTGTGAGCCCGGCACAGTAAACTTCTGTTGTTTTGAGTCCAGTTGCTCATTTTGAACCTGGTAGGTTTTGGCTGTACTCTAATTTCAGCACAAATTAAACTGGTGAACAGGAGGAAGTGTCTCCAGCAGCATGTGGCACAGCAGCTCAGGCTGTTAGCAGCTGAACAGGCGCAGCTGAGGAGAGTCTCTCTGGGTCTCAGGGGGCTCGTGCTGCAGTCTGTCTGTCCTTACCTATTTCACTTCTTCGCTGCTCTCTTCGGGGACTTCTCCTGTTAGTGTAGTGTTTGCTGTAAGAGACACGTCTGCCTTTCCATCTGTGCCCAGTTTCAGAGTGAGCTAAACTGCAGTCAATGTCACACAAGAAGTTGCTGAATTATTAAGAGTTCCAGATTTGCTGTGCACTGCACATCTTTGATCCATCTGTTGGAGGAGCATTCATATATGGCAAAGTGTACCTGCTGCAGTTGCTGGCAATCTGTCGCGGATCACATTTTGATGGTTCACACATTTGTTGTCACCGTAAGAAGTTTGGCTCTTGCGGTGTTTGACTCCAGCTATCTTGTTCCGCAACATACTGGATGTAAAAATTCTCTTTAACTCTGAATATTTTAAAGAAAGTGAAGTGAAAGACCATTATGCCACCTTGGCCGGCGCTTATTAACAATTTGTTTCCTGAAAGAAGGAGAAAGAGATAATAAGACAGACACAAAGGGAGACTGAAGTGTAAAAATAGCAGCCCACTAACACTTTCCTAATCACCTGGCCCATTTCCTCAAGGTGATGTGGTAGAAAGGGTAGTGCTGTATGTTCTCGGTGAGAACAAGGGAACATTGTGTCACCTCTGGTTTGATCATCATTTTAATCAACAGGTTTTTAAAAAGTGAGTAGTATGTGTAAGAGCACCTACTATCCAGCTGTCTTAATGTCATCTCCTGACCTATACTAACCTATTGTGTGTGCAATTATAATCATATCCTGCACATTTTTAGACAGAAAGTTCATGTATATATATATATATATATATATATGTGTGTGTGTGTGTGTGTGTGTGTGTGTGTGTGTGTGTGTGTGTGTGTGTGCATATATATATATATATATAGTATGTGCACAGTACAGCGTATTATTTCCATTCCTGTTAGTGTTGGGTGAAAAATAAAATAAAAAATATGTTGTATAAAGAACAACTACAGATGTGAATTGAAGAGCCACAGGGTACTAACTGGTGACAGAACTGCAAAAAATTGACCCAAGAAATATTTGTACAGTAACAAAAAAGAACACTATACACTGTGATTTTACATGTCTGAAGTAAAATATCAAAAAACTGTAATTCTGAAACCACAAAGTTTACCTTTTTAAATTTCTGTGTGATTTTGCAAATATTTCATTGTTGTTTAAAAGACAAAGCTGTTACACTGAAGTTCAATATTATAAATATATTATATAAAAAGAAGTACTGGCCCTGCAATTTCACATGAATATGTTTGGGAATAATTGTGTCTTCATTAGTTTATAATATCTATAAGCATTGGTAATCAGTCAAAATGCATTTTTTTTATCATTGTATATATATTTCTATTAAATATAGAAAATATTTGTATTTTTAAGAAATGTTATTTCTTTTTATGTTATTTTTCTTTTCTGTTTGCTTTCTTTATGTGGTCCAGTCGGCAAACATTTACTGATTTTTTCTTTTACAGTGTATGTGTGACAGTCTTACTCAGGGTTTGCATATTAACGGTTTTTGAGATTTAGTTATTGAGGTGTGATGTCATTTGGTTTGAGGCCTACAGTTAGATCTTGCGGTCAAGTGCACTCACGAGTTAACTTTAGCAATTACAAACATTAAACTTAACTAAACATTGCATGACAGCATCGTTGGACATAGTAGAAATGTTGACATAAAGTCACTTTTTTTTTACTTTAAACTGAGGTTCCACACAGGGTGTGTTCAGAAGCAGCTGAAAACTGTTGTCTAAAACTGCAACAACACAGGCGCCAAAGCCTACGATAAGCCGTCAGATCTTGTTTACAGAGCAATAATTTCCATAGTGGCCACCAGTGCACAATTAGCACAATTTAGTGGCTGAAACCAAAAAATATTGTCTCTCTAGAGAGAAGTTGATGTTTGTAGTCAGTTGTCATCAGTAAGACTGTACTTTATGTACTTCTGCACTGGCTTAACAGATTCCAAGATTTCTTGAAGAATCCTTTGTTTCTAACCCCTTCTTTATATGTACAACAGCAAATTCTAAGTTGTGATGCTGCTTATATAATTTTGACCAAACTCCCCCTGTTGTCTAAAACTTTTCAACACATGGGGAACAAATGTGTGGTGTCAAAGGTTTGTTCAAGATTAACTGTACCTCGCCTGAAAAACAGACAAGAACAAGCAGTAGCAGCAGGCAGTGGTGTTAAAAGTCAGCAGTCAAGATGGACAGTTTCCAGCAGGCTTCAGTCTGTACAAGAAGCTATACATAGATGATTTGTGTTCATGGTTCAGCCTTCATTTTATCAGTTTGATTTAATAAATAGTAAAACAGTAAAGAAAGAACGAAAAGATAAGATAAAACCTTTAAATACAGATCAGTCAGATGTTCAGGTCGAACAAACAACTGTGGCTGCCTTCACACAATGTTATTGTTGCCTCCGTTTGAATGATGTCAGAGAGTGTCGTGATCAAGTCTTGCACTTTGCTTACCCACCATCAACACTGACAATCTACACAGCACAAAAACACTCTTCTCTTCAATAGCAAACGTTGCCAGTGGGCAACTGTAGTGTAGGAAACGATTAAGTTTTCCACTAAAGTGCAACTCTGGTAACTGGCTGATTCTCCTGCCTTCTGAGAAGTTGAATTCCTTTGCATACAGAAACACTTCTAGCTAACAGTCTATTGTATTTTATTAGCTATTTAGAGTGCCCCTTTAACACTGATCACACAGTAATTCTGCAGATCAAACTAGCTGCATGTGTCATCAGGAGAAAGCTCTTCATTTCCTGACCCCTAAAATGATCCTCACTATCCCTGGAGGAGGTTGAAGCATGCAAATGTTGCGCACACACGGGCAAACGCTTTAATGATAATTAATACATATAATACATATACATAATGACAACACAAAAGAACAACAAATGCCTAACAACCATAATTTTATTTTCAAGTAATTTAAAGAGCACACTTTTGTTTCAGATTAAGTTTCTGAATCTGAATCCGAATCTTTCCCTTTCCTTCAATATGTTATAGCTTTTTGGACACACAAAGGGTCTGCAAACGCTCAACGCTCATTGAAAACACTGCTCCCTACCTACCTGAAACTCCTCACTTGATGTCCATTCTTTTCTTCCGTTACCTATCTACATCACCATATAACACATTTGCATGGCTAGTTTGGCCACGCCCACAAACTAAGAATGAGCAGCTGCCTCACAGTCAAACATCATTTTCTCACTAGAGCTGCATCTGTTAGAGATACATCCAAACACTTATAGATTTGGGGTTATAGTACGTACCCAGTGTTGGTTCTGTCGTTGAGTCAGCTGACCAATCAGAGGGGAGGGGAGTCTTAAGGAGACAGGAGCTAAAACAGCGTTTCAGACAGAAGGTGAGAAGAGGTGCTACAACAGTTTACAGTATGAGAAAAATAATGTGTTTTCTGAACATTAAAGCATGTATATATTCTAGTAGACCTTAAAAATAGAATTAAAAGAAATGTGCATAATATGGGCATTTCATTGTAGGCTGTTAGGAGAAACCTACAGTACTGTGTGAACATACAGTATGTAGAGTTTTTAATATTTTCAATTATGGCAACAAATATGCTATTTCTAATCTTTTGAAAGTTTGATTTGATTTGTGGAAATCATTTTACAAGCCCTATTTTGGGAAGTACTTATAAAGAGAATAAAAGGAGATAATCTTTGATATACCTCCAGTATGTCGGTACTTTTCTGGTATTGTGCTTCACTGTGGTGTGGTTGGAGCCTCCCAGAGCAGAGGCTTGTCACTGTGTTCTGTGGCAGACTTTGTACTTGACATTTCCATGATTCATGCCTGGTGTGATGGCTGGCCTGGAGGCTGGCAGAACCTTTACTGAGACAGAACCAGGCTGCGTTTGTCTGCCTGGCCAGAGAGCACCATTACACCATTGTGCACACACATAAAACAGAGTCTGTGCTTGAAATTCAGGCTTTGGATGCTCATCAATGTTTAACACCAAATTTCGTAGGATCTGTTTTGATGCTTTGTATAAATTGGCTTAAATTTGCAGCTTCATTCAGGCTCAAACTCACTGCTGGAGTTCAGTGCACAGTTCACAGTGAACTTTTCTTTGCAGAATTTGTGTTCAGAGTGGTACTCACTACTTTTGAGAAACCCACACAGTGTATGCTCCCTTTTCATGTTTTAGAGAAATCATGAAGTCAGCTCCACATGCATATGTTTCGGTGCTTTGGGGAAATGATAGTGGCTATGAATAACAAATAGATGTGAGTCAGTGCAGTTGAAAAGCCTCGGCTTTGTTGCCGTTATTAAAGCCGTGGTAGCTGGAGAAATGGATCCAAAGTATGCTGTTGATCTTTCTGCGAACAGATATCAAAGCCTGGACAGCAAGCGAGTGGTAAGTACTGGGGGACAGGGGGGATCCCTGGAGCAAACCAAGGGTAAAGATGAAGGGATGTGGAGGAGATGAAAGAGGGAAAAGAGAGAGAGAAGCCGAGAGAAAACAGAGGAGGAGAGAGAGAGCTGTGTGCCTTTGTGTGTGTCTGTATACCAATGTCTGCTGGAGGAAGGACTTCAAAGACCCAGCAGAGCAAAGGCTGCTTCGCTTTTTCACTTTTTCTTTTTTTTCCACCAAAGCTCCTCTCGCGTTGGATCCCCATCCCCCTTTCTGATTATTCATCTGTCTCTCCTCAAAGGCAGCCGGGCCTATTGGATTCTGTAGGGCACCACTGACATGAATATTTCTGCTGCATCAGAGACATTTGCTGTCGGTGCCTCACAGTGCTTCAGCTGTAATTGAGCGCATGATCCCTGAAGCTTCCCACAAACTTTATTGACTGCAATATTGGCTGCATTATGGACTGCAATGCTGCTGCGTGGAGCATCTAGTAAAAGTTTAGCCTCAGTGAAAAAATTACACATTTCATCAATTGGCAGTATGGCATTCTGCATCAATTGCACGCCTTTACCAAATGTAAATGCATGATAGTGTATCATTTGCAGAATTTTACCAGTCAGTTGTGGAATTCTGCAAACATTTAATGGATTTGAGCTGTGACATTGATTCTTTAAAAAACATACTATGCCAGCCTCCACTTGCACAATTAGTCCCATAAAATGAAGGGCAGCCGTCATCTTGTTAGGGGTCTCATTTTGTTGCATTAATATTTAATCCACTTTGTGAATTAGCAAAACTACAAAATTAAAGTGTCTGTTTTCTCGTAAATCCTAGGAGCATGGTTCCACTGTGTCATTTTGATACTGAAAAAGATGGCAAGCTGTTTTTTGCATGTCAGTCCGTCAGCAAAATAACAATTTAGCATTAACTGCCTGTGCATGTCAATGTCTAGCCCTGTATGTTGACCAGACAGATAAACAGCTTATGTCCTTGGCTGAACCCCAGCAAGCAGATGAAACAACCAGGTGTGTAACAGAAACAGTGCTGTTCAGAAGCCTCACATCAAAATATGTAATGGCGACATGGTTCCACGGCACATTAGTTTTAGAAAAAAGGTTATAAAATTGTGAGAAGATGTCTGTTCCTTAAATCTAACCAAACAGCAGCTACTAAGTCAGAAAGTGGCCCCATTCTCCTGAGTTAAAGTCCTGTGACTTACTCCTGCAAAACAACTAAAACCTTCTTAGGTATCATTTTTTTAACCATGCAAAGAGAAAGAAATGTGATGTGGATGCATGGATTTACAAAAAAATGTTTTAAGAAACATGCATATCAGAACTTATTGTTTTGTTTTGTGAGACTGGATTGGTTTTGGAGTAGTATATACTCCAAAAAAATTGAGTTGGTCCTCAATTACATATCCAAATATCTAGTGTAGTAGTTCAATGTGATTAGTCCATGACATTTCAACACCAGGCTTCACATCACCTCTTGCTCTGTGCACAATTAATATTCTGCACAACTGCTCTTTTCAACTTTGTGTGTCTTTCTATCTACTGTCTTGTAGATACACATGGACATGAGCCAAAAAACAACCAAAAAAAACAAAAACAACAACCAAGAAAACGATTAGTGGGGTACACAAAATGTATCCAAATGGCCTCAAGATGCTGCTGTTCTCTAGAGGTACAAAGTCTCTGGAAATGTTGTCAGCAGGCATTGTGGGTCCAATCTGTTATCTTTGTTTTTACAGAGGTATATGTTGAAAATCAAAGTCTCAAAAATACTGTGCAAATTACCAATGCCCAATGCTGAGAAAAGACCTTGGAAATGTAAAGGTTTAAAGCTGCAGTCAGCGGAAATCTAGACAAGACAAATCTAACAAGAAGGCAGAATTTTAAAATACTAAACAAATACAAAAAATGACGTTGAAATGGAGGTACCAGAAACTGCATAATTCATCCATCTTACAGTTAATTCGCTGTTAACGCCACAATTGACTGGCATTGACTAATGCGGAACACTGAACAAAACATGCAGCACATACTTCAATCTGTGAAACATTTAAATGCCTGATATCTTCAGCTTGAGCTGTGAACATAGACTGACCAGCAGTTGGCCATTATTACCATAAACACACAGCTTCATAGCAGTCATCACTGCATGTAATTGCAGTTTTTAATATCAGGATTTGAATAATGAGGAGGCAATTTTAAGTATCAGGTATTGTCAATGAAAGATTATGTAGTGTAATTATCCTTTTGCCATCCATATGATTTTGTATTTCTTAAAAATAATGCATGTCTTGTATTATCCTGAAGAACTCACCTGGATGCAGCAGTAACCCACTAAAAAGTTCTAAATAGGCCAATTTCACTCCCGTAGAGACAACCCTGTAATACTCCATTTAATTTTTATATCTTCTACTGAGAGGATTGTACTAGATTTTAACTAAACAAACGTTCCTTTATAGTACTTTATAATAATGCCGCGTTTCCTGCTGAAGAACGAGACAAACAAAAAAGCTCAACGAGGTGACAGTAACAGGACAGGATGCGTTTAAAGTTCTTATGGGCTTCCAGCCTTGCTGTGGGTGTCGACATGCCTTTTTCAGAGCATGTCAGTCTTCAACTGTGTGACTGATTTACTCTCCCCAGTCATGGAGGGAGTCTTTCAGATGCCATAATGCTGATCATGTTGCTCTTTGAAGAAGAAGAAGCTTCCCTGGAGGTACAGATGGCTATGTGCCTTCTCAGATTGTGTTAGGGGAGATGAGGGGTGGCAGGGTGGAGTGTGTTGTCATTGTCGGTGGAGGATGAGGATGAGGGGGGCATTTTTTGGGGAATTTGAGGGAATCAAAGCTTTGTTTGTGCTTAGAGGCATAGGTGAGTGGGTACAACTGGTGGCGGCTGCTGTCACATAAAGATAGGTTGTCAGGACTCTGATGGAGCTCATGGTTGTCTAATTTTGACTGGTTCTCCTTCGCGACACACTCAAGTAGTATTTGTTTCTCTTTGCGTCAAAGCTCACTTTAATTTTTTATGAAAGTTGGAAAGAGGTCCACAAACCAGAAAAGTGAAAATGTAAGAGGGTTTTGAAAGGGTGTCGCAACCAATTAACTTTATAAAATATAGAATTCACATGTATGGGTGTGCAGAATCTTTATTTGACACACTGGGTGGCTTTTTGGAGGAGATCCTAAAGAAACACACACAACAGTTTGATTCTGTGTGGAACAAATTGCTTGATTTCAAATAATTTCATTGCCGCGGTTTTGACTTTACAATTTTCTTTTGAATATTCAACAAAAGTCAGATTGCACAGCTGTAACAGCTCACGAGGGGGAAAGGAAAGGAACAAGCAGATGGTCACATTTGCACCAAAGTTGATTGCGATTTTAAAGAATAATAGGTCCTTGAGACAACATAAATCAACACATATTGCAGTGGTAGGAACAAAGGGGTGGTAGATGCTACTCAGACAAAAAGAATTAATATAAACAAAAGGAGGACTGCTAATTAAAAGTCTGATGCTCACTTAGATAAGCTGCATTACAATAAAATAACTCAAATTAAATTCTGCAAGGCCATACCTGCACTTGCAAAACAAAACAAAAACATTACAGGTGGGTTGCAAACACCTACAATGCCTCAGCCTCCAGTGACAAAATGAGTCTCCTAAGGTCTGCTATGAACCAAGTTCAAGAAACACAGAACTAAGAGACTCACTGGCGAGCTACTCACACCAAATTGCAGCCACCCAGAGTCACAGTTGCCCTGAGCTTTCTGCTGTGATGACTGGTGCAGCTTTACTGGAGAGCAGTGCTGGTATGCTGAGCCAATCCGTCCGGGTAACAGGCAGGACGGAGGAAAAGCAGCCAAAAGAACAAGCTGAGCAGGTTGAAGTTCAGACACAAATACAGGGCTGAGGCTTCCACATGCTAATTTACATATACAACCAGGAGTGGTTAAATACACAAAAGGAAGAATGGAGTACAACCGCCCAGGGCCATAGCCACAGCAATAGTCACGCTTCTCACTTTGTCTTCTTTCAACAAATTTTCAGAGTTCCCAAGATGCAAAGTTGCTGTCAAGCATAGCGGACGGTATATCAGAGCACCTCCTGGGTGGCCCTTGTTCAAAGCCTTTGACAGATAGATCTTCTCCCATATATTTTTAGAGCACCCGAAGGAGCTGATTGACTTGTGCAGCCCTATGAATTCACTTTAAGACACTGGTTGTCAAGGTGAAACACTCAGGGCTCATTACATGCTACAGACTCGGATTGTTATTATATTGCAAATCCATGAAGATGGGGCTCATCACTGCGGCACATCAACAAAGGGGACGGGCCATATAGTGTGAGTGCACAGTTGTTAACATTTAGTGGGGGTGAAATAGTTACGAGGGTATAAAATTTGATTGCCCCCTTCAGAGAACTTAGCGGCAAGTGTAAAGTTTGCACTCGGCGGGATCAATGGCTCCCTTTTTCTATTGTACACTATATCTCAATATCCGTCTGTTACCTCTCTCTGGTGGGTTGTAGATCTGAGTTCATGGTGAAGTAATAGCTCCCTCTCTCAGAAATACTGTCTTTTGATGCTGTATGCTTTCAGATCCACGGTATATTTATTGTGTGACAATGCAGTAAAACATACATTCTGGGAGTAGGGAAAACCTCCTCCTAGTTTCTAATATTGAAACCTTAATATCGGTGCGTGAAATGACAATAATTCCCTCTCATTGTCTGTAAAGTGATAGCTATCATTTTTATAGCATGTCACAGTACTGGAGTGCATCGCCGCAGGATTGACAAACGAGACCCGGGGGTTTTGTAACACACAGCACGGCCAAGTTAACGCTGGTTTGGTCAACTCCTCGTTGTGCAAACATGCTCCCCTCCCCTCTCACACGGGTCCTGTAAAGTTTCTATTTGGGAAGGTGGGACTGTAGTTAGGAGTGAACACAAAGGCAGTTTGAGAGGGGGAGGGGCGACGTGTTAATGGGTTGATGTGTGAGAGCTAATCACTGCTCGGCTGTTAACCACACGCCGGCACCACTGGGCTCATTCCAGGGGTTAACTAAACTGAGCCGCGACACATGGCTGGGCTTTATGGGGTCCAGGCAAAGGGAGAGGAGGCCCACGGATGACGCTAAAGAGCCCATAATAATGACAGCAATTACCACAATCCGCTTAAACAAATGGGAGCACGCCGAAACCTCATCATACTCTGATCAGATTGGCCCTAATGAGATAAAGATGCCAATTAATCCTGTGTTAATTGCTGCGGTGTATTCTCAGGAAAACACTGAAATATGCACATGCAAAATGCAAGACAGGGCCTGCTGTGCCGTCCATGATCCAAACTGCAAAATGTTGAGAGCATATTTACATAATGATTATGATGATGATGATGGTGATGATGATGGTCGTGTGGATAATGATGATGATGTTGCAGATGAGCGTTCATATCGGGGCCTGCAGATTTTGAATGATGACCTTCCCTAACTGATCACTAGTGGTTCTCGCTCTAATCCCACATCACAAGACGGAGACGTGCCCAAAGTCAGACTGACATTTGCATTAAGGTAATGTTTGGTGACTGATGCTGCCTTCTAATGATTCAGAATGCCGGTCAGGTAACCTCTCTCAATACCGCATCTGAACCCCAAAGTGCTGAGATGACACTGTACAGTTGGTGACCTCATTATGGCTATTACTGCAGTCCGGAAATTTATAACATACATGTCCGCGATGACAAATTCTATAAATCACCGCATTAACTCCTGCTCAGAAGTCCTCTGCTGTAACATTCTCCCCAGCGTCGATGCCACCGCGATCCATTTTCTTTCATGTTCTCTAATTGCCGTCCTCATAGTTTTACTCTTTTTCTTGCCGCTGTTGACGTGCCATAATAGTCAGTCCATCCAAAGTGGCTGCGTTGTCGCTTCTGCCATTATACGGGCCATTTTCATTTCATCTGCAGAGGTCCTGCCTCCTCACCACGGTGACAGCATCCCCCTAAATCATCCTCATGTGTAATTGCTCGCTACTTACCCAAATGGCTATGGCCTTCTCTATTTGCCTAAGAGCATTTACTCAGGCTTCTCAGGGTCTCAGGCTCCTGGTTCAAACCTCCCTGACTAGTTCTTTATGCCGAACTCAGAGTCAGTGGCTTCATTACCCTCATTCATACTGACGGAAACCTGATGGGTTGTTTTGCATATTGAAGCTGCACAGAGGCAAATCTTGAAATCCTCGTCTTACAAAGAGCCTCTGTGTAAATAAAATCAAAAAGTCTATGAAATTTAAGTGAAAAGGTCTTGAAAGTGACAAACACACATATATAATGTATGTATGATCAAATCAAATCAAGTTTGTTTATATCATGTTTGAAACGACCTGAGTTGAACAAAGTGCTGCAGTCAGGCAGCAACAAAACATATGTGCAAAAGCGAGCAAGATAAGAAAGCTATATAATCAATACTAAAAAAGTATAAAACACTAAAACAAGGAAAAAGAGAACAGCAACTTGTCAATCAAATTATAAAATAAACAGAATCCTGAAAATTGGGACCATTAAGAGTACCAAGTGTCATTCAATCATGTACATCTTGAGATATTTTCTAAAAATGTCAAAAGGAGGAACTTTTTATTGAAAGAGGAAAGTTAATCAATCTTTTTTACCCACTAGCATCAATCATGGACCAGTTTAAAGCAGCAGTTCTGAGGATCTCAGAGTCCTTCAGGTAGCATAGAGACAAACAAGTTCATAACATATCTGGGTGCAGACTCATAATAAGAGCCTTTCTTATTTAACAGGTAGCCTGTGCAGGGATTCTAGTAGAGAGTAATTTTTTTTGTTTTTTTCGTATGAGTTAAAAGTCTTGCAACAGTACACTTGATTAGCACTAGCAGTTAGCAGTTGGCTAGATCCAACATTGTTTGGTCCACATAAAGCAGTGACAGTCTTCTCTGGTATTTGATGTGCCATTGATTTGGACTGACTGAGATCATTTTGTAAATTGATGTTCATGAGTTTTTGTTTTTGAAGGTAGGGGGAAATATCAGTCAAAAATAAATACATATTTGTGTGTATAAGGCAGATCAGACATAAACAAGTTTACATTCAGGTGTGGTCACCTTTCGTTTTGAGCACCCTGACACCTTTAGGCTCTCTAATGCGTCGCCATGTCAGCCTTTTACCACTGACATTGGTCAGTAATTCACAGTCTGAAGCCGTGTTGTCATCTTTCTGGAGTGGACAGTGAGAATTAACTATAAAATACCAAAAATAAATTCCATCCCTAAACAGGGGAAAAGATTGGATTTAATGTCATGTAAATCTCAGGGATTATAATTTTAACTTCACTGACACTTCCTGTCAAGTTGACATTTTGGAGATCTTCGCCTGACAGCAGTGATATTTGT
Organism: Dascyllus trimaculatus; assembly: GCA_024666655.1. Lineage (NCBI taxonomy): Eukaryota > Metazoa > Chordata > Actinopteri > Pomacentridae > Dascyllus > Dascyllus trimaculatus. Next base: position 16,610,660 of record CM045446.1, read on the forward strand.
CTTGTATTTGTATTTATACATTCGATAAAAGGTGACATGAGGGATGAGACAATGATGGCCCTAACACACACACACACACACACACGGACTGCGCGTACACTCACAACAACAGCTGGCAGATTGCAGCTACCCTATTACAATGATAATAGCTTTGTCCGCGGTGGTGCCCCACTTTTTAATTTTGATTTCGGGAGGTGAGTGAAGTCATTATGTCGCAGCCCTCGCCTGGTTTTATGAACAATCCAATGCCCCAGAGGCTTCCTTTCGCTGCACCCGCACACAAACAAATAGCCACACATGGACAACAGACATGCACACTTACACACACATCACAGCGTGTCGGTCTCCTCCCCCCTCCCCAGTGATTTGCCCTGCCATTAGGCCCACAAGTTCCAGAGGGCTGCAGAGCGAATGGGGTGTCCCAGACCCACTCAGCGTCAGAAACACATCACTTAACCCTGACGCTCTCACCCGCCTTCGCTCGGCATGAAAAGCCAAAAGCCCTTTCTAGTTAGGCCCTGCCTGTCTTGCTTCTATTGATTTTGTGACAATGGCAAAGTCCAGTGTCAAATCAAGTAGCAAATCATTGAGAGAAAGTTTCAATTAGTTTTTTCTCCTTGCTTCTCCTGAAATTAAAGGCTACAGCAGATTGTGCTCTGTCCTCCTCTGCTCCATCCTGTCAGGGGTAATGGGCTGGTGGCAGAGGGTGAGAAGAAGAGGTAACAAGCCCACAAGCCTTAGCCTTTTGAAAAAAAAAAACGCGGCAGAATAGCTCCAGTGTTTGAACATCGCATGTAGCCACATGATCGTAATTAGAGAGTAGCTCTGTGCAAATCTGTCAAAAATAAAACAACCTAAAAATAAAAGCAATAAGAAGTCGTGGCTTTGCTGATGAAAGAGCAAGCCAGGTAAAATATAACCAGCGCCGATATGATGCGGCTGTGATTCCAAACCTGTTTTGTGCACACGGTTGCATTTGATTATTTGTCAGCCTCACATGCATGCGGCACATAATGAGGAGTGTGGGTTCAGCAGTGATTGGATTAGTTGAGGTTCTACATCTTTTGACTTCTGCACACTTGTAATGGAGATGGAGCTGGCTCTAAAGTGATTACTGTCTTATTTAATCATTTCACGAAAAAAATGTTCTAATCAATTCTGCAAGTGTGCAGCCAGATGTTTGGAGTTTCTATAATTGAGTTATTTCAGTCAGACAAACAGAGATGTGTTTGGTCTAATTAGACTCCGTTGTCAGGGAAATCAAAAATTCTTCAAGCGGGAGCTGAATGCTTTTAATACACCCATTGAGTGATGTATCATTTTTAGAATTAATTTCTGATGCAATAAAAACTTGTCTGATCTTCGGATGTTCCTGTTCATCAAGAGCTGTCAGTTATTTCTGTCATAATTCGCTCAGAACAAACTGTTTAGAAAGTACATTGTTTGTTTCCGTTTGATCTTCGCAGAGCAATCAGGCGGTCACAGATATTTATAGCGCTCTTCCTCAATCTTGGATGGAATTAATAATTCTTTGCAAATGAATGGGCTCTCTACTTCTGTCAACGTATGTGGGCACAGAGATGCTTTGTGATGTTAAAGCACATCTGAGCATCTTATGGTTTTTCTTTCAATTCGCGTACATGCAGAGCTTTGAAAGGAAAACCATCTTTACTTGGACTCGGCTGATTTTCTTCCTGGCAGCACTTAGCCTGTGTGACTTCATTACCCCCGTCAGGCCCGCCAAGCACATTGGCTAATTACTCAGTGAGTCCAGCATTGGCAGGTAGTCGCACACATATTGATCAAAGTGCTTAAGGCTGGACTCTCAAGCAGAAATTAATCAGGCATTATTTTTGCTGAGGAAAAATATTAAATTTCAAGCTGCTCTATGTTTGATGTGATGTGGATGATGTGGTGTTTACAAAGCAATATTTTTTTCTTTGCTGGATTATTGCCTGAGCTGAAGATGACATCAGGGAAAATGAATCACTGTGCAGTGACGTGGAGCCATCCAGGGTAGAGGAGCCGCTCCGATCGCAAAGTCAAAAGATTTCTGGACATTTAATAACTGGCTCCAAAATACCCAGTTCATTCCACATTCCAGTCCAACCACCACCTTCAGGGGTGAAGATTTCGAGGCGAGACAGATTAAAAAATAAATCATCACAAACTAGTGCCAATAATATTACCGTTGAGCTCGTGTGTTATTTAGCTGTGACCGCTGCTTGTGGAACATGGATTCATGTTCTTTTTAATACTTCACAAACATAGTTTTCCTTCATCTTGCCACACAGGATGAGAAAAAATGTCATTTGATTGTTAGAGGGGTTATAGCCTGTCAACTCCTCAAATCTGATTAAATCCCTCACATCCTAAATAATTGATCAGACTTTTGTAATGGATCGACTGTGGGTTGGTATCAACACTTTTCTGTTGTGTGAAATTGCAATGCAGTATTATTGGTTTGTATATAAACAGCTTTCCACCTCAGTCACATTTTGCATGTCATAAGCTTTGCACATGAAATGGCATTGCAATCTCCCTATAGTTCCTAAATTGCATTCTCAGCCATTCGTCAACAACCGGACCGTCACCAAGGAGACCAGGACTCACATCCCCCTTGGGACCAATATTCATTAATTAAAGTTTCATTTTCACTCATTGTTTACTTTCAGTTTTCAATCAGTGTTTGATTAGACTTTGGCATACATACAACAGTCATCCACAAAATTAAGACCACTGACAGGTGAAGTGAATAACATTGATCTTATTGGGTACTATGTGGTCTTCTGCTGGAAAACCTTGGATTTTGTCATCTGTGTTGATCTGACTTAGACACCCTAATAAACATTTTCCCACAACAAGCACACTCCCTCATGCAAATGGTAACTCCAAATGTCACTGGCCTACACCCGCACAAAAATGGACCCTACCACATGGCAAAAACATCAAACAATCAGAAAAGATGTTGATTTGACCTCCAAACTTCCTACACCCCATTCTGATCAAGCATCAACAGGATGCAGTGGAACAAGTTTGATTGACAGAAGCCCCACCACTGCACAAGTCAGAGTATGCCAAAGATCCAGTGCCAGTGTCCTGGTGCCAGACCCCATAGGACACCCTGAGAGATCCTCTAGTCCATGTCCAATGCTTTAGAGCATTTTTGAGCACAAAAGGAGGACCAACACAATATTAGGCAGGTGCTCATAATGTTATGCCTGATCGGTGTATTTAAAAGTTGAATTATGTTAGCTGTGATTTTGGATGCAGCTTAAAAAGGCCAGTGTACTCTGTCAAAATTGTTAGATGGATAGATAGATAGATTCAAAAATGTGTGCGAAATCAGGAACTTTGTAACTTTTAAAGAACAGACAATACAACTTCAAGTTCAGCCATGCGGTGGTGGAAGAAGTATTGAATACAGCAATGTAAAAACACTATTACAAGTAAAAGCTCTGCATCAAAAATGCTTCTTTTCTCTTAAAAGTATACAGCAGCAAAATGCTGTTAATGTATTAATGGTACCATTGATAGATTATTCATAGTATAGCATCAGTGTGTCAGCAGCATGTCACTGTTGTAGCTGCTGCAGGTGGAGCTAGTTTAAACTACTTTACATCCAGTTTTATATACAAGGTTCAGGGGGGGGGGTCTAATTCACAAATCTGTTTTAGTTTTTTCTTATCTTTAGTTTTTGGTGAGATATTGGAACATTTATTGAAATGAAACCATGTGAGAAGCTGAGGAAAAATCACTGTTAAGTGGAGCCGTTAACAACTCACAGACAGGTGGAAGAAGCCAAACATGTTGGAAACCACTGACTTAATCTTATTATAACCTGCATCTTGCAAAAGCTTTTAGATAAATGTAGATAAGCAGAAAGTACAAAATGTCCCTCTGTAACACAGTGGAGTGGAAGTATAAAGAATCATACAATGAAAATACTCAAATAAAGTACAAGTACATACAATCTGTACTTAAACAGAATACTTGAGTGAATGTACTTAGTGGCTTTCTACCACCAATAACCACTGTAAACTATACATACATGATTTCCACTGGACAAAATGTACAAACCATTTCTTTCCGAACACAGTCTTGAGTATTTTAGTGCTTTAATAAGAAGTAGACCAGCGCACCATTCAAGTACTTTTTAAAAATTGTTCCATTTTTTTGTCCCCATTAGTCAAATTTTCTGGTGCTGTCTCTTTGTTGAACATATTTCCAAAATTTAGTGTCGGCAACAGTGATGGTCACTTGAAATGCTAATGTAAAGATCAGGTGGAATAATAGTTTTACCATTAACTGATACAGTTGTTGGGGTTGCTAATGCTAACCCAACTTCTACATACACAGAAAAAGATTTAATATTTTTTCAAAGTGAGAATTCTGAGAATAATATAGTCATTTTACACATTTTCACTTTGTAATCAGTATCATCATTTTCTGTATTCTATTGTATGCATAAGTTTTGATGAGTTTAGTGTGTAAGTCTGGTTAGTGTCTGGAGTTTAAATGAAAGTATGTGTTCAGTACCCCCCTGGATTTATCTGAGGTCATTTCTGTAGCTTGGTGGGCTGCCAAGAAGCCTGGATTGAAACGTACGTTAGCAGCGTGATTAACGGATAATGACAGACCCGGGTGTCGATATGTTCTGCGCTCAGATTTGTAGTGTGGGCATTATCACAGGCTCAGGTCCAGTATATCATCTAAAGGGAGTCAGCAGAGAGGTGTGGTGGGAGAGCAGTGCGGGGGCCACAACAATCCTCAGAAAAGAGAAAAAAAAGAAGAGAAAAGATTCGAAGCTCTCCCGGTGTCATGTGGAGCTTATTTCTCATTTTCGTGCACAGACAGTAAATACCTTGCTTTTTTGTCGGTGCTCCTGACCTGAACCTGTGACCTCCCCTTGGTCTCTGATGATACTCCCATGGTCCCCTGCTCAAGGCTGCCGAGCAGGCAGGTCCAGCCCTTGTAATTCACAGGCTTCTAGATCGCCTGCCACAGTGTATTGATTTTTGTTTCCCCAATCTCCAAGAGAGAAGCAAAGAAAAGATTAAAAACACTGTCAGTTTGAAGTTGAATAAGAATCCTGCACGGGGGAGATACCTTGGAGAGCAAAGGGTCACAGCTGAGGTACGTATATCTCTTTACAGGCTTAACCCTTGCTTGGCCTGTAATCCAATTATCAGTACACATGAACGGCTTGTGGACAAGAATAGTATTTTGATATCTACATTTTATCATGCTAATTAAGATCACAGCTATTTATATAATAGAACACGAGGCTTTGAGTTAGAATGTAGTTCTACCCTAATGAAACTGTAATCTAATACAACCTTTATTGCTGATCTTTGAGCCTCAGTAAAAAGCAACCGGACTTTTCACTTTGGGTTTTGAAGATGCTTCACCTCTCATCCAAGACCTTTTCTTGGCTTAAACTGACTGATGAGGAGTTGCAAGTATTTATTGTCACCCCCAAATCCCATGGCTAATGGCCCATTAACAACCCAAGACCCACATGCCTCAAGATGCTAATGGTGGTGAAACTTTCTGAGTAGAAATCTCAAGACTGCATTGTAAGTACCTGACAAGTGATGTTGTAGACACCGTCCTCTGTTTCGAGAAGGTTGCTTCAGTTAACACAGATGGATTCTTTCACTCCTCAGTCAAACCATTCATTGTTGTTCAAAGATGTCTACAGTTTAAAGCAGTAGCTTCATCTGATCTCAGCATTTACTTGGCAAACTAACTAAAGCAGAACTCACAGCAGGAGTTTTATCCCTGTTGTCATCAATCAAGGAAAAATCTGGACTGGGATGTTTGTCCTGATCCTGTAGTGTGAAGGGGCACTATGTTCAAATCTGTGCGAGTGCATGTCTAAGATTACACACAACAATATCTGTGAAGTTTCTCTTTATGATGCATGCCAATTTTAAATCAGGATTTTTAAAGTCCTGCACTGTGAACCCAGCATAAGCTAACCGCCAGTCTTCATCCCCATACTGTTCTTCAGTGTTTGCCAGTGGGTGAAAACCAGCGCCAGACTCACTTTCATTATGGGATGACCTTTGTCCATTTGGCGTTTGCATTTGTTTGGTGCTGTGTCTGCCATTTTTGGAGCTGCTTGTTGTCTGGCATGTGTCTTTTTATAAAGTCCAAACCTCACCAGCACACTGTTACTGGCTGGAGGCTACATATTCACTGCCCAAATACTGCAGCCAAGAAACTGGTAAACTGATAAGTAATTTGAAAAATACAGGCCAAGGACAGGGTGTCGTGGGTCATAAGTGGTGATGGAGAGGGACTGTATTTGTGTGAATCTATACTTTTCTTTTTGTTTACAAATGTCCTTCATAGTAATCATTCAGTGTTTTGGTTCACTCTTACAGTTCTCATCAAACTTGTTTCCAACTACAACAAAGCTGTTTCCAGCTGTTTGTTGCAGCTGAAAAGGCGCAGATAAACTCATTGGAAGCAAATGTAATGACAAAGTGACTAGATACCAAAAATAACAACGGCAAAAAAGATTAAAAGGAATGTGAATATTGGATTTTCATTAATTAGTCAGAAACAAAACTAAATAAATGCTAATGTTGATCTGTGTCAACAGGAAACAGTCTGCTAGTATGTTTGTTATGACAGGTTCAGTTAGTTTCAGTGCTGCCAAGTGGCCATAAAAAACAATCAACAGTTCAAGTGCAGTGCTCTCCAAAAGTATGTTTATATACAAATATATACACACAAACATATATTAAACTTTTGAACATATACTGTATACACTACATATATGTTGCGTTCAGATCTTAAATTTAAATGCCAAAAGTAACAAAAATATTAGCTTCACTGCTGTGAAAAATATTTGGAGACTCAAAGTATATGTATATACAACTGGGATATATTCTTCTATTAATTTAAAACATAAATAGCATCATATTCATTTTGTCACCACTTGATAGTTGTGTCAAATTCAGCAATGAGATCGTCACTGGTCCAAAGTTTTTTGCCCAAACACATTAACACCCAAAAATATACTTCCAAACTGAACCTGTCTCTGAAGCTGAGACCTGGACCCAGAGAGGTGACATGAAATACTGAACCCAAAACCAGCTCGACACAGCGACACATTCAGCATCAATTTCACAGTTGACTGCTAATAACGAGTCCATTAACAAGTCCAGAATCAGCTTTTCAGTGTGGCTGCATTAATTAAGATAACTTAAACTGTTCACCTTTTTAAACTATAACAATAGCTCATTTGTTGTCAAGGCTGCTAACATTAGCATTGCTAATATATTATCACCTCGGCTGTCCTGGAGTCTGACCTCTGCTCTCTGACCCTTCACCTCCTGATCAATGCTGTCTGATCATGGCTCAGTCTTTACACATAATGTTAAGCAGACCTGGAATAGAACAGAGCCCAACCCAGACCTAACTGGAAGTATAAAAAGCCTGTATGGATCCCATGGAAAGCCTCAGGTGCTAGTATCAGGTGGACTCGTGAAGACCTGTAGTTACCTCTAGTCAAGTACTGCAATACCAGACAGCTTTTGGCTAACAATAATCCAGCAGCAGCACCTCCGCTTTTGCTTTGAAGTGCAGGTAATGAATTTATTTAGATACTGCTCACAACTTACTGATACAAGAAAGCCTGGTTGTTTCTGACCTCCAGGGTCTGATGTTGTCCTGTTTCTGCAGTGTTGTAGAAGTGTACTCTAAGGTGTGTTCAGTACACCATGATGTCACTGTTTTTTGTGGTCAGAGCTGCACAAGTACATGACTTTAAACTTAGCTTTTGAAGGGCCTGAGTGAAACAAGACTTGGGGCTTGAAGCAAGGAACAATTTCTTCTCCTATGCTGTATTCAGGGTTAGGAGAAAGAATTGAGGGAATGACGTTCACAGAATTACTTTTGACATACCTCTCAGAAGCCACAGTTGTTTATTAATAAATAAATTTTGCTTCCATTCTTCATGAAAAGATACTTGATACTGCAAAAGACTTAAATTGTTGATAATGACATCTACAAACGAAACACAAATGGAAGGTATTTGGTGGCATAATTTGCAAAAAGCATAACCTAGAGAGCTTTTGGCTACAGCCCTGATGGATGGCGGTTGTAGTGCAATTCTTGATGTGTTTCAGAAGACAACAATACCAAGTCAGTTTTTTTAAAATGTGAATTCTCCTGTTAACATGAAAGGCCCAAAATTGCCAAAAAATGCATTATCAATTCACCTTGACTTCAATTGGAAATCTTTGTCTGGTAATCGTGTCCAAGTTCAAGCTCATCTTTCAAAGCTGTACAGACCTTTAAGCCATGCATGTTTGTCCGTGTGGTGTAAACTTCAGGTCAAACTAAGTGACACTTTGATCATAATATGCACTAGTGTACTATGTTGAGGGGAAATTTCTTTTTTCCTGAATGCCATTTCAAAAAAACTGGAATATATAGTACCTACATCGAAGCTAATATAAATAGACTTTGTAGCTGAGCCCTGACCTACATATTTTTCTCAACTAAATCAACAGTAGACTAAAATAGGAGGTTACATTAATCAAACAATCCCATAAAAGAACCTCATTACATTTATTTGATGCAGGATGTCAACAGAGAGGTGGCCAAGTCTAAAATGAAAAAAACATTTTGGGAGGCTGCTGAAGACGCTCTCTTGCCTGTGTATCCTTCCACCTCTCTACATTACAGGAAAGCAAGCTGTTGTTAAACCTTCTCATCATTTTACATTCTCAGGACTGTGTGTGTGTGTGTGTGTGTGTGTGTGTGTGTGTGTGTGTGTGTGTGTGTGTGTGTGTGTGTGTGTGTGTGTGTGTGTGTAACTGGCATTTTGATCATGGTAGTCAGGCCCTGTTCATCTCTGTGGTGTTGAAAAGGCTCCTTATTGGCCCTGACCCTACATGAAATATTGTGTTATCAGCTGAGCACGAGTTGCCATAAGGCATTAGGGCTGGCACATTTCTCCGGCTCCCCTCCCCAACAATCCCCATCCACTGGAAAGAGATCACAAATACAGTGCTGTCACTCCCTGTCCGCTCTGTTTACTTGATTTCTATCTATCTGTGGTCGAAGCAAGGATGTCAAATCAAGTCAGGCTCTGTGGATGTCTTTTAAATATGACTACTGAAAATTTTAAGGAGGGCTCCTGCCTTCCAAACTTTACAGATCTAATTTAATTACCATATATGTACACACACACACACACGTGTGAGTGTGTGTGTGTGTATATATATATATATATACATATATGCGTATATGTGTATATATATATATATATATTTGTATATGTGTATGTGTACATATATATATATATGCGTATATGTGTATATATATATAAATATATATATATATATATATATGTATATGTATATGTGTATGTGTACATATATATATATATATATATATATATATATATACATATATATATATATATATATACAGTAACAGACTCTTGGACTCTTCATATACAGGTGATAACTCTAATAAAAGATGACACAAGACATAAGAAAACAAATTACAGGGTGACAATTTCCTCAGATGCTGTCACCCAAGGTTCAAATGGCAGCCACTGTGTTCTATTATTTATTGAGTTAGTTGATGAAATGTCATCTTTGATGATGTGATGTTCACAGGGAAGGCTGACGTCTAAGAAGTTTAACTGACATGCATCGCCGTAGCCTTGCCAAAAACATGTACTCTTCTTTAAATATTGAAGGCCTACATAAGGAGGAACATGGAGTCCTTTGTGCTGCCTGTCATTATTATACACATGTCAGCTGGTGCAAATTAATTGGCTGGATAGCACTGTTTTTCTGTACACTGATTAAAGGAAATGGGATACCTTTCAGGAATTGTTCCTGTGCAGCTTCGGTGCAGCCAGTTTCCCAGAAATCCCAGACACACAGTGAACATTGAACAGATCACTCTTGTCCTTGTGTGCACCGCTCTGTATTGCACAGTTGCCATGTAGTGCACATTATGATTATTTGTATTTTGTGAGCGTTTCTGGCAAAATTATGAGCACTGAATATTTCATACCAGGAAATATTCTCTATTGGATTTATACTACACTATCACTTTATTAAACTTGCACAGAAATAGGCAACAGAAAAGAACAAACGCCAGCTGACAGGATACACTGCACCATAAAAATTCCACAATTTACAGTGCATGATATTGTATTTTATGTTATTCATAGGAATTTGCCTTCAGGCAACTTCACGAGCCTAAAGTCTTGCACAATATGCCGGGCCTCCTCAAAGGGCATATTAGTGTTTGCTGTTGCATATTAATTTAGCATCCAGAATGACTGACTGGATACAACCCACCGTGCTCCTTTATGCCTTCTTCTCTCACCCTGGAGGGGTAATATTGCAGGATTATGAGTCCTGTGTGTTAAATTTATACATCCCCCCTCTTTCCACTCCTTTTTATCTCAAGCAATTATGTCTTTCACCCCATCAATCTGTCACTCAACATCTACTTATACCCACCACACTGTTGTGCCGGGAGACTCGTCTGTTGGTTCACAGCTAAACACTTTTTGATCCGTCTGCATTTAGCTAATACAAAGATTGTGACTGCGGCCTGCATGCGGCGCACACAAAGGTGTAATTGTGGCAAGTGACTCGTTAAATCAACTCACATGCAGCGCAGCCGAAGAAGTAAAGTGACACATTTGCTCTGTCGCTGTTAGCCAAAAGCTACATTCAGTATTTACATGATGCCCAACAATCAGATTGAATAGTTATTTTTTTGCCATGTTGTCATGCCTCCATATGGCTGTACAGGTGTGAGGGGAGAATATGTGAGGAATCTATCACTACTGTACCGCAGCGGCGCCAGTTATTTTTGTTTGTCCCGTCCTCTTTGGTGGAACGCGGGGGACTCAGGGAGCGTGTTGAGCGGAAAATGTGCAAGCGGAGGATCAATGAGAGAAAAAAAAACAAAACATAAGCCCATGTGCATAAAAGAAAAGAAAGCACAAACAGAAGCACACCCACACATCATAAACACACGCACACATGCAAACATTATAAATACACAGCGTAAACCCAGGTGGATTTGGTGCAAGCTGTTTTCACTGGCAGCAACCCCCACCACCACCACCCCCCCACAGCCACATCCCAGCCCTGTTCAGCAAAGCTGTCACAGCGGCAGCACTCATAATGAAGGGTAAAATATTTTATTCAGATTTATTAATTTGAAAATGAAGCATGCCTGTCGACAGAGGGACAGTTCTTCTCAATCTGTCAACGCGGAGCCACTCTGCGCTGACACCAGGATTCATTTGTCTTGTCGGCTCTGACAGTCGGATTCTCCCAGTGCTCTGCGGAGAGGGATCGCCCAGGGATTTTTTGAGCTGGATAAAACACATTCCGACAAGGAACAGCCTCTTTATTAATGCAAATTAGGCCAGAAAAATTCCAGCAACAGCTACTTGGCTCCAGAGTCCTGGCTCCATTCTCTCTCTGTTTTTTTTTTTTTTTTTGGGGGGGGGTGCTGGTGGTGTTAATAAAAGCAGCCTCGGTGTGTTTGTGAGAATTGGGCCTGCAGGAGGACCTGTCACACAGCAGCTGTGACACTCTCCACACATGGGACCAAATTTTGGAGCCTGTTCTGCACTTTTAGGTGCCCTTTCCAGGTATAATTGCTCCCATCACAACAATGAATACTTCTTGCATTCTACTTTCTCTAAAGAAACAGAACTAGCACGCACTCAGGCATTAATTGGGGTTAACCTATTGAATTGCTTATGTATAATGAGTCCATATTAGTCAAACCTCCTGCCCTCTATTTTCGATTCTACTTTGCATCAGGACGTATGGATTTTCTTCTCTGCTGCGTCTCCGTGTGTCTGTTTAGTCCAGAGGCCAGAGGACTCACGAACTGTGGCTGACTTGCGCTTGCCTGGATGAGTGCAGGCGAGTTGTTGTTTTATTTCGCCGAGAGTCCTTTGACATTTATCTCTCTTCACCTGCTCTGTGATGGTGATTCCAAGTGACAGGGTCTCCTCTCTCTCTCTTCCTCCTCTGTCTTTCTGTCCGTCCCCCCCCTTCTTCTTCCTCACCGTTTTCCATCTCCTCTTGCACCATCCCCCCCTTCTTTGCTCGTCTTCCTTTCTCCTCCAAACCCCGCTGCAGCTTCATGCATCCTAACCCCGGCCGCTGTTGGCACTGTGCAAAGTAAATTGAACTTGGTGCGCTGGGGGACCCTTAAAGGGGAAATGCGTGTCAGTCAGGGACATTCGATGGGAGACAGCTCAAGATGGGAAGGCGAGGGTGAAGACGTGCATGATGGGATTGCTCTCTTATAATGTTTAAAATAGGACAGCCTCTCTGATCCTTCAATTACTTAAATGGACGAGATAGGGAAGAAGCACGTGCCGCCACTGTAGCTCCACTGTAACGCTGAGATTAGTTAATTGGTTATCCTCTGCTACAAGGTAGAGACTGTATTTCACTCCAGCAGTCAGGAGGCATCACTTATTCAAAGTCCTCCCACTGTCAATAAACTGTAACACAGAAGGGCTTCTGTCCGGCCTCCTGCAGTGTGGGTTTACTCTCGCTGGAAGACAGATGTAGCTTATATGCAACCAGCACCACACTGTAGCTATTTCTGAGAGGCTCCTTTTGCTGCGCAGCCTGCTGCAGACTAAAATGTCAGCCAGGGAGGTGGCTCCTTCAATTTGTTTTCATCCTGTGTATTGGCGAACTCTTCTGGGAAAAGTCACCTTAATTGCAAAGGCTTCAATACTTGACCTCACCATCAGTTCATTAACCCAGCAATAAAAGAAGCCCTCATTCTGCCAGAACTGCACCCGGTCTGCCCATTCGAAAACCATCTCACTTTCGCAACCCCGATTTCCCCCCCAGAGTGAACGCCTCTGCAAGCCACCCACTTTATCAATTGCCTTCATAATTTTAAAAGCCTTTTTTATGTTGTTGTTTTTCTCTCATATAGTAAATGGAGCCATAATTTAATATTTTAATGCATGTTAATGTGTTGTTTAACCTTCTAGCAACAATCAGGCGTCTCTAAAAGGTTAACCTTGAACGTGAGCCAGTGCAGACAGCAGCACAATAACGCGTCAATCTTTGAAAAACATCTCTGTCTAATGGATTAGTGGTTGATTGCACAGCCCCATCTCGAGGTAGATGCCGTATATATTGGATAGGCATTAAAACGAGCATTTCTCAATTTTCTCCCTCAGGGTCAATGGATCGCTAGGGCAACAAAACGCTGAGTCAACGCTTGCCTGTTAATTTATCTTGGGTTTGATTATAGCTTCATTTACGTCTCCATGCAGCCCACCAGCAGCACAAAAGTTGAACAGGTTGGATTTAAAAGAAAGGAGGGGTCTATTCAAAGTTCACTTGAGAGATCTCTTTCCTTTTATAATAGATCGCTGGTTAGAGTATAAGGCATTGTGAAAACATGGCAGACCTGCACTGACATGAGAGGTAAACAATATTGTAAGAAATATGACAGGTAGCTAAAAAAAGGAGTTGTCTTGGAATGAATGAGAGAAAGGGCATGCAGCTACTGGTGTGTGAAGGGTAACTAGACTGTCAGTAACCTTTATGTGATGGGCTGACATTGTATCTATCATATTAAGGATTGGTCAGGTGGAAAAGCAGCGATCAGGCACAGCTTAATATCCTCTGCTCTAAAAAAAGAGGAATTCTATGAATGTGAGTCATTTCAGTTATTTACTTTAACCTGAGACATGTGATTTCATATTTGTGATTCACTGCAGTGCATTTCTAACTATTCCGTTTATCCAGCTGAGACAGTGTAAGGTTTTAGTATGCTTCGAAGATGGGACTTGTCTGATCTTTTCTGCAATGTGTGCAAAGATGTGACGCAGGCAGGATTTAACTTCTCTCTTAAACGAATTTCTTCACTTGTTACAATCAAATGCATCCTGAATGTTTTGGAAAAGAGCCTAACTGTGCGCTTTTCCCCTTGTGGGTGATTAATTGCATTGAGCTGACAAAGGTACACAAAAGACAAACAATTTCTAGAGAGACTTGGGAGGAAGTAGAATGCCAGCTCTACTACCGGAGAAGATATTTTGCAAAACCTGAGATTAAATTTAAAGGTTCAGTGTGTAGGATTTAGGGAGACGTGTTTGCAGAAATGGAACATAATACAAGAGTTTACCAAAATGTGCGGAGACTGTTTGTGGTGCCCATGCACGGAATGTGTCACATGTAAGCAATATGTGCGATCAGTAGCTGTCATGAATCGGCATGTTGTATAATGTCACTCGATCATCATCAGGATCTGTATTACACATTTTTCAGAGACACTTTAGGTGCGCATTTCCAATTTCTTGATGGATCTTAATCTGGTGCAACAAGCAAATACCTCATTTTGTGTCAGTCAGTAGTGGGGATGATCCAGCCTTCATGTGGAGTATCATCACTGAGGTCAGGAGCACCAGGAACATGCACATTGTTTTCTTCAAAATTTACATTTGTGAATTCATGTGCCAATGTCGGAAGAGCTCTAGTGCAAGGTCCTAAGGTGTATGAGGGAAAACATTTGGTGCAATGGTGCTCCAGCATGCTGTATGCCTGGTCACAGCGAGGTGATTACGCTTAGGTGTTTTGGCCACAACAACACAATTGTTGCTTCCCACCCACTCTCCATACCATATTTCTCTGTCATTGACTTCTTTCTCATCCCCAAAATGAAATTCAAGTTCAAAGTATGCGCCCTTAAGGAGATTCGGTGCTCACCACAGACGGTCCTTGACATCAACAACAGGACTTCCAATGACTGTTACAAATGTTAAAAAAGCACAGGCACCAATACGTCACTGCACAAAGACACTACTCTGATGGTGGCCAAATTTAAATCAGGTACAGTTTTTATGGACACAGTCTTGTACCTTTTTCATCACCCCTAGAGTTCATTATTTTGTTTTCATTACCTCCGCCAAGGAGGTTAAGTGATGGCCGGCGTTGGTTTGTTTGTTTGTTTGTTTGTTTGTGTGCAAAAATAACTCAAAAACTCATGGACAGATTTGGATTAAATTTTCAGAAAATGTGTGAAATGGGACAAGGAAGAAATTATGAAATTTTGGGACTGTTCCGGATCACCATCTCGATCCAGGAATTTTTTTAATGTAAGTGTAACCGGGTGGACAATTAAATGCGGTTTACTCTAAAAGCCACCAGAGGGCACTCTTGTTTTTGGGGTAACCCCCTGTGACCACATGAGATTTTGGGGCTCCACGCAACAAACAGCGACAATGACGGAGTTCCTTTCCTTCCTGAGCGACTTACGCAGGGTTGGGCCGGCATTCTTATCTCCGGTTGTCTAAGAAGCTGGGAGGCCGTTAGGAGCTGCTGCGCTAGGCGCAGATACAACAAACTTACATAACAAAATAAGTGTGTTAGCCAAAGACGCTCAGTGTTTGTCTCAGTGGTAGTTTATCTGTCTATCTGCTGTTCGTGTCCCAAGTCTCCTCAGTTTATCCACCCACCCTCACATCTGTCTTTATCCCTGCTCTGTAACCAGAGGCTCCACCTCTGAAAAGGTGCATGTGAGATGCCTGCGATACACTACAGTGACAGTGGTTGAGCAATGGGCCTGTCTTGTTCTGGGGCCCCTGCTGAAGCACAGTTCCCCTTTGTTCTGTGATGTATTGATCCATTCAGACCTCCTCCCGAATGTACTTCGCTGGTGCTCACTCTGCTCAAACCAGCTTGTGCCATGGATCTTCCTCTAATGCTTGCTCTCACATGGCAGCTAGAAAACGAGCCAAACCCAGTGACTTTATTTTCTACTCCAGTTATAACGATTGTGAGAGCAATTGAAAACCTGTACGTTTTATTTTTTATGCTATTCAATATAAAGGCCTTCAGACTTTTTGTTGTCCATCATATCGTCTGCATCCTTAAAAGACCTGCGCAGGCAGATCAATTGATTGTCTGCTCCATGTCTCTACAGTAATGTATTATGTGCCTTAAGACCTTAAGGCATTGTTAGGAGAGGGCTCATCTCAAAGTCTTCGGGTCACACTTTATATTCTGACATAAAGAGGATGCATCTTGAGCAGCTCGTGTTGCTCATTGCCAGGTCACACAGAGTGTAATTAACATGCCATCTCACTTGCAGCTGTGGTGACTCATTAGTAGTGTTACACTGAGGCAAAAGAATATTTAATTAATTTAAAAAAAACACACAGATTATACTACAGCTATAAGGTCACCTCTTTGTCTTCTATTAGCAGCAGGCGTCTGCACATACATGCAGTGTTGCATGTTTGAAAACACGGCAGCCGAGGAGCACACATGCAGCAGTTTCTCAGTCCAAACGTATTAGAATCAAAGACAGGGTTACGTGTATGAATCCGATCCATTAGTGCTGCCTCCACGCAGGCTGAAAGCCGTGCAGGCTGAAAGCCATGCAGGATGAAAGGGAGGATTTATCTGCGCAAACTCATCACATGATGTGACCCGGGGCCTGCAGCAGAAAGGTCTCTCGCTCAGGTGCCATGGAAACCAGCCCACCTCTGGCTGCTCGTCCCTTCGTCCTCCAGTCACCCTCTGTGCTTTTCCTGAGGAGGCTTCCTGGGCCTGTTGACTGTCTGAGTTAGTTTTAAACTAGTGCGGTCAATTGATTAAAATATTTAAGTGCAATTATTCGCATGGATGCCATAGTTAACTCACGATTAATTGCAAATTAATCGCACATTTTTATGTATTGTAAATGTTACTTGAATTATTTTAATACTCTTATCACCATTGTTGCCTGGTTTTGATGAGGAGGAGGCGGAGAATTCCCATCAACTTGATGGCCACGTGTTTGGCCATCAAGTGGTATTTCAGACTGGATGTGCTACGATAACTCAGTTCACACTGACAATACACCCAGATAACTTCAGTCTTGTCAATGGTAGGGCTGGATCCGAATATCTGAATATCCGAATATTCAGTGGTTGTGGTGGTATCCGGATAATAATTTTGACATCCAAATATTCGTGACCCCCCCCCCCCAAAAGAAAAAAAAAATATTTATGAACTGGAAGAAGTTTGAAACCACTTGGACTCCTCAAAGAGTGTGCTGTCTGGTAGAACTGGGCAACCAGGCAAAAAGAGTCTTTGTCAGGGAGGTGACCAAGAACACAATGAACTGTCTAACAAAGATTCAGGAATCCTCTCCAGAGATGGAAAACCTGCTGCAAGGATGACCATCTCAGCAGCTCTGCAGCAGTCGGGCCTTTATAGTAGACCAGCTGAATGGAGTCACTCTGGGTAAAATACATATGATAGCCTGCTTGGAGTTTGTCAAACTCTGAGAAGTCTGAGAGCATGAGGAAAGAGATTTTTTGGAGCAACCTGGGAAGAAGCAATGTGTTCAAAAGCAAGTACTACTCATCACCTGTTAATACCGTCCCTACACCAAAGCATGGTGGTGGCAGCATCATGCTATGGGGCAGCAATAACAGAGACACTGGTCAGACCTGAGAGTAGAATGACCTAGACAACATTGGAAGAGCTTCAGGACAAAATCTGCTGCTGTCCCTGAGAAGCCCAGAGTTTAACTCCAAAGAACATCTGTAGAGGGACCAGAAGATAACAGTTCACTATTGCTTCTCATCCGATCTGTTAGAACTGCCCAAATCCAGATCTTTAGGAAAAACTGCAGAAACTTACCTAAGAAGACACAAGAAGCAGTAACTGTGGCAGTCTAAACTGTGCTGCTAAGTTACCATGACTTACAAATAATGATGCCTCCCTCGGTCTCCTCTCTTAAATACTGTATGTAAGTTGATGAATCCACTGAATCCTTGTTTAATGACGCACAGCTTCCATGTATGGAGGACAAAACATATGTTGTTGAGTAAATTAACTAAATAAATAAAGAGAGAAATGCATAATGGAAGACTTCAGTGGGATCACTAAATACCCTTTAGGTGTATTATTTTTGTTTGTGTACATAGTACTTGCACTTATCCAGTTCACATGACTTAGGCAGCCAGCATCAGTAGCAGAAACAGTTCAACCATGTTTAACCCTTATCACCACCATTCTCTGGACAGAAGTGGGTTGAACCTGATTTGCCTGTTGCCCAGAATAACTAAAACAGATGCAATCAGATTTATGATGTGACCGACAGAAACGTAAAGTTTATTAAAGCACATTGATTTTATCCAGATATAAGACACTGACAATCTGCAGTGCGTGCCGTTATAGACTGGTGACCTGTTTGTGCCGGACCTCTTCACATGTGCTTGCTGAAAGGACAAACTTCACTATAGTGTTGCCCAGATCAGCTACTTACCCATTTCAAAGAACACATCTGACTACAAATGCAAGTTAAAACCAATTAGGTCAGACCACTAAAGGAAAATAAATCTTAAATATCTTAATTTTCTTAGTAGTCATTTAATAAGGTGACATCATTCGAGCTGTGTCTTATGATTTATTTCTAGTCAGGTTCTGTCCTCTGCTGCTGCCCTGGAGGATCTACAGTGCAGAGGTGTGAGGGCCGAAGCTGCTGCCGTGTCCTACACCTGGGCGTTATATTTGCCACCACTGTTAGATTCTGCTTTTGTTACTTTTAATAGCTGTGACGGTCTCACAGAATCCCACAAGGGTAGATGGCACTCTGCTCAGGGAAATTCATGTATTCAGCCCCAGCGCTCCGTAATATATGGCTGATGTCTCCGGTGCAAATTAAGCATTTTACAGGACGTCTATTAGCATTTCCTGTTTTATCACTAGTGAGTGGCTGATCATGCATCAGCCTGGCAACGAGTGGATGAAGATCACTGCCAGCGCCGTGATTTGTTTGCCTTGCCATGTAGCCTGAAAGTATCAGCATATATTTAGATTTCTAAATGCCCTGCTAACATAGCTTAGCAGATGTTGGGGAGTCATATGGATGTTGGTGTAACAGAGACCCCCTCAGGTATTCTCATTATTCTACTACTGAGCAGATGGCAGGGAAACTTACCACACTTACTATTATCCATCATACATATTCTGCTCCCAATTTACATAGCTGCTGCTTCACAAGAGCTCCTACAGGGAGAGTACCTATCTCCAGGACTGCTCTGCAGCTCCACCTGAGGCTTAGGGAGACAGTCTGAGATGTCACTGCCACTACGCCTCAAACTCAAATATGCTAATGGTTGTACAGAGGAATTCCAATGGGTGCGTTCCAGTTGTATATTTTGAACTGCGACAGAGAGAAATATGCAGCTTGATGATTTTTAAATAGTTTAATATCATTCAGGAGATGTTTTACTATGAAACAGCCTTAATAAGATGGTAAAATAGTGGCTTTTGCTGCATGTGAGAGCATTTAAATGTCACTTATCTGGTTCTCAAGACTCCAACCTGATGCATTTGCATGTGCAGGCATTTCAAAAATAAACGGACATTAAAATTCTCTAAAAGTTACTTTCTACAAGCTGTGGCTCCTATAAACACTCAGCCAAAAGTGAAAACAGTGCTGATTTTCTGTATTTGTGTCTCTCGCTGGTTGTTCGAAGATCAGCCTCAGTCTGGATGTGGTGATGACATATATTTCAGAGCGCCAATCAGCATTTAGCAACATTTCAATCACGCTGTCATAGCATTTGTGACTAGCTGAGCGTAAATATTACCTGAGGATATTTTTTGCAGCACTCATTGATGTTTATTTAGTCATGAATATTTAAAGGCACCCCATCACGTTTTGGATTGCTAGTAGCACAATGGTACAATGAAGTGGATTCCTGTTTTGCTTATTCTCATGCACACGCACAACCACACAATATACACGTACCTGTTTATGGTTTTTCATTCTTCTGCTGATCCACAGGTGGAAGTAACTTGCCAAGAAGTGCAGCTCTGCATGAACAAATGCAGTATAGATGAAGACTGCTAACAAGCAAACACAAATGTAAACAATTTACTTTTCTCAAAGGGTGAATGTTTTATGAGCATGCAGGAACCTCCAGGGCTGACAAACTGCAGTTCCTTCAGTGTCCACTTGAGAGTGGCTCCAAAAGTGAGTCAATCCCCATAGAGCCCTATGTTAAAATGTGTAACGTTACAGCAGAAATAAACATGTTTACAGCCTGGTACAGAAAACGATTTTGACAGTTAGCAAGTTTCCTTGATCATGACAACTGTACAGAGGGTGAATTTTTTAAGTAACCAACAAATTTAAATTGTATTAAGGCTTAGAGTTTTTCATAACTGGAGGACTTAGACCCTGCCAAAATGGTGACAGGTAGAGCCATCACATTAAGGCTGCGTTCCAAATCCAAAATACGTACTACAGTTGCTCTGACAAAGTCTGTACTGTTGCATGCAGTTTGCATATAAAATTGTATAAAATTGTTCACGTGTAGCGACTCAAGCTTGTTTATACTCACACTAGATACTGTGATGTATGTGATGTATCTTCTGGAGCAGAGGATTGTGGGTCAGAATAGCCAGAAAAGCATGCATACTGCAAAATGCAACAGGATGTGACAGGATATCCTGGTATTTTTGCCATGCAGCATTTGACACACCATATTTTGGGACACACTAACTCTTTTTCTGTCGTACTAAATAGTATGTTTTTTATGGATATTGGAACTCACTCTGAGTTTCAGTACCCCTCTTCGGGAAGCCTATACAGACATCATGGAGCATATGCAGTTCATGTTTATGAGGAAGTAAATTTATTTACATTTGTTAAGCCTCATGGTTGCAACATTTACTGTAAATAAAGATGGATGAACCCTGAGTGGATGTCATCCATAGGTTTCCTGCAGAATGGTTTTCAGTCTTGGTGTAGTGACTTCAGCCATCGCCATCTTGGCAGTGCCTGACTTCTCTCAACTACGGACTAATCCAAAAATGAGTTGAGTTGAGGTGGGCCATGCAAACATCTCTGGGACTCATCTTATGGACTGTCCTATCGTGGCTACCATCTGTCATTCAAAGCAGCCACTTCCTTAATGATGTATAACTTGAAGCTATAACACAATTTAAATGGGTGAGTTCTATAAAAATTCACCTCCTCCACCTCATGTATGGTAAAATTAGCTATAGGAACCAAAACACTTTGTTGTACCAGACTGTAAAAATGTTTATTTCTGCTGTAAAGCTGGATGTTTTAACATGGATGTCTATGGGGAGTGACTTACTTTTGGAAGCAGCTTCAAGTGGAACTGCAGTTTTGGTACTTTTGCGTTGGCTTCATTTTTCAGCCCAGGAGGGTGCTGCTTCATATGAATAGATATTCATTTTGTTTACAAGAAAACACCACAGGGAGCATTCAGTCTTCTAAAAATACCTTAGATCCTTACCTATGACATGAGTTGGTCATTTCACGAAATACTTTTTGTTGAACAATGTAAATGTTAAAAATGCTGTTAGAGCCTTTATGTCAAAATGATATTAGAGTTGGCGAAGGTAAAGTCGCAGGTAGCAGCAGTTTCTTAAGTACTCTTAAGTATTTACATACGGTCGTCTTTAAGTGTGTTACATCCAGGCCAGTGATTCGCAGAGCACTGTTCATACTTTACTTCCACACTGGAGCTTTTAAAAAAATTTTATGATTTCGCTCCTCCTCCTCTCTTTTCCCTCTGAATGGTTCTGTGGTGGAGGGGAGCAGCAGCAGTGAGGCAGCACTGGGCCTGAAGGGCACTTTTCAGCCTGGCCAGACACACTCGGGCCTTGCTGCTTGGCTGCGCAACATGGGTCACCGCCTTACATTAGGAGGACCCTGCCAAAGTCAGCCAAGCGGAGCCCTGCAACATACCTGAAAATGAATGAACAAAGTGCCCACTGCAACAAAACAAGCATGTCTGACTACCGGACTCTGTTTATGATACCAACATGAAATATTAATGACATCTGAAAGGTGTTTTTCATTATGTGTCTCATCAGTGGATGGATTTTTGTGGCCGTAAATCTTCATGCACATTATCTATCTAATATTTTTAACAAACGAGAAGGGCCCAGCCAATAGTTTTGATTGGTGCACCTTATCTTGGCACAGCTCGGAGATGAAATGGTCTCCTGTGGAGCCAGTGGGGGCTCCGGTGGAGGTCAGAAGGACAGACTGAAGCAGACCTCTTGTCTCAGTCGCTGTTATTTATTTGGAGTTGGGGCTCCATCCATCACTTCATACCATCTCTGTGCTTGTAAAGGCAGCAGCCACATCTCCCAGCTTCTCCTCTGCATCCCAGTCATACTGCCCAATGATCGACGTTTCATGAGAGGCACCTCAAGGTGGGGCTAAATGGTCTTACAGTATATTCCCAATCATGTCGCGTAGGCGGAGTCTGACTCTCATGCTCTCTGCTTGTGTTGCTGCCTGCCTGCCCAGCCTGTACTGTACATGACAAAGGCAAGAGGATGGAGTGAGTGAAATAAATCCACACTTCCTATTTCTCACAGCCACTTTTTTCTCCTCCTCCTCTGTAATTTGCCAGGCAGAGAGAGAGAGAGAGAGAGAGAGAGAGAGAGAGAGCGAAAGGGGGGGTTTGGATCACTGCGCGACATTACAAGAAACGTGCATGTTAGTAGTAGAAACCAGCAGCAGCCTCTCTCCTTTTTACGCACACCCTTCTCCAGTGAAGGCAGCAGCAGTTCAGATCAGATTTCACATTCAGCTCCGACCAGCTGAGAGAGAGACAGTCAGAAAGCAGGAGGGCTCGCTTCTCTCCGCTTTTCCCCCCTTTTCTGAAAA
This sequence comes from Dascyllus trimaculatus, assembly GCA_024666655.1. Taxonomy (NCBI): domain Eukaryota; kingdom Metazoa; phylum Chordata; class Actinopteri; family Pomacentridae; genus Dascyllus; species Dascyllus trimaculatus. The sequence continues at coordinate 16,633,373 of CM045446.1, forward strand.
AACCCTTTTTAGAAAAAAAAAACAAAACTGTTCGGTGAGAAAACGCTCCTGCGTGGAAAACCCCCGGGTGCGCAGCGCAAAAAATATCGGGATTTTTTTTATATAATATTTTTTATTCCTCCCTTCTTCCTTCCTTTTTTTTTCTTCTTTTATGTATTTTTGCAGGATTTCAGCAGCAAGAGCGGCACAGAGAATTAGATAAGAAGGAGGAGGAAGAGAAGCAGCAAGAGATGGACGAGCAGCCGAGGTTGATGCACTCTCACACGGGGGTGGGCATGGCAGGGCACCCCGGCCTGCCGCAGCATATGCAGGAAGGCACCGGAGGAACGGACGGCGACGGGAGGAAACAGGACATTGGAGACATTTTACAGCAAATTATGACCATCACGGATCAGAGTCTGGACGAAGCCCAAGCCAGGTAAAGGGACATGCGCCGGCTCGCTGTCAGGAGGAAGGAAAAGAGGCGGCGGCAAACTGGGCTCCAATAGAAAAAATAAATTGCTAAATTAAAAAAAAAAATACAAAAAGAAAAAAAATGTAGAAAATATCTAAAAATGCATGTTTGGGAATTTATAAAATTACACTACATATAAAAATAAATGAATTTCCTTGCGTAAAACCAGCACTCCAATTAAAATAACTCGACAACCGCGCACAAACAGAAAATTAAAGTGTAATATGAATATGGCGTTTAATTGCCAACGTGTCTCCCACTGAGGGCATTTTAAAACACTTTAATTCAGTCAAGCTGCATTTACTTAACAACACAGATGAAGCTCCTAATTTAGTCTAAATAAGAAATTACAGTAACAGTCCAGACTGGATCTAAAGTGGGGTTTTTTGTTGCTGTTGTTGCAGCAAATGCAACAACTTCAACTTGAGACACATAATTTAAGATCCACGTTGTGCACTTCACATTAAATTTAGTGAAGCTGAAGTTGCACCTTTTAAATGCTTTGTTTTATTGTTGTGGCACAGCAGGTCAGAAAGTATAATTTTGGAATAGCAGGAAAATAAATAAAGCTGAATAAATTGAAGCACCATGTAAGCACATACAGGTGCTGCTAGGAAATAGTTGTAATATTTGTTATTTATTTTCTGGTAATTTCAGTGTTGCATTTACCTCCAAAAATGTGAATGATTACCAGCAGCTCCATTAATTTGGAAGAGCTTTGGATGAGGTCTGTTTTCGCTGCCGCGGTTTGCTCATGAAGCCACTTTTCTGTTGCAGGAAACACGCTCTGAACTGTCACAGAATGAAGCCAGCTCTTTTCAATGTCTTGTGTGAAATCAAAGAAAAAACAGGTACGTCTATACTTATTCTGCACCCTAAAATCCAGAATCACTGCTCTGTTGTTGCCTGAAACTATCCTGACTAGGGCCAAAGGAACACAATAGTCCACACAGCTTAAAAAATCCACAGAGGTTCAGTACTTGCTGTCTGAGAGTGTGTGTTAGTGTGTGTGTTAGGGGGTATTTTATGACCAGTCATTGCTGTTCAGCCACAGATTCACACTGGTAAACCTGATGTTGGATATTCAGTCACAACACAATTCGCCATATAAATTTCAGTGACATGTACGACATGTGTTTCCTCCTTGTCTGCGTGTTTTAGCAGTTTCACAATAGGAACTGTGGACAATTACTTCCAACAGTCCTTATCAATTATTGTGTCAAAATATGAATGAGGACCCCTTTTTTGATGCTATTGTGGAATAATAGAGAATATTGAGCAAAAAATTGTCACGAACACGTTGATGTCTCCCCTTGTGAGTTAACTGTCAAGTCTGGTGAATACGTCTCTTTCTATTATGTATTGTGTCTCTCTATTAAAGCAGTTGTGAGAGAGCATGTCAGCAGAATAATTGCTGGGAGAGAAATAACGTAACATAGGAGGCGTAAGTCATGTTTCCAAATCATTTTCCCCGTGACATTTTTGAAATTGGCACAGATAGAACCCAGTGCACTCCAGACTGATAGCATGCATCTCGCCTTTTATTTGCCTGTCTTTATGTGCCATACGACTCTTCAAAACTTACACTAGTTGAGCTATTGAGTTGCCAACGCGTGGCGGTTTTGCTGTGAGAGCCAGCTCATTCTGTGTGTTTCACACTCATTAGTGCATGAAATCAAATGGAATGGGTGGAGGATGCGGACGATATTGTTTTCATTGTCTCCAAAGTTGCACTTGCTCATACTTGACCTTTGTGGCGGCGGTGACTGTTTATTCCTCACGTGTGTGATCCCACCCTTTGCCTTGTGCTTTCATGGATGTTTTCATTGAGGTTTTCATTGAAGTTCACCTCGCTGCCTAACCCCCCCCCTCCCCCAACACCCCTCCTCCCCTCCACTGCAACAAGCCTGGCAGTTTATCTTGAATCGGCCACTGCCTCAGGAGAGAGCAGGGGGGCCTTTTGAAGCCTGCTGGTTTGCTCCTCTTTTTGTTGTCTTGCTAGGTTTTTTGGAGGGGGAGTGACACAGTTATGCATAGTGTTTTACTCCCTGGCGCTTCTCGGAGTTCATCCAAAGTTCGACTCTGCTGAGAGTACAAAGTAACTTGGACCTCTTCCTGCCTGCACACCCTTTTCTTGTCTCTTTCAGCTGGTAACCTATAAACACAAGGTGCAGCTTGTGGAGCTGTACGCTGGAGAGATCTGCCGCTTGTCATGTTGTTGCACGTTTTCATTTTATCCAGGTAACTTTGTTCCAGTTCAAGTTGGAAACATTTACTACAATTAATTCTGCTGATTGGTTAAATTTTAGCTGTTTAAATTGGCAAATTTGTTAACAGACTTTTTGGTATTTGTATTCTGAATCTCCTGTTAACCCTGAACACTGTTATTCTGCTGTTTGTCGCTTGTTGTAGCGGTATATTGAAAATCATCGTGATCACTACAGGGAGTTTGAGCAGTGCAGTCAGATTTAAAGTACAATAAAATACAGAGTGTGAAAAAATCAATTTTTTCTACCAAATAACAATAAAAACTTAATGTTACACATGAGGAAAATAAATGCTGTGTCTGCCATATCACTCGGACTTAGAATATTGTTTTGCAGTGCAGGTTTTATGTAGGACATAACGAGTAAACTATGAATCTGGTTGTATGTCAGTGAAATAGAGAACTTTTTGAATTTTAGTGTTTTTTAAAAAGTCAAAGCTTGTTGCCCCATCTAGTGGCTCATTCTACTTTTAAAAAAAAGAATTAAAACAGTGACTTATTTGAGAATTCTGTTATTTCTTAGGGTAATTTTAACTTCAGATTTCTTGTTAATAAAAAAGTAGATTTTTATCGTGCTGACCATGGAAAAGCAGTTATTGGCTCTTTTGTTAAAGAGCTAGTTTTGTTGTTTACAGTAAAATAAAGTGTAAATTTAACACTACTACTTGCTTGCTTAACTTTAACATTAGTTTTACTTTTGCAGTTTTCTTTTTCACTTCTAAAATTAGGACTAAACCAATCAGAACCAACTTTAAATATTGTCAGAGTTTATCCTCCAGTGACTCATCCGAGCTGCAGCTGAGCCGCTCTAACTTTGTCCCCAGAAACCATCAGAGTGCAGAGACAGTGTGTATCCACAGATCTGCTGTTTGCTCGTGTATATTTTCCATCCCTGGCCGTCCCCGGAGCAGCTGACAGCACCTGCAGGACACAATGCCAGTGCTGATCTAGGGCCTGAACTTGTGACCCGCTCTGTGTATTTTTACTGGGACGAAGTGAGCGATGGCCAACAGAAATATTGTGCAGTATAAACAAGCACAATAGTGCAGCAACAGCCGGGAGGAAAGGAGAAAGGAAGGAACACTTTATTTAAACCAATGGCTTTTTTTGGTTGTTTTTGTTCCTTTTTTTGACAGACATCGGCTCTGTCTTTACCCAGTTTCATTCCAGGCATATTTGGGCCGTCTATTTTACTTCAAAGGAATGCTGTTTTTTAGACGCTGTGCACGAGTGTGTGTGTGTGTGTGTGTGTGCATGTGTGTGTGTGTGTGTGGCATAATGCATTCCTAAGAGGAGACAAAGCATAAAATATATAAAGCATATTAATTATAAGACTGTACTTGTCCAAAAAAAAGTGGAGCAAAGGTAAAAACAGCAGGGTTTCGTCTGTGTTAGCGTTCATCCTTAGCAACGGCGGTGTGCTGTGTTAGTGTTCTCACAGAGACTTTCCAAAAATATATCCAACAGTGTGACTCGGCTGCTATTGGACCATGAAACCTTAACCTCTCACTAACTGAATTCTTAAAGTTAACAGGCTGGTAAATATAGAGATGTCAAATAATCTCTCTATCTTGGTTGCAGATATTTTTAAGGTGGGCTGTTTTGTCTGGGGTCTTCACCATCAGTTGATTTTTTTTCCCCATGATTGATGAAAACGCCTCTTTAGATAAGCAAATGCTTGACAAACTGATTTGGAAAATGAGCCGCCTTGACCTCTGTAAACACTTCATCAACATCATAAATCTCTGGCACTGTCAAACAAAACCACTCCTTGACTGAGCTGCTCAGTAAATGTGCTGCTCTGACTTGCTGTTTAATTTTTTTCCTCTCAACCTCAACAAAAGGCCAGCTTTCTCGTGGCCCGTGTTTGTGTAGTGTAAGGTTTCAAGCCTAGGGGATCCTCCATTTATAAAAATGACTAGCCGAGTGATGTAATGTTATTTTTTGAAGGGTGAAAATAGGGTGTTTTACAGAGGGCAGCCAGGCAGTGTTTGACAGGATGAAATGAGCCAGAGGTCTGATTATGGAAGGTGCATGGAAGCCCACACTACATTGACTTGCTTGGCATCTGTCTATTTGTAATACAGTGGCTGAACTCAGCGCGGCTCCGCACGTCACTGTAGAACCACTTCGAAGCAGCCTTCAAGGTGATCCGCTGTGATGTAATCTTTAAAATGTGAAACAGCCGCGTGCAGCGATGAAACTGTTGGTCAATTCATTCATAAGATGATAAATGGAAAATGGATCACAGACAATTTTTTGTCATTTATGGCGGAAAAATGCCAAATATTCTCTTTTGTAGCACAAACAGGGCTGCAGCTAACGATTTTTTCTATTGTCGGTTAACCTGTCGACTCCTTTCTCGATTAATTGGTTAGTTGTTTGGTCTAAGAAATGGTGATGAAACGTCCGTCAGTGCTTTGAGTGTTTTGTTTTGTCTATGACCCAAAGATATTCACTTTAATGTCATATAGGACGAAAGAAAATAGAAAATATTCCATTTTAAGAAGCTTAAGGTTTTTGACTTTTTCCTTTAACAGTTACTCAAATCCATTGTTAAAATAATCAGTAATTAATTTTGTAGTTGACGATTAATTCATTCATTGATTAATTTTTAGCAGCTCTAATCTCCAGTGTGAAGGTTCTCTGCTGTTTTTGCATTAAATCACTTTAAACTTAACATCTGCCACTTAAATAGAATTTTTCATCGTTTAAGCTAACACTTATTTCCTCAATTAATGAAATCGTGCTCTGCACATTTTCGTAAACTTCACTGGATCTCTTGCTTTGTCCAACTAACAGTCCAAAACCCAGAAATGTTCACTTTTCTGTCGCGTAAGACCAAGAAAAGGAGACAATTCTCACCTCTGAGATCATGTAAATATTTCTTTTTTGGGCATTTGTGGTTATAAAATGATCTATAATAGGTTTGTTTTAATCGATATACTGACTAATGGATGCTGCTCCAGACAAAGGAGACACTTGAAAACCTCACTTTGTTGCTCTGGAAAGTTGTGATCAACATGTTGTGATCAACATTGACAGTTTATAGCCTGAGTGAATAATCCACTTATCCAAATATTCAACACATTATTGAGCATTAAAAACTATTGTTTTCATTCATATGCCAGTTAATTTATTCATTGATCAGTTAATCGTGTGGTCTTTAACATGTGAAGGGGTGAAAAATGACTTTATTTAAATCAGCTGGTAATAATAATTTCATCTCCAACAGTTTGCTGCAGCACTAATGTGGTGATACCCAGCAGAAAGTTAGACTTCCAGGTTAGCTAACGGCTGCAGAAAGCCACATTAGGGCAGCTGTAAAAACATTTGTTGCATGTTGGAAGTCAGTGCGAGTGTAAACCAGCAGGTAGTAACCGTACTCACTGCCTCCTGCATACTGTATTACATGGCGGCGTGGATGTCACAGGGCCGTGCCTCCCCTCTCGTGATCGTCTCTCGGTGGACACCAATACGTGCAGCTTTTGTCTCCCTCTTATCCTTCCTCCCCCTGTGCTGATACAGCAGCAATGAGGGGGAGTGAAATGCCAAGCTCGCTGCCACAGCTGTTTCCCCAATCTCTCTGCTTAATCATCCACTGAGAGAGAGAGAGGAAGAGCTGGAGCCTAATTCTGCTCCGAGGACGTCGACGACTAGGGGGAGAATGTGTTGTGATTACCCGGCGTACGGACTTTTCTGCACTGTATTTGATGCAGAATCATAATCACAGAATAATCAGTGAGTGACAGCATTGTAAATGGTGAGTTAATACCATTACAGTATAGAACAATGTGGTTACATTATACATTATGCAAATTGTCAGTCGCCTAATTGATACATGTTAATCATATTAAGGAGCTTAATTATAGGAATCTTACTGTGCTGAGATTTGGTAATTAACACTGACATCACATGTACAAGGAAAGTGATCTATTTTTTTCCAGGATAGCTTTTCTGCGCTGTGATCGTCTCCTCTCATCCTTGTGCAAAGGAAGCACTGCTGCGTTTTTATATTTTTAACTTCTGAATTTCCTGAACTGATGAATGTTTTTTTTCCTCCCTGCTGAAGGCCACAGGAATGCAGTTTGTAGAAAAATTACATTTAGCTCTGAGCAGCCCTGCCAGTGTGGAGATTACAGAAGGAAGGCAAGATCCAAGCAGACTTGTAAAAGAGCCCCAATCTTTTACCTGAATGTCGACTCCTGCGTTCAGCGCCGAGAAACGATGGCTAAAATATCACTGTTCTGCCATTTACCTCGATCAAGGCTCTCTGTGCAATCTCAGCCCCTGCAGGTTTGCTCTGCCTTTTTTTTCTATACTAGCCTCCTTAATATGTTACGAATTTAATCAAGTCTGCAAATTTGTTATGCACGTTAAATTGAACATGCAATGGCACATTTGAATGTGGTTGCCATACCAACCCCCCAGGAGTTCATTTTCCATAATGTAGTGTTTGGAATCTCATTTCCTCCACTCTCCCCTGCTGCTACTTGCAGACGCCACCTCCAGGCTCCCACTGTATGTTCACTATGAAGGAGGCTCGGCTGCCACAGCTTTCAAACACTGGAGGGAGGGAGAAAGAAAAGAGAGAGGGGAGAGAGGCCTCTCTCCACGTAGTGGAAATGACACAAATTAATATACACTACTTAAACCAGACCAAGATTAATGGTTCCCTTTCGCTGCAGCTTAGTCCCACTGTCAGTTGCCGGGTGCTCGTTGGACAAAATCAACACTAATCAACATTTATTCCACTTTTGCCCTGGGCTCTCAGGAGTCTGGCAGGACTGCCTGGCCCCCCCTCCACCTCCGCCGCCCCTCTCCTCCTCCCTTCCCTCCCAGCAATCCACCCCTCCCTCCGTCCGTCTCGCTACGCTTTTCACCTCTCATCCAGCTCCTCCATACATCACCCTCCTCACACCGCTCGGCTCCTCAGAGGAGAGTGCGCCCCCTCCTATCAGGCCACATTAGAGTCATGATAGATTTTCTCTTTTCATTTGCATCTGATATTTAACACAGCAAAGCAGTTGCTCTGTCACTTTACAGTGCGAGCCCATGAGTGTGTGCACACAGGCTTTTGGAGCAGTCAGTAATCTTATCTGCACTCACTCGCCGCTGCATTATGAGAAACAGGATACGCAGCCACTGCTCAGTCAAGAGTGTGTGCGTGTGTGTGTGTGTGGCAGGTAGTGTATTTATACAACACTTCATTTTCTGGAAAGTAGCATTTTAGATTTCCCACAACTGGGAAACCGAACTCCGAGGTCCTGCTATGAGGCCAACACATCCCATTTTCTGAACAACTACACATCTAAACGTAAAACCACACAACACTCAATGGGCGCTGCGTATCGTCAGTCTCCTTTAGATTTCCGTGACTGGCAGCAGAGACGTCCACAGATCTGCTGACTCTTCTTTCAGCCTCACCAGCACCTACAAGAAGTATCCCATGAAGGCTCATAATTACTAATGCAGGTCACAGTTCCACTGCTGCTGCTCATCTCTTTGTCGTTCCAGCAGCTTTGATGAAAACAGCTCACAGGGGCGATTAGTGGGAAATATGCTCCAAATTAAGCTGCACTTACTGTATATCCTAACTGTAACTGTACAGTAAATCGGCGCTATTCTCATGGCAAACAAAGACTGGATTGAGACTTATGTGTTAGAGTTATGCAAGGGAAATATCAGTGTTTTCATTCTTGTCGTTCAAATTTATTTAGTCAAATGGAGAGGAGAAGCTGGATGCAAAAGGAACAGATGTCTGGAAGTAACAATGATGTGTTGCTCCACCATCATTACTTTAAATAAAAGTCCAGAATTGCCACCCTTAGCAGGAAATAGCCAAAATTATATAGTCCTTTTAGTTATTCTTTTGAAAGGCATCTATACAAAAAGTACTATAGGCCTATGTGTTTATCCATCATCATAATCCATCAAAACAACCTGAACAGGACCAGTGTGTAACAGTTAGTGGCATCAGTTAGTAAGTTTGCAGGCTGCAGCCACCTCCCTGATTCTATCCTTTGGCTCAAATGCAAAAACACAAATGTCCATTCCTAGAGCCAGTGTTTGGTTTGTCCATTCCAGGCGGCTACAGAAACATGGCAGCGCAATGTGGCGAGCTCCATGTGGAGATAAAAAAGTGCTCACTCAAAGCTGGAAAATATACGAAAAGGTGAAATAAGGACTTCTAATGTCAGATTTATCCAGGCTTAAAACCAAGTGATTTTATCTGCGTTGGCTGTTTTCTACGAGTGGAGCATTTTAAATGTCAATATCTCAGTCGATTGTGTTCATTTAATTGTGAGAAGCCAAAATCGTTGCTGTGATTAATATTCCATTTATTCCAATTGAAGTTGCATTTCCTTTTTGCAACCAGATCTTCCTTTCCAGCATTCCTCTGCTGTTTCTCATTCATTTTGTTGTGAACATAGGGAGTCTGAATGCCAAAAAAAAAGCTGAGTTCATTTGATTGATGCTGGATAGATGATTGTGCAGCCCTAATTCAAACAATTTGTTGAATGAGGGAACAACACAAGTTAACATTCAAAAGTCAGTGTGAAAACGCTGTGCAATATACTGCAGTGTGGCCACTCTTTAAAATATAATATCTGCATTTGCCCAAAATGAACACCGAGACATTTTGAATTTTACTCCGTAGATGGTAATATCATTAATACAGTGAAGGATGGTACAATGCGGCTACCTGCTAGCAACGTTAGCTTGTTCCTCAGTAGAGACAGCTAAATTCTAAATATGTGAATTAGTTAAAATTAGATTTTCTGTACTGGTCAGTGAGGAAATGTGTGCTTTTTTTGCATACGTTCAAATTCTCATTCATCTGGCTTGTGTCAAACCAACTTGTTCCTATTTAGGGAGCTAGATGTGCTGGATCTATTCCCAGCATGCATTGGGTGGAAGCCAAGGAAACACCCTCAGCGGGTGAACAGTCCATCACACCAGTTCAGATTGTATTAACATCCAGTAATCTGAGGTGGAATCCCTCCTGCGACAGATCCACAGTCGGCACGTTGCTTTATTCTCCTCTGAAGATGAAATTGTGCAAACAGCTGATGCCTCTTTTCCTACTTTGCCAAGATGTTCAGCGCAGTGTTGTCCATCTTGTAGGACTGCATGGCCAGAGGCATTGTCATGGCACCAACTGGCCTCATTGAAGTGACACCGAGTGCTTTGTCAGCTTTGTGTCTCAGGTGCCAACCTGCGCTTCCCAAAATAAACTGTCATGCAATGTGGCAGGACAGAAAAATGTAGAAGGAGCATGTTGGGGCCCTACGCCCCCCTGAAAGGAAACAAATGTTCCATAGCTGAAATGTATTGTGGGTTTGGACGCCTTCCCAGCGCCAACACCAGCGACGTGGTGGGGAACTTAAAGTGTGGAGCGTGATCGTCTGCAAGCTCAGCGGAGGTCACAGCAGGTGGGACCACAGACGCCAACGTGGAGTTTCTTTGCATTGACGTCGCCTTTTAATTCATTTTTAGCTGATTTTGTTTCACTGTGGACTGTTAGATTCTGACAGCTCTTTGTTATTCACAGACATCCTCTTCCAGAAATAGCTTATGCTTACCGTAGTTAGCTCCTCTTCCTGTTTTTATAAATGGTGTGTCATTTTCTCTCTGCGGTGCAACATTACACCGGGAGAGTAAGCGGAGGATGTGCACTTGGTTGAAGTCACTTTCAGGCTGATGTCAGGAGGCTGGAAAGGGTGAGCGTGTGGAAAGTCGTCTGCAGAAATTCCTTGCCGACCTCTAAAGTGGAACCATTGGCTGCCCTGCTGGATTTGGCCCTGACCGTGTGATTCCTGTTAGATCTCACTGTGGCCTTTGTGCTCTGGAGCTGCCATGACATTTTTATGACTAGTGGACTAAAGTAAAGGTGGGAGTCACAAAGGCTTGAAATAGAAGCTCAGTCTGCACCTCCATAATGAGGAACCAGGAGCTAATCATGCAGACAAAGAGAAGGATTCTGTCGGCTGACAAAGGAGGTATAATAATATTTCACTAAACATGGACTACAGAGCGGATAGATCGTGGTTTGAACAGCGTTCGAGCAAGGATTGTCACGGCAGAGGTCACTGCTCCATCCAAGCGAGCCAATAAACATTACTGTTAAACTTTGCATCCACTCAGTGCTGAAAACTTATACAGAATATAGTGGACAGTTTAATTTCAATTTTTTGGAAATTAAAGAATCATACAGATGGAAATTAGATCCAGTAGCCTCATTTGATTCTTCAAAGAACAAAAAGATTCACTTGTATTTAGTAAACCGAACCAATTTACTGTAGCTCACATTATCACACAATAATAGCGGCAGTGCTGTGACAAATGTAATAATAACTGTTACACTGACAAGTTGAATTACACTCACTAGTGACAGATAAGTTTAAGACATATTCTGTGGAAATTTTCAGACTCCTGCACTTTTTGCACACTTTAACCCTCTGAATCCCAAAACACCAGCGGGTTTGAAAGTTATTTTATCTTTAGAAAACAGCCAAAAATGACACCATTTATCAGACCAAGGTTATAAAACATAAAGAATAAAGAAACTTTCCAACTACTCATCTGTGAAAAAACTTAACCAAGTTTATGCTTAAAGTCATGATATTTAATCAAAAGCACTATATTTTACTTGTCTCATTTAAAAGTTAGCCAAAAAATAAGCCATTTGCACCAACCAAATTTGGTAAAAAAAAAAAAAAAAACTAAACTAAACTAAATTCTGTACTCCTCAATAGAGCCATGAAGTAATTAATGGCTCACCCGCAACCAACAGTCATGTGCTACAAATTCAGGAACCATTCGGTTGAACTGCAGGCTGTGCAAGGAAACAAATTAAATAAGTAATACAATAGTATGTAGAGTCACTATTTACTACTATTTATGATAACATCTGTGGACACTCAGATAAAAAAAGATCATTTTTCAGTTATTTATGGAGGTGCAGGTCTTTATATTGCAGTGAAAAATGAGCCCACAGTGAGTAAATATGTGACAGGAGCAAAAAAATGCCCGGCTTCAGAAGGTTAAACAAAAAGATGGAGTTTAGGGGAAAAAGTAATGCATTGGAAAAGTAGCATGTTGTCAGTATCTTAGAAACCTCCCAGTATTTCACAAATCACGTTTTCCCTGCAATTCTCACCCTGGCACGTCATTTATTTGAATCGAAACTGCTCAGTTTTCCAAACACGCTTCTGCACATTTGGCCCCATAGAGCATGCTCAATAGTGCCCAACATTCCTGCTGGAATGCTTTTTTTGGTCAGATGAAATCAGAGTTGTCCAGATTTGTTTAGAACTCTGATGTAACATGCTTCAAGGTATAACTAAGGAAACTCTGCTACCTACTGGTAGACCTGTTGGTCAGTACTCAACTGCTATAGATACATGGCTTGAAAATGCAGTGAAGTAACATGCTATGAAACAAGCTAAAATATGATGCCATTTGTATTGCAGTAATGCTGTGATGTTAGTGCTTCAGTGATTAGAAAATCAACCATTATATTTATGGACAGAAAATTTGCCCCAACTGGTCTGTATGTTTGTTTTTTTTACTGATGGTGGGACAAAAAAGCAATTATAATATCACTGTAGGCTACAGGAAATTGTGATGGGCACTTTTCAATTTTTTTCTGTCGTTTTATAAACCAAGCACTTAATTAATTAATGTAAAAAATCAAGAACTAATTGATAATCCAAATAATCATTAGGTGCAGCTCTAAAAGCCAGCTGTCCCCCCTGTCATTGTTATTGCGGCTGATAAATTCACATTGCTGCTGCCTGCGCTGTAAAGAGATTGTGTTGATAAGTTAATATTCCGACAACAGAGATGAGATAAAGAGGTTTTAGGAGTTTGGAGGATAGTGTAACCTTGATAAAACGCTCATCTCAGTGACACTGATTTTCACCATCCATCTTCATCTGATATGAAGTATGCAAATGGTGGCATCGGCTGGGAGTAGAGTACAGTGCTGTTAAATGGGCCATTTCAAATGTTCTTTGTACCATGCTGACTTCCAAAAAAACTCACTGTCAGCCAGCTCGGCACACACCGAAGTCTTTTTGGAGACACTTTTCCACCTTTATCTTATATCTTCTTCTATTACTTCCACTTCTATCCACCCTCTCCTCCTCCCTTTTTTTCTTCCCTTCTCCGGCTGCTCCCTTCCCCTCTCCTTCGTGCCATACAAATTAGGCAGAGACACTGACAGTGTCAGAACGGCTACTCATGAAATATTAACAGCTTGTAGAGAATTTTACATTGCTACATTTCTCTTCATTTTTAACTATGTCAGCACAGCCTGTGGAACATTTATTTGTGTGAGTTCAGGAAGGCTATTACCCTAACAGCCTTTTTTCGTGCTGTAGATGATATCCATCAACCCTCCTTCCACATGCATGTAGTCTATCTCACCTCAAGTGTCTCTCCATATCAGTCCCACTGTGTTTATTTGTACCTACTACACCCCAGGTTCATGATCTCTGGGTGCATGATTCTCCATGTAATGAGGTGTTTATTGCCTTGTGAGGCGGGTAATTACCTCTTTATGAGTAAGTGAAGACCAACATTTTGCATTAAACAACATATGGATAGCTGTTAAAATGCCTGCATGGAAGGTAAAACATGAACTGACTGTGATAAACAATAAGTTCAATTGGAAGTTGCCTAAATTCAGTATTCCTGAACATTAAAGAGAATCTGATGCTTCTCTGCTTTAAGACGTTTGATTTTTGCTTTTATTTATTTTTTATCTCTCACGGTTCACAACTGCTCTCCGAGCGCATTCAGCTCAGTGGGCGGGGATGGCCTCTCTCTTTCTGCCTTTTTGTTGGATGGCCTCTATAAAGATGGAGCTGTCAATCATGTGCAGGCTTTCCAAGTCCTAAGAGACAGCATCAGTCCTCAGTGAGGGACTGGAACAATGACTTTTGTTGTCACACATGTGCATTTGTGTGGAGTGTTCTGTGGACAGTGTGTTGCCCTTTAATTAAATTCATTCTTCCAGTCTGAAAGGAGGCGAGCAGATGATAGTCCAAATAATTGAACTGATGATTATAGTGATGCAGAGAAAGGCCAGTTAGATCCTGTGACATGCATTCAACGTTTTTTCAAGAAAAGATTTCAGTTCATTACAATTTGGCTGACCTTGTCTCCTAGAAATTACAGTCATGTACAACTGAATAGTTTTCCCAATTATGTTGATGTGCTGAGTTGCATTCAAAGGCGGTATTATTTTTATTGTTATAAGAATGAAGCACCACATTGGTCGGGAGGTGGTCCGGGCTCTCACCTTGTATGTATCCAGACTGAAATCTGTGATGATGTTTAGGTACCATGAGCACTTTGGTTAAGGTTAGGAAAAGATTAAAGATTAAATTAAAGATTAAAGACCCAATGTAATTAAATACATAGTTTTTTTTTTTTTTTTTTTTATCTTTCCTTGACTTTAACAAAATGGTGCAGATGCCTAAACACAAAACATTATTTAGCTGAATATGACTGCATATTTTAGCAGGAACAAAAATTGTCAGGCAAGACAAACACATTGCCAGTGTACATATAATCGTTTCTGTTTCAATTGCAGTGTAGTTTCTGACAACCTATAGTAATTACTGGACATAACTAGAGTTCTGTGAGCATGGAGGAAGGAGAAGGATTTTATGTTGCCATTGCAGACGGTGATACTGACCCAAGAGTAGGCCAGGTAAAAAGCATAGAAGATTATTACCTGAAGTCTAGATCCAGTGATTCAGGCTACATTTACATAGTTTTGACCATCATCTTCAACATTGTTACCAGTCAATCCAATTTAACACAAGAAATGAGCAGTCATGTGTTCATACAGTTTGTGAACAAACCAACAGTTTAATCAGATTATCCCAACTAGTTTAAATGGAGATAAAATGGAAGTCAGCAGGACCTGTGCTGCTTGTAATCCATCACTGTGCAAGGAAATTGTGAAAGCCGACAGCTATTGTTGGCACGGTTGGTTCGGCTGAACAAAGAAGTCGGCTTGTAAACTGAAACAGTTGTTTACATGTACAACTTTTTGGTTGTCAGTATGTATTGTGAAATAGTAAACTGTCTATAATATAATTTGAAAAAATGTTGATTCTGTAATGTTTGCTAATCTACAGGACATTAGAAATTTAGGCTCTTTTCTCATTGTTGCAGAGATCATACAAACATTCAGTATACCTCATAGTACACAAAGCAAAGGTTCCTAAACCGGGCTCGGGTCACAAGAGAAATCTTTTGCCTAATACCACTGATAAAAATAGAATATAGCAAAATCATTGATTGTGAACAAGCTTTTGTCTAATTGCCTAACTCCATCCTGAGACAGTGAAACAACGCAAATCAGCTGACGTCAAGTCATGAAGATTCAGGTGTAAATATTCTTCCTATCATTGCTTTGTTGCTGTAAAAAATAAATGGAGGAAAATTAGTTAATGAGGTGTATCCTCCTCTCTTATTATATGTGGCTGGGCCTTCCTCTCCTCCTGACTAATGATGATGTGTGGCACAGGTAGCTGTCAGCAAGGCATGATTAATTAAAAGAAAAACTAGGCCAATTTGTCATATTGCTCTAACTGTGGTCAGAGAGCACAGCGAGTTGCTGCCTCCACACCCTCCACTGTGCCTAGATGCTCATAACTTGTTGGGTTTTGCAGCTGTTTGTGAGAAGTCTCATCAGCTCTGGGGGAGTTTTTTTTCTCATCGTCTCTCTGCTCACACTGTCTCAACACAGACCCGATAACAATTAGGAGGCGTCTGCTTCGGAATGGGGCTCAGAAATATAAGCGTGCCAAGCGAGGCTGACATAATGAACAGATCCAGCACAGAGGAGAGCGCTCTTTTGTTGGCTGGGTTTGAAGTCTCAGAGAAGCATGGAGCCTTTTGCCACTAACACAGATAAAGCTGCGTTAGATTTTGTGTTTTGGAGGAACAGACTGTATTTAAAAGATGGATGTAGCCTCTAACTCTGTAGCCAATGCAGAGTTACTAAAACCTGCTTCTAACGATCAGCAGGGGGCGACTCCTCTGGTTGCAAAAACAAGTCACATTGTATAGACACCTAGAAGAAAATGACCTTTTTCTCACTTGATTTTTTTTGCCTTGGGAAACATTTTCCTAATAAGTTTATGGTCTCATTTACTATTTTCAAGACTTTGTGAAGACACCGTGGTGTTCATTTGTGAATTTTGGTCTTGAGCTGCCACGATTACGTCGATATAAAAATGCATCGACATAAATATTCTTAATCTCTTTCCCTTTACTTGACATCATCATAACAAATTATTTTCTTCTGTATCACATGAGTGTATGATGTGAGTCATTTTTGACTTAATCAAAGGTGATACAGTTTTAGACAAAAGCAAAATTTTCCAAGGAACCAAGGCTTGCAAAGTCTGGCAGTACTTCAAATGATCACAGAACAAAAAGGTGGTTTGTGCACTGTTGTCAACAGATCAAGTGAAATAGTGACTGAAACATGGTTCAATAAGACTACGTGTTAACCAGTCGTCACATCCAAGCTGCTGCTTTGAACTACTTAAAGCCTGATTTTATAACCTTGATGTCATCTGACAAACTCACTATATACATGAGTTAAAGACGACGGCTGTGCTGTGAATTCAACTGAATTCTCATTGAATTCAAAGTTTTTACCAATGTCGGAGAAGAATTACATTACAAGGAAAAAGAAGTTATGTTAGTAAAGTATCCTGTAAAATATCAACCATGTCAATGCTGCACTTTGTTTAATATACCTACCAAACATTTTCATTTGTTTATTGTCGAGGGGTTGATAAAAACTTTTGGGGGGGGATTTGCATGACTGACCTAAATAATAGGCCTTCCTTTTAAATTATTTTTATAATGTTGGAGTTTGTAGTTTAACTTTACAGTTTGGCATCTTTAATATGTAAACCGTTGTTTCTATTTCGTACTGTGCTGCATTGTACCATGACATACAGTAAAAGAAACTTCAATTAAAGGGTCATTTTGCTTTTTGGTAGGAAATTAATCATTTACATTAATCAGCGAAAAACAGTCAGTAGTGGCAGCCCTGTTATGGTCCTATTTAGAGGAGAATAGACAGTAAAGCGGATTATACTTAAGGGCGGAGCTACCTTGTGATTGGCAGGTCGCCTCGCATCGAGTCCTCAAGTTCCAATTCAAAAGAGCAAGATGCCGATGGCCAAATGCCAAGGCTTCAGAACGCTTCAGGCCAGTGGGTGATGTCACGTCTGCTACGTTTATTTTTTATATACAGTCTGTGTTTGGAGGTTCATCCATGCAACAGTGATTAGCATTGTTGAGAAGCCAGCGTTGCTTTCAGTTCACACTGACTGAGGCTTCTCAGCTGCCAGCTGTGGGTCTCACTGCAGGCCCAGTGAGGAGCAGAAGGCTTGTTTGTGTTGGACTGCAGTGTTGCTCCCAGCGTGCAGCCTGGCCCTTGTCAGCGGCCCTGTCATATCTGTCTCGGGCCTGTCCCGACAGCCAACCCGGACTCCCACGTCACTAAGGCGGGCTCGTCCTGGGAGAGACAGGTGTCAGCAACATGCCCCCCCCCGCCTCCCCGTTCCTCCCCTCTCCTTCCCCCTCACTCATCCAGGCAGATGCCTTCTGCAACCGAGCCTCATACTTGAAGCTGAGCAACTTGGAAAGAAGGGTGATCTCTGCCACCCATTCACAGTCGCCATATCGCAGGAGACCGCAGCTCCATCAGCATGTGAGAGCGCTCATGTCAGATATGGAGCATCCACCAGAGGAGACTGTCCCAGTCCGAAAGCATTACAGACTGGGGCTGCGTCCTGACTGACTGACACACTGACTGACAGCTTTATTGTGTCCTTTGAGGAACGGGGATAAAAGGCTCTCATGAAGAGGCCTTCCAAACACAGACCATACTCAGTTGTGCTCGGGGAAGAATTACTTGTTCCTTTGTATGCATTGTTGTTTCTTTGTATGGAGTCCACATCTTTTAGCTGACAACACACTTTTCTTTTTTTTTTTTTCTAATTTCACAAAAGCAGTCTTGAAGGAATCTGACTAGTTACATTCTGGCGACAGAGCTTCAGCCTCATCCGGAATCTGATGAGTGTCGTGTCCTTCATTTTAGCAGCAAATGTGTCCGTGTTCTGTCGCTGATCTACCTGCCGTTTTTATTCAAAGAAACTGCATCAAATCGTGGAAGTTTTCTCACTCTGCAGCCAGCACCACTTTTTTCTCCCCGTGTGTTATTTTTGCCGTCGTCTAAATTGATCCACGGTGAAGCCAGACAAAGATTGCTGTATATTTAATGTCTTTCAGCAGCCACATTAAGAGTGCAGTTTGTATGGTGGTGGGCGGGTGGAGGGGTGGCGGGAGGTGGAGGGTGGTGGTGGGGGGGCCACTGTGACATTAATAATTTAATTGCAGTCGTGTATCTGAATGCAGCAGGAGCGCCAAGTGATGGATATTTTTAATGATATGAAGAGTGAAGCCCAGAAAGATCAATGCTGGCACACACAACACACACACACATAGTGTCTGTCAGTGTGAATCTAAGGGCCTGGTGAGGATGATTGTGCTCCCACACTAATATTGTTTTGGTCCATAAGCCGTCTGGTCTGATCTTACGGGCTGAAGGTCTCCGGCCCAAATGACTCTGTCCCCTTTTGCTGGTGCTGTCAGAACTGACAGTCCTCATGTTTATTTCATTTTGCGTCTGGGCTGTCTCGTTTCCCTATCCTCCAATGTCATTAACGCTCCGAGCCAGGACCCTGCAGTGGCGCGCCTAATGAATTCCTCTGCGGCTCCTCACTCCCCACCTAGTTACCCCAGCTCAAGGTGTCAAATTAAAAACAGGCAGGGAAAAAGAGAGAGGAAACAGTCTGTGTGTGTGCATGTTTGTTTTAAGTGGTTATTACTGAGAGAGTGTTGATTTCCTGACCATTGAGAACTTTTAATCTTTCAATTAGAAAAAAAATAAATAAAAATGAGCCAACAACAATAGAACACGCCAAAAAAAAACCCACTTCTCTGGTGCAGCAATGAGTTTGATGCTGTAATAACAAGAGCTGCTTCTGATGTCGACATGCTGCTTTAACCTTCTTTTTGGTTTATGATCTGTGTGATTATTACTTGATGAAGAATTGTTGCTTTTGGGATCTCTGGCATAATTTGGGGAATGAAATCTTCAGCAGCGAGGATGCCTGGGTGACTGCTAATTGTGCTTATTTAGTTGTCATTGTGATAAGCGTAACGAGGCCAGACGTGTTATTGAGCTGTGAGGCTGCAGTGGGGAAGCACATTTCTGATATTTACCCCTCATTGATGGAGGCTTTATGATGGGGCATTCATTTCTGCATCAGAACATGGACAGCAAGCAGGCTTTTGTTCTACTTTATGAGTTTACAAGGTGTATATTATGTGTATGTGGTTTGAGGAAAATATCTAACTGCAAACTGTCTGACAGATATTGATTTGCAATATGATAAAGCCAAGCTTCAGTTCATTATTCCCTTGATTTAAAACATGTGACGGAGCATTGCCACAAGATTGCAATAAAAGCAAGGCTGTCATGCAAGGAGGAAGCTGGAGCTGCAACAATGAATCCATTAATCAGTTAGCTGTGAATTCACCAACCATTTTGGTAATGAAATTATTGGTTTGACTGATTTTTTTTAAACGAAAAAAACATTGAAATTCTGTGATTCCAGCTTCTTATATGTGATATATCCTTTGGGTTGTGGACAAAACAAGACATTTGAGGACATCATCTGTGGCTTTGGGAGACACTTATGGATATTTTCCACCATTTTTAGACATTGTTCGAGCAGATCTAAGCAACTAATCAGTCAACCATTGAATCAAGCAACCATGACAATAGTCATTAGTTGCAGTCCTACAGGATGCCATGAAATTGTAAAACCATTGACACAACAGTTTAAACTTTGGGTCAAAGACACTGCCCATATATTCTAAACTGCAGAGCCTTTGCAATTTGCTATATTTATTGTCTCAGATGGCAATTTCGGTTTGCAAAATAACACACCAAAAGCATCATAGTTTGATTATTTTTGACGCAATATGAGTCACGATTGTAATGGAAATGGTCATTTTTTCCACTGAAAAATATATAAAAAATGAATTTTGCTGCCGTTTTTACCAAACAGACATGTTTCCTTACACCTTGAGACATCATTGGCACCACAATGTTTAATTCATAATGTTGTGCTGCTTATTACCTTTATCAAACAACTGCAGCTCCTGCAACTTGGATATTGCACTTGGCCATTTTGCCATTTCAATATCTTTTTGACTAATTGTACAGCCCTGGTGTATATTGAGGCTAAGTGAGGCTGTGTTGTACAGCATATGTCCATTTCTCAGAGGAGATCCTTCAGAAGTGACCACAGTGCTGGCGGAGTGTCAGAGGAGCAGGCCTCCCTGTGTGGCTCGCTCTCTTCCTCTGACAGCACCGGAAAGATGGAAAATGGTGTCAATCAATTCATCAGAGCAGCACGGGTGGCTGTGTAGAGAGGAGAGCTGGGGGCGTGGTAATGGCAGCGTGCAGGAGGAGCACAGCACATGATTATGGCTCCCTGCTGCAACTATTTCCCCTCACCGCTGTAGCTGATGCTGCAGTGCCTTAATAGACTGAGTGACTGTACAGCCGTCAGCTACAAAAGATTCCTGTGGAGTGTCCTTAGCGGACCACAATGGCATTGTGTTGTCTTGTGGGAGTGTTTGATGGGTCTCTCTGCAGGCTCCCAAGTCACGGCGGCATTCGGGCCCACCTTGGTGCTCAAAGTCCACGGCTTGTTAGACTAAAGAATGTGCCACGTTAATTAAAGATGTGTAAATATGCTTGAATGGGCCGCATCTTCACATTAGGAGAGATTTGCGGAATCGGCGCTGTAATATATTTTAATTAAGGATTAATTAAAAAATAATGGGGATTTTATTTTGCCTGGCAGACTGGGTTTGGACATGATTCTGGCGTCTGCTGTGAGCTCATCAGTGGAATATTGAGCACCTCGCCTGCTTCTCCGGAGCACAGGGAGACTCTCAAGGTCTCCTGAAAACAAAAGCTCTGCCCTCTCCCCCTGTTTGGAGGAAGAAAAAAAGAAGAAGAAAGGAAAACAGACATTTACTGAGGGAGGGAGTGGCCAATGCTTAATTAAATTTTTTTCCACCACCCCCCTTCCTCCTTCGCTCCCCTCCTCATCCTCACCCTCACCCATCCTCTTCTCTCTTTTTCGGCTGGCAGAGCAGCAGAGTGGCTCTGAGACACGGAACACTAGTTGTGCTGGCAATTATGTTAATGGGATGCTATTAGGCCATGATTCCGTATGAGCGATCGGGGAGAAGAAGAGCCCCGGCGGCAGAAAATGATAACGGAGCGTGCGCCTCGTTGATACCGCTCCAGCAGGATCATTTGCATAATGAACCCTCCCCACTAACGAGGGGTGTGGCCTCGACACTGAGCTACTTAGAAAGCTCAGGAGTCGCAGCATGAGGCGAGCCGACAGTGAAAGCACAATGTGACAAAAAGATTCATGGACTTCACTAGTCGTTGCGAAAGCCATTTTGGCACGAATGTAAGTGTAGCATGCAAATTCCTCTGCTCACTCCTTTGCAAACTCAGTTTACAGGCTCTGCTCAGTGTTTCCTTCCACTGAGAGACATGACAATGCAATTTCTTTGTAATGCACTCTCTCTGGCTCTTTGGTCTAATTTAGTCATGTATCTTAGACTCTCCAAAATCAAAGGTGAGGTTTTTTTTTTTTTTTTTTTTCACTGGCACATATAGCCTATTGTTATTTCTGGCAGCTACATTCTAAAATGTCTTCGGCTTCCATAAATAGCTACAAATCAAATATTCATTATGCTGCCATTGCCAATTTATTCATGTTTTTTTTTTAGTTTCAGCCTTTCTCTTCAGAGTTTTTGCATTGCTTGTGTAGCACACACACACACACACACACACACACACACACACATGCACACATACATTGAGACAGTGTGTAGAATTTTTGGTTGTATGATTCACTAAGCGTTAAGAAGGAAACTACCTTGGGGCACCAAAGCCCCGTGGATTCCCTCAGCAGCTAAAATAAAACAAGCTGTGCAGGGATTGCTCCACTTCATTTACACTGCTACACTGGCTAAACACACTGCACGTTTGGCCAGCCGTTTTTGCCTTATTTGTGCAGCCGAGGTTATGCACTGACGCTATTGATCCAAATCCAAATAATTTATTATTAATTTGGTTGCACAGTGCAGCGTTTTTATTCATGCATCACTCCTCTCTCTTGATGTCTTGATGTATTATTTGTGTGTCCACACAGCGCGCATACTTTCCTGCGGCACGGCCTGTCGTCTTTAGACACAGCCTCAGGATTTGATCAGAATGATCTGGAGGCCCAGGGGAAGACATTAAACACCCAGAATGCCCCTCAGGCTGCTCTCCCCTCCTCTCATTCTCAACCTTTCATTCTCCCTTAATGAGAACTCCTCCTAATTATTTCAGTGGCTGGAGCGTGGGGACACAGCCGGAGTTAGATCCCCTGCGCTCGGACGTGACTGCTATGCTGATGAAGGCAGGGGATCAATAATTTAGGCCCTAGCCTTAATGGTGGGGTGAGGAGAAAGCGATACATCTGAGTCAGAGATTACATTTTAAAGGCACAGCTCGAGCTCCAGCCGGAGTTAACAAGAAACCCCCCTGAATGTGTTTGCTGTAAACAGCTGACACATTTATGTTTACTGGAACCCTTATTGCTCTTCCTCTAAAGCTAAGTCTGTGTCTAAGTGCTTGTTTACCTAGCTTTGTATGTCCTGCATTCAATTATTGTAGTCTGCAGAGTCACTCCAAAAATGTCTCGCTTGCCAAGTGATTTGCATTTGAAGTACATGGGGATATAATTGATTTAGAGGCATGAATATTGATAGTATCTTATCAGCTTGGTGCCCATCCCTCAAACCGCTCTGAGGAGAATAATGGTCCTCTGAGCATTTTTCTGGTCATCTTGCTTTAGCGGATGCACACATAATCTTTAAGTGTACAGAGCCTCGGCTCCATGAAGCCCTTCCATCTCCCTCTGGGGAGGCATCCATGCATCTTTTAAGGACTCTTCACATCAAGAAGGCCTGAGCAGAGTACCCTGCAGTCTCTCCCCTCAATTATTAAAGCTGGGATTTTGATGCTCTTTTTTAACTTTAGCCTTGGAAGAGAAAAGGAGAGAAGGCAGCCACATGCAGAGGACAGTAGCCAAGCCAAGCCTCACATCCCTCCCTTGAAGGGAGAGAAAGATGGTGACAATTTTCTGTGGCAGTTTATTAGAAGATTCTTTTTTTAATGGAATCTTGGAGGAGGTTTTGAAACATTCATATGGATTTCATATTGCAGACATTCCTGCTTCAAACAGAATGATTCACTGCGGGCTGCATTACAGTTTTCCAGCGCTGCATACACTGTCACTGTGTGATAGAAAAAAGGGGCTGCATCCAATTATAACAGGGGACACATTTGCTCACAGTGTTTCCTTTGATTGATGTGTGAGGGCTGTGATCAGAGCTCTAACGAAGTCCAAATGGCTCAGATTGAAACGTTACTTATTGACTCAGCCTGACAAACAATAACATCAACAACAGACATCAGTGTCCTCTGCGCTGGTTGCCATAGAAGTGTTAAAAATGAGTGATGAATCAACTAAACATGGGACAGGATCTCACGTTATTCTCTTCATCACTTGTAATGTAAGAAGATTCAGTTATTGCATTCAGGCTCAGGGTACAGAATCCCACTTGGCCTTGATTGGAACATTGTTTATTTTTTCATTTAAGTGCCAAGGAAGTCATGCAAACTCCTCAAATTGTTTGGCTGATGGCAATGGCACTCCATATAAACTCCATCTATTGTCTCCATGAATTGCAGCTGCCTTTAAGTCTGATTAAATATTGATATCCATGTAAACACTTGTGCCATATTGGGTACTTTATTCAGAGTCACAGTCTCCCTCCGCCGTGTGGAATGAGCTGCTGCTCGCTTTGAGAAATAGGCCCATTGTTTCTGGGGTCATTGTTGATTTATGGTGACAAAATAAAGTGTTCTGACACCCAGCTGAAATTAAGGCTCAGCCGATTTCCAGCTAAGGTGTCGCAGAATTTGAATAAATGCCTCCGTGAGCTTGCACGCATGTCCTCCGTTTACGGTACACGTGAAGCTGCTTTGAACAGCGACGGCTGTCGCAGTAATTTAATATTGTCTTCCGCAGGCATAAATATTCTCTGGTTGGGAAAAGACAGAGGATTAGTATGTCCTAATTGATAATTGACAAGATTTATTCAGCATCCACAATCAATCAAAGCAACACTCTGCAAAGTGGTTTGCTACATGAAAGCCAGTCATGTCTTTGATTTGCAGGAGTGTGGGCCAAAGTGTGTTCTACATGCTTCTGAACAGAGGTTGGAAAGATACTATCTGTGCATTGGAGTTAAATGTACATATGTTTCCTGTGGATGAATCTGTGCATTAATACAAGTACCATAGATCCTGAAATAGTGAATTATTCACAATTATTATCAAATACAAAGAGAAGCAGGTGTTTTTGAGACAGGCACATACTTGAGACAAGCTTTATTCTCAAATTTCACCATTTCACAATGTGTTTACACAGTATATCGATAGTATCTACGTATTTTATCAGTTCAGGATCATTGGACAGCACTAATTCTATCAGTGCAACTTAATCCTTCCACACTGAGCACTCTGTTGCTCAGATTCTCTGTCCTTTTAGTTTTCATTCACTAATCAATTCTAAACCTGACACTTCCTGCTCAGCTGTTTCACAGTTTAAGCTTTCAGTTTTTGCTTTTAAAACAGGAAATGTGAAACATGACAATATTTGAAAAACAAAAATAGAAACGGCAAAGGAGAAATCGTTTTTCTGTTTGTTTTATCGTTATCTGGCTTCACTAAACTAAACAACCGAAGTCAGGCAAAGCAGTCGCACAAATCTGGTTATAAACTTGATAAGTCAACTCAGGATTTCTGAATCTATTTCTCAGTGAGTTCACATGAAAAAGGTAGAGCTGGTACCAGATCACCTGGCTCAAACGTGGACAGATCCTCACAAGAAGAGCAAACTGTAATCCTAAACCTGAACTCTGAAGGATTTTATCATAATAGTGATGCTATTTTCTAAGAGAACTGATTAGCAAGCGACATTAACTTGAATATAACCTTCTCCAGAGCAGGTTATATGTGCAGCATGAGTTGTCGTGATAAAGAAGTGAACCACCATTATATTCCTGAAAATCGAGAGTTAAACTTGAAGTTATCTTGCTAACCTCAAATCCTGTTTCATAGTACAACCCTCAGCTTAGTTTTTTGACATTATCAGGGACTCAAAGGGCAGAATCAGCTCCACATGTAGATGGTAATGCAGGAAGTTCTTTATCAACAATATAATAGTGACAGAAAAACTATGTAGTAGAAACAATTGGAATGAATATGTGAATGAAAGGAGAATTCCTAGTTAAGTTGCTTCAGGTAAACTGACCACTTCCTGCTCAGACACTTAAAGACTTCCAGCAGTTTAAGGAGAAAAACAGTTTCCTTTTGAAACAGTGACTGAAAAAATAACAAAATAGGAGCAATTAGAAAATAGTGAATGTGTGCTGATGAAATAATTGTGGTGTTACAACTCAGTACTACTGGAGTTGCCTCTTTTCCAGATCTTTTTTTGTTATTCGAGACTTGGTCATTACTTAAATCCCTGCATTTATATGAGAACTTACTGTAATCAGCTATCAGAAACATTGCAAGAGAATCTGGGGACACCATCATCCTGGATTGCATCCACAGATTAGCTGGAGGCAGCGTGCAGCTCACTACCACCTGCGTCTTTCATCCTACTCTGCAATAGTTGCCACATACTGAGATAATGCTACTGCGAGGGGAGACATTTTCTTTCCTTCTCTTTCTCTGTTTTTCTTGCTTTGTCTTTTCTCTGAATAATAGATCTCCTGCCAGTAGAGTTCCCCCCCCCGTGTTTTCCTGATATCTCAGGGTCAACTCAATGGCTATGTGAAATAGAAACATTACACACTCTTACTTAGAGTCTTTACAAGTGTATGTGTTCATACGGTATACCTCGATCCGTGTCTGAAATGCCGTGCTCTTGGGAGAGGGAAGCTATCCACATATAAGAAATGAATGAGGTAATGTGCTGGGAGGTAATGGGTTTATGCAACATACTGGAACAGAGAAGCTCATTAGGAGACTGGAGCCTTAACCCCAGTGCTGCTTGCCTTTACTCCCTTTGTCATAGCAGACTGGTGGAAGCCAGGGAATTCAGTGCTGGAGGGTGGGAAGGGAAGGGAAGAGGTGGGAGGGGGGGGATCCATTTTGGGAGGTGGAATTTAATACTAGGAGCTTTTGCACAGAGGCACAGGTGAGTTACTTTATGTATGAAATGGCCTGTCTCCAAGCAGCAAACCAGCCATGTCGCTTCTACTGGCAAGGAGGCACAATCAATAAGAAAGCACTCAGTATTAATACTATATATGTGACCTGTGTGTCATGTTAAATGTACAGAGAAGTCAATGGCAGCAGTGATTCAAATCTAGATCCTAAAACTAGATGCTTAAAGAGATGCTTTTTGGGACAAACCAAAATGTGTCCATCGTACTTAGAGCTGGCCATTAAATTCATTCAAGTTTTCCAATTATACACTATTTCATTTAGCTCTCTGAAGTCTAAAGCCCACCTGTGGGTTTGAAAGGTTTGTTATCTTTTTTTTTAATTGTCAAAATTCCACCATTTACCACAGTCAGAATCTGTAAAAACAGAAAGAATTTTCCAACTTTCTGACAGTCCTTGAACTACTCATCTGTGACATGCTGTTTCGTCGGTAAACCAAATCTAACCTCAAAATGGTGACACTTCATCAAAACTGCTTTGTTATACATACCCAGTTTTAAAATTTGCTTTAAAAAAAGAAAAATGTTTGCACCAGATTCTGTGAACAACTACAAAGTGTCCACAACCACTGAAAAAATTCTAGAAAGCTTAACTATTTGGCTGAACAGCAGGTCGTGTTTACATGGAGCAGAGGATGGAAACAGATTTAAAACTTTGAGCAGTAAATTACCTATAGTATGCTATATAGTATATATTATACATACTATGTAGCATACTCTATAGCTATATTATTCTATATAGTATGTGTGATATATTGTGCTTACTAATCAGCTGTGTGGTTGTCAGCTCAGCAATGTCCAGTCACATTCATGCAGGTCTACGGGTATTATAACTTCTCACTTTCAGATGATTTTTCAATGGCAAGGTATATTTGCTATTATTTGACTGCAAAATTTTGCGTACTAGTTAATATGGTTCTCATTCACCTGTACGATAGCAGCTGGATAAAACCAACAGAGTTGTTTCAATCACTATTTCCTTGTTTTCCACTGTTAGAGCTAATTTCTTCTGCAATGGTTTAATGGCACCAATATTTTTATCCATAGGCGCTGAACATCTAGTATTTGACCACTGTGTAATAGACATTAAACGTGATGAAGCGTCACCACATAAGATACCTTAAAAAATGTGACTATGACACAAAAAAAATAGCATGAATTTGTTAAACCAGCTCAGTTTACACAAAAACCCTGGATTTGTTGTCAAATGACCATCACAGCTAAGTCATTCATGTTTTTTTTTTGTTGCATTGAGAAGTGTAGAATTTAGTGTTTTTGTCCTGAATTTGATTGCAGTGTATGTTTGGCCGATTTTAAAATGAAAGTGTAGAATAAAGTGATTTTGACGAAATATCACAATTTTAGCTTAGCTTTGGTTTTCCGATGAAACTAAACGTCACAGATGAGTAGTTCAAGGATCGTCGGAAAGTTGAAATAATTGCGGCAATTTTACAAAAGAACATGCTTCTCAGACATGCTGGTGGATATTTGGTGTTCAGGGTGTTAAAGAGCCTTTTCCAATACACCTATTTGCTGTTAATGGCCAGGTCCTGCATAAAGATGTGCCTGATTGATTTTCAGTTGCATTTTAAAAAAAGAAAAACACATTTATATCAATTTAAGTATGTTTTGTTGGTGGTGCCGGCCTCAAGTATCTGCACCTGGATTGAAAATTTTTGATCCCCAGTCGTGTTGCTCACTCGATCTTTTGATTTACTGTAGCTGTAAACATGTTATTCTGGATTTTGCGCGGCAGTGAATTTAGCCACAGCAGAAATATTCTCTCTGCTTTGATGTGGATTTTGTTGTACAGTGAGTGTAATGTTTTGTTGGTAGCTGCACACGACACGGACAGAAAATTCAAAGCTGGGCTTTGTGCCATCTCCAGTGTTATCACACATCAGTGGACAGCACATCAGCTGACTGAAGTGTGCTGCAGTATGTGTACACTTTGCTCGGTGATGGTGTCAGCATTATAACTCAGTGAATAACATGCTTCGATCATGTTTGTTTTGTATGATTGAGACGTGGTCGGGGGTTTGTCGCTTGCTGCAGCGGCAGGATTTGTTTGGCAGGCGGGCAGGCAGGCATCACCAGGTTTCTGGCCTGCGTGGAGGCAGAGTTTCCGGTCTATTTCCAGCGCAGCGTGTTCATTCTAGGTGACTGGGGGGACTGTGTGTCATTAAAGGCCCGTCCTCTGCCTCTACCCAAGTGTGAAATGCTGCGCCTTGGAGATGCTGGTCTGCTTTTGTTTGTTCGACCAGCAACTCGGAAATCCTGGGCAGAAGGTTATTGCTGCTTTTAGAGGTCAAGAGCATGCTTCACTGTTGAATTCAACTTTTTTCATTTATAAGCTTTTACCTGACACTTTATCCCTATTATATATGACTACTAATTATTGCTTATTTTCACTTTTAGACACATCTCAACTCAAATAGGCATTAATTTGAGTAATTCAGACTGTACTACTCTGTATACTACACAGTTTTCTCATTTACTGTCAGAAAAGAGAAACGAGCCAGTTGGGACATATCACCACAACAATAAAGTCGGTCAATTACCCCCTGGTTGACTATTTCAAAACCATTTTATCGTTGATTCAAAGATATAAAACTTTATTGGATTAAAAGATACAGGACAGAGCACTGTATGGTTTTCTTGGCTCTAGTTTATACTATCTATATTATAGGTCCTTCATGACATTTAAAACTTTATTGGACAGGACTTGGAAATCTGGGGGCAGTATATAAAATGAGGAATTTATTAGACTTTGTGCCCTTTTGTGTAGGTTGCGCCTGAAATATCGTATAGAGAGACAGATGAGCCCAGCCTGTGTGGTTTTAATGCTGCCGTCATTCAGTAATGATGTGCAGTAAAGAGCAGGTAACAGATGCTGAAATAAAAGGAACATGATATATCAATATTTAGCATAGCAGATGTGATGTGGCGTTTTATAATGCCAATAATCCCCAACTGACCCTGTGAGCCTGTAACAGCTGAGTGATTAGTGCATTTAACAAAGCAGCAACGCTTCTGAGCTTTATTATTTATCAGATATGCAAGGTTTTAATATTTCCAGGGTCCCCTTGCAGCGTGATGTATATTTTTCACAGAGAATGATATGCTCTAGATGTGGTTCAGGAAAGGCTATAAAGGCCCCGTGCTAAGCTAGAGAATTTTTTTTCCCGAGGCAGGTGCGCATCCTCAGCCACGAGAGCAGAATTTAAAAGGAGCCGGGGAGGTAGGCTCTGCGGGGAAACCAAAGTAGGAAGTCAATAAGGCCTGAATCTTTTATGAAGGCAGAGGTATTCAGATCACAGCTCTGCCGACAGAAAGAGCAGGCTGCTGCTTATATGAGGAGACAGAGAGTAGTAGAGGGTCTAAATCTCTCCCAGATTTACCTCAGCCCTCATTAACGCAGGAGCCGCTGCTCGTTACAGCTCACGCCTCACAGTATGTATAGTTTTTTCCACTGTGATGACAAAACTGAGCAACAGTGTAGGAATACATGCATCATGACATCAGACCGCTCAAGTGTATTTGTAACTGCATTTGAAAGTCTCAGCCCTCCAATCACCAAAACCTGTTGGCAGGTTTATGAGGCGTGTTCTCTTTTTAAAAAAATCACCAAAATGACACCAGTTATCAGAGACAGAAACTGCAAACAGGAAGAATTGTGAGATTTTCAACTTTACGATGGTCCTGAGCTACTCACATTTCCTCCGAAAGCTAAACCAAAATTAATCGTAAAATTGTGATTTTTTCTTTAAAACCCACTGTATTTGACATGCGTCATTAAAAAATAACCCAAAGTAAATCATTTGCACCAAATGAATTATGTAAAAAACTAAAAGATTCTGCTTTTCTTTGCACAACGAACAAGTTATTAGTGGCTCAGTCACATTCAGATATTTTTTGGCTGAACTGCATGCTGTGTTTACACATAGCAGATAGCAGACAAATGACAAATGTAAGTAGTAAAATATCTATTGTGTGAATAGTCACTGTTTTTTCTCTAGTATTGGTAACACTTGTGGGCATTTGGAAAAGTGTTGTACATATTCTGTCTCTTTAACTAGTGAAGATGAAAAGGCAGCAACATATGTTTGTGTTTTTTTGTAACAACTACACCAATATAATACAAGTTATACAGGTCATAATACAATAAGACCAAACTCAATTGAAGCCTTTATTTACACCTGTATACCTCATTCATCACTCTTAATGCTGGAGCCCATTAGTCTGTAAATCTCAGGTCAGATTGCAGCTCATTTATTTGCTTGCAGTCTGTCATATAATAGTCATTTGACTGATGTTATTTCGTAAATAAACAAGCTGCAACATGATGACTTTAATCAGAAGTCAGTGTGACATTTGATCGTGTGCTCAGTTGTAGTTGACAACTGAACAGTTGTGTCAGTGGTGCGATATATAGGCAAATAGCTTGACACCCTCAAACAAGATACTACCAAGCTGCGCTGGTTTTATGAGATGTAGTTTGTACCCTTTTTAACTCCTTGTTAAAAAGCAACATTCAGGCTCCAGCTAGTGGTGGATGGTTGCATAACATTATAACCAATAGTAACCGATTGAAAATTAACTAATGTTTCTGGTGCCAACTGGTGAGGGTAGCAAGGAAAGTTTAATTGTTTAGTCAACTATTCGTGCATCCTTGGTATGCTAGATGTGTAAAATGGAAACTGTTTGCTAGTCGCTGTTACATATGAATTACATAAGATCGCAATGTGTCATTATGTGTCTACGACTTGATCCACTTCTCCCAAGTAGCCAAAAATGCAAGTTCTAAAGATGCTGATGTCAATGTCCTGTAGAACTAAATAAACAAAAAGATCATTTCAAAGCTGTGACGCTGTAATATAAACATAACAGTTCATATTAACAGCAGCCTTTTCAGCACAAACACTGCGCAGTTCCGGTGAGGCTGAGCACTCTGTTCACACTCCATCATCTTTGTCTGCTGTCCTCACTTCACTCCGACTTTTTCTGAGCATGTTTGAGTGTGTGCTTTGTGCTGAAAGACAGAGCGTCTGAGTGGCTCTTGTTTACTAAGGCTGCGTCTGGGGAAGTTTAAGTCTGTTATTGATTAGGGAGCCAGAGTGCATCTGAGAAAAGTGATGTTTTGTGAAGCATTGGCTGAAGAATGGCCTGTGTTGTGTTGAGAACCGAAAATAGCCCATCAGCGCCTAATCAAATTAATGCATACTTGCTGCTGCCAAGATCTAATTTAGCACGCCATGGAAATGCACAAAGACACCAAATGACACTGGATGAAAAGGGAAAATATTAATTTGAGAAGGGAAACAAATATGCAGCAGGGCTTTAATAAATTCCTGGAAATGTAACATTGACGCTGCCCTGCTCATTCATGATATCGCCTCGGCGCACAGGAAGGAGCAGGTGCAGCGTTGCAGAAAGGTCGAGGTTGTGAATGCTGGCCGGCTACACCGGGGCCTGGGAGATGTCCACAATAACAGACCTTTTTTATGTCCTTTTTTTCTCCCAGCGATGCTCCGCTGGCTCTCATTGCAATTAAAACCAAGTGTCCATCAGAGGCTATCTCTGCTCTGTGTGGCCCATATGTTTGGGTGCTGATAGAGCGTGGATTACTCTGTTTGGGACACAGATAACAGGCTGTTTATAACCTTGGCAGAGTCTGGGGCCTAATCTGGCAGGAGCATATTTCCCCTTGCTCCCTGATAAAGGCCTGTTAGCAGCTTTATCACACGGGCAGATAGAAGTCGAGCCAGAGCGAGACGAGCACAGCACTGAGCCCAATCTGGCACCACACACACGGTTCTGCTGCTTTATTTTTAGAAGCCTTCTCAACCCCCCCTTCAAACTCACACATTTGCACAAACACCAACCCCACTCCTTGTCAGAAAGAGCAATTAATTTCTACATCTGCCTTCATGGGCAACACAAGGACCCACAAACAAATTAAAAGGACAATGTCCCCATTCATCATTATAGCATTTGGAGTTGCATTATGCTTGTGCATGAGAAAAGAAACAAGAGCAGGGAGATGAAGGCCATTGTTTCTCATACATGTCATTGTGTTTTCTGTAGTTTGTTGTATATAATGTTTGAAGCTGAACTGGCCTAAATAGAATCCACTCCAAGCAGTGTTTATGTGAGCTATTCTTTCATTTATAAACTACAGTATGAATGGGTTCAAAAAGATATTCCTGACTGAATAAAAGGAAGGTTTTATAGCTGTTTCCTGCTTATACCTCTAAGTTGCTCTGGGATACGTGCGAGCCTGCTCTGCTATTTTCTGTATCCCCATCTTGATGGCTCTGCGTAGGCACAATTAGAGAGAGCGCTCCTTTCACAGCCAGAGAAAATTGTCGTCCTCTGCAAATTGCTTTTGCCGCAGCTTAAAGAAGATCTCTTGTTACCCTCTCATTCAGTCTTTCTCGCAGCCCACTCTCCCCCTCTTTCAGGAAAATTGCTTTCTCGCAATCAACAGATTGCTTGCTGCACTTAGGGGTAAATACAGGTAGACTAGAGCATTAGCATAACATTATTCAGACAAGTGTCAACCTCTAGGCAGTTAGCGCTGCATCTAAGCTCAGTGTGAGGTGAAATGAAGTGCTACAGAGTTGGAGGAGCTGCTGCTGCTGCTAAGATTTTCAGCACAGGAGCTGGAATTGGCCAAAACTGCAAGAGTAAGAAAAGATGATGTGCTTCAGTTGGAAAAGGAGAAAAAAACACAAGTCATCTTAAAGGAATTCAAGCATGGAAATGTGACAGCAGATCTTGCTTCAAGGTGACTTAACGTGTGCATTTTGCTCCCTGTCAGGCTGCTGCAGGAGCTGGATCCTCTGGAGGTCTGCAGCATGTAGGTCAGACCGGCCTCATCATCCAACTGCAAACCATGCAGGATGCAGGCTGCACTGGTGATATATGGTCCACCGGAAAGAGAACAGGGATGTTGGATCAGTCCTGCCACAGAAAAATGTTAATGCGTTTTCACTCGCGTCGGTTAGCTCAAATTAACCTCACAAGCAAGAGTCTAATTAAGTTTCCTCATTGAAGCTTAGCACCAACACTCTCCTCTGCGGATGATTTGATCCCCTCTGTCCTTGGGGAGGATCTGTGAAGAGCAGCAGCCATGATCTTTCACCAGGGGAGACACCCTCTCCATCCTCCTCCATTACTGCACCCTTTTCTCTCGTCTTTCTTGATTGACAACAGGGGTTCCTTCTGACCTACATTTGCATCTGCTCCCTGACCCAAATAGGGCCCACGTAATGAGCTGCTCGGTCATCTTTTTTTTTTTTTTGAATTCTCAGTGCTGAACTTGTGCGGTTGTTCATGGTGGCTACAGGGGGGTGTTTAGCAGTGTCCCCCGGGCTTTGTGTCTGGAGCTGCAGGGCTGCACAAAGACACCGTCCAAACTAGACGCCTGCAGAGCTACCCAGGCCATTCTGGGTCATCTGATTACTCTTCATGGTGATTACTAATCAGGGACTTGTGCTAATGTGCCGTATCACCAAGACGCAGAGGTGCAATCATCACTGAGATCCCAATCTTATTTGTCAGGCGCTGTGTCATCAGTTTTCCTGGAGTGTCTCCTCAAATATGGCAATAACACCGAAATCCATTCAGATTCTTAGCCATGCAGAGCGTCGGGCTGTAATATAATCTGACTGTGCAATGAGCCTGTTGTTGTTTCCCCTCAAACACCAGGAAGAGTCAGCGCTGGCAGCAGCTTGTACACAAACAGAGAGAGAGAGATCCCCTGGGATCCCACTGTGGATTCCACGAGCAAGCGTGAAAGCCGCTTGGAGCTCTCAAGACATGCAGCCCGTGTTAGTGCAGCAGCCATCACAGCAAAAACCTGTCTGGTAAACACTCATCATTGTCAACCCGGAAATATGAACTTGATAAAGATGCTTTGTCAAAAAAATAGTTCTGTTCTTCAACACATTAAAGTGTACTTAGACAGCAAATCAGCTTTTTCTGTTCTTTCACAGCACTGTCAGATCATATATGTGAGCCTCAACAGTGCAGCACAGTGTCTGACATGTTCCCAGTGTTGTAACATTGTATTGAATACATCACACACGTGCTTCCATGCACACAATATACAGAAATGGGGAGGAGATTGAATTTAGCTCCGGCAGAATTATAAATTTGGACTAGCAGGAACAACTCTGCAACTTGTTTCCTGGTTTCATTTCCTGTCTCTTCACTGTGGGGTTTTCTCTTATCAGCGAGTGTGATATTATGTGAATAATCTCATTTTCCTGCAGCTTTTTTCGTTGCTTTCATAATGACAATTTCCCACATTCCTGATTTTGATGAACATCCTTGCTGCTGTAAGCGTCACAGATAAAAACCATCTCTTTTACAGGAGAGGGGAATGAGACATATTCACCTAGAAATTGCCTCTCTTTTCATTCATTTTGCTCATGCTTTAGTTCACCTCATTTCAGATATTATTGCTCCCATCTGTGCTGAACAATCAAAAAGGAAACCTTTTCTAGTGGCTGCATTAGATGGCCTTTCATTTTTTTTGGGCCTGCAATCATAATGGTCGTGCATGAGCCTCTGCAGGGCTCTTCTCTCTATCTCTCGCCGTGGATTCATGCTCAAGTAGCTTCTCTGTTCCTGATATGTAAAATACTAAATCCTATTATTTCTCCGGCTAAATAACACCGGTCCCAAAGGCGTTGTGTGATGTTTTAATGAGAACCCCGATTCCCGATGCTCAACGGCGTCTTCTCCTCTGCATTTCCTTAAACTGCCAAGTAAGAGCCCCATTAATAATTCAGCTCATTAAAGTGTGTAATTAATCTGGAGCTGTGTAACAGGGAGAGACTGGGGCGCAGGGAGAAAACTCTCCAGGGGGGCACAAGAGAAACATTGGGCTAAGAGACACAGCACACCCGCTGTGATGGAACCAGCTTCCCGGCACACAACCAGTCCTCCTGCATCATTTATCTGGCAGGAAAAAGCTACAGAGAGACGGCGCCGTCGCCACTGCTGCTGCTGCTACACCCCGAGACATCTTCAGGCAACTCAGCCAATCAACAATTCTGCACGGGTACACACTGGGCGCTGGGACTTTGTGTTTGTGCGCGTGTCCTTGTGAATGTGGAGAAGCTGCTCTGGTGTCTGTTTACTGTAGATGTGGAAGGTCAGTTGTTAGGTTTCTTGGACAAGCTGTTTTAGGAAACACAGATTTCATTACAATGTATATGCAAAAATATAGGTGTTCTTATTCATACAAGACATTTTATTGTAATATACTGTGTGCCATAGTCAAGGAACTACATTTTTAATGTGATTTTATATTGTGAAGTCATTAAATACTGATTTTATCCAATTTATTATTGTATTTAAATTTAGAGCTACACAGTTATGGTCAAAGTGATAATCATGATTACTCTGACCAACAGAGTAATCATGATCTTGATCATTCACTGATTTTAGGGACAAAAACCTTTTGCTTCCAATTGTGCTACACTTTGGCTGATTTTCTGTAATCTGCGTCAAAATTAAACCTAAAATTACATTTACCTGAACTCACTGCATCTCTTAGAGGTTGAATATAAACAAAATTGTACCCAAACCGCTCACTGCTGAACATCTGCTCATCGATGGACACTACAACTTACTTATGTTCTCTTAGTGCTCACTTGCAAGTTATAGTAGATGCTAACTAGTTGGCTGTTCACAGAGTAGCCTCTAGTCTCCACTCGGTTAGTGCAGCACAGCAGCTCAGACAGGTGTCTGTAGCAGCAACTCTCTCTGGGTTGGAGGTGAGTTGCTGTCACTAGCAAAGGATTTTAAGTATCTTGGTATCGTGTTCATGAGCAACAGGAAAATGAAGAGTGAGCTGGACAGACAGATTGGTCCACCATCAGTAGTAATGCAGGTGTTGTACCAGATCATTGTAGTGTAGAGGGAGCTAAACTGGAAGGTAAAGCTCTCGATATACCAGTCGATCTGCGTTCCAAGCCATCCCTGTGGACATAGTTCTGAGTAGTGACCAAAACAATGTTGGTTGGTTGCTTGGATTATAATCGCTTGGATCATGGATCCAAGCAACCGAAATGAGTTTTCTCTGTAGGGTGTCTGGGCTCAGCCTTACAGATAGGGTGAGGAGTTCAGAGTAGTGGCTGGGCTCACGCTGCTCCTTCATGTCCAACGGAGCCAGCTGAAGCAGTTCTTGCATCTAAGTAGGATGCTTCCTGGGCGACTTCCTTTGGAGGTATTCCAGGCACACCCAACTGGGTAGAGACCCTGGGGTAGACCCAGAACTTGCTGGAGGACTTACATATTTCATCTATCTTGGGAATACGTCGGGATCCCCAGGAGGAACTGGAAAACATCCCTGGAAAGAGGGACATTTAGAATGCCCTTCTTGGCATCAACACCACGACCCACTACTGGATGGTCAGAAGAAAATCAGTGGATGGATGGATGGATGGATGGATGGATGGATGGATGGATGGATGGATGGATGGATGGACATATCTGAAAATTGGAACCAATGCGACAGTGCCCTAAACCATCATTCTTTCTGAGAAGTGTGATTGTATTGTTGGGAAAAAGAACGTACTTCACACTTGATCTGTTACTTAATGTTCTCAATCACTAGTTTCAAGTCTCGTTTAAAAAGCATGATCTTCATTTTGGAACTTATGGTTCCATTTAGAGGGTAATATACAATAAAGCAGGGTGTGCTTGAGGGCATAAGTACCTCGTGACTGACGAGCCACTACCATATGACCAAAATTTCAAACCAATTGGTGACATCAAGGTGGTGGCATCCACTCAAACTTTTACTCAAACTGGTGCTGAAGCTGCTTTTGTTATTTTCAGTTATTTACGTATAGCATCATACCTTTTATAACTACAGTACAATAGAAAAACAAGCAATTTCATGATCTCAGAATTTTGGTATGGACTTGTGTTGTTCTTATTCACATCACAGCTATGTAATATGTACAGATTTATCTTTTATGTAATGTCCGTGACAGTAATTATTTAGCCAAAACAACTATATAAAATTAAAATTTTACAGCTTATAAGCTTTCATGGAAGAGAGGCTGACCTTACCTGACCTGCAAAAAACATGCCTGTTTATAGTTACATTATTACTTCCATGTGCAGAATTGGAAAGAAAGTTCACATATTGGCTGATTTTTTTCTGATTATTGAGACTCTAACACCTAAACCACATTGTTTTAGACCCACACCAACTAAATCAACAAGAACAATATATTGGTTGATGGCAGCTCATTGCTGTTGTGTCCGTATTGAAAATGTAAAAAAAAAAAAAGCTGTCGCACTTTGTGCATATCTTGGTCACAGATGTTATAAAAATTAATCTAAAAGATCCTCATTTAAAAAGCCTGTTTATGTTATAAGTGAAAATACTTTGGATCAGACTGTCAGTGAGAAAAGCAGAAGCTGGAAGCAGAGGATGGAAGAATTTTTGCTTGATAAATAATGTGATATCACTCAACAGAATTTTTGATTAGCTAATTGATCAAATTATTATTAATTTCCGTTCTAATAGTGTCCCACGCATAGTCATAGCTCTTAAAAATGAATTACTGTTTCAGTACTCTGTCAAACCCAGAATCAGTCAGCCGGTAATCTGTTCTCATGTGGGGTTGAGAGTTTTCTCTGTGAAGGAAACGTCATGCTTTGTGTTGTACTGTAAGTCTAACTACAGTCTGTAAATAGTTATCAGGATTAAATCCACAAACATCTATGCATGTTTGAATTTAACTTTATTTTACACAACTATGAAAGAATATCATCTATTGTAATGTACTGCTTTGTTCGTCAAGTTGCAGTAGCCTTGTGCCTGCTTGTTTTCACGTGTTTCAGGTAGACTTCAGTAAACAGTTCACACTCAGCATGCCTGCTGCCACTCACGAGCCCTCAGCTGCTCCAGATGTGGCTTAATTTACTGCGACTTGGCTAATCATGGTGATTAAGGATTAATTACTGTTAATCACTTTTACATAAACTGGTTGGCAGTAGGAGAGCTGCGCTCCGTGAAAAATACCACACACAAGAGTGTGCAGTCAGATGGATGGAATGGGACAGAGCAGGAAGCTGCCAGGCTTTCCAGGCAGGTGCTGCTGTGGGTTTATGTTGTGGCCTTTTTACTCCTGAGCTCACCAGTCAGAGGAAGTTAACCTTTGATGACTCACTGCATCGGTTAATATCGGTCTCATAGCGCCAGGCTGGTTTGTACTGAATGTATGTGAAGATTGGTTGAGTCCAGGGTTGCAGTGCTATATGTTTAAGTAGCAAAGCCACCTTTGACTTTAAGCTGTGCGACAAGTGACTAAGTACAGTAGAAGTGCTGCAACTATTGGTTATTTTTACTGCTGATAATCTGTTTTTTACCATTGTCTGTCGGAAAATGTTGCTTTGTTCACAAACCAAAGATATTCAGTTTGAGAATTTTTACCCTTTAAAAAATATACATATATTCGAAGTGATCAATAAATTTAAGCGGTTGGCCATTTATTTAATAGTTAACAACAAACTGATTAGTCGTTTGATTTATTGCAGCTATACATATTAGTCTACTACAACTGACCACTCGATCAAATGTTAGAATGACTGTTAGAATGAATGTTTGTTGATGAAGTCTTTATGATGCAGCCTAATACTCCCATCTAAAGGATTATGTCCATATTATCTCATTATTTTGTTATTAGTCAAATAGTTATCAGTCAAATAACTATTACATGGTAGACTGTGAGACAATAATTAAGATATTTTTGTAAACATGTGTTGCAATATGATTTTAGCATCAATAGTGATGAATGAGGTATACAGGCATAAGTAAAGACTTTAGATAAGTTATTTTTTGTATTATGTTTTTAGCTGTTCCCAATAAAATGAAAGGCTATTTTGCTTCCTTGTCATGTTTATGAGCTAACCGATAGATTGGAGCAATGAAGACGCCACTTGACTCTGCAACCAATGTCTGCCCAGCTGTGAGTTGTACTCTGCTACATGTGCTGCAGACAGTGAGAATTTTGTAAGCAGTGAAGTCGTAGTGCACTCTGCTGGACTAGCCGTGTGATGAAACCATTTCTAAATTACCCGAGTATCTTTTTCTATGGTCTGTCCAAAAAAGGTTTTAATATTAGCACATACTGGACAACATATATGTCAGTATCGATATATATCTGTAGCAGGCCAATATCGGTCAATAATATCGTCCTAATGATGTATCAGTTCAGCTCTATTACAGATTAGAGAGGAAAATAATTTAATTAACTGTGCCGCTCAGAGGCAAGAGACAGCTACTGGCAACCTTTAAGGTGGAATGTTTTATTGCATGTTGGTCAGTGCTTTAGTTGACATTGCATCATTCTGGTGCTCTCCACTTTTAGTTGAGTTTCAGAATTTCCGGAGGAGTCAATTTTCTTCTCTAACAGGAGAGACATTGTCAATATTCAACACAGCAGTTGTCTATGGTCAGCTGAAGCCAAACAGCCACTGCTGGTCTGTGTGACCGTCCTGCTACAGGAGATAAGAATGTGAAGGAGCATAACCACTGTGAGTTCCATTAACACAGACTGACAAGGGAATCACAGGGACATCAGGGGGTCCGGGATCAGGCTGACAACAAAGCCGCTGTGCTCTGCTCGTACCCCCGCCCCCCTGAACAAGCTGAGGGTGGCAGTGTGGTCACCTTCCCTCCTTGGCCTGGTTTCACACTGTGACATGCTCGTCTGCTCTCCTGAAGGAATGGCTTTAATAAGGTAGAGCGGATCAAGGCGACTGTTAATGACATGGCAGGCCCAGTCAACACAGTGCCCGAGGCCATGGATGGCCCCAGTCTGGTGCATGTTGCTGGACGCTCGCTATCTCATGTGGGACACTCAGGACACTTGTCTGGATGCTCTTTAACTGCTATCCATCTTGGATGTGGGCTGAGAAGTTGAACAGTGGAAGGAACCGAAACAGACGGGCTTTGTTTCAGGCCTTTTGTTGCTGATATTTTCAAAACTGTAAATTTGGTCAACACCTATGAAGTGACACCGTGTGATTTAAGTATGGAAGGAGGGTTGAAGGGTTCTTGATGAGCATCCCAGTAACCCCTAGTGGTAGACGTGAACTAAAGCATTATGTACTCTGCTGCACTATATTTATTTTGAATATAGAAAACAGAGTCTTGCTGTGGAAAACAGACTTTCTCCTTTGTATTCCATTTAGGTTCCTCCATACGCAGATAAGGTCTGTCACATAGCAAAGCAGTGTACCAGAAACAGGCAAGACAAACTTTTGTTGTTGGTATGACATCATCAACCAGCAACATGTCCTCAGTATTGCAGACACATTTACGTAGAATACAAATGTTAGTGTCTGAGTTTTCCTATGATAAGAATTACACTAATTTTGTTTAATCTGTACAGGAAGCAAAGACTATATGAGTAAAAACAGATGTAAACTAATGTTGGCCTCTGACTACCTGGAAGATGGAGGGCAATGGATCTAAAAATGTGCATTATCACAGTGGGTGACAACTGATGCTTCACTCTATACACCTCATGACATGCAGACAAAAACACTTATAGACTTTCTCTTGCATTGTATCACAACTTCCACAATGTGGCTGGGATGTTAACTAGTAGGAGCGCAAAGCACACTTCTTCACCACTTTATATAAAGATAGGCAAATCCTCTGTGACGTTACCCAGAGGTTTCCTGAGAGCCAGTTCTGAAGCTCAGTTTAGTGGCTGTAGCTTCATCTTGGTAGGGCCTGACTCCTCTGAACTCCCAACTAATCTAAAAATGAGCAAATTGTTTGAGCATGAGACAGGACATAGACTGTCATGTGACAGCACCCACCAGTCATTCAAAGTGGCATAAATTTAAGCGTTACTATCATTTATAGGGGGTTGTTGTATTTTAAAAAGTCACCAGGGTATAGTTGACATGAATGAAAAATATAGCTAAAGAGATGAAAAAAAAATTATTTACTACCAGGCTGTAAATATTTTTATTCCTACTGTAAAGTCAGTCATTTTAACATGGGGGTCTAGGGAGATTAACGCACTTTTGCAGTCAGCCTCAAGTGGGCATTAAAGGAACTACAGTTTTTGTCCTTTTTCACTTTAGCTTAGTTTTTCAGCCCCCAGTTACTGCTTTTTCCACAAACATGAAGTGAAGTGATTGACAGGCTAAAGAACAGACTTTCTTAGGTTCAATATTCCGGAGACCAGTGTTTGTTTACTTTGTTGGGGTTAAGACCTCCTGAGAGAGAATTTAAAGCAAAATCTACATGGAATCGACATGAAATTACTTATTTTTCAGTACTTTGTGTTAATATCGCTCTCTGAAACTGTTTAAAATGAAATCTGAGAAATAAAAATTACTGTTCTGT
Organism: Dascyllus trimaculatus; assembly: GCA_024666655.1. NCBI lineage: Eukaryota > Metazoa > Chordata > Actinopteri > Pomacentridae > Dascyllus > Dascyllus trimaculatus. The sequence continues at coordinate 16,674,995 of CM045446.1, forward strand.
CAAACATCTCACAGCTCAACCTGTCAAATGGAATCCCAAGAAGGCAAAACATTGAGTTCAAAGATTGACTTTGTGGAACAGTTGGTGTAGTACAAAACTCAGAAATATTGAGAGATACTTTTTGAAAAATAGTTTTGGCTCTGTAGATATTAACAGAACTAGATGGAAGCCTGAGGCTGCTGGTGATTTAACTAGTGAGATTAGGTCAAGCAGGCCATTCTTATAAAGAGAGAAGTTTTATTTAAAAAAAAAGTGAACTGATAACTAAGAAAGAGCATTTTTTGTACATTCCAATGGGAAGTGAACCAAAGTCTACACTGTCAGTAGTGGCCCGAAGGTCTTGGTGGATCTAATTCTAATTACGTCCATTAGTGGTATCTGTAGAGGACTGGAGTGTGTGTGTGTGTGTGTGTGTGTGTGTGTGTGTGTGTGTGTGTGTGTGTGTGTGTGTGTGCGTGCATGTGTGTGTGTGTGTGTGTGTGTGTATGTGTGATCAGGGTTTCCTAACAAAGACAACGCTGCTTCTTTCTCTTGTGACGAAGAGTCGGGGCCACATAGAGGATGAGAAAGCAGCAGAGCGCTTTAATGTGAAGGCTGTCAGCTCTGCTCCCCTTGGTTTTCACCTTCTGAAGAGCACAAGGCCTTATCGGTTTAATTGACTCTTTATCTTTTTGTTAATTTCCCCTTTAGTGCAGCAGCCCCCCATTCTACCTTTTGATCTGTCATTTTATGTTGGCTTTTGTGTGACTTACAGGAAGTTGGCTGTATAGATTAATGTATTTTATAAAAAGACTGATTTCTTTATACTGTTAAGGAGCTCAGCTGCCACTTAATTGCTGCCGTTGTCCATTAACCCCTTTGATATTGTGCATTAACCTTTTTCCCTTAAAGTGAATTACATGACTTTATGGGAATGCTTTGAAAGTAAATGCAGCAAAATCGTTTTATTCTTCACACATCCCAAAGCACTTTTTGTGCATATTTTCTAAGTGAAGTATAATTTTATGGTGCTGGCAGGACTTTAAAGACTTGAGTCTTTACAAAGGCAAACAGAGGGGACTTAAGGAGAGCAGGATTTAACAGTTTGATGCCTGTCGTCTTCCTCCTGGTGTATGTTGGTTCTCTTTCCATTCCAGTACACTTGCGACTGTATAATGAATTATGCCGATGTTGAATTAGCATGTAGCTGTCGCTTCGGCTCTGGTGCCTGCCTTGTGACAGGACCACCGTAGCACAGGCTGGTGCAGAGAGAGGGGGCTTCTACTGTGATTTATTAACTGCTGAAGCCACAATGAAGTGTGCCCACTGAAGCACCAATGCAAACAAATAGGGCCAGAGCTGTCACTGTAAATTCAAGCAGACAGGCCGACCACCGCCTGACCAGGAAGGGTTAATTATGCAAAAGCATTTGGCTCTCACCGTGCACACAAGAGTGTTTTTAAGGATTGGGGCGAGATTACACCATGTGCCATTTACCATTGTGGAAATGTCTCTTTAATATGTAGGGTTTTGCTTTGTCAAGGGCTTTAATAGAAATTTAGATTTCTTTTGGGGTAGCACTACCAACTTAAATAGTACTGTTGTTTTTATCGTGCTGTACAGATTTGCACTTTGATAAGCAAATATTTGTTTAAATTTTACATTGTGTTGCATTACACATGAACATACAGCTTGTCAAAATAAAATTAAAGGAAATGCTCATTTTGCTTTATTCATTTACATTAATCAACTAATTGGTAAAACAGTCAATATATTAATTCAAACTGTGAAGTTATATGTATCATAAATTTGGATTTTATCCTCACATTTGAGCAGTAGTTTGCATGAAAACTGTCAACTTTAGCTGTTATTTATATGCTGTATTTAGCCATCATGGTCACTGGTGCTAATGCTAACAACACAGGAAGTGTTTGTCTCTGTGGCCCACTGAAAAGCTGACGTGAAAGTCAAAGAGCTGTTGGAAATGTCAAAGCAGGCGGTTGTTGATGCGCCTGGACATGCTGTCACCTGACCGGAGTGTCACTTTTGGCCGACTCTCTCCCCTTAAACGCTGCCGCTCCCCATGACGTAACGCAGCAGATCACATTTCAGCATCTGGGTGCAGAACGCAGGGGCCTCCAAAGGTCTCCAACAGTTTGAACTACGGTATCCAATCTCTGTCAGAGGCCTTTATGTTTTACCGTCCATCTTGCTAACTGTGACAGAACAGCCAAACGTCATTAATTAAACATCAGGCTTTCCCCCCCAATCACCTGATCGCCATGACAGGCTGCCATGCCAACAGTCCCTGTCGACATGCCTTCAAAATCTAGAAGGGGATTACATATGGTAATGGTTTTTGACAGCCTGCCATTTGCCTCTGTTAATCTGATAGGATAAGATATCTGGACTGCAGAGCATGGTGTGCTGTAACTCTTTGAGTCTGATATTGTTATGCCATAAAAAACTGAATCATTTTGAAGATGGAAGCATGGTCCTGGAAGAAATCTTAATCCCTCTGACAAGCTTTTGATACAGTCCCAAATATTGTCACTGACTCAAAAGTGTATTTTTAGAGCTGGATTGTGCTTGTTTTTGCTGTCAATTTTAATTTTTCTCACATCTGCGGACTCCCATCATGTACATGACAAACTATAATGGACCTATGTCCTTCCCCAGTGATAACACATCTCCAGAGAAGCTAGTTACGGTGCCCCAGGCAGCCAACCCACTTTTGTTTGCCACGGTTCATTCCCCTTCAGAGAGAGAAGACAGAGTTTATTCTCTGGTCTTTGTTCAATTAAGACTCAGCCCAAACTCAGAGCTGCTCTGAAATGATGTATCTTTGTTGCAAGTAGTTCAATTAATGTTTTAATACCCACACCCATCTTCATATGAGGCCGCGAGCCAATCTCCCCGAATGACTAATATATGGGGAATGGAGAGTGTTACACATGTGCCTGCTGAAAACAAGTAACGAGGGGGGAGAAGAAGGGGGTTTAGGCGAGCTGCTCTCCCCCAAATAGGGACGTAAATCATCTCCGAGCATGATATTCCGAGCTTATCCTCAAAGAGCAAAAGCTTTTTCCCTCAGCTGTGTGGAAATGAAATAAATATTCCCAGATAAACGACCAGACGGTTAAACATCCACCTCTCCAAAAGCCTATTGCCCTGGGCTTTTATTAAATATCGATTTGATTTGTAAAAGGCCAGATGTTGGGAGGTTAAATAAATGTCATGTTCTCCCATTCCAGTTTACTTCTCTTGTCTTCTCAGTCGGTGACATTTTGTCTCTCTGCGTGTATACAGAGCAGTAAAAACCACTGGCCATGCTGTCCTGACGCATCCGTGCAAGAGACGCGTCTAATACGTGTTTCCTTCCCACCACTTCACCACAGTCCTCTGTTCTGCATGTTTAAATCCACTAACCAGTCAAAAAGCAAATGCAAAAAAATAACATTAAAAAAATCACACTTTTTTTTTTATTAAAATAAAGCACAGCAATAAAGCGCAGTGCATGCCTCCTTGTGAGAATTGCTTGTCAACAACAGGGGGGGAGGAATAAGGCATCGTCTGACAACAAGCCATCTTTGAAACGCCTCCAAGAGGGGAATGGCATCCATTAGAGACATACAGAAAATGTGTGTTCGCTGAGGGGGAGTGGGGCCCAGATCTCTCCCACACACACTCGGATAATTGTTTATCCCTGGGAGAACCTTCAGTGTTTGTCTGCGGGTGGCTAAGTAAGTTCACCAGCACTATTGGACAGGGAGTGCCCAGCAGACCCAAGGCTCGAAAAACATTAGGATGAATCAATTAGGCTGCCATTAGCCAATAAAGTGGCCCTCACTGAGTCGTGTAATTATGACCCACAGCAAAGCCAATTTTATGGAGGCACATTATCCCTTTCTTTTCTTTATTCGTTTTATTTGTTTGAGATAATCCCTCCATGGTTTTAATTAGGTTCAGGGTGGAATAAATAAATCATCATTTGCTTCTGCAGGTCTGCGGTTGTTCTCCATGTAAGAGGAAACTACCCAATCGCGAGACAGGAGATTGTAACCACGTCTGTCACCGTTAGAGGGATCGCCCTGATCAGTCACTTAAATTAAAAATGAACGCGTCCTCGTCGCAGAAATCCACATTAACCCCACTTGGTGTGAGATGCCATCAGATCATGTGATAAGAGTCGGAAGGAAGAGCAGATATTATAGGCAGGCAGCTACTTAGCTTGTTCCCAGCTCAGAGGACACTGTGTAAGTGTGACAATGTGCTGTCAATGAGGGATGACAGTACACAGCCAACATGGCGTAATGCATTGTTCCTTCCTGGGTCCCTCCTGACAGATGCTCTCCAAGACAGCTGGATCAGCAGCGAGAACGGAGCTGGGATCTGGGCTGCGTACGAGGAGATGATGTGATGTGCGGCTGATTAGTGAGGGTGTACACATGTCAACAAGCGAGGCCTGGGGATCGCCACGGAGTTACAGTTAATTCTCCGTTTAAGAGCATAACACACGTCTTCGGATAACCGGCGTTGCTGAATGTAGTCGTTTGCTTTCCTTTTGTCCGTGACCTTTCTCGAGTTGAAGGAAAAAAACTCCGCCTGCTGGTTTTTCCCTTCCAGGAGAGATCTCCTAAGAAATGACCTTCTCTGCAACAGGCACTCTTACAAGACTGATGTTGGAGGAGCTTCAAGCCAAGTAAAATAAACACTTCATGAATGTTAAGCTGGAACTTGGCAGACGCGATTTGAATCGTTTCTGTGGACACAGGGAATTTTTATGTTCCTTTTCATTTGACAGTCTAGACGTTTTATGAGTTGGGGAAGAAATCTGACCTCACATTTTTGCTAGAAAACATCTGAAGAGAGCTTCTTCCATCTTCCATTTGCACGCTGGTGTTCTCTCAATTTTAATTCTTTGTTCTGGGATTTCTCATGAAAAATCCCCCCACGATACAAATAACGCTTAGCGTTTCACCTAAAATATGAATTTAAGCATCTGAAAGCCAATCCTGTAGCAGAAGGCATCTTACCAGGGCTTCAACTAACAATTATTTCCATTTGTGATTAATCTGCCTATTGTTTTCTGGATTAATCGATAAGTTGTTTAGTCTACAAAATATTAGAAAATGGTTAAAAAAAAAAATGTTGATCAGTGTTTCCCAAAACCAAAAGATGGCGTCTTGTGTTAAAGACAACTCAAAGATATTGAGTCTATTGTAATAGAGGAGGAAAGAAACTAGAAAATATTCACATTTAAGAACCTGATTGAGACTTTCCTTACACACCTTAGCCAATTAATTGATTATGAAGTAGTTGTTGGTTAATTTAATAGTTGACGGCTAATGGATTTGTCATTGCAACGCTGCATCTTGCACTAGTGTGATGTGGAAACTTGAAGTCTGCTTTGCACTTTGGATACAAGAAGACATCATCCAGTAATTTTGAAATTAAAACTATTTAAATTCAGTTTTTTTCGATGAAAGTGTGATTTTCACATAGATTTAACATGCCTTTAACATGAGGATCTTAAATCTTAAATCAACCCGTTGTGCACTTTGTCAAAATCTTTTTTCCTTCTTCTTTAAGTATGTTCTGCTACGAGTTGTTTTCCTGCCGAAAATTACTTCCAGAAAGTGCAGCTCATTTTCCTCCATGGGATATTGTGGTGTGCTCTCGTTTTAACACCCACTTTAGTCTGGTATTTATGAGGTGGTAACTGTAGAAAAAAAGAAAGAAAAAAGAAAAGGTGCCTCTCTATCCTGGTGAGCGTTCAGGAGCCACCGCTGGTGTACGCTAACTAAAGCAGACAGGCGGGTTTAGAGTTTCTGATGGAGCGGGTTTGATCGGGTCATAACGCGGCTGCAGCCGCGGCGGTGCTGAGGTGAGGCGGGTGTGAAGCCATTCGAGATTTTCCACCTCCGAGCACCATCCATACATTACTGGAGTGATGAAGGAGTCTGGGTAATGAGACAGGATGTTTGTACAGTCCTGCCATCCCAAGAGACACCCCACCACTGCCTCCCCCCTCCATCCTCCTCCAACACTCCTCCCACACTCAATCTACCTCCCGCTGAGCCCGTGGCCTGAACCACTGACCCCTTCCACTCGCCAACAGTTGCCATATTTGCATTTCCAGTACACTTAAAGGCTGAGGTGGGGGCAAATGAGGGAGCCCCCTCCTCTTCCCCTGCTAGTACAGCAGGCCTCATTCTCATCCCAGTGACCCCCTGCCCAGGCCTACCAACCCGGACAGCAGTCTGGGGTTAATGCACCAAGCACTCCTATTGTCTCTGAATTAATGAAGTGCTCCCAGCCTGTCCCTTCTCATTCAATGACAATGAGACAAATGACAAGTGGTGCTGTTTTAAATGGCTGTAGACACTCACGGGGCATAAAGTCACAGAGTCAGAGCTCGTGTTTGCGCCACAGCCGAGGCCCAGTAATGATAACAGCAGCTGCCGCCCGCATCCACTCTGGGATCAGCTTGGATCCAGGCAGCGCTGAGCTGCACACAGGAGCCGGGCTTTTTATATTGAAATGGATGGTTCTCAGATGGAGGAGGAAGAGTCTGAGCCTGGGAGTGTTTTCACCTCAGAAAATGGAAGGTGGGACTTGAATGTCCTAAAGAATGGCAAGGGAGACCTCTAGTGGAAGGCAGAGGCATCCGTCCAGATTATTGCTGATACCATCCAATCTCATTTATTGTCCTGGGTAACACATATTGTTCCATCAGATCACATCACGCCGCTTGATATTAACTAGCTCACACCTCTTTCGCATGTCATCACTTTTTTGTCCCTGTCGTTCTAATATACGTCAGCAAGGAAAATCTATCTATATATGTGCTTTTTAACTCCAAATTTTTTTCGTTCCTGTCACATTTTTTCTAACTGTAGGCTAATTTTTCACTGCAATATGAAGTGTTGCACCACTATGGAAACAGCACAACCATGACTGGAAGTAGAGAGAACTCAGCTACTGTGCAGTTTGACACAATTGTAATGCCATAAATCGTGGATTTAAAGCAAAGGTTGAATTTCTGTATTCTTTTATATTTAAAAAACTGAAAATATCTAGAACGAACATGTGCAGCATTTTCCCAGGGCTTTAAAGCTGACTATGCATGCTATAGATATTTTAACTGCTACTACATGTTCAATTTGTTTCCATACGTGAACACAGCCTGCAGTTCATCCCAGTTCCGCTGGATAGAGTCCCAGAATTTTTGCCATGTGACTGTTGGTTGGAGCTCAATCTCTAATACCATCCTCATTGGGTCAATTTCTTTTTGGTAATTTTTTTTTAAGTAAGTAAAAAATCCAAGGTGTTGATTTCAAATGTCCAATGTGATCCAAAACACAAAGGTATCACATTTGAGGAAAAAAGCTGGAAACTGTGAAATGTTGCTTAGTTTTGCTCAGAATTGCAGCATCTCATATTTTTCTGCTGATCGTTTCATCGATTAAGGGTCTAAACGCTTCAGATTTAATTGAATCAAGCAGCCAGTTAGTTAATGTGGGAGGGTGGATGATTGGATTTCCAAATTTCCAAATTTACGAGAATCAGCTGCTTGTCTCTTAAAGTAGAGAAGGTCACAGCAGCCTTCAAGATGTGTAAGGAGTAGCCAAAGGTTTATTACTTAGTCCAATGCGCTGGAGAACAGGTCGGAGCTCGAAGCTGCGTTCACATATTCCAAAAAGGATCCATATTGGATTTAATCTGACAACAGTGTCTCCCAAAAACTGCATCTTATACAACTAAACTGCATTCAGAAACCTATTTTCTTATTTTTTAAAAAAAAGGCAAATGTGACATACAAGGAAAAGTTTCCAGTTTGAAGAAGCCACAAAGTCCATGTAAGGAGGATGAAGGCATTAGTCAGCAACAAGGTTTTTACCCAGGAGACCATGATTTGTGTCCAATTTGGCACCATTATTCTTAGAACTGCACTGTTTCAGTTTGGTTGAGTTTAGGCACCAAAACAAAGTGGTTAGTTTTAGGAAAATATTACACTTTGGGTTCAGAAACAACCCTTTTTACTTCATGTTTGAAGCTTCTCCTCCATTTTCTGGACTATAAAAGATGTTCATTTGAAACTTATTCAGGAGAAAATACTGTTTAGTTGTACAGGAGCATCTTGTTTGGGACATATGGGCGGATCAGAAGAACTTCAAACCTGCAGTCCAAATCATGTTAACTTGTAGTTGCATTTGACTTTTTCTAAATCAAATAAAAGTACACATGTGAAAGTAATCAGGAATTTGAATCTTAAAGACAACAGAGATGATTTTTCTGCACACTTCCTTCTGCCTCTGTCTGTCTTTGCTACAACATACTGCTCAGCTCACACTAAGCCGGTGGACGTGCCGGCACTGCTCCGCTGACAGCTTGTTACGGTGCATCACGCCGCTGCAGGTGTGACCTTTATGACTGACCTTTGACCTTCTCCTGTCATCGCAGTGTTGAGCATCCGCGGTGCCCAGGAGGAGGAGCCCCCCGATCCCCAGCTCATGCGGCTGGACAACATGCTGCTGGCAGAGGGCGTGTCCGGTCCGGAGAAAGGCGGAGGCTCTGCGGCGGCGGCGGCTGCAGCGGCCGCCTCGGGAGGAGCGGGAGCCGACAACTCAGCGGAGCACTCTGACTACAGGGCCAAGCTGTCCCAGATCAGACAGATCTACCACACAGAGCTGGAGAAGTACGAACAGGTGAGGCCTGAGTGGATGTATGAACACCACACAGCTGTGGAGAGTAACTAAGTTGTACTTCCAGCTCCTGCTACTCTATACTTCTACTCCATTGCACTTTTTACTGCACAGCATTTCTTTGATGACTTAAGTTACTGTTTGCAGATTTAGTTTGATTGTGGAAAATATTGGTGAAAAATAAATAATGTGATCAATAATGATGTAGTATCATGCATGAACACATTATTGATCATTATTGATCCATTATGGAAATTTACAAGCTACACAGCAGATATAAAGCTAATAAATCACACATTAACACAATAATGCATCATTTTTGTAATTCAGTAATATACATGTAATTTAAAATATGGCAGTTTGAGTATATTTTGATGCTAATACTTTCATACTTTTGCTTAAGTAAAAATTTCCTTGTCTTTTAATTGTATCAGAGCATTTCTACAATATTGGTACTTTAACCAAGGTTCTAAGTTCCACTTCTCAGTACGTGATCACCAGATGTTCCAGTAGTTTTATTCTACAAGCCAAGCATTTAGTGTATAGCAACAATAAGAAGAAATTTAGCATCTGAAAGCTGTTCACGTTGGGGAACTACGGTAAAAAATAGAAATGGTTAGAATTGCTGATCTGTTCGAGTGTGTTTTCCAGATTTAAAAAAAGCACCAGTACAAAGTGATGTGTGCACACTCTAAAACTCAAAGATGTTCTGTTTAAAATTGTGAAAGACAGAGCTGTTTCATTTGAGCTGCAAATATTTGTTATTGTGGTCTCATAAGTTATTAAAGTGAGTAAAATAGTTGTTTCAGTTAACTGACTCACTGATCAACTAACTGAAACAACTATTTTAACAACTTCCAGGACTTTAGCGCAACTTAATGATTTTTTTTTTTTTACGTGATGTTACAGCAGAAGTTTCTTGGTTATTATGGTTAGGGATGATTGTGCACATATGTGAGAAAAGAAAAATGACTTTTTCATAACTGAGGAATGATTCAAGTTAGTAGTAGTAATCTCTAAAATTGTTGGTCAGACAAAACAACACGTTTGCAGTTGTAACTTTGAGTTACTTTCTCACATTTTGTATCAGGACGTTCCGGCTTTATCCAGTTTGTACACCAAAAAGATGCAATCCTTCTTTGGTGCACAAAAAATGCAAAAATGCAACATCAGTTCACATAAACGATTGATTATATGTTGCTAAACTGGTCCATCCCCCCACTTCTCCTTTGCTCCCCTGAACTTTATAACCCAGATTCTAATCTTCACCGAGCCAGAATCAGTCTTAAATCAAGTGGCAGCCCCTGGCAGGCTCAAACTGCTTCCTCAATGTACATCGTTGTCAGTAAGAATTCACTTTAGACTGTGTTTTTACCCTAGAATAGTCCATCATATGCAGCATGCTGTGTGTCTCTGTGTGCATTCCAAGTATAGCCTTAAAAGTTTGTTAGAATGGAGGGGGGTGATTTCCTCTCATTGCCTTGATAAGCGATGCATTCATGACAATAGCATCCCTTTCAGATGAATGCGAGTACGACAGATGAACAGGCAGATAGACAGACACAGACAAAGCCTGACACGGCTAAATCCAGAGAGAGATCGACGGGAGGTGCAGAAATAAAGAAGAGGAGACAGTAAGAGACGCAGAGCCGGAGTGTAATATCGTGGCAGATTCACGCCTGGTGTCACACAGGGGGATGAAACGTTGTGGCGTGTTCGTCTCTCAGGGTTGGCTATGCTGTGAAAGTGTGTGTCTGAGAGGGGAACAGCTGTCATTGGTTCTTCTCAGCATACTGCCATCACCATTTCTGTTAAATATGAAACATATCAGTGCTTATATTCCCTCTTGGCTCAGAGAGAAGGCTTTCCCCAGAACTGCATTAAGCAAAGAGCTGGATTTTAGATTTCCATCATCTGTGAATTTTAAATACTACACTCAATAAATGTGACACAGCCACATTGACAAATTGAGGTCTCATCTGCAATTTTCTTTGACTTTTAAAGAAAGTGTGCCCTTTGACGTGTTCCTGCATGTGTCTGTATCCTCCCTACAGGCGTGCAACGAGTTCACCACCCATGTGATGAACCTGTTGCGAGAGCAGTCGCGTACGCGGCCAATTTCTCCCAAAGAGATCGAGCGCATGGTGAGCATCATCCACCGCAAGTTCAGCTCTATCCAGATGCAGCTCAAACAGAGCACCTGCGAGGCCGTCATGATCCTGCGCTCCCGCTTCCTCGATGCCAGGTGTGTGGCCTTGTACATGTGTGTGTTGAAAGCGTACGCTGCCATGCTCCATACTGCAAATATCCTCACAATTTAACCACATTACAAACACCTCATCATGTGCTTTCCCTCTCAGCCTCATATCCATATGAATGGCTGATGTAGGAGGCCCATCACGCCATAAACATGCTGTAACACAGGCTGTTTTTGCTGCTCGCCACACATGCTGGGCTGCTTTGCATCTACGGATGCCATTTAGACCAGCATACCCAGCAACACCGGCCAATAAGAGCTCCCTGCGTGCTCCATAACGCTAACTGTTTCCCTTTTTTAATGTAATCGCTTGTTCTCTTTGATGCGTGCTTTGGATTTGCATACATTTCTCCAAGGATAAATCTCACTCAAAGTCTGAGTTGGAGGCATAACATTTAAATGAGGCATGCGCTCCCTTACAAAGCTCCCTATCTATTCTCTTGCAAATGATTGTGGTGGTGCAGCAGCGAGGGGAAGGGAGAAGGAAGAGGAAAGCTTTCGCTGGTTGAGAGGCACTGCCTTGCTCGGCTCCGCTGATTAATCTACTGGCTGCTGGAGCCCATGCTGTGCACATTTACATATTCTCATGCAGGCTTTTGGAGCGGGGGACAGAGATTTTAGCACAAATCTCCTCACCGGAGGATGCATGCAAAGAGATTTTACAGGGTCCCCCTCCAGCTTATGTAAAGCCCTCTTTAGATGTGGCACATGCAGACATGACCTGATAGGTGCAGGAAGATGGAGGGTCAGTCAACTCATGGGCATCAGCATATGATATCTGTCTGCTTTAAAGTGTTGTGTTGGAGGATCTCGCAGGGTTCACGATTAATATGCAAACCATGAAAAGATTTATGGCAGTGTGTCACGACGGATCAGTCTACCCTTGTTTCTGTGCTGCTGTTTTTAGTATGCTAAGATACTAAAGCTGAACTGTGTGTTTACTATCCATGTTATTCTGTGTGTTTGAAATCAGTTGTAGAAAAACAGTAAAAATGCTGAATTAAATTAAAAACAAAGCATAAAGAATAAGTTCAAAACCGGAATCCAGAGTTACATTATTTTAAAAAGAAAAAATAACTGATAAAGAAGAGTTCATACGCTTTGAACCCCATGCAGTAGTTTTCTGGGGTTTTTTTTTTGCTTCTGTGACATTTTTACTCACTGTGGGATCATTTTTCACTGCAACATAAATTCCTGCACCTGTACGAAAATACCGCAAACATGGCTAGAAGTAGAGAACTCAAACATATATTTTGTGTTGTATAAGGAAGCTATAATGCCTTAAATCATAAACTAAATGAAAGTTGAATTTCGTCTATACTATGGATATTTAACTACTTACTTTTTCATTTTTTCCCCATTTGTCTCCTATCTGCTCTGTGTAAACACAGCCTGCAGTTCAGCTGAAAGTCCCTAAATTTTTGTGTTGTGATGCCACGGTTGCTCCAGGTAGCGCAGAATTTTTTTGTTTTTCACAGAATATGATGCAAACATGTAGAACATGTATGTAGAATGTAGAATCAAGTGATCTTGATTAAATAGCACAATCTTAAGCTGAGATTTGGTTCGGTTTTCTGTTGAAATGGCAGAGGGTGAAGAAGCAGCAATGTACAGTATTTTAAATATAATGTCTCTTTGGATATTAAAGCATGTAAACATATACTAACAGAAGCCAAAAATAAAATTAGGAAAATAGGCTCAAAATAGGCTCTTTAAATCAGTAACAATCTAGTCATAGAATTAGTACACAAGACTACAAGTTACACCAGCCAAAGGTTTGTGTTACTTTTCATTACTTGGTGTAACACATACGTCATTCAGCCCCTTAGCAGCATTAAGGTGTGACATCCAGCCCTACACTCACTTTTTATTTCCGGAAATTTAAATATCTAGGTACCGCTCACTGCTTTTAAACCCTCTATAAATGTTAACATACAGATTGCAGCTTTTTTATTTGTCCACAATTAGTAGCAGATATTGTCTTAATTATTATGATCCTGCGTGTGCTTTTATTGCCACTGCTAATGATTGCTCATATACAGAGCTGTAGTGCAGCAGTTCTTAACCAAATTGTTCTCCTGAGTCCTGACGAAGTGTATGAAGGCAAAATTGCAGCTAAATTGAAAGTTTCTAGTGTGGCACGAAGAAAGTAATGCACATCCAAAGCAAGGTCAGCTGGAACATCAGCGATGCAAGGCTTAAAAAATACAGTTTAGATGAATGGCTTGAATTGCAAAGCAGCATTTTGCAAACCACCTCTTCCATATTAAAACATGTCACAGCGTTCGGCAAGGCTGAATTACATGTGTCACTTATGCAGCCCAGGAGACGGCCATGTTTACGGATGCACCCAGCTTTATAGTCGCAGTCTGAGAGCAACTGTAAAGCCTGAGATTGAGGCTGTATCTGATGTTAATGCAAGTTGTCAATTTCCAGAAAAACAATCTGCCTGTTCTAAAGTGACTCCTAGTGGCGGTATCCAAAAAGACACAGTTGAACAACATTTTACACCACTATTTACTGTATGAAGTTATGATTGATGTAAATTTGGGCTGCATGGTATTATGTTTTTAGGTTATACATAATGCAATATATATATGTGTGTGTGTGTGTGTGTGTGTGTGTGTGTGTGTGTGTGTGTGTGTGTGTAAATAACTGTCTTTGGAAAGTATTAATCATTATCACATGATTGGGGTGATTTTGTAGGCATTACATCTTCAAAGAAAAATTTTAATAAAAAGCTGGCAAAAGCTGTTTGGAATTTTCCTAACGTGCGTAATACTGGCAAAAGCATCCAAAATAAGTTTTTGCTTTGGATGACAGTCAGATCTGGCTTTACGCTTGTCATACAGAGCTTTGTGGTGCCAATTTAAATGGTCCAAGCACCGCTGTTGCCTCGTGTAGTGGGCCTGCTTTTGGTCAATATCATCTTTTCTAGAGCCAAAATATTTCTAGACAACTGATGTCATGTTTCTTCATGCAAACAAATTTTCCTTTTCGGTGATTCCCTCCTGTTCCATGCTCATTTTGCTGTGCACATGTGGAGTCTTCATGTCAACAAACTTTGTGTCTTGTAAATAAAGTTACAAGAACCATTAAATCGGAGTAAATGTTCGATCAGACAGACTTCTTTTGTAGATTAGTGATGGAAAATGACTACCATGGGAGTTTTCTTTTCGTATTAAGCAGCAAAAAAAGTTGTAGAATGATGTGTGTCAGTTCTGAAACGATATATTGTGCATCTCTAACATAAGCTGGATTTTATTCCCGCTTTACCTTCCAACACTCTCGTTGCAGACGAAAAAGACGAAACTTCAACAAACAGGCGACAGAGATCCTGAACGAATATTTCTACTCGCACCTCAGTAACCCCTACCCCAGCGAGGAGGCTAAAGAAGAGCTGGCAAAGAAGTGTGCCATCACAGTGGCCCAGGTACACCACAGATCACTGCCGCCTCACACCACCTGTAGGAGCAGAGCACCACTGCACACACAACACTGAGATGAAGACAATTTTTTAATCTGAAGCTGCTGTGAGTGTCTCGGCAAATAACCTAATAATAGGTTTCCTGACTGTCATGAGTACAGACAGCTCCTCTAATCTTTTACCTTTCATTGAGACAACAAAGCACTCACAGTATAAATATGCCATGTCATAAGATTGTAATCTTGGAAATCAAACCAGAAATATCAAGTTTTGACCAGTGACACTGTGTTTCTATTGAAGCTCAGCACTGCACTGCTGTCATACTTATTTATCTCATCATATAGTAAATCACATTTTCTTACAACCCACAAAATAAAGCATGAACACAATCCAAGTAGTTTTACAAACTGGAACACAAAAGCAGACGGAATAGATCTAAATTTAATCAGGTACACTTTGTATGTTTAGTTTTTGGCAAGTCATCAAACTAAGTGAAAAAAACCCAGAGGTAAAACCCCGAACTCTAATAACTTGTAATTATTTTTGTTTTTGACAAAGCAGCTAATTGATTAACCCTCTGAATCCCAAAACCAACCAGTGGTTTTGAAAGCTACGTTAAACTGTAAAAACAGAAAGAATTATTCGACACTCACATTTTAGACGGTTGTAAGGTAGTAAGTGTAAAATTGTGCTATTTCATCACATTCATTTTATTTCTATATGTCTCATTCAAAATTTTTCTAAAGGAAAGTGTTTCAGATTGTGTTAAAAACTAAAAGAAAAGCCAGTCAACTGACAAAAATTTGGGGACAAATTGCACAATCAAAGAAATTCAACTTACATTTTTTCTTTTTTATGATTTGTGGCATTATAACTGTGTCATACTGCACAAAAGACACTTCTAAGTTCTCTCTACTTGTAGCCATAGTTGTGCTGTTTCCATAGAGGTGCAGGACTTTAGAATTAAGTGAAAAATGATCCCAGGGTGAATGAAAATGTGATGCAAGCAAATAAATGGCCACAGACTGCTTGGAGTTCAGAGGGTTAATCTACAGCTACTTTCAGGTAATTAGCAAATCTATCAGCTTCTGAAAGTTTGCGCCACACTCAGTGGATGTCTGTGCGGATTTTCTATGAATCTGACAATGACTTATCAAACATCCAAAAATACCTGAGATGCAAAAAGACTAAAATATTTAGGCACCTTGATTTTTTTTTTCATCTTTGCATTCTAGCACTCAAGTTGTTTCAATCCTGTGAGAATTGATAATAAGGAAAGCAATGACACCGCCAAGGTAAACAGCAGTTTGTGTTTTGAATCCATCATTTGGGAATGGATTGTTTTCTCGATTGGTTTCATTAATTTATACCAAATGATTGGAGGATGCAGCTGGGCCTGATTGTGGAAGCTGAATGATTTGTAGAGTTTCCATTTCTTGGCCATAATAAAGGAGAATGTTTACCTACTCTGTGTATTGGAAACTTTGCAGGATTGATTTGGTTTTCATTTTAATGTTGTTTATCATTAGCGCTGGGATTACCCCCCCGGCTTCATCTGGGAGTCCATTAGCCGTAATGGGTGTTAGCGGATGTTGACTGATTGGTGCTTGCGTGAGTTCTGATGATAGCTGCAGTCATGGTGACATAATGAGACTGTTATTGGCAATCATTCCATCCTGGCACTAATGCAGATTCACAGCACCAGTCTGTGTAGCCCCTACCTCTGACAGAGGCTCTCTGCAGTGTTACACGTGCCATTACGGCCATGCAAGCTAAACACTGCCATAATTTTCCTGAGAGGCTCTGTGCGGTAACATGTCACAAGAATTAAACTATGTTCTCTTGTTTGTCTGTTCAGGTTTCCAACTGGTTTGGGAATAAAAGAATCAGATACAAGAAAAACATTGGTAAGTTCCAAGAAGAAGCCAACATGTACGCTGCGAGAACTGCCGTGAATGCGGCTAATGCATCCTCACATGGAAGCCAAGCAAATTCACCCTCAACTCCAAACTCTGCAGGTGAGACAGGAAGTCCCTGGCTCTGCTCAGCTATTAGACATGTACCTCCTCTCTGTGCATTACTACAACTAAGCAGTTTGAGCCTCTTTCAATGCTGATGCTGGTTATTTGTAAGGGATGAAAGATTAGGGCTTTAAGAAAAAGGCTGTTCTTCTACATAGAACATGCCTATCGCCTGGTAATGCACCAGTATTTTATTGAACAGGTTTCCCCTAACTAAGTTCAACTAGCCCTCTAGAGCAAAGCTGTGTCAGAGATTAGCCAACCTGAGCCCCATGCCAAGTCTCCATATCCTTACTGTCCTTTTGTCTTGGTCTCTATTAACCATATTCTTCATGTATTTAACTCTGTATTCATTGTGGTCTGTGCTGACATTCAAAGGATAAGTCTGGTGGTATTGTATATTTTTCTTATTGTCAACAAATCACATACAACTGACAAAAAACAACAATGAATTGATCTTACTATCCTTGCCACTGAGCTCCACTGTTATCAGTAAGTCACAGCATTTTATTGATGTTCCATCATTATCGTGAACACCCACTGTAGGCTGTTTTACACTGCAAAAAACTTTGCAGGCTGTTTTAGGTCAGCCAGAAACCTTTGTGCTCTTTCAAGTTTGTTTTTAGTACCTACACCAAGGTGCTTCTCAGTGACCTTAAAAACTGCTGTGTGGGTCTTGGCGCTGATTGGTTAAACATGAAGAGGCAAAATGCCGACTGGTTAAACTCAGAGAAGACCACAAGTGACATTTCACTGTCCTCTCAACGTTCTCGTCGAGTAGCAGTCTTCTCAAATCTAGCATAAAAAATTCCTCATATAGGCTAACATAACAAACCTCCATTGTTCTATTCTTCTACATTTCCTTCCTGCTCATAGAACTGGAGGGATATCCAGTAACTACAGTAACTAATTACAGCACAATGGAAACACAAAGGTTGAAAGGGCCAAATGCTGGGCCGTTCCTATAAACTTTCACCCTACCTTACACCTGCCCTGAGTTCCTGCAGTGGTTAGCAGCCTGTTAGTTTAGTAGTTTATTTGCAGTTAATCCCACATACGCCTTTCTGATGCTGCAAGTACACAGAATGGGCTGAAAAAAGTCCCCAGCAAAATATTTACTTTCCTTTATTTGCAATTGCTAAAAAACTTTAGCAAGCATGCTGTCACTTTGGGCTCTAGTGACAACATTTAATACCATTTTCTGAACTTTTAAAAAAAAAAAGATCAGTTTCTTGTGGCAAGTGAAACTGGGTGGTAATTTATCCACAGAAATCCTTAATTTTTTCTCAAAGACCGCAGAAATGTTGCTAAACGAGAACTACTAAAGCTAACAGACCAGAGGCTAACACAGTTTATCTTGCCGATAAAATATTTGTTTGAATGTAATAAATAAAGTAATAAAAATATCGAATAATGCCAGACTTATCTTTTAAAACTAGTATTTTTGAGAATTGTTTGCATTTGCTGTCTTACTTTGAGTCACGAGAAAACTGTGACTGTTTAACCTAGCCTAGCATTAGCAGGGGAAAACAACTAGCTTATGGTAGCGCTGTACCGTAAGAAGAAAGATTTTTTTATTTTCTTCACCACGCTAAAACTGTCTTTTACATGTTGTATCCTGTTTAATTGAGAAGTCTCCTATTTAATGCCAAAATCTATCAGGGTAGTTTGTTTTGATAGAAGACTGTGAAGGCTAACAGCTGCTACAGTGTAGAGTGACTACACCCCGGTGCAATATCTCTTAAAAAGTCAAATGATTAAAGTTGTGTGTTTTTTTAAATACACGTACCACAGTAGAAACTCACTGCAACAAAAGTCAGTTAGTATAGAGAATACCAAATCTCGGATGTTCTGCCAAATTCTCAAAGACTGATTATTTCAGGTGCTTTTTGCAGGAGAGGTTGTGTTTTGTCTATCTTTCTTTTCTTTTAAAATACCCCAAAGGTGTTTTATTGAAATCAGGCCAGGCACCATACTTGGCCAAGTCATAGTTTTCACTTTTTCCTTCTTTGAAACTCTTTTGTGATTTTTGGCAGTGTGCTTTGGATCTTTATCATGCTGGAATATTTCTCTCCTGCCAAATTTCTGCAGACGGGGAGTCATCCTGACAGCCATTGTTGTGGTATATCCTCAAGCAATCATCTCTAAATGTCACCTCTCCAACAACCTTTTGCAGTCATACAGCCCAATATCATCACACTCCCACCTTTGTGCTTCACTGTCAGGACTGTGCATTCACTGTTGTAGTTCCTGGTCAGGATAATGCCAAACATGCTGGATACCATCTGAGTTTAACTAAATTGTTTGGTCTTATCTGACCAAAGAAAGGAGATTTCTCCTTGCATGCAGTCTATAGAGGTGAATGTTATGCACTGTCCTTTATACTGTCTGAGCTAAAATGTTTAAACTCTGATTTTCTTAGATAACCCCTATGCCAAGTCTGAAGTACTTGACCATTGGTTTTTCAAAGCAAGATTGTGAAAATAGTGCAGTGAAGCTCTGCTTAGTGGTGCTATGGGTCATTCTATATCTCTGGATTATACCTGCATCTGTGTTTCTACTGATTTTTAGTTGATCACCAATCTTCTTCTGTCCTTTACCATCATTCGGAAATCTTTTTTGTTCAATTACTCTGGCATTTTTTCCCTTGCAGAGCCATAATGCACTAATGCAGACACACACAACTAATTTATACAAAACTGAGAAAGTTTTGATGTTCAAAGGTTTTTATAACCATGTATGTGCAGTTAGGCTGACTGGAAATGGATGTACTCAGTTTAATTTCAGTGACCCCAGGTTTTCCAACATGTGTCGGTGTTCATGTGTATTCACTTTTGTTGCCATGAGTTTCTACTTTGGGGCCTGTATTTTCAATGTAGTCTTGGTAAAGTATTTGTTTTTGATTGTTCTACTGTTAAACTTAGAAATAATGCAACTATTGAGGGGTGATGCAGTTTTAAATCATTTAAGTGATTTTGCACAGGGGTGTAGAGTGTAGCTGTGTAAGACAGCAAGTGCATTTCTCATGATGTTGGACTGCTTCTTCAATTCTGTTTTCCTACTATATTAATGACTTGTCTGTTTGTACGCTTTGTGTTAAAAACGTATCCTCAACACACAGCTTTTCTGTTAGCTTCTTCTCGGGTACTCTGATCTAACAGAGCCTGTCTGGCTGCGAGCTAACCTCTGCATGCTGCTCCTCTGGGCTGCTGCCTGGACGGGCCGACCTGCTTCCTCTGCTTGCTCTCTGTCTCTCTGTGATTCGACTGCTCCTTCTCTCCTTTCAGGTTCTGCTGGCTCTTTTAACATGTCAAACTCCGGGGACTTGTTCATGAGCGTGCAGTCTCTCAATGGGGACTCGTACCAGGGGGCTCAGGTGGGAGCCAACGTGCAGTCGCAGGTAGGGCCCCGAGCAGAACTGAAGATGGTACAAGGGACAGACCCAGTCCTTTTCTTATTCACCATTTCAGTGGCAGACTTTTTGACTTGTACACAGGTGTAGCTAGTAGCTGGACTATTAGTTGTGTCAGGAAATCTCTTACAGTTAAGATAGACTGAAGAAAAATGTAAACACAGCTTGCAAATGGCCTTTTTTTCTGACTTAGGTTAGAAGGGTCAAATTTAGTCAACTGTGCACCAAACATTTTTGAGTTTTCAGTGGTTACAAATTCTGGACTATTGAGTTAATCTGGCTTTAAAGGACAGTGATAAGATAACATGGCTAGTGGACAGACGTTCCGTTGACCAGTGAATATAAAAGGCCACCTAAACACAACTTAATTCAAATGAAACATTGCCAGAGATGACAAGAGTTGTTGGCTGTTAACATGCTGGATGTTGGCATGTCAATCAGGACCATAGTCAGGCACTAGAATGTCCACGGCTTCACCTATTGTTATGAAATTTTTTCAGACAGCTTTGGATTGACATGTCCAGCAACAAGATCCTGTCTCCTAGAATGTCCACCAACTTTGTCAAAGTCTTCCACAAATTCCACCAGCAACCATTTGTCCATCTGGCCATTATCATGTCCAATATATTTGGCTTTTTCCAGACATCTGCTCTGTTGTAGAGATGCAGTGTGTTGAGCTACAGAGCTCTGACAAAATAGTTGCAAAGCCACCAAATTACATTCAAAATTATTATTTAGTCAAAGCACAGAGTTATGCACTGTGTAGGAGTAACTGGTTTGAGTTGGTACCAATAGGTTGGTTTCCATTGTAGAAACTTGCAGGCTGTTTTAGGCAGTCTAAACCTTTATGCAGGAACTGTACCTGTAGAATTGCTTTTAAAGGTGCTTTCAGGTAGTTGTGTAGCTGTAGGATTCTAGACCAAAAGCGGAACAAAGATAAAGTGTTGACTATGACACCGTTCCTGTAAAGGTTCTGTAGTGTAAAGCTCCTATTATAATTTGTTGTAGTATCCACCTACTATGTAAAAAATTAATCAAGCAAATTTAGGGGATACTGAATGTGGTATGACTAGGATAACAGTGGTGTGGATAATTCAAGGTTTTTGCCTCTGAGAATGCTGAATTCATTGTGGGGGTTTTTTCAGGTTTGACTACCAAATTATACTTAATATTGCATAATAGTATTTGAAAAAATCATTATTTATGTAGCTGGAACAATGCACAATGCATGTACTGTACCACATACAGCAAAAAGGTGAAGGCGGAGGACACTAGTAATGCGCAGGTTAGAGCGATAAAAGATAACAATCAGTTGTAATACATCCAAACCCTGCATTTTGAAAAAAACTGGCACAGTAAAACACTGTACGAAAAACGAAATGAGGAGAGCAACCACCTCAAAACAAACAACAGACAAACAAGTTCCCAAACTATGGAGGGCACAGTCCCAGCACCAGTAAAAACAGATACTTTAATTGTTACAAGGAATTTCCAACCAGACAATCAGTACCATTGCTGCCACATACAGTGGCTCTCAGGTCAAAGACAGCAAACCTGAGGAATGTTATTTTTTTTTTATTTATTTATAGGGACGACACACCCTTTAACCCATTGAACCCCATAATTGAGCATCAGGTTTGAAAGGCACATTATCTTTAAGGATTAATTAATTAATTAATTTATCAATCAATCATCAAAACAGATTTTATCAGAATCAGAAAATGGAAAAACAGACAGAACGAGTGGACTTTAAAATTTCTGATGGACCTTGAAATACTGATCTGTGACCGGATGTCTTGTTGGAGACCTTAACCAAATCTAATCTCATAATCAGGATATTTAACTAACATCACTTTATACTCCATGTTTTTAAAAACTGGCAAAATAAACCATTTGCACCAGACTCTGAAAAAAACTGAAAATTCTGCAATCTTCATCGAGACTATAAAGCCATTAGTGACTCAGCTGTGAACAGCAGTTAAGTGACAAAATATCTGGGACCTTTCAGCTGAACTGCAGGCTGTGCTTTTGCAGAGCAGAGAGAAGTAAATAGTAAATATCTATAATATATAAAGTTTTTTTTTCTTTCCAGCATTTGCAACAACTGTGAGCAACATTTTGGATGTGTTGATTCCAGGCTTTTTAAATTTTCTGAAAATAAATATAACTTTAGTTTTATCTTTTTCATCACTTATGACATTATAATTGTGTTATACTGCACAGAAGAGGTTTTTGAGTTATCTCTACTCCTAGCTATGGTTGCGTTGTTTCCATATAGATGCAGGACTTTACATTGCAGTGAAAAATGTATACAGAAGCAAAAAATTGCTCAGGGGTTCATTGGGTTAATCAACATTTCTGCAAATGTGCCAGTAATACCAGCTGGCTAATATTCAACTGCAGTGCTTTGGCAAGATGTTGTCAGATGTTATGTTGGTAACCTAAATACTTCTAGCCTGGCTTGCATGTTCGCTCTTGTTCAACTTATTTTCCAATTAACATTGTTTACCTCAGTCCTCAGCAGAACTTTATGAGACCAGCAGCTGACTTGGAGCTTAATGAAAAAGGGGGGTCATTAATGTTATTAATTACACCTGTGTTTTTCTGCTAAGTCAAAAAGTCTGTTGTGGAAAAGGACAAAACCCTCGACACAGATTCTTCAAGGGCAGAATATTTGTCACCATGTGAATAGTTTAATTTTGCTGAGCAAAAAGCAAACATTTCTTTATCCAAAGTTTCTCTTTTTGTTTGATTGGACCTTGTTGTCTCCAAGGATTTTACTTGCAGCCGTTGTACTCTTGTTGTCTCTCTTGTTGTCTTGTCATCCCTCTCTCTTTTCTCTTGTGCGTCTGTTGTGTTGACTCTGACCTTGCTTTGTCTGCTGTTTCTGAATGTTTCAGGTGGATACCCTTCGCCATGTTATCAGTCAGACAGGCGGATACAGTGAAGGACTCACAGCCAACCAGATGTACAGTCCGCAGGGCATCAATGTAAGCATTCTTGTTTTTTTCTTCCTCTCCCTACCAATTATTTCAAAGCCATGGGGCTCAGAATGCCACTTAGTAGGACTTGTCTCCGCTCCATGGTCACCTAGTTGATTGCTTCGCGTATCACTCGTGCCACGGGCAGCGCGCTGCCCAACGTATGCAGGCGTGGCTGCACACATGCAGCGCCGCCGCCTGAGCCTGTCATGTTCGATCAGGCCTGGCGTAGCACCTGCAGCCACGTATGGTCTGCCGTGAGACAACTGCACAAACAGGTGACACCTCGTGAGCCAGACTTCAAGTCCCTCTGACCACCTGACCCATGATTAGCAGCCCCGAGGCCAGAAGCTCCCATTAATGCCTTCTGGGAGGCAACGCCTAAAAATAAAACCTCATGCTGCTGGAAAACAGCTCCTCATGTGCCACAGGGGCGTGTTCCCAATGTGTTTGTCTTATTTTGCAGCAGAGTTCGGGTATAGAAGTGGGGGTTGGGGGGTTGCTCGCTGGCGGCGGCAAACAGTAGGGAAATTCACAGCGACAAGCCGTGTCGTAAAGGGGAAAATCGATAAGACAGACACAAGGAGAGCAGAGTGTGGACTTGGGACAGCAATCCAAGCGCATTGCTCAGATCATGTTCCTGCCACACTAATGGCCCTGACAGCGAGCCGCGCTGAGAGGACGAGGACGGTCACAGCCGCGGCTGGGTTCCTCCGCTGTCGTCGTCGTGCCTCACCGGCCATATGATAATCAGATGAAATGTCTCCCGTATAAAAACATGTATGTGTATTCAAATAAGCCTCCCTGGCTGCTCCGAGCGCATCCCACAGCCAGCTGTGCTAACCCTGAGAGGCCGCTAACGTATTCAGGCCCTGTTCTTCCTCAGTCCTTTGACCTCACAGATACGGTTCTCCTTGGACGCCTGCTTGCTCTACCACATCTTACACTGCCACAATATGCTGTGTTATTCACTTTTATACCCTGTAAAGGAGCCCTGCAATGCATAATGTAAGAGCAGGATATCTGTCTGCTAGCCTGTTTGCCTGTGATTTATGTAGCCAAGGCGAGTAAGTTAGGAATTTTTGCTCTTCACTTGCTTTTTTTTATTTACTACAATATGTACGCTGCAGTTTTGTTTGATATGATATTTTTGTAAGTCGCTGTTTTGTTCTTTTGCTAAAGTTGTTAATCTTTTACAGAGTACTCTAATTTTTATTAGGTTTTCCCCTTTTGTGGCCTGTTTTATGCCCCAAAATTCAGAGCTCTAGATGGATTATACTATATGTATACTAAGGGGAACATATGTTTTTTTACAGATTACAGTTATTAGTAATCAAGGGGACTAATAAATGATATTTGGAGCTGATATACTAGTACATATGCAGTAAAAATTAAAAATTTGTCTTTAAATTTAGAGTAGCATCAAGTCCAGCGCCAAACTTTATTGCAATACATTTATTCATTTACATTTTACGTCAAGATTTATACTTCAGTATTGATTGGCTGTTACTCGTAACATGTAACCAATCAGATGGTGCTGTGGGTGGGACTTTGCCAAAGTAGTGCATCTTTAAATTAATTCAATAATATCAATAATCATAAAAATGCAGGATATAGGATCTGATAATGAGCTACTTGGATAATTGGTTGTCCCTAATAACAAATACAGATTTACTTTTATTTGAGACAACAAATATATCTAAAAAAGGTTGAAGTCTCTTATAACCTCATACAAGCAGAGAAACTGAGTTGCATATTTGTTATAACATAAACACCCTGTATGAATAATTAACAGACATCTCAAGACAGATTTCAGTGAATCTTATCGAAACTAAAAGAAAGACTGAGCAGATTCATAATGCTTACTGTGGATGATTAGCACCACAATTAGACTGGGAAGTCAGACGCCCTACAATCTGACCTCTCCTCTTCTGATTACACACTGCTGCCTTAAATAACAGGCTGTGAAATGAAGGGCTGTCAAGGACCATTTCCAGTTTTTCTGACGGTTGTAAATTTACTATTAATATCCTAAATGCTCTTTAACAGGCCTGCCTCTGGTGGTGGGAAGGCCCTCCAGAGCTTAGATTGTATGTTAATTCCAGCTGTCAGCGTCATAATTAGTGCACATGATTGTACCCGTTTTGTTTCAGAGGCTCCTTCCTTACAATTTACATATATTCACATTATTCAAAAAGACAGCAACGGGCTTTTATTTCAAGCGCAAATCTTGAGTTTTCTTGAGCGCATTGTCGTCATTACTTGAATTTGAGCATGCAGTGTGTGATGGGGCTCAGATTTCTCCTTGTTTTTTTCTTTACGTCAGTCTTCTTCTGAGGTACTAGCAGTAATTTGTTAGCTTCTTCTCCAATCCAGGATTCAGTTTTGGCTTTAGGCTGTGTGCAGTTCAGAGTATCCCAGCTTTCGTACACCACCTTGCCCTCAGGACTTCCATTCAGTGTGTTTGAGCCGCACCGAGTAATGAATACGAAGACAAACAGACTCACCCCCACTTCTTTTATTTCTTTCTTTCCCCTCCCAGGCAAACGGTGGCTGGCAGGATGCTCCAACCCCCTCATCAGTGACTTCACCCACAGAAGGACCTGGAAGTGTTCACTCTGACACCTCCAACTGATCCTCCTCTGCCCTCTTCATCCCCACCTTCCTCCTCTCACTGCACCCGCCACCCCCTAAAAGAAACCCTAAACCCCCCCTTTTTTGGGACTGGACGTGATGTGACACAACAGGACACAGTCGGGGTCTGGGGAATTTCACCGTTACGGACAAAAAAAATTCCTATCTGGACCACCATTGGCAGCCTGCATAGGGGACTTCATATCCACACTTCACAGTTTGTACAGTTTCCACTCAATGTCCATGCTGCCTCTTTGTATTTCTCTTTACATTATGTATCTTTACATTGCGTAGACTCACCGTTAGCAGCATATCGCCCCACGTCTTGTAAATCGAAATGCTTTCACACTACCTCTATTCGACATAACAACTGAGCAGACGACATTTAAAAACGCTTTGGTTTTGCAAATTTTTATAATTATTGCAGTTTTTGCAGTTTTCACCGCACCATGCCCCCTACCCCAGTCACTACGCAGCGTCTGTTTTAATACTGGGTTTCTTTGTTTATCTATAGTGCCAAAGTTCAACCCTGGAGGTGAATTTTGATAATGTTTTTAAATCTCCTGTCCTTACATTTCTCATGCCATGCTTTGTGAAGTATTTTTAAGTTAGTCCAGTCGCATTAGTCAGGTGATATCAAAGTATTCAGCCTCAGTTTATATCATTTGTACTTCTCCAAGAGACATATAAGGCGTTTTATATTTTCTTGTCAGACTCGTGATCTTTTCTGCTCATTTGCAGTACAACAGTCTTTACGCAAGTATTAACTAACTGAGCACGACAAGAGTTGAAGTTCTATCGTGCACGTCGGCTGTATCCACAAAAAAAACAAGCTGAAACTCTTAAATTGGTAGCAGCGATTACGGCAGGTCAATATGTTTTAAAGCACAATAGCATCTACTGATTGAAGTCAAAGGGGAACATTTGTAAATGTCAAAGAGAAAACTGTTTAACACTAGTAGTCACACTCTACAGTACATTATCAGATAGCGTATGTATGTGTATCAGTGAGATTAATATAGCCAAATACTGCTGGTAACCAAATCCAAAAACAAAAATTATAACTCTCCTTTTTAAGGTATTTCACACATCGCATGTCAGATTTCACACTCACTTTTCCTGTATGGAATTCTATTTGTGGTAAAAAATTTTGGGTACGGAATAGACTTTTTGCTTTCTCTGCAAAACATGCTTTGCGTACGAGCAAAGGAATACATTTTCTGTGCTTTGTGCTCAAAATTTAGGCACAGATATAACTCCATTCAATATCCTGTGACAACATCAGAGAGACTTTTTGAAATGGAACAGTGTTTATATCCTCAGTATTCAAGAGTCCCTTCACGTTTTGTTTTGTTTTAAAACGACACTGCATTCATTGACACAAGCCAATCCAAAATGTGAACTTAAATTTGTGACATTTGTTGTATGTACAGTATAGTATGTGGTCTAATGTATACATGATTACAGTAGTTCTCATGAGATATCAGCATTTACATACTTTGATACCAAAAAAAGGCAGAATTTTTATCTTCTACATTGGGATCAGCTTTATCAAGGTTTTTGTTTTTCCACTTTTGGAAGCATTTTATTATCTGCAGTACCTGTGGGCATCCCATAATGCTCCAGTACTCTGTATTCAAACCAAAAAAAATGCAGTTGGAATACAGTAATGTTTATATAAATTAAAATGGAAACAAATACCCTGATGGCACACAAATCCAGATGATGTTTGGATATATTTTTATGTCTCCATTTTGTGAATAAGTCATCCTTTTTGTTTGTTTGTTTTTATTGTTTTTTTTTCTTTTTATCCTACCATTATATGTGAATTAGCCCAAGAATGCTCTATATACAGTATGTAGATATGCACCGTTACTCATCTTTTGCATCTTTGAATTTGGACAGTAGCTATTTTAACGCAGCCTGTTTGAGTTCCTGTTGGATTTAGGGTGAAATCCTTTTTTATTGTTTTTGTACTCAGAACCACCGACACGAGCCTGCATCCCAGATGGCTGCTGTCCCAATGAAGGTGGCGTGAAAAGTTAGTGTTAACATCGCCCTCTGGCTTCATTTTTTAGCTGAACTGAACTCGTACAGGAAACTAAATTCAGTCCCGAGATCCCAAAAAGTCACAAAACAGCCTGAAAAAACCCACAGTTTTTTTTTTTGTTTGTTTTTTTTTGGCAGTTGTCAGTGTGTTTGTATTTATTACACATGTATGAAATCATGGGTGTTTCAGAGCTACAGCGTGGCGGTTTGACTACACCAAACATTCAGATGACTCAGAGCAGCTCCCCCCCCTCGACTCACCTGCTCAGTATTACAGCCGAGGGGCCGAGCGCCATTGAAGTGATGCACAGAACCTGCCTCAGTCGTGTCTTCGGAAGTCATCGGCGTGAACTGACAGCGGCGGCCATGCAAGGCAAACGCGAGGATTGTTGTTTTTTTTTTTGCACCCCTCAAAAAAAGGCTTAACTCTACTTTTCACATTGCCTGTCAAATATTATCGAAGCTTCATGTAATGATGCTTTTTAGTTTTTGAATATAAAAGGAAAAGAGACATGAAAAGAAAAATGAACAATTTGTAAAACATAAAATGTTTTATTTGTTGCATGTCTTTTTGTTCTTCAATAAAATAACGTACTGCAGTGTTTTGAATGTTAACTTCTTTTTTATAAGGATTTCAGAGTGAAATCGTGGAGCCTTTTTCTTGACAGGTTTTAACTTTTAAGATCTCTGAGTATGTAAAAAGGTATCAAATGGAAAACTATTGTCTTTTAAATTCCAATTCAAAACCTGTTTTCTGTGGAGAAAAATAGCTGAAAGGTGTAGGTTTTATGGTCTCTTAATTTGTACTGGCAATGCGTATCCCAAATAAATAGTTTCTTTTGTTGCATAAATTGCGGTTTTGTCATTCTTCTTGTTAAGTTTCATGTGCTGCTTGTGCGTTTTCTACCACAAACTTGAGTGTGGTTTCTCCTCCGGACTTTTGTAACAGGGTCAGGGTCAGGAGTCACTGTAGGATACAACTTAACACGTTGTAGACTTGTCAGTCCGACACCTCTGGATAACATTGCACGTCTCACGTCCAACTATGCGGTGGCACGGAGGCATTTTATCACCACGAACATAGCGCCGGAGCTCGGCCGAGCTGCTGAGGGTGTGAAGGGGACATTTTCACAGTTTTCGAAGTGAGTGAAAGCTGTGCGCTCCCGGCAGACAGACGCCTCCTCTACCCCCCACCACTCTTCCCCACACCCAGCGCTCCCTCCGAGGCATGGTTAATGTGCGTTCCCTGAAAGAGGCGGAATCCACACTTATCTCTCTCCTCCAGATAAACCAGACAGGATGTCTGATTCTGTTTCTTCGATTCATCCCTCCTCTGGAAGGAAGGGAAGAAAAAGGAGGAAGGGGTTCAAACATTAACTTGTGGATTAGGAAGAGGTTCCCAGGAGCATCCAAAATCATCGAGCATGACAGAGACTGTGGGAGTGACATATGCAAACATGATCAAGTGTAATTACATGGAGAAGCCTCCTTGTTTCTATCAAAGGGCTTCTTTTAGCCACTGTTCAAGGTGCTGGACGTGTATAACGTATTCATGTGCTCCTGCAAACGAAAAGCCATTGTGAGGCTGATTCAGTCATTACATGGTGAAAAGGTGTAAATCCCATTCTGAGTAAAATCACTGTTCACTCTTTTGAATTTCTGATTCCTCCAACAAATGGGCTGGATAACGTGCTGCACCGTGACGAATGCTGTGTAGGTTTCTAAGAAGACTATACTGATCATTATCCATTTTACATAGTGAAAAGATGCAAATCCAATCAGCTGCAGAATCTCAAGTCTTTCATCCATTTACAAAACACTGGAATATAGATAAACAGTCATGAAGCGAATGTGTCCTATGAAAATCCACAACATTATGTTTTCCTGCCATTTTGTTCAAACTCATTTACTCTAAAATTCAGCTTAAGAACAAGAATCAGTTGGCTGGTGTTAATATGTTGATCTACAACGAGGAGGGCAAGTCATTAAGAGCCATTTAGTTGATCATTTGCAAGTGAAAAGCCTTGTAATCTTGGTTTAAATACATTTAAATTTGGTTAAAATGTTTAAATTACTGTACACAGACCTTTATGTCTTCGAACTAAAACAATCTATAATATAATACTATCTGTGGTTGGTCTCTATTCATCTCTGTGAAAATGTAAATATACTCTAATTTCACTGACATGACAAAAGATTTGTGGATTTCCACAGACGACACAGGCGTAAATGAGAAAATGAATGAAGGCTGAGTCCAATTTAGCTGCCTTAGAGTTCTGGTGATGTACATGCTGGTTCACAGGCTGCCTTTGTCATAGCATAACTGGGATGCTTTGTTAGAACATAGCTGCTGCTAACACTTTATAAAGGGTAAACAACATCACAGCTCCACAAAAGTTAGGACAAAATATCTGGATCGCCCCCTGTTGGCTGGTTGCTGTATCGGTATTAGGACTTGACCCCAGACTGTGGGCCGCAAGCCAAACTAAAAAAATCTGACTATACTTAAAAGAATATTTTGCTGTGGTTCATGTCATATTAAGTTCTTCTTGCACATTAATGTTTGTGCTCACTCTTCTAACCAGTTTGTCATTGATCAGTTACTTGATGTTATAAAACGGGTGTATGCCCTCATGATTGACAGCTACTCTCATTAAAGTGGAGGCTTCTGCAGACCTCTGTTCAGGAACTGAGGTCTTACATAAGCAAGTCGAAACAACACTGATATTTTGCTTCCAATGTGGCTGTTAAGGCAACAGTTAAAGGAAACTTAACTTGCAGAACCAAGTGAACAGATCTCTGCTTTGTTTTGCTTGTTTTATTCCACATTGTAATGATGTAAAACTGTTAGACAAGTTAGTTAAATCCTTAATGCTGTCTGAAATTCACTCTCAGGTTTGTAAAACTTTTCTCAAACATATAGCCCAGTGGTTCTCAACTGGTCCAGCCTCAGGACCCACTATGTCTCTATTAATAACTATCGTGACCCAGATTTTTGAAGTTTGCTGTTCCTGTTAACAAATTAAGGTTTATTTGGGTGGAGTCTCAATGCATTTTGATACAACTTAGGAAAATTTTGGCTTATTTTTTTGCTAATTTTGGGATATTTGGACGCTTTTGTAAAGTTTTGGGCATATTTTGGCCCATTTTGACGGATTCTGAGCACATTTTGGTTTATTTTTGGGATGTTTTAGCATAAATTTCTCCAATAAGCTGGCAGAGTCAAATCTAGAGGTTAATAGTGGGCAACTACTGGTGTCACCACCACTAAATGTCCTGCTATTGAAAGCAAACTGCGTCATAAGAAACATATCCTCTAAAATAAAAGACTTCATACCACTACTTTTTACGGGGAGCATGTTTCTGCGACCCTCTAAAATGGTTTTGCGACCTACTTTGGGGTCCCGACCCACCAGTTGAGAACCACCGATATAGACCACATTTGACCAGGTCCAGATCTAAACTATTTTATGTAGACGGGTCAATTCTGGTCTACATTATGCCAGAGATACTGAAGAGTCTTTAAAACACTGTCTCTGATTTGTGAGACCTGTATTTGTATTTAGTCTCTCTGGCTTCATCTAGTCCAAACTTGAACTATATAGACCTATGTGTAGACCTTGTCCATATAGTGGTTTTAGATCTGGAGCAAGTCTAATGTGGTCCAGTAGTAAAAAAAGCAGTAAAATCTCCCCTTATTCTACTTGTGAACATGCAAAGTTTTTGTTTTTATTTTTTCCACAAATTTGAAAGTGGTTGTGAACAGGATTAAAGGTTTACCTAAAATGTTCAACATAGTTTTATATTATTAAATGTAAAAACAAAAAAAGAGAGAGAGAATCTGTCAAGTTTCCCTTAAGTTTTCCTTGAACTATAGAATTGGAAGCTACCTTAAAGTTGTCATGTGCAAACCTGTTCCCTTCCTCCATCCTGTGATTTATCTTTGTCTGTTTCAAATCACTAGATGAGCTGTTCTGCAGTAAATTATATTAAACAATATTCCGAGGGATCTGGCAAACCTTTGCAGTTTTTCATTAAAGTTAGATTAGTATTTTGAAGGATTACTTAATTAATTAGCAAGTTAAGAGCACAACCAATCAGTGGTAGGAGTTTGTATGCATCCATCTAATTCGCTATACAGTTAGCAGTTACTGATCATTTTTTATCTAGAAAATGACAAGCATATAGCGAATAATATATAGAGAATAGTGATAGAATACCAGCTGGTCTGCCTTCCATGTTTTAATTCACAATTAAATAACACTGATTCATTTGGGATTTATTTGTCTATATAGTAAATGTTCAATAATATCTGTTTTCTGTCACCTTGCTCTGACCTTAACATTTGAGGTAGTTAGGTTAATTTGTATTATATAGAAAATATTTTAAGGGCTT
Organism: Dascyllus trimaculatus; assembly: GCA_024666655.1. Classification (NCBI taxonomy): domain Eukaryota; kingdom Metazoa; phylum Chordata; class Actinopteri; family Pomacentridae; genus Dascyllus; species Dascyllus trimaculatus. The sequence goes on from CM045446.1 coordinate 16,706,858, forward strand.
GACTTTGATATTAAATTTAGTTGGGTAATTTTGTATTTTGTAAATTTCTAAGGGTCTAAACCTTAATTTTGAACTTGTTAGGTAAATTTGCAACACCAATAATACGTTTCCACTGAAAAGCACTTTGGCTCAATCCCTGTCTTTTTTTTTTTGTTTGTTTTTTGTTTTTGTAAATGTGCTGTATAAATAACCGTGACTTGACTTATTTATTATCTGGCCCCTGGCTTCTTATCATTTTGTAAAAAATGGCCTCCTGACAAAACAAGTTGAGTAACCCTAATCTACAGTAACACCTGTAAAACCTTTTGCTGCTATGATGAGTCAGAATGTCTGCATTGAGACAGTCAGTGAGCATCATAACTATCAACAAGGACACTGAGGTCACGTCCTCTGGAACATCTCTATATGACATAAAGAGGAGTGAACACACAAACCTGACTTACATGAAATTGAACTTTTTGTGTGTGTATGTGTGTGTGTGGGGGGGGGATCTTATATTCTATCAGAGATTAATAAGATAGTTACTATCAATCAGTGGGTTCTGTTGTTTTTTATTGTTGCCACAGTGGTAGGACACACCAAAACCATGCATTTACAGTACAGTGTGTATATATGTCTTACATTTTAATCCACCTCAGTTCACTGTTTACCTGTAGAACATGAATTTTGACACTGTGATTTACTAGAAGGCAGCCAAAACTGACAGCAACACAGTAGATTCTGTGTTTGTAGCCTATACTGCCATCTTGTGCAGGAATATTGGAGTATAGTCACAACACTTTACAAAGGTTGATGGGTCACTTAATGAAAATGTAGATCTCTGGGGTCTTAAATTTGGCAGTTTTGCACAATATGTTAATTTACATCCTTTTTCTGCAGCTTGTCTTGAGTTGGGCTGTGGTGGCAGCAGGCCAGTGAAGATGCTCCTCACTTAAGCAACACTTGGGGCATTCCAAAGTGTTTCCAAGCTAGATGACATATATTATGTCTCCAGTGAGCCTTAGGCCTATCCTGCTGTCTTTTACAAGTTAGATGTTTTGGAAGACGCTGACGATGCCAGAACCACCTTAACTGGCTTCCATTCAGTGAGAATGTGCAAGGCTTCTACTTATATCTGAGCTCCTTAATCCAAGACTATATCATACACTCCGAGCACTCAATCTGAATTGAGGGAACAAGCACGGGACAGTATACAGTGTATGACAAATGTAAGACAAACAGATAATCTCATCTGTCTTCTTTGACCTCATCAGTTGAGTACATCTGAGGCTTCTCATCACTGGAACTTCAGATCAATCATCCTCAACCAGACTGCAATGCATGTGGCACATGCAGTCGGGCTCAGGGCTCACATTATATCAATGACAATAACAAGGCTCATCAAGGGGCTGGACCCATTCACAACGCATAATGTGCATCAGTTACATCAACGCCTGCCAGCATGATACATACACACACACACACACACACACACACACACACACAAATGCTGTACACATGTGCCTGAGGGAAAGGCTGCTGAAGCAGACGATGCAAGGTCTGAGGTCTGCACCATAATGGAGAGGCTTTGTCTTAAGGAAAGCCTCTGCATTAATAAGATGAAACAAGTCCTCCTCTCCGCTGATAGATCTCGAATGAATCACAAAGTAACTCCAAAGAAAGAAGGTTCTGCAGGAATAGGGTCAAGTAATTAGTGGCTGTGGGTGTGTTCCAGTCAGCGTTGCAGAGTTCAGATTTGGAAGCTGTTCAGTTTGGCAAAGCCTCAGTACACGTATTGCCTATGCCACCCACAGATCTTTAATGAATTCCTCTGATCCCAACTTTCATAAAGAAGGCATTTGGAAAAGATTTCACAGATCAGTGTGCGTCATCGTAGCCTTTCAAGTTACTTCAACCGTGGAACATTTGAATTAGAATCTGCAGTATATTTAAGTCTTTCTTGGGTGTGGGAGTTTAAGGCTCTAAACTGTTTCTTTATATTTGCCTAAAGCTTCCATAATGAGCAAGATATGGACCTTATCATGTACAGGAAAAATACAAAAAAACCCTTTAAAACCGTGCCAGGAGATGCTCTTATTAAAGGAATGAGAAAGTTATCTCTCCAAAACATGAATCAAAAATGAAACAAAAAAATATTTTGCACAGATGATCAAGGACATTCAGAAACAGGGCTGTTGCAATAATTATCGCAGTCACTTCCAACAACAGAAGCGGCATCATTCATGTCCATTCTCTTGCTGCTGTGAGCTAATTTGTTTGGGGTTTGTGTCGGTGTTTTCATCTTCTTAAATGTTTTGCTTGCATTTTTGGACATGAAGTCATTTGACACATTTGGTCACAGCGACGTGTCGCTTTAGAGGGAAATCCTGTCTTTTCAAAAGATAGCAATGCTGATTATGTTGTCAGGTTGGATTTATGTCTGGGTAAAAACTGTCCAGTTACCCTTGCTCTGTGTACCCTGCTATATACTGTATATTGTAATTTAGGAGGCAGCTGTCATATTGAGTTTTGCTATTATCCACTACGTACAACGAGGCTCAGGGTCTGTCTGAATGCACTGGATGTGATTATAAAGTCTTTGCCTGTCTCTCCTCACACACACAATCTTCTATTAAGTCAAATTGATATTCAAACAAATAATAAAAACAACAGTTTGAGAAATCAGTTTTACAGAATGGGATAGCAGGTTTACTCTCAGCCTCAGATTGTCTGATCTAACAATGAAACACTGCTGACCCCTCATGGCCTGTGTGACTTAAGGTGTCAAAGCTGTAACAGCAATATTACAGGGAGAAATAACACATAGGAAGCATAGACTGTAGTTTGAAGGCTGATTTACAAATATGAAACATATTCAAAAAATAAAATATAATTTTAAAAAAGCTATATAAGTTGCACAGCCTTAATTTAGTTGCCTTTTCACTTATTAAAAATGTCACAGGCCTCAGAAAACCTAAAAAAGCCTTGCACTTTCTTAAAAGTGCAGAAAATGCAGTATCTATTACTGAAAAAATATTGTAATTACCAAATAAATAATTATTTTATTAAATATATATATTAGTGCTTATTTTGTGTAATGTAGAGGTAGTGTGGTTTTATAAAATCATGTGAATTACACTATCCTAAGAAGCTGTTGAGAGGCTGTAACTCTACTAAGCTAGGCCAGTTAGCATTTAGCAGGACTAGTTTATGGTGTCTATGTAGTGTTCGGCCATTATTGTGCTACTTTCCTTTTTAGTTTTTACATTAAACTTAATCATTAACTTATTAAATTGTCAAAACAAATTTTTAAATTACACATAGCAGGAAAAGGTGAGTACACTAGCTTTAGCTAAGGCTACATTACTAGCTAGCGTAACTAGCCAAACCATGCTCTATAGAAGGGTGCAGAAAATACAGTATCGAACACTAAATATATTATAAAATTACTGAATAAACACTGTCACTAAATCATAAATTAGTCTGATATTACATGTGAGGTACGTTCAAAAAACATTTCTCTTTTACATATACAATTCATAAACATAAATTGTCATTAAATTAGGCAAGTGTTAGATCACAATTTGTTTAACACATTTTGCTTTAACACGTTTTCCAAACACAATAAAGTGTGTCACTTATACGATCTTCAGCAGGCCAAATCTATATGAATCTTTTAAATTTAGAAACATCTTTGATACAGTAACTTGATTCATCATCAGATATGATTTCAACATAATAATTTATGTAAAAGTATTTGTTAGTATGAGTGTTAATTCTTTGAAAAAAAAATCGATCAATGTCTTAAAAATGCAGTCTAGAGCCAATAAATGGTTCTAATCTAGCTTTTTAATTTGATACATGTATTTTTTTTTGCTTAAATATTGGTAATCACACGTGTAACATTCTTATTCAAAACATGCAAATTACATGTTAGCTGACTAACATAGTAAAAGAGGTGCATTGAAATTAAGGTAACATCCTAAGGCAGCCATCGCGAGTTGCTAGGCCTTTTGGATGTTTATATTGGATATATATTTACTCATGCATATGTTTACCTATAGTCCATAGTGAAAATAAACTCCAACATAACCTGGGATTGGCAATCTGCGCAAAAATTGATTACCACACCAAAAAAAACGTGACACATAAAATAAAGACATGCTCACGGATGGTTTACATAGCTTAACCTGTATGCAAAGCAGGAAAATTTAAAAACTCTACTTCTCTAATAAATAGTGAACTAGAGCCCTCTGATATACCACTAGTGTAGCTTATACAGCATCATCTGGCAAAAAAGTGCTTCATCTTGTAACTTTGGGTGGAGGTTTGGCAAAAAAAAACCCTCTGCTGAACCTTTCTGTTTTGTGAGGTTTGCAGGATGCTGCTCGTTAGGTCTTTGTTTATAATTTAGACCTCATCTGTGGACACAAGTGTGACCTTGTGCAGCTTTGAGCTGTCTCAGCAGAGCGTCTGACCATGGCGGCTGACACAGCGAGACGTCTGCCTGTTTGGGGACAGAGGGTGTATGTAGGTCAGCCATGGGCCTGCATGCTGTGACAGCAGCACGGTCACTGTGCTGTGCAGCAGGACAGGGATTGGAGTGGACAGAGAGAGCCGGCGCAAAGAGAGGCCCCCCTCACACGTCAGCACCGATACTTCCTCATTTCCCCCCTTAAACACTTTGACATTATCAGGCCACACAGAGCAACGTCCACCCTCATTATTCTCACCTTTGGTACTGCAGCAAAATGGACAAAGATGAGCAGAGGAAGAGGAAACTGGCAGAAATACGGAGCAGATATCAGATCATGGTGCCTGTCTAACATGTTGGGATGGTCATTTGATGGGGACTGTCTTGTCTGTGTCAAGACGCTAAGAATGATTAGTTTCTTTATGCACACAGACAAGCAGAACCTTCAGTGTATTAACACATACCTATTTGAATATTGATTGCAATCTACTCATTACACAACTACACAGTCCTTTGAACACGTTTTATTGAAAAAGTGTCAGCAGTCCAAAATATAAAGCAGCTAGAAATCCTGTTAATGACAGCATACTGCCATCTAGTGGCCAAACAGTGATGCTCACACATGGTATTAAAAATGAAAATAGGTTCTGTGACACACAAACGATGTGGAGATGGTTCAGAGCTCGCTAAATGTCACAGAGGCAGCTTCTTACAAGTTAGTCCGTTCCATGAACATAACAAGCCATTAAAAGGTGATGTGTCTGTACTGTTAATGTTGGCACTGCTGGGAGAGTCTTTGAATTGTAACACATGCGAGTTAACCAGAGGAGAAGAAAGGAGCTCATCGGTTGTAAGGATGCATTGAACCAGATGCAGATTTGATGTTTGTTTTGATGCTGCTGGGCATTTTTCCTAAGAAAGAAAAATAAGAGGAGATTAGCTTAATACACATTAAATGACTGTTTGACCATCTGAACCTCAAAACCCACAAGTGAGTTTGAAAGGCATGCAGTCATTAAAAAAATAATCAAAATCACATCATTTATTAAAGCCAAAAACTGTAAAAACAGGGAGAATTGTCTCGATTTTAATGTTCCAGCATTGCTTGACCTGCTCATCTGCAAAGTGTTTTTCTGTGCCTAAAAATTAAGTAAATCTAAGCTTAAAATCGTGATATTTCATTAAAATCACTTTATTCCAAGTGTCTCATTAAATATTTTGTCAAAAACAAACCAAAACATTAGTGCCAGATTCTATTAAAAAACAAACTGAAAATTCTGTGCTCCTTTAACTGCAAGCTGTGTTTATATGGAGCAGAGGGGAGACATGTACGGACAAATTAAAAATGCAGGAAGTAAAATATCATATATATATATATATAAAATGTATGGTAGAGTCACATTTTTTTCCACAATTCTTGAAATCTTGTGGGCACTTGGAAAAATGTTGAACATACTGATTCCAGGATTCTTTATTTAAAAAAAAAAATCAAAGAAACCTTTGTTTTTTTCTTTTTCCATGATGTATTTAGGCTACTACTGACGTTTTACGGCACAGAAGACATTTTAGAGTCCTCTCTATTTCTAGTCATGGTTGTGTTGTTTCCATAGAGGTGCAGGACTTAATGTTGCAGTGAAAAATAGGCTCACAGTGAGTAAAAAGGCAGCAACAGCATAAAATGCCAGAGAGAACTTAACTTTCAACATATTGTGTGTTTGCAACAAAATCTATAAATGAGAGGGTCATCCAACTATCTGCAATCACTTAAAAATTTCTGACGTTTGCTTAGTTCACAGTGGTATCAATATATAAAACACCTCAATGAGAGTTAACTGACAAAATCTTAAAGTAAATAGTTTCAAAAACCCATGAATGAAAACAAGTGTCTGAACTCATGAATGATGCTACACTCAACAAACTGATGAACAGCTAAAGATATATCGAGAGAAAATTTTAAAATTTTTACCAGCTCCTTAAAATAATTAAATACCAGTATGGTTTTGTTATTCTTGCTGGAAGAATATGCATTCAGGCACCCTGACTGACGAACAATCAGCCATAGAATCAGTAAAATCAGCGTAATAATTATCATACTTTAACTACATTTATTATTTTCATTATATATATATAATGTTACTTTTATTAAACCAGCAAGTTTTTTCCTGATTGGAAATTGCACATGTGTCTCCCAGATGATAATAAGATGATGTACAAGAGGCATCATTGTGGAAAAAATATTTCTTCACTTTTATTTTAGCTTTTAAATTTGCCCAGGGTATGAATAGTATCAGGCTTGACTGCATATATACATGTCCCTTGCTTTGGCTGTTACAGTACTATGTGGACGTGAATTATTGCTTTTAGAGTCAGTGTGTCCGCAAGGGTCTACATGATGTAAATTGTGACGTCTGCCCAAGTCAGGGAGGGTCAGAAATCTGTGTGGAAAACAAAATTTATAACCATGCGGACTGCCCACAACACATCGACTTTACATGTGCAAAGAAAACAAATGGTTAAAAAATCCTTAAAACAAATGCTCGTTTTGAAGAAAGACTCTACAAGGAGATTTCTCCATCTTCCACACCTTTAAAATTCATAATTTGAAGAGCTACAACTTAAGTAAAAGCTGCTGGACTTTGGAGGTGCTTGATTTGTACATGTTTCCCACTGGCATTGCACAAACACAGTGGGAAGTCCAAGAAAACATGTGCTATGTCCACCCACTTTGTTCGGCACGCCTCAGGAACATTCACATTAACACGGTGCTACAGCCTAATCTGTAATCAGATTCTGAAGAGCAGCCAGCCTTTCAAAAACATCCACAACAGCTCTGTGTGTTTTTCTGTGCAGCACATGAGGACCAATGCTTTGTGTGTACCAGACCAAACATGCACCTATAATACATAATCTTATACTGTAGTATAAATAGTCCACATGCATATCCGCTGTCCACTTTTAAAGTCAGTATTGGTCAGTGCATGGGAACGCGTAAAAGCACAAACTGGCTATAATATGGTGCTCAAGGTGAAATACTAACCCAGGTCTCCAGGTCTCCTACCTGGCTGTCCTTGCTGCTGTGGAGCCACAGGTCCTCCCATACCTGCTTGCTGGCCCGAACCACCACCAATGGTGACCTGCTGTAAGGTTGGACCCCCGCTAATCATTTGCCCCTGTCCTGGGTGTCCTTGGGCAACAGGACCTGGGGGCCGACATTTGGAAAGTCCCTTTCCAAACGCAACGGCTGAGACTAATGCATTAGTGTCAGCAGGGTTGAAAAATGGTTTGTTCTGTCGCAATGCTGCAAAAAAAACATGAAGGTTAACATTTGTATATTGTCAAATCAATTGAAGAAAAAAATAAGTCCAGCAAAAAGTGCAACATACCTGCAGCATCTGCCTCTCTGTCTTCACGAGGGTTGTTCAACTTCTCCAGCAGATTAGAGCACAGCTTGTTCAACGTTTGGATCTGTTTCTGTTGATGAAAATATAACAAAGGGTCTTGAACAAAATTCCCATTAAAAATATTGAATTTAAAACAGTACTAATCCAATCCACATGATGACTAACCTGTGCCACCTCAGGGCCAATACGTGCTGCCTCTGTACTCAGCTGTTTCTCCTGCTCCTCCACCTCTGGATCAGGTTTAGTTCGCAAATAGTCTGGTACGATCTCATGGCTGAACACTGGGACACGTTGCTCTGTGAGTTTCTGATATGCAAGTAATGGATAAGTCAGAGAAATCACTTCAAAAAATGATAAGATCAGTCAACAGCTATGATACTCACTGCCAAGTCCTCATCTCGGTCCGGAGACAGAAGCAGAGGTATTATAACCTGGTTGCGAAATGACGGTGTCTTTTCATTCCTGAGCAGTTTATTGATAGTATTCAGCTGGCCAGACAGAAGCGCAAAGTTGTCCAAAACAGAGGGCCTAAGTGAACAAAACACACATAGCAGTTTGAAAACATCAGCAACACAAAAGCTCTGTTTGACAAGTGTAAAGCCAGATCTGCATGCCATCCACAGCAAAAAATCTATTCCGGATGTCTTTACAAGTGTTACACCATATGAAAAAGGCTCCATAAACATTTTCTTCAGCTAAAAAATATGTTTAATTCCATAATGATAAACTCCCCTCCAAAATTACCCTTATGCCAACTTCTTTCACCGTCCAGAACTGCTAAAGTAACATAAGTTCCGTTTAATTCGGTTCTCTGTATGTTTTAGGATAAATGATATGAAGCAAACTGTTGCCCCCTTAAAAACATCAGTTTTACTCACCATGTTAAACGCTCGTATTCATTTTCCAGCTTATAAATGAAACTGTGCAGAGCGTTTTTAACATGAGCCACCCGAGATATCAGTGACTCTACCGACGCCTCCAACTGCTTCTCTTCTCGTTGCTGAAAGACAAGAAAGCTCCGTCTGATACAGGAAACAGACTAAAACATGCTACACACACTAAAGTGCCGAACAAACACACAGGAACTTAGACATACATTAACCACTATTGTTACAATGTTATCCTAGCTAAACGGCTAACCGGCTACATAACCCAGCAAGCTATCTTTAGTTAATGCGAGTTCAAGAAATAATTAAACCAAAAATAAATAAAAGGAGTACAGAGTATTCACAAATATACCAAATGAATAATATAATTAATTAAGTATCGCCCTGCAGTTCAGAGGATACTTTAAAATAATATGTACCTGCATTGTTGAGCTACAAGCCAGCCGGATGAAACCTAAACAGCGTAGCACTACTTCTGGTTCACCCTTGTCAAAATAAAAGCATGTGGTTTGACACACTGGATTCCGGTCAGTTGTGTTCTGTGCAATTTTATTAAATGTCAGATGATTTAAAATTGAATCGCCTCTTAATAATTACATTATTTCAATGTTAAACAGTATTTTCTCTTACAAGCAATAAAAGACAAGACTATATTGAAAATACAGGCCCTAAAGTAGACACAGACTAATAAAACTGAACATACCTGTGATCACTGACATACAAGTTAGAAAATAATAAAATAAATCAAGTGCTCAACTGAATGAACATGATTGCAAATTGATTTCTAAACTTTTCCAGTTTTGGACCTATGGGCATGTCAGCATTGTGACTCCACATGGAGAACAGTTGCCAGAGGGTTTCAAAACTCAGATTGTGTGACTTGCACAAACTACCGGTAGCTCTGAAACAGAGAAGAAGTGCTTCAGACTTTCTTCACGTTCTTTGGTCAGAAGATGGTCAAGATAAATTTGCTCGGCTCAGATGGGATGCAGTATGTTTGCTGTGAACCTGACCAGGACTACCACAGTGAATGCATAGTCTTGACAGTGAAACACAGAGGTGGGAGTGTGATGACATGGTGCTACAAAAGGTGTTGGGAAGATAACGTTTATAGATGCACCATGAATGTCTGTGGATATATTCCAGCATGATAACGATCCAAAGCACACAGTTTCTGAAGAAAAGTTAAAACTATGACCAAGCATGTCATAAATTATACTGTAATTTTTGGCCTTCTAGTATAGAGTATTTGAGATACCCTTTGAAGTTTTTCAGTGCCGCCTTCCAAAAAGGCAGTAACATGGTCCCACAGAGCAGGGACAAACATGCCCTCTTCTTTGTGACGTTTTCGACATTGATTTTTCTAGGTTAAGCCCATTCCAAGCTGTTTTAAGTAATGAGAAATAATATGTAAATACAATTTTAGCATTAATACATTTCTGGTTTGAATATTTGATATTTTACTGTAAAATATTGAGGCAGAGTGTAGAGTATGAGAACTGATACTTGTGAGCCTTATTCTCTTCTTCTTCCATTTTTAGCCAAAAGACAGATCCCATGTTGCTCCAGCTCAGCCGTAAATACTTCCAGATGTCTGTTTTATCAGTTAAATTATTCTCAGATTACATAAATAGGTATCTATGTAAAGGTCACTGTCATGTGACCCCTTTGCCAACCACATATCCCATAAAAATACCTTTTCCTTCATGCAGATTGAGGGATTATTCCATATAGAGAAATAGCGTTGTGTACATTGTGATACCCCTAAAATCTTGAGGGACTGGAAGTGTTGTGAAATTGGGTTTGCTTCTACTGTGATGACAGTTTCATAACACCAGATGGAGCCACATGAACCCTGTCCAGCTTTAGCCACCCAGGGTTCAATTCATAATTTACTCCCTGTCTTGTTAAGTTATTCATTTCAAATTTTGTCATATAATTCCATATTTAGGTGAGCCATATTTGATGAGCAAGTGTCAGGTGTTTCAAAATGTTATATCAATAATGCCTTTTCTTTAAAATAAACTATATGCATTTCAAAATTAACTAGAAGAACAATAGTGTCCTACGCACTGTAGTGCTCAGGCCCTAATTATTTTATTTAGTGATTGCAGACACTTGAGAACAGCGGATTGTTTAGTGATAAGAACTGGTCATAACACCATAGTATATAATAATAGTATATCTGATATAGTAACAAGCATCAGTTACAGCATTAGAGATAAAATGCATTGGTGGAAAGTGGACATGTAGTGGTATTTCACTGAAATATCACATAGGCCTACTAGCATTAGCATTAACAAACATATGGAGATTGTATTAATATTGTAAATTCTAAATACTAATCTGGTTGTCAGTTACCACCAATGAAATGCCAACAATTATTCTAATATGCCATGTTCATTAGTTTAAAAAATGAGGAGAGACTTTGCCTTTGAAACATTTTATTTTGAGAAAAGTGAGTGCTTGCCCATTAGTATTTCAGTAAACCGTACAGTATAAAATCTAATAAATGTTAAACAGATGTTTTCTCCTAATTCAGATTATAAATTTCTGTCCATTGAATTTCTAATGAAGGCTATTGGTTGTTCTTCAGTAAACCCTTAGATATACTGCTAAACAGGTTTACTTGTTAGGTAAAAACACTAGAGTAAAGCAGGGAACAATCAATTCTGGTCCATTTCTTCAGTTTTCATTATCTATGCTCAAGGCAGTGCTACAGGCTCTACATTCAATATCTGATGCATAGCACATGGGTAAAAAGGGAGACGTGAAGCACTTCATTCACAGTTCTGGCACACCAGTGTAAACTTGATGATGGGTTTAGAAGAGGCTCTCTACATTGCCCATTTCCACCACAACAGTCTTCAGCTGGGAGTAGTACTCGATTGTCACCTGGCCGTTCTCTCTGCCGAAGCCTGTGGAGATCACGAGAGAACTGCGTGTTTTACTGTCACTCAGCAAAATATAATTCAGGTCACTTGCTGCATTAATATAAAACACAGCGTCTTAAGTCTTCATTCAGAACACTTAAACCTCAAAACATCCTACCTGAATTCTTGTATCCACCAAATGGCATTTCCACGGGGCTGATGTTGTAGTTATTGATGAAGCAGGTTCCTGCCTCCAGACTCTCAGCCACACGATGTGCTCGAGAAATGTCCCTGCAGGCAGAGGAAAAAGAAAGAAGAATTTACAGTCTGTATGCAACCTCGCCTCACAGTTAACCATCTCACCCCAAAACCTGTCGGTGCCAGTGGGTTTGAATGACACTATTTTACTCATGTGTGACTTAACATTTTGTCGGAAAAAAAATCCAAACCCAAATCTAACCTTAAAATCTTATTTACTTAATAACCACTTTATTCTACATGCCTTGTTTAAAATCAGCCAAAAAATAAATATTTGCACCAGATGCGGTCATGAAAAAAAAATGTCTGCGCTCTTCAGTGCAACTGTCATCTGCAGCTATGACCAACAGTCATGGGACAAAAACTCAGGTACTTTTGGCTGAACTGCAAGCTGTGTTTACACAAAACAGACACTGGACAAGTCTGTTATTGGAAATGTATCATTATTTCATCCATTTTCAATTTTTAAAAAATTAATTCCACCTTACTTTTCTCTTTTTTTATGATTTGTGCCATTATAACTTTGTTATACTGAACAGAAGACATGTTTGAGTTCTCTACTTCTAGAAATGCGTGTGTTGTTTTCATGAAAGTGCAGGACTTTGTAGGTACAGTGAAAAAAAATGTGACAGGAAGCAAAATACAAACAAAAAGACACCTAGAAACTGCCTGGAGTTTGGACATTTACAGCAACTATTATGCAACAAATGAAACCTGGAGACCTTTCTTGGCTGCACCGCAGAAACCTTGAACTGCAGCCAACAGAATGCAATAAATGTGTAATCTAAAAGAGCAAACCGACAGCACTGCTGTGAGCGGCTTCTATGTTCCTCTGCTGACCTGGTGAAGACTCCTGAAGCCAACCCATATGTGGTGTTGTTGGCCCTCCGGATCACTTCTTCTTCCGTGTCAAAGGGCATGACGGACATGACGGGGCCAAAAATCTCCTCCTTCACGCAGGTCATCTCGTCTCTGCAGTTATCTTTGTGGACAGAAAGGAATGGGTGTCACATATAATACATACCAGGGAACAAAAAATGCAGATAGTGTAAAATTCCAATACAAGTGAGTGTTTCAGACATACCAAGTACACAGGGTGACATAAAATACCCCCCTTTCAGTTTGGGGTCACTGGGGACAAAAGGATCTCCTCCACAAAGCACTTTGCCTCCCTGGAAGACAAACATAGAAATTTAATAATTATAATAACATGTGACACCAAAGACTCAATTGTTGTTAAATCCCTCAACAATTGATCATCTCACCCAAATCTAACAATCTAAAGATTATTATGTACCTCAGCCTTGGCCTGACTGACATACTGCAGCACTTTATCCAGTTGTGGCTTGCTGATCAGTGCTCCCATCCGGGTGCCGTCAAGCAGTGGGTCTCCCACAGGGATGGCCTTGGTCCTCTTGACCACTTCCTCCAGGAACTGTGGCATGATCTCTTTCTGCACATACACTCTGGTCCCATTGCAGCACACCTACATAATTCAGACAGAAATATTACACTGACAGAGCTGACAGAATTTGTCTGGGATCAGGTCAAGTCTGGCAGCTGGATCCATAAATGATACAACACTGTAGTCTCACCTGGCCCTGTGTCAGGAAGTTAGCCATGAGGGCTCCCTTCACTGCGTTCTCCAGCTCACAGTCTTTGAAGATAATCAGGGGAGATTTCCCTCCAAGCTCCAGAGTCACCTGCTTCACCCCCTTTGCGGACATTTCCATGATCTAAGAGTGAACACAGCAGGGGATGGTATTGTGGATTTGTATGTAAATGGGCTGTGAGCTCCAGATTGATGGGTCAATTAGTTGGTCGATGTGCTCTCATCCAGTCTAATTCTCATCATGTCAAATTCTAGACAATCGTTGGGGCTACTTTCAGAAGGAGGTAAAGTGTTACATCAGTAGTCTTCCAGGATTATTCTAGTATATTTGGCAGCAGGAGGAACAGACTTGGAACTGACTAAATAACCTTAGGTTTACTCAGAGTTAATATAAGATAAGATAAAATTTGAATGACCCTGAAGGAAATTCTTGTGTAGTTTGCTCAAAACTGACTTGGCACATTGTCAAACACGTTGTCTGTGTGGCTGCATGTTTTTAAACAGATGGCCAAAAAGTTGAGTGTGAATTTTGCAAACAGCAGTTTGAATATTACAGCTTAACAACCAACATGGCAGATCATCTAAAAACAGAAGGCTAAGTTGTCTGTAATATATTCCTGAATAGTTCCTGTCCTAGGATCGACAGTCCATATAGTTCAGTTTTCAGTAATATGAATATGGGCAGGTGCAAGCTGATCAGCTCTGAATCTGCTATTATCATTTCAGTATACAATAACCAGGTTCAACTGACTTAACTTGCTGCAAGTACTAGCTACTTATGTCAATATAGAATTAATCTAGGCCCATAATAGTACTATTATCCTTTGTACATTTCAAGTTGTTGACATTACATACTACGTAATCTTGGACGTTCTTAGGCGCAGCATTTGCACATTCCTGTACACTGTAAATACTCCTATGACTTTTAATGAGTTTTGCAATTTGTTGGATTTGCTATACTTTGTAACCATTGTTTTTTTTAATCTTTCATCTCTTTTATCCATTACTGGTCAGTATTTATGTTTATGTACCAAAAAAACCCCACCATGTCATATTCCTCTTATGTGATAACTTACTGGGCAAGAAGACTGATTCTGATAACACTAGCAGGTAGAGTGCATTCAGTACATTGTGGCTCATTTGGCTCGTTAAAAGATAACATGCAGATAGGTCGACTAAGATTTTCTTTGGTTGACTGTTCTTTACCTTTTTGCCTGTTGGAACACTGCCGGTAAAGGAGACTTTGGCGGCTACTGGGTGATGGCAGAGCAAGGTGCCAGTCTCCGCACCGCCTTGGACAACACAGAAGAGCCCATCAGGGACCCCTGCTTCTTTGTAGATCTCAGCCAGGATGACAGCAGTCACAGGAGTCATGGGAGAGGGCTTGAACACCATGGCATTACCTGACAACACAACCACAGTCAGTAAAAACGCAGTATACCTATGCAGGAAAACCCCCTCACAATTTAATACTTCAATCGTGTGCAATATACAATCTGACAAACTGTGTTATGTGTGTGTCAGTTCACCAGTTCTGTGACCTGCACGTGACCCCCAAACATGTTCTCTGCTATCTTCATGCACTGGGTCAATTTTTTCCTTAGTGGATTAATGTATATTTGTAGAGCTGATGTGCTCAGCTTCTGTAATCAGTGGCATCAAAGCTGTTAATGAGTTAGCATCAATATTTTTGAATTGCCACATCTTTCTTTTGTCTACTTCAGTTCATCACAACAAAATGTTTTTCCTCAGTATCATTGCACAATTATTACATCATGACATCAGTTTTTGTCTCCAGTCAAGTGTCAGCTGCAGTCAACGCTACAGTTTTAGTTACACAATAAGTACAAAAGGAGTTGCTTTAGCTAATCCATGCTTCTAAAGTACAAACCGTGTCCAAATTGCACTCTGTTTAATATATCACAGAACTTTGTGATACATTGATTTCTTTTTGAATTGCATTACTGACTTCATTATTATTATAAAGTCAGTAATGCAATAATATACAATAAAGTTATTGTGTTTACGTTTCCAGTTAAACTCTATGGTTTTGCACTTTAATATGCAAACCTTTGTTGTTAGTGGCAGCCCTTTATTATCACTTTCTTTTGTTAATGCACCTTCAGCAGAACAGGCTTTTTGTTTGTTTGGAACCTAATAGGTCAAGAGAAAGATACACAGACACACTGAGAAAAAAAATGTGGGAGAATGTTCTCATTCTAGTCTTTGTTCTCAATCACTGCACACACTGTAACTGCAGCTTAATTCACAATACAGCAGTTCTTTAAATGAAGTGAAGTGCAGGTTGATAACACTGCAACATAAGCTATATTTAATATGGATAACACAGTGCTACGAACTCACCACATGCCAGCGCAGGAGCAGACTTTGTAACAGCAATCTGGAAGGGGTAGTTCCACGCACCGATTCCCACACACACACCGAGGGGCTCCCTAATGGTGTAAGCAAACGTTCCACCAGGAAGCTGGATGTGCTGGCCTGCAGTGAACCACAACACACCCCTAAAATTTAAAAACAACACCAAGCTAGGGTTTTTTAACTCACCATAAACTCTGTGTACCCACCTGACAACGTTCCAGCCAGGCCAGCGTAGTACTCAATGCTCTGCCAGGCAATATCAATATCCACAAGCGCTTCAGTAATGGACTTGCCGTTGTTGATCACTTCTAGCTTTGCAATGTTCTCCCTCCTTTCCTGTTTTCATGGGAACGAAGGACATAGCAGAAAATTGCATTTAGCTTTAAGATTACACAATCAAAAAATCTTCCTCCATGTGACATCAAAGAAGCTACACAGACTGATAAAAGGCTGATATTGTGCAAATGTGGACCAGCAGTAAAAGCAGGGGGGGCAAACTCATGGTTTTCTAATGAATAACTAGTGTCTTACTGCATGCCTGCAAGTCAGCTCCAATTACTGTTGCACAACACTGAAACAAAACTGGACGACTTCCCAGTCTGCAGATGGTTATGACACAACAGCCTGAACGTCTCACCCTGATAATGCGGGCGGCCTCGAGCATCACCCGGGCCCTCTCCATGCCCGCCATCTTGCGCCATTTTAGGAAGGCGGTGTGGGCGCTCTGCATGGCTTCGTCCACCTCCTCGGACCCACAGGGGAACATCTGACACAAGACCCGGCCTGCAGACACGAGAGGAAAAACAGGTTACAGGGGGCTGAGCTGAGAATGACAGACGTTTGGTGGAGTGGGCATTAGGGGGTTATTCAACAGCTGAGTGGCGAGTGTACGTACATGGGTGCAAATGCCCTGATCTTTGAGCAGCAAGTCCCTGGTTTGAGTCATGGCTGGGCACTATTTGCTGCATGTCATAGTCCTATTCTCTTTCAGGCATAAAGGCATAAAAAAGCCCCCAAATAATCTTCAGACAAAAACACTACAGGTGAATTTGAATATGCATTTGTGTTAGACAAAAGATAAAAAAAGGTATTTCAATAAAGTTTGTTTTCTTCTAAATTCTAATATTTTTATTTTTACAGAAAATGTGAATCGGTTACAAATGTTGGCAATAAGTCTCTTTGATTATGAATAATTAGCATTATTCCTAAAAAAAACTAATCTCAGTTGACTGCTAATTCAATTCAATTCAATTCAATTCAAAACACTTTATTTGTCCCCAAGGGGCAATTAAAAGGCAAGGAGGAGCAGCATTGTTAAAGACACACATAAAATCAAAACACATAAAAAAAACACAACATAAAACCACATACAGTGTGCAATAGAAAAAAAGAGTATTCAAAGGCCGTCACTGGCAAAGTGCTATGTGCATTATAAGGTCAGTTAGGGACGCGCAACAAGACTACACAGCAGCACTGCTATGAATACAGAGTCCTTTATCTCCCTTTCCTCTGCCAGACATCCTGATCTCAGATTCTTTGAACGCTCAGATTCGAGTAATATTAGGGTCAAAGGTTTTAACATGGGACATTTTGGATGTCTCTTTTTATCACTCCATACAAAAAAATACAGTGAACAACCACAAGAAAAATATTTAGACATGATTTCAGGGAAAAAAAATCTTATATAAATCAGGCTGTGAATGATATATGTTTGTAGAGGTTGTAAAATGTAAATCATGAAATACCAATAGTATGCAGAGTCACTGCTTTGTCTCCATTTGGTAACACTCGTTGGCACTTGGAAAATGTTGTACGTGTAATTTTTTTTTCATTTATTTTTATCATGTTAAACTAACAATTCAAGAAGCTGAACTTTTGTCTTTTTTATGATTTGTGCCATAGAGTTAGGGTGCCACAACTACGGCGCAGTGTGCAGAGTTCATTTTTGAGTTCTGTCTACTTCTGGCAATAGTTGTGCTGTTTCCATAGAGGTGCAAGACTTAAATGCAGTGAAAAATGAGCTCACAGTGAGTAAAAAAAAGGGCCAGGAGCAAGTAAGAGTGCTAAGAAACTGCTTGGAGTTCAGTTAATCACATCGGATATGACATGCAACAGGAGTGTAGATGTTCCTATATATCTTTACATTCACTCAGCACATAATTTCAGTTACTCCACCCCTGCAAAGGAAAAAAAGAAAAAGGGAAAATTACATAATAAGTTGTCCCCAGGCGACTCCAGAGCACAGACGTGCCAATAACCTACAGACCTTTAAACAGTGCTTATATAATTACTTTAGATATGTTATTGAAACTTAATGTCCTCAGGAGAAGCATGAGAAGCACGTAGTTAAAGAGTTAGATTTAATGATTTATATTCACCAGTTGCAGGCTCGAACACGGGCTCTCCGTTCTTCTCCTGCCGGGGCTTAACTCGTTTTCCACCCCAGTAGTTTAGGTGGTCTGTGACCAACAGGGTCCCAGTGGAGGCTCCGGGCATCGCGTCGAGGATTGATTGGGCCATTTTCACACGGAGAGGTTCCTGCAAGAGAACGATAAATCCTCCAGCAAAGGTGCACAAACTAATATGAAATATAATATTTTGGACCACTGCGCGCTCTGACCGTTCACTAACTGTTCGCGCTGCTAATGTGAAGCTAGCAAAGCAGGCTGGCTAAACTAGCAACAGGTGATCTTAAAATTCAGCAACACACAAAGAAAGATAATTGTAGCTTACCGTTGATGCTCCTGCAGACGGACTGGACGGGAAATCGACGCTAGGTCACATTTGAGGGCTGTTTCACGCCTCTGTAAGCAGCCAGGACACACCTCCTTCATGCTAATACTAGCTAGCTTCTTGGCTGCGTCTCGTTTCTAATGTTAGCGGACTCAAGCGGAGAAAAGGTGAAAACATGATTCGAAAATAAGGAACCAACCGGTGCTTTTTCAACTAACATAGGCGGATTCAAGACGAAAAAGGTAGAAATATTAAAAATTATGATGTTGATCTCTTTGGGGTTTGTGCAGGCTGCCTCAAAGTGACCCTGTCGTGGTTTATTGAGACGCTTTGCTTTTGCTTTCAGGAAGTAATCGGACCCTTTCTCTTGTCATCACTTCAAATGGATGAAATGTTTGTCATTACTGTCCACACTTAATATTCCATAAATGCAAAGTGAAAACGTGTTTTCAGAAATGTAAACTGAAACCTCAATCAATATTGCTATCTGGCTAATTTGAATAGAACAGTTAAGACTGCAGTGTTATTTATAATGCAATTTTACCCTGAATAAATACTACATTTAGGACGCCACTCTATTTTGTAGTATACAAATGTACGTGACTAATGAAATTTTGGAAGTTGGAACCATACAAGAAGTTTTTTAATGCAAATGTACCCAAGTAAGATACATATTGCAGTTAAGACCTGACAGATTTTGTATTTTGTAAATCCAATATTATATTTTATACAAATGTTCCTAACTGAAAGATTGTTTAGTAGACAAATCAGAACTAATAAGGTTAACTATTAAAGTTAAGACCCTAAAATTTTATTTATTATAGAAATTTACTTTACTAATTTAAATATTATGGTTTAGGCCCTGCAGTATCATATATTATACAAATTTAACTGACCACTTTAAATCTAAAGGGTAAAGCCCTACTAAAATATATACTGTCTGAATTTGCAGGATTTACATATCAAAGTTAACCTCCTAAAATAAATGTTACAATACTAATTTATTTGAGTAAATTGAGTATTATAGTTAAGATCCAAAAATATTATACATTATGCAAATCTATCTGATTTGAATATAAAAGGAAAGGCCCTACAATATTTTATATGATACAAAATTATCCAACTTAAATATTAAGGCTCTACAGTATTATTTGTTCTACCAATTTACCTAATTAATTTAAATATTATTATTAATTATACTAGTTTAACTAATTTAAATATTAATGTGAGGACCGTGCAATATTATTTATGTATAAATTGACTTTACCAATGTAAATATCAATTATTTAAAACCCTAACTTTAAATATAAGAGCATTCTTCCTATGCTAGACTAGGATGCTACAGTTCTGTTTATTGTGTAAATTTACCAGACTAATTTAAGTATTAGGACCCTACAATATTACTTATTCCATAAATGTATTCATCAAACTTAAGTATTAGTGCTAAAACCCCACAGTGTTAATATATAAATTAGCCAGACTAATTTCAATTTAATAATACAAAAAATCAAAAAGAAACACTTTTAAAATCATAAAAATTTTATTAATACGTAAGATACAGACAATGATGTACAATAATACTGAAAATGGATCAGATGTTATTGTGCTGAGTACATGGCAGACATTTGTCACCTTTGGTAATTAACAGAATTAAGAACAACTTTTCTCCCTCTAATTTCTAAGCAAAACAACTTTAAAGTTAAATAAACAACACGAATGAGAAATCAAGCACAAAGTAGTGATATGGTAGCTGCAACAGATTGGACGTTAGCTCCAGCACCAGCAGTTCTGTCTGTGTTCTGATGCAGGCAGTCGCAGCTGATTAGGAGAACTTGGCTGCCTGAGGAGGAGGTCCGAGGAAACCTCCGGCCTGCTTGGTGGCAGCTCTGGAGGGCGCAAGGCCGAGCATCTTCTGAATGTTCTGAAAGAAAAACACACAGCAAAATCTGTCTCTCGGAAACACAAGGTAACTAATTTGCTACTGTAGATTGTTGTCACACAGGAGCATAAGAAGAGAAAGGATTTATGGCACAACTTAGTTACTTTTAATGCGCACAGATCCAGCAACACTATTGGAACTGCAAGAGTGACAGGGGTTTTAACATCTATCTTTACATTATTACAAAGAAATGCTTTCAGCTGGACAGAGGACTAAAAGGCATTTCTTACTGTCAGCAAATATAATAAAAAATAGAACCAACAATGAAATTATTTAGCTGGAAGAATATTTTTCCACTGAGCCATAGAGCTCCATTGTTGTCAAAAAGCTATTAACAGCACATCACATGTTAGATTGGCTGATGCACACTGTAGTTTTTTTCTAATCATTATACAATCCCACATCCCCCTCCCTGTAACTAAAATACTCATTAGAACATCAAAAATGTTTTAATCTGTATGTGTTCGTCCCTTAATCCAAAAACTACCAGTACCATCCATCTGGAAATAAAGCACTCAGTCAGGTTAGCATAATTCACTACAGGTATTTACACCCAGATCACATATACCAAATGCAAAAAATGTAAGCATATTAAAGGAAAAAGAAGATTCTGTTGTGTCTTCTCTCCAAAAGGTGCTGCCATCTTGGAATACAACAACCAGTGACGTCACAGAGTGGGTTAGCTTCACGGGTTTAGTCACAAGACGTTGAAAGACATATTGCGGAAAACTGAAAGATGGAGACTGAGGAGCCACAGATCATCAGAAGACTAAAGGGAGGCCACTACTGCACTACTCCTGGATGTAAAAATGAATTTACAGGGTTAAATCCAAGGACGAACAGTCCACTATCATAAACTGCTGCTGAAACGGAGAACATTACTGATGTGTTGCTGGCGGCACTGAAAAGAAAGAACATCCAATGAGCTCTGACTCCAGGATTTGTAGTGAACACTTTTTGCAGGGAGATTATGTTGAGGAGAAGGCAGTGGAGTCCATCAAGCTAGTCCTTCACCGGACCAACAGAATAAAGCCCGGCGTCCCATCAGTGTTCAACTTCATTGGCTATAGCGTTGATCTACTGACCGCCCAACATACTCTGAAAACAGTAGTACAGCAGCATCAGTCCCCGCAGGCAAATGGCGCTACCCGGCACTAAACAACATACTAAAAAGAGCTGCATTCACTGACATCTGTCGCAGACACGTAGCTGTTTGATAACAACTTCATCACCAGTAGCAATAAAGCTTAATACAGTTCCTCTCTTAGCATACAATAGTTTGATGACCAGGTGTTTAGAATGACTGTAGATAATTTTGTATTTATGACAATGTGTCATTTTGGCAGCTATATTGTATAGGCAAGCTCCCATCAGACAACTTTATTACAACAGGTGTTCAGGAAGAGATATTCAGAGAGGTATTGTGTTGAACTCTATCTCTGCCGGTGATGATGTTCTTAGCAAACAGCTACATGCCTGTGACAGATGTCAGTGAATACAACCGGTGAAATTAAACAACTGAACAATGTCAGGCTTTAGTTTGTTGGTACAGTGAAGGACCAGCTTGCCAGACTTCACCACCTTCTCCTTAATGTAATCTTCATCCAAAAAGTGTTTACTACAAATCCTGGAGTCAGAGCCCATTGGAGGCTCTTTCTCTTCAGTGCCGCTAGCAGCACATCAGCACTGTTCTCTGTTTCAGCAGCAGTTTATGATAGTAGACTGTTTTTGTTTTTTGTTGACAATACAAAGTATAGAACAACACTTATCCTTTTTAGGATGCCAGAAATACACTACACCTTTCTTGTTCCAAAAGCACAGAGTAACTGTGATCTAAGGGGTATATAAATGAGGTTTTGGTGGGTGTTGCAGTTACTGAATTTTCCAATCTATGTAGCAATTAATGACTATTTTGAGTATAGTTATTTTTTAAACACGTGCGTAATGATCTTTAAAATGTCTGTTAATGAGGCTGTTAACGATCAGTACACATCAGAAAATGAAACCAAACTGGATATAAGAAAATTAAAGTGATCCCAAAAGGCACAAACATTATAGAGTTTGGCCCGAGGGGGCGCCAGAGGACACAGCATACTGCAACCTCAACAAACTCCTCTGTACTCAGGTCCTGTCCAAATGTTTACCATCAAACCACA
Organism: Dascyllus trimaculatus; assembly: GCA_024666655.1. Classification (NCBI taxonomy): domain Eukaryota; kingdom Metazoa; phylum Chordata; class Actinopteri; family Pomacentridae; genus Dascyllus; species Dascyllus trimaculatus. Next base: position 16,729,549 of record CM045446.1, read on the forward strand.
GGGACTTAACTGATGTCACAGCTGTAGTGCTTAATTATGTGACATCATGACGGCTGAAATGGTATAAAAAGGAGGAATGGGACACACTATGTGACAGCAAATGTAACTTGAAAACATAAACCACACTGTCATGTAGCTTCAAGGGTAGAAGTTACCTGTCTGATGGACATGGTGCAGAGAATGTAGAGGAAGATAAAAGAGCAGTCGGTGTAATCCTCTCCCAGCAGGTTGCGATGCGACAGTCCCTGGATGTAGGATAGCGGCACGAACGGCAGCTTGGCCACTACTCTTCCATCGAAACTGAACATAAACAAAAAAATTACACACATTTAAAGTAACAGGCTGGAGAAATTACAGGAGACTCTAAGTGACACAAACTTAAGGTCAGTTCATGATTTCCACATTAGATACACGTTGGTTTTAGTTCAGTCACCTTATTTCAAATTGCACTTCCACACTTGTAAAGTCACTATTGGGTACAACGTGTTGTTGATGCTTAAACAATCTATTATGTAGCCCTAATGTAGCTACAAATCAAAGCACCTCCAAAGTTCAACAGCATCTACTTCAATTACAACTCTTTTAATGATACGTTATAAAAGTGTCGATGACAGAATATCTTCTTTCTTGCAGTTCAGATAGTCCACGCGGTCACATATTCTGGGCTGCATGTGGATGTATGCAAACATTTACAGGCTTGATTGTATGACCAAATTTACATCATGCAGTAAAAATGCAGACAAGGGAAAGCATGAATTGGCCTTTACACTCACCTCCATTTCTCTTCAAAAGACAAAAATATTATAACAAAATGTTTAAAGTATTTAAACATTTTGCAACTTACATGGAGTTGAACATGCCCATCAAAGCAGTAAAGCAGAATCCAATGGCGAACATGGACTTCATGCGCACCTGCAAACAGACAAACATGTTCAAGATTAAGAAATGAAAATCTGAATCTTGATGACATTTGACAACAGTCTGGTGTCACTACTAAACTCCAGGTGGCAGCTAAGACAGGACATTGCCTATTGGTAACAAGAAACTCACCATAGACAGATCTCTGTTGTTGTTCTTCAGTTTCTCTTCCTGTCTTTCTGTAATACATTCAGACACAGACATCACTCACCACAGAACACTGCCATCATGAGGAGAAGTTCATAAAAGCAGCACAGTGAAGCTTTCCTGTTATCATTGAGGATACTAGTTTGTTTACTGGGTTCTTACCAATCTTTTTCTTCTGTTGACGTCCAGCAGATTCAGTGATGGTTTCCTTTTTCTTCTCAACTAACATTGGATAAGCAACAGTGAATACTTTACACACTCCAGACAAAAACAGTCAACAGTAGCATATGAGGTTCATGCAGGAGTCACTTACGTTTTTTGCTCTGTTTTTCTACTTCAGCCTTTAGCCTCTTGTACTTTTCAGTCCGATACACTAGAACCCAGGTAATCCCTGAGGAGAAAAATCCGAAGAAGTTTGTAAAAAAATAAGAAATAACTTTTATTTATAACTTTTAATGGAATACAGCCACTGTAGTGCAACATAGGGTTGTAAACAGCATATATTTATTTCATCAATATGCATTTTTTTTCAGATCTCCCACGATTTCCTAAACCTTTACCTAGCTCTACCTAATGTATCCTGTATTGAGAACTTTTTGGTGCCCCCATAAAGAAGTTTTAGTCAGCAATAAAGGAAAATCACCTGCATCACGATGAAAAATAAAACTAAAAATAGCAGCCCAATTGTTTCAGCAGTTTGGTTCATTGCTGTTAGCACATAAGGCATTTTGCCATTTTTAAATTTAGTTTCTATTGACCTTAATTATGAATAATCAAATGCAGTTTACCAAAACCCAAAAGTTATATATATACATGTATGTATGTATGTATGTATGTATGTATGTATAGCACTTAACAAAAAGTCTGTCAACAATCTTCTCTAGAGACTTTTATTGTGAAAATATAACCTGAACACAGGAACGTCAAACATTAGCTTACTCAGCTAAGCTAAATCTGCTCACTACCGAGCAAACTGTAGCTCAACAAACGCTACTGGCAAATAATAACTGTTTAAAAAGTTGTAAACGTATCCACACTCTGTAATTCAGAATATTACAATTTTAATATATTATTTTTATTCTGGACGATAGTAAAGCGGCTGCTTCCAACAGCGTGTCGAGCTGTCAGAGGAATTAGACTCACCTTCGGCTAGCAGCGCCGTGCAGACAGAGATGAACACGATCAGAATAGTGTCCGCAAACATGGTACTCATGGTGATAACGTCCCAGTTATCCGACCTAAGACAGAAACAGTGTTTGATTTAAATTAGTAGTTAAACCCTGAGCACATCGCACTGAGCTGAGCTTCAGCCTTACAGAGCTCAGTCAGCAGTACCGAGGAGGTCACACATGTAAGAAGAACTTCCGGGTCACAGCACCGAGCAGAAAACTGTAACATCAACTAATAAAACACGAAAACAATAATAAAACTGTATTTTTTAAATTTAATAAGTCTACTCCATATTTCTAGATTATCTTTGTATTCATTATGTAATTCACAATCAAAATAAAAGCCTAAAATTAAATAAAATGTGATAATTACACTTCCCAGACCAACCAGGGTCCCAGAAACTAGGTTGACTCTATATTATTTGGATCTGCATATTTTAATTAATCCAATAGAAACGTTTACTTCTAAAGTACAACATATTCTACCTTTTACCCCTGAGGGGTGTAGCTAATGTGATGATTAGTGAGATATGTTGAGCCTCAAGTCAGATTTTTCTGTCACAAAAGGTGGCTCCCAAGCTAACACAAACCTTCAGTAAACATCCCCTGAAGGTTACTTTTTGTTGCTTTTCTGACTGGTGTTTTAGGTTTGGTCTAGCCACCTAACACAAAGAAAGCCTTGGTATATCAAACCAGTTTCATTGTACACCTATCAGTCAGTCCTGCTATGGTAATGACAACAAGCAATGGAAGCAACTGAATGGAGGGTTTGTTTGTCTGAACTTACAGTGCTGAGCGACTGATTCATGATTAAGGATGTAAAACCGTGTTAGATATTTTAGCTAACCATTTAATGCTGGCAGAAACCCACTTTTAAATTTTTGAAACCCTTATTCTGTTCTAATGTAGACGACAAGGTCCAGATTTAAAACCACAATATAGAATCTCCCCTTTTTGCATTTTCACAAATAGAAAGAAGGTTTCAGAAAATCAGAGGCGGTCTTTTAAAGACTTTTTAATCTAGTCTAGATTTGATCCGTCTACATATACCGGCTTTTGTTCTGGACATGACCTAATGTTGTCTACATGCAACAAAAGCAGCAGAATCTCTTTTTTTCTGCATTTTTGCAAATAGAAAAATGGGTTTAGAAATCAGAGATTGTGTACCAGACAATATACCAGAGAGACTCTTTAGTCTCTCTGGTATATTGTAGTACAGATTTAACCCACTGTTATCATGGCTATTTATCTGGACCAGGTCTAATGTGGTCTACATGCTACAAAAGCAGTTAAGTCTTTTATGCATTTTTACAAAAACGTTAAAGGGTTTTTTTTTTAAAAAGTGTTTTATAGATTTTTTAGCCTGTCTGGCATAATATAGTCCAGGTTTCACCCATCTGTGTAATGGATTTTGATTTGGACTTGATCTAATGTGGCCAACGTGAAAAAAACAAGACAGTGAAATTTATTTATTTATTTTTTCATTTTTACGAATAGAATAAAATAATTACAAATGTGTGTGTTTTAATGATTCTTTAGCCTCTGTGGCATAATTTATCTCAGATTCGGCGTATCTATACTATGGTTTTGGATCTGGACCTGGTCTTATGTGATCTACATGGCAATAATAATAATAATGATAATAAAAATGGAAAGAGCAGTGAGCAAGGTAATATTTCAGCAACTGGGCGGATGGCCAGGCAGATGGCTAGATGGACAGATAGATGTAGTGTTTAGGTAGAATTAATAAAGTTTTAAATATTATACACTGAAAACACATTAATTTAACACTTACGTTGCAAAAACATCTGTAATTATACAGAAAATTTCTCACTTAACAAACAAATCATAGAAAATGACAGAACCAAACTTTCTTTTTGTTTATTTACACTAATTGTTTATATTTTTTGAATCACATATATAGCATTAAACTTGAATTTAAGTCTTGTCTAACAAATTAAAAGGAGAAAAGTTGTGAAATTACAATAAATTTGCAAATGTATCTAAAGTCTTTTTATATTAAAATAATGTTAAAAAAAATAATTTATGGTTATTTGCATTTACAGATTTTTATGTTATTTTACATAAAATTTGTAATGTAATTTTACATTTCAAAATTTAGCCTATTTTGTAATTTTATTTCAAAAATACAATAAAAATCCATAAAGTAAAAGAAAAAAAATCTGAATCTGAATTTTCTTTAAAATGCATTTTTACAAATAGAATAAAGGTTTCAGAAATCAGATACTGAGTTTTCTCTTTAGTCTCTCTGACATAATCCATGATGGTTTTTGATCAGGTTCAATGTGGTCTACATGCAAAAAAAAGAAAAACAGTGAAATCTCTCAGCACTGTACTGCTTAACGTTTCCCTTAACTGCAGAATCTAACTCCAGCACTGCTTCTCCATCGGTCCTCTAACAACAAGCATTAAACTGCAGACTGCACTCCTGAGATTTCATCATCATCATCATTATCACCATCACCATCCTGCTCTTTAACGTCACCATCGCCACCTTCATCACCGGCTGCATCATGCGGTGGGCGGAGCGCGGACAGCCGGCGTGTCGGAGGCCGCAGCGCGCTGCAGATGAAGCATGGCAGGCGACAGCGAGACAAAGCCGGAGGAGCAGACCGAGAATGACAGCAGCCAGCGGCAGCCTTTCCTAATCGGCGTGGCCGGAGGGACAGCCAGCGGCAAGGTGGAGGCTTATTGATCAATATGACCCTTTCCTGGTGTCTGCTTTATGAGATATTTCTAGACTATATATGTGTGTGATCCGATTGGCTACAGAGGATCGATAGAATACAGTTAGGAAATTCAGAAATTATGCGCATTTAAAAAAAAAATCATATTTTTTTTACTGAATCAGCTGAACTGATTGTGTTGCTGATTGAGTAAGGAAGATAATGTCCGCCGCCCTACTGCATGTCAACCAGGAAAACATGTGCACTGTCAAAATGTGGTTTTATTTTCTCTTTTATAGCAGTGTGATGTGCAGAAATCAGACTCCAGCCTCATGTTTTCACGTGTTTCATCCAGGTTCGGTAGGATCTGAGTGGAATGATGACAGATTTCACATAATCAGCCTCAGCTGTGAGAGATAATGAAAATCAGAGACCAAAGAAATGCAGCTGACTTGTGGACCAACAAAGCTCCTCAATACTGCAGCAGTAAAGCAGAATCTATTGTGTCAGTGTGTCATGCTGTCTACAGGAGGTAGATGTGTTAATACAGTATAGTCTAGAGCAAGAGGAGGTTTTATTATTGTTATGTTCTTTTATGTAGCTTCTATTTATTCTGTTGTTCCTATTATTTCTGTTTCACATGTTGTTTTTCTTTGTGTACTCGCTGTCTCTGACTCCCTCCTAGTTTTCATTTCACCTCATTTGACCGGCTGGTTCACTGGCGCTACGGGAGACTGAATGTATGCACTAAAATTTTCAGCTTTTCAACAGATCTATCAATAGCTGACAGTTTTCTACTTCAAAGATCGGAAAAAAGATGCCTTAGTCTTATGTTTTGTTGCAGAGCAGCTTTGCAGACTAGATGATTGTGATAAACCCTTTATTTTTCTTCATAATGTGGCCACTGAAATGCGTTTACAGTATCTTGGCTCTCTGTTCCTTTACATAGGTGACAGTAGGTGGATTTTATAGGTGATTAAATCAGCAAAAGTGAGTTTATGGTTTAGCTGGCAGTTGTTTGTGGCTTCCACTTCCTGGTATTATGCCTCCATTTTCCCAAAGGAGCAACTGTTCTCTGAACCACCTGCTCTCCCAGACATGTTATCTGAATAGGGGAGTAGTTGTGCAGCGTTTATGTGTCAGTCTGCGAGTGTATCTGACTGCCAGGTGCACATACGATAGAAAGAATGTGCATATGCAGCTTCAAAATAGATGCAGATGGCATGCCATCACAGACAGTGTCACATGAAATACAAGCAGGTTTCAGTGGATTTTAAAGTCAAATCTGCTGTAAAGTAACTACAGCTGTCAGATAACTGTAGTGGAGTGGAAGTAAAAAGCAGAATAAAACTAACATGCTCAAGTTAAGTAGAAGTATCTTAGAATCATATCTGAATACAATACTTAAATAAATGTATATAGGTACTTTACACCAGTGGGTAGAGACAAACACTATTGTTGCAAAAATGAAAAGATGTCTTACTACTTACAGTGTTTACTAAAATGTAATATTCCAGCAACCGAAGACCCAAAAATGCTATAAAATAAATGAATATATATATATGGACAGATGGAAAGGTGGAAGGATAGAAGGATAATGCATAATGATATAAACTGTATTTTGACCAATCACCAATATTTGTAGATATTATACACTGATGAAAATGCTTGATTCAACATTTTTTGTTGTGAACAATTTCTCTAATTATACAAGATATCTCTCATTTGACAAACAAATCTACAGAAAATTACAGAACCAATCCTTTTTGTTTATTGTAAATAAATGTATCTAATTTAAGAATTGCATTTAAAACCTTACACTTGAATTTAACAGTTTCATCTACTCAATAAAAAGGAAATATTTATGAAATTACAATACATTTGCAAATTAATTTTAAGTCTTTCTATATATAGAATATCAAATTTTTAAAAATGGTTATTCACATTTACAGTTTTTAATTTTATTTTACATTATGCATCTAAATTCAGCCTACTTTTGTAATTTTGTCGATGTTTTATTTTATTTCAGAAATACAATACAAAAATCTATGAACTAAAAAGAAAACATTTTGTAAAATTACAGATTTTTTACTGTGTGCTTTTTAACTTGCTGCGTTTCCAGTCGTCGGTGTGCAGCAAGATCATGGAGCTGCTGGGCCAGAATGAGATCGACCACCACCAGCGGCAAGTGGCCATCCTGAGCCAGGACAGCTTCTACAGGGTCCTCACCCCGGAGCAGAAGGCCAAAGCACTGAAGGGCCAGTTCAACTTCGACCACCCAGGTACCTCCTCACTGCGCTGCATCATCTGGCAACAGAGGAATCTGAAGCCTGTTGGCCTCAATCCGAAGAACTCTTTAATTCTAGAAGTGAGTTTTACCTGCTTTGTACTCTTTCCTTCTGTATAGACGCATTTGACAACGACCTCATAATCGCGACCCTGTGGGACATCAAAGAGGGGAAAACAGTCCACATTCCTGTTTATGACTTTGTTTCCCATTCCAGGTGAGCGACTCTTATCTCGTCCCTGCAGATGCAGCATTAAAGAGAGATATTTGCAGGTTTCAGCCCACATGCTCTAGCAGAGGTCTCTGATGCTTCATAATGCAGCAGTAACATTACTTTTAAAAGCAAACACGATGCCCAGTGCCAAGGGTTAATTACTCTAACCTTTCACAGAGATTGATTTTCACGTAATAGTGCAATGAATGGAAGTCAGCGACTGCCTGGAAGATGAGAAAAACATCTGAAAATCTAAGTGTACTTCAGTAAATGGGCGCCAGTTATGTGAAAAAAAAAAGACTAAAACATGAAAATAATGCTGGTAGGGTGTTCGGATTTTTAGTTTTCTACCTGTAGAAGTTTGCTATTGTAGCTTTAAAGTGAAATACTGTCACTTTTTAAAGCCTAAATGACAAGAGAGGTCATTAGCAATAAAACTACATCTCAATTCAACACCCTTACTCAGTCTGATATGACGAAAGGCTTATGGTGTCAAACTTTAGGCACATATTGCTGGACATTACCCAGCGAATATCAGGCGGTGGTGTGGTCAGACCTTTTCTTACGAACCATAAAGAGTGATCAGATTGTTGTTATGAAAAGTGTATGCATGCGCCCTCGTTTTTTTGTTTTTTAATATATGACCTTTGATTGACAATAATTGGTTGTGATCAGGAGGCCGCACGTCGACTCATCGTACGAAGCCTGACATTACTTAATGCCTACATAAAACACATTTATGGCATATCCATGTGTAAATTTTATTCCAGTCTCATCGTATCGCTCATTTCGCATGGCGAGCTCTTTTCTACAGATTTCTGGATTGTTGCAGTGTTAAATGTCTCCCTGCTTCTCCAATATAAGGCCATGTGTGTGCAGTTCTTGCAGCAGCTGGTTGGCTCAGGAGGTGAGCTCAAGGTTAGACGTGTTTTTGCTCCCTCTTGCTAGATTTTTTTTAAACAAAAGCTTAATAGACAAAAATCAGGTAAACACGGTCCCCCTTCCGTAATATCCAGGAAAGACATCCAGGTAGGCTTCTAGATCTTGGCACCATTTGTTTTTTAACTACAAAAATCCATCTTTATTGGACATTGAAACAACACAGTAGAATGTTTGCTGGGTACTGAGTCAGTCATCTCTGCTGTTAACATATACCATCATCGTCACCTGCCAACACAACGGCTGCTGTTCAGCAAATGTCACATATTATGGCTTTAAGTGCTTTTGTCTTCTTTGTGGCAGGAAGGAGGAGACGGTGACAGTGTACCCTGCTGACGTGGTGCTGTTCGAGGGCATCTTGATGTTCTATTCTCAGGAGATCCGAGATCTTTTCCAAATGAAGCTGTTCGTGGACACCGACGCAGACACGCGTCTGTCACGGAGAGGTGACTCATACAAACACGAATACATTTAATATGTTAAACGTTTAAATGCAGAAGACGTGCTTAATGGTTCTTTAACCCTCTGAACCACAAACAGATTCTGAGCATGTTTTTGCTTTCTAAAGTCCATCTCTATGGAAACAACACGACTGTGGCTAGAAACAGAGAATGTGTTTTGTGCAGAGTCACTAATGTCATGAATCATAAAAAACAGGAAAAAAAATTGAATTTCTTTGATTTATTTTACAAAAATTAAAAAAAACTGGAGTCAACATGACTAACATTTTGCCAAGTGCCAACAGGTGTTACCAATACTGGGAAAATGACTCTTAAGTGTAGATTTTTTTTCTAGTCTCATTTTTAATTAGTTTCCATACTTGTTTCCTGTCTGCTTTGTTTAAACACAGCTTGCAGTTCAATCAAATCCCACCTGTTGGCCGCAACTGAGTCACTTATGTCTTTTAAGTTGTGCTGAGCATCGCAGGATTTTTATTTTACAGAATCTTGTTAATACAAACTCCTGTTTCTGGAGAATTTTTAAATGAGACATGTAGAATAAATGTAGATAGAATAACTTTAGATTTGGTCAATTTTCCTGACTGAACTGTTTGTCACATATGATTAGTTCAAGAATTCTTGGTAAGCTGTCATCGAACAAGTCTTTCTATTTTTACAGTTTCTGGCTCTAAAAAATTGTGTAATTTTAGAATTTTTAAACAATAACAAGCCTTTCCACTAGATTAAAGGTAAACCAGTATTTTAGAAATAAGCTTTCCTGCAGTGGTGGAAAGTGACTGATTACATTTACTCAAGGAGTGCACCTATGCACAATTTTAAGACACATGTACTTTATTTTCTGCTACTTTATTCTTCCTCTCTGCTACAGTTCAGACTCAAATATTGTACTTTTTAAGTCCACAAAAGTTGTTTGACAACTTAAGGTACTTTGTAGATTAAGTTTAATAATACAAAATATAATCGACAAATAAACTACGATGTAACATTATATGTCATTTCAGAGGTGAAATTCAGAAGCAGCAGATATAAGGTAGTTAAATCACTTTTACCAGCTGCAACATTAAAGTGATGAAGAAATCAATGTATCAGTAATTCGGTAATATGATATAATATATATTATTCAAATTTATGTCACTATGCATAACAAATACGTTTACTTTTCATACATTTTGATTATTATACTTGTGTACTTTTACTTAAGTTGAAATTTAAATGTGTGATTTTTATTGGTAACAAGTGTTTCTGCTCTACCTCTGCTTTCTTGCTGAAATTTGGTTGAGAAGATTGACACCACACACGTCTTTGATGTAAATATGCAGCCACAGCTCGCGCTTGTTTAGCTTAACTTAGCATAGCCCAAAATTGGAAGCAGAGAGAACCAGCTAAAATTTGCTCTTCATAGAGGCAGCATCGCTTACCAAAATTTTAACTATTTAATACATTATCTGTTGTTTATTTATTTAGTTGAAAAAGTAGGTATATGCTTTTTTCTCGTCAGTGCTGCGGGACATCAGTGAACGTGGTCGGGACTTGGAAAGTGTTCTAGCACAGTACATCACCTTTGTGAAGCCTGCGTTTGAGGAGTTCTGTCTGCCAGTGAGTGTATATTCTGTTCTCAAGTTTTCATGGTCGTGTCCCTGAATCCAGGATGAAACCTTTCTCCTCCTTTTTTGTTTTGATGCTATTTAGACGAAGAAATATGCTGATGTGATAATACCGAGAGGAGTTGATAACATTGGTGAGTAATCGGGTGCATCGTAAACACTACATACCAAACAGTGTTAAAGCAAGTGTTGGAGAATAGACAGTGTTATCATGAAGGACACAGCTGTGTTTATTGGTGACCTCCATGCTGGCAATTGTGTTCCTAGAACTAAGAAAGTAAGGCCAGGACAAAACAGCTTCATCTGATTTGAGAAAAGAAGCATCCAAAACAACTTGCAAACTAAATATCTTCCAGAGGGAACCAGACCCTAAGCTGTAGCCCCATGCCTCAGCTCAGTGGTAGGTTTTGACTAGTCAAAATGTTACAGTTATGGAAATAAAATTTTTCACAGGTAACTACTTGAAATGACGTTATTAAAACATGTAATTTTAATTCCAGAATAGTCAAACGTGGCTATTTAATGTAACAATGGTTTGCCATAAGTCTGCTTCACCACAGGTGTCCATTCCACTCTTTGATTTAACCTGCAGCAGCAATGCCCCCCGCACATTCCTTTCACGTAACTTCCACACAGAACATTGCAGAAAGGCTGTGTGAAAGAGGATAGTAATACAAACAGTTGTGAACAAAAGTTTACATGTGTTTTTAAAGAGCATTTATGTATCATGGCAGTCTTGAGTGTCCAATAACTGCTATAACTCTTCATTTTCTGTGATGCAATCATTTGAAACCAATATGTTTTTGTCACAAAAACAATCATGCTCTTTGATTCCTTCAGAGATTTATCATTGGTCTTCTGGAAATATGTTAAAATCTGCTGGGTTAAAAATATACACATAGCAGTGCTAATATTTGGTTAAACGTCCTTTGGCCATTTTCACCTCAGTTAAATGCCTTTGGTAGCCGTCTACAAGTTTCTGCAAGCTTCTGGTTGTATCTTTGACCACTCCTTGACAGAAAGGAGCTAAATTTGTTGACTTTCTGATACAGACTTGTTTCTTTACTACAGTCCACAGGTTCTTGATGGGGTTTAAGTCAAGACTTTGGAAAGGCCAGTTTAAGACTGTAACTCTAGTCTGATTCAGCCATTTCTTTACCACTTTTGAGGTGTGTTTTGGGTCACTGTCTCCTTCCATCTGCCTCCAAGACCCCACCTTCTGACTGATGGTTTTAGGTTTTCCTGAAGAATATGGAGGTAATCCTCCTTCTTCATTATACCATTTACTTTGTGTAAAACACCATTTCCAACAACTTCAAAACGGCTCCAGAGCATAATAATACTACCACCACCATGCTTGACAGTAGGTATGTTGATCTTCGGGTAAAGGGCCTCACCTTCTCTCCACAGAAGTTACCCCCAGAAGGCCTTTTCTATGTTAATGTGATCAGCAGCAAATTTCAGTCAAGCCTTAAGGTGCTATTTCTGAAGAAAGGGCTTCCTTCTTCATGGCAGCCTCTTAGCTCATGTTGATGTAAAACACAGTGGACATCTATGTTCCAGCAGCTTCTGATTCAATGTAGACCTGCTTTTTGGAGATTTGTGGTTGACTCTTAACCATCCTGACCAAATGTCTCTCAGCAGCAGTTAATAGGTTATGTTTACTTCCTGGTCGTGGCAATGAAATAACTGTGGCATGCACTTTGGACTTAAAAACAACTGTTTGCACAGATGATCTTTGAAATGCCTCCAGGTGACTTTCCTGATGGCCCCTATTTAAATTGGCTCACAGGCGTCAACAGCTGTAGTTGATTTTAATCACTCACAGGAACGTAAGAGGTCATGCCACTAAGTAACTTTTATTAACACAACTTTCTACACCACCAAAACTGAAAATTCAAGTCGCTGTATGTAAATTTTTTGACCCAACAGATTTTGTCATATTTCGAGACAACCTATAATAAATCTGTGAAAGAGCCAAAATACATGATTGTTTCTTTAAAAAAGATGCATGTGTTTCAATGACTTCATCATAGGAAATTAAGAGGTACAGGAGTCATTGGAGACTCAAGACTGCCATTATATGCAGGGTCTTTACATGTGTATGTAAACTTTTGTTCACGACTGTAAGTGCCACAAACTGGGACAAAACCTGAGCACACAATGTCTTTGTCTCTCACTGCAGTTGCCATAAACCTCATCGTCCAGCACATCCAGGACATTCTGAACGGCGGTCTGACCAAACGACTCAATGGGTGTTTTGGCAGTTTAGCAAAAAAGCAGCCAAACATGGAGTCGAGCAGTCGGCCACACTAAAGCACATTGCTCCTCCACAGAGAGGAAGGAAGGTTCGCCTGAATGTGCTCTTCATCGCAGCGAGGCAGGAGCAACTGCCAGGAAATCAGAAGGCCTCCTTTTGGTTTGATTCTGCTTGGACTGAGGAAATCAGTAATGAAGAAAGGAGGCTTTGTGGAGCAGGTTTAAAGCAGATGTATTCAGTTCTATTTTTCTCTTTAGCTTGTATGAGATTAAAGGGGGAGGAACACAAGGAGGCTCACTTTTAATTTCATTTAAACCTGCTGCTTGCCTTTGCCACAGCACAGAGGTAGAGGAACTTAAAGAATCGGTGTCTACAGACAGATTCCTGAACACTTCTCAGCCTTTAACCACACAATAAATGCAGTGTAGCAACATGCTCTTTAATGGCAGGGCCTGATTCTATTTATCAATGCAACTTTTCTTCAAGCTCTATATATTTAAGAAACAAACGTATTTTCACTTCTACAAATACACTTTGAAATAATGTGACGTTTCTGATGTTTGTGTCCTGTTGCCCCCAAGCTGTATTTGCTTTGTCTTGTGTAAATAGAAATGATTAATTAGTAAAATAAAACAACCGATTTCCACCTCAGATCATCTGATGTACGACATCATCGCCAAAGATCTTTTTTTTTTTCATGTCATCTTTGTGGACCAGTTGTGGAGTTTTATTTAAATGTGATGCTGTCACTCATTTAAGAACAATGAGTTGTTGTTATGGAAATTATCACAAAGTGTTCTTTTTGTTTTGGTTCCCTTCAACTTGAAACTCTCAGATGCACATATGTGTACATTTTCATTTAAAAGAAGATGCACTGAGCTGTAAAATGACATTTAGTCCAACATGTAAAAGTGTTCTGTAAGTTTTTTTCTGCCTGTGTACACATTTCTTATAATAAAGTTCTCAGGTACTCTTTGTTTGTTTTGATTTGTCACTTTAAAATGCTTATTTATCACTCTGTCTTAGGTAATCTTGTGTTTCACTTTTCAGTTTACGTGTTGAGAGAAAAGTGCCATAGTGCTGCATTTCAGTGACCTAGATTTCACTGGTCAGTTAGATACTGTGGAGGCGGTCGGAGCCTCTAATGACGCTCGGGTCATGTCCTGTTGGAAGAAGGGGGTGGGTGAGTTTACAGACGGTGGGTATTTTAATGGCCTTTTTCCACTGTAGACATTTTGACATGTCATGTCACATTGGAAAACACCAAATTGGAATGTAGCCATCGCAGGGTTTTTTCCTGCAGCTCAGAGTGAGACTTTTCAGTGTGATTGATCAACATACAATAAAGTGTGTTTGATATCATAGGTGTAGATTCCCCTCAGTATTTAGAACATGTGCATTTGCCCCTTCACACTATGGAAATATGCAAAAGACTTATTTAAAGAACAGCTTTAACTTTACTTATTGACTTGATAATACCCATTATCTTCAGCACTGAACCTTTCTGTGCTCAAAAAATATGAATTATGACTTCAATCTGCCACTGAATTAATTCCATTTTTCTTGACATAAAGACATTTACATTTAATCTTGACTAAAAAACCCAATTAACAAAAATGGTTTAAAAAAATCATTATTTTTTATTCCTAATTCTTATAATTTAGGTGCTATGCAAAAAGTCTTTGGGGGTGGCAGAGTTTCCTCTGTGCAGGTAAAACTCTGATGCTGTGCTTTTCCTACTCTAAAATATAATTTAACTGCTAACCTTAGAGGTGAAATATTAGAATTAATTTTCTGATGTGTTTAGCAGGAACTCAGGATTCATGATATCTGTCCAGTGCAGGTAATTTCCAGAGCCTGCTGTGTTCCACTAATGTGTGTCAACACTAATTCAATGCAGGTCTGTAGTGTGGTCACACCAGAAAATCCACAAAATAAAGATAAATCAAAGCACACTAAATATCTTTTTGCTATTGCACTGTTGATGGGACACAGTCTCCCAGAATGCAATGCACAAAGCAGCTGGATAATGCTGCAAGAACAAATCGTAAAACTGCTTTTTAGGAAACATTTTTCTATCTGATTGTTTAATTAGCAGTGAATCATTGGAGAACATTTTGACTGTTCACAGTTGGTATGGAATTGGGACACAGCATGTACATCTTGCTCAATATTTAGAACGTGCATTAGTTCCTCTCTTTTGATTGTTTGTAGAGCATCAAGAACTTTATTTCCTGCCTTCCTGTGATTAGTCAAACAGGAAACAGAACAGGAAAACATACAATTTAGGCACCAGGTGACAACTTAAAATATAATGGATGAAATACACACATAAATCTTGAGAGGGATATATCCCTGAATCTCCCCAGAAATTAAGGACAGTTCACTATTTTAAAAAAGCGCCACAATTTGGATGTAAACAATCACTTTACTTGAGTTATACAAGACCCTAAAAAGAATTAAAGTGTTTTCACTCATTGTGCTTTTAGTTTTGATGGAAACACAACCTGCTCATTAGACAGAGACACACTGAGGTATAAAAAGTATTAATAAAGAACTGCATGAGTCCATTTGATTTAAATTCAGTCTGAGCACCAGAACTGTCCACCCAGTGTGAGGCATCTCTGCTGATGGAGATCAGAAGCAGCTTCATCACTTCCGGGTTTATAAACTCCATCTTTACTCCCTGACTGAGGCGTTCTGACCGAACAGGCCTCGGTACAGTTCGCTGCGCGCCTCGTCGTTCATCGAGCTGTGATCAATAGGTGCCATGAAGTTGACCAGTTTGCTGTGGACTTGGAAGCGGACTTTACGTCCCTTGCTGGCTTTGGTGTCCACCTTCTTCTTGATCTTGCTGCGCAGCTTCTGGATGGCGAGCCACTGTCGCCCCATGGCCACCTGATCGTTGGGGTCGGCCGTGTTCGTCTTGCGCTCGATGAGCTCCCTCAGCAGCTGGTGGTAGAAGTCATCATCGTCGAATATGTCCTCGTCCAGATCTTTCAGATGTGTGTTGGCCTTCAGCTGTTGCTCTGCTCCCTCTGCAGTCTCCGTGGTGACAGCTGAGGTCTCTTTCTTCCCCAGGACTCTGTACTCTGAGCGGCGGGTCTGTGTTCGCCTCACCAGCCTCTCATTGTCCATCAGTACCTGCTCCACCTGGGTCAGAATGCTCCTGTCGAACGCCCCAAACCCTTTACTGCTCTTTCCCTGAGTCAGCCGGGTTTTGTCGTGCCACTTCTGCAGCGTGGCGTCCCGATAAGGCTGGAAAGATGCAAAACGTTTGGCCATGAAGTCCGGATACTCAGACATCTCCAGCTTTCGTTTGGGCGCTCCAGCCTGCAGCACCGACCCTTCTTCATCTCCTTCATCACTGTTGATCTCCTCATCCTTGCTCTCCCCTAGTGCAATGCTCCTCGTGTCTGCGCTCTGGTGCAGCAGCTGGTCGTGCAGCTCCAGCAGGGACCTCTGCAGAGCTTTCAGAGCCTTGTGGGTGTTCTTCAGCGCACCCGTCAGCTCAGCTCCACCTCTCCTCCTGAACTCCGGGAAGGTGGGCGGCTGTGGCAGCTGGTTGGCTGTCATCAGGGCTTTCTGGACTTTGATGCGGCCTTCGAGCAGCTGGTCCCAGAGGGCGAGCTGGTTCTTGACAGCCTTCCCCTTCTCCACCTCCTCGTCCACTTTATCCTGGGAAAACGTGCGCACGGCTCCCCCATCCTCCTTGTCATCCATCTCATCTTCATCATCATCAGAGCCTGCATCATCATCATCACTGCCTTCGAATTCCTCATCATCATCATCATCGTCATCCTCACTCACTCCCAGGTCGTCCATGCCCTCTGTGAGTTTGTGGAAGTCCACTCCCTGAGGAAAGCTCAAATCAGAGCCTTTCCTTTTGGATGAAAGTTCACCATCTGAATCACTGCTCAGCAACTCCTCATCTTCTTCTTCCTCTAAATCATTTTCATCATCATCTTCCTCTTCATCCCCCATAGACTCCTCTTCATCCTCCATAGACTCCTCTTCCTCCTCCTCAGATCCTTCATCATCCATCAGCAGCTGTTTACGGGACACTGCTTTGCCAACATACCGCCTGTCCGTGTCTGACAGCAGGACTGTGTTACTCTTCCTCAGCGCACTGAAGCCGACCTCATCTTCGTCCTCCTCCTCTTCCTCGTTGAATCTGTCTATCACTTTGGCTTTGGTCGCTTCATCATCATCATCCTCTGGATCTGCAAACTTCGGCAAAGGATTCAGTAAATCCTCGAGCTCCTGAGAAAACGAGCCTGCCATGGCTCAAAGTTTTACAACAACCACACGTGTGAGGCGCTCGGGACTTCTTCTCGGTGCGACGGTGGTGTGGATGACGTCAGTAAAATGCGACGAGTTCACAAACTGAACGGCAGTCAACCCTGCGCGCAGCTTTCAGGCACAACCTTTGCGGTATAAAACCAGTTCCGTGCCAAAAAGTCATATAATGCAGTTTTACACTTGTCAAAAAGTGATTTCAGCCCCTACATTTGGATTAAAATATTATTGTTGCATCTAAATGACTTGGTTTTATTAATGAGTGTTATATTTTAAAGATTGTAGTCCATATAATAATTAGAAAATAGATGTTGTTCCACTCAATCCTATTTATAAAATCCGTCCGTCAATCATTGTAATTACAGTCTGTTTTCCAAACATACACAAAGATATTAAATATATCAAACACAACTAGCATAAACATCTGGTGCACTGCTATGCAGTAATAGCTTAATTAAGAAAAAAAGTCACCAACAGGAGAAGTAAGGCAGAAATGAAAAAATCTGAGTAAAACCTGGAAAACTTACGACTAAAAAATGCAGAAAAAAAACTAGCTCCCATAAATTATTAGAAATGCAACATAAAATCTAAAGTTCAACACAAACAAAGATATTTTTATTTCATATTTTTATGTAAATAAACGAACAATTGCTATGTTCTAAAAATTAAAAGAACACTTTTTAAATTTAGTTATTTGTAAAGAATACACAACACATTTTTTTGTAATCTGATGTAGAGAAGATCAACAGACATTTTAAGAACTTAAAATCCACAAGAGGTGAACAACCATAGCAAATCAATTTAAAACCGTATAGATAAATTAGAGGTACATCCATATGAGCAAATAAATTAAATATGGCCACACGAATTCATTTCTAACAGCACTAAACGTTTCACATGAAACAAGATATTTAATTTAATATTTTACATTATTTTGTTAAGGCAGTTTGAGTCCAACGTTAGCTAATTTATACACAAACAAAACAAATGACAAATGCTCTTTTGCAGCAGGAATATAAAGAGAAATCCTTGCTACGCCACTCAGTATGAACCACCTGAAAGACAATCCCCTGGACCAAAAAACCTCCACATAACGCCTGATCTTTTGCGCATGCGTACACCATTGGCGAGGCTCCAGGCTGCTCTTGCTAGTTGAGTTTTGTTCGCTAGACTTCACCAGAAAGAGGCCTTTCTGGAGCGCAAAGATGTCTACAAGTGACTTTTATTTGAGGTATTATGTGGGACACAAGGGAAAGTTTGGTCACGAGTTCCTGGAATTTGAATTCAGACCTGACGGTAAGTTCAATTGGGTGATCATACAACTGCGTTAGCTGTCTTTCGTCCAAGCTAACGTCGCTAGCCACCCGGCAGTAGCTAGGCCGCAGCGTACTCTAGCGCCAAATCCTCTCTTTGGTTTCAATCGGTCTCTTAAGGCTAATAGTTAATATTTTTAAACGAATTAGTACCGCCACCTATATTTTTGTCCAATGCAGTAAATTTCTAAATGATATGGCGGAAGTCTGTACGCGCCATGTGGCCTATATGAATGGTAACAGACCCCTGATTTTCATTGAAGTGGTGTAAAGTTTTGTGCTTCATACTGGATGTTTTCTTGCAGGTAAACTGAGGTATGCGAACAACAGCAACTACAAGAACGACGTCATGATCAGGAAAGAGGTAACTTGTGATTACACATATGTTTCTTCTGGAGTGAACTGAATCATTGGCACGCCATGCCTTTTAGGTTTTTTGGTGTATTTTTTGCCAAAGTTTTATGGTCGTTGTAAAAGTGCTTTTAACATTTGCCCACTGTCATTTACTTCGTTTTCTGATATTAGGAATATAATCAAATTTTTGGCAGTATTGTATGTGAAGTAGGAGTCAGGAAAGTGGACAAATTCATAGTTTCTCAGATACAGTTTAGAGCATAACATTGCATTTGCATTTTGATACAGAGATAATTATCATCAGGATCATACATTTTTTATATATCATGCACATGTTACTGATTTATAGCAAAGCCCAAATTTAGTGTGGTTCACCTGCGTTCTCTGTACCAACTTCAGGCATACGTACACAAAAGTGTGATGGAGGAGCTGAAGAGGATCATCGATGACAGTGAAATCACCAAAGAAGATGATGCGCTGTGGCCGCCTCCTGACAGAGTTGGCAGACAGGTTTGTCTTCAGATTATATTGTCTTCGCAGTTTTGTTATTTTATACTGCAGCACGAGCAAACATTTAGTGGAAATATCTGCATTTATTCATACGTTTGCTTTAACTTATGTTCACATCTTCACCTGCATTACAACTCTGAACAGATACAATTTGTTTTAACTAATACGACACAGATAATTCCATTTCTGTTGTTTATATTAATTACTGTCGGTCAATATTGACAATGTAGAATGTAGGTTTGAAGAAGCTTGTGAACTCCTAGACTGGCAAAACCAGCAGAGGCTAACTGGAGTTAGGAGTTAGCAAACCAGAAAGCACAGTTTGCACTTTAGAGTCATTTTCTTGTGCATTTAGTGCCACCTTCTGAGTAGATATTGTCTGTGATAAACATCAAGGGACGAATCAGTTTTCTAATCTGTGTTCTATTAGCTGCAACACCAGCAGTGTAAAACAAACTGGGCAGCAAGTCAGGACCAAACATAAAAACATATTTCTTCAAAATCTAGATCACCAACTGAATACATGTAGGTTTCCATGGCAATTAAATGCATGCAGTTTGCGGTAGTGTACCTGCACAGCTCCGTTAAGCTGTATTGCTAACATATGGTTCAACAGGTTTGCAGATACGTATTGGAGTTGTGGGTCAGAGCTATGTGACTGATGAAGAGTCAGTAAAGCTGGCAGACAATGTCTGACATCTATTTATCTTGTGCTATTTGTCGGTCTTCCTGCAGCAAACTTCTCTGGTCACGCTGTACGGGTCAATGAACCGGACACCATGTGGAGTTAACACTGAGCATATGAATCAAGTTCCCACTCACTTTGTCCAGTCACAGTTCATTAAAGTTTATTCAAACAAGATTGCAATATCCTCCGTTTTACCAAAATAGAAAGGAGGGCAGTGTTACTCTGTGCAATATAAAGTCCTGCAACTGTTCTGTGCAGTATGACACTGTTATATTATCATAAATCATAAGAAAAAGAAAAAAGCAAAAGTATAATTTCTTTGATTTTTCTTCTGGAAAGAATGGAGAGAAATAACCTCAACTCAACATATACAAGATTTTTCCAGGTGCATACTGGTTTTACCATGACAAAACAGGAAACTCTACAAAACATAACTATTTTACTACTTATATTTTTGTTTCCACACTTTTTTCTCATCTGTTCTGTGTAAACGCAGCCTGCAGTTCATCCAAGATTTTTTTGTCATGTGACTGCTGGTTGAGTCACTAATGGCTTCACAGTTGAGCTAAGGAGTGCAGATTTTTTTAGTTTTCTTTGCATAATCTGGTGGAAATGGTTTATTTATTAGATTTAGATGAAATATGATTTTAAGCTTAGATTTGGTTACGTACATGAGATTCGTAAAACCATCAGAAAGGTGAAAATCTTGACAGTTCTCTTTTTTTTGCTCTAATAATGGGTGTGATTTTAGTGATTTAACTGCCTTTTAAACCCGCCAGCAGGTTTTGGAGTTAAAAGAGGTCAATATGCTGCTGCAGGTGTTGCACCACATTCTGTAACCTGTAAGAGGTTGTGATTTTAGCAGAGAAGGGTTTTGCTATTACGTTACTAACTGTGTTTGACGATCAACTCCATTGTTTTTACACAGGTCACAGGTTTTAGGAGCTATTGTGATTTAAAGTGTCACAGATTTTAATAGCACGTGTGGAGCACGATACCTTTCCATGGTTGCTTCTTCTGTTGTTATTATTTGTGTTAATGATCAGGCTTAGATGTGTAGAATGGCACTGCACTCAATCAACTCTACGTTGTTGAGTTTGACTTGAAATGTTTTTGAAGCGTGTTATTGGCCTTATTTTCCCAGGAGCTGGAGATCGTCATCGGGGACGAGCACATTTCATTCACAACCTCCAAAATTGGCTCCTTGATTGACGTCAACCAGTCGAAGTGAGTACAGAGTTTTTTTAGTGCTCCCACGAAGAGGGTTATCCAGTTCTGTTAGTTTCATCAACACTTTTGTTTATCGAATGGTCAAAATAAAAGTAAAATGCACACATTTTTATTCAAATAAAGTAACACAAACTCATCAACTTCATTCTATGTAGACCGATCATACTTACTGTCTTGTGTAGTCACCTCCCAAATCTTAATTCTGAGCCAGGAAAAACCTGGAGTTCAGTATCAGGTCAGGAGTTTCAGGAGTTGGAAAAGTAGATGTTGTATATTTGTAACTAATAGAGAGTAACATCTTCAAATATCGTGCTGTGTTTCAGGGACCCTGAAGGTCTTCGTGTGTTCTACTACCTGGTGCAAGACTTGAAATGTCTTGTCTTCAGTCTGATCGGACTACACTTCAAGATCAAGCCTATCTAAATTGTGGATTTTGCTCATTTTAATTACTTCAGTAATGTTTCTGTTGTACTACCGCATTTGTACATTTGCTTTTGGTGAAACTGTTTTTTTATTTTAAATAAAGAGTGAGAAAAAAAACAAGCTACTGTCTTTTCCTTGTATCGTGTTTGTTGATCTCAATTCAGTTTCAGTGATAAGATTCTCCTGCAACAAGAAAATGTTAATAAATAATTGAGCAAAAGCTTTAATTAAATTAGGTTTCATTTCAAAAAGCAATCATCCACAACAACAAGGCTGCAATCGACAAATGGTGATGATAATTTCAATGTTCTGATGGAGCTTCACGTCGTATTGATAAGGCACAGCTTCTGTCTCCAGACTATCATCTACTGCACAAGATCTCTAGAACTGCATGAACATTGTGACCAGTGCTGCATAATTAAAACACAGCTAACATCAGGCTACAGCACAATGCTGTCTGAATTGACTTAAACCTAAATAACAGTCACAAATTTCAGATTCAGTGTGCTAAATTGGTTAATGTAAACAAAAATTTATATTGTAATGCTGGATGTAATTTTTATTATACAGTAATTCTGATTTGTGTCCACTGTTAAAGGCTGAGACTGCCCTTCATTTCACGTCTGATCTGATGATGGATAAACATGTAAAGTCCCAACAGTAATGTACATTACCTCCTAAAGAAGTTGTTTTAAGTTAATCTCTGCAATTTACAAAATATTTTACTCATCTTTTCTTTTGCATCTTTGTAATATTATAAGTGCTTCCATCTTCACTGTTCGGTGTGAGGGTTGATTAAAAAGCTTTGAGACTGTGATGTGCATTCAACAAATGCAAGCGTGGAGGATCTTCACTCATGATATGAGGACACTGAGAAGAAACACTGGTTTTCACAGAACCTACAGTTTCCAAAACGGGAGAAGCGTCAGCTCAGGAGTACCAGGACCCTGCTCGTTGTTTTTGTCAACATTCACGTGGTTGTGCACTGAGAATTCATCCCCCTGGGTCGGACTGTTAAGGCAGAGTTCTACTGTAACGTCCTGAGGTGTCCGGGGGAGAACATTTGGTGTAAAGGCATGCCAGTGCTACAATATGCTGTGTGTCTGGTCACAACGTGGCAATTAGGCACCGATTTTTTTGGTCACAACAACACAGTCGACACTCCCCATCTGCCCTGTTGGCCAAACTAGGCTCCCTGTGATGACTTCTTCCTCAAAATAAAATTCAAGTTAAAGGTTTGCCATTTTGACACAGTTTAAGAGAATCAACGTTCACTGCTGGTAATTCTTGACATGTTTATGTAATAGGACTACCAAGGAGTGTTTCAAAGAATGCAGGAGCACTTGAAGCACAGTATCACTGCACAAAGGGCACTACTTTAATTAGGCTGGTGGCAAAATTTAAATCAGGTAAAGTTTCTGATTTTTATAGGCACAGTCTCTTATCTTTTTGATCAACCCTCGTAAAACCACTTTCTCTATGTACACTTCTTTCTTAGCTGAGCGACTTCCCTTCTAGGACACTGAAAATGTCCTCTAAAGACTTGTGGACACATTGCAGGAACTCGTGGACGTCGCGGGCTGGGTAGGTGGACACATTGCAGCCGATCCAATTGTCGTGGACACCGTAGCCGACACCGAATCCATCGGGCACCACCGGGGCGAAGCCACCGAGGCTGACAGCAGGGCTGGTGAGGGTGCTGGTGGAGAGGATGTTGTGGTTGATGGCAGCGTAGGCCGGGTCCATGTACAAGCTGGGCAGAGGTTGGCCCTTTGAGTTGGCCAGGTATCGCATGGCAAACAGGTGACGGTCGAACCCTTGACCTGGTGAGAGAAGTTAAAGTGTGAAACCAATCCGTCATTCATGAGTTTATAGAAAGATAACAGGTGTAGTCCAGTCATTATCTATGGTCATTATATGATTTAGTGCATTCTAAAAAATACATTTCACAGACAGGTTCACAGGCCAATTTCCTGTAATAAACGCTTATCACTTGGCAAAGGCGTTACATGTGTCACTGTAAAAATATGTCAGTATGGCCTGTTCAGGAGATCTGAGGGGACTATATAGCATGTAATTCTCCCGCAGTGTTCAGACTCTGAGCAGAAAGTAAATAAAATGCACTGGGTTAGCAAACAGGGAGCCATGGTAGCTCATTTCTTTACTGGAAAATTTGTTAAAGTTATGTTGGCCTACAGCATGTGTAAATCATACTGAAATTGTATAAGCCTTAAATTGAGTTGTCTATCTGGTGGTGTCTGTCTTTCTAAATGCTGCACCTGTGCTGTCAAATTATTGAGGATATTTTCTCAATTCACCTGTGTTTTTTCTATTTGCGTGTGTCTTCTCAAGCTACAGTGCAATGATCTCTAAGGGCCACTGTATACAATTTACAGGTGTCAGCCTACATTTTGCAGATTCACACTAAATATTTGCACAATTTAACATGTGGTGGATGAGGATCAGTCCCTTAGATGCAAGTTATTAAATGTTGCCAAAACATGGAATTTTGATAGATGGTTTTAAGTTTCAAACATCTGGCTCAGAGTTGAATCATAAGCTGTGAATTAAGCCTTTTGTCTGAATGTGATACAACATTAACCATCTGAACCAAACAGTTTTTGTGCTAATTTTGTGTCACATTTTTACTCACCGTGGGCAAATTTTTCCCTAAAATATATAGTCCTGCACCTCAATGTAGCAGCATAACCATGGCTAGAAATAGATTAATCAATTAAAAAGTCTTTTGTGACTTATAACAAAATTTGAATAATCTGTTTTACAAAAATTTGAAGAAATTGGAATTCTTTACACCATTTTTTCCTGGTGTTACCAACTCTGGGAAAAATGGTGACTCTACATGCTTTAAATTTCTTACTGTTTACATTTTGAACACGTTTTCCTACTTGTCTCCTCTGTTCTGTATAAACACAGCCTGCAGATTAACAGAATAGCCCCTAGTTTTTTTTGTCGCGTGACTCTCAGTTAACTTCTCCATTGTGTTGATGAGCCCAAATTGATATTATTTTTTAGAGAATCTGGAAAATGGTTTATTTTATGACAAATTTATATATGAGATACGTAGAATAAAGTGATATTGATCAAGTATCACGGTTTTAGGCTTAGTTTTGGTTCAGTTTCCACATTAGATCAAAGGTGATCGTAAAGGTGAAAATCTATTATATTTTTATTGTTTCTGGGTGATAAATGGAGTAATTTTGGCGATTCAAAAATTACATGCCTTTCAACCCTGTCGGCGAGTTTTGGGGTTCAGAGGGTTAATTAAATTACCAACAAGGTTATATTACAGCGTAATAACAAGAGTTCTGCTTTCATCTGTGTATCTAGAGTACTTTATGGTATATATGCCAGTTGACATGCTGTATACACACCCATAGCTGCTTCCTTGGTGAGCTGCCCGTGATATGTAGAGCATTCATGTAGCATGCCCCGTAGCTCATCCACACTGTGTTTTCCAGGGTGGCAAACAAAGGCATGTGAGCACTGTTTGGTGTGCATGGAGGCTGGTCGGATGGTCTCTGTGCGGCCATGCTTGAACGCTGCAGTGCTGCAAGACTCATACGTGGCTACCGTCTGTCCATACTGCCTGAAGAAGCCCATCTGAAAAGCCAGCTGGGCAATAGCATCTGGACTCAGCTTGCTCTTCTTTAACTGCTCTTTCCCGCCTTTCTTGAACTCCATGGCGGCGATGGTGAGTTTCGACACAGCAGAGTCAAAGTTCTCCTTTGCCTTTTTGATGCCATTCTGCAGCTCACTGTCCAGGTTGAAGTGCAGTCTACGCACTGCTGAGGCTGAATCCACAGCGGCAGCAGCAGAACCTTTGTGAACCATAGGCTGCTCTGTAGAGTCTTTAAAGACCTCATTCTGAAAGCGGAGCACGGCCACTCCGTCACCCCAGGCGTGCTCGAAATTAATAGCTGCCTGTCCGTCTTTGGTCAGAATGATGCTGAAGGACTTGTCGTACCAGCGGTTGCAGCCATCACCATGGAGCATGTTGTGGGAGATGTGAATATGGTCCCGCATGCTCTCCTCATCAAGACAGAGACAGAAGAGGGCACTGTCGACGATACGTAAATCCTCTGCGTTTCCAGCAGCGATCAGTTTCTCCCTCAGCCCGGCCCAAATATCCCTGTTCTCACTGGTCAGGATGCCCAGAGGAAAGGCAGGCGCCTCTGTCTGGTCAGACAAAATGTACTTCAGGTGGGACTGGATCTCTGCAGGCTTTGTCAAATTCCCATCTCTGTCCACAATGTCAAACACATACATGTTGCCTTTTCTCATAACTAACAGATGTCTGCCTTTCTCATCAGTGAACAGCTCATCTCGCCCGTGCTTTGGAATCCGAGTTGAGTTAAAGAGGCGAAAGTACTGAGACATGTCCAGGGGATAAGCATTCACCATGAAGGCTCCATACCAAGACAGGGACGACGGGACCCAGCGGATGAAGTTTTTGAAGCCGTCTGTGTCGCTCTTAGCAGGGTTCAGATGGAAAACCTCCGGCTCCAGCAGGCCAGCTCGCAGCGTTTTCATGAAGCGCACTGCTGAACACACCACATTGGTTGCACGCACAAGCTGGTCGTTGCATTCGGTCTTGGGGTCAGGATTGAAGGACATGAAGGGGTTGAAGTTCAGCACCACAGAATCCCGTGCAGACAGGTACATATCAAACCATGGCCCTGAAAGAAAAGGAGCAGTTTAAGCACATCCATTATATGCATTTGAGAAGCTCAGTTTTGGTCATTCTCACAGTGCCTCAGTCACCTGAGATGTAGCTTGTGTGCTTGTTGTTTTTGTCCTGAGCGATGAGCTCCTCGTGCAGCTGTTTTCCCACACCATTCTGGAAATCCTGGGCATGTTTCTCTGTTGTTCTGAAAGTATTCAAAAAAAAAGGTTGCATGTAAGTTTAAAGCATCCAGTATTGAAATGAAACGGTTGGTTTCTTTGTGAGAACTTACCTGAACTGGTCATCATCCAACAGAGGCCTCTGGGCAGCTAAATACCTTCTGATGGTGTCCTCTAGCTTAGGGACAGGGAGCCTGAACACAGCACAACAGCCCAGGTAAATGTCACCAGTTATGGCCCTCTAGTGGTCACTGAGCTAAAGTCAAGGGTGCCCTTTTACCTACATTCAACTAAAAGCTAAATGGGTCACCTTTAATTCAAAACATCCTGCTGCTACATCCTCGGTCACATTAAACCACAGCATTGTTTAATCACAACAATATATTTGAGTAAAATTGGAAAAAGGTTATCGACAAATCCCCTGTTATCTCCTTACCTGGGTAGACTCTTCTGGTAATGCATGGTTGGTACGACACTTTGGTGCAGATACTCGGTTGAAGAGGCATTTTTGCTGCTGTAGTGTCTCGACTGGATTCCCAGTGCGGCGCTTCTTAAATGAATGAAACTCCCGGATTTTATCACAGAGGCAGCGGATTGCACTGAAAGCAGACTAGCCATGATGCTGGTGAGTAAACTGAGCACCTACAGCGGTTTTATGGACGGAGAGCTCGCCGGGTATCTGAATCTAATGGGCACAAAGTGACAACTAAATAAACATACCGTACCGCAGCAGTCACAGCAGGTAAATGCAACAGCTAATGAGCTATCATTAGCAGCAGACGACTTGCCTCTTTGTTTCCGGGTCAGTTTTACACTTGGAGTGAGTTGAGTCAACGTAAATATGTACCTTGTTTATAACTCGACTTGGTGTAAAACTGCAAAATAAATATAAAAAGAAATAATTAAGAACCGAAAACACAGCAGGAAGTTAACTGGTTAGACGTGTCACGTGACATCGTTTTCGTCTTCAAATTAATTTGCGGCAGACCGGACACAGCAGAGACGTGTTGCTGCTCCCTACAGGCCATTAGTAGAACTCCATTTAGATCCTAATTTAAGTGGGTAACATCAGGGAATCAGACTATCATTTTTTAAAAAGGTGTATTTTAAAACTGTGGTTGTCCTTGTGTTAAAAAGGAAAAAAACCTTTTCAGAATAAGAAAAAACTATTATGGTATAATTAGATAATCCTTAAATCAGTCTGTCTACCTAGCTCTACTGTTTGTGCAAATTAAAAATTAAAAAGTTGTTGTTTGATTTGTGAAATGTATTTTGTTGAATGCACGTAATCATATATTAACCCCCTGGCCTATCCAGCAATCAACCACATCTACCTACCTTATGTACGTCGCTTTGGATAAAAGCGTCTGCTAAATGAAATTGTACAATTGTAGAACATCCTCTTCAACAGCACCCTTATTTATTTATTTATTTATTTATGGTCCCAAGATTCTTAAAAAATCTTTATTTCATATTTTAGATTACTTTGTCAGCTGATGTGTATAATTGGTCCTGCATCTTCAGATATAGCAGTGAATAGACAAAATATACATACAAAATTACCTTTACCAAGGATAACACAGAATGCAGGGCTGTTTCATACCAGCCCTGCATTTACTGAGCATGGAAATGCGTTTTTACTGAGTACTGCCATGCTCAGTAAAAACAACTACACCTGCAGTGTAACCCAAACATTTGAGAATTTCACCCTCTGTTGACATTTGGTTTTGGTTGTTACTTGACTGCAAACAGACAACTATCATTTTTCAATCGTTAATATACAATTTTTGAAAAAAAAAAACAAAACAACAACAGTAAAATGGTGTCATTTTACTGTAAAAAGTTGTGAAAAAAATTAAAAATTTCTATCATTTGTTAAATGCAGATTTTTGATGGACATTTACTGTTTTGGTCTGGGTTTTAGGGTTAATATGTAAATTAATATCTTTTTCAGTGATTTAATGACATATATGTAATTTCCCAAAGAGGCAAAAATAAAAAATAACAGTAAATTATTCAAAAAAATTATAGTTAATTTTTTTTACAGTGTAATAATGTTTCCCTTCGATTTTAATACATAACATTACTGTTCTTTAACATTACATCTGTCACGTTCATTCTCACTGTGAGCGCATATGTCACTGCAATAGTCCTGCATTTCTATGGAAGCAGCACAACCATGGCTAGAAGTAAAGAGAACTCAGAAACGTCTTCACTGCCGTATGACAAAAATAATGATCCCATAACTCACAAAAAAGAAAAACAAAACATGTAGAATGTTGTAGAATTTAGAGATTTTGATGAAATATTACATTTTGTATCTTAAAGGACAAGTTAAAAATCCAATGGTTTTTTTGTGTTTTCATAGTTTCTGGCTCTGATAAATGGTGTAATTTTCATGTTTTATTTGTTTTTTAAAAAAACTACCACACTTTTTCAAACCCACCAGTTTTTCTTGGGGTTCAGAGGGTTAAAGGACTCATCAGGGTAAAATGTTAAATCCTTGACTGAGCGGATGGTCGGTTGTGTGTCAGTTGAGAAAATCACATGGATGTGAGATAAAGTCCTACTCTGGTCCTTGAGCTCTGAGTTGGTGGATTGTGAAACAGGTCACAGGTCTCCCTCTCCATTTTAACTGTCTGTGATTATAGAAACAAGAATCCTGCTAATCTACCAGTCGAACCAGTTTCACCTGCGAAAGAAGCTTTGAAACTGCTGCTTCAAACATATTAAATGTTTTTTACAGTGCCGATTTATTTTTTTTTATCATATCTCTTGTATCTTTACAGGTTAAAAATACTAATACCTCAAGAAGTCCTTCTGCAGATTTTGGAAAATCTAGGAGCAGAGGAGTTCAAAGCATTCAAGTAGTTCTTGTGTCAGAAAGGGGCCCTAGAAGATTTCCCAGAAATCCCAAAGTGTCGACTGGAAAATTCAGACAGGATGGACACAGTGGATCAAATGTTTAAAAAACCTACTGTATCTACACAATGAAAGTCACTAAAATGCTGTTGGGCAAGATACCCAGGAATGATCTGGTGGAGAATATCCCCAGAACAATTACAGAACCTGCAGGTAAGTGAGGGAACGATGAAAATAGGATGTAGCAGAGGTATCTAATCAGTAAACATTGTGCAGTTGCAGTAACCACCCACAGGACTAAGGAAATCCATAGTAGCAGAGCAAACAATAGTGTCCCTGTGAAAACGCTGCAGACAAATCAGATTGGACAAATTAATCTCTCAAATCTTCAGGGAACACAAAATATATGACCCAATTGGCAAACTAACGTAAGAACAGTGCACACAATGCAGTTGGTGTCCTCCACTCTGTGAAAATACATAAAATACATTACCTTAAGTTACAAGCTTAGACAAAAGAAAATGGTAAATCACCTTAAGCTAAAACAACCTGCAACTGCTGCTTACTGTAGCTACAGATACAGCAATGTGCACTTTTTCTGTATTTTACAAGACAAAACAAGATTCAAAATAGCATATACATTGAAATACTGGGGATTTTAAAGACGTACAATTTTGTTTAAAAAAATTCTATGAATTTCTAACAAACTGCAACTTAGTAATAGATGCAAGATCAGTGAAGAGAAACATGACAGTGAGGTGTTGGAAGGTATTAATAACGTACAGTGTCATTTTAACCACAGGGGGGCAGAACTGAGTGATCCATTGTCTTGAGAAGCCCACTGGCAGTGTACTAATACCCTGGCATTAGCTGCCCAAGAATAATGTTTACCCAGACCTCCGTCTTGATGCCACCAATTCTAAAAACATTGTCTGAACCTTCTTTGGTCGTAGCAGTCTTTATGGGCTTTTCTTGGCCAATCACAGACAAAAACTAAGTTTACTGATGCATTTTGTGGTTTCTTTTGAGTTTCTTTTGAATGTTTGAATTCGGTGGAATAAAACATGAAAACCTGTGGATGCTCACAGCAGACCTCACATAGACAGATTTACAAAGTGGACACAACACTGTCATAGTTTAGCTATGAATCATGTTTGATTTCTATGCATCACCTGTTTCTACTCTTCTCATTACTCCTGCTGAATATACACCAACTCTCAGGATCCATTATTTGCCCTTTGTGGTAGCATTTTAGTTTGTGTTGAATATTAGTAAATGATTCCTCCTTAAAACCTTCTACCCATTCAAGACAGGACAGTCCAATAAGCGTAACAGACGCCACTCTTATCAGAAAATGTTTCCATCACTCCTTTGTTGTACAGCATCGTCTCATTTGTGTAAATTGTTGTTTGTTCATTCAGAGATTCTCGCTGGGTGTTGAGACAAACTCAAGTCAAAGCTGAAGAAGAAGTTCCAGTGTGTACTTGAGGAGATCGCTACACCAGGAAAGAAGACCTTTCGAATGAGATCTACACAGAGATGTATATCACAGAGGGACGGAGTACAGAGGTCCGTGATGAACATGAGGTCAGACAGATTGAAACAGCATCCAGGAGAACAGGCAGGACGGAGAGAACAGAAACAATCATCACTCAAGAAGACATCTTTAAAGGCTCACCTGGAAGAGATGAACCAATCAGAGCAGTGATGACAAATGGAGTGGACGACATTGGGAAAACAGCGTTAACACAGAAGTTCATTCTGGACTGGGCTGAGGACCAAGCCAACCAGGACATTCAGTTCACATTTCCTTTCACTTTTAGAAATCTGAATAGGCTGAATGGGAAAAAGTGCAGCTTGGTGGATCTTGTTTATCATTTCTTTACTGAAACCAAAGAAGCGGGAATCTGCAGGTTTGAATACTTCCAGGTTGTGTTAATCTTTGACGGTCTGGATGAGTGTCGACTTCCTCTGGACTTCAGTAACGATGAGATGACTGATGTTACAGAGTCTGCCACAGTGAATGTGCTGTTGACAAACCTCATTAAGGGGAAACTGCTTCCCAAAGCTCGCCTCTGGATAACCACACGACCTGCAGCAGCCAGTCAGATCCCTTCTGGGTGTTTTGACATGGTGGCAGAGGTCAGAGGGTTCACTAATCCACAAAAAGAGGAGTACTTCAAGAAGAGATCCAGAGATGAGGAGCAGGCCAACAGGGTCATCTCCCACATCAAGAAATCACGATGCCTCGACATCATGTGCTACATTCCAGTGTTCTGCTGGATCACTGCTACAGTTCTGGAAAAGCTGCTGGGAACCAGAGAGGGAAGAGAGCTGCCCAGCATGATGACTGAAATGTACCTCCACTACCTGGTGGTTCAGGCCAAACGGAAGAAGGTCAAGTATGACGGAGGAGCTGAGACAGATCCACACTGGAGTTCAGAGAACAGGAAGATGATTGAGTCTCTGGGAAAACTGGCTTTTGAGCAGCTGCAAAAAGGAAACCTGATCTTCTATGAATCAGACCTGATAGAGTGTGGCATCGATATGAGAGAAACCTCAGTGTACTCAGGAGTCCTCACAGACATCTTCAAAGAAGAGAGTGGGCTGTACCTAAACAAGGTTTTCTGCTTCATCCATCTGAGCATTCAGGAGTTTGTGGCTGCTCTTCATGTCCATCTGACCTTTGTAACTCTGGAATCAACCTACTGGAAGAACTGCAAACATCTCTGTGGTCTAAACTGTTCAGAAGGAAACCTGATCCAACAACAGACTTCTATGAGAGAGCTGTGGACCTGGCCTTAGAGAGTCCAAACGGACACCTGGATTTATTCCTCCGCTTCCTCATGGGTCTTTCATTGCAGACCAATCAGAATAAATTACAAGACCTGCAGAGAAAGTCAGGCAACAACTCACAGACCAATCAAAAACAGTGGAGTACATCAAGAAGAAGATCACAAGAAATGTGTCTACAGAGAAAAGCATCAATCTGTTCCACTGTCTCAATGAACTGAAGGATAGTTCTTTTGTGGAGGAGATCCAACAGTCCCTGAGATCAGGAAGTCTCTCCACAGATGCTCCTGCTCATTGGTCAGCTCTGGTCTTCATCTTACTGTCATCAGAAAAACATCTGGATGTGTCTGACCTGGAGAAATACTCTGCTTCAGATGAGGCTCTACTGAGGCTGCTGCCAGTGGTTAAAGCCTCCAACAGTTCTGTATGTGGATTTATGAACCATTTCCCATATGTTTATTTTTGTATATGACGAATGAAACATTTTGTTTGTGTGCATTGTTAATTCTTTCTAAGGCACTGTGACCTTGCAAAGAGAAGCTGGGAAATTGGGAAATTCTGTCATCAGTTGTCATCTCCCCATCATCCAGTCGGACAGAGCTGGACCTGAGCTACAGCAACCTGCAGGATGCAGGAGTGAAGTATTTTTCTGCTGTACTAAAGAGTCCTCTCTGTAAACTGGAAGCTCTCAGGTCAAAGTGCAGCTGGTTTTTAAAAAAAGCACAGTTAAATCCTATTTTAGGTTCATGTTGGTGCAGATTTTCTGCATCTGTAGGATTTTCCTCCTTGCATCTTGTGCTGATTATATTTTTGTAACTTCAGGCTGTCAGCTTGTCTAATCACAGAGACTGTCTTATTTCTGAGCTTAAAGCCCTCCCATCTGAGAAAGCTGGACCTTAGCTACAGTCATCCAGGAGACCCAGGAGTGAATCAGCTGATTTAGAGGATCCACACTGAAGACATTTCCTTCAGATTATAGGATAAAATCATTGTGATCTGCACAGCCTCATGTTCACATGCATCTTAAAAGAACTTTTAGTATGAGCAATAATTCTGTCTGTACTGTCAGTGAGAAAAATCCCCTCATAACTTGACTCTAGTGTTACAAAATAGAGGACAAAATGTAAAACTGATGTGAGGCTTCAGCAGTCTGAGTGTCACAGATTAAGTCAGAATGTTTCTGTTTCTACAGTGTTTGTGCTGAGCTTCATTGGAACCACAGTAACTCAAAAAGGGAGTTTTATCCTCAGTGGTCTGTCACTTTGGTCAATGCTCACTTTATCTGTGTCAGTCAGGCTGCTGAAGCTTCATGCTGGTGTCAGCTGAGCTCATGAGATCATTCCTTACAGTGGAGGTCTGTTAGGAAGAGACCACTTCACAGTTAGCATGGACATGTGGAATCAGAATCACTCTTAAAACACAGACTTGCATGTGAATTTCTCCTTTTAAACATTTTTAATCTCACAACGAAGCTGCCAAAACACAGGAAGAACAATGTCTTGTTATTGATTTGTGCTGACATAAACAGATGTATAAATGCTGTGCTGACATTTGGATGATGTGTGTAAAAAGCTGACAATGTGATGATTCTCAATAACAGAAGGACAAATCCACTCTGCTCATTTTAGAGATCCTGAATACATTTGATAATCAATGATTTTGTCTCTTTCTTTCTTTCTTTCTTCAGATTGGAGGGCTGCTTTTTGTCAGACATTAGCTGTGTTTCTCTGGTCTCAGCTCTGAAGTTCAAACCCTCCCATCTGAAACATTTGAACCTGGGCTACAATGACATACAGGGTTTTGAAGAGAAGCAGCTGTGTAGTTTTCTGGAGAGTCCACACTGCAGACTGCAGTTTTTATGGTCAGTTCACTGTTTGTCACTGTTGTAGATCCCTTTTATTTAATGACACAAGCTCATTTATGTTCAAATAATATTTCCATCCATGAAGCTGTGAATTTCCTTTTGTTCGTATTTTCTCTTGTCCAAAATTTACTTTGTCGCCACGAAAGATGAGTGTCTGTTGTGTGTTTGTTGGATTAGGTTTTGTCATTCAGAGCCTGAACACATCTGATTGATTTTATTATTTATTCAGTTTGTGGGCCTGCAGATTGACAGAGATCAGCTGGGAATTTCTGGTCTCAGCTCTGAAGTCCAACCCCTCCCATCTGAACCATCTGGACCTTGGTGGCAATGCGGTGCAGGATTTAGGAGTGAAGCATCTGTGTGGTTTTCTGAAGAGTCCACGCTGCAGACTTGAGACTCTGAGGTCAGACACCTTGCTTCATTTGTGTGCTGAGATGAATATGATGTGAAAGTTGTGGTGACACTGAACCCCAGACATCAGGCTGATATACTGATCCATACTGAGTATCTTCATGGTAATGTCTGTTGTCTTCCTCACTACTTTAGTCCATTGACTGGTGGAGAAATGAAAAACTGTGCATTTCAAACCTTCGCACAACAAGAAAAATCCTCCACTGAATAATTCACTGACACTCAGACACGTGGTCTTCACCTCATATTCGACGCCATGTCTTTCTTCAGTTCAAATTTAAACCAGGACATTATTTTTATAGTTTATTTTACTGTCAGTAATTTAAATAATTCTATTATTTGAAAGTGAAAATCTTTGGCTTTCAGAGCATTGCTGAGAAAACCATGATGGACATTCATAAACAAAAGATGAATCAATAAGGAAACACATTTGAATGTCGAGTCCTAATTAAAATGTGTCATGGTTCCATAACTTCAAGATACTTTAGAAGACTGGAGCCTCGTTTTGAGTAGAACAGTAAATAATTGTCAGTTGTCTTTTTTACTTCTGTTTTTGCACGGCATGAGTGTGTATAGATGGAAGCCACTGGTGGAGTTGGCAGAGTGAGCTGAGGTCGTGTCATCTTTGTTGAAGTAGCAGGATGTTGCCATTATTATTAATGAGAACTCTTTTTCATTTGTTCTGTTTTACTAAGCTGTATCCTGTTGGCTTCACTGTTTTGAGTTTCCATTTTCTTGTACATTTGGAACCCTTTTCATCCTTGAACACATACTGAAACTGAGTGAACTCAACAGGAACTTTCTCTCCTTAACTAACATCTTTTATTCTTTATTCAGATTGATTGGCTGCAATTTGTCAGGGATCAGCTGTGATTCTCTCGTCTCAGCTCTGAAGTCCAACACCTCCCATCTCAAACATCTAGACCTGAGTAGAAACAAGCTGCAGGATTCAGAAGTAAAGCAACTATCTGATCTTGTGGAGAGTCCACAGTGCAGACTGGAGACTCTGAGGTCAGTGGAAAGTTGCGGTCAGTTCGTGCTGCTTTCAGAAGTATTGTACTGAACAAAGTTAGTATTCATTAGCAAGGACTAAGGAGTTGTTGTGTTCAGGAAATAAAACTGGGTTCCACTGACAGACTCATAACATGCATACAGACAGCGGTCCTCATTCATCAAAGTGTCATCCCATCAAATCTGACCAGTTTGATGTTTGTTATAGCCCTGAGATCAAACTGACTGAAGCCTGCAAACCTCCGACTCAGTCACATTTCGTATCTGTGTTCTTCTGTCACTAGTTTCATCCAGATATGTTCACTGACAGTCTCCATGTTTATTTGTCAGCTGACATTTGAAAAATTGATGAAATGTTAATCAATACACAGATACTCTTTGTTTAAATAGAGCAGTGCGTACAGATGTGTGAGCTTGGAGCTCAGTGTGTTCACTCCAACACATTAACATTATGCTGACTACACTCCACTGCTGCTCTAAACAGGACTTAAGTTTGCCCTTTATACTGGATGTGCTGCATGACTGAATGACAGCTGATAAAGCAAGTCCATGTAAGCATTAATTTATCTCCTTGTTCTTTGCTCTTCTCTCTTCAGCTGGCAGTGAGGGTGTGTGTGCTGAGAGGATGAACTATGTCCTCATGATCCAGCAACTGATCTGGAAACCCAGATACAAACACTAGTCTCAGTCCAAAGGAAATATATTCGCAACTGTGGATGGAACAATACAAAGGGACAAAAGAAGGGCTGGGGCTACGTGAGAGTAAAACAAGTCAAACTAAACTTTATTGGCACTCGGTGCAAGGACACAGGTAGTACAATTAGCAATATGCTAGTAGTCGAAAAACATGGGGTTAATGCTGAGTGAACAACCTGATCTGGTTAAACAGAAAACCACAAACAGGTAACCTACAAAACAGGCAGGTATTCAGGGACTAGTAATGAGGCTACGCAACTTGGCTGGCTGCAGGTTCTGTGTCTGTGTTTCAGAATAAGATGAGGCTAGGGAAAGTGCCTGGAGCTGGAGGCCAGAGGTGTCCACAAAGGCCAGGACAGGCAGGGAATCCAGAGTGGGGGGGCTGTGCATTTCAGATATAAAGAAAAAATCTGTAAAATTAGAAGGAAAATTATTTTTTCTTTGCTGTGTAGTTGATCACAATTAACACGGTATATAGTAAAACAAAGGTAAATGGAATTTAAAGCAGTGAGGAAAACATTAACAACAATCCTAAGTAGTCTGTTTTCCATTATGCCCTTTTTGCCATGTACAAATCATTTCTCAGGCTTAGCAGACCTGAATCTCATGTGGCCTTGTTGAAGCCTTTTTTAACCCTTGAGCTTGAGTTGTTAGATCTGAAGACACATTTTGACTGAGTTTGTTCAAGAACATTATGTTTTCTTCCATCAGTGCTTGTTTAAAAGACTTTATTTCTTTAACAAATATTTAATTTTGTTACATGAAACTAATTGTTGTTTCATGAATAAATTTGATGGTGGTGATAAATGGCAAATATTGACAGTGACTGCTGTCTATATTGCTTGTAGTTGGGATAATACAGTCATGTTGTGGGTCCACTGATCATCACACAAGGGTTAAACTGTTCATTTCCCACCTTGTTATTCTGTGTTGATCTGACCAGCAGAGTGCAGTGTTTTCCTGGTTGGTGGCTGTGTGGTCACTGAACTGTACCAACAGCAGGACGGCATCGCATGGCTTCCCACAGCTTGTGTTGAGCCTGTGTTTGTGATGAGTGAGTGAGCCAGCGGGAAATGGCCTTGGGCCCTCCCCCACTTGCCAGACTCTGCCACCATCCGAAGCTCACCCAACTACCCCCCCAGCCAGCCTCCCTGCACGGCTCTACAAAAGCAGCCAGGGTGATAGTTCCCTGTTTCCATTAGACTGATGAGATTGTCTGATGTTTTCTTCCTCTCGTTCTGTGTACATTAAATGTAGTGTCATTTGCTGACCTGCCCTCTTTGCAGAGCCTGCAGTATATAGGCAGCTGCAGGCTTTAAATGGCCATTTATGCTGCTGTTTTATTGTCTGACATCCACAAGTCACCAGTGCATCCATCACTGTCAACTGGATGGAGTGACTGGTGATTGGCAAACTGTAAAATCACTGTGTGCATGTCTTATCTCTGTTGGTGCATCACAATACGGGTACTGGTATAACAATAAAGAACCTTGATTCCTCCCAGCAGTCAACTGTGTGGTCCATCATAAACATCATAGAGAGTGCAAAAGACAGTTTGTGCCTTTATTTGATGGGGGTGACACACCAGCCTTAAAGCGTTAACAGGAGCCGAAGTTTAGTTTGATGCTTCCAGCTGTTTGCAGGAGTTTTTCCTCTGAGTTTACTAAAAACCTGCAGCATCAGAATCCATATGAAGGTCTCCAAAGCAAAAAGTGGTTTGCACATTTACTTCCAACACAACAGTAACTTAATTATTTCTCTTTTTGTGTTTTCTTTTTGGAGTGATTTTTCAAGTTTTACTGACAGACAGTGTGAAAGGGGGTAGAGAGGCAAGGCAAGGCAAGGCAAATTTATTTGTATAGCACATTTCATGTACAAGACAATTCAAAGTGCTTTACATAAAACATTAAAAGCATTACAGATAGAGAAATAAAACATAATTAAGACATTGCAAAAATTAAAGAGGAGAGAGGAGAGAGACAGCAGCATCACAGCTGGATGTTTGTTGATGATCTGTTCACTTAAGTTGAAATATTTTTCTGTCATATCAAGTTTTTTAATAGGGAGATTTTTCCACTTCACAGCAGAATATTTGCAGCAGTGACATTATGTGCTTACGTGACCACTCTCTTAAACTAAATACCAAAATATAGCAACAGGTAGCCTAGTAACGATTTAACAATTCTTGGAATTCAGTTACGGCTTTTGGCACTGGTGGTGATAATTGACAGAAGAGCAAATCTTTGTATATCAAAAATATGCTGCGGAGGACTTCAGTACATCCCTGGTCAGTTTGGCATCGCCATTTTTGTCACTGCTATTTTTTGAGTATGTCACCTTATGTCTGAAGGATGCAATTCAAAGTCCCTCTCCAGTCATTTAAACCTGTTGAAACAAAATTTTATGCATCAAAATTGCATAGGTAGATTTTTAAAAATGAAATAATCCTTTAATGCTAAAGTGTCTAAGATGTAACTCTGCTCTGCTGCTTCCTCTAGAATCCACTCCTCCCCACTCATTGCAGCTCGAGCATGCCAACTCACCACAAGCACTGTAAAACTACTCTGCGAGACAGAATGGCAAGTTATAATTTTGGAGTAATTCAACCATACATGTTTAAACCGAAAACTGATTCTACAGAGGAATAAAGTTACAGAAGTGCTTTTGAGACTGTCACTGGCACACTGCAGCTTCAGAGTGGAAATGCTCAGCCATGGTGTTGACAAGCTGATTTTGTCCAAGATGTGTCTTTGAACATACTAAAAAATTAATGCAATTTAAAAAAATACCTGAAAACAATTAATAAGATAAAAACATGATTTTTATCTGAGGATGTTTTAAAATGTTATGTTGTGACACATTTTACCTGTATCAAAAAATGTAGTTATTGCAGTTTGGATATTGCGCTTGCCCATTTTGCAATTTCAGTAATATTTCAGTTAATTGTTCAACACTGATCAAAAGCTCAACAGCATGGTTTGCAGAATAGTTAGTTATATGCCACAGTAAATGGTAAAAAAAAAAAAAAAAAAAACCTTGACTGAGCCACAGGGTGTGTGGCTAAGTCTCACTCCTTTAAAGATATTCCTTAAACTAAGAACACGGATGGTGTACAACATAACAGTGTGAGACTGTTTTTCAGGTTATGTCAGCAAAAATTTGAGGCAGTGCAATCAGTTACTCTGGGCTATCTGACATCAATACGTCGGGTCTGAAGTCCCCGGAAAGAAGGAAGAAACAAGGAAGTGAAGTTAGCTAACAGCAGTCAAAGCTACATTTGCTGCTCCGTTAAACCTGTGGTCTTCGTCCGCCTGCATTCACAGCAAAATGCCTGAAATACAGACACTAAGGTAAGAATTTTAAAAACCGTACAGCTTACTTATGTTATGTTTTCCAATAATTCACTGAAGGCACCCTCGCTGCACCGGGCTACACCGTTAGCTAGGAAATAGGTTGAATGTCAAACAGACGGCAGCAGGACTTCAGTTAGCATGCTAACCCTCGAACATAATTAGCAAATCGATGACAACACGATTGTGTCGTTTCGACTGTTTCCGTGATAATGCGATGCTACAATCTGAGACTGTTGACGGCTGTTCGTCGAGCTCTCAGTGCCTCATCTCGTAGCTTCTCATTAGACTCTACTGCTAACCGGTGCTTTAAGATGGAGACCTACCGGCCTCTTCTTCATGCAGAGATGGCATAAGTCAGTTCCGTTATCCGTGACCGGCCGCTCTGCTTTGGATCTTTACAGCTGGATCCTACATGGAATTGTTGTCAAAACAAGAAATCTTGAAAGCCTGACCTGCAAAAGTGCAGGCTTATTGTCATCTAGCTGGATCCTGACAGTGAACTCCTTTTCAGATACAAATGAATAGTTTTCCTAAAGATATGATGATAGTTAGGACTGCATGATATGAAAAAATGGTAAATGGTCTGCACTTATATAGCGCCTTACATGTATATACATACATACATACATACATACATACATACATATATATATATATATATATATATATATATATATATATATATATATATATATATATACATATATATCTTAGTGGTGTCCAAAGCGCTTTACAGTGTGTTTTCATTAACCCATTCACATACCAATGGTGACAGAGCTTCCATGCAAGGTGCCTGCCTGCCATTGAGAGCAATTTGGGATTCACTGTCTTGCTTCAGTAGACAACCCACTCTACCACCTGAGCCACAGCCGCCCAAAAGTCATACTTTGATTTTTACATATATCAATATGAAACTAATACAGGACTATTCACTAGATGACTTGAGTAACAATAATTCTAAAATGATTGGGATAATTTTCAAAGTGCACCTGTATCAAAAATAATAAATACTGTAAATAAGGCTTTAAAAATACTGACAGATGCATCTGAAGTAGTTTTTTCTTATAGATGGCTGGACAAACAAATTAGTCGCATTGCTTCATGAAGTGGAAGACACTGCAGACAGAGAATCTGTTTTTGATCATTCTTTTGGTCATTCTTTCTGCAGTTAAAAACATTTCCATATAAGATTCAAGAGTTGTGTTTGTTACATCCTCGTACAGCATGTGCAGTGAAATGCAGAGTGGCTGTTCCTCAAGGCTGTACAATAACAATGAGACATTGACAATGTGGAAAAAGTTGCATTGTGTTTCCTCAATGCCACCAAATTTTCCATTTCAGTGTTTCACTCCTGTTTCTTGCTCATTTTGCTATGCTGAGCCTACATGTCAACAAACTAAGTCCCTGTTAAACAAAGTTAAAAAAAAATAAAACAAACAAAAAACTGCGTATAAAAGAATCCTTAAATCAATTTAACTTCTCTTGTTGGTTCAACATGGAAAATGAGAACTGTGTGCATTTTTGTTTTATATCAAGCTTCAAAAAGTTGTGTACTGTCTGTGCACATCACAATGTTGGTGCTGAAACTGTATATTGTGCAGCACTAGTGTTGATATAGTTATGATTCTAGGCCTGAACTTGCAGGTTATTCAGAGAGCATTATGACCTATTTCTTTAAATATAAAACTATGAAAATGTTTGAATGCTAAAAGGGGAAAAATAGTTATATAGAAATACTGTGCGCCAAAGGACTCCAAGAGATTGTGTTAAAAGACCAGAGAAGCCAGAACTTATGGCATTTAATTTAACATTAACATGGGAGTTGTCATTGAACATAAAATAATAGTTTTAAGTATTTTGATTATTGATCAAATGTCAAATTTTTCAG
The DNA here is from genome assembly GCA_024666655.1 of Dascyllus trimaculatus. Lineage (NCBI taxonomy): Eukaryota > Metazoa > Chordata > Actinopteri > Pomacentridae > Dascyllus > Dascyllus trimaculatus. The sequence continues at coordinate 16,770,793 of CM045446.1, forward strand.
ATTCCACATTTTTAAATTTAAATATTTGCTGGTTTGTTTCCTCCTATGTGACAGTAAACTGAATATCTTTGTGTCGGGGACAAAAAAAGACATTTGAAGATGTTATCTTGGACTTGGGGAAACATTGATCAACATTTTTCACCATTTTTGACATTTCATATACGGAAACAGCTAATCAATTAATCGAGAAAATCATCTCCAGGTCAACCAACAATTAAAATAATTGTTAGTTGCAGCCCTTTTTTTCGCCGCAGGCTTCTGACTATCACCTTAAAGTTTCTTCCATGTCCACGTGGAAGACTTCACTAGCATCAATGTCATTTCTGCACCAAACACATTCACTACTATTTAATACATCAGTGATGAAAGTGTACAGTAAAGTGTAGTGCAATGTAGAGCAGAAGAGCAACAGTGAAGTGTAGCAAGTACTAGCAGCGTGCTTAAATTTAGACATACAGCTATCAATTTACTACCTAAAGTGTAGTGTAGTTCCCTACATAGTGCAATCACATGCTCGGTCCCCACTGCTAAACTGCTGTTCATATTTTCAGCTCTGCTCATTTAGCATTAATGTAAGATGCAAGAACACGCTAATTGTACCATGACTGACAAATCAAAACTCAATTACAAGGATTATTTTAGCCTGATGCCAGTATATTAGCCTAAATTAGTTACGCTACATTTATGCCATGGCTGCTGAAAATTTTGCATAAAAGATAATTTAGGTTTATTTCAGTCTTTCCCATTACTGTGACGGTTGTGGCTCTGTGTGTTATTCTGTCTTTTACTCTCTACCTTTGCTGTAGAGATTCAGGCAAGTGAGGAGTCATGTTTCCAGCAGGACCGACTAACTGGCCTGATGGCAAACATGCAAGGAGGAAATAAACTTGTATTATCTGTAAGTAGGCACCTGTGTTGTAGGTGTCTAAATTAAATTGGGTAAATTAACAATCAATAATACTCTACAAGTTTGCATTGGATTGGTCTTAATGTCGGCATTATCTGTTACATTTATGGAAGATAAAACGTGTTGAATATGGATCCCTTAATTGAGGATCAGACTCCTGGATTTAGCTGGAAAAGGCTATGAGGGTTTTTAATCTGTGCACCACACAGTGAAGGTGTCAAAAATGGAGGTCACAGGCCACATGCACCTCATTCCATTTGTGGAAGTGATATTTGCATGAGTGTTGTGTTGCTGGTCAAATCGGGATTGGAGGCTAGTGTGTGGTTAATCACATGGCATATATGAAATGGACACACTGAGCTCCAGCGCTGTGATTCATCTAATACAATAACTACAATGACACGTGTTTCATCAGGGGTTGCTTTAACTGTACTTTTCTGTGCCCACTTTCTTTCTTTTCTAATCTTACTTTCTCATTCTCTTACATCCACCTCCACCATGTCAAGGGTTCAAGCCTTTTACACAAGTGCTAGCGGTGGACTGGAGGGGTTCAAGGCACACGCTGTGTTCCAGGAAATCGACAAGAAGCTGCAGGAGGTGAATTATATGACTTACAAAAGGAGACAATAACTAGTGACCTCCCTTTATACACTCACATATTCTCTGAGACTGTAAATTAAGTCTTTCTGTAAATGTCAAGCACGGTGTTGTGGTTTAATTAATTTTTAGTACACACATAAGTTTTTTTAATTTCCGTAAAAAGACCAAGTTGAAGATTTGCTACCCCAGTAAATTACTGTGTAGGCTAAGAAAGCAGAAACTACAGGACATAGAACTATAAATTGAACTAACTGATAAAAGTTGATAATTTTCAATGACTTATTTTAATTAAAGATCAGCAGAGTAAAGTTTTTCATTACCCACCAACACGCTTAAGTCAAATAAACATAGTCAGGGTTGATTGAATTTAGCTGTTTTAAAACTCAAAACTCTGAGTTTACTATCTAAGGATTCACCAAATCAGATTTTAGAGGCCAAGTCAGAGTTTGTTAAATGTTCTTTCTGGAAGAAGCTTTCAGGAATGTGTATCTTGTGTGTGCACAATGTAGTGTGATGCATTCTGCTTTAAAAATGATAAAAATTACAAGGATGAACAATTCTAACATCTGAAATGGTAACTGGGGATCCAGATTAAACAGCTGAGGAATGATCTAAGACAACCTACCTTATATCATCAGATCAGGCCTCATAATCATGAATTTGTGCGTTTTTATTTATGATAAAACACGTTCAACAGAAATATATACTTAGACTGATAAAGCAGGGCTTAGATGTGGCCCAGAGATAATTCACTCTTCTGGCTCCATGTATCTCTGGTTAATAATAACACGAGAGGCCAGAACTTAACATATTCATCAAAAATAGTAATAAAGGTCAGAAATATGTGTTAAAAATAGCTTTTTTCACTGTGTGTTCATTTTATGACATTACCAAGTCTCAAGATTTCCCTTTACGTGCTCTCTGAACCTCTGACTCCCTGAAAGTAGTAGTATTTTGCATGTACAGCTGAAATGTGCTGAGTGTGACTGACATGAGTAAATATAGGCAGTGGAACCTGTTCATATGAAATAATTGCTTGTCTCTGGACAACTTGATGAAGTAATGTAGTTACTACACAAGATTTATTAAACTGTTGTTTTCATATTTCCTTTTATTCACATGCAGTGGAGATGTTTTTGGTTCACTGTATGTACAATCTCTTGGTACAGGAAGGGGAGCAGTTTGTGAAGAAGATTGGGGGAGTGTTTGCCTTTAAAGTGAAGGATGGCCCCAACGGACAGGAGGCGACTTGGTTTGTGGATGTAAAGAACGGCAAAGGCTGCGTTCACAACGACACAGGTGAGAAAAGTGAAGCACAGCATTCTGTCATCTGGTATCACAGTGAAACCAACATAGGTGGAAATGTAGTTTAAAGTTCAAGGCATGCACAGTCTGTTTTTGAATCAAGCCTGGTCCTTATCTCCCTGCAGATAAGAAAGCAGATTGCACCATTTCCATGTCAGATACAGATCTGTTGGCCTTGATGACGGGGAAGATGAATCCACAGACTGTGAGTATTTAATCATGGCATGAGCTGAAGCAAAACTTGGTGCTATATGCCCGAAGTGCTCACCATTTACCTTTTTTATTTCGGTCTTGTCTGCTGTTGAGATTGCAGTTGAAGCCAGAACCATCAGTGGTTACTTTTTCTGAAAAATAAAGTAGTGGTGGACTTCAAAACAAATACGCGACATGTCGCCTGCAGAAAACAGCTGCAGCTGATTACAGAAAATTCCTTTAAGCTGTGAAAAAGAGCCTGAAAACAATAGTCATTGACATCAATGCTGAGAGTGCAGGTGGGAAAGTATCACAGTCCACAGTTGAACAGTTGAATTACAGAGACTGTCCTCAACCTCTTAGTGGCAAGAGTCAAAAGGCTGGATTGGAATGTGCCAAAAAATACAAAGACAATCCAGAAATGAATCATTGCTGAAGTGATGAGAAGACAGAAGTGTCAGGACAGACAGGAAGGGACCCTGATTCAAACCATTACTGCACATCAGTGAAACTGGCTCACTGTTCTGTGCTGATGATAGCAGCAGCAGCAGGATGAATTCAGAGGGAAACTTTTTGTCTGTTCCTCTAATCTCATAGGCTAGAACTTCATCCTGCATCAAGAAGGTAGCTTTTTTCACACATGCTGTTCTTTACATTAATCTGACAACCACTAAACATGTTGGCTTCATGTCTTAATGAGAAATCTGGTCATTTTTTCACATAATTCATGACAGCAGTCTTACTCTGTCAGACCAATTAACACTAGTGATGTAATCAGAGTTGTTTGAAGCGATTTGAAGACCGCTTTTTCCACATTTCAGCACCAATATTGGTTCAAAAACATCAGAGAGCAAAAAAGCACAGTCTGAATGTCAAATCACACAGCACTTCTCTTATTAATTTCGCCTGCAATTTAACATGTATTACAAACTGAACATAAAACTTTACTGTGATGTTGACAAAGTCTATAACAGGTCATATTGATAAGACTCATCAATCATTAATGTTTTGATAAAGCATCAACAGGAGTGGAAGTTTGTTGCTTCCAGCAGATATCAGGTATCTTTTCTCTGAGTTTATAAATCCTCCAACCCTTTTTTGGTCTTGTTGCGTTTTTGCTCACTGTGGACTCATTTTTCACTGCAATATCAAATCCTCCACCTCTGGAAACAGCACAACCATGAGTAGAATTTGAGAGAATCCAAAAATGTCTTATGTGCAGTATGACACAGTTATTATGCCATAAATCAGAAAAAAAGAAAAAGCGAAAGTTTAGTTTGTTTGATTATCTATTTTACACTATAGCCTATGTGTGAATGACAGAATACAATCATGGTAACAGATTAATGAAGTAGCAAATTATCCCATGTCTGACTCCAAACACACTTCACTTGTAAACAAAGGCTTAATCAGTAATTTAAAAAAACAAACTGGAAGGTCTCGTAGCAACCAGCAAATTTAAACCCTCCTGAGCGTATTACCTGCTGATAATATTGCATCAAAAGGGCTACTAGACTTCATTACGCTTGTTTGAAGGACTTATTTCCATCTTCATCTGCTAATTTACTTTTGCATATCTGAAAAATCCTTAAAATGGCACTTAGTATATAATGATAAACTATAGGTGCATGTAAATGGTGTGAACATGTCATGGTTTGAGCTCAAGTTCAAATGCCTAAAGTAGCAGAAACATCAAGTTTCTTTCTCTCTAACTGATGTTGACTTGCTTTTGGAATGACCCAGACCCTGACCAGCCTGATTTTTATATTGACTCAGCGGCTTCAATTACGTTTACTACAGTTTACTTAAGCCCACCTCAGCTTGCATGTCCTGTCCAAAGGGCCACTTAATAAGTGGAACAGATTTGTTTTCCAGTCGGGTCTGGTACAAACAGGATATTTTGTTGGTGTCACGGTGACACAAAGACTGAACACTGTTCTCTGTCATTGTTGACTATCTGTGCCAAATTACTGTCCACAGACCATAAAGTTGTTGCTAGGCAGGGTAAATAACTACTCTGAAAAGAGAAATACCTGGCAGTTACATGGAGATTTGTCTCGTAATTAGAAACATAACCGCTTGTGTGAGAAAGAAAGGCAACACTGAATATTCTCTAACTTGCCTGTTGAAACATTAAGTGATGAGGCCGTGGAGATTTCTCCTAAACCAGGCTCACGCTACAAATGTTTAGGCTTATTTACCCATTTCACAACTCCTGACAACCAGAGAGAGTAAGATGACCATTTCATTTAGGTTCATAATATTTTAACTGTATGTTTTTACAAAATGTAGCACAGTATGAAATGTAAACAAATGTTGACATATTTAAGTGCAAAACTTTAGGTTTAAACTGGAAACTCCCAAATTGTAAAAATACATGAAAAGGGCCTATGATTTAGTCAGTAGTGCAGCTCCAGAAGAAGTTTCCATTGAGCCCAAAGTGAAAAAGTTCAGGCTGTATATTAAAGAAAGTTCAACATTGACACTGTATATATTTTATAAGCACGAAGGCGCTAAAGCAACTCCTTTCCTCCTTATTCTGTAATTATTCTGACTTTGGCAGCAGCATCAAATTCTGTGAAAATGTAGCGAGTTTCTCAGATTATGTGTCGTCTAAAAATGAGAGTTTAAGCAACACAGAGCAGCAACTTTGAAGTGACTCCTGGTTAACATGTAGTCCTAATGAGCCGTGTTCCAGTCACTGTTTCATACTTGTTATGTTTTCTGACAAGAAGAAGAAAAATATGTAAATGACAACAACTTCATTGGGAATTCGACAGCATTATAATACAATTCTGAGATATTTTGGAGTTGGCAAAGATAGCTGTAGAAAGTAAATAAACCTGCAATGGCTCACCTGGAAGCAGCAAGGAAACACAAGGGACCAGCACACCATTTGTAATTCATGTCAGCAGAAAACAACAGATGCACTGTTTGTATAACTATCTCTTATAAGAACTTATTGGATATCTATGAAAACAATGAAACTTTTACTAAAGATGAAGTTTATCTTCATCAGGAACAACTTAGACTTGAGAGCCACAAACAGGTGAGGGAAGTTGGAAAGTATTGAGACAAACTCATGTGGTCTTTTCATGGGTTTGTTGACAGTCAGAAAAAAAGGGCAATTGATGACAAGTCCCACAAAACAACAAGACATCCTAAATATATAGGAGCAACAGCAGGGAACATTAGCATGTCTTTTCTGAAGACTACATGCAGTTCTAACCTGAAAAGGTCCCTTATTGTGAAAACCCATTCCTGTGTTTTGTATGCCTTAAAAATTTGGAGGGGTAAAATAAAAGCTGTGAAAATACAAATGCTTTCTACTGCCATTCCTCAAGCCCCTCTTAACTAGATGGCCGCCTACCTTTACAAGCCAGTCAGAATTTTCAGTCACAGGCACAGAGAGAGTCTTCTTCCTGAATGGGGTAGGATAGCAGCTCAACTGTATTTTAAGGTCCAATATGATAAAAAATCCTTTTTTGTGTGTGTTGCTGTTATAAACTTGTATATAAACTACATCTGAGCTTTACAAGCAAGTAAGAATGTGAGCCAGGTGCTACCTCACACCTAACTAACCAAAAGTTGTCGAGTTTAAACTTTGTGTAATCCTGACCCCTAACTACCTGCCGCTTGCCGTAGTCCACTCGGTTTATTTACTTTTTGGAGCTGCCTCTGCTGACACTAGAATGTCTCAGTTCTGTATTTCAATAAAGCTGAGTTCCTAATAACGTTGTTCTCATTTACATATTTTTCTGTTTCTTCTCCTGTTAAACAAGTTTGAAATGGTGACTAAAACAGAGCCCTGTAAGACCACATGTTTATCTTTGCTGAAAAGATCAGCAGTATGGGACGTAAACAGATGTCTTTTCTCTTTTTGCAGTATTTTCACGTTTGACTTCTCGGCTTCCTCTCATTTTTCATGCTGTGTGCAGAAGCTTGAGAAGAATACAGAAGAATTGTTATGGGCAAAAGCAATGAATCATGGAACAGGACATTTGTTGACTGATGTTTTGACACACCTCTCTGTCATCAGTCAACAAGCGATTTGCAAGTCCTCAGAAAAACTCCCGCTCTGCTGTTATTGTGTCATGAATGATAGCAGTGGCTGTTCCAACAACACAGTCGAGAGTTTTCCGCTGTTTTGACCCTCTGTTGTTTAGAAAACTGGACCACGTTTTCAATAAAAGGCTAAATACATCATTTCAGTTTGCCTGTTTCTGTTATAAAAGCTTTTTCCTTCTGAGAACGGAGCAAATATTCCAAGTATTTCTGCTCACTCTGTGTGGTCAAATGATTACATCCATCATCTGATTTACCTTTTTGGTTCACTCCAGTCCACCAGCATTCATTTCTCCACTCAGCGCCTGTGTGCCACGCAGTTTCCTGACATTTCATAAGCCGTTGTTGCTGTTGCCCCACTTTCCCCAGGGTTGAGTTAATCTCTCACGGTAACTCTTAAAACCAGCAGCATGTCGTTCTTTCCAACACAGAATGAAGTGTGCTTCAGATTGAGAACTGTCTGGATGACGATTTTTTAACTTATTTTTTCACTCCCTCCCTGCTCTTTCTGATTCACAGGCGTTTTTCCAGGGCAAACTGAAGATCACAGGGAACATGGGTCTGGCCATGAAGCTTCAAAGCCTGCAGCTGCAGCCGGGCAAAGCCAAGCTGTAGACGGGATGCCAGCGCTCGCTGTAGCTGCACCTCAACACTGAACAGAGTAAAACCACAAAGTGTTTAACAGCAAGTCTGGTTTCAGATAAAGGTCTGTAAGAAACTGTCATCACTGGACTGAACCACTTTTCCTCTTAGTGACCTCACTGACCGGCCAGGGGATTAGTCAGCAGCCCTGCCAATCTAACAGGAGAATAAGATAGACGGACAGATAATTAATTCTCTAATCGAGCCCCTCTGTAAAGCCCCTCTCCTGAGTAGAGACAGGTGCTCCCTACTTTGTGATACTAATTCAGTTCTTGTCCAGTTTTCAGTAACCTTCCAACGCTAACAAAATCTTTAAGTGTATTATGTCTGGAAATGTTTTGAGTAGAGCAGATGTCATTTTCCACAATCATGGACACAACAGTCTAAGTGCCTCCTCGTCTCAGAAGCAATGTCAGCAGATAGAAATGTTTTTCACTGTGGCTGCCCAATATTTTAATGGACGGGGTTGTCATTTTCTGCCATAATTACTGTATAAAAATCTAAAAGATTTCTAATAAATAAATTTGTCTTTCTAGGGTGGTCTTGACTTGGGTCTGTCTTTCTTAAGCTGTATTTGTATGTAGTGCACAGACATGACAGCCGCCAGTGACTTCAGAACCGTTTATCTGTGAAATGGGATTTAGAACAAGACTCAACAACATGCTGTTCCATAAAGAGGGAGGCTTTTTATGTGATCGAATAGTAATGTTAAGTTTATGAATGTTAAAATGGAAACACTGGCCAAGCTTCAGTGTTTATTCAGCATTAAAGCATACACATTAAAGTTTCCTGCGCAGTTTAGGGGTCCCATTTGAGGTTGTTTGCATGGCTCTCTGTTTGGAGGCGACAGCACTTGGCTCTGCTTTCGCTCCCCTTTTTTTTGGAGGAGCACTGCAGCGACCTGGTTCCAGACTGCCACGCTGTAGTTTTTCCTTTGTACACGGAGGAGTATGGCTAAAAGACAAATCTGTTAAGTAGCTCTGACCCAGATTCCACTGCAGCTTTGGCTCGGCTCTTGTAGTTTTCTGGGTCTTACTATGTAGTCACACTGGGGTTATTTCATTGGTCAGTAGGGGCTGCTGTGAGCGTGTGGGATTTCATCAGTGTAATGTGTTTTTATTGTGCAGTGGAGAATCTGAATTTGATGAGAAATGTTGGAGCTGTTGGCATCTCAACTATTTTTCAAAACACGAGTAGAATGTTTTTCCTCTTGAAATGATAATACACTGAAATAAAGGTACAGTTGAAGGGGAATTTTAGCAGTTTTACAAGGTCCATGCAACATATCTTGGAAACACTTCTCAGCCTGTAAGAACAGTTACATGTTTTGTTTTCAGGTCTGATTAAATAACCTTAATGATGTTATCTTGGCTTGGACAGTAAAAATGTATACAAATCCACAACAATTAATAGAAAATGGGACACAGAATTTGCCTCTCCTCTCACTTTGTACATCCTTGATTCTTTTCCTGGACTTATTTCCTCGTGTCCTTCCCACCAGAGATGTGAGTGAAAGATGTGAGGAGCAGACAGGAGGAGCCAAGGCAACAGGTAACTCAATGAGACATCTTTGCTTTGGAGCTGTGGTTTTTGGGTGACATCTGTTTATTATGATGTGTGGTACAGCTGCATCATCTGTCTCTTGTTTTATTCCTGCACTTTGTCATCTCTGCCAGATGAGCAGAACAGTGTTAATGATAACTTACAGTATTTATTAGAATTAATTTCATAATGTGGCAGAATGTGACAAGAATGTCGTACATTTTTGTTTTTTATTTAACACATAGTGAAGATTAAAAGAAGCTTGACACACAAACTGTACTATACAAATAAAGAGTGACATATAATATGATTGAGTGATATATACACATACAGTTGTGGTCAAAAGTTTACATACACTTGTAAAGAACATAATGTCATGGCTTTCTTGAATTTCCAGTTATTTCTACAACTATGATTTTTCTCTGATAGAGTGATTGGAACAAAAAGTTCTTTGTCAATTATATAATATATAATTATATATTATTCGTGTTGCTGTATGTATATTTTTGACCCAGCAGATTTGATCACTTTTTCTGTTAAGCCATAATAAAGTCATAAAAGAACCAAACTTCATGAATATTTTTTTTTGTGCAAAGAAGTATGTGTTCCAATCACTCTATCAGAGAAAAATCAGAGTTGTAGAAATAACTGGAGCCATGACATTATGTTCCTTACAAGTGTGTTTGTCAGTCCCATGCCTGACATAGTTTGTATATTCCAGCTGTGTGTCATGCTTCTTTAATACGTTACAGGTGCAGAAAAGCCTTCTGCAAAGAATACATTGAGGATACACTTTTGCATCTCTGCTCAAAGCTCTCCTGTCTTTGAGTTGCATTCGAGGAATTGAGAAATGCTTAATGATGGTGAGCTAAGATACATTTTTGGGTCCCAGGCAGGACAGAAGAGAAGACAAGGAGGCCCAAATTAGCAAAAGGGTCCAGCACTATCGGACCATGAGCCATACAGGGACTCAAAGTCTGGATCAGTTTGAACCATGATTTTTAAGAAACTTGGTTGATCTTCCTACTTTGTAGATGTGCAATACTAAATCAGTCGGTTTCTCACTTAATTTGCTGTGGCACTCTTGTATTAAGACCCTAAATAATCTTCTATGATGTCCCTGCTCGTTCTGCTGTCACCATGACCCTGACCTGACCTGAATAGAATGTTTACTACTTTGTACGAGTTATGTAACACAGCAGTGATTCGGCTTTTATACAGACCATTACTTTCCTGGGAAATAATTACCTGCTGCAAGATGTGCTCCATTGTGTTTTTTGAAAGAGAGACCAAATGTGCTCACATTTAGGCAGAAATGTTCAGCTGCTAGACAAAAAGTGGCAGAAAGTAGAGAACTCTGTAAACAAGTGATTTAATTCTCTTTAAAATATTCTCTTTTAAGACAGTGTTTTGCTCAATGAGATCTTCCTCTGGCCTGAGGTCCTGACAAAGTGCAGACCTCTCTGTATTGTATGTTTCCAAAAATCCAGGCATCAGTTTGGAGAAACTAGAAGATGAGTCAGACGAAAAAAACTAGACAAAACAAAAAAACCACATCTCTGTGAATGCAAAAAAGCATGAAAACAGGATCTCTAAGAGTAAAATATATTTGATAACTGCTACACAATCTAATACACATTTTCTGGGCATTTTCTGCTCCACTTTTACTCACTGTAGGCTCATTTCATTTTTCACTGTAATATCAAGTCCTGTATCCCATGGAAATGGCGAAACTGTTATTAGAAGAAAAGAACTCAGTAATGTCTTTCGTGGAGTATGACACCGTTATAATGAAATAAATGAAATAAATCATAAACAAAATAAAAGGAAAGTTGAATTTCTCTATTTTACCAATATTGACAAAAAGCAGATCTGAGTCACAAATAGCCCCGTAGTTGTGCTGAGGAGCGCAGGATTCTTTGTATTTTTATAGAATATGGCTAGAGCAAGCAGTTTATTTAGTTTTTTAAATGAGATGTGTAGAGTAAAATGATTTGTAATATGCAACAGCTTAGACTTGCTTAAGTTTTCTGATGGAGCAGTATATCACAGAGGAGTAGTTCAAGGACCATCAGAAAATTGACAACTGATGATTGTTTCTGTTTTGATTGGTTTAGTTTTTTTTTGGTTTTTTTTTAACAGTGTCTGGATCTGATAGTGGTGCAATTTTGGCTTTTTAAAAATGTTTTATTAAGCCAACATACCTTTCAAACCTGCTGATGTCTTTTTGGATTCAGAGCGGTACCAGCAATGACTAATAGTCGATTTTTACATTTCAAACACGGTTCCACTAAACTAGGATGAGCGGTGCCCTCTAAAGAGCTGTGCTCAGTGGAAAATAAAATTCCTCAAGTAAAAGATGAAATGGGTTCGTTTACAAGAATGCAGATGGGGCCTCAGCTGTGTGCAAAAAGAGCAAAGAGTATCCCAGCTGTAATTGATAAACACAGCATTATCACGCTGAGTGTTTGACTGAATGTGAAAGCAGGCGCAACAGTGTCAGTACAGTTTGTGTTTATTTCTTTCTAAAAAACAGAGATCAGAGGTCCTAGGATTCCCCACTGATCTGTGTAATAGCTCACATGGTCCCCGCTGCTCTGTGCAGTGTCCTGGAAAACGACAGGAAACACAAGAACCTGTTATTAAATGAATCTGCTGGAAGCACCATTGTTTTGAGAGAGTCGTCTGAACATGTTCCATTGAAACAGTGGAAACTTTTTAAAAAACATGCAGCAGCGACGGGAGCCCCTCTGAGGGGAAAACAGCTTGCCAAATAATATGATGAGTAATAACGAGAGCATGGACCAGAGTGTGTTTTCTCCAATTTCAGGAGGGTAGTCGAGGCTATGAAACGCAGGTCTGTTTCTTTTTCCTCAGCCTGAAAACATCAGCTCCGGAGGTATGCGATGAGGAAGTGAGTCTCCCAAAACCACATCAGGCTTACTATAACCACAAGAGACCCAGTGTCTTCCACCACAGTCCAAGGATGCATCACAGTCTTCATTCCCATCTGCAGTTCCAGCACAAATAGCTATATAATAGAAAGTTAAATGTAAAAATCCGTGGTGAGGGAACTGATTGTGTAGATGTCCCTGACGTGAATCACCTTTATATGTGAGATGAAAGGCAGCTTCACTTCCTGTTCTGTTGTGTGAAAGGTTCTATTATATTAGTCTGTAGAAGAATTTAAAAAAGCATTTCATCTCCATCTGCAGAAATCATTTCCCTTCACCAGATTACTCAGCCTTGAAATGTCCCTGTAATAGAGTCAACTGTTAAATACCAGCTGCTTTCTAAGAAATTACTGGAAGATTTTCCAGAAAAGGAAGATTAGAAAACAGGCAAAATAAACATAAAACTTTATGCAGTTTCCCCCCCTACGAGAATTTTTCTGTGTGACTTTGCCAAAAGATACACTTTTAGATAGAGTTGTCAAACTTAAGCAGTGAAATTGAGAAAAAAAAACATTTAAAAATTTTAGGCAGGTGTACAAACTGAAACAGATACAAAAGCTTTAGTGCCCTGATATTATGCTTATTGTTGTACTCGCATGCAAAACACTCAATCAACATGCGGTATGTTAGATTTTTTGTATTGGTAAAAGAAAAAAACAACTTTAATTTGGTAATTTGTACTTCTTGCAATTAATTACTTTTTATTTTGAATAAGTTGACATTACTCTGTAGAAAACAGTTTATACTTGGACATGAAACAGGATTTTTTGGAAAATATTTATCAAAAAAACTTATCAAATTAAATTGACCACAATTGACCGGTAAGAAGCAATGAAAGGTGAAAAAGGGAGGTTAATAATTTTTATACACCTTTTTTTGTTATGGATATTCTGTAATCTAAGTAAAGGATCCTTTAAATAGTCCAAGAAGAGAGATGCAGGTCCTGTTTAGGTTCATGCATAAAGTTCACACAAAAAGCCACACAAAACTGGTAAACTAAAATAAATAACTAATAATATTCAAATCAGGGGCTGCACGGTGGCGCGATGGTTAGCAGCGTTGCCTCACAGCTAGAAGATCCCTGGTTCGCATCCCGGTTAGGACGCCCGGGATCTTTCTGTGTGGAGTTTGCATGTTCTCCCTGTGCATGCGTGGGTTCTCACCGGGTACTCCGGCTTCCTCCCACAGTCCAAAAACATGCTGAGGTTGATTGATTATTCTAAATTGTCCGTAGGTGTGAATGAGAGTGTGATTGTTTGTCTCTAAATGTAGCCCTGTGATAGGCTGGCGACCTGTTCAGGGTGTCCCCTGCCTTCGCCTGAAGTCGGCTGGGATAGGCTCCAGCCCCCCCGCGACCCTAGTGAGGAGTAAGCGGTGTATAGATAATGGATGGATGGATGGATATTCAAACCAAATTTGCTGTCTGTCCAAGTTGAGGCCCCACGAAACCACCAAATACATTTCTCAGTTTTGTGAGGAAGCTACAAATGGTTAGCTTAGCTTAGCATAGAATAAAGACTGGAAACAGGGAAACTGCTAGCCTAAGGTTGGACTAATAATAATAATGATGATAATAATAATAATAATAATAATAATAATAATAATAATAGGATAAGTGTTGCATGCTGGGACATTGGGCACCATCTTGTGAGGGACCTGCCTAATTTATTTTTTGTTTTAATTGACCAGCTGTATGTTATAATCCTGTAAAACAACAACAACAACAAGTCTTAGGTTTTGGTACAAATCAAACAAACAGGAAATAGCACAATATGTAAACTTTGTCCCCTTTGGAGTCCGTGGTTATATTGTAAACAGCTCATAACAGATGCATTTCTGCTGCCATGTTGTAGCGGGACTCGGGCAGATTTGCTGTGCTGCTGGAAGGAACAGAGGGATTAAACATTACACAGGTGAGAAGTTATCTTACAATATTTTACATTTCCAATTGTGTTGACTTTAAAATATTACAGTAAGTTATCCTTGTCTTAAGTTAGCATAAAATGCACATTGACAGTAATGAATATATACACCTAGCATACAGCATGTATGCTAGCAGAAAGGCTAGCTAGGTGAAGAAAAATGCTATGTTTTTGTTAAAGCTATTTATCTGTAGACGCTGTAACTGGTATTAATAGTTCTTCAGTTTGTCTATGATTTATTGTGTTTAGTAGTACTAAATGTATTATAGTGTTGCTCGTGAAAATGTAAAGTGAATTAGCCAAAGAAAGATGCTAACCAGAGCATAAACACCTGCCTGATACTCGTCCAAATTATACAGTGCAAGCCAAATTATACTATATTATAATAACAATAAACTTTATTTCTGTAGCATCTTTCAAAACTGGAGCTAAAGGTATCTCACAAAAAAGACCTGCAAAAAAACCATAACAGTAAAAAAAAGAAGACAGTAAAACCTTAGAAAATGTAATTAAAAAATTAAAAAGGCACAAATAAAACTTAAGAAAAGACATGATAAAATGTACAAATACCAATCTATACAGATGGGTTTTTAAAAGCTTTTTGAATTGAGGCTACTATTCTAACAGTAAGAGGCATTTTGTTCCACATTGTTCTACAAACTAAAAGCAGAGCCAGACCATGTAGAGATGTAATCAGTAGAATCTTATTCATCGTGGACCAGAGTAATGCTTTCCCTGCGTTGAGTGCTTGTGAGCAGTCTTGACAACTGCCAGTTACTGCATTGTTTACACAAGTGAATAATGAGTAGTAGCAATCCAGATGGGACAAAACTGTGTTGGTGTGTCGTTCAGCTTTGTTTTTGAGGAGCATTGGTTTAACTTTGACACTATTCCCACCAGAAATGTGGGCGGAGGAGGCGAGGCAACAGGCATTTAACAAAATGAGGCATCCTTGTCTTGGAGCTATTGTTTCAAAGCAACGTCAGTATGATGTATAGTACAGGTACATCATCTGTGGATTGCTTTGTTATAGCCTACAGCTCTGTTTCATGATCGCTATCAAATCAGTGTTATTTACAGTTCACACATTTTTTTCTGCAAAGGATACAGCAAGGATATACGTACCTATGCATCTTCACTCACAGCTCCTCTGACAAGCCTCGTTTGCTTCTGTCTCCTCAAGTTGCACCTTGGAAATTGAGACATCCTTTAAGATGGTGCACTAAGATCAGTTTCGGGGCTACATGCAGGATGATGAAAGAGACAAGGACGCTGAAGTTAAAAAAGTGAGATGAAAGGAGCATGACCAGACTAATATGGCTACAGCAAGGTAGCACCACTGCAACGAATTATCCCTGCCAAAGAGGTATCTATATGTATATACAGCATCTATGTTTAGACATAGCCAGGGTAGCTGTCTCCTCCTGTTCCCAGTCCTAATGATAAGCTAAGCAAACTGGATGCTAGTTGTAGCTTCAAATTTACTGTACATGCAGTTTACCCATCAGAAAAAGTGTTGCAGATTTGCTGTAGCACCTGGTTGCGTTACCGGGTGGAGTCCCTTACTGTTTAATGAGATGGAGTTGCAGGTGTGTTTGCTAAGGGTCCATAAAATGTGTGCACCTCCCTTCCATCTAACTGCTAACAAGTTGTATTGATCAATTTTGCAGCATAAAGTTGTAAATAAGAGTTAGCGGTTGTTTGGTTTAGCTAACTACCTGAGGCTCATACTAACGCTAAACTTTTACACACAGGTCTGGATCTGAGTGTCTGTCAACAGAGACAGTTCCTGTCCCGTCTCATGGTTTTCTGTCTGCAGGCTGACCAGATTGCTTTTGTGGTGGTCGTCAAAGTCATTCAGCTGCCTCACCAGTGAGTCTCTTGTACTGCAAATTTGTTCCAACTAGGCGAGTAGAGTCCTTGTTCTAACTACATGAGGTGGACAACTGGTTCATATGTCACTCTACCAAGCTCACCGAGGCTGTAAAACAGAACAAGGTGATGAGATTCCCATCTAGCATTGCTTTCTGCAGTCCAAGATGGTAGAGTTTCTGACATCAAGGACCTCCACGACAGCGGCCAGTCAGCCTGCACGCAGAAAACACAACATCAGACAGACTGGGGCGAACTGGTAAGCAGTGACTGAACTGTAACCTGTGAGTTGGGCCTTTAGCCTTTAGTTGAAGTGACAGACTTTGTATTCTGGGATAAAACTGCAATTCAGTTTCTGGATTGTGATTCTGCTGGTCATATAGTATGATCTTTTTGCCAAATCACCCACGTACAAGACAAGTCGACTGGGAAGTTGTTCATACACAAATGTGTTTTTTTGTTGTTTTTTTAAAAATCAAAATCAGATAATAACAAACAAGGTGTAAAAAATAAATCAAACGCATTTTTGTGTTTATGAATCATCCCCTAAACTCATGTAAATTTAGCTTCAGTGAATTGTACTAATGTACCTTAGAGGTAGCAGATGTTCACACACTTTTTCCCTAATGGGAAGTGAGGAGAAAAAAAGGTGCAATCCAGAAACACGCGGGACATTAGATCATATCCTGTCGCCCCTTTTTTGGCAGGCTACTCTTCCACTTTTTAATTTATTATTGGACGCCTCATCTGTCTGCCTACCAAATGAAAGTTATTCCAGAACACATTGCTGTTCACAGGCAGGCTGACAGATTGATTTCTTTGATCTTTTTGGCTTCTCTTATCAGCAGTCTGCACAACGCTGGTTTTGTGACTGTGTTTGAGCATCCTATCTGTTTAAAGTGATCGCAAATTTAAGTGCATCCAAGTATGTCCTCTCCGAAATCTACGGAATGATTGTAAACTCTCACAATGCAGTTGTATTGCATGTAACTAGAAAGATGTGCGACATTTAGGAGAAAAAAAGGCAATACTTAGGGGAAAAAATATGAGAAAAAGGGAAAGTATTTGTGTTTTTGGCTCCCAGTCAGGTCAGAGCTGTCTCTCCTACTCACTCCCTTCCTCTTCTCTTAACTTTCCCTCTCCCACTCCCACTTCTCTCTCACATCTGGAGGGTATCTGGTGTGGCTGTGTGACTCCTTGCCTGCTATGGGACAGCCTGTGTTTGGACTGGATGTCAGACTTCAGTGCGTTTCAGCTAGCGTTGTTCGGAAGGGGTAAAGTAGAGCAGTAGACCACAATGTTGCTTTTGCAGGCTTTACTACTGCATGTTTTATGGGTGGCTGTTGCTTTATATGGAGCTTAGGCTGAGCATTGAGTGTCAGCATCATTCATCCGTGCATGACAATTCTGGCATGTGTGTTTCAGGCAATTCAGACCTTGACGGTGCAGTAAAGCCACCTCACAGACTCTGCTCAACTGAAAAAGAGAATGAAAACAAGCTGATAACTTTAAAAGTGCTCAGTACCTCTGCTTATAAACACTGTTCTGACTTGAAGCCTCTAAAATTTTAAAGTAACATGATAGTGCTGTTGGTTTAGTAATGACTGCAAACTCCTCTCTAACCCCTGGATGCTCTGATGTTTTTATCCTGGCCAGTGTCAACATTATACAATAAGTGCATTTGCTGTGAGTGTGTGCATGCTGCACTGTTGATTTTCTGTGTGTGCGTGTTTGCCTCAGTCGCTCTGGTGGTTGATGTGGTGTAACAGACAAAGTGTTTCACTGAATGATGGCTTTTAGACGTTTGCCTAGAGTGCTGCCTTGACTGAAGAGTACTTCTATCAACATCGGTGGAGATGATTACAGGGCTCTTTTCTGGCTTCAAACCTTGCATAAACACTGCTGACCCTGTGCTTGTCAGAAAATTGCAAAAGCCTAAATACAAATTGTATTTAACCTATACTCGAAAATTTTCTTTTGTGAAATTGTAGATTTTTGTTAATGCTTGCGTGTGAAATGATTGGAAAGCAAAGAGATCAAGCTGTCATGGGTGATGCATATGTTCTTTTTTGAAATTAGCCCTTTCACTTGGTGAGGACTGAAGTTTCAGACACAGAGCCGGCTGTCTTTTGTTTTTGGCCTGGTGCGTAAAATATGATAAATATATTTTTACACATAATGCTACAGCTTTATTTTCTCTTTCTGTAGTCTTTATTTTTCTCTCTATCAGCAATACCACCGCAGGAAAATATCAGTGTTAGTGCATTGAAAAGACTTGAAATGAAATGAGTTTTTATTAATGCTGTAGATGAACTTGTGGTAAGCAGATACATGGGTGTTTGCCCATTTTAACCCTCAAATGTATATACTGGGACCATACAACACCCTGTATGATTCATTTAGCTTCTCAGTATTCCTCAAAGTATTTGACGTTAACAATCTGAAACCCAAATTTTTCCCAGAAGTTTAAAAGGCATGTCCTGTTTTTAAAAAATTACACTAAATGACATGATTTATCAGAGGCAGAGACTATCAGAACAGTTTCTGGCTCCGATTTTCAACTTTCTGACAGTCATTTACTAAATCATGCGTGATGTGCAATTCTGAAAAGAAAAAAAGTATGTTGCTAACGCTGACTGCAACTAACAACTACAGTCGGTGTTAGTAACACCTGTGGACTTACTTTTTCAATCTTTGTAAAATAAGTAATCAAAGAAATTAACTTTGTAATGATATATGACCCAACTTTTTATACTGCACAAAAGACATTGTTGAGCTCAGAATGTGACACAAACAAAAAAAAAACAGCAAAGGAATTAGGCTCAAAGGAGCTGTACAGTGCACTGGTGCCACAATGTTAAAAATGATAAAACACATTTGTTTTAAATGTTTATCTAAGAAACATATGGCTTTCGACCCAAGATGTGTAATAACTGAGGTTTTTTGATAAACGAGAGGGGACTGTTGTAATTTCCAGTTAGTCCTGATTGCAGTGTTATCTCACTTTTCCAGTGCCTAAATCCAGACACAATGACACATAAGTGTGTCTGTGTTGCTTATTGTCTCAGTAACATGATGGAGCTGCAGCTGGTTTACAGCTGATATTGGAGGGTTTGGTTGACGCTAAGGAGTTTTCTGTTGAATCATTCGTAAATCAGATTATTTAAAGCAGAACCACAGCATGACAATGACAAAGGTCAGAATGGTACAACTGTTATATAATTCCAATCAGCGTCACCGGAAAAATTAAGACTGATGAGGGGATGTCAGACAATCACCGCAGCTTGACCCTGCTCCTGTAAAAGTAGATTTCCAGGAAAAATTTCCACCTTGGGAGGCCAGAAAATCTAACAAACACTCCTGGAAAATGTTAGCAATCAGCTGCTGTGGCCACGACTGGGGGAAAAATTAAGTAACTAAAAATTATGTCACCTCGCAACTTGTTTTAGATGGAGATCCCTGAAGCACTTAGCAAAATGACTGTTCCATACCGCTAATTTGATTGCTTACAAATGCAAACATGTAAAACAATTAATGTAAAAATCTGTTTTTTCGAAGATGCTAAGAGCTCATGCTTTTTGTCTTGCTGTCCGAACAAAGTTTCCTGGAACTTCTGATTTGATTATATCTCTGCAGCGGAGTTTTAGAGTGTAGCGCTAGCATGACACTTAGAGACACAAGAACTACATTAAAATATGAAAGGTTGAAATAAACTCAAACTGATGCAAGATAAAACAGTAAATACCTGAAATGAGTCAGTGTAGAAAAATACACATTTTTCCACATCTATGAATGATGTGAGATTTCAGAAATGATTAAAAAAAAAAAATTATGCTAGGTGTTGAAAAACATACAACCTTAAACTGCCAAATATATATAAGAGAAGTATGTAATAGCTGCCTGAATTTTACTCTCCAAAAAACTCTACATTTCCCATAATGCTACTTAGAACTGTCCAGCATTACATTTTTTTTGGTTAGTAAATGCCCACATCGTTCAAATTCAACATCCCTGTTTTTAAGGCAGAGATTCTGGTAAACATTTTTACTCGTCAAGTCCAACCTCATGTATCTGGCCATTGCATTGGACAAGTCTACAGCTTTTGATGGTGAAATAGACTTGTGTCATAGAAATTCATCTGATAGACGTGACGACATTTTACCAAAAACCACAAGTCAGCAGGATTCATCCTCTGTGGGACATAAATGTCACCACTAAGTTTGCTAGAAATATTTCCAGCAGTTGTTGAGATATTTCAGTGTGGATCAGTGTGGTGGACAGACAGATCCACACTGCTATCTCTAGAGCCATGTAGCTAACATAGCTAAAAAGGCTATGGTGGTTGTGCGTGGTTTATTTTGAATGCAACATACATATTCTAGAAGTCTTTTCTTTTTACACAAAAAATCCCCGTAAGCTGCTTAATTTATCAAACTGTGCACACAGATGTCTGATTTTATCCCTGGCAGATTCTTTATCCCTCAAACCCACAGAAGACAATACACAGCTGTTTTTACAGACTAAATAGTGCTTCTCCTGACTCATAATTGGATTTTGATGTCTAAAATCTGTGCTGTGGCCTTTTAAAGTAAGCATAAACAATTTCTCAAGGCAGGAATTGGTTTCTCACCCTCAGGTCCTTCACTGAGATTCAGTCACTAGCCTCCTCTTGCCTCTTCTCTACTGTGAAACAGTTTCCACTTTAAGGCTGATGTAATCTCTCTCCCACAGGTGGTGAACACAGGAAATATACCATAAAAAAGCAATATATTCGGCTCCGTTTTGTAAAGTGCTTTTCTGCTACTCACAAAACCACCTTTGTCTCCAGCTCGTGCTGCTGTTTTAAAATGTTTAGTTTTAAAACATCTCCAGTGAGCAGGGAGGAAGCTTTGAGATTTTGGAGTGCTATTACAAAACCGGAGTGTGTTTTTAATGGAAGTCGCAGAGCTTTATCTTAGTGTCACTGATTCACTGACCTCAATTAGACCCCAAAAGAATCTCTCAAAAATGTGACTGTCACCTTTATAAAGTCAGGCTTGGTCAACTGAGCCCCTTCTGTGGAGCCTACATACTCTGACTGTGTTTCCTCCCACAGTGTAAAAGAATTGACCACTTTACTGATTAGTCAGGTGATATAAATAATTAATTTCCTCAATTAAATTAAAATGACCATTTCATTTAGGTTCTATTTATTCTGATAATATGTTCCACCTGTATATTAAACAAAGTGCAAGTGGATATTTTAGAAGCAGAGTAGTGAGAGCAACACCTTTTTTGCTTATTTTGTAATTTTACTCAGACTTTGCTACCATCTTTGACATTTCTGAAAATGCAGCTGGATTCACAGCACAGCCGCCATCTTTAACATCTTTAACATCTGTACATGGTGAGATTGTTCGACGGTTATAAAATCATGACTTCAATGGTGCAGAGCAGCAGCTTGGAAAACATGTAGTTTCAACAACTGTTTCAGTCAATATTTCATACTCATTCTGTTGTCTGATGATAGAAACAGAAAAATACAATGATGAGAATGGCTTTGTTGGGAACTCTGCTGTATTAAAGCGCAGTTTATTGACCACAGAGCACAGGAGAGAAGTAAACAGATGTAAAGTGCCTACGTCTATGTGTTTTCCATTCAGGTGTTTGTGCATTTTACTGTGTTGCTGTGATCTACCTTTTTGTTCTGTGATAGTTTGAAGTACTCCCCGACTTTAAAAGCCTTGGGTCTTTGGAAATGTTTGCATTTAACCAAGTCAGACTCTGCTGTCACTGCCATTGTCTATGACTGTAACACTGCAGCCGACTAATGACTGAAGGCAAAAACAACTGACGTCACAATTACTAAATAATATGTAGATTTAATTAATATATAGAAATATTTATAAATATATATAATATATATAAACATAATAAATAAAATGTGTTATGACAAATTAATTGCATTTATAGCATCAATATTATTGAATACTGAGACTAATCACGACTGTTCTATCATCCACTCTATTGAACCCAAAATACTTCAACAAACTGCTTCTCAGATGATTCAGTGTTGTGATTACCAGACAGATTGTGCGGCTTTTCTCACTAGTGTCCCACTTTCATTGATGACCTTGGTTTACTGACCAACAGGGCAGCTGCTGTGACCTGTCAGGAGAAAGCCACAACTGCAGATTAAATTACAACATTTGAGGCCACAGCAGTGGGGTTAAGGTACCATATGGTTTTATTTCAGACAACACAGATAAATTAAAACAAAAAAAACATCAGTTTTGATTATTCTCCGCAGTTTGCAGAAGATTACAAGCCTGAGAAGTGCAATTGTGACACCAAGACAGCTCCTCTTCACACCATAAATGTGGACCAGTGCAGAACATGATGTCGTTTCCATCTTTATTTAAAAGCCTCACTCCAATACAATGCTTACATACACTGGATTAGGAAGATCTCACAATAGCCAAAGTTTAGCAGATTGTTTTACTGGGTCCTGTTTCCAGGAACAAAAAGCTGTGTGACTTTATGTCTTTAACTTTGCTTTCCTTGTGCTTGTGTAACAGGAGAGCTCAACAGTGGACATGACTTTTCCCAAGCATTCCATCCTGCAGGCCTTGAGTGTGCTGCTCTTGGCCTGGGTGTTGGTGCGTTGCCAGGCCCTTGTCGAACCAGCGGAAGAGGAGGAGGAAGAGCCCACAAAGGAGGTTGACGTTGCAACAGACGTGACTAAATCCGAGCAGATCAAATGTCCACTGGATTGCAGCTGTACAGCAGAGGGGGCAATCGACTGTGCAGGGGTAGACCTCACGGAGTTCCCCACTGATCTGTCTGATGAAACCCGTCAGCTCTCTCTACAGGTCTGTCACTCAACACACATACACAGCAATGCAGATTTACATTTGCTCAAGAATCTGGTCCAAAACTCTCGTCTGCTGTTGTGTTTACTGTCGTTGTTTTGCCCCCTGATGCTAGAACAACAAGATCGAGGAGATAACTGTGGAGCACATCTCTCATCTGCATCAGCTCGA
Organism: Dascyllus trimaculatus; assembly: GCA_024666655.1. NCBI lineage: Eukaryota > Metazoa > Chordata > Actinopteri > Pomacentridae > Dascyllus > Dascyllus trimaculatus. The sequence goes on from CM045446.1 coordinate 16,793,816, forward strand.
GACTTTTAACCTTCAGAATAACTGGCTCACCACAGATGGTAAACACAGTAAAACAATCTAAACATCAAGCAAGAACCCAGTGTATACAGAGAGAGCAGACTACAGGCATGTTTGCAAGGTTGTTTTCTGAGGGACAAACAGGACTATGAGGTTCTGTTTGTACAAAGTCAGGGTCATTGACTGCCAGGTCAGTTTTGGGCAATTTAAGTTTTACCAGGAGCTATTCTTGCCTTTGTGCTGTTTAGTGTGTGTGTGTGTGTCAATAGTGACAAGTTATTGGAGGAACAATGTCTTCAAATTGCAGCCAACAGTAACAGAGGAAATGTGTTTGTTTTACTCACTGTCTGCTGTTGCCCTGTTCAACTGTTCCTATAACAACTGATATTTGCTCCCAGACTGTTGTCATGTCCAAAAAATGGATGGCAATTGACAATGACATCCAAATCAATTTTCATTTGATGGGAAAGTGTTGTGTTGCTGTATATTCAGTTGTGCAAAGTTTTAAAAAAGTTCAGTGTTTTAATGGGACTCAGACTAATTAAAAGACTAAGTTTTGGAAAAAAAAAATTTTTCTTCTTAAAGGTACAAACTTGAATTCATAAGCAATAAAACACCCCATTAACTCAGTTGAATATTCTCAGAAGCTTTGCTGCTACAGCTTTACTTGGCTTGGTCAGTAGGGAGTCATTCCATGTTTCTCAGTGCCTCTGTTCAACCGATTTATATGGTACATAACAGAAACATGTTCCCCGGCTCTACATTGACTTTATATGTCACAGGCTGTTGTGGGAACTTGTCCAAGGGTTTTTATGTTCCTCAACACTAAGTAGAGTTTGTTCCAATAAAAAAGTAACAATCTTAAGAAAATTTTAAACTTGAAATGGGTCAGATTGTACTCAAACACAAGAGGTGGGTAACACGTGAAAATAGAATATTAAATGAGGAAGTACGGAGCTAAACATAAACTAATTCCAGCCAACTTTAGGTCGATATTGAAGTGACATTACTGATTAGAGATGCAAGTATTTTAACCAGTAGTTAACCATATTAACAATCATAGAAATTAATGCAGTGTCTGTTTTCCCATATGTGGATGATACAGTTTTTAACCTCGGACAAGTTCACCGCAACATTAATTACATTAAGAATTTGAAAAACAGATACACCAGGTTACTGATTTTAAAAATAATGGCTTCATTTAAAATTGTTATTCAACGATTGGCAGCAAAATCAAAGGTATAAAACACAACAAACAAGCTGCAGTCTTCCACAGTAAATAACCTGTAACATTATTAATCTCTTCACAGCGGTTTGATATCAAAATATTCCTCATTGCTGATCTACATGATGCCTTGTTCACTGTAGTTACCATTATTAACCATTAACAGATGTCCACAAATACTGTTGCAGCAAATTTATCAGTCCAGGAAATCTGTCAGTATTTACTGCCACCTTTGAAATACATTTATATTCAGAGAAAAGGGTTGCTGATACTCATCATCACTTTAGTTGGAATTTTGTTAGAAGCTGTAATCGTGGTGCTCCTGCATGTTAGCAGTATTAGCAGCTCCAGCTGCTCTCTGTTGAGAGACTCAGCTCCTGGCTTGCATTAGCATTTCAAAATCATAGCATAGTGTTAGAATTAGCCTCAGGTTGCTAGCTAAACTGCTGCATAGCATCAACACAACTGCCACACTTAGCAGGTAGAGAGCTGGGAGGTGCACTTGTTTCATGGACCCTTATGGGTGGTCAGCAAACACACCTGTAACTCCATCTCAATAAACAGTAAGGCTCAATACCGCCTATTGCGTTTGCATTTAGAGCAAGATAGATACAGTTACAAGTACTACTAGAAGCTTTGTTTAGCAGACCCCAAACACTGTACATCAATACAAACACACCACCCCCACCTTGAAGCATGGTGGTGGCAGCATCATGATGTTTTTAAACGTCTAGGGAAATCCTAGAAGACAACAACCTGATGTAGTCTCCATGAGAACTGCGAATAGGGAGAAGATTTATTTCCCAGCAAGATAATGACCTTAATCATACAGCCAAAGCGATGCAAAATGTTGCATTTATACCACCACTGCTAAAGTCAGTTTACAGGATAGCTAACTAGCTAGCAGCACATTAAATAGCATGCAACGGTCACTTGGTGTGGAATTATTCTTAGTCTTTGACACCACTAGCAACATGCAGTTTGACAATGGCATGAAGCTACAGTGCAAGTTTGTCTCATTCACTGCAGTGTAACACTGGTTCTCTGGCAGCATGAATGCTGCTGTTCAACAAACACAGACACTGATAGGCCTTTTCAAGCAGTTAAGGTTTAAAAAAAGCATTTCAGATATTTTTATAAAGCCCCTTTGAGTCCTATAAATTGTAAAAAAAAAAAAAAAAAAAAAATCCAGACCATTTCAGAGCCATGCAGTGGGCAACTGCCCAGTTGTGGCTTCTCACTGCCATAACAACAGAATCCCAAATAAACACCCAATGACAAAAAACATGTTATCCCTGTTGGTAGCAGCTGTGTGGTCATTTAGCAAAGTGATGCACAGCTGCTGTAACACCTATGTCAGGTTACTATTTTTTACCTCCACCAAGGAGGTTATGTGATGGCCGGCATTGGTTTGTCTGTTTGTTTGTTAGTTTGTTAGTTAGTTTGTTTGTTTGTTTCATTGTTAGTTTGTGTTCAAAATAACTCGAAAAGTTATGGAGGGGTTTGGATGAAATTTTCAGGAAATGTGTGCAATGGGACAAGGAAGAAATGATGAAATTTTAGGAGTGATCTGGAACACCGTCTGGATCCAGGTTTTTTTTTTTTTAATGTAAGTGTAACCAAGTGGACAATTAAATGTGGTTTACTCTGAAAGCCACCAGAGGGCACTCTTGTTTTTGGGGTAACCCCCTGTGACCACATGAGATTTTGGGGCTCCACACACAGACAGTGACAGTGACGGTCTTCTCTTTCTTTCCTGAGTGACATACGCATGGTTGGGCCGGCATTCTTATCTCCAGTTGTCTAAGAAGCTGGGAGGCTGTTAGGAGCTGCTGCGCTACCTGTTCATTAGGTCAGATGGGGTGAAGGCCGCATTGTCGGCAGGACATTTGAACTGTTTGTAACTACATTTGTATCTGTCATGTTCCATACAAAATATATGAATTAGGAGATTGTGTTGGGGGTGGACTGAAGCTCCTTGGCAGAGGTATGCCCTCTCTGAGTGCTTTTCTAGTTTCTAATATTTCTTTTTGTTTTTCTTTGTGTTTGGCTGGTGTGATGTTGCCGACTCACAATTCAGTGTTTTTTGTTTTTTTTTTCAGGCCTTGAAGATGAAGGGTTTGAAATGCTCGAACAGCTGGCTTATTTATACCTGGCAAATAACAAGGTCAGTTATACACTAGACTTTTAAATGTTTGTCTCATTGCTTACCTCAAATCTGCTCACATGATGCAATGGCAAGTTTATTTTTTGTGTCTGCCTCTCTAAATTGTTCCTCTGTATTGTATTCTGACTGACTAACATCAGCTGGCAGAGAGAGGTGGCAGTCTGCTCTCATACAGTCTGTGTGAGCTTATGCTTGTAATCACTTCCAGTATGGCTATGCCAGCTGGTCAGAGCTAAAATGTTACTGACCCTTTTGGACACAGAGAGCGAGAGAGAAAGGATGGACAGATTTGTTTGTGCCTTCACAGGGATGAATAGGCAAACAGGATACAGAAAGAATAGAGGATTTTTAAGTGCTCACTAAGCCTCAAAGACACCCATGCTGCTTTAATCCATAAACCATGTTATAAAGGAGAGAGCTCTAAATGAACATCTAATCTCAGCAATGCTTCTCTTACTGCTGTGTTCTCTGCTGTTTTGTACAATGTGGCGCTGCAGTTTTCAGCAGGGGTGGCTAAAGGGAGAAAAACATTGCTCTTGTGAAGGGCTGCACAGCTTAATATACAGCACCTCTGCTCTGGCAGCACCAGTGGTGGAAGGTAATTCAGTAGATTACTAAGTACTGTACTAAAGTACACATTTCAGGTATTAAATTGGGTATTCCCATTTTATATTACTTCATCCTTCCACTCTACTACACTTCAGAGAGAAATGTTGTAGTTTCTACTGCAATACATTTATCTGACAGCTTTAGTTACTTTTAAAATGAAGATTTGGCACAATAGATTATACAACCAGCTTGTAAACCACATCACGGTGTTAAAGATTGAACCAGTGGGTTCCAACCTTTTTGGACTACATACAAAAAACAGTGTGTGGTCTGGCTCACATTTCCCATCTCTAAAAGTTGTTAACCAAACAGTGATTTTCCCCCTCTAAACTTCTCACATGGTTTCATTTCAATAAATGCTCCAGTGATTCGATACCTCAGCAAAAAAGAGAGAAACAAAAAAACTAAAAACAGATTTGTGGATCAGATTTTATTTTTTCTTCTTTCCTCCCCTAGTAATCATGTTTGGAGCCCTTAAGATTTATCTGCTGCCCCAGTATATAAAAATGTGTATAAAGCAGTTCAAACTTTCTCTTCCTACAACAGTAACATGCTGCTAACACACTGATGCACCACTTATAATAATCTAATAACAATCCAATGATGTCATAAATCCTCTAAGCTTTACAATTAGTACAATAACTAGAGCTCAAATATATAAACTCCTATGTTAGGTACCTAGGAGTTGAGTCAGATGATAAATTATCTTTCAATGCCCGCACCTCAGCAGTTTCTAGCTGTTTTTTGCTCCTGTCATATTTTACTTATTGTGGGCTCATTTTTCAATGCATTATTAAGTCCGCCACCTTTATGGAAACAGCACAGCCATGGCTAAAAGTAGACAGAAGTCGAAATTTTTTTTTGTGCAGTATGACACAGTTATAATGTATCATGAATCAGAAAAAAAAATGTTAAATTTTCTTCTGATTTATTTTGCAAAAATTGAAAAAAACCTGGAATCAACATGTGCAACATTTTTCCAGTTGCCCACAAGTGGAGATACTGGAGAAAATGGGACTCTGCTACTACAACAGTACTACGAAGATATTTTCTGACTTACGTTTTGATTTGCTTCTATACTTGTCTGTTATCTGCTCTGTATAAACACAGCCTGCAATGCAACCAAGTTCTGCTGAACTGCAGGCTGTGTTTGTCTTGACATTATGGTAAAATCAGTGGTTCTTCTTGTTTTTTCAGTTTCTGAGTGACAAATGATATCTATATGGTGAATTTTTTAAAAAGATAACATACTTTTCAAATCTGTTGGTGGGCGAAAGGTTAAAACTCATATTGAGGAACTGACCGAGAAATCTATAAGTAAATTAGGCCTTTTTAAATTAAATAGTGCTTCTTCTTTAGCAGTTTGCAGATTACACAGCAGCATTTTTCTAAGTGTTTGACTATGCAGGTGTAATTTACATACATACTACTGCCTATACTCTCAAATCATTTGATGATGTAGATCAAGTGCCTTTGATATATTACAGACGATAGTTTGAGAACTCATTATTGTATGCTATATGAGAAGGTAAGGTGACTATCACTCATTATTAAAAGGAAACAACATAGGTCTGTTTAATTTACAAAGCTATCCTAAATAAACTACCACTTATCTATTAGCACTTTTAAAACTTTAAGACAGTGGTTCAGTTACCTGTTCAAAAGACTGGAATTCCTTCAATTTTCTAATTATGAATTTGGAATTGGGAAGAACAGCTTTCGTCATTCAAACTGTCAAAGCTTCTGTTGAATCATCTTTCTTATAATCAATGCTCCTGTTTTCTGATGTGTCTGCTTTGTCCTTTTGTAATGTTCATGCTGTAAATCTTTATATATAATTATATATATGTAATCTTTTATATATATATGTATAATTATTTTCATTACATATTTTAGGGCATTGTGAGTCAGAGCTTTGCTTCAACTAGTTTTTCCTTAATTAAATGACAGGTATCAATTAGTCAGTTAATCAGTCAATCAGTTGAGGTAAAAACCAGACTAAACCAGTGCTTTTACTTTGATACTTTAACTATGTTTTGCTGCCAATAATCCTGCACTTTTTCATTAAGGACTTGTACTTGTAATTGAGTATTTTTATATTGCAGTGTTGGTACTTTAACTTCAGTGGAGGATCTGAATAACGTTATCACCACTAGGCAGTACTCGTGTCTTTGAATATGAAAGATTGGCTGTGTCAAAGCAAATGTTTAAGCTTCAAAAAGTCCTCTTACATAAATCACTAGACAGTTTTTGCCAGTGCCTTTCAAACAAGTCTCTAGTTCGGTGTTAAATCACATTCACTACATCAGTGGGATCAGGTTTTTGTTATAATATTCTGTCATGCTTTTTTCCTTGTGCTTGCAGCTCACATATGCACCAAAGGTCCTACCACCCTCGTTGGTTAGTGCTGACTTTGCTGCTAATCAGCTCACGAGGATCTATCCATACACATTTGGTCATAAGCCCAAACTGAGGTACGAATGTATTTGTTTGTGTAAATGTATGCTTCCTGCTTCCCGGAGTTGAATCTTTTAACACATGTCCTGTGGTCATGGCTCGCAGGTCTGTGTATCTCCACAACAACAAGCTGACTGATGCAGGGCTTCCTGACAACATGTTCAATGCTTCTGACAACCTGGAGATCCTCACCATGTCCAGCAACTTCCTGCGGGTTGTCCCCAAGAACTTGCCCTTCAGTCTTTACCGCCTTCATCTGAAGGTCTCGTACCTGCAGCACCTCCTAATATTTAGAGAATATACATGAATTTTATACAGTTTATATATTTTTATACATGAATATGGTTACTATGACAACATGAGGACTGTTGCTGTTACAGAACAACAAGCTGGAGAAAATCCCGGCAGGGGCCTTTGACAACTTGTCCAACCTCAGAGAGCTGTATCTCCAGAACAACCTCCTCAGCAATGAGGGTATGGACAACGAGACTTTCAGGTAGACAAAAATCTCACAAATTCCAGCAATAAACATATCATTATCATCTTATTGCAGTTGCTTGTTTTTTGGGTTTTTTTTTTGTCTGACAAGATATTTCTCTTTTTTTGTAATCATCCTAGTGAGATATTCTAACTTGTTACTGAGATTTTCTGACTGGTTCTGAGTAACTGAGCACTGTTACGAAAATGTCCACTTCACCGAAAGAAACAAGCAAGCTTACCTTATTACATGATCCAAATCTTTGGCAAAACCATCCATTTTTAGTGTGTAGGTTGCTACTCTTGCGCTGATGTTGTTGTTGTTGTTCCCAATAGCTAAGGGGATTTTGAAAATGGTTACACACAGATAGGGGAAGGGGAGAAGAATACAGTGTCTAATGCGTGGCGAACACAGTAGATTTATACCAAACATCTGCATTACGTGAGAGCAACCAGCTAGCTATCTGCACACAGCACTCCCTCTGTAAATGGGAAACAAACAAAGTAACACAACACTATGATGTGCATGTTATACCTATACAAATATCTTTTTTCGCAGACTGACTGTACTAGTTGTAAGATATCTGTGGGTTCCCTGAGACTAAATGTTTTTTACTTGTTTTTAAAATTCCTGCCATGTGAAGTTTTCTTGTTGTGTTTATAGATAATTTTGCCTATTGTCAATATATATTTTCCTTATTAAATTGCTTTTTCCAGTTCTTTTGAGAGCCATGTTTTTGCAGTTTAAAAACAGAAAAGCCTTACTTGTACAAGCATACACAAGTCAAAAGCTGCAAAGACTGAGTAAAATCTTATGTTGAGCAATCACACAATCACACAGCACAGGAAGCAACTGATTTGAGAAATTCCTCTCCTTCTCTTTCCGTAGCCAACTGAGCAGCCTTGAGTGTCTGGACTTGTCAAATAACAACCTGAGCATCGTTCCTAAGGGTCTGCCTCGCAATCTTGTGCTGCTACACCTGGAGAAGAACTCCATCCAAAGCATCCCTGGAGATGCTCTGACTTCTGTCAGAAACCTGGAGTACCTGCTCCTCCACAATAACAAGCTCCGCTCCCGTTCTATCCACCCAGCTGCATTCCAGGTCAAATACATTTTTTTCCCACTTCGTCTGTATTTTGCAGGAAAACATTCCTGTATAAAAAACATCAATGTTTTCTTTTAGTGATGTTGAATTGTAAAGACAGACTGGAACAGATGATATGAACAGCTGCCAGTCAGTGGATCGCATCTTCATTTTAAAATTTGCATTTTCACCAGGGTCTGAAGAAGCTGCACACTCTGCACATGTACAACAATTTGCTGGAGCGTGTTCCTAGGGGCTTGCCACGGCGAGCCAAGACCCTAATGTTGCTCCACAACTCTATTTCCGAAATTGGCCGCAACGACCTATCCTTGCTGTACACCTTGACAGAGCTCAACCTCAGCTACAACAAGCTGACCAGCCCCAAGATGCACCGCGAGGCCTTCAGGAAGCTGCGCATTCTGGAAACCCTGGACCTGTCAGGAAATGGCCTTTACACGATGCCCCTGGGTCTTCCTCGCAGTCTGCAACTGCTTGAAATCAAAAACAACCAACTCAACTCCATACCAGATGGTGCACTGACCGGCATGGAGAAGCTACGGAAGTTGATCTTGAGTGACAACCAGCTGAAACTGAACTCGATCTACCAGGGAGCCTGGATGGAGCTCAGTGCTCTCACAGTAAGTGGCTGGCTGAGACACAATCAGATGTTTTATAGCTGTGGTCCAGTGCATGAATAACCTGGACATTTAAGAACCTTGTGAGGTTTGGTTCTAGATTCTTCTTCCACTATTTTACAGCCCAGCATGTTTCAGATAAATGCAACTGAATGGGCAAACTCAGGACAGAGTTGATCATTTTTAAGCTAATTAAAGAGGTTGAGGTCAGTGGCATTTTTTTAAATGGTGGAGCAAACTTGCATACACACACAATTGGTGAGAGGTCTGTAGGTCCTTGTGCGTCTTTCATGCATTTTTTTCCAAAAACTGTATATAAGAGATGTATATTGTGATGGTAGGATTACCCACTGGTTTGTGGACTCCCGTTTTAAAGTCTCGAGTTTGGCATTTGGCCGATGTCATCTTGGTCTTTTAAAACCAGTGTAACGAGCAAGCAGTGAAACTAACTGGAGAACCCGAGGACACTACACATGATAACACAGTAGCTACCTGTCAATCAAAAAGTATAAAATATATCCTGCTTTTACAAAACAAACACCATGCTGTACTTAAAGCGTCCTTAAATTAGCAAGTGAGACCATAAATTCTTTTGGAAAATGTTTACTGAGGTAACAATCATGATCAACAGACAAAATCAGTTCTTGCCGTGGAAAAGGGCTACTGTTTGCATATATCAGTGAAAATGTTCCGGTATGTTCATTATTCATTATACATCTTGTCATTTCAGACACTAGACCTGTCTGGCAACCAGCTGTCACACATCCCCTCTGACCTGCCGGAAACCCTGGAGTACCTTTACCTGCAAAGTAACCGCATCTCCAGTGTTCCTGCTTCAGCTTTCGAAGGCACTCCGAACATCAAAGGCATCTTCCTCCGGTAAGAGGCCCACAGACCACCTCTTATCAATCGTAGTTATTAGGTTCAGTCCTTTACTAGTAGTTGTCATATCTTTATCATTAACAGTTATGAAACTCACCACTTGATTCACCCTTTGCAATTCACACAAGCAGTTTTACTTTGTCTGCATGACTCATTGAGGGATAACAGGAAATCTGTTGAAAGGGCACAAATGCTACAAAAGCTACAAATGATCCCTTTTCAGGTTTACTAATCTTCAATAAGGAAGTTAGCTCAGATGAATTTTAGGGACAATAACGGAGAATGGAATCGTGTTCACAAAATAAATTTCAAGGAATACATTTGTTAATGTTTTCATAGGAAATATGTAGTTTATTCATGACATAATCCAATTAGCCAACCATGGCAGCAGTGCAACACTAAATCAATGCAGATGCAGATCTGGAGTTTCAGATAATGTCCACATTGAACAACAAAAGGGAGAAAAATACAGGATAATGCACCAGAGCTTTGGAGGATGACAGTGAGTTTAGTGCCCTATTAAGCCAACTGTTTTCAATTCAGTGGAACACCTTTGGGATGTGGGAGATCGGGAGATTTTCAGCCTAAGCGTGCAGCCGACAAATCTGCAGAAATTATGCCTGGAGCAGAATCTCTACAACATATTGGAATGTCAAGACCTGAGGCTGTTTTGAAAGCAAAGTGGGGCTTGCTTAGTTTTTGTATGGCATTCCTAATAAAGTGATTTTATAAGTAAACTAAAATGGCTCTTTAATAAGCCCATATCTTTTTTAACAAGTTTCTTAAAATTTTTCATCATCAAGAATGTTTTCAGATTTCAAGAACTCTTTGTTATTTAAGAGGCTGATTTAAAAGAAGAGAAACATACCATTTGTACTGCGCCTGACCCTGCTATTTATTTTATCTGCTCCAGTGCTCTTACCTACCTTTTTTATGTTTTTCAGACAGAAATTATATTGAATCTCAGATAAAGCAGTTCAAGTCAATTGCCAGCTGTCCATTAGAGATCTGTGTCTGACTCCAAGCTATTCATTTCTTCTTACCTCCAGCATTTTTCTTGATTACTGCAGAGGCAGTTTTGTATATCCTCTTCAATGCAGACCTTTTTTCTCAAAGCAAAATGTTTAAGTTCCTTTCAGAGCCATGTTTGTCCCAGTGAGCACCAACTAGGATTTTCAAGCAGATAAAATGTGGTTATTACATCAACATGCCACATACGTACAAATTTGTTTTATCATTTGGATAATTTGTGTAAGTTGTAGGTTGAAAGATAGATGATAAAAACAGTGAGAAGACATTTCACATTGCACTTGTCTATGAAATCTGATCTATATAAAGAATTAATATCAACACATTTAATGCTTATTATGAAATTTCATAAATATAGGAACACATAGCCTGTGTTGCCATCAGAAACCTTCCAGAATGTGATAATAGTAGCAGTTGTATGCAGTAATATAAAGTAATCTTCACTATTGCAAAACTTTATCTTTTGACGCTGTTGTGAAAAGTCTTTTTGCCAGTGACCATACTTGGTTTGGCTCTTCGGGTAAAAGGGAATCACCATAGTGTGACAGTTAACAGCCTACAGGAACTAATACTAATACAGTGGCAACAAACCATACTAGTCAGTTCATCATTGTTATACCAGGATAGTGCAGAAAGACAGATCAATCTGTGCAATCAAAGCACCACTACAGGACAAGGGCACTGTCCTCACTCCACATCTGGATCTGACATTTCTGGACTCCCTTACTGGAGCCATAGAATAAGTACAGAGTCCTGCACATGCAAAGTGCTGATAACTCACCCTGGGGTCATTGTTCAAAGAGATTGAAACTAGAAAACAACTCATCAGGTTTATTGTTCTCTGACCATGGCAGATAAGAGAGACCTTTATCCTTGGTAACTTTGCTTACGACTGTGACCCTGCGGCTCAGGTGGTAGAGGAGGTTGTCCATTAATCGCAAGGCTGAACTCAAAGTTGCTCGTAAGGTCAGGCAGCACCTTGCATGGCAGCTCTGTTAGTGTGTGAATGTGTGTGTGTGCCACTAAGGTAGAAAGGTGCTAAATAGTTGCAGACCGTTTACCTGTAGTAAATGATATCCTGATATCACCCCTCCTTCCTCTTTTCTCAGCCCATAAAGATATGAAGACACGGGCCTCGTTTTTAAAGACTGTTCAAAGAGGGAAATTTAGCACTTTTATTTCACCTCATTGTCTGTATAAAATATATGAACATGAAACTGTTGGGTATTGTTGTTAGCTTTAATCTAGCAGCAGAGTCAGATCAGATCAACAGAGCCAAATCAAAATCTGTGTAATATGAACAGCCAGAAAGGCAGGACAATGGTGTGACTTTTTGATGACACTATGTATTTTGAATTGAAAATCTCTGGAGAAACAGTTAGCAGCCTACAGGAACTAATACGCTATTGCCTAAAATGTCTGCACATTGGGAAATCTGGGAGGTCAAAATCACTTACCGTATACTGAGAATGATAAACTATTTATATTTCTGAGAGGTATTATCAGGATCTCTGTTTAAAAGGGGCTACAGAGCACCTGCTGTCAGATCACTACATGAGATCTAAGCAACACAGTTTATCACATTTTAAAAACAGTGTAAAAATGAAGTTTCTGGTTTTATGATTGACATGTACCAGACTATTTCTTTAACAAGTGCAGGTACTTCCCACATTAACTCACTGTTGGCTTTAAATTTAACTTTCAGCTAACTTTTCTAATGTTTCAAACTTCACTTACAGTCATTCAAGAGATTCAGGTTTCAGTGAATCTTTTACAGAAACATCCTTTGTGTTCTGGTCTGTTACTAATCGGTAACATCTACTGTGTGTTGGACATTCTGACTGAGCTTCATTTTGCAGAGTACTGCCTCCCGCGATCTATCTTGTAGGCATTCAGCAAATTTTCCTCTTTATTGCACATAGTGCAGGCTTATACTCACAAGCCCTGCAGCTGAAAGCAGTGTTCTGACAAGAGTAAAGAGCTTTCGCACATGCGCTTTCAAGGCTTTTGTTCTGTTTGGTTTTCAGGCTGACCTCAACCTTGCTCCTCTGTGGCTCGTGTTTACAGGACTTGACCTCTTCCAGGCTGTTGTTCTCAGCTGCTGCCACATTTCTTTTTCAGTTTTTTTTCTCCATGAAAATCCCCTACAGCTGGGATCCTTTGGCCAATTTAGAGCCGCTGGAATGCTTGCGTCAGTGGGGGGAGTGGAAGGAGGATTTATGCATGTGTGTGTGTGTTTGTGTGTGTGTGTACATTACCGACTGCAATTGCATTGCATGTTGGCTAGTTGTTAAAGTTCATGGACAACATGTGCAAGTGTTTTAACTGATACATGCGAGTACATGCAGTTGATTCCAGGCATTTTGGAAGTGATTTGATGTAAAGTCAGTCAACACCTTTGAGTTTGTTGAGAAGTGGTGCATTTGAGTCATACATGCTCAGCAGATGGGTCCTGCTACATGATCCCTGAGTGTACAGAAGCTGTCTGATGCTCAGATTTGTAACCTTCTGTCTGTTAACCGTCTCCTTTGCATGAAGGATTTTTGCTTTTAGCCTCTGAAAGCCTTGTCATCAGAGGTCAGCTGAGGAAAATACACCTTGCAAACGTGCCTCTGTTTTTTTTTTTTCCTTCAAAGGTTTAACCGTCTGTCTGTGGACTCCGTGGATGAGAGCTCTTTCGCACACCTGTCCAGCTTACAAGTGTTGGACATCGGCACAGGAAACGCCGACCTCCCCTTTAAGAGAGAGGATGGCGATGAGATGCTGGAGGAGGAGGAAACATAAGATACGCTCAAATAAACTGACATTGGGCTGCTTTGTGTTGATGACAGAAAGGACTTTTAAAAGGGAATGAACCTGTGAATGTCAATTTCCAGGTCCATTCTTGTATCGTGCCGAGTTTCAGAGTCACGTATTTCTGGTGCAGGATACCGGATGAAGTTGCTTTAGTTTCCATTTGTTGGGCTGGTTAGAAATGCATATCTTTTTGTCTGAGCTTTAATATTTGTTTTTGACGACTGACATGAAACATTGATCATTTAATTGTGTATGTTTATTCTAAAAATTCATTCAGAGAAGCCAATGTGAAATTTGCCATGTAAATGTTTCTGAATCGATATCGATAGATTTTGCTCACACTGTTACCTGCTTTCATTTTCTAAATCGCTGCCTTTACATTTAAAAATGATTTTACTGGTGACACTGTGAAACAAATTGTCACAAGAGTGGCAAAATCAGCAGCGTGAGTCCCACTGAACAAACAAAGCCACAATAATTAATCCCAGCAACAAATGTGCTCAAATAAGTCTGCGTTTCAGTGCTTGTATCTTTGAACATATCACTTGTTTTGTAGATACTAGATTATTTTCTATTTTAGCAGATGCAATCTAGAACCATCCAAAAATCTCAAGCATGGCTCTTCCTTCGCCAGACTCCACATCTCCCCCAAATATTATGAGAATCGGCTCAGTAGTTTTCCCCTAATCCTTCTGAGAGGCAGAAAAAACAACAAATGGTAATGAAAACATAACCTCCTTGGTGAAGGTAATGATATAGAAAAGAAAGAATTACAAAAAGCAAAACCTGGAAACCTTGGGAAAGCTTTAAAGATATAATTCCTAAGATCCTTATTAAATCAAGTATAATTGAGATCTTTTAGTAAATGTAGAAACTTACTGAATTTGTATTCTGGAACTGTGGTTACCGGCGGAGCTTACTTTTCCCACATAGAATACAGATTGAAGGTATCCTGTGGAGTTTTTCTGGAAACAGCCAAGCATTGTGTTTGTATCCCATTTTAGTAACCAAATCACATCCTTGAAGCCTAAATAATGTGTTGAATGCATCTCCGTCCTTCCTTCCTTCCTCATAAAACATTTATCAAGCCAGTGTTCAGGCATTTTAAATTCAGCATTGTTTCATGTTTATTCAATACCAGTCTATTCTTTTCATGCTTTTGGTGGTTGGATTAAGGCCAAATATTAATCAAAGGTCAAAACCCCCACGGGGAACCTTTGAATATGAACGCACAAGAGATTCACAGGAAATTATGCGTAAACATATTGAACGTGATACAAATAGTTTTACTTTACTTAGTTTTACGTAACAACTGATGTTGAGCTCATTTGAATTTCATTAAACACTCCAAAGCTGACATAGTAGTTATTCTCCCTCTATTATCCACTCAGAGCATGTTTGTTGCCCCCAGTGATCAATACATGCATCATTTTGTTTGGATGTCTTAGACTTGCTGCTATACCAGAAAAAAATCAGCCGAAACCACAGATTGTATTTAAAGATGGTCGTAGCCTTCGAGTCTGAAAAGTGAAGCCAACTTAGAAGTGCCTTAAACCTGCATTCTTTCTGATGGCCAGCAGGGGGGTGACTCCTCTGGTTGCAAAAGGAAATCAAATCGTACTTAAGTCTAGAAAACAGCCCTGTTTCAATTACATTTTTAAAAATGCATTAGAAAAACTTACTGCAAATAATGGTCAATGGGAATGGGAAAAAAACTCCCCCAATTTTGCAAAAAGTTTTACTTATTTAAGGTGTTTTTTTAATCTTTAAAGGGCTTGATGCGGGACGTAAACACCTTTTTTTGAATAAACACTGGCACAGCAAACATTCAGCTTACTTAATTGATCAGCTCTTACCACGTCATTCATTGTCTTCATCATCGGACAACATGAAACATCGCTGATATCAGCTAATATGAAAAAATATTTACAACTTTCCTTGATTTAAAAAAAAATCCTGAAGATTTCTCTCTATTTTTCTCTGGCAGAGGGCCAAAGATTTGTCTGTTTCTTTTTTTGTCTTTGAGGTATTTTAGTGGTTGGTAAACAACTAGTTTTGGCAGCTTTTTCTATTGTTTGTTACAGCCTTGTGTTACGTATATAGCGCCACCTTTTGACAACAGTATGCAGCCTAGTTTAATTGCTCCAAAGCCGATAATAGAAACAAGTCTGATGAGCATTTTCTACAAAATTTCAAATGTTCACTTTAAATTGTGCTTAACAAATATATGGAAACACAGCTATTGACCCTATTTCTCATTTTGTTTATGATATCAGTTAACTATTGAATTTATTGTCTCAGTTGCTAGCTTCAAGTCATCTTCAATGCAACATTATTTATGGTTCCATTTTGAGTAAAAATAAAAGATAAAGCAGAGTGTGCTTTATAGTGAGGCTGTCAACCCAATATGATGACAGTCAAATGCCAAACTCTTCAAAACAATAGTTCACAAACCAATATGTGACGTTACCGTGGCTACATCCGTCTTTCTGTACAGTCTTTGGTAGAAACTGAAGTCCTAAGAAATTTAATCTTAGGCTTTAAATGCTTAGTACTTTTACTGATGTATTATTTGAATTATTAATCAAAATTATGTCTTTCCTTTGTCATTTGACTGAAATTTCCTGGTCAGGTTGAGCGTTAAAGATGTAGAAAAGCAACATCAAAATGCAGCCAGTGAGTTGTTTTAATGACAGCAACCCTTCGGAAAGCCACAATTTACCAACAGTGTGGATAAATGTGTACATCAGTACTTTTCTGTAATTATGTCGTTATGTGTTTGTGTATGTAATATTCCAAACACAAAAGCAACATTAACATATCTGAAGCTTCAATCCATCAGTCCTCCTTCAGTCTACTCTTGTTTTCTAAATAGAGAGCCATTATTTTTATATTGACATTGAAAATACTCCTATAACACTCACTATGTTGCTATGAATACAATGCCAGAGTCACATACATCAGTATTGTGTTTTCACATACAGTATACAGCCATTGAACACAGCAATAAATTATTTGAAAAGGCTTAAGAAGACTGTGCGTTTTCTAACTGAGCAGCGTTTCTGCAGGTTCTCCCACACTGGGCAGTGACGTTAATTGTTTCATTTGACTGCTACATGCAGCTTCTGCACATGTCACATCCAAAACCTTAAAAGAAAAAGCCAGATACCGTTGAGACAAAAATAAAACACATTTCAGAATCTGTTTTCTTCCCATGGGACAAATACTGTTTGTCGAGAAGTGCACTGAAACCTCTGGCAGTCGCTGTGCAAGGTGTTGACAACATGGTTGGTGAAATGGCAAAACACGAAACCTAGTATTTGATGAGTAAAATGCACCTTTATGTGACAAGAGGGAAATGTACTGTTGAGGAATCTAACCGTTTACATTTGAAGGATAGGTTCAGATTTGTTCAAGTCTGTCTTTATACAATACTTAAATGCTGTAATAACTCCTGATCTGGTCAGACTGGCTATTAAATCATCGCTTTCTACTGTGGTAGAACTTTAAAGGTGTGTTCAGACAGAGCAAATGTTAAAAGTGGTGTTATTATTTATGAAGTCAATGAAAAGAAGCAAGTAGGTGCAAGTATATGCAGATTTTCCAGTGAGTGGTGCGAACAGCATGACAACATTTCAGCATAAGTTATGTCGGTTTAAAGTTGAACAAACAATCCTAGAGCCAGTGTTGTATGTACCAGAGCCATAAAATATTGTATTTTGAGGAAAATTTGATTGAATCAAATTTTAATTATGCTCATTTCAGTTACTTGTATTGGAGTAGACTGTGTAGTGTCTTCATAAGGTGGTGGTGTAGGTTATGTTACACATTATTGCAACTGTTCAAAAAACTCAAACAAGAAACAAATAAAACCAGTTTCCTTGTCCTTATGTGACATGAAAATGTAGAGAGGTATTCGGGCATTGTTTTCAATGGAGCAAGTTATAATTATTCTGTCATGTCAACCAATATCAGCCATGTTTCGTGCTGTCTGGACACAAACACAAGCAGAGATGCAGAAACAGTGGGTCAGCATGGTAGTTAAATGTTTACTTTGTCAAAAACATGTTCAAAAAAGGTGTTTCCATCTTCTATGAAGCATCAACGTTTTTACAAGAAAGTCAAAAACTGCTGTAAAATTGAGGAAGTTTTTCCAAATTTTGCTATTTCCATTAACTTTTTCTAATTCAATACTTCATAATGCACATAAGAATATGTTACAGAAACATGACCACTGAGCAGTTGAGCACTAAACATTGGGGTCCATTTGGAGGAAAGGGTTTGGTTTTTGTCCTCCATAGTTACACTGAAGTTGCGTTTGACCACAGTCATTTAGATCCATTATAGACAGGATGAAGATCTGAACCCATCCTTTAAGTATTGCTTGAGATAACACCAACAAATACAGTAGAAATGCAAAAACTGGGCAGTAACCTCATGTTTTATGGATGTAGAAATGTTAAGATCTCCCGTTTGATGTGGTGCCAACTGACAAACACTTAAATTAAACTGCCAGTGGTTGTTTTTAGGCTGCTCATGTGCCAGAAAGCTTAATGAAATCAAGTGCTCCTGCGGCTGTTCAAATACATGAAACCATTCGAATCTCTGTTGTGTCCACATGTCAAACGTGACCACAGGGAAGGGGGAGTTTCTGATCTTCTGCTTCATTGCCTCTTCGCCCCTCATCGCCGTCAGCCTAGCACCACCAGCGTTGTTAAGGCAAAATTGAACAGTTAGGGCATTTCACTTCTCACTTCATTTAACGCCTCATGATCTCTCAGCTCTTCCAATCCTGTCTTGTCTCTTGTGACGCAAACACATGGCTGCTTGCAGTACAGAAGTATAAAATATAATAAACACTTGTCTTAATAACTTGTTGCACACTGACAAAAAAAATTAGAAATCATATAAAATGTAGATATCAAATAAAAATCAGTTAATTGATAACTAGTGCTCACACCTGTGTTCGTTGTGAGTCTTTAGTGTGAGTTCATTCTGCAGGTCCAGAAAAGGATCAGTTTTACGATTGGAATCATGAGCCACCATCACTGTCCAGTCTGGTTTTGCTGCTGCTAATCAACTGCTTTGCACTCAGATGCTCCTCGTAGTTTTCAGGACGCCTCATCACGGAAACGTTCTGACTACAACAAGCTGAGAGACACAGATGAACTTCTCCAAACTACGCAAGTGTCCTTTGCTCCCGTCATCATCACAACTACACAGACAATCCACTAAAACTTTGCGAGGAGGCTATACGTTGGTCTCAAGGCCATTCATGTCAATGGTGCAGTGTTCTTTGCTCTTCTTCAGGTGCCTCGGAGGAACCGGAGGCTTCTTTCTGTCTGAAAGCGGCCGAACACCTTCCTCCAGCTGCATGAGACGGGCCACGTCGGGAGGGACGAGCTCGTGTTTGGCCCCCGAGGAAGGGGGCCGGTAGTTGCCGTTCTTGTTGTGGCAGTTCATCAGAGGTGGGGTGCTCACTGTCGTTTTGGTCTCACAGATCAAAGGCACCTGGGGGCCAACAAGATATTTAGAGTTCAAAAAATGATGCAGGGACCAATTCATTTTTATTTTTGTGGTCTTTTCCCATGACTAAAATACAAACATTTTCCTTTTTCTAAAGGTCTACTATTATTGAGTGTTTAGAAATAGCTCTGACATTATAAGACACAAGTAGCGTGTGGTTTTCAGCCTCAGGCAGCATTGACAGCACACTGGGGGACCAACCTGTGATCAATCAGCTTGACTCTTAAGTTTTTACATTTTTTTTGTTGACAATTTCGAGACTGAATCCATGATTACGACTCACCCCATCTCCCTCTTTCATGAAGTCCTTCCTGCAGATGTGCGCCATGATGCCTGTGGCCAAAGCATCTCCCATCACGTTCACCATGGTGCGGAACCTGTCTCTGTTCAGAGGAGGACATTTGAGGGAGGATTTTAGACAAATGAAGATTTTTTGCTATGCCATGATTAGTTTGGATCCTTGAGAACACTCACAGAGCCCAGTCTACTGCAATGATGAGGGTGATGTCATCAGTCGGCAACCCAACGGATGTTAGCACTATCACCATGGTGACCAGTCCGGCTTGTGGTATACCTGCTGCACCGATGCTGGCTGCAGTGGCTGTGATGCTGGATAATAAACAAATACAAGATGTGATTAATTTAATATCAACTGCAGAGAAAAATGTGACTACTGCAGTGGCGGTGTCACTTAAACCCCACTATGGGCTTTTGTCAGAAGAACAGGTTAGGTTCAGTCTCACAGAAGCTACCACTTCTGCAGTTCTCTCCTATGCTCCTGCTGCACTCCAGCCTTTAACTTTTCCTTCAATTCTGTGCTTCAGTTCTAATAATGCAGGCAATACCTTCCTATACCCAAAGCCACAATGTAATATCTCAAAATGTCTGACTTTGGTAGTATCAAAAAACAACTCTCTGGCAGACAGCATTTCACCCCGAAAACCCCCCACCTTACATGACCACATACCACATAGACAAATAAAATTAATTTAAAAAATGAATACAACAGCGTTGGTGGAAACGTCTAACAAAAGTCGAAAGACTCTCCTGCTCTTCCTGATATGAACCAACATGCAAGAAATTATGAAAATAAAAAAATAAGAAATTGAGAGTAATATGACCCTGCAAAATCCCTACAGTGTTAACTGATTAATAAGCAGTGTGTTAAACCCTTGGAAGTAATATAAATTAATGTGTTTTTCATGATTAATAATGCTGCTGAATTATTTTGACCGATGTTCAACTTGCATGCCTGTAGCAACTGTATAATAAAAAATAAATATATATATATTAAATAATATACTTTTACATAAACAGCATTTCAAATATGTTTTGTAGCCCTGAGACTGGATACTGGATGCAACCTGTGGATGTATTATCAGCTCACTTGATTAATTATTACTCACCTGGTGCATAAGTTTGTGAAGTTTTGTAATTTCAGCGGATGCTTCAGCATTGTGTGGACCACCGTACATGTGCATTAATGATTCCCTCACTGTCCCCATCTACACGTTCTTGCTCAGCCCATAGACTTTAGATTATGAATGCACCATGAAAATAAAACTTACATCTCTAGACTAAAAGAAAGTTTGAGAATTTCATTTTAATAAATTAAAAGAAATCATAACAGAGTAGTAGAGTATGCTGTTTGGGGCTGTAGCAGATTTTTTTTTCAGCAGCAAGACTGAGTCTAACTCTTTTAAAGAGCCTGTATTTTGCTGTGTGTGTTTCTCCTTTTCCTTCAGTGTGTTATATGCCTTTTTTAAGTGACTTCGAAAGATCTGTAACATATTAGCATGATGCCATACTAGCGGATAGTTTGGC
Source organism: Dascyllus trimaculatus (assembly GCA_024666655.1). Taxonomy (NCBI): domain Eukaryota; kingdom Metazoa; phylum Chordata; class Actinopteri; family Pomacentridae; genus Dascyllus; species Dascyllus trimaculatus. The sequence goes on from CM045446.1 coordinate 16,814,525, forward strand.
ATGCTCTTCAACAAAAAACAAGCAGCTTCCGTTCAGTCCACCATTGTTCCCTTTCAAGAGCCACTTCTGCTATGGGTACATTCCTACACTCACAGATCTCAGGTTAAATTACTTAACCAGCATTTCCTCCCTTTTGTCAGGCCAGCTGACCAATCAGAGCAGACTGGGTCTTAAAGAGGCAGGAGTGAAACAATGTTTCCCCAAACATTTAATTATAAACCTGTAAATGTGCAGAATGTGGAATATTCATACAAATGAAATTATTTTGTATTTAATTAAACGTAACCAAAGCAACAACAACAACAAAAAAAGCCTGAAAGCATTGTAGCTGCTCAATTATTTGACTCTGGGAGTAACTGAAGGATACTTGGATGACCATACAAACATTTTTACTCATATACTTTTCATATCTATAAATATGCTACTCAGCTGCTACACTGTAAGCGCACAAGATAGGCCCATTTTGGCTTGATCTGTAATGTGCTTGTGTGGAATACCTAGAAGTCGATTTTCTGTGCATGTGTTGAAAGGGTCCTCCAAGCAGAATAGAAAGTAGTATAATACAGCAGTTGTGCTGCTGTGGTGTTGTCAACATGTGCATCCGCAAAGGAGAATAACCAGACCCTATATAATATTTTTTCCCTCTGTTGTCCGTCTTTGATACAAAAAACCCTGAGAAATCCATATTATGGCAGACTAATTAGGCTAATTAGAGAAGTGACATGAAATTAGGTACTTGTGCCTATGAAAGGGTTTTCGCCTCTTATTGTTTCTGAACATTGGGTTATGGTCAAGATCATCTGAGTGCAGTGAATGTGTCTCATTTGACTGTAGTATAAAGACACCTGTATCAGGAAGGTCTAGTCATAGGCGAATCAGTACTCGTGGCTATAACTAAGAACAATCCAGGCAACTCTGTGAAAATGTTATCAGAAGGCATAAGTTAGAAGATGGTTATGAGAAAATTTCCAAGTCACTTAATCTACCTTTGAGTGCAGTTAAATCCATTATTGAGGAATGAAAGGAATAGGGCACATGCGTAAGTCTGCCTAGAGAGCAGGCCATACTCAAAACCTGAGTGACTGTACAAGAAAGAAGCTAGTGAGGGCGGCCACCAAGACACCTATGACTCCTCTGAAGGAGCTATAAGCTTTAGTGGCTGAGATGGGAGATACTGTGCATACAGGTTCTTCAGCAGTCAAAGCAGAAGATTATTTTATTCTGAGGAGACCAAAAATGAGCTTTGTGGCCGTCAAACTAGACGCTTTGTTTGGTGAACAGCAAACTGTGCACATCATCACAACACACCAACCCCAATGTAAACCATGGTGGTCAACTTGATGCAGTCTGTAAGAGAGCTGCGACTTGGTGGAAAATTTGTTTTCCAACAAGATAATGGACTGAAGCATACAACCAGAGCTACACAGACATGGTTTAAAGACATCAAGGTGCTGGAGTGGCCAAGACCTCAAACTAATTGAGAATTTGTGGGAGAACTTGAGAAGAGCTGTTCACTCATGATCCCTGTGCAGCTTGACAGAGCTTGAGCAGTTTTGTAAGGAAGAATGGGGCAAATTACAGTGTCCAGATGTGCAAGGCTGATTTAGATCTGTCCACACAGGCTCAATGCCGAAAGCCAAAGGTACATCTGCCCAATACTGACTTGTAGAAATCAGTTTTTACTTTGACATCAAAGTGTTGTTTTTGTAAATTTTTGCCAAAAAAAAAATCCCGATTAAGGGGCGGCCATATATCTGACTGAGTTAGGGTGGTACCACGTAGGCGCAGCTCACCAGCAGTGGTCGTGAGTTCGAGTCCGGCTCATGACCCTTTGCTGCATGTGTCTCTCTATACCCTCTTTCTCCCTATTATTAAAATTGAAAAACGCCCCCAAAAAATATTTTTAAAAAATCCAAGTTAAATTGACCATGATTTAAAGGGAAACCTTCAAGGGGCTGAATACTTTTACTAAATGAGAAGCACCCACCGCTTTCAATGATGAATGTTTAATTTGTCTACAAAGTAAAACTTGTCATACCATCAGAATAATTTGAAAGATGTTTTTAGACATAGTGGCTGTAAGTGGGAAGTAATTAAAACTGATTCACATGTTGGTCTCTGGCAGCACGTCAGGTGTGATGGATTCTTAATGAGCCTCAAACATAATTTAAACCTGCTTCAGTCTTGATGTTCTCACAGATTTTATTGAGCTGCCCTAATTTCCCTGTGGGTTGTTTCGATGAACTCCTGCATCAAACAAACACACTTTAGAATAAATTACTGAACAATTGTCTTGCTTTAATTTATTCTTGGGATGGAATCTAAAGGTGAGGCTTGCCCCACGATACAGGCTGATCACAATTGAATAAACTAGTGATGTCTCTCTGGCAACTGTTCAACTTCATCCTGAGAAGCATCCTATGTGATGTGAAATGAGCAAACTGCCTGTCGGTCCATCTGATCTCTGGTGCAGATCCAGAGGTTGAGGATGGGATGATCCAGCACTCATCACAGAGAGAGGGTGAGCTGGGGGTTGGGGTCAGAGGTCCGGCAGTGGCGTGACTGGGATATGGTGCATTATCGAGGCCACATGGCTCTTTTCAGAGAGAGATTAGCGGATATTTTCAATCTACAGTTACTATATGGCATTATATATAAAAACACATAGTGGCAAATGGAAGGCAGGTTGACAAATGCTCCTGAAAACAGCGCGTCAGCAGCAATATTCCAGTCAATAAAAGCCTCGAATGAAAAGGTCTCATTACATGACAGAACAGACTGAATATGAGAAGACAGTTTTTCTGGAAATGAGGTTTGGAAAAGTGGTCTTAAATTTGAGGTCTACCATTTTTTTGCTTATTTGGCATAACCAAATGGAAAAGCCTATAACTGAAGAATTGTGAGGCCAAAATGCATGTGAGAGGCTTCATTTGAAAGTAACATCTTGTAGTTTTCTGTAAATGTGCTCGCTTAATGTGTTGCTAAAACACAGCCAAATACACATCCGTTTAAACATGGCTCAAAAAGCAGTTTTTGTTCTTATCTCTAATACAGTAAGCAATTTTTCAATAACAATTTAATGCCAGATGTGTGCAGTGCAACACAACCCTTCTACATCTTGTAAACTACACCTGCATAAAATTCCACACCTCCAAGCCTAGCTATATGGGAACTTTTTAGTTTGTGGTGTCACTGGTGTTTCTGAACGTTTCAAAAATGGCTACCAACTGTTTTTACTCAGTCTTGTGACACTGGATAACAAAGTGGAACATTTTGATGACTACAACATCTTTTACAGTCATTCAAATATTGTTTAGTTGGGCTTTTCTTGCTGCTGATTACACTGCCGGCATTCAGCTGCCTTGAAGGAGAGACTTAACCCCATGCACACTGGATGCGTTCCAATATCCATACTACCATGACATAAACTATGCCAGAAAAAGACTTAGTGTGTCCAAGCAGGCAAACCAACATGCTTTTCTGGCCATTCTGACCCACAGTCATCTGCACAGTTACATCACAGTGTCTCACATGAGTACAAAACCAGCTTGAGCTGCTGTGAGCGAACAGACGCATAAAAGCTCATTTCGCACTACAGACTGTCATGGATATATGAGAGAGGCGCAACAATGATGACAAAGTAGCATGTCAGCAGACAGTACATACTTTGTCAGGAAGCTGTAGGACACACTTAAAGTGCAGCCACTAAAACAGATGCAACCAAACTGCCCATTTATACTACCACTGGAAAGGAACAATGATTGGCTACAGCTGTGATCTCTTCACTGTCTACTCTTTCTGTAAGCTATGTTTGTTTTATACTATTTTTATGTTTTACTTCTATGCTAGAAATGGCTTTAGTGATGAGTATAACAGTCATCATCGTTGTCCTATATTCAGGCCAACACAGTATTTCAGAACAGATTGTTAAATGTTATGTTTTCATAAAGCTTCTTTTATTTGCCTCTGAAGAGTGTCACAAAAAGATAATTTTTCATTAGTATTTTTGCCAATGTCAGACTCCATCAGAGCCTGATTGGAGATTCATGTAGTACTGTAGTGTTGTTGGGTTCTTCCTCAAAGTACTAAAACATTAACAAGTTTTTCTGTCCGGTAGGTGTTATGACCAACAATAACCTGTACTTGATCAGAGGCCTTTGTCCACAACATTTGGTCTTTGGTTTTGATCTTCTAGCTCCAGCACAGTGACGAAAATCATTTCAAATAGTGCTTTAATTATTGTCTTTTCATATGCAGTGATTTCAACTCAGGTCAATTCAACATGCTTTACTGGTGTGAATATTGGGTTAACAATATTGCCAAACCATAATTTAAACAAAAATAAAAGAGCCAGAAACTGTAAAAACTGAGAATTCATCTGCGATTTGCTGTTGTGTTGGTAAAAAAATAAGCTTAATATTGGGATATTTCTTTTAAATGATTTAATAATTTTCTCTATAGCAACATTCTGGACATTAATGTTTTATTCATTGACTCCAGTTGTTTTACATTTTTTGCAAAAATAAATTCCACTTTTGTATTTTCCTTTATATTATTTATGACAGTATAACTTTGTTATGTTATCCAAAAGACATTTTTGAGTTTTCTCTGCTTCTAGCCATGGTTATGCTATTTCCATAGAGGTGCAGGACTTTATATTGCAGTGAAGGATGAGCCAATAGTCAGCAAAAATGCAATGAGACCAGAAAATACTGCATGGGATTGAGAAGGCTAAAATATTTACAATTTGTGAAGATTTCTTGGACTGCCTGATGTAGTGCAGAACCTTCCTAGTAATTGTTGGCTCTGTTGCACCTTATTGAAGCCATGAAACAGTCAAATTTCTAAAATATATTTCACTGATGCTCATTTAACTGTCAGAATATTTTAAAATGAATTGTTACCAATAAACAACATCAGATTCATCATGAGCTTCTAATTCTTCCCTGTGTGCATGTGCCTTAACTATCCCATAATGTGTTTCTGCTATTCAGTGTAAAGGATTCCTTATTGTTGATATCGTTGCTTTCAAATCCTGATGATATCCTATCATGTTAATGACCTCATAAAGCACAGATGGCATAAAGCCCAGCCCACTGACCTGATGGTGATGATCTGGCCAAAGTCTAGCTCATAATTATTAACTTGTGCGATGAATATTGCCGCCACAGCCTCATAGAGAGCAGTGCCATCCATGTTGATGGTGGCGCCCACGGGGAGCACGAAACGGATGATGCGGCGATCGATGTGGTTGTTTTCTAAAAGGCACTTGAAAGTTATAGGCAAGGTGGCAGAGCTGAGGAAGACAGAGAACAAGGCAGAGTTGTCAGATAGAACAACAGTTACATAACCATCTCCTAATTTCTCTCCGGCATGCATGTAAACAAGTAGAATCTGTTTACAATTTGTTTGAGTAAAAAAAACTGCTGAATGAAAATAAAAGGTAATAATGTTTTACAAGCTATTCACCATGCAGCAGATGTTTTTTACTGATCTGAACAAACACATGTATTATTGATGAAGAGAATCACTGTAGCAGTCACTAAATATGACATCGAAAGACAGTAATGGGCAACAATGTTACATCACAATCTCTGTTTTACAGTTACAAGAACAAGGATTGATTTCACATGGAGAAAATGTAAATTTTAACGGGCCATGCCAGTGTTTTTGTGTGTTTTAATCAGTTTATGCATTGCTGAAGAGCCTTTTCCATAGCACATTGCTGTGTTTTCAGTTTGCCGCTTTTCCTCCTTCCAGGCAACAATTTGTTTTTATTCATTCTCATGGAGGCTCAAAATGAAAACAGTTGCAAATCTACCACAGTAAACACAATGTCTACTAATGTAGTGGGGCTGAAATCATTCAAAAACACTGACACGGTCATTTCCATTCAAAGTACAGTCTGTTCATATTATACTATGCTGTGTATCTGCTTGCACACATGTAGACCGAGTGGAAGAGGTGCCTCTCTAAACAAACGCTCCTTTACATTCCCATCTCTTCCCACACACACCAGATGTTTTCTGATCTCCCAACATCCCTTTGAGGCTTTTCATGGTAATGTTCCAGTAAAAGGAAAGAACAGAATATGTGTTCAGGACTCAGGGATGCCTAACTGTGATCCATGAATGAGGAACTTATTGATCTTTTCTTTTTATAAAACATCAATACAAACAGTTCATTCTATAGTAACTTTCTTTACCTGGAGGAGGTTGCCAGGGCAATGAGGAGGGCTTGCAGGATTCCCCGTATGTAAACAATTGGGCTCTTTTTGGTGATGAAGAAGTACATGGAAGGCAGGATGAACAAGCCGTGCAATATTAGGCCGAACACCACGGTGACGGCATAGAAACCAAGCTTCTTCCCCATGGCCGAGGGGTCACTCATCTCCAGAATCTTACCGGCCACCAGGAAAACAATCCCGAATGGAAAGTACCTGGCAGGATGAGGACAGTCAGAGTTAAGAGTCAGCCAACATGACTGTCAAACAAATTCATTGAGAGATGTGCACGCTAGAGCTAGAAAGGATTCACAAAGGACCTTTAGAGGTGCTACTTTATTAAAGTACAGCACTTTATTCTTGAAATATTCAGTGTGTTGTAAGCAAAACTTTTTGTGTACACATGACCTTAGGTTTAATACTAATATAATTGCATTGCATGTAACTGTTAGGAGAATATAAAGCAAACTTATTAAATGTTGCATAAAGAAAAGGTGAATAGTCTAGTCTGTGTAGTATCATTAGAGGTTGGCACCACTAGCTGGGTTAGACAGAAAAATGAGAGGAAAAAATGGAAATAAACTTTCAGGAACAGAGAAGTAATAATTATTCTTTAACCTCAGCTGATAGCAGCCATAATTCATGCTAAGATCAAGACAATGACAGAAGTGATAGGTCATGTGAGTTAAATTTATCAGATTAAATCCAGAAAAGGTGTTTCCATCTCCTCTGAAGCTTATTCACTCCTTTTTCAAAATAGTCAACAAAAACCTCAAGTGAGCATAAAAGCTATTTTTGCAAAATGGGGAGTGTTTTTTTTTTTAATTTAAACATTTCCATTAACTTTTTAGAAATGTGATATTTCATAATGCACATAAAAACACATTATGGGTGACCTATCAGGACAAGCTATTGCATTAACCCCGGTACAGTTCCAGCTTATTTTGATTTGCTTCATATCTCTCGCTGTCTGCTTCCACCTTTCCTGTCTGTCCTTCACTATCACTATCCAAAAAAGGCCAATAACCCCCAAAAACATTATGAAAAATGGGTAATTGAGGCATGCAAGGGCAGGGTGTAATAGCAATTTGCTGGAATTTATCTGTGGTTGAAAACATATACCTACAACAACGAACAACAAGAGAACGAGAGCTGAAAGGGTTATAGCCTGAGTGAGTGAGTGGGTAAATGAGACTTCAGAATTTTGCCATTTCCATTAACCTCTTCAGTTTTTCTGTGTTATGGGAACACACCTTGTGTCTGCAGACTCAGATATGTATATACGTGTTTATTTTGCCCTGCTTGGGAAGGTTCTTAGCTGAGTGAACTGCCTTGGGAGTATTTAAGTTGCAGCCATGAGACAGCTTACAGAAATAACTAAATGCTATGGAATATGTGCTTAAGTGCTTCCTTTCCTTCCTCCCTTACCATAGGACACACCGACACATTCTGTAAGGAAAGGAGATAATGCCATCCCACTACCAACTTTATTAGGGGTGCAACTTTCTAATTCTCTAATAGCCACAGAGAGGTGTGTTCTGCAGACAAACAGCAGCAATGTATAAACTAACTTAACTTTTTTACGCTAACACTTATGTATGAGGGGAGCATAAAGCAAATTAAATGTAGTCTAGGTTAGTTACATTTGTGTTATTAGACATTTCTCCCTGTAGTTACATGCATCATGCTGGCTAGCCAAACTCAACAGATGTCTCAAAGTGTGGCATGCAATAAAAGGTTTTGGGAATGCAATGATGATTTTACCTTTAAACTGCACTTTTCACTTGCAAACTGGGTGAAAGTTCCTTTAGTCTTAATGCATCCTTTGTTACATGTGAAAGTTCAAATCTGTCTACAGCATCCTCAAGTAAGAAAATATGAAAGAAATGATTACCATATAACAATGGCAACAATTCTTAGAACAGCCTCATTCAGACTCTGGCAGAAGTTCACCAAGGCGCTGCCATTTGGCCCCATCCTTCCCAACATAATACCTGTAAAGTGAAAAAATTAGCTCTGCCTTTGATGTGATACAGTTTAATGATGAAAGCTGTTTAATTTTCAGTAATACATTCAACATTTGATGTCAAAACGTGCTTCTAAGAATAGTAATAGAAGTATAAAATAGAAGTATAAAGCATGCTTGTACCCATAGTGGCTGAGAAAATAACGATCCCAAGGACGTTCATTCCATCACTTGTTCCTTCTCGAGTGCGAATGAGCACATCCGGAGGCGGCGTCAGGTCAAGAGCAAAGTTCTGGATGTCAGTCCCATTATCGTCCTGGATGCCGTAGATGAGCGCTCGCCGTGTGGTGGACTCTGACTGGGCCTGACTCAGCGTTGGCTTGGGTTTCACAATGTATTCGCTGTTCGTTCGATACTGTTGCCAGGGAATAGAAAGAGAAGCACAATGAGACCTGTCATTTAAATTCTGTAATGAAACAAAACCTGCATCACTGAAAGTAAAGTTTGTGATATCAAACATCTCACCTGCTGAAATGTGGCCTGCACCAGATTAGATGGAAACATGTTGCTGCAAGGCAAACACACACACACTTACTAACACACCCTCTGTACGTATTTAAAAGACTGAACTGTAAGACAGCTGCCCAACAATTTCATGCCATATATCCTGAACAAAAACATAAACACAGCATATAATGTTTTATTAAACTCTAGCATTCTTTTAAGCATAGGGGATAAAGTATTTGCTGTCCCAACACTTGGCATCTTTACCACAGAATGGACATCATGAAACAACCAAGTATGACTATGCTCGAAATCATAATGGACAGATGGAAAGTGGAATTATAGACAAGAAATCGCAAATCAAATATATCTTTGACATGTAGAAGTAATGAAGTTGTTGATGTTAGGTGTCAGCATCACATATTCTGGAGACATGACGACACGTGTTGTCTTGTTTAATTGTGAGGTGATGGTGGCAAATAAACAGGATCACTATGGGTGTGGCAACTTTATCTCAATATCATTGGACATTGAGATTGTCATTAATGAAATGCAGATGTGTTCTTTGACCGTGGCATATCCCTGGCCATAGTGTCAATCTAACACCTTCCTAGGCTGCTCTCTGAACGATGTTGACATCCGTATGGCGTTCCTCTCGACAACACTGAATGGATCAACTTCCATCTGCTGTGTACAGCTAAAAATGAGATCCTTGAATAAAGACAACCGACTTCCAACATAGCTATAGTGTCTCATGAACTTGACTGGTTGCACACTAGAACCGATTAGGACACTGTTCTGTCATTAGATCAAAGCCTTGGTGCCGAAGACCAAACTCAAACCAGCTTTCCATCAGATGATTCCTTACAGTTCGAGCACATATTGTCTTATTCTTCATCAGCAGTCTCTGTAGCTTATTGCAAACCATTTTGCAGATGGTCAAGTTGGATGTGTGCGATCCTGGTCTCTGGAAGTGACACACGGACTGCAGTCATGTGGGACACAGTCGGTACCATTTCTCATACTACAAATGGTGGAGTTGTGGACGTTGCCTGACCAACATGAAAGTATCCATACATGCCAAAATCCTGTTCTTGTCTTTCTCTTGTCATCTGTGGCATTGTGTCATTTCAATAAAACTGCATATTAAGGTGGTCTTTTATAGTCACTGGTCAAAGGAGTGTCTCTGTACTGGATCCTTGTCCACACCTGACTAAAGTGTATATTAACTCAATGACCAAGAATATGTCACCTGTGGATAGTTCGAAAACTTGTTATGCATAATTGGCTAAATATAACATTTTCCAAACCAGGTAGAAATGACTTTTGAACTTTTTTTAAGATGGAAAAGAAGATAATTTGCATCCTGTGTTTAAGTACTTCTCTTGGTATAAGGATCTCAACCCCATCTGACCTCTTGTCAGTTTACTGTATTGATATCTGTATAGTGGGGTATGTCTCCCATATTTATCTTCTGTCAGATGCTGAGTTTTCATCTGTTTTAAAGCTTCATGTTTTGGCATAAAGAAATTAAGTCGAAGTCAGAAGTTTCCAATGATAAAATTTCAGTTATTTGGAGAAGCTAACATATGCAGAGCAAAAGGCTGCAATAGTAAACGATGAAAGTCTATCCAGGAAAGGAGGTGGCAGAAGACATAATTATTCACATTTACACTGAAACAAACATTAAAAACAAGCTTATCATACTCTGGCTGCAGTGTAAAAACTCCCCTCCTCTGATACACTCCACTGACATGTACTTTCCTGTTTAAACAAGCAAAATCATGCTTAAAAAATGATTCCTTGCTGGTTTGCTTGACTGCAGCTGCTTAAGTTGTGCAATACAGAAAAAGAAGCTAGACTTCACATCATGTTCATAGTTATTTAGAATAATTCTGCTGTTTCATTTTCAGTGAAATTGGGTTTATTTTACTGGAACCAAAACCTCACTCTAACCTTATCCACATGGCTGTCACTGGCCAACCTAAACTTTTATCCCACACAACTATAGGGTTGCTTTCCAAAAAGTCATTTCAGATACTCTTTGAATCCTCTGCACTGTTTTCAACAGACGCCATGCTGTTTGGAGAGAGACTGGATGCACAAAATATGCTAGGCCAGATCAGATTCGACATTAACACTCCAAAGAAGCTACTTACTAAAAACCTAACTGCTCATAGAGATGTGATCTCTCAAACTGACACGTGGCAAATGGACTCTTTCTCCCTGATGGGGATGAAGCTTAGTTCTAGACAAAAAACCTCAGTGGAGATCTTTGTTGAATTTTTCTTTAGTCTGCGGTGAGACTTATTCCATGTCTGAATTTTAACCTAAAGGTCCCAGGTGGTGACAGTCCCTTTTTATTTTTGTATATTTTTTAAAAATATAGAAGAATATGAAGATGCTTACTGCTGCCATTCCTCTAGCCCCCCTCAACCAGATTACCCCCCAGCTTGTCAAGTAAGTAAGAATTGTAAGGAACCAATAGTCAATGCGCTAAAAATGTACATAATCCTACCCCCTCACTGACCACTGCTTCCAGGGGAGCCAATCAGAGGCTTCCCTCTTAGTCGACATATGTTCTGCTTTTGGCTGCATGAGTGAACACAAGAGTCTTCATGCACTCCCAGCATCTGAGTAACTCAAAACACAGATAAATTACCTTTATATTTGATGGTAGTTTCACCAAAACAATAGGAAAATCCTTAGTTTAGTAGCTTTAATTATATGCTGACAGGTCAGAGCTCTGTGCAAACTGTAATCTTTAGTGTAACCAGTTTGGTGTCTAAATTTGAAGGTCCATATGTTCCCTGTCTTTCAGTTTTCAGTTCAAAATACTACAAGAATGGTTCTTTTCACTGTGACTGCATGACCATGGGTTTAAAATACCACACTCAGGCTTTCAGTTCAGCTGTTTCACCTTCTGATTCATTTTTGAATTGGCAACATGTTGCTGTTAGAGCTTATAGTGACTTCACTCCTAAGATCACCTGCTGATCTATTCAGCCTGGACTGGACTCAAACTCAAATGCTTGGATTGGATGACCAAAGAAACACTTGCAGAGGCATATTGCAAGGCTGGTGACCGGTAACAGTTCTGTTTACTGCGTATGAGAAACTGAGGAATGTGTCTTATTAAAGAAGATTAAATGTTTTTAGTCAATGATGAAGTCATCCTGGCGGACTGGAACTGAAGAGCTTAAGACAACAAATGTTTTTAATCCCGTCTCAGGATTTGTGACAAACAGTCTGAACAAGTAGGGTGCAGTGAGGATGACATCTGCTCTACAAAGGTGCTATCACTCACTCACTTATTGTCTGAATATGAACATGGAAACATACTGTGAGGTGGACATTGTGACGGTACTGACTGTCCAATTAATGTCTATATATTAACTTTGAAAACAAGATAACTCAAGCCCAATAAAATCAACCTTACAAAAGGACCATGCATTTATTAGTATTTGTAGAAAAAAGCATGTTCTCATCTGCAGAATAAACCAGTCAGCTAATTATGCATCTAATGTAACCGCTGCTCCACTCCAGTTTTTTTTAAGTAGCCATCATGCACAAACCAGAAAATGATCATGATGACTCATTTCTATATTCACTTCTATCAAGGTCTGTGTAAGTGCTGAACAGTAAGAACATTGTGGAGCTCCCATACTAATGTCTTTGCCTCTATGTCTGGAACATACAATATTAACGGTATCGAAATAACAGAAAAGCACAGGTTTTACACAATAAAACACTGAGACACACAACTGCTGTTGCACCTCTGTAGATGTTAGGCTTTATGTTCCCTGACAATGACAGCTGCTGTTTGTATTTCTTTCTAACTTTTTATTTACAGGATACCACAAATGTATGAATGATGGCAAGGCCACAGAAGAAAATCAGAATGAATAATTGGTTGAGAATATAGTTTTGAGAATTAAACAACCAAATAATAACGAGTAGCCCAATTGTGCAACAGGGGGCTAAATTTGACACCTGAGGGCCGCTGTATAGCTCACTGAGTTAAGGCGTTACCACATGGGCACAGGTCGCCAGCAGCGGTTGTGAGTTTGAGTCCGACTCACAGCCCTTTGCTGCATACTCTCTCCTCTCTACCCCCTTTCACTCTGTCTATAAATAAAAAAGCTTCAAAAATCTCCCCACAAAAAATAATATTAAAAAAAAAAATTTAACACCTGAAATTAAGTTTACCCATCAAGATTAGCGCTATTGAGCCTGTGAATACAGCTCATGCTTTCAGACCACAGTTTTTTTTGTATTTATCAAGAAACCTCTGTTACAAACTGAGGGCAGGAAAAGTGTAAAGACAGTTTAACAATGCATGTGCTTTTATTTGCAAATAAAAAATCTGTACATGTTTCTATTAGTTACAATGTATTATTTAGGTTTAGTTGTCAAATAAATTGACTGTATGTCAATTTATTTGACATACAGACTCCTAAAGACTGTAGTAGACATAAAACTACTTTGAAGAACTCTGGAAACCAACTGCTAAACGACTGAAGACTGACCCAGAACCTGCGTCCAAAAGCGCGAAACCCAAGACTGGATGAACACAGTGTGATGTCTGAACTAGGTGGGTGTTCTGAGCAGTGTTTCGTGCCGATGTTATGTAATTTGACAAAGAATTTAAAGCATAACTTTAGTAACCAATAAAGATGTTTAATCAGCTGAGGGTTACAAAAAAGCTTTTATTATACTGTACATGAGACAAGAGTACAAGAGTAACTGAAAACTAAGTGGGCATTGGAGTGAATTGCAGAGTCACACTGTGGGAAGTGAAAGACGCAGCATTTTTTGATCTTGATTATGGACGAATAAGAGGAACTGGGTGATTGTGATGTGCAAAAAGAGAAAAAAATATGACTGCTTATGTGCAATTGGCCACACAATGCAGAAGCAAACACAAAAGCTAGAAAACCTTTGTTATTTGTTTAGCTTTGTTCTCTATATACATGTAAAACAGGGGTGCCCAATCCTGGTCCTCGAGAGCCCCTATCCAGCATGTTTTAGATGTTTCCCTCTTCCAGCACACCTGATTCAAATGATCAGCTCATCATCAAGCTCTGCAGAAGCCTGATAACGATCCTGATCATTTAATCAGGTGTGTAGGAAGAGGGACACATCTAAAACAGGCTGGATAGGGACTCTTAAGGACCAGGATTGGACACCCCTGATGTAAAACAATCTCCTTGTATGTAATCCTTATGCAGCCCTCCAGCTTTAATTCACCTTTAAAACCTGACACCACAAATTCATCTGGAATACAGATATAATCTGACTCATTGCATCCGTCCTGTTTGTTCCCTGCTAATCATCCTGTTCCTGATGTGAGTGAATCATATATCGCCTGACAACGTCTGTCCCGCAGTCCCTAATTAATGGAACAGAGACACTTGACATGACCAATGCAGATGCTCTTGTGTCTGTAAAGAGGTCTGCAGAAAGAACAGCATGTTCGCTGCTTATCACCACCAAATGTTCTAATTACAAACAGGTTCTTTATGTTACCTCAAAAGGATGTTCTAATCTTACCGGATCAGGTCCAGCAGAGCATCGGCAGAACTCATGATGGGCTTGCCACTGTCCTCAGAGTCTTCTTTCTGTGCTGCACCTCCCGGGTGGATGATGGACACCATGATGATCCCAACGATCACAGCCACAAAGGTGGTCCACAGGTAATACGACACTGTGATCAGACCGAGCCGACTGGAACACTTGGCGTCGAGGGCTGCCAGTCCTGACATCAAACTGGAAGAAAAAAGTTACACTGACAGTTAATGCTTTGAAAGTTTGTGTTTCAAACTGTGTGATGGTCAACATGTTAACTTTTGCAGCTTGGAGCTCCCTGTACCAGAAGTTTGTACTATGAAGCAAGTTTGACATAGCCAGACTTTCTTTATGTAAGCTCACTCAACAAAACCTAAAACCCCAGTTAGAGATAACGGAAGTCAGACAGTGGTTGTCTGCTTTATTTGTTAACCAGATTTTCTTCCTCAGGCTCTCTGTACACTCCTTTAAAAAGCAACGTTTGTCTTTTCATTTAGCTTTTTTCTGCACAAAATGTATCAGTGGCATGATGCCCAGTTTAGTCAGAGCTACAAGTTGTTATAATGGAGAGTTGTGAAGAATTTAAAAATGTGTAACGGTTAAAAGCACTGTTACTTTAAATGACGCAAGAGATAAATGCCGGTAGAAAATTGTTAATCGTGGAAGTTAATATATTTATTTCATCACTCAGTGACTCTCAGTGCAGCTTGTTATTTCTTACTTGACAGCTGCTGATTAGAGCTCGTAAACTTTAAACTTCATATATTTTTAAACATGAAATTCAAAAAGTGCAAGTAGGTCTGACACTGTCACACAGTAAAGGATACATGGAAATGACTTTAATTGTTCAATCTAAGTGACATTGTTGCTATTGATTCAATATTCCTTGATACATGCCAGCAGTATTCAAATTTCTAATCTGTGTTCTATTATCTGCAACACCAGCAGTGTAAAATGGACTTGGCAGCAAATCTGGACCAGACATAAATACATATTTTATAGAGTGTAGCAACACGACACATACAGTTTGAATACTGCAAATGCACAGCTTCCTTCAATTGGATTAGTAACGTAAAGCTCAACAGGTTTGCAGCGATAATATATACTGATTAGGCATAGCATTACGACAACCGCCTAATATTGTGTTGGTCCTCCGTATGTAATCCAAAATGCTCTGAGCCATTGGGCATGGACAAGAGGACCTCTCAGGGTGTCCTATGGGGTCTGGCACTAGGATGTAGGCAGTGGATCCTTTGGGTACTCTGGTTTGTGCAGTGGGGCCTCTGTTAATCAAACTTGTTCCACTGCATCCTGTTGATGCTTGAAGGAATGGGATCTAGGGAGTTTGGAGGTCAAATCAACATGTTGGGCCATTGTCACGTTCTTGACTGTTTGATGTTTTTGCCATGCATGGGGTGCATTTTCCTGTGTGGGTAGGTCAGTGAGGTTTGGGATTTCCATTTGCATGAGGCAGTGTGCTTGTTCTGAGACAATGTTTATTTGGTTGTCTACGTCTTATCAACATGGATGCCAAATTCCAAGGTTTAGCATTAGTTGCCATGGTGATCTAGTAGGTTAAATGAGAGCAACATTTGCGACACCAAAAGCTCTCACTTTATGCACCACGTACCTTGCTAATCCATTAATCTAGTTTTGTAGTACAGCCTTCTGGAACAGACTGTATCAGGTCTTAAAAACCGGCATGCATCTGCTTTTCAAAGGTTACTGATTGAAGCTCATTCACTGAAGAGATCGCCTGCTGCTACTATGACTAAAATAGATATAGCATTGTTATTGTTGGGATTATTTTCTTTTGCATTAAATTTGATAGAGCTTTTTAGAACAGGTTCAATAACATTAGTCTCACTGACTCATTGTTAGAGGACTGTAGCTTACTCAATAATTTACTATTTAAGTAAAAGTACAAATGGCAGTTTTTGCTGCAGTTTTTCAAATCTCATTTTGGTCCGCTGATGGGGTCACAGAGAGTTATTGTAAATTCTCCCAGGTGGTATCTTTGGTAACAAGATTGTTTATTTTGGCCTCACAGTTTTGCAGCTTTTACTGACTTAATTTAGGGATGTTTTTCCAGAAGGAAATTCAAGCAAAGCACCATTTTTTACTCATATTTAAATACTTTTATGTTTCCCATGGTCCTTGTGCTGCTGTTTGAAACAATGCCATGACATTTCGAAAGAGTTATTTCAGTTTGTCTGAGAAGTTCCTGCACCATCAAACATAAAAACTGAACAGTACAGTTTTCCCTGTGGTACTACAGCTGACTCACAAACTCACTAATCCATGCTATAAAGGTGCAGAATTCACCATAATGGGCTCTCTTTATTTGTTCAGAACCCACATTTATCAAATTACTACAAGTACAATGTTGGTTCTAAGTCACTTACTGGCTATAATGAATCGTACTTGAATAATGTATTATAAATATTCAGCAAGAGGTACTCTCAGCATATTATTTACATTTTATTTGAACATTTCATGGGATATTACTCTGCTCTTTTCTGTTGCATTCATTAGGGGTGCACAAGTCACTGTGGAAATACATTCTCTTTGTGAAGAAGGATTTAAACCTTCTGAGCTCCCAAATCTGCCGATGGAAGGAATGTTAACTTTGAAATACCACCATTTATTAGAGCCAGAAACAGTAAAAACAGAAAGGATGGTTGGATTTTCAATTTTCCAACAGTGATTAAATTACACATGTGTAACATATCGTTCCACTTGAAATCGTAACATTTAATCAAAATCATTTAATTTTCATGTCTCATATAAAATTTTTCCAAAAGAAAAACAGTTTATGCTACATAGATAGAGAATTCTGAGTTTTCTCTGCCTCTAATCATGGTTGTGCTATTTCCACAGACGTGCAGGACTTCTTATTGCAGTGAAAATTGAGCCCACACTGAGAAACTAGAAACTAGAAACTGCTCAGGGTTCAGAGCGTTCAGTCACACACTGGTCATTACATAATCATACTTAATATATGTATATTATGTATTCAGCAGGTGGTGCTTTAGCACATTATTTGCATTTGATTTTAACTCTTGATAGGATATGATTGTGCTCTTTTCTGTTGCATTTTTCAGGAGCATACCAGTCACTATGGAACTACTTTCCCATTGCTGTGTGCATATGACGTCCTCAGTTCATTGTGTCTCTATTGAGTACTCATGAGTGTTGTGACTAGCCTATTTACAGGATAATCAAAAACTCTTATTACTTGCATCACTCATACATACTCAGGAAGACAAATATAAAGCAGACCTGAACAGTATAAAACGGTACATGCAGAAAAACTGTAACAAAAGCATGTTCATGGAACAAAAGGTTAAGATGGGCAAAAATAGACAATAGTGTATGATTAAATCCTTTTGTCTGAGATGTGATGAGAGAAAGTGGGGAAGGAGAAGTGACTTGGAAGTATTCAACTGTCCTTGAATCTCAAGGTCTTACATTTCAGAATCCTGAAGTATGAAGCAGTGGTGCTGTGTGATCTTTGACAGGAATTAGTCTGTTTCTTTTTTTGTTGTATTTATCAGGAGTGCACTAGTCAATTTGGAATTACATTCACATTATTTTCTGTATTCTCTAACCTGGCTCTGGAAGCATCCATAGGACCACACTTATGAGATCAATGCATATTTTAGTCTTGCCGCAAAATATATTAATATTTAGTGTATTTGCCATTGTGCATGGACAAGAGAACCTCTCAGGGTGTCCTATGGGGTCTGGCACCCGGATGTGGGCAGTGGATCCTTTGGGTTCTCTGGCTTGTGCAGTGGGGCCTCTGTCAGTCAAACTTGTTCCACTGCATCCTGTTGATGCTTGATCACAATGGGCTCTAGGAAGTTTGGAGTTCAAATCAACATGTTGGTTCATTGTCATGTTCCTCAAGATGTTCCTGATTGTTTGATGTTTTTGCCATGCATGGGGTGCATTTTCATGCAGGAGCAGACCAGTGACATTTGGGATTTCAATTTGCATAACGGAGCGTGCTTGTTCTGAGACAATGTTTATTTGGGTGTCTAAGTCTCATCAACATGGATGCCAAACTCCAAGGTTGTCCAGCAGAACACCACGTAGTACCAATATGATCAATGTTATTCACTTCACCTGTCAGTGGTCATCATGTTGTGGCTGATTGGTGTGTGTTTGGACTGCTTCTCTGCTGTAAATCCCTCAGAGCTCACATCAATAGTAAATTCTTCTAAATCAACAACATGTCTGTTAGACCTCATCCCGACTAGACTGTTCATGGACATCTTTCCTTTAATTAGCACTCCAATATTAGACATCATTAGCCTCTCAGTATTAACAAGTTGTGAATCGTAGGCTTTTAAGGTTGCTGTACTAAAAGCACTTCTTAAAAAACCTACTCTGGATTTAGTGTTTTAGCCAACTACAGACCTATATCCAACCACTCTTTTATTTATAAAATTCTTGAAAAGGTTGTTGCAAGTCAATTATGTGACCATCTGCACAGAAATGGTTTGTTTAAAGGGATTCAGTCAGGATTATGAATGCATCATAATACAGAAACAGCACTGGTAAAAGTAACCAATGATTTTCTAATAGCCTCAGTGGACTCGTTTCTATACTTGTTCTACTGGTCTCAGTGCTGCATTTGATGCAGTTGACTGCAACATCAACATGAGACATGAACATGTCATTGGGATTAAAGGAGCCACACTAAACTAGACTATCGTTTTGCATCACACAGTTTGAGCGTGATCAACATTTTCTTGTGTGCCAAGTCTTGTACAGATTTGTTAGAAATCAACACCACCTTCAGACGATTTTCTTCACAGTGAAATAATTTATTACAACTAGTTTGGAGATATTTTTAAATCCTTTGCTCACTAATAGACACATGCAACCTGAAATACTAGAGGAGGTTTTTCAATAGCAAAGAGAACAGCAGATTTTAGATGTTGGATATCTGAATAAAACAAGTTCCACATGTCAGGTAGTTCTAATCAATGGTAGCCTATCTGGAACCCCTCGTTCTAATTTTATTTATATGAAGGTGTCATTAACTTAGGGGTGGAGTTATTTCTTCCGTGTAACTTATTTGTTTGTTGTTGTTTTTTGTTTTTTTTTAAGTAATTTTAGTTCGGAAAATGACCACAGAATCTTATATGCCATTTACTAGGGGTATGTATGACCTTTATATGTTTAACTGGCTAACAATTTCCACATATACACACACTGTATACACACATAGACGAGTATAGATGAACAGCATTTTAATCACATCCAAGCTGGCATCACATCAGGGTCAGTGGTGTTAGTTGGATTTGTCCTGTGAATGTAAAGATCAATTCTTAATCCCCTGCTGCTTTCATTCAAGGACAGAATGACATCACACACACACACACACACACACACACACACACACACACACACACACACACACACAGCTAAAGACAGATTAAGCCACATATTAAAATCAGACTGTAAACAATATGATTAATAACAGCAACAACACCACAGATGAATCAGATAGACAAAACTATGATTGGTTTTTTTAAAAAAATTAAAACCATCATTTATAGATGTCAGAATTTTTTTAGTGATTATTATTTCTTGGTGCAGACTGATATATTTTATGTTTATACTGTCAAATCTTCTCAAAGAGCAGAACCTACAAAACCCAAAGCACCAACAGTAACCACTAATCACAGACACATGCTTGTGGTTATTCCAGCACAAAGCAATAACTGTTCTGCGGTTGACTGGACAGACAAGGCGTCTCCATCTTTCACTGCAAAATGTCCTGTCAAATTTAAGGTCAAATCTTTACGATGTAAGACTTTCTGCTAATTAAACAAACAAATCTGACTAGTAAATTTTACTAACTAAGTTCAAAACATCCATTTCAACAAATCCGGGTAAGCTTGTTAATGCATGTCCCATGTATCAAGATAAAAATAACTCAAAGATAAAGTTGCTCACCAAGACAATGTAAGACACATTTGCTCGGATTAAGTCAAAGGTTCATCGATGGAAAGTTCTAGATAATCCATTGATGCTGAAAAGAAGGCCTAGTAAATTTAGAATCTAAATTTAAGATTATTACACCTGGTTAA
Organism: Dascyllus trimaculatus; assembly: GCA_024666655.1. Classification (NCBI taxonomy): domain Eukaryota; kingdom Metazoa; phylum Chordata; class Actinopteri; family Pomacentridae; genus Dascyllus; species Dascyllus trimaculatus. Next base: position 16,834,893 of record CM045446.1, read on the forward strand.
ATGTGCTGTTTTTGAAGTGTTTTTGAAGTCAGTCTTCAGCTGAAGCAGGTCTTTTTCTTGACAAAGACTTCTAGATCACTCATCAGCTTTTGGAAGTTAGGACCTTAAAACTACATGTTCATTTATAGCAGCAGGGTTGAGGCAGCTGAGCAAACTGTAAGATATTCCCTCATTGGTCAAATCATCAAACTTCTCTTGGGATGCTAATTGGGCATGTTTTGACCAAAGAGCCATTCAGAGTATTCAGAGTAATTTCTTTCTCTATTTACATAGCTTTGAAACCCTACAAAATTGGACAACGCTGCTTTGAACTAAATCTGTAACCTGTTACTGTGACGATAAATAGTAGTGTGACGTTGTGAACATATTGTCTATATTGAACATGTTCCTAAAATGAACTATACACTCATGTTCACTTCCCTCCCTGCACAGATTTGTTCATTTTGTTCTTGAAAACTGCTTCCCTCTTTAACTTGGCCAGTGAGAGCCAGTAGCAGTTTCCGGGTAACTGTCAATTGAATATGAAACAAAAAAAATAAAGTAAAACGGGGGAAAAGAAAGCTTGTTTCAACTAACTGCCTTGGAGTGAAAAAACTAGGCTATCTTGTAAAGGAAGAAGGTGGTGCTATAGGTTACCTTAGACAGGGCTGTAATAAACAGAGTAGGAGAAGACAGAGACAAAAACAGTTGTTTGCTTCAAAAAACTGTTACACAGAAGAAGAGACAAAAATGTGTTTTTTCCATTCTTTCTAATTATTCTATTATGTCAACTGGTATATCTGCCATTTTTCATGCTGTTGGTAGACGAAGACAGTAAAAGAAGCAGAAACAGCTGATTGATCATGTGAGTTAAATGGTCACTATGTTAAAACTTACTGAGAAAAAGCAACATGAAGCGCATTACCTCCTTTTCATCTTATGTCTTTGTGCATTTTGACACAGTAGTTTGAAACATTTGTCTGTTTAGGCAGAACATATTTGGTAATCTCAAAATTTGCTGTGGAATCAGTAGCTTTTAGCAGTGGAGGTTCCCTCATCAGTGCAGTTATAAAAAGAAGAAAACAGTGTTCTGTCTTGCCATCCATCCACCCTGACCTCCTCTCAGTGTGGGCATTGTGGCTCTACAACAACGTCACCTGACTTCCTGCTTTGCTCCTGTCATAATTACTTCTGTCAATAGAGGGCGCTGACTCATCAACGTAAACATGTTTGGGGACATTTGCTGAAACGTCTAACCCTGTGTTATACGACTGCCAGAGGAAGCTTAACAAAAAAACGTCAGTGGTAATTAGGTGTTTGCCAAATAAACTATGAGGGTTTGTTACAGCCGTTGCTGTTTTCTGGAGAACTCCACCTCCCTCAGTATGAGTGTGTGAATGTCTCTGTGTGTTTGTGTCCTCTGGTTGAGTGTGTACTCAGGTCACCCTGCAGCAGTGGCTGATTACCTGATTTCATCCACCTGCGCTGGAGATGATCGATTGGTGCGGGACATTCACCAGCCAATCGACCAATCAGAGGGAGCCACTTGAGATACATAAGGAGCCAGCAGACCCAACCTTGCCAGCAAGCTGTAACCAGCCTTGCTTGTGTGCCGATTTGAGATTTGTGATTTGAGATTTGTGATTTGTGATTTGTGATTTGTGATTTGTGATTTGTGATTGGTGATTTGTGATTGGTGACTTTGTGGAACCCTGTACTTTTGCTGAGGCACTAGATTTTGAAAACTGCACACACTTTAGACTTCCTTGTTAGCCTCATTAGTGTTTTGAGTGCTGTTGGAACTGTATTATTATAACTGTATTTATTTGTTGAGCCAGAGTAGTGGACAGTTTCTTTTGTTACCCTTGTTTTGTACATAGTTAGTTCTACAACTCTAGTTTAGAGTCTCTTTTTGTTCTTGTTTTCACAGCACTCATTTAGTCTTTTATTGCCTCACCTTTGTTTTTATTGTTAAATCTTTACTTTTGTTAATAAATAACTTTAATTCACCTTATAACATCTGGGTTGTATGTTACTTCCCTTTCCCCTTATGAGCTGGTTGTAACAGGGTTGCTTTTTATGGGTGGGCAATGTTAGTATTTGGGACATTCAGTACAAGAGATTCTTGGTGAGAAACACAAAGTCCCCTGCTGGGCACCACTGAGATTATGAGCAGTTTACCATTAGAAGTAGCTGCTGTATTATTCACATAGTTCTTTCTGTATAGATGGCATTTTAATGTGACATGTAGTGTTTTATGAATGGGCCTCAGGAAACTCCTTGATGGAAAGGGCAAAAGGTGCTGCAGTGTTAATGGTGTGGATGCAATAAATAGTGCCATTGAGTGATACTAATTAAAGTAAAAACAAAAAGAGCAAAGCATCGTAGATTATGCAATTGTGTTGATAACATGACAGAATTAACCTACACTGCTCAGTCCATCTTTTTCTTTAATTAAGGCCAAAGGCTTCATCAGAGTCGTTGCTCTGAGTAAACCCTAATTTGTACATTCGATAAAGAAGCTTTTAATATGTCCTTTAGTTTTGCCATGTTCAAATAGAAGCAAAACGTCTCTCATTCAAATCAAACAAGGCAACAGCAGGTCAGGGATGAAGCTTTCTAGCACTGGTTGTATAGTAAATGAACAAAAATGCAGAGTAATGAAAGCAGTAGTTTGAATGAGCTGGATTCGTATTGATATTCCTCTAATTCATTGTTGTCACTAATAAAAGATGGAACAGCCATTTGAATAGCAGCAACATGACAAACCTTCGCACATTGTATTCACTGAGCTCAGAACAGAACTCTCAAGACCACCCACACCTGCTTAAGACCACCCACACCTGCTTACTTATTTCTATGTTTTTTTAATGAGTACCCAACTCACTGACAAACTGCCATTGTCAAAAATGCTGATTATTTTGTGAGTGCATAGCAAACTGTGGTTTGTAATAACATAACATTGTTAAAGATTATTAAGATGATCAAAAAACAGCATCCTAGATGAGGGCGAAGTTGTATTTTCCTGTTTGACCTGATGGTGGCAGTGTTATCTCTGTGTTCTAATATCTAAATGCAGACACACTGATACAGAAGTTTATCTGTTTGGCCCATTGTTACTGATGGAGAAAAGTTACTTTTCTGTGACAGTTTATTTGCTTCATTCACCTAAAATATCCATTCTGATTCATTCACGAATTTGTTAATGTCACACAAACTACCTGCTGTTTGTAATCCTACAGCTCACAGAATGCATCACTGCAACAATGGGTTAAGTCAATAAGTGTAACTGGGTCGAGTTGTGAGGGCAATGATTGAAGTACGAGTACCTGGACACGACAAGAGGGAGGATGAGCATCTTCAGCATCCTCATCAGCAGCTCTCCAGGAAACTGGAAGTACTTCACCTCCTGTCAGAAAGAAAGAACAGAAAAATAATGGTAGCAGGTAATTTGAGTGATGAACAGGATCAGGACCATGCAGACTATAATAAAAACCACTCAACTCTATGGACAGGACATCTTGCTCTGGGCTTTTTTCCTTCATCTCTTTGCTCATGAATTGGTTTGTTTTCCAGACATGGTTACACTGGGGTCTCCATATTAGGTAATGCTTAACAATGTTTTCAGTAATGTTGCGAATCCAGATCAGACTTTTACAGTAAAATAATATCCAGCCGTGATGGATCTCAGGATTCATCTGGGTAATGAATGATTTCACTGTAATGTTTAACTGCAGCTAATAAACTGTAAGTGTGAATATCTGACATAAAGGAAAGTACACAGTGTCCTTTTCCATCAGATCTTGATCGATCCTGTCTCTGTGTCATGAATAATTTATAATTAATTAATTAATTCACTGCTGTGTTGTGTTGTGAGTGCAGCTGGTGCTCTTGGTAGACACTCGTATGGATCGTGCTGCTGTCTCATGCTGCGGGTATTAATAAAATCAGAGGAAAGACTTCTAACAGCTGGAAGCAACAAACTAAACCCAAGCTCCAGTGTGAATTTGTGTGTGCGTGTCATGATCCCCACTTCAGCTCCTACCTGTATCCCTCTTTCTTTCCTTCTCCCTCTTTTCCTTTCTTTCTCTCCTCCCTCTCTGTCTCCCTCTTGCTCAGCCCTGCTTCTCTTTACTCTCTCCCTCACACTCACTCTAGCTGTGTCTCAATTCAGGGGCTGCATCCTTCAAGGCTGCATTATTCGGCTGCATACGTCACAGCGGTGCGACTAAGGCTGTGCCATTTCGTAAAAACTCAAAGACTCCTTCAAATGCGGCCGACGAATGCGTCCTTATTTTCCACGAATTTGAAGGATGCATCGATGTATCCTTTGTAGCCCCAAATATCCCAAGATTCATTGCGGGCTGCTGACAGTTCGATCAACAGCTGGAGTTTTAACTGCTGACGGCTGACAGAGAAGATGGATGGAGGATTCTAGATTTAAATATTAGTTTTATGTTACAGTTCACTCCAATAGTACAAGTGTTGAACACATTAAAATTTGTTTTAAAAAACAATTAAGTTACGTTATTGATGTGAGCCGCTGCAGTTTAAAGCGTTTACTTTCCAGTTGTTCAGTTTCAGTGTTTAAGCTTTATTTTACCGAGACTGTGGCGATTTTTTCTGACTGCGACCACCATATAAACGACTTTTTCATTCATAAATATTCACATATTTAATCCTTATTTAAATTACTATATGAAGAAGAAGTAAAATGGTTATGGGGTTACTAAATCCTACTGGAGCTTCTATTGGTGGTGATTCTCTGTAGACCAGTGAAAACATGACTCTCCTCACTGTTCTTAGTTTAGCTCCACCAAGTTATCTGATAACATGTTTAACATAAATTATATTTGGTTTCTGTTCAGACAGCAGGTATTTAGTGATCGTCATCAGAAACACTCAGCCCAGAGATTGTGGAGATTTATAATATTTGAAGTTCATATCGACGTGGATGTCAACAGATTTAAACAAGCTGTGGACGCTTCTTGTTTCTCAGACAGTTTAGTCCCGTACCATCGTACAGTACAAGACCCTCAAGTCTTCAAGGATATAAAACATATTAAAAACAAAAATTACAATTTCGGGATCAAATCTAGTCAAAAATTAGGTAAAATTACACCGTCGTCTTATCCTGATCGTCGGGATGAAAATTTGTTTGTAAGGGTTGCTAGGCAACAAGGAGCGGCGCTACGAGACGTCATGACGCAAGCTGTAAGTTCATCGTAGGCTAGACCATCTCATTTAACAAACGCTCATGCAGCCTTCTCATGCAGCCTACCCGTCCTTCAAAGGACCCAGCCTTCGAAGGACGGGTAGGCTGGGTCCTTTGAAGGATGCAGCCCCTGAATTGGGACACAGCTTCTGTCTGCCTGCAGCCTGATTAGTTGAATTGGAAGCAACTGCGAGGAACTGCTCACCTGCCACTAATCATCCTCCCTCAATAAAAGCCCCGGTTCATTCAGTCAGTATCTGTCTGACAATAGCCAATACCACCCCATTTCTCTGCCATTCCTGCTCTGTCTCCAGCCTGCCCACCTTTCCATTATTCACTGCCACCAGAACCCCCTGGATCCTGCCCCCCAGCTCGCCTCTATCTGCTGTTTCTACCTGTCACCTGTCTGCTTTCCCTCAGCCCGCCTGTCCCTGTAGTTTATTTTGTATTATATGTGAGTATCCTGTTTGGTTTGTCTTGCTTTAGTTAATCTGTATCAGTTTATCCTGTTTTGTTTGTCAGAGTAGGTCTTTGGTTTTTGTAGTGTAGCTCATTTCTTGTATTAAGTCAGGTTCCTCCATTCTGTTTTCCCCCTCAGTTCAGTTTCCTGTTTCAGTTGTAGTCAGTTTCCTTTGTCCCCATTTGTTAGTTACTTTTCGTGTTCATTATCTGTTTGCCTTAGATTCCCCTCCTCAGTTGTTAGTTATAATATTTCTTTGGTTTAATAGTTTGCCCTTTTCTATATTTAGTTTGATTTGTTAGTGTTGTTTCTCCCTCAGTTAGCTTTTCCCACTCATGTTTGTTTTCAGTTCAGTCTTTACAATAATAAATCATTTTTGAAAATCCCTCAGCCTGCTCTTGTGTCTGCGCGTGGGTTCTCAGCCACCTTCCGTAACAGTGCGTCTATCAACTAAAAGCACAAACTGTGTTTTGCAGACATTGCTATGTTTATGGGTACCCTCAACTGGTTGCTGCTGAATCTAACTGCAGCCAGTGTCAAGGCCAATACGTACTTTCTGTCTCCACAAGGTTCTGTAAAATTTGTCATTCATCCAAATCTGTCATTCTCAGTCATCCACACCATTATAATTCATCATTAGAGGAGTTATATTTGTAGTAGTCACCAGAATAATCACATTGACATGGTGCTACAGTTTAAGTTGTAACTGTTTTATCCTGTAAAAAGTGTAATGTCTCAGAAACATTCAAAGGAGCCCAATGTGTTTTTCTGTGAGGGGCAATGCAACCGCCTGCATAGCAGACCTACATGTATCTGTCGTTGCATGTATAGAACTGCACCTCAAAAGTACACATCTGTCTGCACATACACATGTAGAAAGCATAAATCAGCTTTTTAAATCGGTGGTATGGTCATGCCCAAAAGAGCTGCAGATCCTCTCAGACTCAAAACTGTTGCTATTAGGGCCAATTGCTGTTTTTGCCTGTGCAAACTGATGTAGACTAGAAAGCAGACAAACATGGTTCATACAGTTCTATTCATACTATAACCGGTTCACACTGATCTGCTGTAGACAGTCACACTGGAGGCTCCCATGGATGTTTCTGAAAGGCAGTCATTTTTTACTTTTCAGATGATACAGCAGGTATTTACAGATTGGGCTGTAGCACTGTGTCAATGTGATTATTCCTGAGGTGTGTCGATCACAGTGGGCAGATATAGCACATATAGCACTTTCTATAGTGTCTGGGCACATTTGATGGATAGCAGGTGCAAATCAAAGCTCCTAAGTCCAGCAGTGACTACTTCCTCTCTGGTCAAAAGAAGCATTTGATTAAACCACCACTTTCCTGGCACATTTGTAGTCCAGTCCACTCAGTCAACAATTTTGGGACGTTTGCAGGGGGGTCAGTGGAGGCCCACACGAGCTTTGATGTATGACGAGATTTATGTCATACTTGCGGATGCAGATGTGGAAAACATGAATTAGCCTTTATGCTACTTTTCAAGTCCAACCCTACTTTGAGAACTCTATTGGAGTACTGCCAAGCATGTGCACTGCTGCTGTCCGCAATGGTCTGCGTGACGTAAATATCATCTCCCTAAGTCCGCCAGATACTGGGCTGACCGGTCTGCATCGAGCCCAGAATTTGTGCGGCAACTATGTTACGGGGGCAATAGTGTGTATATGTGAAACATGCAGATACACACATGTATGCAACAGAGTCTTCCAAGTGGACTAAAAAAGTTGTGTAATGGCAACCACTATGAGTCTGTGGTTGTCTGCAGCCTTCTATGTGCATGTCTACAATGGAGTATAATCTATCCTTTAGTCAGCTAATGGTGCTTTCACTTGCACTCAGACACCTGCTTGAACATTTGAGTTTTAGTGAATTAACTTGACCTATCAGATCTGACATCTGGCCAGTGATAGTAGGGGTATTCGTGGCCTGAACAAAACTAAGCAAAAATACATAACTGTCAGAAAGCCATGACTCAAACCTTTTAAAATGCACCTTTAACATGAACCTTTTTATCTACATTGTGTTTACATGCGTTCATACTCAAGTTTTCTGTGATTCTTGTCACTTCCTCCAAGCGTTGATATGCACTATTGCACGTTATTAACTTTGTGCCCTCTCTCCATCTACCTCTGCAGGTGTTTCTGGCAAGTTCTACTTGTCCCATTGATCATGACAGGATCTCTCTGCTATCCTTTTCTCCCCCCCTTTACTCTCACCCCATCAGGTCGGGGCAGATGACAGCCCTCCCTGAGCCTGTTTCTGCCACAGGTCCATTCCTTTTAAATGGAGTTTTTCCTCTCCACTGTTGCTTGCTTGTAGAGAATCTTGGGATTTTTTGTATTTTCTTTGTATAGTTTTGTAGGGTCTGAACTTTAATCTTTAAATTTGTCAGGTAATTTGTGTACAGAATTGTCGGGTCTTAACCTTAACATCTAAATATGTAAGGCAAATTCGTAACGCCAGTCTTATTTCTATATTGAAAAGCAATCGGTTTTAAATGTGTTTTATAAATAATGGAGAAATGACTTTTATTCTGATCCAGAGCACAAAGTCGGCATACTACTCACTGTATGTCAGTGCTGAAAGATGATGTTCTACTTTGTTTTATGGCAAGAAATCTCTTCAACGTGACTTTAAGACTCTCACCAAACAATAAAGCAAGTCCCTGTTGTGAAAACTAGACTTCATTGTGTATTCCAGTCACAGCCCTCCATTACTCAACAGGTTATGTGCAGTGCCAGAGAAGGTGTCGTTGAAAGCAATATTTTTTGGTGATCATTTGTATTACTTGCTCAAGGAGTTAGAAGCAAAGACAAAAGAGTCAGAAGGTTGCAGCTAAACACAGATTTAGGTCTAATGTGAACAGAGTAGGCGAGCAGAGCGTCACAGAGAGCTTTGATGACAGTTTGGCAGAGGTGTGCAGCTTTCACAGGGTTTTTGTGTTTTTGTCTCAGTGTCCACCAGGCTTAACACTGGCCTCTGTCCAGAGCAGCTGGACAGCAGGACAGCTGTTCTCTATCAGCTGTGTTGTTTCCATCCCCTGCAGCCAGATCTCATATCTCCACCCTGTCAAAATGAACTTGGCAGTGAATCAGGAGTGAAAAAAGCCTCTTTCCTCCCAAGTCATCTCTGTGCTTATTGTGTGGTTAAAGAGATCTGCACCAGGACTCACTGTCTGATAATCCTGGACTTTAAAGTATATATGTCCTTCTTGCACTAGGATAGGATTAGATTGCACTGAATACTGAATGTGTCACAGAACAGTGTTTACACATTTTATTATTCTCTCATTAGGTTTGTACAGCGTGTGGGCTCATTTTATGATTATGTCCTCTACTGATGAAGTCTGAGATGCGAGTGTTGTAATGAAGATGCAAAAAGGTTAAAGTCTTTTTTATTTACTCGTTTATTTCAACTGCCTTTAGCCACATGCTTCAGGCTTTCCTGTGGGATTTTGAAAAATGTAAATGGCATTCAAAAAGCCTCATTCTTTGAGAGGGAGCTTATAAATGCGAGCTACAGGTGGGCCCTAATGATACATTTATTTTAATGGCATAATGGACAAAGGGTCTGTGTCAAAGGATCAAAATGATTGAACACATATTGTGCACTAATTACTAATCATCAGCAGTTGCCATAACCATCATTCCTTTCATAATGATTTTGTACCTGTACTGAAAAACCACAAGCACATTTTGTGAAAAAGTAATGGCGCTTGAATCTGAAGATAACTGGAAAATATCTTTGAATTTCTCATACAAACCACACACAATAATAGATGCTAATTCAATTCAATTTTATTTATATAGCACATATTTAAAACATATGTCGTCACATATGTCGCGCTAAACATTGTAAGAAAGAACAGAAAACAGGAAACAGAAAACCCAACAATCCAAAGTTGCTTTTGGATTCCCTATGAGCAAGCAATCAGCAACGGTTGGAAGGAATCAAAAAAATTTAATTATGATAAAGCTCAATTCACACTCCACTCTTTCACTGTCTCCTCACTCTCAAAACATGATTTTTGGTTGTGGTTTAGCAGCTAATGTGCCAGATTTTTCCTTTAGGGCCTTATGGGGACCAAAGACAGACAAATTGTAATTAAACTGGAATGTATCTCTGTATCTGCTAGATGTATATTTGGACAACAACTACAAGTTAAGGCAATAAGCTTCACAAGTTTAGATCAATCAAGAAGATTTTCCTTCACGCTTTGTTTTGAAGGTGTTCGTTTCAGTCAGATGTTGCCACAACCTCCAACTCTGAGCCAGTCATTTTAAAACTGTTCCATCTCCTGCTTCTGCCATTGCTCTTCTCATTTCAGTGTCAGACCTATTCAACCTTTCTCCACTTCATTTACTTCAAGTTTCCATCAGGACCAGTGTCCTTCCACTGAGTTCAACCTGCTTTGCATCACATCCATCCACATCCTCAGCACTGACCTTTAGTCCCTCTCCACCACCAGCTGTGTCTAGATTCTTTAGGTGAATATTTCTGATTTCATGAAAGCTGAATAGACACAATTCTCAAGAAATGAAAATACATTTATGTCTACCTGTCATCCAATTTTGAACTGCTCAGAGAGTGCTCTCCTGACCTCTGGTTGGAGAGCAGCAAAGATGAAGCCGGGCCTTTAAAAGAAGTTTTAACAGTCTCATAGAACTCAATGAAATGAATGTAAACTTTGGAAAAGCTTATGAATAACAAAGAAAAGCAAACCTAAAGTGTGACCATGGAAGTTGCAGTTTAAAAAAAGCACAATCACACTTTCCTCAGTTTAGCTGAGTGGTCAAAATGAAACCAGTAAACTAAATGGAAGCTGTGTGGGTCGTTGTTGTAGTGCAAATAACCGAACATGTCAATAATGGGATGGCTAATGAGAAGTTATTGTATGAGTTGCACTCTTGCAGCAATGAGAAGAAAAAAGAATCGAGGCAAAGGCAGACAACTTTTTCAAGAGCTGCTGCATTGTAGTTTCATAGTGAGGCTATGACTCAAAGCAAACAGCTGACTGAATGTACAATGACATTAAAATAATATTTGCTCAAAATCCAGACTTCATCTCACTGAAAATTTTTCTTTAGTATGTTATAAAGCTACTTTTTGTGCACGTAAAAGGTCTGCAAACTTACAAAGCTCAGTCGACACCACACTGAGTTATTCTCTCCCTAAGAGCTTCTTACCTGACTGAAAGGCCTCACTTCAAGTCCAGGCCTTTTTACTGTTACTTTTTTTACACAATTAAAGAGACCAGAGTTAAAAGAGAGCATGCCAGGCAGAGGTCGAGGAGAGACTGCTGCAGCACTGTACAGTATGAGAAGTGTGTTTTTTAACAGTAAAGCATGCAAACCTATTCTAGTAGGCCCCCAAAATACACCTATAATTAAAGTGTGTGGTGTCCTCATGCTAATACGGCATTCAGAAAAAAGTTGTGCATCCTTCACTTTATTTTAACTAATTTCACTGTGAAGAAAATCATCTACAAGTGAAGTAGATTTTATACAACAGATACAGATAATTGTCCCGGAATACCCACTCCAGAAAATTCAGCCCAAGAACAAAATTTTTGTTGCAAAATAAGTCTCCAAGAACCCCAAAATTTAGTCTCAAGATCTGCAGGTAATTCTGCAACTGATCTGTGCTGTGTCTACAGTCAAAAATAGATGGAAGAAGTTTGACCTGATAGGAAAAGCCTTTACTGACCAAAAACAAAACTTCTTTTAGACATCCTAATAATAATGAGTTACAATAGTCCAGCTGAGAAGAAACAAATACATGGACTATTTTTTAGCATTAATTTTTCCTCATTTTGATGGGGTTTTTTTTATTTACAGCCCATCCAGGCCTTTAAGACATGCTTGATGTTTGACTGACTGATTGGTTTCATTAGACGTCATAGATAAATACAGTAGAGTGTCATCTGCATAGCAATGTAACTTTCTACAATAGTCACTTCCTAATGTGTTGGATGTGAATCATTCCCAGCATAGAACTTTGGGAAACTTTATGACTGACTTTAGCTTGTGTGGAAATCAACATTAATATGTGCAAACTGGAATCTCCCTCATCAACAGGGCTGCTAACTATTATTTTCTTTCCTCAATAATCTCCTGATTATTTTCTTGATGAATCGGTTAGATTTTTGGTCTATGAAATAATGGATTTTCAAAAAATTCATAAAGCCTAAAGTGCGTCTGCGTAAAAAACAACACAGATTTAGATAATTTGCATTCAAAGCTTGTGGCCCAGTGAAACTTTGAAGTTTCTACTTTAAAATAAGACAGAACTACAGAGTTGCAAAGCTGGCTGAATGTTGGCAGTTGTCTGGCCGACTCGCCAGTCATTTCAATAGGGATTTTGTAAAAAAATGTTCAAAGAATCACTACCAAAAGTCATAGCACACCATTCCCAATCGAGCCACACGTTTTGATACATATTTTATATGTTTTTTTCAAAGCTGTAGGACGAGTTACGCTCTGAAAATCGAGGCCAAAGGATCTATAACAATAAGCCTGACAAAAAGTAATTAGTGTGCTTCAATGCTTATACACTGACAGATTTAAAAATTCTTCTTGTTGTCATTATTACTACAACAGATTCTCAGCTTAATTTCGAATGCACAGGCTTTGAGGGAGAAATCAATTAACTGTCCAAGTAAAGCCCTGAGTCTTTTAATAATAATAATAAAAAAGTCTGAAAACGTATTACTATGTAGATAACAAACTTAGAGATACAAAGAGTTTTTGTCAGGAAATTGAAATTGAAGGTTGTGATGCAAACAGGTGCATTTGAAACTCATTAAGTCGTGTCACACAAGTAGAGCTGCAGCAATAATTGAGTCAGCTCTGAAATTAACTGTCAAACATTTTAATAATCAGTTTGAGCAATTTTTTATCTGAATATCTTTCAGTTGTGGACAAAACAAGACACTTAAGGACACCATTTTGGGCTTGGGAAACCCTGACTAAGATTTTTCACTAGCAACAAAACAATTAACCAAGGAAATGAATCGACAACATCTACTAAAATGACCTCACCTAAAATAACCTTCGTACAATCAGGTGTTTTAAGGGTGATGAGTGTGAGGTCTTTATAATAGGCATTTATACTTGTATCATGTAAAGTCTTGTTTTCTGCTTAATGGTTTTATATGTTAACACCTGTTTCTATTGTACTTGACACCCCGATGAAGAGCTCAAACACACTGGTTTATTCATGTATTAATAAATCATTTTTGTATTTAAAATCAACCAATAATAAGGACGTCCATCAACAGACAACTGAAGTCCTTATTTTGTGTTGAAACATTTGAATCAGCATTTCTGGTAACACAGGTACTTCAAGACTACTTAACATTGTTTTTTTTTTAATTTATTTCAAACACATTAATATATATTTACATGTTAATTATATTCCTCTCTCATCACATGCTGCATGTTGAGCTTATTTGTACAGACCTCTGGACTGTCAAACCCCCTAACAATCATCTGTGTTTCTGCTGATTAGCACAGGATGCTTGTTTGCCATGTTGCTCTCCCATTTTACATGATGAATAATAATGTTGACATTATGTCATTTTAACATGAATATTTAAACAAGTAGCCATTTGTCACATACGCTCATTCAGTGTGTGCAATGAGGTGCAGTGAGTCATCCACAAGACTCTGCAATAACAATAAAACATTATATTGTAAAAACAAAACAAAAAAGTTATAATGTCATAAATAATAAAGGAGGTAGACATCAGATGTTGAAGTGCAGCGCACATTATGCAAGAGTTGCAGTCCTGTGTGTGAGTGTGTGTATAGTACACAGGAGAGCATTGGTGTGTGCGCATATACCTATGTGCCATATATATTTACATTAATCCTGTGTGCTGCAGCTGACTTATGAGGTGCTATGAACTTCAAAGCAAACACAGGAAAAAAAATATGTGCAACTAGAAATAACCACCTCGGTATATAAATAATTTTAGCCCTCTGAACATTTAAACCCACCTTCTACTGTAAAACTGTAAAAACCTTAACTTTCTGACTGAACTAATTACGTGTGACTTTAAGTTTTGTCAGGAAAAACAACCAAATTTAAGCTAGAAATTGGGATTTTTTAAAAACCATAATCACTTCATTCTACATGGGTCATTCCGTGTCAACTTAGACTTAGACTTAGACTTAGACAGACTTTATTCATCCACAAGGGAAATTTTGTTGTCACAGTAGCTCAGAACAGTAATAAAAGAGGAAAAGGAAAACACTAGTAGGATATAAGATAAAGTAATAGAGTAATCAGTATAAAGATAAAAATAATAATAAAATAGAATAGGTACTATCCCTAAAGCGATCTGGAATATGTACACATTTACAAAAAATAAAAATAAAGCAATCTGAAGTAATATTAGCAATATGGAAATTTAGAAATTTACAATATATACAACATGTAACAAGTGACTATAATGCAGTGCCAGTTTACACAGTGGCTTTGAAATAAATGTGAGTTATTATTAACTCAGTGAGATTAGGAGAGGTCGGTTGCTTGACCACCTCAGAATCTGTTGAAACTTTTGTAGGAACTATCTCTGGAATCCAAAATGGACAATTGCCATTTTTTTAGTTGAAGTTCCAACATTTACATAATTTTTCACCCAAAAGAAATTTTCAATAAATCATTCACAAGCTGGAAATTGAATGAGATGCCACTTTCAGATGTCAGATTTTCAGGAGATGTTCAGAGGTTTCTGGTTAAGGGACAGAATGCAGCAAACTCTGGCGATCAAGGCTCAATTTCTTGCTTCTGATAGTGGCACCTCGTTCAATTTCCAACTCAAGACAGATTTTTTTGAAAGTCCCTTTGGGTGAAAAATTATGTAAATGTTGGAATTTCAGCTTTAAAAAATGGGCAGATGTCCGTTTCAGATTCCAAAGATCATTCCTGCAAAGTTTCAATAGATTCTGAGGTGGTCAAGCAGCCACCTTCACTGAGTCGACATGGAATGAGCCACGGGCCTGAAATAGGTGATCTGCTCTAACCAGACTAACCAAAACTTAAATTGATTTGATCTGAAGAAATTCAGAGAAAACAACTGAAGAGGTAATACAAGTACAAAACTACCCTGGTATACACATAACATTAACGTAAAAAGGGTTCAACAATTTATTTTGTTTTTTAAAGAGATAAGTCGTGAATTCTTCCCTCTATTATTTCCCCTGTTAAAAAATTAGTGTTTTATCTTCAAAGCCAGCTGTAGCTTTGTTTGCTTTGCATCCTCCTCATAGAGCTGAATAATACACCATGTATTATTAGTTTTTTTATATATGTTTCTCAAATGAATTAAATAAATAAAATAAATAAATTATAGCCATGTTGTATCTTATAGAAGCTGAAGTTGTAAAACTGAA
Source organism: Dascyllus trimaculatus (assembly GCA_024666655.1). Lineage (NCBI taxonomy): Eukaryota > Metazoa > Chordata > Actinopteri > Pomacentridae > Dascyllus > Dascyllus trimaculatus. Next base: position 16,849,968 of record CM045446.1, read on the forward strand.
AAACCCTCAGTGAGAAATCCGAATAATTCACTCATGCTGAGGTCAGACGAGTCAGAAGCAGTCGTCATGTCTGACACTGTAAACCACCAGCAGGAGGGTATCTACCTGCTGGTGTGTACGTTATCATCAAGCTGACTGAACTGTGAGGTGAGGCTTGTCAGGGGGAGATGGGAGGACTGTGGATGGAGGCGCTGCAGGGCGAGGCGGCTGCATAATGACAGCTAAAGAGCTTTTCTGTTAAGCATTAAGCAGGGAGAGCTTAGTTTGGTGTGTAAGAGCAGGATCAGCACTCGCACACCGGCAGCAGAGGAGGTCTGTCGCTGGTCTGCTCTTCTTGCACTCATGCATTAAGGGTTAGTGTCTATATGTGTGTGTTTGTGTGTGTGGAGTGTGTTATGTGGGGCAAGTGCAGCAGTTTTCAGAGCACCAGTCAACTGGGCAGTGGTTTGCAGAACACAACAAGCAGCATTATTGGCAGAAAATACACTAGGCTATTTACCCTAAAGCAGTGATTCCCAACAGACCTGTGGCGATATGTAATCAATGCGCCAATGTCAATAAATTTTAATTGATGCATACCTATTAAAGCAAAAGTTTTATTTTCAGCATCACTGTGGAATTACTGCATCATGACATCAGTTGTTTTGGGCTCTCGTCATTGGTCAGCTGCAGGCGGTGGCAACAAAGTCCGACTTAGTTCAGTGTAAAAGTTTATTTAAGAAACCCACGAAAAGACAGCAAGAAACTGATATATTCTGTTTTCTGCAATATATATTTAGTCTGTTTGTCTGTTCTCCATTTTCTATCCTGCTGTCCCCACCCCAGCCACTGCCCCACTCCCCTCATCACCAACCTCGCCCCAGCTGGTTGAGGCAGATGGCCACTCTGCCCGAGCCTGGTTCTGTCTGAGTTTTTGTTTGTTTGTTGTTTCCCAATAAAAGGAGAGTTTTTTTGTTCTGTCCCCAAGTGCTTGCTCAAAGGGAATTCAAAGGAAACTTTAGATTTGTTGGGTTTCTCTGTTTAAAGTTTATAAGGCCATCATCTTACTATGTGAGGTGCTATGAGATAGACTGTGTTGTGAACTGGTGCTGTATAACTAAAATAGAATTGGGTTGAACTGAATATAGTTATATTAAAAATACAGACATTTTCATCTGTCTTGAATAACTACTTGAAAAGATTAAATTGTTTCACAAAGATTTGCTGTAAATCAGTTCAGTCTTTGAGAAAATTCAGAGATGTAACTGTTTCAGGTATTGTTTTATATTTGACTTGTAAGGCGATGCAAATTTCAGAGACAATAAAGGCTACACTGTATGCATGATTGCATAGCCTGAGTGGAGTATTTTGATGTGACATTTTCTTGGGAAGCTTTTGGTTGTTTTGTGGCTCAGGTGGTAGAGCAGGTTTTCCACTGATCGCAAGGTTGGCGGTTCGATCCCCGGCCCCTCTGCATGCAGAAGTGTCTTTGGGCAAGACACTGAACCCGAAGTTGCTCCCAATGGCAGATTAGCGCCTTCCACTTTCTGGGAACTGTCATCTCCCAGGACCTCAAATGGGAGCTGAACATCAGCTCCATCACCAGGAAGGCTCAGCAGAGGATGTACTTTCTGCGGCAGCTCAGGAAGTTCAACCTGCTAAAGACTATGATGGTGCACTTCTACTCCTCCATCATAGAGTCCATCCTCACCTCCTCCATCACCATCTGGTACGCTGCTGTCACTGTCAGGGACAAGGGCAGGCTGCAGCGCATCATTCGCTCAGCAGAGATGGTGAATGGCTGCAGTCTCCCATCCCTCCTGGACCTGTACACCTCCAGGACTCTGAGGCGAGCAAGGAGGATTGTAGCTGACCCCTCCCACCCCGGACACAGACTTTTTCAATCACTCCCCTCTGGCAGGAGGATGCGGTCCATCAGGACCAAAACCTCACGCCACAAAAACAGTTTCTTCCCATCTGCAGCCAGTATCATCAACAAGGCCCCTGACCCCCAGTGACACCCCCACCCTCCCACCCAGAGACACTTGTCATGGACATAAATGCACATCTGCTTTTTTTTACACTGTCTCGCACTATCCACCTGACATTTTGCACATATGCTAGTGTACTTATCTGCATATATTTTATTCTATTCTACTTCTTCTTTTATATTCTTAATGTTATTTTATTTCTTGCTATCTTAACTGTTTGCACCAACAGACCAAGACAAATTCCTTGTAATGTAAAAATTACTTGGCAATAAACATGATTCTGATTCTGATTCTGATTCTGATTTGCATGGCATCTCTGTCGCCATTGGTGTGTAAATGGGTAAATGTGAAACACATTGTAAAGCACTTTGGATACCACTAAGGTAGAGAAAAGCGCGATATAAGTGCAGACCTTTAACCATTTTACCATTTTGACCCACGAAAAACAATCTATTACAGCCATGAACGATGTTACGAAGTTCCTCTCAGGCAATTTATTTCCAACATTCTGATCAAAATAATGGCCCTCTGTAGGTCCATGACAGCAGAGCCAATCAGAGAACTTTTCTGTCTGTGACTTAATTATTTGCTATAGAACGTGTAGCAAATAGACAGTATGAAAACACAAGTCCAGGAGCAGATATGTGGCATCCTAAAAACAATTTTAAGAGGAGATGCCTACTGCTGATTGGGTGATTTAAAATGGAACAGCACATGAACAATAAGTACCAGATGTTTGAAGTTTGAAGCAATAACTCATATTCATTGCATGCAGAAACAGAACTACAAGACAAAAGCACTGCTAAATCATCTTAGTAATCCTGACTTAGAAAAATATTACAGTTTACACTTTATGGATCCAGAGAATCTTTCTTGATTTTGTGATTTCAGCCTTTATTGATATGAATAACACGTAAATTTGTTAAGTTATTTCGCATCTTGTCACTAAATATTTTATGTTTTTTACAAGACGTTTTGCACCATCTAGCTTCAACTAGGGCTACAAGTGACAATTAATTACACTGGCCATTAATCTGTTAATTATTTTGATAAGTGATTGATTAGCTGATTAGTCTCTAAAATGTTAGAAAATGGTGAAAAATGCCAATTTGTGTTGTCAAAAACCCAATATGTCGCCCTCAAATGTGCTGTTTTGACTACAACTCAAAAACTATTAGATGACTGTCATCAAGGAGGAAAGAAACCAGAAAATATTCACATATCAGAAGCTGGATTCACACAGTTTTGGCTTCTTTTTTAAACAGTTACTCACACCAATTAATTGATCACCCAAGTAGTTGGTGATTCATTTAATAGCTGTTAATTAATAAATTATTTGATTATTTGTGTAGCTTTAGTCTTGACTGACTTACAACAGGTGACTGACTTACAGAGATGATGCACACGAACTCTAACCTGCTTACTATCGTCACAATGAGCTAACTATGTCACCTCAATGTTTTCAGGATTAGTTGCGTCCTCCTGTCTGAAAGCAGAGCCTTTATCTTTCCCATAACAAGCCCTTCACAAAGGAAGTCTATGGGGACTAAACAGCATTAAATGATAGTATGATACTACATTGGTGAGGGCCACTATAAACATGGCGCATGGTGGATTTTGAAGTCTGCTTTGAATCATTGTCCTGCTGTAGAAGTCAGATTCTATTCAGTTTCAGTTTGTTATTTGACTGGATGACATTCGCACCCAGAATTTAATGATGTTTAGTGAAATTTATTCCCTTCATCCAACATCCCAAAAACAGAATAATTTCTACCTCCTTGCTTAGTTCACCACCTTTCTTACTGAAAAAGACTGAAGTGTTTTGCTCATTGCACTCATGTGAAAAAACTGCAGCTTTATTCAACTGGTATGTGCCTCTATAGATGACAGAAAAGATAAGAAATGACCATTCAAGGAACTATAGTTGTTGTGGTGTTTGTATAGTATGATGTTTTACAGTTTTAATTATCAGGCTTTAAGTTTTCTGACACTGTATAGTTTGTCCGTCACGCTGAAATCGAGTGTGATTGAGTTTCCTTCCGCCCATATTCAGGCCGGGTGTAACTGCTGGGCATGTTTTCATCCATAGCTACCCATTTTTTAACCTCCAAACACACCTTTGGTGGTTGTAGCCAGAGAGCTCCATTTTCATTTTATCTGTCCACAGCAGTCATTTCCAAAGCCACTCAGGTTTACTCAGATGCCACTTTGCACACTTCTGATAAGTCTCCCGTATTGAGCCTGTTTGTGCATCAGTGGAACTGTGCACCAGCACTCCCACTTCAGATAAAAACCTTCCTGCAGCTCCTTGGGAGTCATGGGGGTGTTTTTCTATGCTTACTTGCTCAGCAGACCTGCAGTTTTATCTGAATGTTTTTCAGTCTTCCAGATCTTGTCTTGACTTTCACAGTTCCTCCTGACAGCTGTTTCTTAATGAAATTCCAAACAATGAAAAATGCAAGATGGAAGCATTTTTATATCTTTTATATGCTTTTCCAGCTTTACAGGCATCTTTTTGTAACTACTTTTGCAATTGTTTCAGCTATTGGACTAGATCAGCTGGAGAATGGAGTAAATAGAAGCCAAATAAAGTCAAATCAAATACAACTTCATATGTCAAATATATAATTTCTTACTGGGGCTGGTTTTGTTTGTTCCACCCTAGTGCAGCTTCCAACTGATAAAGGCAGATTATTGATCAAATTTGTAAAAGTTTCAAGGTCACATAAACATGATACTAACATGAGCATGAGCTAGTTGAACAGTAAAACAGTCTACAGGTGGAGGCTAGATGAGTGAAGTAGCTAATTTGTTACAATAAAATGTCTGATTTCAGTCTATATCGATAGTAACTGATCATTTTTAATGACATATTTTAATTTTTAAAAAAGACCAAAAGAAAAAGGATTTAATTTAAATTTATCAAGGTACAGGGGTAATAGTTTTAACATTTTAACAGAGACAAACACACAAACTAATCAGTTTACACACCTATCTAAAATAACAGGGATAATGTAATAGTTTCACCTTGAAACAAAGATTGACTGTTTTTGTAATTAATTCCTGTGTTTTCCTTTTCTGTGTTTCCTGTCTCTATCTATTTGTGTCTCTGTCTGTCTTTGTATGTTTCGTGCCCTTATTCAGTTGCTTCCTGTTTTAATTTGAAATTGCCTTTCCTTGCGTGTCGCTTATGTTTTTACTTTAGTTGTCTGTCCCTCTTTTCCCTTCTTTTTGATTGCCCTGATCAGTTTCACCTGTGTCTCATCCCCTCATTCAGTTCAGAGTGTTTAAATAGTCTTGTCTCTTCGTTTGTCCTGTTTGATAACCCTTTGTTTGGTCACATCATGGTCTCCTGCTAGATCTTCTTTGTCAGTTCCTGGTTTATACATTTGTTTTTTTATTTAATCCTGTTGTTTCTCATGCCTTCTTTATGTTTTTTGTACCATCTGTTTTTTTGTACTTTTGCATTTTGTTTTCTTGAAATTAGTGTCTTCTGATATTGTCTTTGGACTGGTGGGACTCGTTGAGTATTTATACACCTGGATTCTCCAGCTGCTTTTTTTTTCTCCTCAACCTGCTTCAGGAGTTTATATTAAACTCTGGTCTTTTTTCCAAGCACCTCCCTGACAGCAACCTCCACCAGGGCAGGTCTATGGATGTGGAGGAGTCAACTCAAGGCTGAGGTGGCCATTGACAAGCGTGCAGTGGGAGACGGCATGCTGAGCGTGATGGAAATTAAACAGGCTCCATTATTAAGGTATGATAGGCTGCTTATGATACAGGGAGGGAACACGCTCGGGGTTTGTTCATGCAGCTGAACTTTGACGGTTCATTTTGTGCTTTCATGGTGGTTTGACTCATCTGCATTTAAGTCAAACTATTGAAGATTCTACTGAACTACTCCTATTGAAGAAGTGTCCCATCCCTATTGATTCGTCGTTTAATTGCATGGGCCTAGCGTGACTTATTAATGCTGCACATTCGTGGGCATTGGTTTAATTTGACAGATGATACAGTGGTGCAGCACATCATAAGTAACTCGTGTTTCTTAACACTGAAGCTATGCCATGAAGAATTTCTCATTTGGCAGGTTGATTCTTTCATCTTGTATCTCTTGCCAGGAGGAGCTAAGGCATGAGGAAGAGACCCGAGTGAGGGAAGCAAAGGGACACGTTAAATGCAATGAAACGAGATGTGTTCATGGCTCCTCAGACGTCCTGCTTTGCTGCTCAGTCCTGGCTCCTGAGAGCAGAGAGCTCATCTACTGAATGGCCTTCAGGATGAATGTATCCAACAATTGCAAGGTGAAGTGAGAAGCAATCAGAACAGGTAAATGGGACATACCCACTGTGTAGCAGACGTGCCAAGGTTTACCAAACTGCATATAGATTTTTCCCTTTGAGACTACTTTAGATTCAAGGCAGCATAGTTTTGTGTCGCTCATCAAAACGGAGCTATTCCACTCCTGCACGTATCTTACAGATTTTTTCTTCTTATACTATAGTAATCTAAAGCCTGTCTTTACATAATACATATTTTTTTCTTTTCCTAAGAATAATAATTGAACTCCATTTTACATTTCTACCATGGGAAAAACATGGGAAAAAAGAAAAAAAAAAAGGAAAACATCATTGAGGTGATGTTTTGATTAAAAACCTCTCCAGCAGCATTAGTACATTGAGAGCTGCAGCAGAGGTTGTATGTGTTAATGTGAGCCTGTTTTTCATGTTCACATGAGTGTTTCAGACCAAACAAACCCATTTTGGTTGCTGGAGGACAAAATTGATGTAATTTCCCATAAAAATAATATCTCACATATTGTGGTTTGGGTTCTCTCCAAATTCACACGTGTTGTTTTCCAACATTGTTGTACATTGCACTGCAAATATGTCATAGATATGGATGCAGACAAATAATGCATTCACAGGCTTATGAAGAAAATACTCCTGATAGTGCCTGTAGGGTTATGCTGGCTTGAAGGCTAGAATTAAACATTTATAGAAGAGAGTTTATCTGACATGCTGGAGGAATGAAGCCTAAAAGATTAGTATTGGTAAGTGTTACACGTACCATTTCAGCATTGTGATGCACACTCGTCACATTGCAGGAATTTTTTTAATGCAGAAAACAAGACCAGCATGGTTGTCATTCCCTGTCTTATCTACAAGAGAAGTCTATCTGAACATCATGGATTTAAAGATTCTTTGCTACACTAAGTTGTTTTTAATTAGGAAACAGGAGAGAAACACTGAAAAGGAAGCTCTAGTGGCAAAAAGAAATCCAATATTAGTTTATATATATATATATATTTCTGACACAAAAATGCCAAGTGTTTCAAATCTCTGGGCTGGTGGTGATAATCACACTTCCAAGTGTCTGATTGCTGACTGAATTGGGGGAAGTTGTTGCAGGTGTAAATTTCAGAAAATATCCCAGAATTTAAAAGGTTTAGCCACAAAAAGGACGGGAAAAAGGACATTTTGGGTTGGTGTTGCAATTACTCTGAAAAGCTACTCTCTAAGTTACACCTGTGAAATCTAATGCAATCCAGTACAACAGCTGTACTCCTGAAGCTTTTACATTTTCAGTTTTTGATGCTCAAAAGGCAATGAATCTACTTTAAGGTCATAGTGAGTGGTGGTATAATGGACTGCATTTTGTTTAGAAGTGTCCCTTCATATATAGTGATAGGAGTGGTTTTATTTAATCTTTTATTTTATTTTGAAATGCCATGTCCTTGTGTTAAAAATGCTTAAAACCAAATTATGTCCCTCATCAGACCTGGGTCACTGTACTAAGGTAAATCAAAACCTTAAAACAAGTCTTTAACAGCAGTTTGGCTTGACAGTTTCATTTCTATCTAGAGGTTTGTTGTATGTCTTGGCATTGAGGTTATGTTTTGTGCAGGCCTTTAAACTCCAAAACCAATTAGCAAGTTTAAAAGGCTTGTTATCTTTAGTAAATCCCCAAGTTTATACCATTTATAAGAGTGAGAAAACATAAAATGGAAAGAGCTGTCAGATTTTTAACTTTGTGCTAAACCTTGAACTTGTTGTGTGGTTTTGTTGAGAAAACTAAGTTTAAACTTTAAATAATATTTCATTTCATCAAACTCTAAATGTATTTGAAATTTGCAAAAACAAAAAGAAACATGCGCTCGTTAATGTGCCTCAGTACAACACCACAGTTAATCATTACAATAATCTCAATAAGGACAATATCGGCAAAAACTAAATGCCATAAAATATTGTAAAGGCATAATTTATGACGGAGCTGATCCCCCCTAATCTGACTGTGTCATTTTACCCTCTTACAGCTAATCAGACCTGCAGAAATCACTATTCTGTCATAGGCAGTAGCACTAATAACTGTTATTACTGATGCTATCAGTCACATTCAAATGGAGCTGAGGACCTCCTCAATGCTTCGAGTCAGCTGCATGGTGTAATCAAAACATTCTGACACTGTTTGTGGTGCATGGAGCATATCAGGATCAAACATTGCAGCATGTGGTAGCAAAGAGCCATCATGAGTCAGGAAACTGCATCATTTTACGCTGTCAATATAAGGACCTTAGTTAATGATGTTTTTGTGTGGTAGGTGCATATGTGGGATTTCTCCATGAGGCTCAAACTGAAACAGAAAGCAAGCATCACATTCTGTCTCAGTCAGCAGCTGCAATGATCCAACCTTCATGTAGAGGATCATTACAAGTGATTAGAGGTGGGTCTGCAGCTACTACGGAGAGAATAACCAGCCGTTTACACAGTTTCCAAGATCAGAGGAGGTGCATCAGCTCAGGAGCACCAGGATTATGCTCCGTTTCACCAGCATTTTCGTGGTTGTGCACTATGAATTTGTCCCCCATGGTTGGACTGTCAAGGCATAGTTCTGCTGTAAATGTTCTGAGGAGAACATTCAGCACAATTTACCTCAACTGTGTTGCAAGAACATGTGAGTGCTCTCAAGAAGCTTATTTTAGGTGATGTTTGACAGTTTAACAAAACAGGACTTGGTTGCAGGAGCACTATTACTGCACAAAGAGACCAAGCCGATGGGGACATCAGTCAAATTTAAAATTGGTTTTGGATATTTAAAGGCACAGTCTCAACTTTTTAATCGCTCTTCATACGAAGTAACTACATGTCTGTGTGACTTTTTCATACATGCATGAAAAAAAAGTTGAGAAAATTGCCTAGGAGTGGCATTATTAGTTTATTTTTCACTTTTTGGATGTTCTAACTGGGAAAATTAGCAGCTGTGATTCTACACACAATCTTTATGTTATAATCAAGACTTATGTCACCGACTGAGTCATACATTTCTACTCTGTGTGTTTTCATGTAAAAAAAATGTGGTGGCTTGTTTATGTAAGTCTGAATCTCCTCAGTTTTTAATTTGTATTTTTTGTTAGTTTTGGCCTAATCCTTTATCATTTTGCAACAGCACAGTCTAATTTCTCCCCAAAGCCAAGTCTTATCTCACCTCTGTGAAGGCAGACACACACACACAGACACACACACAAACTAATTACACACATTTGCCCCTATCAGCCCTCGACCCTCCACCGCAGAGGGAACTGTGCGTCTACAAACTGTCTGAAAACACAAAGGTCTGTGCCTCCTGTGGACCTCATGATGACTCACACGGGCAAGCTCTTGTATTTGATGTACAGTTAGAGAAAGCATTTGCTTGATTGGATTGTAATCCCCTATTGTGAGAGTAAAGGAGCCACGGGCTATTTTTAGGTCTATTTGAGAATATGACAGAGCTTTAGTCGGAGGGCTGACGAGAAAGAAAAGGCAGCATTTTGTTTATGGAGCACCTCCACAAAGCTGCTCGCTGTTTGGGTTCAGAGCGATGTACTAAAGCTGCCACATGGACTAACTTCAGTGTATTTACTGTAAGCTGTGTTTTTTTTTTTGTGCGTCCTTCAGTAATTACTTATCCTTTACTTAGAAGCCACACACTATCGTCCACACACATTCTCCCCTGCATGAGGCAACAGTAATTTATGCTTGTGTATGTCTATTTATTTGGAAATACAGAGGATGAATGGACATGGTTACATGGATGCTGCAGCTTGAAATGTTTTGCAAAAATGTCAATGATGTAATGAATATGATAGTGATGATGTCATGACAGAAAACTTTGAGTTTTTTTTTAAAAATGTGTCCATTTTTCAACTTATCTCAGTGCAAACAGAATGGATGGCTTCATTTATTTAAAAAAATGAGATTGAACATTGCTGCTTCATCAGTCTGTTAAAGTGAAGACTTACTGTTGTTCAGGTATGGGTCACCTTACCAATCATGTTCCACACAGCTTCATTCAGACAAACTCCCCACAGTGACAGAGAGAATGGACAGCACATTAAGTGACACATGATGCATGAGGTCATAATTTCTTACAATAACATAGTGGACCAATGTGAGTGTCTTACGGGGGATTTTTTTTTCCTCATGTAAATAAGCTGTTTAACTGCTGGAACTTGCAAACTGTTTTAGGACGGCTAAAACCTTTGTGTTTGTTCCAACTACAGGAACTGCCCCAGCAGAACCTCTTTCAGGGAGATAAGTAACAACACCTGTGTAGTTACTTCTGAGCAGCACTAAAAAGCCATTGTGTGGGACTTGATACTATTCAATCTTAATGTCCTCGTTGAGAAGCAGTCTTTTTACACTGTAAAATTCATGAAGTGGCTAACATAACAAACCCTCCGTTTTCCTTTTTTCACGTTTCCTATGTGTTCATAGAACTGAAGTTACATCCAGTAACTGTTATTCGTTGATGTTGCATCCAAGATGGTTGGATCCTACGTATATCTGAATGGAAACAAACTCTGAAAAGTGGAAAGCTGCGTATTGCTGTTCAGAACATTTCCTAAAACAATACATGGGATTAGGTTGCCAGTTTTACAGCGTCACTTCCTAGACTGTCGTGTGGCCCAATTTATGTAACGACGTCAGTACGTCGTAATCTTGTGCATGCTTATCCCTTCATGTGACTGCCTGCAATTCAGACTAATTCTGCGTTTCAAGTGATGTATGAACGGTACTAGGTCTGATTTAGTACGATTTATTGTAGCAACTTTTCAGGAAGAGACCAGGGAGCTCGTTCAGACGTGCGGCTGACACGATCAGTTACCATCATTTTTTAACACTCAAATTGTTCAATTCTGATCATGTTTATACAATTAAAAGGAAACATACATATATTGTTTTTCCCATTTCTTCTCTATGTAGCTTTGAAGGCTACATTCACATTTTTCCCACAAGCATGTGAGGGCTACAAGGGTCCAAGTGGAGTAAATTTCGTCCTTTCTTGAGGGTCCCCTTGGATTCCTCTGTCCTCCATGTGCAGCCCAAAATTTGTGTCACGAGACTACAAGGGCAGCAGTGGGCATCAGTGGAGTATGTAGATGTTGATCTACTGCACATGTATGGAGTGGAGTTCAAGGAACAGGATTAGTAACAACAACTGCATACTCTGTGTGCACATCCACAAGGGAGTATAATCGAGGCTTAGAGTGGCAATCACTAAGATCTCCGTTTTGTTCTATTTGGTAGCACCTGTGACGATAAGCTGTGATTATAGTATGTTTTTTAACCTTACTTCTTGGAGATCCAGTCAGTGTTGCTTGTCATCAGTTGGCACACATAATTAAGTCCACACTTTATTTGTCCAACTCAGACTGTCGTAGCTTCACATTAACTTATGATAGATTTTGGATTGTAGATTTTGCCCCAGGTCACTCACTGAAAGTCTCTCTATAATAGTGTAGAATCTTCAAATTACTCTAAGTGCTCCGAGATGTTGTGTATTGGTGCAGTAGATATAAAGTTGAACTGAACTGAAATTAAAGTGCAGCAGGAAGGCATCTTTTATGTGCCTGTGGTTGTAGCTTTAAAACAGATTTGCAAAAATTTGAACATATTCTTTAAAGTTGAAAAACAATCTTGTCCCTCCTTCACCCCTTTTCCACTAAGACGAACCAGGTGCTAGTTCAGTGCTGGTGCTTAGTTGGTTTAAATCTCGTCTTTCTAAGAACCTATTTGCTTTTCCATTGTCAAGGAAACAAGTTGGAGCCACACCACTGCGTCACGGTAAAATGATTATGCTTATGTTGATTACAGAGCAGTTAAACAAACGCAGTAAGTTGATGATAATATCTATGTTTATTTTTATAGATGGTCTTAGCGTTGCCTGTTGCCCAGGTACATCCATGATCCTGCTACTGGTGGGACACAACTGTACCGGATTTCTGCGTGCAACAGTGTGTGCAAAACTTCTGTATGTCCCGGGAGTCATTCCAATTAATTTGTGATTGGACCAATTAATTTGTGATCGGACCAGGGACGTCCTGACGAAAAAGGACACAGATTACTGCTTGTGTGTCCCTTTCCACCATTGATCGTTGGTCACGATAACCCCACCCCCAGCCCCTGATGTACTCGGTGCTTAGCTCTGGCCAAGCAAAGAGTTGGTGCTTGCTAAGCACCAGTTTTTAGCACCTGGAGCTGGGGCTTAGGTGGTGGAAACACAAAGAACTCGTAATGTTTAAATCTTTTTGTGATCAGACACGTCTTGTCAAAAACATACCTGACATGTTTCGACGGTAAGACAAGACGTGTCTGATCACAAAAAGATTTAAACATTATGGAAACTTTGGACACTATAAACTTCATTGGATTAACAAAGAACTCGTGCCAAGTCAGGCACTGGCTCTGAACTAGCACTGGAACCAGCTCAGTGAAAAATGGGTGCCTGTGTGACATTATCATATATACTCTGTGTCAACTTGTTTACACTGAGTGGAACTTTCTGAGAGATTTCATGTGTCTCATGTTTGCACATTATGGAAATACTCCACCAACGTCATGCATTATTTTAGACACATTGTTTCATCAATTAGACACAGACTCAGTATTTGGTATTTTCCGCAACTTCAGTATCTCCTGTAGAATTTATAGTGAAGTTAATGTTTATCTGAATTTGTAATGACCAACAGGTTGCTGCTTTTAATGGTTTAACACGTCCATTACTAGACAGTTTGTAGACATTTAAATTGTGTATTCCTAAAATAATTTTCATGCACATTTTTGTAGTTCAAAAGTCAACAGGCAGTGACTTGGAGTTTATTTGATTTCGCGATATGTCTGTTGTTATTGATGTCAGAGATGCAGTGTGTTGCTGCTGCTTGTAAGTGCAGAGAGTATTAGTTAAATGTACTCAAATATCAAGAGTAAAGATAAATGATCTTTGTGACTGATCTGTTGTGACATTATTAGATTCAAACTGATGCATCAATTTTTAAGCCACAATTTACTGTAGCTAAGTGAAGTGGTGCCAGTTTTATGCACGTTTTGATGATGAGGTCTGAGCCCCTTCAAATGGTCACAAGATCAGTGGTGGCATTCAGATCCTTTCAGCAAAAGTGACAATACAACAAAGTAAAAATACTTTAATACAAGTAAAAGCTCTGCATGAAAAATCCTGTTTACAAAAACATAGCAGCCAGAATCGGTTAAAATGTAATAGAAAAGTTCAGGTGTGGTCCCTCGACCTGATATCTTATTGTATCTGTTATAATTAGATTATTAATGCTTAAACATCAGTGTGTCATCAGTCATCATCTGGTTTGGTCCCCCTGACTATTATTTTTGACACCATTAGATTAATAATAGTGAATCATCAGCAGTGTGTCAGCAGCAGGTTACTGTTGTAACTGCTGCAGGTGGAGCTGTTTGAACTATTTCATTCAGTTTTACATATAGAGCCTCTCGATAAATCTGAGGACTTATGACAAATACTGGGAGAGGAAAGAAGAAAAAAAAAGTTCTGAGTCAGAAATTAATTTTTAATTTTTCCTTATTGTTTTTATCTTGGTGAAATATTGGATCATTGAAACATTTCTTGAAATAAAATCATGCAAGAAGTTTAGAGAGCTGTTATCAACTCATATAGACCAATGTGACATAATGCTTTTTATAAGAAGAAAAAAGGCTGAAATCCACTGGTTTAATCTGTAACTATGTTTTGTATTTGTATCCTTTATGTAAAATCTTCACCCTTAAACCTAACTAGTAACTAAACCTGTCAAATAAATGTGGTGGAGTAGAAGATATAATTTGTCCCTTAGAAATGTAGCCAAGTAGAAGGATACAGTAGCACATAATGGAATGGAAATACTCAAGTAAAGTTCTTCAAAACTGTACTGAAGTACAGTATTTGAGTAAATGTACTTTGTTACTTTCTACCACTATGCGAGATACATCTGGGGGTTCATGAGATTATTAACGGGTACGAAGGAAGAAAAATTATATTTTGCAACACAGATTCATATGCAGGTTTTTGAACACTTCTGTATTTTTTTTAAAGTATATTTTTGCGGGGAATAATTCCACATTTGGGCTTCAAACTATTAATTAGATGAAACCATGTGAGACATTTGCAGGGAAATATTACTCTGGTGGAACTGAAAAATCCAGACATCTATGATGGGACAAGAGGCCTCAACAAGCAAGCAAGTTGTTCCCAAAAATTTACATTTTTCTTAGATTTTAATCTGAAAAGAAGATTAAAAAGCAGATTGCTTTGGGAATTGAATAGTATATGTGGAATTCTGTCATGTGTATCGGGGATATGACTAACAGTTTTTTTAATCTTGCATGGTCAGACTATATCATCAAAACCAGGATACTAATGCTCATGTAGGCACAGTCAGTGTGATGCTCTGTAGGTGTTAGAAACACAGATACAGGATTCTCTCTGCATGACGTCACTCTGGGTCGAGGGGAGGAGACAGACTGACCTGCTCTGTTAGGCGCCGTGTCCTCAGGAAGAATCCCAAAAGACACCCAATGACCACAGCCAGCACCGACATGATGAGGAGTCCATTCTGCTTGCAGACGTTCTTCACCCTCACCCACACTGCGTCCAGAGCCACGGCCATCGTGAGTCACCTGTCCTGCCTCCTCCTCTCAGCAACCCATAAACCCAAAACCTTAAAATCCAGGTGTGAGGGCAAAAGCCAAAGCAAGAATAAAGTGAAGAAAAAGCTCCAGGACCGGACGGGAAGCTACGTGAAATATCCAATCCTCGTCCTCTAAAGCACCTTTGGGCTCAGCATCCCGCTCGTCCTAACACTGTGGCAATCTGCACTAAGCTAAGAGGATCCTCTCACTTTCCAGGCATCCCCTCCCACCCTGCTCCACCCATCGTCAGTGCTGACCCACCGCCAGGGGGAGGGAACAGCTGGCAACCATGTCCCAGGGAGTTAACATCACCAATCCTGTTAGAGCGCTACTGTATTAAACAGGTCTGAAGCTGGATTAAAGATCCATGAACAATTTGACAAAGGTTAACCTCAAAGGCCCTCTGAGCCCGCTACATAAAGGGATGCTTGAGGTTTCTAGTATGGACCAGTTCAGGAAATGTTCGTAGATTAATCAGCAAAGCAGGTTCTCAATCAGTGAACTGCATTA
Organism: Dascyllus trimaculatus; assembly: GCA_024666655.1. Taxonomy (NCBI): domain Eukaryota; kingdom Metazoa; phylum Chordata; class Actinopteri; family Pomacentridae; genus Dascyllus; species Dascyllus trimaculatus. The sequence goes on from CM045446.1 coordinate 16,865,425, forward strand.
TTACAGCAATGTGACGTCTGATACATCAAAATACTGATTCAAACACATCCATGTACTGAGGTTACATCAGCAGTTCTCCACCTATGGTCCCCAACATGAATTTTAAAAAAGAAGTTAAGCCTCTGAACCTCAAAACCAACCAGTGGGTTTGAAAGATTTTGTAAAAATCCCCCAAATTATACCAAATTTATCAGCCAGAAAGTGTAGAAACACAAAGAGTCATTAGGTTTTCAACCTTCCAGTGGATCTTTAGCTACTCATCTGTCACATGAAATTTCATAGAGAAAATGAACCCAATCTTAAAATCATAATATCCATCAAAATTGCTTCAATCTACATCTCTTGCTTTAAAAAAATGCCAAAAATCAAAAGTTTGCACCAGAATCTTTAAAAAGCAAAACCTTCTGTTACAGCTCAGAAGCCATTAATGTTGATAAAAAAAAAAGTCACTTTTGCCAACACCTGTGAGCACTTGGAAGAAATTTGTACATGTTGATTCAAAGTTTTTTCAATTTTCTGTAAAATAAATAATCAAAGAAATTCAACTTAAGTTTTTTTGCTTATTTATTTTTTACTTTATTTATTATCGACTACAGGAATGAGACGAGCCAGCTGGTCCAGTGGTGTAAAGACAACAATCTCTTCCTTAATGTGGAGAAAAACAAAAGAGATTGTTGTTGACTTCAGGAGAGGACACTCACAGCATCCCCCACTGACCATCGAAGGTGCAGCTGTGGAGAGGGTGAGCAGCACCAAGCTCCTGGCCATGCGCATCTATGAGGACCGCTTCTGGACCAACAACACCACATTGCTGGCTAAGAAGGCTCAAACACGCTTCTACTTCATCTGCAAAATAAGGGGAGCACAAGTCCCACCCACCATCATGTGCTCCTTCTACCAGGGCACCATTGAGAGCATCCTCACTGTCTGCATCACTGTGTGGTATGGAGGCTGCACTGCCTCGTGTTGAAAGACCTTGCAACGCATAGTGAATGCAGCCAGCAAGATCATCGGTGCCCCCTGCCCTCCCTCACAGACGTTTTCATCACCTGCCTCACCCGCCGAGTCATCAGTATCCCTGGTGAAACCTCCCACCCTTCACACTCCCTTTACAGTCTCCTGCCTTTAGGCAAAAGGTACCAGAGCCTCCGGGCCAGCTCCATCAGACGACTGAACAGCTTCAACCACCAGGCTGTCAGGATGCTGAACTCTGCCCACTACCTTCCCCCTCTGCCCCATGTCCCTGGACTGTAACACACCCATTTTGCACATATACTCATACATTCACGGTCTGTACGTTATATCACAATCTGCAATCTGTCCTCACTTACTGAACCATTTGCACTACTGTACATCACTGCTACCATCACCTCAATAAGCTCTCACTGTTTTGCACTACCGCCACTATAGGTTGATTTTTATATATTTTGTTTTTTTAATTAATTATTTTAGTTATATATACCATATTTTGATCCCCTTTTTTGTGTGTGTATGGCACTAATACAAAAGTAAAAGAGAAAGGCCTTTTCGGCTCCTCTGTATGTCCTGGATATATAGAGAAATTGAAAATAAAAATCTTCTATGCTATTATTTCATTATATCCGTCTGCACAGAAGACTTTTGAGTTCTGTCTACTTCTATCAATGGTTGTTCTGCTTCCATAGAGACGCAGGACTTTATATTGCAGTGAAAAATGATCCAACAGGGAGTAAAAATTTGACAGGAGCAAAAAGGGCCCAGCAACTGCTTGGAGTTCTGAGGGTTAAATATGTGTAGATATAATTCTAAAAAAAAGTCAACACCTACCAAGCATCGTGACAATCTCACAATGGAAATGCTTCTCTTTTCTGTCTAACTATTCACAATCTCAGTCCACACGTATGAATTATTGTTCATTATAAATGAGGCAGCGTTTGTTCATTGTGCCTGTTTCCTGCTCTCAGGTTTCTTTCTTCATACTGTGTTCATTTAAATGTTGTGAATAACACAGACTGTCAGTGTCGTGCCTGCTTGGATTGTTCCACAGCGTCAGTCAGAGAGTCATCACCAGACACAAATAAATGTCATTCTGAAACTAATTAATAAATCTGACGCAGGGTCCTTGCTGCTGAATTATTATCTCGACTATAATTAACATCAGTGCCACTATTGTTGTTGCTGTATGCAATTATTATATCATATCATTGGAGCAGTCCAGGCTGTTAATAATAATATATCAGTGCTGTTTTCATTCTCGCCAGCCAGTAAAACCTGGGATGCCAAATTATTGTAGTTAACTTTGTAAAGGCCGATGGAAGCGGCCCCGACTCGTCCTCTGGCCTCTAATTGGAACCTGAAGACAAACATTTCTCCCCCGTTTATTTACTCTAATAATGAGGAAGACGGAAACTTTAATGAAAACTCCTTTGAGGTGATGAAAAGCAAAGAGAGAACTGCTTCACTCAAATACCCCATGAGAAGCCAATCTCATATAAGCTGTTTATTCTGCATGAAATTATAAATAAAGGAAATAAGTCTTTAGAAAGCAGTGAGACTGATTTTTGAAAAGCAGTTAAATTAGTGCGATGCAGAAGTGATGTTCAGCTATTTTCTCTCTCCAAGTCATCTAACTCACCTGTCATATTCACAGCTAGAAAAACTTTCCTCCTGCAAGTACTCGGTGTACTCATGTTTTATATAAGCGTCTCTAGATGTGTAAATGCAGTATATTGAAAAATTTAATAATGCACCTTCAGCCTTGTCTGCTATCCCTTGAGGTGAAATCTGAATAGCTGCATAAAAGTTCTTGGATTCTTTCGACATTATTTAAACTCCTACATGTCCTACAACATGCATTAAATGGAACTGGTCTTGCATGGAGAAGGACCAAGGGCAAACATGCATTTATATCTTTATATGTGCCTTAAAGATGATACCATGTCTCTCTGTATATACTGTATATAGTGGTCCAAAATGCCACTAAGGACTATCTTTTATTGATTAATCTATCAACTGTTTTTACTGAGAAGTTGAATAATCTACACTATTCATTTTCTTCCAAACAAGCCAAGAAACCATTTATATTTTGAGAAATTGTATGTAATTGTATAATGCAGCACAGTATAACACGTGCACAAAGGTTTACAAACTGCAGGTTTAAACTGGAAGCTCAAGCATAACTCAGAAAATAGGGAAATCCAACTATCTATGAAACCCCTTAACAACGTGAAAAATTTTGGTCTCTGTATTTAACAAAGTGTAACATGGGTAGAGCAGATCAGTGGATATTTTGTAAGTGCTGAGCAGCTAATTGTGGAATTGTTATCTGACTTTGGTAGTAACTTTGTACTATGAAGAAAATATCACAGAATTCACAGTACAGCTGACATCTTTAACTCATGCTTATGATGTGTTTGTCAGACGACTTACAAAAATCAGGATTTAACCGAAGCTTGGCAGTCACTATTCATACGTTTTCCGTTTCAACAACAATAACAGAAAAATAGGTAAATGTTTACTGGGAAATCGGCTGTATTAAAAGAAATCCATTAAGTGAGCACAGAGAGCAGGAGAGAAGTGACTGGATGTAAAGAGGCTCCATCGGTGTCTTTGTGCTGCTGTAGTCTGCACAGTACAAACCATGTTTTTGTTTTGTGAGAATCTAAAGTACTCCCAGACTTTCAACATCTCTGCTGACTGCAGTTAACCAAGGACTGGACCAAAAACATTTGTTATAATGAATTAAAGTTTAAAAAAAGAAAATAAAAGTTAATAGCTGTTTAAAATATTAATGCCATTATCAGCGTCAGCATCACTAATGACTAATTATAGCAGCTTTAATATACTGAGCCCTCTGTAAGTATATTAATAGGAACCTGAAATTTCACTGTACTGGTAATACGCTTTTAGTGGACTTGAATTCTGGGAAATCAGGGACTTATAAAAGGTAGAACAATGTATTTCACCCTGTACCTTTCATCCTCATGGATGGAGCTTTCCTCCCATCATCCGTGTTAGTTCATTTATATTTCACATTAAAATTAGTTGAGGTGGATGGTGACAGAATATATGACTGAAGAATAGTTTACCTTTGTTGTAACTGCACTCTTAAGTGATTCAACGGACCTATTCCTACCATATTAAATGCATGGTTGCAATTAAAGTGAATAAAAATCCAAATGTATTGAATGAGATAAACCTTTGAAGCTGCATTGTTTTGATGACTTGTGTTGAATCTTGATAATTGCATCAATTATATATAAAATGACGTACATTGCATAATATATAAAAATGACATGTAGATACTGTATATGATATTAATTTAAAATTAATTTTCTGTGTTTACTGACAACAAAATTGAAGTTGTAGTAAATTAATTGAACTGGCATGAGGCTTGAAAACAAAATCCTAAACTCAAGATGACAAAAATGTATGTAAATATTCCTTTAAAAGTCCTCACAACATAATAATTGGTAGCATAAACACACATTTTAAACAAATTAAACTCTAAAAGGCCATAACTTTCTTTTGTTTTCACATTGTGTTTCAGGTCCACCTTTTAAAACCTGTAGTCCACGTGCATAGACACAGTGACTGTTCAGGGGAAACTATTTATGAGCTCATTTTATTACCCTTTACATTATATTGTATTTTCAATTATATATTGAGTGCTTTTTTAATTGTGGGTTATTCTTATCTCAGATAAATGTGCTCTGGCCGAAATTAAAACATAGAATGAGTTTTAAAAATATCCCAAACCTGTAAGAGATCAAACCCACTAATGCATGTTGGACAGAACAAACAGGAGGCTGGTTTTCGTGCCACGCTCATCAGATTCGATAAACATTTCAAATCCATTATTGTCATCTTCAACCAGCGGCTGCTGAAGGTCACCCACCAGGCACTGCAGACAGAAATGTAGAAAAGGATCACTGGGGAAATCAGTGGATACAAGAATAACAACCTGCTGCAACAAACACCTCCACATACGTAAAGCAGATTAGGGGTCAAATTTTAGCCAAAGGATAGTTAATTATTGCCTCAAGTGGAAGGAAAGGGCAATGTATAATGTGCACTGGTTGTACTGTTCAGAAGTGGAAGCAATTAACTAAATCAACATGTATGTGGCATTTTTAACAAAGCACCTCCAAAAAGAGGAAGGACGAGTCTGTCTCCATGTTGAAGCTACTCTGATGCCCACTATATGACATTTTTACACATTTTAACTTGTGTTTAAGCAGAAAGTGCTGCAGCTGTGTAGTGACAGTTTCAAGGGTCACCTTCCTCCACTGCATGCTACAAAGTGGCGTGTATCAGGGCTTTAGAGTTAAGATGGATTTCATTCAGTAATGTATGAGAATAGCAGGGGGATTAGTAGGAATGCATTTAACTGGACTTTGACATATATGTACAGTAGCTGTCAGCATTCTGGAGTTCCAGCTTGTCACATGAGATCAATAACAATCAAGTGCTGACGCAGCCGTTGTCCACTGTGGATGTTAGTCTGAGGCCAAATACATTGTTGAGGTTTTTTTTAGTGTAGTTATAAACAGTCATTATTATAGAGAATATAATACTTGGTGTGCAAGTGCAACATCTTGCAAGCAAATCAGTCTGGAACAGCAGACATAAAGTAAGATCAGATTCATTTTTGTGAAGATTTCACCTTTTCTTAGGTATTGGTTTGACATTTTACATGCTAGTCGCTGTTCGGTCACTGCTGCTGTGGATGGTTTTTGTGCTCAGACGTTGAATAAAAGTACTTTTTTTAGTATGTGTCCCTCAAAACTTAAAACATGTGCATTTGACCCCCTTAATAAAAATGTAAAAGAAGCAGAACACTCCTATTACTCATAGATGCAACCTCTGACAAGGGCAGGTCTTTTTTCTTCAGCACACCAATGACGTGTGGTATATCCTTGCTGAAAAACATTAGTTTCTAAGTGCAAAGGTTTATGAATGAATGAAAATGAATTGCTTTAGCAGTGATGTATAAGCATTAAGGAAAGAACATACAGTGCTGTGAAAAATTATTGGCTGGATGTTGTCTATTTTTGCATATTTCTAACACTTAAATATCCCAGATCATCAAACTAATATTTATATTCATTCAATATTAGACAAAGATAACCCACAAAACACAAAATGCATTTTTTAAAATGATTATGTATTGAAGATTTATTGAAAACCTAATTGCCCCTGTAAACCTAATACGTGGTTGGGCCACCATTGGCTGCAACAACTGCAATAAAATGTTTATGATAGCTTGTGTTCGGTCTTTTACATCACCATGGAGGATTTCTGGCCCTCTCCTCTCTGCAGCATAGTTTTAATTCGACCACATCAGATGGTTTTTGATCTTGAACTGTCCTTTTAAGTTTTTGCCACAGCATCTTGATTGGATTGAAGTGCGGACTTTGACTCAGCCACACCAAAAACCTTCATTTTGTTCCTTAAAATCAAATTGAGGTGGACTTGCTTGTTTGCTTTGGGTCATTGTCATGCTGGATAAACCATTTGTGCTTGAGCTTTAGGTCATTCACTGATTGGTGGATAATTCTCCAGGAGTATTTTCTGATAAAGAGCAGAGTTCATGGCTCCATTAGTTATGACAAGTCGTCCAGGTCCTGTAGAAGCAAAGCAGCCCCAAACCATCACACTACAACCAAAAAATGTCTTCCAAAAAATTCAACCTTTGACTCATCAGTCCACAAGATGTTATCCTAAAAGTCTTGGGGCCCATCCAGATATATTTTTTGCAAATGCCAGACAAACCATTTTGTTCTTTTTGGTCAGTAGTGATCAGCCTTGCAACTCTCCCATGGATGCCATTTTCGCCCAGTGTCTTCCTTTTTGTTGAATCGTGTAGACGGACCTTAACTGAGGCCAGTGAGGTCTGCACATTTTTTGATGTTTGTCTAGGTTCATTTGTGGATAATGTCTGTCACTGTGGTTCTCTGGAGTCCCAGAGTCTTAGCAACGGCTTTGTAACCCTCCAGACTGATAGATGTCAGTGACTTTGTTTCGCATCTGTTCTTGAATCCCTTTAGAACATGGAATCATGAGATGCTTTTTGAGACCCTTTAGCTACTTCACAATACAAGACAGGTTCTATTTTATCGAAGCTGATGTTTAGATTCAACAAGCATGGCAGTAATCATATGTGAGTGTGGCTGGTGAGACTAAACTCAATTGCCAAATGAATTTGATCATATGGTAGACTGGCAGCTGGACAGCATTTTTCCTTCACAGATGAAATCATTTTTTAAAAATTGTTTTGTGTTTTGTTGGATTATATTTGTCTTACATTAAAATTAGTTTGAATATCTGTAGCATTTAAGTGTGAAAAATATGCAATAATACGATATATCTGTTGGGGGGCCAATACTGTTTCACAGCACTGTAAGTACCTGTTTACAATATATTATGATGAACAGTAATAATAGACACAATAAAACTGATGTAGATTTCTGCCTACCACAAATATTATACATGTTTAATATCTGTTTTATAACATACAGTAAATGTGTGAGTGGTGTATTGTTATGAGTCAGCCAGTGGAGGTTGGACTTGGTGCTGTGACAAGTCTGGTGGCATTTCTAAAAGTTTTAAACACTAATGCGAGCTGTTAAACTTGAAAAAGTACATTTATTTATGACTTTCTACCAAACCATTTGTCTGATCAAGGTTTGTCATGAATAAATGTTTTTCTGCAAATTAGAGTGTGCAGGAGTCTGTTTGAAATGCTTGTCCATCTCCCATGCACCTGTCTCTTGAAACAGTTGTGTGAAGAGTTATAAAAGAGCCACCGAGTGCTTTGAGGCAGCTCCTCACTTTGTTGACGTCACAAGTTCAGAGGCCACCAGCAATAACAAAGAAGAAGACGCTGACCACTACAGGCCAGTAGCAACATACTGTCATGCCCAACTCATCACATATAGACGCTTAAGTGCGACCACTCAGTTTTAAACACATTGACTATCTTTGGATTCAGAGCTCTGCTGCAGAATTTTAGCACCCTGTGGACAACAGACAGAGAGACAATATCAAACAGATTTCTGTCTTTTTCAACTTTGATCCCCTAATGCTTTTAGAATAGTTTTTTAAGGTTTTTGGCTTAAGAAAGCTTAATATGGCCGAGCATCTCGTCCTCATGTCCTCAAACAGCCAGGGGCTCATTTAGTATCATTAAAAAAAAAATACTGATGATGCAGCCGACCAGCAGGCACTTAACAGACAATCTCAGCAGTGTCCAGTGATGCCAGGTAGATACTGACTCGAGTGCTGTACTTATTTTGAGGGGCTTCCTTTCAGTGTTTCCACTTTATGCTACTTTTTATTCCACTCCACCTCATTTCAGAGGGAAATGTACTTTCTGCTATTCTACATTTATCTGACAGCTGAGAAAAAATGAAGATTTTACATAATGGATAATATGGCAGTCCAGCACATAGTTAAAGATTAAACCAGTCTTTTAGACTTACAAAAAGTAGAGTGTAGTCAGGTTCACATTTCAGATGGTTTCATCTAATAAATGTTCCAGCATCTCAGCAAAAATGAAAGATCAGAGAAAAACTGAAAACAAATTTGTTCTTTCTACTTTCCTCTTCCATTAATTAAATCTGGAGCTCTCAGATTGACCTGCTGTCTTTGTATATAAGACAGCAGGTCAATCAACAGTAACCTGTTGCTGACACACTGATGCTTCACTGTTATTAATCTAATGATGGTAAAAATAATGTATCAGTCAGAGGGACCAAACCGGTACTTTTACTTTAATACTTTCACTACATTTTGCTGCTAATACTTACACCTGTACATGTAGTTTTACTAGTAGAATTTTTCATGCACTACTTTTACTTGTATTGCAGTATTTTTACATTGCTGTATTCAGAGCCGGCTCGCCCATTAGGCAATACAGGCAAATGCTAAAGGCGCTGTAGCCTCCGGGGGGCATCACAAAATCAGCAAAACATTCACCTTCAATATAATTATGTTAAAAGTAGCTTTTACTATTAACTCTTAAAATGGAAAAGCTCACATTGATTCAAATGTAAAGCAATGCTTAATTAATATTACTACCAAACAATGCATGTTCGATTTCTTTTGTAAATGTATGTAAATCACAGATCGAGGGGGACACTGTATAAAATCTCACCTAGGGCAACACGTTGGGTAGGACCAGCTCTGGCTGTGTTGGTACGCAAGTATAACATCTTATATACTTCTTCCACTACTGCTAGTTTCCCTTCAAAAGCAGCTAAAGAATTATATTTTTATCCTATCAATTTTGTAAATTAATTTTTAATCATTTTTAATTAAATAATAATAATGATAAAGTTTCTAGCTTGTTATTGTAATGTATGGATTCTGTGTTGTTTCTACTCAGTTTAGTTAGTGTGTCAATCTTGGACACACTACTACAGATATTTTCCAACTTTTGACAGAAATTCTGTCCACACAAACATTGTATTGCAAAATATTTCTGTACACAAAGGAATGCAGAAATGCTCCAATAAGCATGCTGGGCCATTCTACATCAACCATCATAAAATATCTGAAAAGATCATTTCTGCAGCAGAAGTAGAGGCTTTAGCTTGCCAGTAAAGTGGTGCAGCAATGCCAAGTTAAGTTGCAAACATTTTTCTGAATATGTTCACCATTGTTGTTATTATTGTTGCTGGTGTAAGCTCTTCACACAAAGCAACAATGGGCGTGCGAGGATTGTGGTGGGGCATTATCATTTCCCTAACTTTCTTTTTGTGGATAAGAGACCCAAACAGAGAGGAAAGAGTTCATTTTGCAAATTTTTTTTGCATTTTGGACAAAACTTGAAATACACTCACCATACAAAGGGTGGTATATAAATATATCTTCACCAATTTTAATGTTATTCTGCTTGAGAAGTGTTAGCAGGAATATTTTTGAAACCTACCATAAAAACCTTCGTTTTGTTTTTGTGCTAAGCTAGGCTAACTGACTCCCTTCTCCATTTAACACACACACAAGAATTCTATCAATGCTCCAATTTATCCTGGCAAAAACAAACATACATATTTCAGAAAAGGTCAAACTTTTTCCTTTACCTCTTTCTTAAAGGCCCTCAGGCTGACCTCAGTGCAGCCTCGTTTCTGGGTTATCTGTCTAACAGGAAGCTTACAGCTATTCTTGTTTTGAAGACAGTCCAGTTCAGTACTGAACTGTTCTGTCTCCTGCAGAGACTTAATTTATTTATTTCACCCAGAGAGGAGTTTTAATCTTTTGTTTGCCCAAAGATCGAGTGATTCAGGTCACTTTGTCCTTCACAGTCTGTCCACATGATGAAACCATGTCAGTCTGCCAATTAATTGTCATCTGCACAGGAAAAAGTGTTGCAGCTGTGATGATGCAGTGGGTTTTTGTGGCTGCAGGTCATGTGCAAAGTTATCATGCAGCTGGAACACACTCTCCTCTGTTTGTTTTTGCATGGAGGAATCATGAATGACAACGAGTGCTTTGGTGTGCCGTCGCTGTGTGCCAGAGCAGAGCTGCATATGTGTGAGTAAAGTATGTGCTCGTGCTGGGATCACATGTTTTGCCAGACTCCATGGTCACTAATCCTTCTCTTTTGCCAATATTTCCACTCTATCTGGTTTCATCAGGCAGGGATTACACAGGATTAGACAACCTACCAGAAGCTGACATGCATTCATTCATTAAAAACCTAAATGCAGTTGCTCACACGCCACCAATTCAGCCAGAACGCACCAATTACACCCAAACCAGCCGCATTTAAAGCTCACGAGTTAGAGTGGCTTTGAGAAATTTCTTTAAAATGTTTCATCTGAAGGGCAGCTGTTTTGACAAGATTGTTGTCTTGTATTCTCTGTGATTATGTAACACAGTGATGATGAGAGCACAGGGTCCTGATGTCATCAGGATGGGAGTGGTACCGAGGTTGTAGATTAGTAACGTAAGGCTGAACTGTACCTCGGAGCAGCGCGCAACCAATTCTGCACAGTATTTTTCTTCTCCTTCCACTTGCAAGAAGCGGAGAAAGACGCAAGTTTTCAAAAAGATCTTTTATACAACTGTACTGACACAAAACACAACTTTATATATGAAAAAAAATAATGTTTTGTTTAGAATAGCATTACACAGGTCACCGAACTGGAACAGGACCACAACCAATGTCCTGATGTCGTCATTTTTAACAATTAATGAAAGGAAATATCCATTTTTTCGTTTAATATACTGTATGCATATAAAAAGAGACTGAAAGCAATCTACACTCAGCCAGGTTTTTCTCTTGTCTCTCATAAAGCCAGGCTCCCATTGTGCTTGGCTAAGGCTCATTAAGCATCTGCTTGGGACAGATGTCATTTCAAGTAAGCTGCACACCACATGACTGGCAGTTCTCTCCTTCAATCAGGCAACAACACAAAACCCAGTAACAGCTGAATCTAAGTTTGATTCATCTGCACCACCTCATTTCTATCTAAGATAAATGTTATTTTAATTGCTGTCTGAATTACATGTCAAGTGCTCTCCTGTGAGTAAGAAGCCATAGAAATATGAGCCTTGATGTCAAGATCATTTAAAGATTGGCTTCTAATTATAGCATGTTTAGAATCTAGCATGGCATTGTGTCTGATTTCCAGTTTTAGAATGGTATCTAATAGTGTATTATGATCCTGTAGCAATAACAGTAGGTAGCCTCATGCACGGAAATTAAAATATGTAGAAACTGTACTTTGTGATTAAATTTGCACTCGTTTATCAGGGACACCACTTTGATTTACAATAGGTGTCTAAGAAACCTTTATCAAGAATATTTCAGGTTGAATAATCATAAATTTATCAAATCTACATGAATTGTTTAGTCTCATTACCAAAAGTTGTAAACTCTGATTTCATTAACCTCCAGTTCCCAAACAAAGAAATACATGGTAGAACCGACGATAATTATACATAAACATTTATTAACTAACACTACAAGCAAACAATAAACAACAATAACACAACAACAAACAGTGAATGAATGAATGAATGCAGATAAGCTAATTAGCTGTGATCGTCACTGGAAGCAGTTGGTAGAAAGGTGATGAATTTAGAATCCCTTTAGAATTGGAAGCCAATCATAATTTATAAATTCACCCGTTTAGCAGAAGGAAAATATTTCCTAGGTAGCCTTTGATGGAGGGAGCGGCAGACTGCAGGAAATCCAGCTGTGATGATCTGCTGGATGAGTCAGATCAGGAACGCAGAGACAAGGTTGCACTTTTGGCATGGTTGTGTTGTCAAAATGTGCCAAAGTAAAAACAGTCGAAGCTCATAGTTAACAAGAAAATGTCCCCGCTGTTGCGTTATTGAAGTTAACTTAAGAAGTTCAGCTTTAAGTCAATCAGTCAAAAACAAAGCTCACGTAAATATTAAGAACCCTTGTTTAAAGTTAATCGGTGTGAAGAAAACTCTGTAAAGAGTATTGAAAAGTCTGTCAAGCAAAAAGCCCTATTTAAGAAAAAGCCCAAGAAAAAGCCAAAAGCCCCCCAAAAGCCAGATTTTAGGAAAAAAAGAAAACCAAAAGCCAAAGTTGCATTCCAGTGACTTTCTGTTTATAGAAAGTTTTGGAACCAAATTCAAATCAGCATCTGACCAATCGTGGCTGTGTCCATCCCAGGCGGTGGATTTGAGCTACACTGTCCAGGAAAGATCAGAGGCCAAATACCTTCAGAACTTACTTTACGATAATGTGTTAAACATGCAAATCCAATTGGTAAATATCTATGATGATCACAGATCTGAAATCTCACTAAATGTTTTTTTTTCTGGTTCTGCTAAATAGTGGTATTTTGACAAATTTTTAAAAAGATAACATAATCTTCAAAATCACTTGTGGGTTTGGTAGTTCAGAGAGTTAAGGTGAAGACCATGTGTATACAGACATAAAAAAACAGGGAATACAACTGAAGTGCTGTCAAAAGCTAAGCTAACAGGCAGTGATGTAACCCTAACCCCTACGCCGTGTTGGCCAAAGAAGCCTAAAAAAACATTGCCAATTGCAGAAAGCTATCAACGATGGCACATCAAAAAAGGAGGAAATTATATGCTTGGACTAATTCTCACACCTCTGTTCCTCAAAGGATGAGTAACTGTACATTTATGTGTTAGGAAAGAAATTTTTAAGGTGGATAAGCTAATCAGAAAAAGATTCAATAGTTAATTCCATTCCAAGTCATGAGTGGCAGGATGTTGTTTTATTCTTAAGTGTTGTTTCTCACAGGGAGCTCCAAATGCAGTATTGATGTGTTGCACTAGCAGGGAAAGGTCAAGTGTAATCCACAGGAAATTCATACAGTTTCGTCTGATGAAAAACCTGAATTGTGTCTCTTTGTGAGCTCAAGTGTGAATCACAGGACAAGGACCAGCAGAAGCAGTAATTGCTCTGTCTCTAGCTTACGTCTCTCTGCTGGTTTTATGTGACAGTTTGGCTCACAGAGGAAAAGGCTACATCAGGCTTTGCATAAACACATAGTTCTTGTTTGTAGGTTTAGTTCACTGTCGCTTTTTGGTCTTTCCATTGAATTTATTCACAAATATTACAAAACATAAAGACATACAAAACCTACCACCTTATGCTTTGAGTAACTAAGGTCCCATGTGGAGTTTTATTCAGAGTCATATGGTTCACAGCCTTCATATAAACACAATGCAATTTCACAAAGGTTCAAGAGTAACAACACAGACAGTAGGGCGCCTTTCACTGTTGCTCCTCTGTAAAAAATGCTTGACGAGAATAGTGAGAATCCTGATTTTACGTGACTAAGGTTGGAGTAAATTAAATTCTGTTTTTAAGGTGGAAAAAAGACTCTACAACCCTTCACCGCTTGATACACAGTATATCCAACACTGTTTGAACTGCAGTGCTACAAAGTCAGATTCAGACAATGAAGAAAAAAGACACAGCAAAGAAGTATGCCAACCACTACATGTGATCATGAATGAAACATGCTTGAAGGATACATGTAGGGAAAAGCATCAGCTTTTACATCACAATGAAACTGAAGTCACTGTCTTTATCAGAAGGGATTTTTGCCCTCTGATGGTGTCGCTGCACTGAGGGGGAAACTTTGCCCTTTAGGTATGGTGCCCCCATCAGGTTGATCAGCATAACTTCTTAAACATCATCATCTCCACCACAATTTACTGATTCCATCTGTGGACTTCTTCTTTAAACAGTAGCATATATGTTAACTGAAGTGGAAGTGCAGTAATATCAGCAAAGTTCTGTTTTATTGTGTGGAAAAACAGTGCAGAAATTGAAAATTGGATTTTTTTTTTTTATAAAAAAAGAAGAGAAATATTTGTGTATACAGCAGCATCAGCTTCTTTTCGCATAAATCATTTCTTTCACTTTGTGGACTTGAACTTGTGTCGTTTCCTCATCATTGTTCATACAATATTTTGCCATTATAAAAAAAAAAGGTGTCAAAGAAAAGGCTAAAAGAGTGTATGACATCTGCTGATGCATGCTGTGATGTTGCAAAATAGCTGACTCACTTATGAGATGTTATAGAATGTTTTTATTTTCTCATTGCTGAAAATCCTCATTTTTTCCCTTGAACTTGCCATTAGAGCAGAAGTAATAAATCATTAGCTCAACTCTTGATGACACATGGGACTAACCAATGTTCTTTCTAGATGTACAGTGTATATAAAATATATTCAGTTTTCTCTCTTAATCCTTTTTAACACTGAATCAGGGTCAATGTAATTTTTTTAAATTTACAAAAATGAGCCTTCAGTGTCGACATTTTTACAAAGTAACATCAACTGATTACAATTCTTAAATGTAAAAGAAAAAGAAAAAATTATTACCATCTTTCAAATCAGTATTTCGTAGATGTACCTTTGGCTGCAATTACAGCATTGAGCCTGTGTAGATCACAGTCAGCCTTGTACATCTCAGCGCTGCAATTTTGCCACATTTTTCCTTGAAAAACTGTCAGGCTGTACAGGGATTGTACAGTGAACAGCTCTTTGAAAGTCCAGCCACATATTCTCAATTTGTTTGAGGTCTAGCCTATAACTAGACCACTCCTAAACATTCACCTTGTTGTCTTTAAACTACAGCTTTGATGCCTGACACTGAAGCCAACATAATACTTTGGCTGTATGCTTTGGCTCATTGTCTTGCTGGGAAACAAATATTTCCTGAAGTCGTAGTTCTGTTGCAGACTGCATCACATTGCTTACATTTTTAAACTGTTTACACTGTCAACATTTTATATCACATTTTATAGCACCTTATTGTACATTTTTTGACATATATTTTTATATATACTTTTAATACTTGTCTTATTTATCTTTACTCATTATTTTCTACTTTTAAGGACTGCTGCTCAGTTGTTTGTGCAATTGCCCCTTGGGGATAAATAAAGTTTTCTGAATCTGAATCTGAATCTGAGGTTGTCCTCAGGATTTCCTTATAATTTCTTGCATTGCATTCCAGGGCCTGCTGCTGAGAAGCATCTCCCCATTATAATGCTGCCACCACCATGCTTCACATTAGGGGTGGTGTGTTTGTGAACATAACGTCTAGTCTGGTGGCTAAAAAGCTTCATTTCTAATAACCTTTTCACTGAGGTGGTTGAAGTGTCCTTTTGTCTTCTTGGTGTAATTATTTTGCAGTTATCTATTTTCGTTTTATATCTTTAATTCCTGTTACTTTGTAGAAACCATTTTTCATTTTCCCTTGACATTTAAATGAAAATTAAGTGTAAATTCTTGTCCAAAAAAAGCCAAATTGCTGTATACTGAACATGATTTAGTACTGAAAAGTAAAAAAGTGGAAAACTGCCAAGAAGGTGCATACTTTGTATCGGCACTGTGCTTTACATACCAATAGCTGGATGTCGTAAAACTTTTCAGAGCACAGCCAGAATAAAACAGAATTTTTAGTCAGTTTCACAAAGTTAGGTTATGTGTTTTTTGTTTCTACTTCTTTGCTGTTATTTCCTCGTCTCCTTTCAGATATCTTTACTTCCTGCCCTTCAGTATTTTCCACCTACAGTGCTGTGAAAAAGTATACTGTCTGATGTCTTCTATTTTTGCATATTTCCTAACACTTAAATATTGCAAATCATCAAACTAATACTTATATTTTTTAATATTAGACAGAGATAACCCACAAAATGCAGTTTTTAAATGATTTATTAAAGATTTGTTGAAAACCTATGTCACCCCTGTGAAAAAGTAAATGCCCCCTAAACCTAATAACTGTTTGGGCTAGCACAGAATTAATGGCTCCATCTATTATGACAAGTCGTCCAGGTCCTGTGGAAGCAAAGCAGCCTCAAATCATCACACTACTACCAAATACTTTTTCCCAGCACTATATGTGGTCACATGTCCTGCCCTTTTTAGTTCCCCCATGTCCAGTCATTTTCCTTTCTTTGTGTATTTAGGCTGTGCTCCAAATCACATACTTCTTTCTGTTTACTTTAAGTATGTCTGCACTGTTTTATGAAGTATGCATACAGCTGGGCCATTCTACTTAATATACTTAATAATCATAAAATTGCTTTAAACTTTGACTGTCACAGTCTGCAATGGGAAATGTCATCTCTCACATCTCTGCACTCTCAGCTTGTTGGTGCTCATGCAGGACACCGTGACATGTGTGACGTAACCGCACAGGGGATTGTGGGTCAGAATGTCCAGAAAAGGATGCTGGATTGCATACTGCGAAACCAGACCAGATGTAGTAGGACATCTGGATATACATAGCATACTCCATTCAACTTACTGTCTGGAAACGTACTAAATTTTATTGCAGTATAACTTTATTATGCTGCACAAAAGATGTTTTGGAGTTCTCTCTACTTCTTGCCAGGGTAGTGCAGGACTTAATATTGCAGTAAAAAAATGCTGAGAGGGTCTTAAGGAATCCAAAATATGAAACAGAAGCTTGTTTACTTCATAACGTGAATCCAACATTATGTGTTATGTCATGCTTCTCTTGTGCTCTGCAGAAAATAGTAAAACTAAAGAAACCCCCCTGAGTGAGTCAGTGGGTCAAAACCTTTCTTTCTGTTTGGTGAAAAAAACAGATTAAAGCAACTGAGCTGAACGATTGAGTGTATTTGCTTTCTCACTGAATCACTGGGTAAATATTCTTCAGCTGGAATAAAAGCTGAGCACACTGAACTGAGCTTACATCGCCAGTGTGTAAGAAGGAAGTGTCTGTAGCCCCATACAAGTAAATAGTCACTGACACTGCATGTAAAAGTGCTCCAGCTGGCATATTCTCAAAATCAAGGAAAGTGTCTAGGAAGGCTTCATAAATTGGAATATGAAGTTTAGATTCACCAACCAGGATACTCTCATCCAGGAAAGGCAAAAAAGCAATAGATAAGTCTTTCCTCCACATTTCATCTCAAAGTTATTCCATCTTCTCTGAAGATGCCTTTCTTGTAAGGCACATCTGAAAGGAAGGCTCAGAGCACTGCAAGAGCCTGGTTGTTGTGTTAGCGCTCGACAATGAAGCTGCAGCACTTCTGGCTGTGAAAGAAATCCCTGACTGCCTCTCATGTCTCCGCTCAGAGTGAAGAGGTGCAAAGAATACAGTTCTATATGCACCCGACTTTGAACTCTACTGAGGTTGTGCATTGGAAGTGAATACCTTCTGATTGTATAGGTTTAAACAAGGCACAAAAGGCAAATGAGACCTAAAAAGACAAAAACAAGACAGAAAATCACACAAACGAGACACGAAAACAAAACAAAACAGCATTAGCAAGATACAAAAGAGGAATGAGACACAAAACCAGAGAAATGAGAACCAAAATGAGACAAACAAGACACACACGACGAAAACAAGGCACAAGACGAGACACAAAATTACACAAAAGAGCTAAACATGAAGTCAACGTGACACAGAAAGAAGACAAAACTGCCACAAAAAGACTCAAACAAAACATCAAACAAAAATTGGACACAAATCAACAGAAAGGAGTCAAAACGGTCACAAAGAGGCAAAAAAAGAACATCATCAATAAGACACAAAAGAAGAAAGGAACGTTAAACGACATTAACAAGACACAAATGATGCAAATGAGACACAAAACAAATCAGACAAAATGACACAAGCGAGCTGCAAAAGAAAAATGAGATACAATGAGACAAATGTTGCACAATACAACAAAAACCTGGTGAAACAAGACACGGACCAACACAAACCCTTATCTTTGTCTCACTTCAGTTTTGTGATGGACATCTGAGGAAGTTCTTGGACCTCTCAGTTTTGTCCTGATATGTAAATAGTGGGATCTTATATGTGTTCCTTCTTTTTCAGTTTGGCTCAGGTGGACACTCAGTTGTAGACACATCTCAAGGCTAATAAGAGCAAAACCCGACTGCAGTTTGGACTTTGTCAACAGTTACTAAATGTAGATTAAGTGGGAAAAAATGCCATTTTAATTAATTAACACTCACTTCACAGCACAGTATTGAATGCAAAAGTTTGATGAAGTAATGGTGTGGATTCAAGTTTTTCAAGTTTTATCATTTATGTGGCCACAGAATATAGTAATCATATATTTGCATAGATTTTTATGTTCTTAAATTATTATGTGGAAAGTTTGTGACTCCCATGCTAACCCAGAATCCATCCATGCCTCTACTTAGTGTCTTAAATGCACGTCGTCTGCCTTTCTTTGTGGATTTCACCTTGTGAAGTCTGACAAATTGCTTTTTGTCCATTCTTCTAGTCAAATGTGAAGCTCAGTTAATTTTTAATATATGAATACAGCCAGTGACTGTGGCAGAGAGGGCTTTTCATGTCTCCTTCTCAACAAAGCAGTTTCTTATTAACAACATGAAATGCTCCATGTGCATGCACATAGCTCAGAATAAATAGTTAGATCAAAGCTTTTGTTGCTTACACAAAGATCGGAAACTGTGAGAAATAAGGCAGATTGAATTTTGCCTATGAGGTTGTAATAATGGGTAGGGAACAGTGATTTCTCGGTCATGAAAACCTTAACAAATGGCCTAATTTCATTTAAAGTTGTTGCTCTAGCAGGGACTTCCTGGACTCTTCTACTGCCTATAAAAGTCCCATATGGTGAAAATGGGTTTTGACTGTGTTTTGTATGTCTTAAAATCTTGAAGGTGCAAAGTAACAACTGTGATGATTCTTTATTTGAGAAAAAAGCTGGATTACTGCATCCAAGCTGTTCCTTAATGTTACGTAGGTGGTCACAAGCCTTCATCCACATCTCTAGAAGGCACTGTCTGTCTTGAATGTTGTGTTGAGAGGGTACCAAGGCGCTGAAAGATGGTGAAACCCTGTAATTCTCTACCACCACAATTAACCACTCATCCAGCGCAATGAGTTCACTTGCCCTCTAACTGTAATCTTTTTGGCCCTTGTCGCTGTCTCAAGGAGATTTCTCTCTTCTTTTAAAAGTATCTTCCAATCTGTGCTGCCTCAGTGCAGCCTGAGTTACCTGAGTGAACTCACTGTGTTCTAGTATTTGCTTTTTCAGGTGTCGAATCAAACTGGGTCAAATGCAGCCTCATTTCTACATTACTTCCACACTCCAGTCTAGTAGGTGTCAGTAATGCATTTTAAGCTGATTTGCCAATTGCCAGTCAAACCAAAATAAATGGAAGTATTGTGCTCTATTTTCTGACAGCTGTGTGACAGCAGACATCACCAATGGATTTTTGGTTTGTGCTCAGTTAAGAAATGCTTTGATCGACCCCGATCCCAATCATTGAGATTGAAGGTGGACATGCCTACTGAAGACCCAGTGGACTACTTGATGGCAATGTCAACACAACAAAAGGAAAATCCTTAGTGCTGTGGTGCTAATGCCCTTAACACCGTTGATCGCATGCCCACAGGTCAGAGCTCTGACATTCAGAGATGGCCGAAACTTTAAAAGTCATGTAAAACCAGTCAACAAGGATTGCCTGGGTTACTGTGTTTTTATGTCCACTGTTGTGCTTTTGGTGCAGCTTAAACTCAGCTGGTGTTTACTTTTATTTACTTCTCTCCTGCTCTCTGTGCTCATATATACTGCATTTTAATACAGCTATATTCACAATAAGGCTGTTCTCGATTACATATTTTCCTGTTTCTGCTGTCAATGCAACAAGTATGAAATAGTGACTGAAATGCAACCCACTGAGACTACATGTTTACCAACAGGCACTTCAGAGCTATTTTCAAACTGCGACTCCGCATTGCTACACTACTAATTTTAAAATCGCAACATCCATTCATCCATTTTCTAGTCTATGGAGTATATCCCAGTTGGCTTAGAACTAGAGCAGTGTACACCCTGGACAGATTACCAGTCTATCGCAGAGCCACATAGAAAGACAGACAACCAAGCACGCTCACATTCACACCCATGGACATATTAGAATCACCAATTAACCTCAGCATGTCTTTGGACTGTGGAAGCACCCAGTGAGAACCCACGCAGACACAGGGAAAACATGCAAACTCCACACAGAAAGATCCCAGAGAAGCGAACCCCAGGATCTTCTAGTTGTGAGGTCGTGGTGCTAACCACCCTCATATAACACATGGGGTTAAAAACAACAGCTGTACTGTGAATTCAGTGATATTTCCATTTAAAATTATTAGTCAGGGAGAAAGTTAAAAGTGACAGAAAGTCCTGGTTTCACATACTTATTCACGTCTATATTGGCTGCCATGGGCTCAACTGTTTTGCTTCATGCAGTCAATTGTACATGCAGAGAGAGTCTTCTTCCAGAACTGGGCATAGACAGCAGCACCTCTCCTGTATTTAAAACTACAGACACTGAAAGAGTCAATTTAGAAACATGTTGCACAGTAAAATTAAACATCTTTGTGGAATAAAAATAAGGCACATTATGGGGCCATGAGAGACTTTCATTCATTTGCTTAAAAGGGGCTTAGTATAGGATATTTTAAAGGCAGATACATGCAAGGACACACCTCCACAACCACATGGACTGCTAACTACCTGAAAGATGACAGTTTGTGCGACAGTAGTCCCGTATGTCTCAACAGGGACACTGCAGAAGACTGTACTTTCAGTACAACCCTGTCCTGCATTCTGCAGGTTTCAGACGACTCCTCTGCAGCTGGTTGTGGGGATGTACAGAGACCTAGTGGACCTCTTTGTGTCCAGTGCGTAGGAGTAACCACCTGTTCTCTTAGCGGGCAATTGTTCTGCAGTCTCTAACAGGAGGGATGCTGCTCACTAGCAAACTATGATTGCATATAGCTGCTCTGCTGGTTAATCTACACTTATTATCCTACAGTTTCTATGCAAATTATTGTTAAAGACTGACATACTGGAAACAGTATGGAAGTTGTGTCGCCATTGTAAACATGTGTGTAAATGGGGGAATGAGAAACACATTGTAAAGCGCTTTGAGTACCACTAAGGTAGAAAGGCGCTGTATAAATGTGGACCATTTACCATTCTCCCTCAAGGCCCCTCTATCCTGATTTCCATCTAAAATAAAGACAGTGCACAACCTTTTCTTTATGAGTCTGTCCAAAGTGTCACCTGAGCTACTTCTGCGTAATTACAACACATGGAGACATGTCGCTGCAACATAAAGGGATAGAAAATGGTCTGGTTCCATTTTGTAGTGGTGTCCCCAAAAACAGTATCAGCTATCTGAACAGGTTTATGTGCAGTAGGAAACAAATGACTTCTTTCCCATATTGCCATCAGTCATTTCTTTTGTGTAAAACAGTCCAATCTGACTCAGACTGTGACAATTCAAGAAATACACAGACTCTACTGCCAGACTGTGTATCATAGCTGCCTGCATTATACAGTACATCCAAGTCATTGTCCTGCACACACCATTGTGTGCTTTATGATCTACTTTCTTGGCCTTCATTAAACATAGGCCACTGATATTTTTTAATACACAAAGCAATATTTCTGTTTTGTTTAGAGTCATATCACTTACCAACAGCTGCAATTATTCTCGCTCATCTGTACGGCTGCTCAGCAGGGTGCTCAGGATTTAGCAGTAGAGCCTTGTACAATACTTTGCCCCCTGCTCATAGAATAACCTTCAAGGCACACAACTGCCTAATGATTTTGTGTCCCAGAGAGCTGATCAAAGGATATGTAACTGAAGAGTACAATTGCTATTACGAAATTGGGTTTTGTTCTGTGTTTTTTTAGTCTCTTGACTGTTTCAGTGTGTTTTACTTTGATCTCATGTCTGTTGTCATGTTTAATTGGATAATTTGTTGTAATTTAATAATGGTTTGTGTTCTTGGCCAGGCCTCCCTCAAAAAGAGAGTTTAACCTCAAGGGACGTCCTAGTTAAAGCATCAAAAACTATTATAATTATAAAACTAATGTGCATGGGAAATATGAAGATCTCAGAGATGTTAACATGTCCAGAAAAGGAATTTCAACAATCAGAATCTGCATGTTTCAGTACTGAGCAGCTGTCTTCACATTTGAATTTCACAGGCCCCAGACAGTGAGATTCATCCGATAAAAAACTGAGTTGAAAAAATGAGCCAGACCTGCACAGAATTGATCACCAGCAACAGCCACAGAGTGCATGTAGTTAGATTTCTGTCTGTCTTGATTCCGACTTGCTCTGACGCCATGATGATGTAGGCAGTAATAACATCATGAGATCAAAGCAGATGCAGTTTTTGGAGCCAAGCGGATTGGCCCAGTAATGAGCCCTTTCAGGTTTTCTTTTTCCATTACAGTCTAGGATCTAACAGCTTTGTAGCATCATCAACTCCAAGTTGGCTGTAACTCCAGTATGATTAGCCTACATGATGAATTTGACATTGAAGATGGTGAAGTAAGATGAGAAATATGCTCGTTGTCCAAGGCTGCTGTGAAGTATTGACCTTGTGGTAGGTCCAGTCCTTAAAGAGGTTTTACAGATGCGGTTCTTGTGGTTGGAACGCAAAGGTTCAGTTTCCTGTGGTAGAAAATGGCCTGATATGACTTTTAATAGAATCTTTTCATTATTGTTACAGTGATTTAGATTTTTTTGTCTGATTTTGAAGGTTTACTGTGTTGGATTAAATCTTGTGGTTGATGGTGATATTTAACTGTTGGAGAGACTGAACACATTGAAATTACACATTTAACCGCACAGACTATATCACAGTTCTAGTCTACTGAATGGTACCATTAGACTAATAGAATTCTTTAGGTTTTTAACAACATGGAAACGTCTGGTAAGGAATGTGAAGCTTCTTAAAATAACATCTGAGCCATGATAGTCTGAATATCTGACAGATGAAAGCATATTATCTGGCATTTCCTTCTGTTGTGTTTGATTTGTTTTCAATCCGTTTTTGTATTTTGAGAGGGACACATTGCTGAACTGATTTATATTCAAACTGATGCTGATTCATTTCCAGTAGAGACGGAAGGCTGCAGGAAACTGCTCGCATTGACTTTTAACACCGTCTCCTCCTGCTGCTGCCACCTGCTGTTGTCTGACTTTCAGTTCGACCATAGAAAGTATAATTTCCTATAGTCTATGAATTCGATTGAGAACGTATTTCTTAAAAAGTCCACTCTATCCCTTTAAAATGTTAAGTTAATGACAGATATAAAGAAATGCCACTTTCATTTGATATCTGGCACTATGGTGGCAAATGGTTGCGTAAAATCGCGCACTATTACGCACAAATAACATAAAGACCACAGGGATTGAAACATGTGTAGAGAAGTAAATTCATGTTGGAAAATAATCCTAATCTGCCCCTGTGAGTACTGGGTGGCTGCATTCACGTTTGAGACAACAAGATTCCTCTGATAAAAACTCTCCCAAACGATTAAGGAGAGTCGTGCGTAAAAATGAGTTTGCACAAGAATGTCACAACCTAAAAAATGCCACCAATTAAAACATATGTTAAGGATTTTTTTTTTATCTGATCCCAGCCCTTGTCCAGGTGCTCCATAGGTGCGTCACGTGAGCTCGCTTCCCAAAAAAGAGCAAAGGTGGGCTTGGCACACCCGCGGTGCGCCGCGACGATCGTGGCGCAGCGCAGGATTCACAAACCTGTTCAAACGACCAGTCTGCCTGGTGAACATGTTTTCCCACAAAGAAAATGCGACAATATACAATCTTCAGCTCCTTTTTAAATTAAATCTACTGTGGAGGTGCGAGGATGAAACATATGCATCAGTCTTTTTATTATTTATGCAGCTAACTGACACTGATTTGATACCATTAAGTCACATTTGAACGAATAGAGTGTAATCATATGACAAGGAGGGGGAGAAAGGGGAGAGAGAGCAGGGGGAGTGCGGTGCGGCTCCTGGATCTCTCACTGCTTCACGGTGACTTGAAGTCGCAGCTGCGGGAAATGGACGCAAGGAGCGCGGCTTTTAACGCGCACAGCAACGCGTCTGGCTGTTCGTGTGCGGACAGTTTGCGGCTGATATGAGCTCGGACTGTGAAAGTTACTACACCAAAGAAAACGTGCTCGTGGAGGGATTCACGTGTCCGAAAGCGGACAGTGACGCCACGGCACTTTTCTGCTGCGGGTTCAGCGACTTGAAGTACTGTTGCGATGACCCCAACAGCTTCTTCCCCTACGAGTATGGATACATGTGGTGGCTGAGGTAAGAGCATATCAACTGTTACATCAGCATATTAGTCCACAGGTGTTGCATGTGGAGGTAAATGGTGTAGATGAGTGATTCTGCAGCCTGCAGAGCGCAGCGACCGTCAGCTGTTATCTCAAGAAACAAACTGATTCAAACACAGAAGCAGCATCTTTTTATGCACATGTTTGAAATTACAAAATCTAGTGTTTCTGTAATCACAACCAGCCTGTTGATGGCATTTTGCAGCCTGAGTCTGTTTACTTTTCATCTCAGTAATTGGCTGTGATAATGAGGAGCCTGAACGCTAATTAGGCAGAAGTTGAGATACACAAAATGCCAATGACCTTTAATGGTACTCAGAGGGTAGAAGAGGAGTTTAGAAGGAATTTTGCTTTTCATGAGCAGCAAACCTGTTGTGCTGCAGGTGAAAATGTAGAAATTATGGAGGTTGTGCCACAAAGAAATAATGAGAATACAGCTCACACCAGCAGGGACCAGGCTGCAGGAACTGGAGATGCACAGATCCAACTTTTTTTTAATGACAAAATTAATATAGAGACATATCACTATCATTAAATGAATGCAATTAAAAGCAGAAATACAGAATTATATGACAACACTTAAAGCCTTAAACAGTTTATCCAGTATTTATGTACAATTTCCCCTTTGAAAAGGTCAGTGTGGGCACTGAAACTGATCCAATGTGATTGTAACCTGAATCAGTTCCAGCTATAAATGAGATCAGTTTGGGTTGATTTATGTTTTGGCCTGAGGCAGCTCAGTAGTAGACGTCCCCTAAGGCTGCTCCTGCTGCTTTAGAATACCTTCCCCTAAATTTATTGACTAAAAATTGAACAGGATTTGTCATCTGTCTGAGATGTCTCCTGCCAGAAGAGTGGAGTTAACTTGGTGTTTACGGCACAAAAAACTGCAGTTAAAAATTATACAGCAGCATCTTTTCACAGGAACTGCGGAACTTTATTTTGTATTTTTTGCAAACTATTTTTGCATTGTATAAAGGAGGAGAGATTCAGTTCACATGACTAAATTTAGGCAAATACAACAGCAGTACATCACTAGAGGTCGATGATTTTGAACATTGTGTGAGCGAAGCCTTCACAGTATTGCACAGGAAATGCATTTAAAGTCCAAACTCACATTGTGATCATCAACTGTGTTACAAAAATCTGCATTGTATAATTGGTGATCTGTTTGGTTTGATAAAGCTGCAGTGCAAAATTTATGTCTCCCCCTTCTGGCAATGAGAGTAATTACACAAACATTGTTGATGCATTTTATTGACATAATCCTTGTGGTTGATTGCTTTCTTTTAGACCGCAATCCTTCCTCTAAAATTTCATTTTTTATCTGAGGTATTAGAAACTTTACTTTGAGGCCTCCTCAATTTTTCTCTTGTATGCTCTGACAAACTCCCAGCTGCTATAGTTTACACTTCTTTTCCACACAGCACTGACAGTGTGTTGTAAAGTAAAAGACAAAGTAGCTAAAACACATCATGCTCCAACTTCTTTTGCTGCTTGATACAAGAAGAAAACTTGCTCAATTTTCATTTTTCATGACTAATCTATGAGAAAAGCGTCTGCTATAACATCATTTACTCTGATTTAGGGAAAGATTTTTGACATTTTCATTAAATCAGCGACCAAAGGGGAAATTTAGTTTTCATGAGCATGTAAAAGTGCACCACGTTTTCAGTCTGATTCAAGCATCTCATAATCCAAGTCATGTAACATGTTGCCAGCTCATCTGTACGAGGTCTGGTGAAATTAGCTGGCTGTGGGCAGCATGTCTTTGACCGTTGTGCATCATTACATGTCATTAAATGCAATAAGAGCTTTTCTAAAACATTGTGTGGCGTCAGTCCTGGACTGTTTTACTGTTTTCAAGGCACATAGGAAGCATTTACATCATGAATACAGAGCATTTTACTCACCCTCATTTCACACAGCACAATGCAGTAAATACAAGCTAATTCAAACAGCGTCTGTAAGCCTTTGAAAGAGCAATAATTATTCATGCTTAAGTCGTCCCCAATGAGAAAGGGATTATTTCTTTTAATATTCAGGCTTTCATGTTCACTTGAAGATGCTCTAATTGTTTATATTGTCCTCTCACAGATGGTAAACCAACTAATCTTTCATACTTCATTGGCTGTGCATGTAATTATAGGCATGTAACAGTTTAATTAGGAGAGACATGCATCATCATCATCACTGTCTGCTCACTGTTTGTTCTTCCAGCAGCTATCCATGCAAAGAAACTTCTTCTGAATGATTCCTACTGATGTCTGTAATGGTTGATTTCATATTATTATTTTTAAGAATTTTATAATCAGTGGGATCCTGTGGGAGTGCAGATTTTCTTTGAACAACTACTCTGATATACATGCAACCCAAGACTCAATTCAGGCTTTAGAATACTCCCAACCCTTTGATCTGTCAGTTTATTAGTCTCCATTTGCAGAGTTATAAATTCTAATGAATTATTTCTAGTGAAAAAAAACTTTAGGCATCCACCAGGTCCTTCAGAATATTAGTTAGTACCATTTACTGCAGAACAACTTGATTTGAAACAGACAATAGTTCAGGAAAGTGACAGGCCTTCAGTGTTCTATGTTCTGTAGTGTACAAAGGAGCAGAACATTCCAAGTCAACACACAGATAATCCAGAGACGGTTTCTCAGAGCTGTAAATTGGGTAAGAAACCATTTCAGGAGACAGCCAACCCAAATCACCCCCTTTTTGGAGACGACAGGATGCCTCCCTCCTGCACTAGAATCTGATAAGGGTCATAAAAGTGCCAATGGTGAGGAAAACCACACCTCGGGAGAAGAGGAGATGACATTCCTCCTAACACAAAGAACTCTCTATGATTTGAACTAAACACTTCTAAATAATAAAATCAAAGAATTCAACATCTCTGGAGTGATGATCCCAACATCTGGACTCTGTGATACCAGGTTGATCAGGACCAGCATGGAAGGAGAACACATTGAATCTGAAGTGTTTATTGAGATGCAAACACAAGACACCAACACCCCCTCCTCTCGGTCACAGACCACCACCATAAAAGACACACAGTGAGAGAGAGAGACCTTTTATTCCCGGATGTATACTTCTAAGTTGTATTTTTCTTATAATTAAATGTATATGCTTGTATCTGTAGTCACATTAATAGTTTACTTTCATGTAGCCTAAAAGTCTACGATTTTTCTTGTGTTGTATCTTTTATTATTATTATCTCAGGAACCATGTGAGATAAACATATTATGTTTGGTGTCGTTTTAATCATACATTTAGTGAGATTTCAGATCTGTGATCATCATAGATATTTACCAATTGGATTTACATGTTTAAGAAATAATCTTAAAGTATGCTCTAAAGGTATTTGGCCTCTGATCTCTCCTGGACAGTGAAGCTCAGACCACCCCCTGGGATGGACACAGCCACGATTGGTCAGATGCTGATTTGAATTTGGCTCCAAAACTTTCTATACAAAAGAAAGTCACTGGAATGCAACTTGGGTTAGTTTTTTGGGGGGCTTTTAAAGGCTTTCAGTGTGCATCGATACAATTGACGGGTGAAATCGTAATGCATCGTTCACTGCACGCCTGCAACAGTAAAATCCATGGTTGCATTGATTTTTTTCATGTTGTATTTCATTCTACCCTGTGTTTCCAAGGCACATTGAATGCACCATCACTGCTTCGCAGTTTGTTTTGAACACAAACGGTAGCCAGGAAGCACATTTCTACTGCAACAAAGTTACGACAACATGGAGGTCCAACATGGAGAGCAGCAGCAAGCAGCTAGATGAGATTTTTGACGCACCTAAAAAGTTCAAATCAGGCGTTTGGAACTACTTTGGCTTTTTCAAGAAAGATGGTAAACTTGACAAGATGCAGGTCGTTTGTAAATAATGCTGCTAAACCTTACTGTACTGTTAAAGTTCTGCGAGAGTGTGTGAGAATGTGAGGGACCTGATTCCTCTTCCTTAATGTTGAATCTGGTTCCAAATCCCAACCCTACTTGTAAAAAGGCCTGTTTTTGTGCTTTTTAAAAGGCCAAAAAGAAGTTAGAGAGAGATTATAAGCAAAATGTGCACTTTTTGTTGCATTTGCTGCTTATAAGGAATGAAACAAATCATCTGCCTCTAGTACCATACTGAATTGCAGTTTCTTATTTTCTATTTAAATTTTTTGGTATAATTTATTTGCATCATGTTAAATTGTATCGCGTTAAATCGTATTGCATCAAATCACATCGTATCGCATTGTGTAGAATTGAATCACCATCAAATCAATATCAAATTGTATCGAATCGGGAACAGGTATTGTATCATCAGGGGCTTCAGTGTATCGCTAATGTATCGTATCGCTGGTAGTGTATCGAGGTGCGTATCGAATCGTTGCCAGTGATGGAGATTCACATGCTTAACTGGAAGTAATGGCAAATGTTTGTCATAGCTATAGCCAATACATCAGAAGTTAAAATAAAGTACAATAAATATTTATAGATTAGGGCTGTCACAATATCAGATTTTCCTCACACGATTGTTGTAGCCAAAACAATTCACGATAACAATATCATTGCAATATCTATAGAAAATTTCAAATAAAATTAATAAAAATTCTAAAAAACAATACATCTTTAGCTTTGTTTACTGTGTTTCATCTAATTTTTGGAAGGAAAAAAACACTCTTGACATAATTGAAAAGGGGGTCAGTTCCTCTTAAAATTTAACTAAAGGTTGGAGGAATGATTAGACTCAGACCATAAAGAACTGAAAAGAGTCTGTAACCCTAGTTATACTGTATGTTCCTGTGTTGCTGTGTGAACCAGACCTTATATAGATAGTATATATTATAGACTTTATATAATATATTATTGTGTGTGTGTATTCATAACATGAGATCAGTATTGCAACAAACCTTACTATATGTAAAGGAAAAATGGCTGAAGAAATTAGGTGAAAAATCTAAGTTCTGCCTCCAGACGCCAATAATGGCTGATCTCAGCAATGGCTGTTCAGTGGTATGAAAAATATTAATGTCAGTGTTGACCTTTATATAGCGAGCAGTGCCAATCATCAGTTTAAAATTAAAATAATTATTGTAAAATGATGGCTCATTACAGGCCTGAAGCTTACCAAAAGAGATTTTTGAGTCACCTGCCCGAGACCACCATCGTTTCCTCATGTACACGTGCAGATGCTGCTTGTTCTCTGACAAGTATCAGATAAACTAGTTTGCTGTTTTTGAGAATCTAATAAGTTTGTTCATTTTCTCCATTACTGGTGTACTATAGTAGGTAGAATTACACAATGAGTACAGTTCCTAGATAGGATTTAAGAAGAAAATAAGAAAAGAAACATATCCATTAAAAGAAGAGTAGACCACAGATCATGGCTGGAAGCGACCAACACTATGAGCAGCTACAGATAAAAATAGGAACGAGAATGGAAAAATGGATTTTGAAAATGAGAACGGAAAAATGGATTTTTAAAAAGAATGACATGACATTTTCAGTCCATCAGTGTGATACTATGAAGCATAGTGTTTAGGCAGTTTGCATCAAACCTAACTGTGAGACCATAGCAGGGAAGCTTTAAAGAGCCCATTATGTGCCTTTTTTGTTTTTTCTTTCCTGAACTGTGTTATAAAGCTGCTTTTTAAAAAAGATCTTCAGACTTACAAATACCAGAGTTCATGTCTAAGTGAGTTATTATCCACTACAGAAAATACTGCTTCTTACTTTAAACAGCTCATTTAAAGTCCAGGCTTCTCTTCTGTGACTTATCAACATCACCATGTAACACATTTACATAACCCCGCCTACTAGCATTGAAGCATTTTTAGAATTTGTAGCTTCATTGCAGCAACTTCCATATTTAGAGCAACGTCTACTGTCATGGATGCGACTCTGTGCTCTATTAGACTTGACTTTATTGTGAATTTTGGCTGTTTCGTGTTTGTCTTCACTACATATATTATATGATATATGATTGTGGACAAACCTGGATGTACTTCCTCTGTGTCTTTGTTCTCTGTCCTTTTAGTATCGGAGCTCTTGTGGGTCTCTCTGTTGCAGCTGTGGTTCTTCTCGCCTTCATCATCACTCTGTGTGTCCTCTGCTATCTGTTCATCACCACCAAACCCAGAGGTCTGGATAATGGGCTGCCTCTCCAAGCACCAGGTACCGAATGCGGCTCTGTCTCTGTGCTGACGCAATGATGAAGTCTGTTCTCTAGACCTGGTCGTCTGACATTAAATAAAGGCAAACCCAAAGATGATAGAGTTGTAGTTGCAGAAAGCAACTACAACTGATTAGGATAGACATATGGACATATTATAAGCACAAAACTAAATATAACTATAAGTGTAATTATGTTTGTGCAAATTCATTGTTTTTCCGATTAAACAAAAAACTGGTTTATAGAGAAGCAAGAAAGTATATATTTTACCCATAACCCATGGAAAGTGTGGATGTATTTCACAATTTTTTCTTTCAAATTCTTTAGAAATTCAATAGTAACATTGTGCAGTGATCAGCCAGGAAATTAAAACCACCTACCTAATATTGTGTAGTTCCCCCTCGTGCTGCCAAAACAGCATTGATGCCTTTTAAAGTCTAGATTCCACAGACCTCTGAAGGAGTCCTGTAGTGTCAGGCATCTAGACAAAGCTTCAGTTGATCAGAGCTATTTTTCCGGCTCATTCCAAAGATGCTAGATCAGAATGAGATCTGGGGAATTTGGAGGCCAAGTCAATGCTCTTTGTCATGTTACTCAAACATTTGCAGGCTGCAAACATTCCTGAACAATGTCTGCAGTGTAGCAGGGAGCAATATCCTGCTACATAGGCTGCTATAACATGTACAAACCATGTCACCATGTTCCTGCTGCTCTCTCCTCCCAACTAAACTGTTCTGGAAATCTGTGGTTCGTTTCCAAGCTCCAATTTCCTAACCAGGGTCTGACCAGAGTCGCCAAATTGTTGTGGAAATCTGGAAGAGCCATAGCAAAAATAGTCAGGGTGCAACAGAGTTTGTCATTGTATTTTTTGAAGAATAAGAGGAGTAACAATGAATGAAAGGGAAATGTAGAGTAAATATTTCAGCTGAAGAGCAGAGCTCCGTCACCAGGCTTGTTCAGAGGTCTGACCCAGACAAAACAGAACAAATGCAAACTTATAATGGCATCTGTCCATCAAACAGTACAGCTTCATCATGAAGACATCAAGGTCTCGCTTTTATTGGACCTTGGTGCTTGACGCTGGTCACAACATAATCACATACCATGAAAAAATAGCAGAAAACATATTCCGGCACATGTCTATTATGTGCTCTGATTAACAGTCATGCCTAGACTTGTTTGTGATCATCACATTACAAATACAATTCATCCAAGTACAAATAACATTTTACTACAATGCACAAATGCCTGTCAGTCCACATGATGTAAAAGAAACCATGATTCATCAAACTAGGCCTCCTTCTTCCACGGTCCAGTTGTGATGCTCACATGCCCACTAGGATGGACAGGAAACATAAACTCTAAACGGTCTGCAGCTACGCAGCCCAAGATACGGGACAGTGTGCTGTGTGTTCTGGCGTATCTCTATTGTAACAACATTTTCACACCATCGGACCACTTTTGACAGCTACTAACCACTGGGTACTGACAATACCCCAAAAGAACTGCTGTTTTGAGATGTTCTGACAGTCATCCAGCCATTATAGTGTGTAAAGTCTCTCACATCCTTATGCTGCCCATTCTTCCTGCTTCCAATGCATCATCTTCAAGAACTGACTGTTCATTTGCTGTCTAATACGACCCAACCACTGGCAGGAGTCACTGTAACCAGATAATCTATTGGATGTTATTCATTTCGCCTGTCAAGGTTTTTGTAATGCTGTAGTGGATCTGTGCAATGACTGGAAAATGGTAACCCCTGTTAGTGACTTTAAATTCTGCAG
Source organism: Dascyllus trimaculatus (assembly GCA_024666655.1). Taxonomy (NCBI): domain Eukaryota; kingdom Metazoa; phylum Chordata; class Actinopteri; family Pomacentridae; genus Dascyllus; species Dascyllus trimaculatus. The sequence continues at coordinate 16,898,009 of CM045446.1, forward strand.
CTTTCAACTTTTATTGACCTTTATGCCATCACAGACAAGCAGCCGAAGAAAAAGCAAGTTCACCTTCGAACCCCATTTAGATGTACTGAGAAAAAACCCTGATGCACAGTTTCCTAGAAAGAAATTGAAAAAATCCTTTCAGAGCATGTTCGGTAAAACTACAGCAGATCTTTGCCGGCATGTTTATGAGATGCAGGGACAAATGCTTTACATACAAGAAGAGGTGGTGTCATTTAAACAATAACACTGTGTGACACCAGGTCATCCTAATTGTTACGGTGTAAAGGTATGGTTTGTCACTACTGTGAGCTGTTCTTCAGGTTCTTGAGCCTATATCATGTATTACAGACTCTGATTTAAGCCTGTTTCATGTTTCTGAGTCAAGCAAAAAGGGTATAAATTAACCTGAACATCCCTGTACTGGAACCAGGTCGTATCAACTCCAAAACCCACCACCATGTTTGAAATGCACATTTTAGCCAAATCGAAATCACTTTATTCTACATGTCTCATTTAAAATGTGGTCAAATGAACCATTTCCAACAGTTTTTGTCATGTGACTCTCACAGCTGAGTCAAGTTACAAAAATGTAGGGAATGTCTGGCTGAACTGCAGGCTGTGTTTGCTCAAAGCAGAGAGGAGAAAAGTATGGAGACAATTTAGAGAGATTGACAGGAAAATAAAATGTACTTGATCAATAAAATAAAAGCAGCATGGCTCAAAATTAATATACAGAGGAGCAAGTTGTTGGAAGATACATTCAGCATGGTGAAATGTCTTTCTAGAGTTGATGGGATGAGTCGTGAACAAAGTCAAGCTCATAGAAATTCTAAAAGGGTAAATAGTAAAATATCTAATAGTACACCTGTGGGCACTTGTATGTAAAATGTTGTACATGTTAACTGCAGTTTTGTGTTGTTTTTTGATTTTACAAACTAGTAATGTAGAGAAATTAAAGTTATGTTGTTTTTTTTTTACAACATAACAACATTGCCATCTTGCACACAATACATTTCGGAGTTCTCCCTGCTTCCAGTAATGGTTGTGCTGTTTCCATAGAGATGCAGGACTTTATATTGCAGTAAATAAAGGTGCCCACCATGAGTAAAAATGTGACCGAAATTTAAAAAAAAAAAAAAATTCTCAGAAACTGCTTGGAGTTCAGATGGTTAAAATAGATCTAACACTGTTGGGATTCTTTTCTGTTGCTGTTTTACTCTATCATTAACCCTTTCGATTAGGTGGAGGCAGAAATAAAGATGTTTGCTGGGGTTTTTCAGATCACTCTCTGGCAACTCGGACACTTACTGCAATTCTCCCAGGTGTCTCTGATCCACTGAGGCCAAGGTTGTTCAGTTTGCCTTCACAGTTTTGACGCTGCTACTCAGTGAATTTATTTTTTTTTCTCAGAGGAAATACTCTAGGCTATGTTTTGGCTATAAGTGGAGTTCAAAAAATGCAGACAGGTTGCATTTTAATAACAGATCACATCTGGTCCCCCCGATTGAAAGAGTTACCTGTTATGGAAGAAAGTTTTCTTCAAGTCTCCCCAAGAGCATCTGCTGTGTGAGCAAGGAGAAACACTGAAGAATTTAATCAGCCACTATGGGACAAATTGTCAACTCACTTCCTTCTGCTCAAAAAATCTTGTTCATCTCATTGTTGTGGGTTTATTGGCTTAAAACTTCACTGCTGTCATTATCATTTCCTGCAGCAACTGTTTTCAGCAAGAACAGCTTAGATAAACCCACTTTACATTTCTTGTCCAGCACCAGCAAACAGACAGTAAACTGCTAATATTTCTATTAGGAAGTGATAGACACCTAAACTGAGCTAAAAGTAAAGTAAATATTACATTTTCTTTCATTAAATGGACAGAAATATGTGTGCTTTTGGCTATAAAGCACCAGCAAACAGACAGTTAACTGCTGAAGAGTTACACATTACTGTCAGCAGGTGGAAGAGACCAAAACTCAGCTAAAAGATGAGTAAATGTCAGATATTATTTTGTGACATGGACAGAAATATGGCCCAAATTTTGTACTAATTTTCTGCAGCACAGTAGTTTTATAATAATTGTGTTAATGTACTGATAAATTATTGTATTTCCCCCCATTCATTTATCTTTTAAATTATAGTCTATGAATGTATTGGTCACTTTTAAAGTTGGTCTTCTGGCCAACAGTCAGCTTTCAATGATCCATCATTATCAGCCTAAAATGTACTTTTTTATTGTGGTATTTCATATGTGTTATTTTATAGTGTTGATGTCTTCATTTTAGCTCCACAGGTAGAAAACTGTATTTATTTTTAACTACGCTCCACACTAACACTCATGCATAATAGCAGCCCTATTCTATTGGAGAGTTAGTTGTTCAGAAACTACTGCTGCACATCTGTATTGAAACACATGAATGAGGGCCACAGAGCAGCTGTTGGAACGCAACTTTTAAAGTGAATATGAAGATATTTTCATGTTTGCAATTTGGCTTCTCCGATTGGCTCCCTGGTATTTTCAATCCCACAAGTGGATGAAAGTGCAAAGTATGTGAGCACTGACTCGTGCAGCAGCTGCCACTCCATGCATATGCATTGTACTGCTTTATTCCTATTTAAACTTCTGCTCAGGAGTGTGTGGATGCATCTTCTCACCCCGCTGTGGAATTTGTTCCACCAGACCAAAACTCTGCTGTCGGTTTTATTGGCTGACAGGTGTTTGGGACATTGTTTAAATCCCAACTTTCATTTGCCTGCAGGTCTAATCCGGCAGAGGAATTGACAACACCGGTGAGACCAGTGAGGCTGTGCACACATTTGAATACCAACTATATCAAAGACACTGTTCTCTACACTCTTGTTACTTCAGCCTCTTATTTCAGTTTTCCGTCTGACAGGATTCTGACAGAGCGGAGTTGTTGTATTTTAGTCAATACAGACAACACAATCCAACATCCATACATCTGTTTAGAAATTTTACTGAAAAGAGGCTTCAGAATTTGTCAGGAATGGTCAGCTTTTAAAGGTTTCTTCAGTATCACATTAATCCAGTGACAGCTGTCTGTACATCCATGGGACCATGACAAACGGGAGTTGCTCATGGATAATTCAGCTACTTTTATTGGCACAAAGGGTGCTAAAAATGTGACTAAGAACAGCTGTGGTTACATATTACCACAGGCCATAAAGACAAAGCAGGTTTGAAAGAAATGTTCCTCGTGTGCTTTTATGCTTAAAATTGAGATATTTCAACAAAATTCTACATGTCTTGCTCAAAAAAATTGCCAAAAATAAACCATTTGCAGCAGATCCTCGGAAACCATGACTGACACAGCTGTGACTTACAGTCATGTGATAAAGATCCAGGGACTTTTTATCGTAACTGCAGGCTGTGTTTACAAAGAGCAGATCGGAGACAAGTTTGTAAAAATTTAAATGAGAAGTGTACATGCTCACCGGGTAAAGCGCTGCTGAGGGCTTTATTTCTATTTGATTTTATGCTTGTTCCCAAACAGGCCTTTCTGTTTGTGCTATGTTTCCATCAGGTTGGAAAAACTATTTTCGATTTTTCACACCACAGATTTGATATCGGGTTGGTCAAGTGCAGGAAAGAGATGAGGTGTGCAGATGTCATAGATGATATTTCTGAAAGTATGCTCACCACATCTGCATGCCCACAAGGGCAGAGGGTTCATGTGATGTGAATTTAGCTTTCTGCCCACATCCACGGGAGTCTGTACAGATCCCTCTGCAGAGGTCGGCTCACAGCCCATTTGTGACTCCACGGACTGTCTACGCAGCAAATACTCTAACTGTGTATGCTACAGGAAAACAAATGGTGCTCAAAACCAAATTTAATGTAGAGTAGAGGCTGTGCAAGGAGATTCGCCATCATTCATACCTTGATAATTCATTATTTAAAGAGTTGCAATAGATGTAGTCGCTGCAGAAATTTGGAGGTGCTTTCAATTGTATATGTTTTCTATCATTGGTGCCCAAACACAGTGAAAAGTTTTAAATTCTCCAGAAATCCTGTGCAAACTGGTCCAATCTGTAGCAAGCAGCATTCTGTAAAAAGTCAGTGATTTTGAAGACATCCATGTGAATCCTGTTTTTTTTTAATGTATTCAATGTGATACTGTCATGTTCCTCAAGATGTTCCTGATTGTTTGATGTTTTTGCCATGTGGTGGGGTACATTTTCCTGTGGGGGTAGGCCAGTGATATTTGGGATTGTCATTTGCATGAGGGAGTGTGCTTGTTGTGAGACAATGTTTATTTGGGTGTCTAAGTCTCATCAACATGGATGTTAAAAACCAATGTCTTCCAGCAGAACGCCACATACGTTATTCACTTCACCTGTCAGTGGTCAGAATGTTGTGGCTGATCGTTGTATATACCTATATACAGATATTTAATTGGCACAACATGGTTGGTGGATTCCACAGTACAGCAGGGGTAGCAGCTGCCATCACAACTGAGAGGATCAGCACTCAGGTGGTTCTACCATTCGTTAAATGTATCATCATTCATTACTGAAGCACAGGTAGAAAGAGAAAACCCACAGCCAACGGTGCCAAACAAAGAAAATAGCCTTTTCTTTTCTTGGGATATAATGGATTTATATTTAGGTAGCCTGCAGGTGAAGATGAGGATGAGGCAGAAACATGAAAGAGGAGCATGCAGAGAGAGCAGCTTCTTTGTTATGCTTACATTCTGTGCACTAACTAAAGGAATTAAATGTTTTTCTTAATTGTAGAATTGAAGTGCAGCTTTGAGTATTTCCAAGGTTTTACTATCAAAAGTGGGTAAATGGGCGAAATGAACGTGTAAACTGGATAATTTTTTTCTAGATTACTCATATGTTCTTTTTCGCATTATAGCCTATAAACCGCTTAGTATTTGATAGCCAACCCAGCAACAAAAATGATTTGTTAAATACTGAAACGGCTCTGAACAAGAAAAAGAACGAGGAGGGAGCAGGAACCAGCACTGCTCCAATTAGAGGTGCACTGTTGAATGTTATTGTGTCACTGTAAAGTAAATTAGAGCACAATACATTATTCATATGATCACTCAAGGTGTTCATTGTTGCATTACAGTAAATAGAATGAATGCTAAGCTTGTTGCAATATTTGAAATAATCCTGATAATAAAAACAGTTATTAACTTTGATTTGTTTCCTTTCTGTACACACAAATATCAAGAGAAAAACTCGTTAGCTAATTAGTTTTGTTTCACATTTTGGCCGAACACAAACAATGCCAATCCGCCTCTGCCTTTTACCCCTTGTGTCCTGGGCTATTTCTTGAAATGTCAGCTGCAAAAAAAACACCTAAAATCTGCCAGTAATAAGCTTTGCAACTATTACACCAAACTGAACAATCCTAGGTCTCCTTGAATAACAGACACTTTGGGGAATTTTGAAAGATAATTGTCTACTTGTCCCTTTTACCAAGCCACCGTGACATTTGGGAGAATTGAAATTGATACCTCTGCCTGTCAAAGTCTAAATTAGAGAGTGAAAGCCAGCGTTCTAACAGTGAGTCACTAGCACTCCTGCAACAGAAATGAAGCACATCCATTAGTACCAGCATCAGGCTGTCTGACACACACACAGAGTACCACAAGCTTCTCAAAACAGCAGTGGATAATGTTTTAATTACAGATGGTGTTTGGGTCCGATCAGGGGCTGCCAGGGTAGAAAGGGTTAACCACAGCAAACAGCAACTTTACCAATCTTTATGTTTGTTGGTGTTTTGTCTGAGCCTCCTCACACATGTTTCTGGGTGAATGCTCTGTCTTCCAGGTTCTTCGTCAAGTCCACAGGAACCAGGGCCGAGTCACAGTAGCGCCCCCACCGGTCCTCAAGGCCTCAGGAAGCACTTCCTGAGAGGAAAGCTGGACTGTGACAACCAGCCTCCGGACCCCGACCGCCTTTTCCAGCGCTGTTTCATGGCCACCGTCACGTCGATCAATGTCGAGGGTCCTACATAGACTGACCAACTGTTTGTCCTTTTGACCAGCTACTGTTACTTTCATCTGTACGTGTCGTCACCACTGCTCTGAAGGTTTCTATATCCTGAACGTCCAGGTTGAGCTGAGCTCTGACCTCCAAATGATCAAACATAGTTGTTTTTTTTGGAATGCAAAAGAAAATTCAAGTGGTCTCAAACTGTAGCAGAAGATGCAAATGTGACTGTAGTTGTGTAGCGTTTTGCATTTATCATTTTCACTTTCAGAAGTTGCATAAATTATTTGTTATATGTGTTTACGTGATGTATTTATTGCAAAGCAAGACAACACAGAAGTGCTTTTGCTTCTTATAATCAACAAACTTATTAAAAATTATTGTTATGTTGGTGTCCATTGCATCATGACTACCAAACGGCATTACAGGCAGCTTTAAGCCAAAAACAAGAAAATCCTGAAGGCACAACTGTGGGCTGTGATTCTTTCAATTGCAATTAAATATTTGTACGGGGATAAATCTGCAGGGGAGGGAATTTGAGACATGTTTGCTGATGTGTTGAATGCAGATCTTTTGAAATACATGGCTTCAATCAGATAATGAGTTGATTTATTAAAAAATGAATTAGTTCCTGTTTGTCTAGAAACTTCCCCAAAGCCTAGAGGCTGTTGTTGATGCGTTTCACGTTTCCTAAAAAACAAAGATGTGGACATAATGTGCTGAAGCTGAGAGACCAAGTAATTTTGACAAACTAGGTAAAATATCTGAACCTCTGGAGGCCACTGAGTTTACTCACAGGCTGTGTGTTGGATTTATTTGTGCTATTCTTCTCATTTAATCTCCAGTCTCTGCTTGTACAGAGAGGAGGTGAACTGTGGGTTCAAACTGAAATAAAATTGACCTTATCTATCTTTCTGCTACTCTGTTACTATCTGTTCCAGCAATGTATACACAAGGACAACAGTTTACCTGTAAGCCATTTGTGCATGTTAAATAGTAAATGGTCTGCACTTATATAACGCTTTTCTCTACCTTAGTGGTATTGGAGAAGCCAAAATCACATTCACCCATTTACAAACCAACAGCGACAGACTTTGGCATGCGGAGGGGCTGGGGATTGAACCGCCAACCTTGCGATCAGTGGACAACCCGCTCTACCATCTAATCCACAGCCGCCCATTAATGTTAAGCTGCACAAACAAAAATAGCTGCACTGGATGTATGTTGCAGATATATGTAAATCAGTTCCTTCTATCCACATTGTCATTCTTCTAAAACAAATGACATCCTTTTTACCATTCATACGTTTCTTGTTACAGATATCTACAATTCAGCTTTATGGTTATAATGAATTCCAGTTTCAGATATCTGCAGTTTAATTCTGACTAGTCATAACTTTAGTCAAAGATATGTTTTATTCCTTTCAATCGAATAGATCTAGATTTTAATTTTTGGGTAACTTGAAAGTGCTATGGTACTGCAACCATAACCGCATGCGGCAGCAGTTTTACTGCCATGTCAGAGCAACCTGAGGCCGAAGTGTTCGGAAATTTCAACCACAAGTCTAATGAACGTAACTCTCCTTTTCTACAAACTCCTTTCTGATAAACTTTTCTTATTTGACATGAACATTTTCTAACAATTATATCCACCACAACAACAGCCATTACTTTTGCTAACACTGTTTAAATGCTTAGCTGGACCGATATCCAAAGGGAAACTTTTTTCTCCAACACATTATCGACTACTAAGAATGTCATTCCTAGTAGCTGATGTGTGCAGCAGGAGATTTTTGTTCTGATGTCAATAATTAGAAAATGTGTTCACTTTCAGTCTGTCACACCACCATCCTTTACTTACACTGTGCCAGAAGTAAAAGTTCCATATTCAGATTTCACATTTATTTGAAAATGATCAACTACAAAACCAACCTAAAGTTGTATAACATAAAGAAGTGTAGCTTCTTTCAGAATTATGTCATATATTCAAAGTTATATCAGAGTTCTGTCTAATTAGTATACTATATCTGCCTCAGTATTTTACAATAACATTATTACTGGACCACTTGCACCAGTCATTTTCATCTATGCAGGTCCAGCAGTACAATCATGGGTGGAATATAAATTCAGTCAGTTCATCTCATTTCTGAAACAGCTGAGCCACAGCGACATACGACTACAACAGCTCAGGGAAATGAAAGAGGCTCCTCCAACGAAATGATATTACAGTCTGAATGTAGCAGAGGGACCCAACCTGAACACGCTGCTCTTCAGATCTGCAGCCAGAAGCAGATGGTTTGGCTTTTTATATGTCTTATGCAAGGATGATGGTGGTACAGTAAAATATGGTATTTTGCTTTTGCAAAAAAAGAAAGTTGGAAAAGGATTTGGAAAGGAGACTGTTACAACCCTCAGGATAAATTAATGTTTTTAATTCAAAATCTTTTGCATCAGCAGGAAAGTCATAATGGACAAGTCAGTGTTAGTTGGTAGCATCCTGTGTCATGGTCCTGGCTTCAGCCCTCTCTGTCTCCCTCTTTCTTCCTCTTTCTTCTCCCTTTCTCTCTCCCCCTCCCAGCTTTGCTTTCCACCCCTCTCTCACTCAGCCCTGCCTTCCCTCACCTTCATTCCTGCTCTGCCTGCACCCTGCAAACAACCACTCACCTGCCAGTAATCACCACCTTCAATAGTCTGTCTCCCGCCTGTCATCTACCTGCCTTCCCCGAGCTTCATCCACTTGTCGTCCGGTTCCTGTTGTTTTCACTTAAGTTTTTGTATTCTGTGTAAATACTATTTCTAATTTGGCTTTTGTTTGTTAACTTTTCCTTATTTCTGTCGTGGGTGTTTTGAGTTTAGTACGTTGCGTGTTTTGTGTTAGTTGTTTTTGTGTTGTGTTCTTAATTTTGCCTTTTGAGTTTTTTTTTTTTTTAAGTTTTAGTTAATTTTGGTTGTTGGCTAGTTGTTGTATTTGTCCTGCTTACCCCGGAGTTCAGTTCTTTTTCTGTATTGCCTTGAGTTTTGTCTGGTTTCTATGTTTAGTTATTCTAGTTGTATTATGTTAGTTAAGTTCTTCTTAGATTCCCGTTTTGTTGTTTGATTTGTGTTTTTGTAAGGTTTTGTTGTTTTTGTATGTTTCTTAAGCTTGGTTTTGGTTTAAGTCTGTACTGCATGTTGGTTTCATTTCCTTGTTAAATTAAATCCTTAGTTTACAATTAGTTAATCTGTTTGTCTCCTGTGCCTGCAATTGGGTTCTCTGACCCCCACCTCGTAACAGCCTGAGGCCTGTTCCATAAAGTGAGTTTATCAAATTAACCAGGCTTATTTCAAAAAGTTGGACCTACTTTCAGGTTATTTTGGTTCCATAAAGCAAATTCAGCATAGTTGAAACTCAGTTTCTCTGGAAACTTAGGCTGATTTAAAGTAATCTGGTCCAGATCAGGCTAGCCGTCAGGATAAGCGGGGGTGGGGGGATGGATGTTTATTGCCTTTGGATTCCCAGAGAAACGCCATCTCATTTTGCCTGCACTATGGTTGTGTATACAGCTAAATGACAGTAAAGGCTGGTTTGATTTGATCTGAGATGGTGTACCACTGGAGTGAAGAGAGAACCTATAAGTTGCTGTGACTGTTGAATTACAACTTCTGCAGAAATATTGAGGTCTCAAGCAGTAAAAAGAATTCAATCCTTAAAGCAAGGAATGAGGTACCACAGTCAGGAGGGGTTGTTGTGGATTTATTATCTACAATATTCTTTTATTGTGTGATTTTTAAAGACCATCTAAAGGTATTTAAAACCTCCTAATTAAAAAAATACTGAGGGTGTGACTTTACTGGTAACTATGGAAGTTCTGATCCAGGGACAGGTGGTGATGGTGTATACCATAGGAAGTACTGTGATCCTTAAGTAAAAATACTCCATTACAAGTAAAAGTCCTGCATGAGAAATCCCACGTTAGTATACACACATATCAGCAAAATGTGGTTAAAGTATGCACTAGTTCCTGTAACTGATATATTATCACATCTGTCTTTACAAGCAGCTTAAATCTGGATAGCTTATATGTGATAAAAAAAATAAGAAGAAAATGTTTTCATGTTGTTCTGGGAAGCCACTGAAGTCATGGGATTTAGCTTTCTTTCTTTTTTTATTTAATGTTTCAAGCAAAGTTTTTATGAGTTCAATAAGACTGGAGGTACTACTGCAAAGATGCTGGTTGTCTGCTGCATGTCCTGCCCCTCTCTGCAAATAACCAATCATCTGTTTTGTTACAACCAAACCAGGAAACATCTAACCAATCATGTTTCACTGATGTAATGACAGAGTGAGGAACTCGAACTCACGGAGGGAGCTGGGAGGAGAGTAGGTGCTCCTTTGTGTTGAAAGGAGCCGGTTAAGGTGGTTCAGATGCCTCCAGGGTGCCTTTGTTTGGTGACTTTCAAGGCATGTCAAGCTGAGAAAAGGCCCCAGGGTAGATGTAGAAATCTGCTGAAGGGAATAGATATCTCACCCGGCCCAGGAATGCCTGGAGATCTCCCCGGAGGAGCTTAAAAACAGTGCTGGGGAGTGGGAGGTCCTGAATGTCCTGCTTAGTCTGCTGCCATCGTGATCTGACTCTGCAAAAGCAGAAGAAAATAGACAGAATAGTAAATAGAGATTATTGTGCTCAAGCTACATCTGCACACTCATAGATCTGGAGTTATGGTACGTAACTAACGTTAGCTCTCTGTGTCTGAACTGCAGAATGGTCTGGCTGCACCTCATTATCCTTCTGCTAGTATTTGTATTACTTGAAACTAATCACAGTTGTTCAGTAAAGCTAAGCAAGGATGCAGTGACAGAACACCTGCAAAATAGTGACAGGGAATTGCGCTGGAACATGTGCATGGAGGCAGGTGAGTAGTGTTATTAAAATATTTTCATCCAAATCCTCAGTAAAGCTTGCAGTTTTCAGTGTATGAATTCCTGCTTGAAAGTTGTTGTTGTAGTGAAGAGGATTTTAAAAATGATGAGGAGAGAGCCACATGAAATAGCAGACTTGAAGTCTAGCGAGTCAGACTCTAGACCTGTTGTTCTGCATTTTATATATATATATATATATATACATATATATTGAGGTCTTTTATTATATTCATAGTAAAAGACAAAGCTGCCAAAAAACCATCTTACTGTTGTACCTACACTGAAAAAGATTTTTTTATAGCATCTTCATAGCAAATGACTGCGCTAATTGCTGCTGCTGCCTAGAAGTGGGATAATTAAACTTTAGGAACCTCAAGACAGAATCAATATATTAAAAAAATTCTTCTGAAAGAATTTAATCAATGTCTGTTTTCTATTTTCTCACTCACTGTCTTTGTTCTCTCCTTTGGTGGCTCAATTTGACTTTAATCACATCATTACTACAAACTTGAACTCAAGTGCTGTGTGCAATTTCTTTTGAAAGTAAATTATTTTTGTGCTCTCCATGATGGCAGACAAGCAGCAATATTAATAATGTAACACTTCAAAACTGTGGACCAAAAAAACACTTTTCATGTCCGGCTTTTGGAGAACCTTCTTACTTAGTTCCACCATCTGCTACCTATCTATTGTGCAGTGTGTGTAAGAAAAAGAACATTTTTATGTAGAAGTAGTAAATAAACCAACCTCTAATCTGTGGCGATTCACTTACTGGTTATTTTCAAATGTTAAAAGAGGTGAAGATCAGAACTAAAAATCAATAAAGTGTACAAATTGTTGTCAAGAGTAAAGTGTAACAGTCATAAACTGTAAAAAAAAAAAAAAATCAGTGATTTGACATTTATTTCTTATTTATTTGTAGTGTTTTTTCTGTACTTTATAAATGCACAAAAGTATGGATAAATTAAACATACAGACTGCCAATTATATTATTTATACAAACATATATGCTTCATATATTTTTATAAACACACACATGCAAAGTCCCAACATTAGGAATTCTCTCAAAAAGCCATGAAAAGTGCTTTTATTTTTGAAGAGTTACAGTAGGATCACCCAACCCCATTACTCTCACGGGTCCATCTTCCCTCTGAGGTCTAACAGGCAGTTCTGTTTCCTCCGTCATCTTGGAGTGAGGCAAAACACTAAAGTCAGACGTTCCCCTGATGCGAGACACTCGGAGCCATCTACTGCTGTTTGCATCCTGCAGAGGCAGGAGTGGGCGTTTGAGTGCTCTGTGTGTGCACCTACGGGTAGCATCACTGACCTTGTTTTAGCTGTACTTTGGCACCAACAAGCTGAAGGAAAATGATGTTGGCGCTTCTGCCATCGCAGAGCATGAGTCACCAATCATCTCGGCCTTGACATTGTTTCTGTGCTGTTATTATTCTGTATGTGCCGTTCAGAGAAAGTGCCCAACGAGCTCTGCATGTACCATCTACACATTACGCAGCCTGTGTGCACCACTGGTGGAAACTACTTTTAGTGAAGTTCAATACTTAAGTTCAATTTTTAGGTACTTAATTATTTGCTTCCACTCTACAAAATTTAACAATACTTTCTTGTACTTTCTTTTCCACTATATTTATTTGACAGCTTTTTCACATTAGATACCATAAAAGTTTTTAAAATACAAATACAACACATTGTTAAAGCAGATTTAACCAGAAATTTTAAACCATTTTGACTTCTTATGAAAAAGCAGTGTGTAATCAGGCTCACACTTCAGATGTTATGAGTTGTTAACAGCTTCAATATCTCAGCAAAAAATGAAAGATTAGAAAAAAACTGATTTGAAGTTTATGCTTTTCTTTCCTTTTTCTTATTTCCTCTGCCATTAATCGTGTGATGCACCTCCACACTTACCTGTTGTCCTTGTATATTAACCCCTGCTTATAACATTTCTGGAATAACTCCCTTTGGTGTGGACTTTGGGTTTTGTTAGCTTGCAGAATTTTTATAAAACTATATAACACACCAAACAAAGAGAGAAACCCCAAACAGTGGGATATGGGAGGTTAGTCCATCTTGAATTATTAGGCACCTTATTTCTGATCATGTCATTGATTCAGAATAGAATTAGTTTGATTGTGGGTCAAATTAATTGTGAAAACAAAAATCGAAGCACACATTAACAAAAATTAGCAATGCAGTACTCCAGAATTCTGTTTTACTTAGGTTAGACTATTGCCCAATATTTGTTTTTGTATGTTTTTGTGGTACAACTTGTCATACCTGCTCAGTCGGTTATGAAAGCCGAACAAAAAGCTGACCAAGTATTTCATATTAAAAAGGATTCTATATATTAGATTGTATTTTTGTGACTCCAACTACACATGATTGCGACAACATCACTGGCTGACTTTAGCATTATAACTTTTTGGTTAATGTGTGCTTAAAAACTGAACTTTTCATGACAGCTTCATTTTTTCCCCCCATATTCTAACACACCCATAATCAGAGACTTTCTGAAGTACTTCCAATATTTTAGAATTTTCTAAATCAATCACATTGTTGGTAGTAGCTGTGAAAATGTCAAGCTTCTGTCTTCAGTAGTTCTTGAGATGTCGTGGTTCAAACATAGCCTCAATTTCCAGTGCATGAAAAATGTGCAGATAGTGGCAACAGGCAATTTTTAAATAAAACTATTTTCTCAAAAAAATGATATATCAAGATAAAATATTTGAGATACCTTTATAAATGTCTAGATTTTATTTTATAAAATTTTAAGTTAAATCAGAGATGATGGAGGAGAAATTGTTCTTAAAAATCTGATGACTCAAGGGCTCAGATGTTTAAACAAGTACCTGCATTGAGCTGTAGGGGGCGCTGATATTCTGATGAGGACTCGCCGTTATTACAAAGAAGAAGACCTTACAGGAAACTCTTCCATGGAAACAAGGGACGCCTGAGAGCTCACTATCTACATAGTAGGCAATGTTTGTGTAGAAAATGGATATATTAACTGTTTATGTTGCCATGTTGATATTAAACTCTAACGGGTCATAAAGGACGTCAAATAATCAGTAAAAGTATGTAGTTAGCTAGCTAGCATGTTTTTAGCCGCTACCTTGCTAACTTTAGTGCCTGTAACGCGGGATAAGACTTTTACAAACGGTGCGAGAATCATATACGTGAATATATTAGGAAGCAGCACAGCGTTAGAAAGAGCGTAAATTTAAAGATGTGGAAACGAGGCGGACGAAGCTCCGCTCTGGACCGGGCTGAGGCGCTGCTGTCGGCTAAGAAGAGCAGCAGAGGAGGCACACAGAACTCCATACAGGGCTCCACAGCCAACACACAGGTATAAACAGCAAGTGGCATGACTACAACATTTTCTCTTTACAAGTGGTGTCATTTTAAGAGATGTCTGTCCTCACACATGCAGGTATCATTGAAATTCTTTAGCAAAGTAGCAATAATGCAGTTTCAAAATGCTTAAAAATATAAATGCCATGCATTCAAAATGGTCCAAATTACACAAGTACTATTACCTAAATACTACACTAAACAGACACTACACACAACACAAGACCACTGACAGTTGAAGTGAATACGATTGATTGTCTGGTTACAATGACTCCTGGAATGGGCGTGATATATAAGCAGCAAGTGAACAGTCAGTTCTTGAAGCTGATGTGCTGGAAGTAGGAAGAATGGCCAGTGTAAAGATCCGAGACACTTTGATAAGCTGTAATGGCTGCACCACCGGGTCAGACCATCTCCAAAACAGCAGGTCTGGTAGGGTGTTCCCAGTAAGCGGAGGAACAACTGGTGAGCAAAAACTGCTGAAAACCTTAATGCTGCTGTGATCGAATGCTGTCAGAACACACAGTACATAGCAGGTTGCTGCATACAGGACTGGGTGGCTACAGACTGGTGTCCATAATGCCCTTGTCCAACACTGAAAGCTCCAACCATTTACTCATGAGTGTAAGAACTGCACCATACAGCAATGGAGGAATCACATTTTCTTTTACATCATGTGAATGGATGGATGTGTGTACCATTTACCCTGGGAAGAGAAACCAGCAGGATCGGAACAAGACGAGCCAGCAGAGGGAGTGTGATGCTCTGGACAATGTTGTGCTGGGAAACATTGGGTCCTGCATTCATGTTGATGTTACTTTGACATGCACAAACTACCTCAAACATTGCTGCAGACCATGTTCACCCCTTCATGACTGCAGTCTTCTCTGATAGCAGTGGCTTCTTTCAGGAGGATAATGCTCCCTGCCACACTGCAGACATTTTTCAGTAATTGGCTAGTGTATACTGCATATTATTCTATTGTATTTATGTGTAAGCAGTGTTTGAATGGTGCAGCTGGTAACATTTGGTGTCATTTTACCTGTTTTATATTGTAGTTTAATATAAAATGATGAATCATATCCAAGCAGCTTGTAGTTTTTATATGTAAAGTCTGAATTTATAAAGTAAACAATGACTATACAGTAATAATCAGTCAGTTTAGTTGTGAAAAAGCACAATATTTCCATCTAAATCCAAGTAGATGAATAGTCAATAAGAGTACAGTTACAAAATAGCATGAAATGGAAATACTCAAGTTAAATACATGTACTGTAAAATAATTCTTTGGTAAATATACTTGTCTCTTTCTTCCTAGGGTTTTGTGGGTGAGTCTGTCAACACTAGATTGGCTCCCCCAAATACACACAATTTACTGTCTGATCTGAGTGACCTGTCGTCAGCTTCAGAGCGTGGGGCTAATGTCATCAGATCTGCTAATGCTGAGAAGAACCATGGAAGAGAGGGAGATTCCAACAAGGTAAACTACAGCAAAGACATTACTAACCGTTGCTGTATCTCATCATGTATAAATAATGGAAGTGTAAAACTCCTTGGAGAATTAGAACTCAAAAGTGACTGCAGCTTTACAGAAATAATTTCACAAATCATAAAAAGCTGACTTTCTTTGATTTTCTTTCTTTTTAACAAAACTTGAAAAAACCTGGAATCAATATGTACGACGTTTTTCCAAGTACCCACAATTGTTATCAATAAAGGAAAGTAATGGTGGCTCTACATACTGTATATATTTTATTCTTTAGATAGTTTGTCTCCACATTTGTCTTCTCTGTGTTTTAAATGTTTGTCACAGCTGACTCACGAGTAGCTTCTTAGTTGTGCACAGTTTTTAGTTTTTTGCAGAATCTAGTGAAAACGGTTTATGTTTGGAAGGTCTTTAAAAGAGACATGTGGAATAAAATGATTTTTATAAAATAACAAAATTTCATGGTTAGACTTGGCAGATTATCTCAACAGACCTGCACACCACACATGATTAGTTCCAGGACAATCAGAAATTTAAAATTCCGATGATTCTTATTGTCTTTGCAGTTTCTGCTTCTGATAAATGGTGAAAATTTGGCAATTTAAAATAAAAGCCAGTGAGTTTTAGGTTTCAGAGAGTTAATATAGTGGGGTATCTAAGAGCCATGTATATCCAATTCTATGGTAAACTTTTATTTAATTTCTTTGAGTAGGATCTTAGGCCTCAGAGCTCTCTGGGAGGAGGCAGCAGGTTCTTGAAGAAGGTTCCACCACCAACAAACAGCAGCCAGTCACCTGTCAGCAGGAATAAAAGACAGCAGGTGCCTGAACCAAGGTAAGGTTCTGTGGATATAAAAGAAACAGTGATAATAATCAGCACATGAGAAAATAAAAACATTTCTTAATTTATAATAGATGTAATTTTTTCTTTATTATTTTTTTCTTTTCATCTCTGGTCAGATTCATATCACCTTCCTTGCACACCTCCCAGACTACAGCTTTGAATAAACTGGCTGAAATTGAGAGCCGGATTCGCAGTCGAAAGCAGATTCAGGAACAAACCAGACAGGATACAAAACCTGCTCTCAATCCCGCGTTAGCCTTGGGAATCTCACCACGACCACCATC
Organism: Dascyllus trimaculatus; assembly: GCA_024666655.1. Lineage (NCBI taxonomy): Eukaryota > Metazoa > Chordata > Actinopteri > Pomacentridae > Dascyllus > Dascyllus trimaculatus. The sequence continues at coordinate 16,914,857 of CM045446.1, forward strand.
CACCCAGTCCCCAGAGGCCCCTGTGCAGCTCTCAGCACAGTCCAGCAGTGACCAGAGCCCAAGAGGAAACCGTTTCCTCAAGAACAAAACAGCTGTTGAAAGCACTAATACTGCTTCTGCTGTGGCTCCAAAGAGCGCAGGTGTTGGTGTCAGGTCCAGGTCCAGAGCTGCTAATCCTGTCAGCCCTTCAGAAGGTTTGGAGACGAAGTCAACGAGAGTAACACGTGGTGTGAGTCTGGAAAGTGATGAAGAGGATATGAAGAAGCTGCTTGGATACTCACTGGATTCAACAGACTACAGCTTCTTAAAAGCAGGGAGACCTCCTTCTACAAAAACGACAGACAAGGTATGTTTCAAGTTCAACCACTGGGCTGTTTTCGCTTGGTTTTCACTCCTTTATTTACAGTTGTGTGGTATAGTCTAAACAAATAACCTCATGGCATAATGTTAATAGGCATGCTATAGAATATGTTGTTGTTTTCTGGATAGTTGTGGCTAATGGCACCAACTGGCATATCAGAGGTTCTACATGTTCATGATTTAATTTTAAAACATGATATAAGTTTTTTTTAGATTTAGAGTAATAAAATCCACATTCAAGCCCATTTCAGACATACACCTTTCTGTTAGTCTGCCAGCAATTGAGGATGATGCAGTAGCAATCGTATTATATTGGACGTAAAACACTTCTGTATTACTTTCAGCGCAGTACAAGTCTGAACTGCATGCTATGGCATTAACAGATACTGATGCACAGGCAACATACACTATAATGCCAAAGGTATTGGCCCGTGTGCCTTTACATGCACATGAACTTGAGAGACATCCCATTCTTAATCTGTAGGGTTTAATATGGAGTTGGCCCACTCTTTGCAGCTATATCAGCCTCAAATCTTCTGGAAAGGTTTTCCACAAGGTTTAGGAGTGTGTTTATGGGAATCTTTGACCATTCTTCCAGAAGAACATTTGTGACGTCAGGTACTGATGTTGGACGAGAAGGCCTGGCTCTCGGTAGCCGCTCTAAATCATCCCACAGGTGTTCTGTCGGGTTGAGGTCAGGACTCTGTGCAGGCCAGTCAAGTTCCTCCACACCAAACTTACTCAGCCATACCTTTATTGACCTTGCTTTGTGCACTGGTGCACAGCCATGTTGGAACAGGTAGGGGCCATCCCCAAACCCACAAAATTAGGAGCATGAAATTATCCAAAATGTCCTGGTATACTGAAGCATTAAAAGTTCATTTTACTGGAAAGCCTAACCCCTGAAAAACAATGCCACACCATAATCCCCCCTCCACCAAACTTTGCACTTGGCACAATACAGTCAGACAAGTACCGTTCTGCTAGCAACCGCCAAACCCAGACTCGTCAATTGGATTGCCAGACAGAAAAGCGTGATTCATCACTCCAGAGGACACGTCTCCACTGTTCTAGAGTCCAGTGGAGGCATGCTTTACACCAAAGCATCTGACGCTTTGCATTGCACTTGGTGATGTACAGCTTGGATGAACCTGCTTGGCCATGGAATGGTTTTCCATATAAATTTAGTTTGTTGCTTCCAGCTGTTTGTAGGAGTCTTTCCTCTGAGTTTATTAAAAACCTGCAGCATCATACAGCAGCAGGATCCATATAGACATCTCCAAAGAGAGCGAGCTGTGCACATTTATGCACAAGGAACAACAGCTGTAACTTCACTGATCACTTAGAATTCTAAATTACTCATGAATTATCCCCTACACCCTACACTGTTGTTCCATGTGTGTAAATATAAATTACTTCATCTTTTTATCTGTTATTGCTACTGCTTGCAGTTCAGACTTGTGTTGAAAGTGATACAGAAATATCATTACATCTGGCCAAGTAAGAAGACCATTGCAACTAACAGAAAAGTGACCAGTGAGTACATGAAGATGTTTTATGTAACTGGCTGCTTTAATTCTTAGACGAAGTGAAAACCTGATAATATTTGCAGTTTGATGGTCTGCAGGTAGTTCTATCAGTTCAAAGCTTGGCTGTTCTTTCTGCTCACACAGATGTTCAGCAGAAGCAGTCAGAGGGTTCAGTCCACGCCTCCTCCTGCTGTTGCTGTCCGTCCTTCATCGCCCTCAGCATCACCTTGCTCCCCTGCATCTCCTCCTTGTCGCAGTTCTCCTTTTCGATTCACCGGCCAGGCTCAGGCCCACTTCAGCCCCTCTGTACTCTCTCCATCTCCCTCCCCTCCCTGCGTCTCCCCCTCTCCTCCGGGGAAAACAGGCTCGTCTCACAGGACGGACAGTCCACCGTGTTCCCTCTTGTCCATGTCAGGTCGCGGTGAAGTGCTCTCCCTGGAGGAGCTCTTCCCTGTCGGGCCTGGCTCTGAAGATTCACACAGTGAGATGAGATCAGTCTCTTCTGAGGGTGAGACACCTCAAATGCAGCAGCCAGTACTCATGTTAGTTGATGTAGTACTAAATAAGATCAAGGGTCAACAGGACTTGACAGTGTTTTTCTCTGTGTTTACCTTGTTATAGCATTCCCTCAGCATGATTATTAAATAATTTTTTGATTACTTCTAATTAAGAGAAGAGTACATGGCCTTCGTTTTTTGTTCAATAATTATGTCTTATTTTTCACTCCTCATCTCATGCAACCAAGAGGGACAACAAGGTACATAATTTATCACTCTGCAGAGCTGAAATAAACAGGAGATCACAAGTACTTGACAAGCTAGTTGTAGATATAAAAATCCAATTTCTGTGCTTTCAGATGGAGAAAGGGAAATGAAGCATGTTTTATAATACATTCCGACAGGCACCACTGAGATTTCTTCATTTATGTTTCAAGCTAGATCAACATTGATATTCTAGTTTTTAATCACCAGGTAGTTTTAATATCTTTTTTAAAGCCTCACTAGCTGCAGTCATCTTACTGATGTGCGAAAGAGCGAAATAAATACCTGTTTTAAATTCTGTCGTGGTGATTCATTTTCTTGCAGACTTCAAGATTAATGTGATGACACTAGACGACCTTGTGCCTGATACCCTAGGATTTACTGTGGAAACACCAGGAGAACAGGTGGGAAACTCCAGAAATGTTTTAAGAAGAGTGTTATAAAGTGAAGTTAGCAGTCAGTTATGTGTGTAATGTAAAGTGCTTCCATTAAAGCTGTTGTAGCTTAAATGATTTTTTTAATCCATTATGAAAACATTTTATACACAAGAGCAAACAACTAAGGCAGCAAAAAGAGATTTGAATGCAATATTTAAATATGATTGCATTTTGATTGCAGATGGCAAATCTGTTTGAAAACAACTAAAGGGCTGTTAATGTAGCGCTTTTCTCTTCCTCAAAGTAACACCAGTGACTGTCGGACCAGTAAGAGTTTGGTGGGATGAGAGCATATTGACCAGACTTCAGCTGTATCGTTTACACATCTTTTGCACATAGAGCATCATCAGAATTCATTTACAGTTATGTTTCAGGCGTCCTGACGAATGTAAATCCAATTTATTTAATTTTAGCTCTGATTTGGACTCCACCAACTCCAAAGAGGAACTTCCAGCTTTTTAGCCGCCAAAGGCTGCAGCGTGTTCACCAGCTTGTTGTTAACTTTGTCTGTCTGCCATTGGGTGCTGTCTGCTGTAGCAGTAAATGAGGATAATGAGAGCACCAAGGCTGAACTTTACCAGTCAAGCTGAAGAACATAAAACAAAATGATGAGCTGAAAGATGAGAGGAGCTGCAGGGTTATATCATCATCTTCTGATCCATTGTTTGATGTAAGAATACTGATGAGCACAGCCAGGGATGGTTTTTGACATAGACCACATGCACGGCTGCCTTCAGTGCCACCAGAGTAAAAGAAAGAAAGATTTTTTTAATTGCTCCTAATTTACTTTTAAAAGTCTGTCAGTAACATCTGATGTGCCTCTTAGATTGTTACATTACACCAAGTAGCTGATTCTGAGAGGAGACTACAGACACACTGTAGAAGGACATTCTGCGCTAACATGACATTATTGTGCTTTTCCAACTCTGCAATGATATTTGCTCCCAGTGCTGTGAATCGCGCAAGTAATCAGGTTACAGATGTTCCATGCAAACACTATATTATGACCCACAGAGGGATAAGTCATAATTAGGATACAGATAATACTTAATGTGTGCAGATGTGTCAGTAGGTTTGGCAGAATCTATACCATGAAATTAATCAGGCAGGCAGCATATTCAGGCATTTTGATCTAGGTGGTCTATCAACTCGATAAATCCAGATGTTTGCTCCTGGAATGACAGCTGTCACAGGCACCCCACTGTGTTCCACTAGAACACTGAAGGATTTAAGTCCTCCTCAACCTTTTTGTTATTGCTGAAGTTAATGAATATCTAAATCCTGCCCAGATCCTGTCTGGCCACAAAAGCTTTCCTCTGAAATCCTCTCTCTGCACAGAAAGCAGGGCTGCAACCAACCATTATTTTCATTGTTGATTCCTCTGTTAATTATGATATTATCGATTAGTTTTTTGGCCTATAAAATGTCATTGAATTGAGGAAAATGTCTCTTAGTGCCCAAGATAATGTTCTTTAATGTCTTGTCCACAAAAGATAGTCAGTGTACTGCTGTTGAAGAGACAAGAAACCAAAAAATATTCAATTTTATGAAACTGGGAACAGAGAATTTAGACTTTACTTCTTTAAAAAAATACTCAAACCGATGATCAAAATAGTTGGTGATTAACTTAATGGTTGACAACTAATTGACTAATGAATTATTTGTTGCCACTGTAACTGAAAGTTGTATTAATAAGGAAACAAGCAGAATTAGAACAAATATTGTATCATAAAACTTGGTAGGGACAACCAAACTTAAAATTGTCAAATTATTAACACCTAATCCTCAGGACCAAAATAACAGAGACTGTAAAATGGAATCATCAAGGACACAGATGAACGTGGATAATGTTCACATGTTGGATCATAGAGGGATTTAAATAATCTGATTATGTTCTATATCATATCATGGAAATGATTAAAACCAGGATGATACGTTGAAAGGGACGTATGAGCGTGTAAAGATCCTCACTCTGCTGTAAAATGATTATTAAATGAACTGGTGATTGACTTGAAGAGGAATTTACTAAGCTACTCATTTTATTCTTACAATGATTGAACATAAAAAGCACTTGTGAGGTCAGTCAGTTTGGATTATAAGTGGCCAGCAGACTGAGATCATGTGCCCTGATTAGATATGGAGAGATAGCAGGATTCTAAAATGCATTCTTTTACATCTGCTAGTTAGAAAAATACCTTGATGATTTGAGCTGTTTCTCTTTTTGTCCTAAATCTTTTCATGGAAAGACTAATTTACCCCTTTGGACCTCAAAAAGTTTCCAGGAACATTTTGTTCCTGTCGCATTTTTTTACTCACCATAGGCTCATTTTTTTACTGAGATATAAAGTCCTGCATCTCTATGGAAACAGCACAAAAAGGGCAAGTAAAGAGACCTAATAAATTTCTTTTATTCAGTATGGCAGAAATTGTTTTTAAAAAAAAGTTGCATTTCTTTGATTTTTTTAAAAATTGAAAACCTGGAATCAGCATGTATAACCTTTTTACAAGTGCCCACAGACGTTACTAACACTAGAAGAAATGGGGGGTTCTACATGCTTACACATATTTTAATACTTACATTTTAAAAAATCCATACTTGTCACCTATCTGCTCTGTGTACACACAGTTTAGCTGAACTCCTTGAATTTTAGCCATGTGATTGTCGGTCACAGCTGAGTCACTGATGGTGATTTTTACATTTTTTTTATAGAATCTGGTGCAAACCGTTTATTTTTGCTGAATTTTTAAGATGGATAAAATAAAGTTATTTGGGTGAAATGTTGTGATTTTAAGCTTAAGATAAGATAAGATAAGATAAGATAAGATAAGATAAGATAAGATAACGCTTTAGTTGTCATTGCACATAGTTTAGAGCAACGAAATTACATTTCAGTTACATCCCGTCCAAGAAACATAAAAAAGACAGTAACACAGACATGGGGAGGACAGCAGCAGGAGAACTGCGGATCACCACAAGAGCAGCGCTCCGTTCATTACTTCGATGAAAAGGGAGAACAAGAGGCAAGAGAGGGAAAAAAAAACAGCAACTCCCAAACTAGGCTCCTGTTTAGGGGAGGGCACAGTGTGGGATTGGGAGAAAAAAACACCTCAGCATACAGCAACATAAAAAAAACTCAAAGACTTGCACATGTGGGTACGGGGAGGGTGTTGGGGAGGGGAGGTTTCGCAGCACAACACAGAGGTACGCACGCAGCCGCTCGGGCGCAACGCATCACCTTCCACGCTGCACTACGAAGGGAACGAGGGGGGAGGGGGGCCAAGAAGGCGTTGAGTTGTGGGGGGTGTGCGTGTTCTATGTTTCTTCGTGTGTGTGTATGTGTGAGCCCATGTCCTTTATCTCAGTTCAGTCTCAATCCGATTGTCTCTGATGACGTGGACACGGCCGTTGCCCCGGAGACGACCCTGGAGAGTTCTGATCCAGAAACAAAGTTCACAGGAGGAGGTGGTGGTGGGGAGGGATGGGTCCGGAGCATCTGTCTGCATGACCTCCAGGAGAGTGGAGAGATAACCGGCCGGAAGGCTGGTTATGTCTGGGAGCCAATGAATTAAATTTGGTGGTAGTTCTTGACCGGCATGTTAAAGATAATTTGTTTAGGGTCCGTCCAAAAGTTTAGTCCAATGATTCGCTCTGCTTTTGCAGTTTCTGCCCAATAAATGATGCCAATTTGGCAATTTATACATAGCCTAATATATCATGCCTTTCAGGTTTGGGGTTTCAGAGTATTAAACTAATATGTTTCCTTTCTTCCTGCAGCCTAAACAGACAACAACCAAATGTGCCTCCCCTGTTCATGGGTCCCCAGACAGACAACAGCAGCTGCCAAATCAGGAGGAGGAGATGCTGGACTACCAAAGTGACTTCGAAAGTGAGAGCCGGACAAAGACAAATTACAGTGCCAGCCAGGTTTCAGAGCACCTGCACAGGGATGGAGATGAAGATGAGGTGGCATCAGAGGTCAGAGAGGATTCCGATGTGTCTCATGGGAGGACAGAAGATGATTATTCCAGTGCCTTTTCAGACACAAGTCGCTCACTGACCTCCGATCGCAGTCATGCAACAGAATCAGTCAGCAGAAGCAAGGACTCGAGGTCCTCAGTGTCACGTGGCAGTTGGACTTCATCTCAGCAGTTGAGGAGGAAGGCTTCAGCCAGAAAGGCTTTAAAAGAGGCAGCAGTACAGACACAGCCAGATCCAATGGCTTACACATGGTTAACTGGTTCGTCTGCCACACTTTGTGTTTGCATAATTGGTTTCAGGTATAAGTGTGCTGCCTGCTTCTGACTTGTTGCTCTCATCCTTCTGTAGGTGTGGCGGCACTGGGCCCTGCAGTGGGCTTGAGCTACATGAATCCCACTTCAGCAGCCACTCCTACTGTCAGTGCAGAAATGGTGGAAGGTAATAAAACCTTACAAGATACAACACGAATACACTCAAAACTAGGAGGCCGAGGTTAGGCTTTTTGAAGTTGAGACACTGATCACAGAAAATCATATAAACCTGGATCTTGATGGTAATTCTTCTAGATTATTGGGGTATGCACAAGGATGATGCAAAATTCTGATGGCCACGGTAGGGCCACTTAAATTTACTGTGTTGCTGTAGCACCATCTAATGGTGAAATTCTGTATTTACAGAGTCACTTACAGGTGGTTCAGTCTGTGCCACCTAAAATCCAAAAAACAAATGGGGGAAAAAAAACTTTCTGTGGACGACTTTATTTAAAATGCTTTACCTGTACAGTGCTGTTTTGCCCTTTTTACTGGGGAACTGACATTTTTGCATAAATTAAATGAAATTTTAATTGCATTCAACCATCAATCAGCTATACCTGCTCAGAGGATCAAAGGGTCATCACTAGTGATGCTCACACATTACAGCTGCAGAAAAATAATCTGCAACCTATTTTTTTTTTTTTAAAGATTTATTTTTGGCCTTTTGTGCCTTTATTAGATAGGACAGTGGATAGAATCGGAAACGGGAGAGAGTAGGGAAGGAAATGCAGTAAACGCCCGAGGTTGGAGTCGAACCCGGGACAGCCGCTACGCCTCTTCACTTGGGTCACGCGACATAACCATTAGGCTCTCAGGGCGCCCCCTGCAACCTATTTTTTTAAGCAAAACAAGTGAAAGCATTTTCTGCTGTCAGCTCCTCAAATGAGACCCTTTCATGTTTTTCTTTTCACACAGTTACATAGCTGTAAACCGAATATCTTTGGGTTTTGAACTTTTTGTCACATAAAAAAAGGCATTTGAAGGCAAACTCTTTGACTCTGCAAAGTTGTGATCGGAAATTTGTCACAATTTGTTGATGTTTAGTAGGCCAAAGAATTGATTGATTAATCTACAGTTGCAATTTAACTCCACATTCACACACAGTTGAAATAGGTAATTCTGCATTAGGACTTTTATTTTTAATATTAGTAAAGTTTTCTTCACTACATATTAGTTCTTGTAACAGTGTATGTATGTATGGTGCTCTTAGTTTTACTTAACTAGAAGACCTTACACACAATTGTCCTTCATTTGCTATAAACCCTGTAAAGATGTTACAGCTGTAACAGTGATTTATTTTCAGTTTTTTATGTGTGTTCCTTCATCAGTCATCAGCTCCTTCAATCCAGCTGTATTTGCTCTCAATGAGATGCTGAAACAACAGCTCACTTTGACGATGCGATTCATCGAAAGCAGCCGCCATCTGCACTCCAGCCTGGTAAAGAGCCTGGAACCACCAAACTACAGATACACCCGGCTGGAGGACACCAAGGAGGTAGTGTATTTTTACCAAGCTTTTGGTTCAGCAGAGAAAATAACTGCGGAATAGAGACATTTCGTCACTATGTTTATGTCTCTGCATGATAGGACAATTAGTATGTCATGAGATAAAACACTAAACTTACAATAAAACCTAATAATCTGTTAATATCTTCGAAACCTTTAGATAAACCACATTTCTGCCATCTTTCCATAGTGCATTCGCAAACTCAAACCTCCCAGACTGACGACGGAGGAAGCCTTAGAGGAAGTACTGCAGGAGATGAGAGATCACCACTGTATGTAACAGCTGGTACACTGGACACTTTGTCACCCTCTTCTTATTTTAAAAGTTTTATATATATTTAAATCCTATTTTTCTACCACAGGGAGAAATATTTTACATTGTTTATCAACTATAAAACATGCCATAAAGATTTCAAGTGCTAGTCTTATGTGATAAATCTCTTAGGGGCAGGACAACACTAAAGATTTTTGGATTTAAATCATGTAATGTTAAGCATTTGTATGAACTGGATTACTCTATGAATTCATTATGGGATGTGAAGGAGATGGCAGCCTCTACCTTGCCTGTAAATTCATGTAAAGTATCCATGCTGTCACTTGTAAAGCAGTATAACACTTCCATGACAGTACTTCTGTAATAATACATATAAATGTGATCAACATTTACCGTTGATTTCAATACTTTGAGTGTTAGGGCTGCATGATATTTCATTTCACAGCGACATTTGCCATCTCACATCACAGCAAGTACGGTGTGTGATACAAATGAATACTTGCATGGTTCCCATTTTCCATGACTCATCCATAGGCCATTTACTTTGATTTGAGGGTTCTTGGATACACTGAGTTTTTTCAAAATTTGTGTATAAGACATTGAGTTTGTCGACATGCAGGCTCCACATGTGCACAGAGAAATAAGTGAGAAGCAGGAGCGAAACACTGGAAGAGATGATTTGGTTGCAAAACAGAAATGTGTCAGTTGTAGGACTGCACAATTAATGTATTATTAATATTGCTTATGATTTGGGCTTCTCACAATTAAGTGAACATGGTTGACTGTAATATAAATACAAAATATCGCAATGTCGATGTTCTAATGTGAACGAAGTATTCAGAAGAACTAACTTATGCTTGGTGACCCACAAAATGCAGTCACCCAACAAAAAATAAATAGACAATTGCAAGGGAAGTTACAAAATGTTTATTTAAAAAATAACACGTACAGTATGTATACAGTCACACCAGATTTCCCAGTCTCCATCAGCAACAGTAACTTGAAATGTTCTAATAATAAGTGCAGGATTCAACCAAAGCTAAAGACAAACTGCAATGGCAGGATCCAGGAACATTTATCAGTGGTGTGAGAGGGTGAAGTCGTGTTGATGGGGCTGTTGAAGGCACAAATTCAGGGTGTAGTGTGAGTTGTCAGTATGGGTCGTTGAAAGGGTAGTAAGGATGTCCTGCATCCCTGGGAACACGCTTTCCTTCCACCTGCAAGATTTAAAACCAAAGTCGGCATATTTTACCGTCTGCTTCAATAACAACTTCATGTTCACCTGTTGATCCTGGCCACTGTTGATCTTTTCTTAGAAATAGGAAAATCACCAGCGCCAAAATGATGACAATGAAGATTTTTTTAAATTTTGTTTTTGTAAATTGTGATTTCACTTGATCGGGCATAGTAGATAAATTAATTTATCAAATGATCCGAAATAACAGGAATTGCAGAGATTTCTGTCAAATAAGGTAACATAGACTCATTCCTTTTACTGTACATCCACTGCCCATTCTGAACCAGAAAAAAAACTATTTGTTATCCAACCAAACTGCCTGAGGAGGCCTTATTATATGTGTGTCTTTCAGAACTGATATTCATATTTTGATTTAGTTATAACTTCCAAAAACTAACATTCCGTGCCAATATCTTGGCTATATAAATTAGATTTCTTTGTGAGGCTAAAAACACCTTCAGAGAAAACTACCCCTATTAAAATCATCCTAAGACATGTAAAGACCACAGGCTCCCATGTTATAGTTTATAAACAGAGCTATATAAGTTAACAGTTTTTTTAGTAGACTGGAAACTTAAAACATAACACTATCAGTACTAACCATCATAGAAAGCACATAAAGCCCACTTACTTCAATCATTGGTACAATGTAGCGCCAGCCTTTAGTCAGTGTTGTGATACTTTTCATTTCCTCTGCTTCAAGGGTAAAGTCAAACACCTGACAACAAACAAAAACTAATTAAAACTTTGCAGCCAACACAACATATTGTTTTGTTGTTGTTTTTTTTTACAATTTTTTAACTACAGTGGAACCACAAATATCAACAAGCTTGCACACTTTTAATTAGCTTCACATACTAGCAAGAAAAAAAACCTAATAATTTATTAAAGCAGGTTATCTAAAAAAGTTGTATGATGCAAAAAATGGATTGCTGTGACTAAAACTTTCCCTTCACCTGAATGTTCTCTTTGATACGGGATTCTGTCACGCTCTTTGGGATTGTTACCACTCCTCGCTGCGTCTGCCACCTGGGAATACAAGAGATTTGTGTTGACGTGAGGCTGCTGAAGAGTTTTGCACATTGCAGTGTGATTTGTAAAAGCATGTCGCTGAGTCTTATTTTGCTGAACTTGAAATAGGACCCCACTGAAATGGGGATTTTTTTAACAAAGCTGGTGACAATGAAATTAACATTTTTTTGGATTTGTCAGGCAACTACATGCAAAAAGATGCTACCAAATTTGCCTGAAATGCCATTTAAAATACAATTAGTTATATGTACTACGTTATATGCTCCATTATTGCATTGGATGACATGAAGACTAAAAATCACCCAATGACAAGTGGAGGGTAGCCACTGATACGCTTAGTTACATTTATGTGGTCCTGTGAGGCTGTTTACCCTTTCAGTTATTGGTGTGTACATAATTAACCTGCTACAAGCTCTTTACCCACAGTTTTCACTTAAAACAACCAAGTACCTCCATCATAGGTATGTGAATAAACTGTCCAGTTACTGAAGTTAATCCACACAGTCTGAAAGCTGAAAACCCAACAATAAATAGTGTAATTTTGGCAATTTTTAAAAGGTAAAATGCCAAACCCAAACAAAACCCACTGGCAGGTTTTGGAATTAAAAGGGTTAAATTTGCATCTTTAAAGACTTCTTAGAAAATCAGAGTTTACAGACGGCTTGGAGAGTAAAATCACCTCAGGATAATCTGAGCAGGGGACTTTTTATATTTCTCTGCGAGGGCAGCGATCACAGGCTCCTGAAGCAGAACAGGTTCGTCCGGGTGTTTCCAGGCCCGGTCAGGAGAGCCTAGCGGACTGTAGGCCGTCATCACCAGGCCCCGATCCCGACAGTGGGCCAGCAGCTCCACCTGGGCCAGGTAGGGGTGACTCTCTACCTGCATATCACATACACAGAAAAACCAGCGTCACTTCAGGCATTTTACAGACATCCCTATTATCATCACAAAAATCCCGTACCTGCAGAACGGTTGGTTTGATGCTAGCGACTGACAGGATGTCATCAATCTGCTTGCTGTTGAAGTTGGACAGGCCAATGGATCGGACGTGGCCCTTCTCCACCAGCTTCTCCATGGCAGCCCAGGTCAGCTTGTAGTCAGTGTCATCGTACAACAAGGTTCCATCCTCTGTTTTGGGGAAAGGAACATCTCCTCGTCTGGGGAATAAAAAGACGCAGCCAAGTGGGTTTCCTCCTTTGAAAATATGGGTTAATCTTTGGGTTTCAGGTAAAGGTTTACAAACTTTTTTTGACATTTAGCAATTTAATGTAACCTAAAATTACTTTAAAATCTTAATTTTTAAGTTCGCTACAATGTCAATTGACTACTTGTTAATCAGCTCGTTAACTTGAGAAAAAAAGCTGGTTTTCTCAGGGTAACGAGTTAATCATCTTGTTATTAGACCTTCGCGGAGATTGAGCTCACTGGAAGGCGTAGGGCCAGTGGATGAGGTAGAGGTCCAGGTACTCCAGCTTCAAGTCCTTCAGGGTCTTCAGGAGGGACGGCTCCACATCCTCCGGGTGATGCCGGGTGTTCCACAGCTTGGATGTGATGAAGACATCCTCTCGTCTCAGGGGCTGGACAACATGTCAGGCATAATTGTTAATGAACACAAGGAATTTCAGGGCTGGACAGTGAAACCTGAAAAACAGAGATCATAACATCTAGCTAATGACTTAGCTCTAGTATACATCACTCACCTTGTTGGGGCCGAGCGTCTCCTGTAGGGCTTCTCCAATTTCAACCTCATTGCCGTAGATGGCTGCACAGTCAATGTGGCGATAACCAGCCTCCAGCGCCCAAACCACTGCTTGTTTCACCTGTAAAGGGAAGGGGCACAGCACGGCAGTTACTATTAAAAAGCTAACTTGAAACGTCGTACCTGTTTGCAGGCATCGAAAATTAGCATCACTGAGTACACATTCAATACTGAAGACAGGTGGCAATAAAAGGTAAATGGTCGGCACATATTGTATATAGTGCTTTCGGCCTCTTACAAGATGCCTCTCATTTCCACATATACACATCCTAATGGTGGCATGGGTCTTTCTCAAATGCATAAAGCAGCATAATTGATTTTTTTCTTCCGTCCACTTAGGGGCAGTGAAGCACATTTTTCAGTTGTTTTTTTTTTTAGTTCCTGTCACATTTTTACTCACTGAGGGCTAATTTTTAATCAATATAAAGTCCTGCACCTCTATGGAAACAGCACAGCCATAGCTAGAAGCAGAGAGAATTTAAATATGTCTAAATGTTATAATGCCATAAATCATAAGAAAGAGAAACTAAAGTTGAATTTCTTTAATTATTTGTTTTTTTTTAAAAATTGAAAAAACTGAAATCAGTATATTCAATATTCTTCCAAGTGCCCACAGATGTTACCAATACTGGGAAAAAAAATAATTATTTACAATTTTACAAAGCTATACAGTCGATGGATAGTGTTTTTAGAGCTTTTCACTGCAAACAGCTGTCTCCTGTGGGAGGAAACTGTTGATGAAGGCCATAATATTGAAACATTAAAGCTGCACTGTTGTACAAACAAAAATAATAAGCTGTAAAAAGTACAAACACACCACAGAGCCAAGGGAGCTGCAGAGTCTAGTGATAAGAAGTGAAGGCCGCACACTTCTGATTGCACATGATAATTAGATATATTGTTATCATAAAAATATTGAATAATGCAGTGATATTAAAGATGTATTTCCATATTTTTTGTATTGTTTTATGGCTGTTGTAAAGCACTTTGGGTAGCTTTTGGTTATTGTAAAGGGCTATATAAATAAAAAGCAAATAGATAACTTGGAAGCTTAATGCTGTGGGTTTTTTTGTTTGTTTGTTTGTTTTTTGCAACATTAAGAGTGACCTTCTTTGAAAAAAGTTTCAGCAGCTTAAAAACAAGATGATGTTATTTGAAGCGTCTACCTTTCCTGGCTCACTCTTCCATGTTCCCAGTCCGAGGAGGGGCATCTTGCGCCCTGTGTTGAGAACTGCAAAGTCATTCATGCCTCTCAGAAGCACCTTCAAAAGGAGAAGCAGAGCATGATTAAGTGAGTGAGGAGAACTGCTCGGCTTACCCTGATGTTTAAAGCTGCAGCAGCAAGAATTTTATCTAAAAATGTGCCTCTCTTAGAAGCCTTATCAAACTATTTAGAATGCAACCAAGGTGAGTTTATTTTTCACTATTCCACGAAATGAAGCAAAGAAATGAAAGCAAATGTAGCAAGACCGCCACAAGGTGCAAACCTATGAATAACCGTGGTTAGGCAAGGAACTGACCGTAAATTAAAGACATCAGTAGGCAGAGAAAGTTCAACTTGAGCAGTTTGTGAAGCTCAACTGAACGACCAAATGAAGTGAATAAATACATGGAGGAGGGTTGTGCAAAGCCCTGAGAAGAGTCATGAGAATAAGCTTAGCTCTGTGTGATTCACCTTAAAAATGAAGAGGGTAAGAAAAACGTCGCACAACACACAAAAGTTGATGTAAATAAATATAGTTTGTATAAGTGAGTGAAGATGTTTTGCACATTTAGGATCTGCTGGCTTGCACAGTGTAACTCAGGAGAATCCCCAAACTGGTGGTTCTGACTTGTGAGGAAGTGGATTTTACACAACAGTAAGCAAAACCTGAAAGGAAGCACTAAAAGGAAAAGGGAGGGCTGCTGAAATGCATTTCCTACAAGTGGTCACCACACTGATCCTGATGTTTTAAAGCCTTGTTCACACAAACAGGGGTATTTAAAAAAACATAGTTTTATTTTCAGTGCTTTTGGCCTTTTGTCCACACAATTACAGTTTTAGGTTACTGAAAATGAAGCTTTTGGAAAGCTCATTCCACCTAGAAGATATTCAGTAACTCTGTAGTGTATGCAGGGAGAAACTGATTTTTGGTTTGTGGGGGTCAGTGTATGCCGTTATCTTCTTTGTTTACATTTGGTGATTTTGTGCAATGGTGGTGTTAGCCCTGCTAACAAGACTTATATTTACACATGAATGTGCAGTTTATGTTCTACTATATTGATGAACAAGCGCATCAGAATTAGTATATGCATGCGATTTCGTTGTTCTTTGATTGCTAATAGCCTACTAGAGCTGGTAATAGCTTGTTTTCAGGTTTCTAATTGGCCAATATAGCTGTATAGGTTGGGTTATATCACTGCTTGTTGGTTTGGCAAGCTCTTAGCTGTATATTTGTGTTTTCATGTGGACAGCTTTTTAAAAGAGAATACAGGAGGATAAACCCTGTTTAAAAAAATACCCATGTACATGTTGACAAAGCCTTCAAAGTGAGATGTACTTTTTAACCTCACTAAACATATACATGACAGAAATGACGACATTTAGCAACATTCACAAGGATTACAACTGAAGGCAAAGTTAGAAATCTTGTGCTTCCCCAGACTTAAAGTTCACACCAGTGTTAAGCAGGTAGAAATCTCATTCATACAAACAAAACACTATGCTCAAATGGGGCAAATCTGTGCTAGATGCTTTTTGCACCTGGACCACATTAGACCAGGTCTGGATCTAAAACCACTATACACTGACCAGTTAAGTCTGGACTAGTTTGTCCCATAGAGGCTAAAAAATCTTCAAAACACAATTGTCAGGCCTTTAATCCATATTAGAAAATGCAAAAAGTGGAGATTTAAGTGCTTTTTCCTACCTAGACCACATTAGACCAGGTTCAGACTTAACATAAATATCAGTCAAATCTGGACTAGTCTTACAGAGTCTTTAATGCACAGTTTATGAGTTGTGAAACCTCTTTTGTGTTTGTAAAATGCACAAATGTACCACATTGGACCAGACGGACAGGTTTCCCTTAAGTTTCACCCTGACTGCGGAATCAGAGGCTCGTCTCTATCAGTCACGCGCACTGAGCTCGAGCTCACCTCTTACAATCATTTACCAAATTATTGTACATATAAAGAGACGTCTTTATAAGGTAGCAGATGTTCGCGAGCAGTTGGTGATGCAAGGTGTAGAAACCAGACTGCCAATGTTAGCTAACGTGTTGTAACTGTGGGTTCATTTGTCGGTTCATTGATAGCTAAAAAATAAACATTAAAATCAAATCGCCGCTGCAGATCTGGTTAACTACTAGCTAGCTTTAGCTTTAGCACCTGAAAAGAAGTCCGACACCTGCAGGCGTTACTGTCAGCTTTTATTTTCATATTTATATGCTGACTGTTTACTTAAAACAAGCTAAACCAAGCGGTCCAACTCAGTCACTCACCCTGCTGCCAAAGTGAAAACAAAAACGCCCTAACGCCTGCTTCAGGACCGGACATCTGAATGACTGCATGGCCGCTTCTTCAGGTCAGATGTGGAATTGCATAACTAACTACATAATTAGCCTTTAAGCAGTAGCTCTCCGCTGGGCTTGAACTCACCGGCTGCTTGTTTGGAGGATTTTAAAACCTGCCTCTTCACTCGGGGAGCTCTTCGTGTCCTCCTCCGGCGCAGGACGAGTGTGCAAGAGCGCTGTTTGCTGCCAAATGTTCAAAAACACCTCCTCATTTTGTTCACGGTTCCCTTTCCGGGACGGTCGTGTCTCTGGTTCCGGTGAAAACACAGCTGGAGCAACGTTCCTCACAGTTTGAAAAATCTGTAAAATAAAGGGGAAAAAAAGATTTGATTTCCTCAAGCTGAGAAACACCTGATTCTGCTGCATTTTGCTGGAAATTTTGCAGAGAATCTTGTTTTGACTCAATATGTGATGCAGCAGTCAACAAAAGCCAGAACCAGAACCAACCATCATCTCCATTCACTCCAACAGACCTTTTTTTCCCTGCAATGTGAAGATATTTTAGTATCTTTCCTCCAATCACAAATAAAAAAAGAGTCCCATATTTGCTGTAGGCAAAATATGATATAACACAATGAAGCCAACACATTTTTAAAAATTCAAAGTACTTTTGAGGTTTGACTTATGATGTTTTCATCTTAGTTCTACAAGTCACTCCCCACAGTTTCATACAAGCTGATAATTTCCCTACTGACTGGTCCCAATTCAGTAATCTCTGCAACATCTACTCTGTAAAAGAAAGAAGGAAATCTGGATAAATCAATGAAAATCTGGCACCAGAAAAATACCTTAAAACGGTAGAATACTGTAATGTTCAACAACTGTAATGAAAGAGCAGGAAGGATCTGTAAAATATACAAAAATACAGAGCCCTTCTTTTTATAATTTATGTCAACTAAGTGTAAAACTGTTTACTTCATTTGACGCGTTTACTGTACTCATCAAATGTAGTTATTCAGCTCATTAATACACTTCCAAGCATAAATACAAATGCATCATTCTGCCTCAATTCACTGAAGGCCCCACACATGACCTTCTTCAATTTGACAGATGTAGTTGTTTTTTTGATAAAGTAGTGAACATTGATTAAGTTGACCATGTCTAAAATCTGGGGTCACAAGTAGCATTAGTTTTTGAGTTAAAAAAATTTAAAGATTTTGACATCGATTTTTGTGCCACGTTCGTCATTCCAATCTGTGGATCAATGTTAACTTGAGAAATAATGTAGCTAGAGTCTTGAAATTTTGTTTGCTCATTGCTGTGCACATTTAGTCCTCAATGGTACAACCCTGCTTTGATAGAATAATACAAACCAGTTTTAAGGTGGGGCAAATTTAGTCCAAAAATGTCCATGTTTTTTCAGTGCTGATATTCCACCAACCATAAAACCTTAATTGTTCACCCCAAGAGGCTGCATTTTTCCTGTGACTGGCACCAATTGGAGCTTTGAAATGTAGAGTATGGTGCCAGTCAAAGGTATGCTTCATGAGAAAAAGATTAGAGTTACATTTTTTGCATTTATGGCCAATATTTCAACATGCTTTGAGAAGGTATGATAGGTGAAATTACTCTGAAAGTGGTCCCAACTGAAGGAGTTATGTAATATTGTTTCTGGTCTAAAGTAATAAATGAATTTCAAATTCATAGTGTTTTGTTAAAATTTATTTTTATATTTTTATTTATTTATTTATTTTTTAACAAAAAGTGGTACCATAAGCAATGTCTTCCATCTTTAATAGGTTTTATGATCTGACCACCAGAGGTGTCTCGAAGGGTGGGCAAGGGGGGCCACAGCCGACCATGAAATCTTATTGGCCGCTAGATCTGATAGGTCAAGCTTATTCAATAAAACTCTGATGTTCAAGTCAGAGCAAATGAAAGCACCATTAAATGACTGTATGGTTGTGCATGGCACGTGTGACCCGCTGAGCGTGCTTTTTTTGCTGTACTACAATAAAGTATAATTGCACATCCACTACAGTAGGTGTCCAGAGGTGACACCGGAGCGTGACACCGGCGTTGGTAGGTCCGGGTACTAGAGCCTCAGCAGTGTTCTAGAGCCTTGGCGATGCTCGGCAGCGTTCGCCGGCATCCTGCGGCGTACTACAGCTTCGGCAATGCTTGGCTGCGTTTGGAGATGCTCAGCAGCGCCGGGCGGGTCCAGGATTATTCAGATATCGAAATTATTATCCCAATACCACCACAACGAATGAATTTTCTGATAGTCAAATATTTGGGACCAGCCCTAATGTTTACCGTGTCTAAAAATGTTGGCACCGGACAAAACAATGTTAATAAAGTTATTCTTTGTTGTAAGTTGATCTATATTTCTTTCTCTTTTTTTGTATTTAATGTTAATAAGGACACCATGTTATGCAGAGGCTTGCTTATATCAATTTTATAGACAAATGATACTATTTATAGTCGCAGTGGAGAGTGGGGGGATGGGGGCGCAAAATATTTTCTTCTTCCTAGGGGGGCATAACAGAAAATAATTGAGAAGCACTGCCATAAGGAAATTATAAACCACAACTAATCCAGACGCTTTTGTGGTTTATTTGGCCTTAAATTGTGTAATAATGATGACACCGTCTTCTGAATGTGTATTTTGTTGGTGAAAATGAAAGCTCTAATACAAGACTATATGGCAGTACACACCACAAAGGGTGCAAAGGACAGATAGCAGAGATAGAATGTCTTCAACTCCTGTGAGGACTTCAGGAGTCAAATCTGAAAACAACAGGGGGTGAGTTAAAATTCTTTTAAAAAAAATACTTTCATATCTTGCAGTGTAAAATGCAAAAACGCTGTAAAGCTTTAATGTGAACATGAAGAGGGGACTAGTGTAGCTGCACTCCCTGCCGGCGGGGGGCAGACTGCAGGGAAACCCGCACCTCAATCTGCCGGAAGTCAGATTAATATCAACAACCTGAGTTTACAACTCAGGGAAAACTTCACTGCAGCCGCCTCTGATGGTTTTTGTCATGCTGTTATATTCGCTTCATATGCTTTGCTAATATCCGCTGCAGTATGGGGGAAGTATTTTCCTGCGCGTCGAGGAAGTGTTTTGTTTTTGTGTTTAAACTCGGTGGCTAGTTTGGAAGTTAGCTGAGTTAGTGTCAGCTGACTGAGTGAGCTTGGTTTGTCAGCTAACAGCGCTGTAATATGCTCACATATTACCGTGTGCTCGGTCTGAACAAGGTTGTGGGTGAAGCCAGACTGTCTGCTCGCTGCTGTTGACGTCTCGGTGGTTTATATGTGGTCCGGTTTTCAATGCTGCTGCAGCTGCTCCCACCTGTCAACTAGCCGCCTCCTCTCCGTCTGCTGAATGGCTCACTGCGGCTTCTCGGAGCCCAGCGCGAAAGTCCCTGCGCCGCGGCCCGACAGCATCCTGCCGCCGCCGTCGCAGCCGCCCCCTCCGGGCGGCGTGGACCAGAGCATGAAGCCGGTGTTGTTTGAGATCTTTGGCGAGATTTGGACTGTCCAGTCTCGGCTCGGACAGGGAGTCTCGGCCTCGGTGTACCGGGTCAGCTCCGGCAGGGCCACCGCCGCCGTCAAGGAGTTCCAGGCCGACACTCAGGGAGGAGACTACGGGTATCACAAGGAGAGATCCGTGCTGGAGGACATCCAGGGACACAAAAACATCGGTAACAGCATTTTATTTAGACTTCTCCCCAAACAGTGTGTTCATTATGTGCAAAATGTCTTCAACTAAAGGAGAACTTGCTTGTCACCAGTAGCATACAGTACACCTATACTAATTCACTGCAATACCATTTCTAAATGCTTCATTCCTGCATTTTCATTCTCTATATGATAAACTTTGAAACAGGTACTATTCTTGGTGTTATATGGTGCTGCATTTTCATTGTAGACTAATCTGATGACTATTTTTGGCCTACACCAGAAAATGGTGAAAAATATCAATATCAGTGAAACCCAAGATGATAAATGTTTAGTTTTGTCCACAGCCCAAAGGTTATTCAGGTTAATGTTGTACAGGAAGAAAGAAACCAGAAAACACTGACATTTGTTAAGCTGGAATAAAAAAAAGGACTTTTTTACTGCTCAAACTGAGTAATCGCTTATCAAAATAGTTGCAGGTTAATTTGATAGCAGACAACTAATAGATTAATAGTTGTAGCTCTAGAAAGATGCCAGTGTTTCAAAATACATCATGGTTTATAGTAGGTAGCTCTTTACTCCTATTATAAACCCTTAAATTCTTATACTGGCGCACCTAAGCAGTATTATTGATTCGAAGTCATGCGATTACATCATTGTGTAATTCTTTAATGGAAATTCAATGCAATTCTTTCTTAGTGTGAATACATCAGTGTGTTGCTGTTTGTGTAATGCTGCGTCTGTTCTGCTGTTTCTCAGTGACTCTGTACGGCGTGTTCACCAACCACAGCTCTATGGGTGTTGCCACCCGCTGTCTGCTGCTGGAGCTCCTGGATGTCAGTGTGTCTGAGCTGTTGGTGAGAGGCAGCAGTGGTACTCAGGGTGGAAGGTAAGTGAGGGGTTGACACCACACTTTTCTTACAGTATAGCATGGTGTGTGGCAGGTCAGCAGTTCATCAGAGTGCTGCAGATTCAGGAAAACATTTCTGTAATTGACAGACTGATTAACCAGCCTATTACCTGCCCATGAGGTTGGTAAACAGAAAATGTCTTCTCAACTGAAACAGCACATTAAGTCTAACATTCATAGAGAACTTTGCAAAACAGGTGCTTGAGTACAGCAAGTGTATGTTACAATTCGAAATTAGCTGCTGAACAGAGAGATTCAATGTTATTAGATGAGCTCAGATAGAGGAGGCAAGGTAAATCTGTATGTGACAGCATAGCATAGTGTGTTTGCACAGGACACAATACCCTTACTGCAGCATCAGACGTCAATATGTTTGCCAAACCTGAGAGGTGTACTATGAAGCAAGTTTGACATCAGCAGGCTTTCTTTGTGTAAGTTGGCTTAACAAAACCTAAAATCACCAGCAGGGATAGCAGGTATTGCAACAGCGGTTATCATGTTTCTTTGTTAACCACCTTTTTTTCAACAGCTGTGTTCTATTCGCTGAAGTACCAGCAGTGTAAAACGGACTGGACAGCAAATCAGGACTGATAATGAAAACATATTTATATTATGAGTTTTCTTCAACTAAATGTGTCTAGGTTCTGGTGGCAATGCAATGCATATAGTTTGAGCTATTGGAACTGCCAAGCCTCATTCAGTGGCATTGGAAACTTACAGCAGAAGGTAATATGTAACATATTCCCTAAATTGAGAAACTGTATGCCTTGCTAACCAATCTATCTTGCTTCATAGTACTGTCCTCAGTAGTATGAGATGCTGCTATTTGCTGATAAATACTGATGTTAATTGCACAAGATGATATGTGATATTGACATTGTATATCAACCACAAGCTGCCCTGCTCTCTAAATGTCGGCATCGACCATTGAAATAACCTATTTTGATGGACCAGTTACTTCCTCTAGTGGGTTTTTATCTTGCAAGTAGTTTTCATTTTATATGCCCAATTTTTGCAGCGTCATTGTGACTTTTGTTGCCTCCTCAATACAGAGGAGATCAATGGAATTTTGTTTATACCTCTCAAAGCACACATTACTCACTAGTGCAGGTAAATTGAAACAACTACAATCTTGTGTCAAAGCTTAATTTAAACAAGGACACATTGCCATCTGCTGGTAAAACTAATGTGCTGCAAACAACATGCACCTGTATGTTCTACAATACATGTACTGTATAGTTATGTACTGCTGAGTCTGAAACCAGTAGTGAAGATTCTTCTAATTGTTTATTTTTCACTGCTTCTAATAATGATGATCTAGTTGTCAGCTTAATAATTTGTGAGACAAGTTGAATCTCTGAAAATGTGCATAAATTACAGAATCTTTAAGTATTTGCTGACCTTTTGCTTTAAGGACAGCTGCATGATGACAATGTTCCAAAGAGCTTCTTGTCATGTCAAGAATGTTTGACTTTCTCAGTCTTGAAGTGCTTCATAAATGTTTACTGGGGTTTAGGTCAGTTAACCATATTATCCACTGCAGTATCATTCTCTGTCTTGTGGTTATCCTTACATACACCCTTCTGTGTGTGTAAGGACGCAGAATGGTGTTGAATTCCTAATCTCTAACTGGGATTCAATGGTGAAATAGTGATTCACTGTGAAATGCTGCTCTGTCCAAGCCCACCCCTTGTTTCTTGTTCCTCCTCTGGTGAAGTGCTTTAGAGATGCTTCTCGTCCTCTGAGACAATACTAGACAGCTTTCTTTTGACAGAACTTTTACTTATTTGAGTCTCATGGGTTTTAATTAAGTATATCCCATATTTATAATGAAGGTGCTTTTCCATTTTTTTCTAAACAAAGTTTGATGTATTGATCTTCTGATAGCGTGCTCACTTTCTTGTTTTGGATACCACTCATCCAGTTGTGTGTTTCAGAACTTCATGCACTGTTGCCTTAGAATCCATCAATTTTACATCATAGAGCTTACATTTTTCTAAATCTTCAAACTTTCTGAATATTTATAACTTTAAATTGCTTAATTGTTTGATGTTGTTTACCAGACCCCAGCAGGGCCACTCCATGTGGCTTGTCCAGCACTGTGCCAGAGACATCCTGGAGGCTCTCGCCTTCCTCCACAGGGAGGGCTACGTTCATGCTGACCTCAAACCACGCAACATCCTCTGGAGCGCCGATGACGAGTGCTTCAAGCTCATTGACTTCGGGCTCAGCTTCAAACAGGGAAACCAGGTCCGTGCGTTGGACTTTCGACGTTAACCATCTGAATCTTAATTTTACCCTATGGAGCTGTCCCTCACACATGGTTAACTCAGAGACATCAGATTTTATCACAAAGTTGAAATCTGATGTATCTTCCTGTTATTACAGTTTTGCACTCCAATAAATACGTCTTGTAACTTATTTCTTTTTTAGGATGTCAAGTACATCCAGACAGACGGGTATCGCGCTCCGGAGGCTGAGATTCAGAACAGCCTGGCTCAGGCAGGAGTGGAGGTGGAGGGAGACTCAGGCTGCACAGCTGCCGTGGACCTGTGGAGCCTGGGCATCATCCTGTTGGAGATGTTCTCAGGAATCAAACTCAAAGACACCATTCGCTCACAGGAGTGGAAGGTATGACAAAGCTCTCAGGGTGGACTGATGATATAGATTTAATGCAATCAGAGGGCCTCGAAAAATATTATGAATTTTGTAGAACTTCTAGAAGTTTTGAATGTTTTGTACTGAGACAGGTAACAGTCTGTTTTTCTGCCCTATAGGATAACAGTGCTGCCATTGTAGACCATATCTTTGCCAGCAACAGTCTGGTGTGCCCTGCCATCCCTGTCTATCACCTCAGAGACCTTATCAAAAGGTAAACTTCATCTGCTACACTGTATAATGACAGTCTTGTCATTATATCTCCGTCCATGATTAGACTAATGTTTCTTTGTGACTTCAGCATGCTGCTCAATGACCCAAAACAAAGATGCACAGCTGAAACTGCCCTGCTGAGCCCATTCTTCAGTATTCCCTTTGGTAGGTGCAACATTTAAGACACCCATCAAGATCAATACAGCTCTCTAATATACCATAATTATTTGTGTATATCAGCACCTCACATTGAGGACCTGGTTCTGCTGCCCTCTCCTGTTCTGCGTCTGCTCAACCTGATTGACGACAGCCACCTGCACAATGAAGAAGAGTATGAAGGTACAACAATAAAATGTTTTTTTCCTTTTGACAATTTATCTGTGAAGTTACAGATTGGAGGGCTGTAGTGTGCGGGTTGACTGGTGTATCGGTTGATCATTTTGCTCTGATCATACCAAATTCTAATTGGTTGAACAGTCTCTGGTGTTACTTTCATAAGGAACTATTTTATTATTTGGATGCTACCAGGTAAAGTGCACTACTGCTCATTTTATTCATCTAGAGATAACACGCACATATTTTCCCTATGACTACTCAGTTGGTTGAAGGCTAAGTGCAGTGTCAGCTGACCAAGATTTTCTTTGTCTTACTACAGCACTAATATATATATATATATGTTTGTCAAGTCTTTCTCATATTTCCAGTAGATTGCTGGTCTGGACCCTACATAGGTGAAAATGTGTACTTTTTCCCCAGATATCCTGGAGGACATGAAAGAGGAGTGCCAGAAGTATGGCTCGGTCGTTTCTCTGCTCATCCCCAAGGAGAATCCGGGGAAAGGACAGGTAACAGTCATGTTCCACTTTAAGGTGCTTTGTTGAGTGTTCTTCTATTTACCTTCAGTGTTTCTGACCAGAACACACTCGGATGTGTTTACAGCCTTCCCTTCTTCATAAAACATTTGCTGTATTTTTCTCAAAAGTGAAACCTTAACATCTATGGACCTGTACCATTGTCTGAAGTACATTTTCCCCTAATGCAGAGTCAAGTGTGATTTTTGTTTTGTGACATGCTGCATTATCCTGCCAGAAGCTGCCATTAGAAGATGGTAAAATGTGGCCATAAAGGCAGATTGTATTCATGGATTCACACTATGGGTTTTCATCTGCCACCTGCGATCTCAGCAGAAATGGAAATTTATCAGAACGAGATGCATGTATCCGTTTTTACTTCTTCACCACAATGGTCTGATAGAATGCCAGTATTACTGTTGATGCTACATCAATCTGTCAGTCCATCTTGCCCTCCATTGAAGACTTTTCAACAGCAAAGTTTTCAACACCAATCCAAGTAAACGGTAAACTGTTGTGGTGAAAATCTATGAATATCAGCAGCTTCAAAAATACTCAAACCAGCCAATCAAAGAATCAGGCTACGGTAAAGTCACTGACATCACATTTTTCTCCATTCTGATGTTTAATGTTAACATTAGCCGTCTGGATTTCCCTACATAGAAATGCCTATATTTATCCTAACATTGTTATGTAATGATATACAACAGGAAGGGAGGGACACAGTGAGGCAGCCTTTCTGCGTGTTTAGTATGGTTTTAGCATACTAAAATGTTAGGTTTAAAATCAATATTAAAATCATCTTGAAAAAGCTGAGCATCTGAAACTCTTCCAGTGACTGTGAGAGGGACGCACCCATTCACCCACTAATTCCTCGTTTCATGTGTATCCATCAGGTGTTCGTGGAGTACGCCAACTCCAGCGACTCCAAAGAAGCCCAGAGGCTGCTGACGGGCCGCACTTTCGACGGGAAGTTTGTTGTGGCCACCTTCTACCCACTGAGTGCTTACAAAAGAGGTTACCTGTACCAGACCGTGCAGTGAAGCCCTAAAGCTCAATTTACACCTCTGCATTGTTTGCATGTTAAAAACACAACTGCTACGGGGGCCAAGAGGGAGGAGTCTTCTCCCTGTGAAAATACTGACAGCCAGTCATAAGTGGCTTCCCTGCAGTTTCAGTTGTAAGTGAGTGTAGTTAAAAGTTCTGCATGTTTTCATGTGGTTTTCTACAGTAAATCTGTGTTTTAATGCAGAGTGTAAATTGAACTCGACTGTGAGGAGCTTCCACCTCCAGTCTATGTGCTGCTCTTGTCAGTGCTCATCCATCCAGTGCTTCAAGGTCTCTCTTACTGACTGTGGCCTGCAGTCTGGGGACAGCAGTTCCTGTTCGAGCTTCCATTCACTCTCATTCTGTCATAAAATCTCTCGTAAAGGTTGCAAGATCGGAAACCTTTATCAGATGTTGGTGAACAGTTTGAGAGCTCTACATTGCATTTAATACCCTCTCTATAGATAAATTTTTCGTGAAACACTTTATCTCATCAGTTGTGTCAGGGATGTGATTAGAAACATGTAGCAGGTTAACACTGATGACTAATATTTTATGTCTCAAAACCAGAATCCTAATGACAGAAATATAGTGACAGTCACATCCCTGTGAACTGAAGATTTCCTGTGGTGAAAACTAGTGTCTTATATTGTTGTTAAACTAATCACAGTTATCATTTTATTATTATTGCCTATTTATATTGGTTTAGCATTTAGGGGAAATGGCATGGTACCAGGCTCCTCTGGCCGTTTTCAGGGAGAAATGGTCTAGCTGGTGGTTTTCATTCATATCTGAGCAAGCAGAGGGCTCCCAGCACCCTGTCCTGTAGCCTTATGCTTTGTAGCCTTTTTTATTTACAAGTCAGAGTGCTCAGAGGATAATTTATTCAACATTTGACTATGCTTCCCTTTATGAATACATGCAGTAAGCTGTATGTTTCACTGCAACAAGGTAATGGCACATGAAAAAGTACGAGTTTCTGAGTATATGCTGAAAGCAATCAGAGATTCATTCAAGAACTTGCAAATGAACTTGATTTAGATCATTAAGATCCTTTCTCCTTTTGGAAAATAAGTCTATGAACAAAAATAGTACTTCCAACAGAGGTAGGAAATGTCTGACTCAAAGCAGTATATCCAATGCAGCTGTTGCTCTGCCGTGAAAGAAGAAGTGTAAAGCCACGAGTTGCATTAAATTTGTAGCACATTTCACATTTTTGGAAGAAATCCACGTTTGCTTGTCAAAAAAATTACTTGCTATAAATTGATGACATGTATGTGTTTTCAGATTCTACATGTAGTGGCTTTAAAGATTGCGCAGTGCAGATGAAAAGTGAAGTGAGATTCTTTATCGGCTGCTGTGCTAATTGCATGGACAGAGGTGTAATGTTGGATGATCTTCGGGTGCTTTTGGTTAGTCTGTGCATGAACCAATGGGCTGATGGGTAGACTGTCAGCCCAGCATTGTAGCACTATTGTGTTGTGGTTAGTACCGTGACCAAGGCGCCCTTGTTTGAAAGTAGAAGTGTTTCATCCTCCTGCCATTTTTAAGAAACGCTGCTAGTTGCATGACAAGATACCAAGTTGAGAAATGTCATAAAATGTGTGAAATGAATATTCTGTGATGCCAGCAAAATTGTAATTTTATTACTTTTGTTATATTGGTTCCATCAGGGCAGATTATTTTGGATAGGAGCAGACTTGGTGTTTTATGCAGTGGAATGTACTTTTTGTTGTGGAACCGGCAGTTCTTTTATTCTCTTGTTTTGTTATTCTCTTAGTTACACTCTGATAGCTGTGGATACGTATCAGTCCTGCCCTGAAACATCAGATCATCTCTACACAAGTGGCCTATGACGTTCAAAAGCTAGCTAGCTAACTAACCAAAATGCTGCTATAACAACTGGTTGCGCTACAGCTGCATGCGTGATTTCCTTACGTAGCCGAAGCCGTTGCAGATGCCTTAGAAAACTACTCCCTTTCCGGACAAACAATAGCAACTATTACAGTTTCTTCTTAGAGCTGCTCATTGCTCTATTGCCCATATTCTGCACATCTACAAGTTTAAAATTTTATTTTTGGCATCTACTAGAATCTGTTTACATGCTTTAATGTTCAAAAAGACATGATTTTTACCTCCGTTTATTGCTGAAGCACTTCCTCTCACTCTTTGTTTGAAACGCATTGTTTTAGCTCTTGTCTCTTGAAGTACCCGCTTCTGAAAAGCCCAGTTGACTGTGATTGGTCAGCTGACCCGACAAAGCGAGATGACATTCTCCATAACATATTTTTTATGTACATTTTGAAATCTTGCGTTTGAACACCTTTTTCATACAAGTTCTGACATTTACGTCACACGACTTATCAGCTGTTTCTTTTGTTGTCCATTTACGGGGAGCATAAAATATGTCAAGTAACAGCTAACAAGAAAGAATAATTACAACTTTCTTAATTGAAAACATTTAGATGACAAATTCTTGTTTGTTTCTCCTTCTTCAAGGTTGGCAAAAAGCTTCTTTTTTTCCTTCTACTCTGTATTTATGTGTTTATTACAGTAGTGTGTAACATAACATATGGCGCCAACTTCAGACATCACTACATAGTCTAGTTTATTCACTCCAAAGTAGTTAATGAAAAGAAACCTAATCAGCACATTATTATTTTTTAAATTTTTTTTTAGTGATTAGTAGGGCTGGTCCTGAATATTCGAGTATCAGAATATTCGTTTGTTGCGGTGATATTCGAATAATAATTTTGATATTTGAATATTCGTGTGTGCCACCACTGGGCGAACACTGTCAAGCGTTGCTGAGGCTGTAGTACGCTGCTGGGCGCCACTGAGCGTTGCCGAGCGTTGCCGAGGCTCTAGAACACTGCGGTGGTTCTAGTATGCGGACCTGCAAACTCCGGTGTGACATGGGCTTTGAGTTTGGAAATCTTTTGTATGCACAAAAAAAGTAGCACTGAAGGAGGGGAGAAACCAAAAAAGCACAATATGAGCTCTTTAAAGGCAGGCTAAGTAAGTTTTACTGAACAGCTAAAGGTAACTTTAACAGTTGCAAATGAAAAAAGTCATAAAGTGTGCACAGTGACGTATTCACTGAAAGCGAGAGACTGCAGGCAAAAGCACTGCTCAGTTTTGAGATTTTGCATTTTTTGAGATAATTTATTCCCATAACATTCAGAGTGTCAGACTATTGGAAAGAAAAAAAAATTAAAAATAGGTTTTTAGGTTTTTTTCTTATACTCAGAGCAAAAAAACCTCCTCTTCACTGACAGACAACAAACTATATTTTATATTCTGAAGGTTGTCACAGAAGGGTTTGTTCACATATCATTTAAAGCCTGATTTAGAGAAGATTTCCTTTTTTAAAAACATGTCGAAAATAGACTTTATTCCCCCTCTGGGTTGTTGACAGTATTTTCAGTTTTTTGAAATGATAAAAGGAAAATTCCCTCTGTAAAAACCTTTGACTCTTGTATGTCAACAAAACAAAACAAACATTTTGCAGCTTAGCTGTAGCAGTAAAACAGCTGAGCTGAGCAAGGCTGGATCAGCGTTTCATTTGTGAAAAGAAGAATGTGATATTTCTTCTCTAAAAGTGACAAAGTCCTGCTTTATAGTTTAAAGTGTGTGAAGAGTTGCAGCCATAGAGCACAAATACAGAGTCCTGCTCTGTTTAAATGTGATTAAATAAAAGTGAGAAAAGTCACATATTGATATATAATAGAAAAACATTTGAAGCAAATATTATCAGCCTTTTATTAAATTATGCATTGCTTCTTCCTGTAATGAAAAAAATCACTTGAATTAGTCGGAAATTATTAAAAAATGTAAAAGAAAAAAAGTATATTTATTTCTCTACTAACTTTATTTCAATGTGCCTGAAATGTGAAGTCCAAAGTTTCCACTAGAGTGCATCACTGGCCTAAAAATCTAGATTTAAAACTTGAATTGGACTCCAACCACTCAACTGTAGAGCAATTTCTACATCTGTGGTACGTACGAAGAATGATTACTTTGATCAGGTTTTTGTAAATTGTGGTTCTCAGATAATAACACAAACATAAGAACTAATTGTTCTTTAACAAGTATTTCGTCATTTGTCTCGTGGTTTGACAAGCTAGTGCAGAAAATCAATGTTTGTCTTGATTTTCGTGTGTGACCTGTATAGCTACATGGCTGTCATCTGCTTGCTCTGCAGATAATAATATGATAATGCCTGTAGTTTTTGTAGCAGTGCTGCAATGAATATTGTCCAGCACACTGGAGAAGATCAAAATATAATCATGGAACTAATATTCTGTGGCTTACAAAGTGCTATAAGGAGGGTTTGGACAATGTAAAATCTTTGTGTTCAGTGATGCATGACAAAATCTTTGGTGCAAATTGCCCTTTTTGCATTGTGTTAAGTGTAGACTTGAATCATTAGGGCTGTGTTAGTGAGTGTGTGCAGAATCTGAGCTGTATTAGGTCTGAAAATGAGGTGCAGATAGGTGCATAGGAAGATGAAATAGAATAGAAGAAGTTCAGCTGACTTAATTGACCTTTAACATTTATGCTTTATGGATTTGTTTCTTTAGTTTTTTTCAGAGATGCAGCTTAAGTTAAAGCCCCTGTTTCTGCTTTAGATTGCTCTTTGGGATGTGCCTTTATTGTTAGATAGTTTATGGTGGAGATAAATGGGCCTTTTCCTCGACAGGAACTTAACAACATGTACCTGAACTTGCGCCTTGGGCTCTGCTTTATCTGCACTGTCTTCCACCTGCTTAAAAAAGGGACATGGTGGTGCTCATAAGACTGTCGCCCTGGTTGCACAGATATGTGGTCATATCTCCTAGCTCCATATGTCTGTGTCATTGTGATTGTAATTTAAGTGGTCTGAGAGGAAACTAGATTCCTGCACCTCCTTTTGGCTCCATTTTCAGGCTTAAGAAACATATGCTTATCATGGGAGACTTTAACCAATAACTGAACCCATCAGTGAAATCTGAATCCTGTGGTATAATCTTAAAACTCTCATGTAGTGCGTGATGCACCATTATTTTCTTGTCGAGTGTATATGTCAGAGATTAAAGAGAAGGCTATCCTTGAAGTTTCTTCCTATGCGTGTAATGCAAACTAATTTTTAAAATCTATCTAGATTTTGAATCTCCTGTAATGTGAGCCTGGACTCAGGGCCATCTTGACTGTCTTCTGGACACATGAGCACCAAAACCACAACAGGCGATAAAAACAAAGAGAAACACAGAGGCAAAGTAAAGAGATGCCTGACTGAAAGAAAGCGAAACAAACTGATTCAAACTGAAAACTTTTTTGACGTGACCATCCACTGAATCCACACAGCCATAGTAAAATCCACTGTGGCATGAACAGTTTAGAACTGCCTCCTGCATTGGTTTGTTGTACTGTTCGATGGTTCTGACTCTGTCAACAGTGAGCATTATTGATAGCACAAAGTTATTGGCTGTGTGTAGAGTTGTGGTTTCTACTGGTGGTAGTTTATGGCACCTTAGCATTATAAAGTGAATGAAAAGCCTGATTATACTGATGTGTGTTTGTTACCTGCGGGTCTGAATATGATGGTGTTTTTTAAATTCAGTTTGGGCACTTAAAGGATCAGTAGTCTAAGAAATAAGCCACAGTACATCTTTTGGCTTTGTTTAAATATTCAAGTCAAATATTTTGTTAAGGCTACAGTTCACCAGAATTTTGTAATATTAAGGAGTTTGCTGCGTGCTGATCCTGATGCCACTATGAGCTCAAGGACATGCAGAAGTGGCTGTTTTTGGGTTTGTTTAGTATAAGTTCAGTTAATGTTATGATTAGATTTTTATATAGTAGGGAATTAGTTTTTCCTCTCTGTGTATATAGCATAATGTTTTGTTCCAAATGAACTGTGTGTTACACAGGTAAAAAAAAAAGCCTTGCTACACAGTCTGCACTTCATGCTGTTTATACAACACCCCACTAATGTGATATTTATGGACTAGCCTATTTAATCTATTTAGCAATGCAACACTGTGTTCTTATTGCTCACTGCCACAATTAGGAGCATTCAGTATAACATAGTATGGACATATAGTCATTGTGTACATGTCTACACTGCAGACAGGATATGCTTTTGTTAAATTATTTTAATGGTACCAATCTGACAATCATAATTTGAAAACCCTTCATATAAAACAAACAAAATGCGAAACTCACTTTTGAGAAGCTGGTACCAGAAAATATTGTGGACCACAGAAATAGTTAATTAAACTTTGGGATGACTCAGTTAATTAACTGATTGTTGCAGCACTAATGCAACCTAATTTATACTTATCAATATGAGGGAAAAAATAATAGCACCTGTGTGTCCACTACTGATATTGTTGGCTAGTACACTGTATGCTAAAAAGATCCCAGCTCCTAAAAAGTTGAAACTCTGTAGTCCTCCAGGCACATTGTTGCTCTTACAAAATTGCTGTTTCTCTATGGACAGTTTCTCTTGAGAGGGAAGAATCCTGAGCTGTGTGAAGCTTGTTTTATGTTGAGCTGGCAGCGATTTTCTTCCTGAGTTTAGAAGATGTCTTGACCTAAGTCAAACACAGGACTGACAGAGGCCTCAGTTCTCTAAGAATGCAGTGTGTACGCAGGAAAATTGTTGCTTTGTTTGCCTGTGCACTTACTTCAGTCTCTTCCTGCGAAACCCTGGAGTCCTCCATCCTTCTTCTTGTCTCTGTGGCTCTGATTCAGACAAGACTCTTTGGTACTTAACTTTTACATCTTTTTAAAATTGTACTAGATGAGATTTTTTCCCAGTGAACTTTAAAGAAGAATTCAGGTTTATTCAACCTTGAGTGTTTCCCATTAATATGACTGTTGTAGAGATTGTAGAGATTCAGCAGGATGGTTCAGCAGTAGGCCATTAGCTCCAGTCTGACCAAAGTTCAACACAGAAATTTGCTGCTTGGAATGGGCATTTTGCTAACTGCATTAGCTTTTACCTAGCATATATTGTGAGCCAAGTATTCTGTCCAGCTCTGCTTGGTCTTTCTTTCCAGTTGATGTTGTGGAGGTAAAACATAATCTTCTGGATGTTGCAGATTCATTAGCTGAAGTTCTACAGCTGAGATTTCTCTAATCCAGGGACACATGGAGATTTTCCCTTGCAGCAACAGTTTTCCTCCTCAGTCAGCAGCAGAGCAGTGAGCACAGGAACACCACCAGTTCCCTGGCTGCAGGGAGCTCATGTTAACTGCTACGCTAAACTCCATTCACAACAGTCTTTTTCTCGAATCGCTGCAACAGAAGTGAAAGTGCAGAGTTAACGTGACACAGCTTTCGGCACATGTGCGCGTTAGCATGTGTCTAGATTATGAGTAGTAAAGAGCTCTTGGAGGGAGCATTTACGCGTTGCAAGGGGTTGTCTGTGTGAGAAAGATATGTAACATTGTGTGTTTTTCACCACAAGTATGTGTCTATGTGTGTGGTGTTCTAGTTAAAATTCTTCGTACCTGTTTGCTGGGCAAAAGGCGCTCTATAAATCATTTTAAAATCAGAAAGATGGGTGTAAGAGTCAGTTTGTGAACTGAAGAGTGAATATGCAACGCTCTGTCTTCAGTATCAAATCCTATTAATGAAAGCACATCGTCTGAGGGTAATCTTGAAATTCTTTACAGCACAGCAGATAAAAGATGAATTGTCTGTAAATAATTAAATATAATTCAGCTGCTTCAATCTACTCAGCAGATTGACTCAGAATGTCAAGTTTTTTATTATTTTACATCACTTACAATACTTGTTGATGAAACTATTCAGCTAAAGGCGAATAACAACATCACACTACAACAGTGGTTCTACCTAAAAATATCCACATGTTGGTTCAATTTTGAGCTGCTGTTGCACTTAAGCTTCTGAACCCTAGGCAGTTTCTGGGTGTGTTTTTTTTTTTTTTCTTTTTCAGCTCCTGTCACATATTTACTCACTGTGGGCTCATTTTTCGCTGTAATATACAGTCCCACACTTCTATTAAAACAGCACAACCATGGCTAGAAGTAAAGATTTCGATGAAATATCGCAATTTCCACTCTAATTTGTTTAAGGATCATCAGAAAGTTGAAAATCAGACAATTCTTAATTTTTCACAGTTTCTGGCTCTAATACATGGTATAATTTTTGCATTTTTTTTAAAGATAACATGCCTTTCAACATACCTGTCAGTGGGTTTTGGGGTTCAGAGGGTTAATGTGATGAAAACTGACAAAGTGTTTACTGGTGTTGGAAAGAATGGTGAATAATAGATGTCTGTTTTCCGTGTAAGTTTTTTATTTTTAAATTATTTTTTGTAATTCTCATTTAAAGCTGCAATAATTGATTTGATTTTGTGAGCCAGAAAAACAAAGATTTTAAATAGGCTAAAAAGTTGCATAAAACCCAGAACTTTAGTGATGTTTCACTGTGGGTTTGTCACAGCTGGTGACATCTTTCAAATTTCACATCATCATTGGATTCCCTGGTAATATGAAAATATCAATGAGTGCAGCTTTAACTGCCTATAAAACAGGACCCACAGCCTCAACCTTTTCATTTTTCAACAGTAAGCAAATCCATGTCAGACCTGCTACTGTTGTCTAGTCAAGTTTGGGAATAAATACCAAGCAGCACAAGCTCTGAGAGCCAACAAATACCAAAACCCAAAGGAACAATCAGCCGATGGAAACCAAATGATTTGGGAGGAGGGAGAACTTGCACAGTTATTATCATTTTGAGTCTGACAACTCCAAACTGTCTCGTCTTCAGTGTAATCATTTAAAATGTCAAAAGACAATCCTTAAGACAAATGTTGCCTTTTATTGGTTGAGGTCTTCCTTTGGTTTTATTTGAATCAGTCTGGTTGAAAAGCAGGTTGTTGAATGTTGAGTAAAAGTTTCAACACTAGATAATGTTCCAGAGAACAGTAGTATGTTTGAAGAAGTGGGATGACTGATTAGTGGGATGACTGATGAAGCATTGTATGTTAATTTCTATTCTCACTAAGCAGTCCTGCTTATGAAACGTCCTGCAGGTCAAACTAGACTGAAAGCAAAAGATTGTTACTTTTCGTTTTAAAACTTATGCTTAAAGGAAGCACAATGTGAGAAGGTCACTGTATGCAAGATACACGCAACACGTATGAAACTGTGAGTTAATCCATGCTTTACAGCCTTCCGGTTGAGAGTGAACCATGGCACTCATGCTGTTGTGTTTAAGTATCTCCTAATAAAATTGATGCTTGACTTGAAATGCTGTTCCTTGGCCTTTTTTGTAGCACAGAAAATAACTGATTAATTAATGTAATGATGGACGGAATAATACATACAAATGCTCTTTTCAGTGGCTATTTAAAATTAATATTTGGAGATGTACTATATAGAACTCATCTAACCTTTGGAGTATATGTCATAATGTTTTTTTGAGAATTTTTTTGTGAAAAGAATGTTTAATTATCACAAAGGTTATATCGCCACTGGTTTTTTGTGTTCCTGGTTTGACTTGTGACCTTAAAAGTCAAAACACTAATTGATTTCAATTTGGCTGCCTTCCCCGTCAAGTAGTCTTGTTGTGCAGAGATACACCGCTCCCAGTGCTCCTGCAATGCTTGTAATACACTCTGGATATCCTGTTATGTAAACGTATCAATCTAAACTGGGTCAAAATGATGACACTTCCACCTGAATTTCATTTTGAGAAGAGGAAGTCGCAGGAAGTAAATCTAACAAGCAAGACTCCGGAGTCAAAGCCTTCTCAAATTATGATCCGTGGACCTCTAAAATATGTCCATGTAAAAGTACAAAGTGAAAGTCGTCACAAATTTTGACTTATGCTCTTGCATAAGTCGATATGCAGTATTATTTATTGAATGCTGCATCTATGTCCTCATCTTGAATTCATCCATATTTCACCGTGCTGAATGTATCTTACAACAACTTGCTCCTTACTGACGGAACAACACGTCATACATGACATGGAAGCTGAAGATCCAACGGTTCTTTCTGTTTCTACAGTGTCTGGCAGATAAGTTTTGGGTTTTTTTTTTTGCAATTCCAAAGTTTAATGACTGTTCTGGAGAAGTCACCACTTTACCAGTATCAGAGTCGTGCTGTGAAACCCACTGTTTCATTTGTGTAAAACTGCAGAATATAAACACCAAATTCCCAAAACAATGCAGAAGATATGACCTGTTCTCAGCAGTAACTAGAGAACCTGACTGTCTCTGGTCCAAATAGTTTGAGGCTGGGAATAAGTCCTTTAGGCTGGGATGATACCTTCCAACCTGTAGCAGCTTCATGGCTACAAAGTCAATGACAAGAAAGTTGCAGAGTCTGAATCTTTTAAAAGGATTGAGTGTAACTGCATCACTGTAAATCTCTCACTCTGACAAGTAAGAAAGAAGGTGGAATGGAATAAATTAAAAATGATTTGAAGACAAATGCTGACAGATTTTTATTTCTAACAAAGTCAGATTACACGTAATAACAATCCAATTAAATTGTAGAAATCGGTTGTCTGCTTGTCATGTGGTCTCTGGGGGCTTTGTGCTGACTAACTATTCAACTCACTTCCTTGAATCCCGGCATGGTCTGTATGATCACTTCCTCGTCACTCCCCTGCTGTCTCCTCCTACTCATCCTCCAGGCGAACCCCACAATCATCACGGAGACCACAAGCATGGCTGCTCCAGCAGATGCTGCCACAGCTGTGACTACTGTCGGGTTACCGGCAGCTCCATGTGGAGATGATCCCTCTGCTGCCTTCATCTGTCTGCCAGACTGAGGCAGAGGCTGAGACTTCAACAGGTCAGATATATCTGAGGAAAGTCAGACAGAGAGCCATCATGACATTTCAGAGACAGAAAGATTCTTAATAGAGACTGATGAGCCAAAACATTGTGACCAATCACAGAAGAAATTAATCATTAACTCACATAGATGCATTTTTCTCCCTCAAAACAGTCCTGAAAGAAGTTTTACAGGGATGGTTCACGGGATTGGAACAAACTTAAAGGTTCAGGTTTTCCTAATATGGCACTCATGTTCCTGCAGTGGAAAACTGCCAGATGTGTTAGATGCCAGAGAAATAACCAAAACAAGTTTGACCAGGCCAAAACAGCTGGATTGGAGGATGTCCAGAATGCCAACATTTGTGGCATGCTCCTGTCCAGGTTGCAGAGCCAGCAGTGGTCAGAGGAGGGGCAAACCATGAACTGGTAGGAGGGTTTTGGTGATGTGCTTGAACAAGTTTGATCTATTAAACCTCTAACACTCAACATACAGGACTTTTAAGTATCTGCTGCTAACGCTTTGGTGCCTGATACTACAATTAGTCCAGTTACAGCAGTTTTGTTGGCATGCAAAAGGCCAACTGCCCTCTAGGCAGGGCTAATCATATTGTTCTGGCTCAGCAGTTTAGGCATGTGTGATATCTTGGTCCTTCCAATCATCTAGTGTCTAAACGATTCCACACCTTCGAGATTGAGGAGGAAGAAGGCATCATTTCCTTTGATGAAGTTCCTGCTCTTCAGTCTGCTGTGAGTGAGGAAGGTACTTGTTCCGTAGCCTGGACCTCGATAGTAATAGCTGCCATCAGACTCTGTCACTTTAGAGCCCACTTTCTTTGGATCATCCCAGTAGTGCTCAGTGCCTGAGAAACACAGGTGAACACAGCATTAAAAATTAGTTAAAAAATGCAGTTAGTGTATAAAACAGACTATCTTCAGGAAGCTCTAGACAGTCAAGATTTGAACCCTGCAACCTCTTCCACCTTCTCTTACCATCAGAGGACATCTTGTTGGGATCAGTGGTGACCATTCGGTGCATGTTCATGTGCTGCCTGATGTCAGACTGTTGATCCATCAGGGCCATGGTTGCCTGATGCCAGGGACACGGCCATTTGAGGTTGTGGTCATTGGGGCCTGAAGTGAGGTAGAAGTAGGTGGCCATGTAGCCTGGACGGCTGCTTATTCCATTTAGGTAAACACCAATCTAAAGAATTTAAACCAGTATGTAAGAAGCAGCGTCAGTGCTCTTTATTTTGTTTTGAATTATTCACAAAACGGTTGCAGCAGAGTTTAAATCTGTAAAAACATGTGGTGGTAAGTTAATTCACCATTTCCCAAAAGCAGGTCTCCAATCATTGATTAGAAAACATACAACAGGTAGGTGAGGCTTTAGATTCCTCCACATGAAAAAGAAATGGAGTGAAAATACACCAGTCAGCCACAGTCATCAACAGTGATGATCTTGTTACATGTTCTGCTGGGAAACCTTGGGTCCTGGTATTCTTATGGATGTTTGACGTGTACCACCCACTTAAACATTGTTGCAGACCAAGCACACTCACCCATGGCACTGGCTCTACCCAGCCGCCTCCCTCAGAAGGAAACTACACCCTGCCAAACACCAGAAATTGCTCTAAAACAGCTCAAGGATCCTGATAAGGACAGCAATGTGTTGAACCAGCTTTCAAACTTCCCAGATCTGATCGAGGTTGCACCGGAGCAAGCCTGAACCACTTAGGGCCCATCCTGAAACAAATGGGACCCAGAGGATCCATTGCTAGTGGAACAGGCACCAGAGGACACCCCCAGAGGTCCAGTGTCTATGGCCAATGCATCAGAGCAGTTTTGGGGCACAAAGGGACCTACACAATTTTAGACAGGTGGTTTTAATGTATACCTTTCCTAGATGCCTTTATAGTTATACCTTGAACACATATGGTTGTGTCAAGAAATCACCCTGCTGCAAAGGATTGTCTGGTCAGATACCACTACAGGCCTTGATAATTGAATGTTGTGCTTTTATTTATTTAGAATGAGATAATGAAATGTTGAAAAACAGTGTTTACCTGGAAGGAGTAACCTGTTGGAGACAGAAAGCGAGGGCTGTACACTTTGGTTCCTACTGGTGTTGTAGCCATGAGGTTGGTGATGTCGCGAATTCGCCAGATGTGCTGAGGACACTGTGTGGAGGAGAGATTGATGTCATCTAGAGATAGACCTCCCTTCGATGGACCGTTTCCTCTCACTGCCTCAAAAACAACTCGGGCCTTCTGTGTCACATGTAGGTTGACAGTATGCAGCTCCCAGGAGTTCATGACGCCTCCTGTGAAGAAAGCAGCAAGACTAGTGAAAATATATTACCCATTGATTTATTTGCATGTTTAAAATCGAGCACCAGCGTTTCAAAATTGAATATAACTCCATTCAATTCAGATGGTATTTGTTTGCTGAATATTAAATCTTCTAAATGACCACAAGGTGTCACCAAAATCAGAAACTTATAGAGTCTTAAATTATACATTGTGTAATATTCCATTTGTTACCTGAGATGCTCTTGAAGAGCTTCAGTTTACTGCTGGGGTTGGTACTGTCATACTCCCGAACCCAAATGTTGAGAACATCATCGACTGAGCCTGAGTTATAGAGGAAGAACTGCAGACACTGAGACCCAGGTTTGGGGTAAAGCCAGCGACTCTCCAGAAGAGCATGTTCACCAGGCTGAGCAGAGGCTGTGCTGAAATGCATGAACAACCCTTTCCCTGGAAGAAAACAGTGAAAATGCAGGTGAGATTAGGCCTCAGTAGCCTGTCCTTTTACAGCTGTCTACTAATATGACATTTAGGTTTGCATGATCACCTGTACATGTTGGACAAATAGTCAATAACTGTATATAAGTTTTATTTTTCAGACTTGATGGGTTTCCATCTACATGTAACACAAACTTTAGAGCAATTATAAAAACAATGCAAAAGAAAATGTGACTGTCTGTTTCCATCCATTGCTGTTATGCAAATAATGGGGATTATTGGGGAGTATTTCTGTTTGTTTCATACACAGTTTCATTCAAAAGTTTGGATACAGCTGATCATTCCACTGATTTTCT
Organism: Dascyllus trimaculatus; assembly: GCA_024666655.1. Taxonomy (NCBI): domain Eukaryota; kingdom Metazoa; phylum Chordata; class Actinopteri; family Pomacentridae; genus Dascyllus; species Dascyllus trimaculatus. The sequence goes on from CM045446.1 coordinate 16,954,806, forward strand.
TTATTTTATTTTTTCCTCATCTGTAGAACAAAACTGAAGACATCAAAACCATTAAATAACCCTCTCAGAGGATCTCAGACTGACGGCTTCAGTATCTTCTTTTAAAACATCCCTTTTTAAAATAATGATTTTATTCTGTTATTTTATATTTTATTTTATTTTATTCTTAATATATTTTGCTATGTCTGTTTGCTTGTTGTAGTTTTTTATTGGCATGGTAGTTATTTTAATTGGTCCTTTATATACGTGGTGTTTTGTGTGCTTGGTTTTATCCCCTGTATTTTAATCCTGGGACTTTGTTTTGATAAAAAATAAATATTATCATTAATATTATCACTAGTAGTTGTAGTAGTAGCAGTGTTATGGGATGCTTACAAAAGAATTTTCATATAATTGTTTTAATGGGCTTTATATTTTTGTTACCTGCATAGCAGCTTCATGTACAAAAAACATGTCATGCTTTTTTGCAATATCAGTGAAAAGACATTGCCTCCTTGTTCAGTTTATCATATAAACGATCAACAGTTCATTTCAGCAGCTGAGTAATTTTCCAGCTGACAGACAGTTAATCCTCTCTATCTGACCAATAAATCACTTGTTTATCTTCAAACATTCAGCCTGTACTTTGAACATGCTGTTGCTGTAAATAACACCGGCTGCCTTTCAGGTGCAAAACACCAACATTATGAGATGAAGATAAGAGACAACATGTGTTTATTCTTTTGAACACTAGTATCTACTTTACATTCCTCCTCAGTTTTAAAAGCCATGATGACAGTTCTTAATCTTGCTACACCAAATATTGCACCACAACACATATTTGTTATTACCTTTACATTGTCCCATGTTGGTGAAGTCGGTCTCAGGCCCTCCAGTCACAGAGCTGCGCTGCTCCCATTTTGCATTGCTGGGACCTTGAATCATCCCGCAGATGTTCTCCTCCTCAAAGCTACAGCTGTCCACAAAGGTTGAAGACTTGGCTGTGGAGAGGAAACAGTCAGTTTCAGCAAGGAACTTCAGTACAGTAGACTAGGAACCAAGGACACTGCATTTAAGTGAACAGAGCCAAGCAGTTTGAATCTGTGGAACATTTAGCCACGGCTTTTAGTTTGAAAAATGTCTTCATTTTTCCAGAATTAGGGTTGTCAAGAACCAAAGAGATTTGTGCAACAACTAGGCATCTATCTGAGGGTCTAGTCCTTAGTCAAAGGCTGTGTTTGTAAAATCCACTGCAGGATGACTGAAGCTCTTAGGCTGTCTCATTTGTTTGACTGGAAATTTATTTTATGCATTTTACAAAAAGCAATTATTTAACCTTGAAAAAAATCTGTAATTGTGAGAATTTAGCAAGAGGAAGGTTTAATCACACCTGGATATCAGACTTCTGAGCCAGTGTGACATTTCAAAGGTCAAGTAGCCGCATCACTCTTTTCATATTCAATAATCAGTAATTATTTAATGGGAAGTTGTTATGTAAGAGTTTATGATTAGAACACCTTTTATCAACTACATTATCGCATATCCAGCTTTTATTTGACCTGCACAGTCTGGGCTTTAACAGGAACAAAGTGCTGATATGAAACAGCTTGATAACTCAGGGCTTATACTGCAGATAGACAGCAAAAGTGTGATCATGCAAATACTGTATTTCTACATCAAAGCTGACGCTAAGCCTCAAAACAAACATGAATTGGATGCTACAACCATTTTATAGCTTACTCAGCCTTGTTATTGATAGCTGATTATAGATTACTGCCCAAGATTGTTGATGCCTATTAGCGTCAGCTTTTTCCAGATAGACTCTAACCTGTCTTGTAGGGACATAAATCATTCTGTTTTATGAGGTGATTTAGTTTATTGAATGATCAGACACTTAAAGGACCCCTCAGTGCAGGTTTATTTAAACTATGTACTGTAAATCACATATACTGACCACTAGGTTACAGAATATGCTACTGTGTATTGGATATTTCAATATTTCCCATGTTCATGCATTCATCCCTTGATCCATGATTGTCATACTAGCGGGGTTTTTTTTGTCCCCACACCTTTAGCAAGATGTAAAAGTAGTTGGTGGCAGAGCTTGACTGTTAGTCAGCAGGGTCTAGAGATTATCAGATTTAAAAAATATAATTTTTATATAGTTTTCATGAATGGTATTTTCATTGGTGCAGAAAACACTTGCATGTAAAGAAAAAGAAAGTTTAAAGCAATTCTTTAAAAAATGCTTTTAATCTTTCCTATGATTTTTCAGGCTACTGCAGAACGAAACACTCAGTTGTGTTTGGCATGAACAGGCGAGTTTTCTGACCCCACTGAGAACGAGAGAGGGCGGTCTGAGAAGGACTGTGCGTAAAACAGGTGCGCCATGCGGATGGGAAGATGGAACGCGAGAAGCTCCACAGCAACTTTTCGGGATACATCCTCGCTCAGATATAGAACCGGTTTAAAGGCCACAGAAAGTTCGACCCTCAGCAGTTTAAAACTCCCAGACGCGGCCTTCTCCTTCACCTCAATCTGCG